>JAIUSX010000243.1:0-1372737 GCA_026573805.1 Hesperophylax magnus
ACCCATCAACTCACCAGAGTAGCGGAATTCATCGCAAGAAAATTTAACGAACATCGCTTCACCGCTGCTGCGCTCATCGACCTAGAGAAGGCATTCGACACCGTATGGATAGACGGGCTCGTGCATAAGTTGCACCGCACCAACACGCCCATATACCTAACGAGACTGATACAGGAATACCTAAAAAATAGATCGTTCAGAGTGTTCATAAGGAACGTGTTATCTTCAATGCGTGAGATTCCAAAAGGCGTGCCGCAAGGAAGTTTACTGGGACCATTTCTCTTCATTCTGTTCACCTACGACATCCCCCGAGACGAGAGATGCAATCTGTCTATCTACGCAGATGACGTCAAACTATACGTTTCCTCGCTGAAAGCGAACATGGCCGCGATTTACCTACAGAGGGCGCTCGACGCGCTCGTAGAGTACTACAAGAAATGGCGCCTGAAACTGAACGAGGCGAAAACCGAAGCCATCATGTTCACGAGAAAACGTATAAATAGAACACCTGACTTCAACATCGAAATGGGAGGACACAGCATTGAATGGAAAGATGAAGTTACATATCTCGGCCTGACCATGGACTCCCGCCTCAACTGGAAATCTCAACAAGCAAAGATGCACGCGCGCACGCGAAAAGCGATCGGCATGATGAAGCCAATTTTCAATAGACGGAGTCCGCTACTTCCCAAAACCAAACTCCTCGTCTACTACTCGCTCATTCGTCCGGTACTCTCGTATGCGATTCCCGTATGGAGCAGCATCTCACACACAGACCACAAGAAACTACAGACACTTCAAAATCTCTGCATCAAAATCACATACAACACGAGACTCAGAACAAACTTGAAGAGATTACACGAACGAGAACAAATTCCAACACTATACGAATTCACACACAGACTGACTGCACGCTTTTACAAATCACTCACACTTAGTAAAAATCCACTAATACGAGACATAGGACAATACAATGCTCCGAGCGACCTGACATTCAAATACACACACAGACTACCTAAACACATCCTCATGGACCATGACCACATATGGCACATACCAGAATCAGACGCGGACGAATAGCGAGCAGTAGGTATTTCCTAAACTCCCGACTTTCCTCCTAAATATATAATGTTTATATATCTATTTATATATTTATATAATATTTTTATAATTTGTATGTATATGTATGTTTATTTTCTATCCTCCCATAAGTATATATTAACATAAAAACAGACACACACACACACATCTCAAAAAATGCAGGACATCATATACCGATGTTACTGAAGGCCGTATACGTTTCAAGTTGACGTTCGGCCGCTCCTTCCGGGTAAGGTTTTCTGCGATTTTCCTTACTCCCAACGGCAAATGCGGAAGGAACCCAACAATAGGGCGCAGCCGAAATTTCCTCCCCCCATTCCCAACACAACACAAACAGACACGTATGTAGTATATGGCCGCTGTCGGTCGCTGGTGGTGCTGATGCTGGATGAAAACATGCAATTTTAGTAGGGTTTTTAGGTAACAAATTTTTTCCCTACCGAGAAAATACAAGGCCTCTAAGTCTATAAAAGCCAGGTAATATTTGAATAAACCCATATGAGGTAAAAATTGTGAGGCGCATATGACGCCGTTCTATTTGTATAAAGAACATTAACTTTAAATTCAGTAAATTTAAATGATTCACCACTTCATGGAATATAAGAATCTAGAAAATAAAAAAAAAAAAAAAAAAAAAAAAGTTTTACGTAAAAAAAAGACAAAGCGAGGATAGAGCCAAAAGGACAAAGAGAAAAGCGACAAAGTTTTTTGTGGTTTGCGATATAACCACAAAAGTCTTTTTTGTCTGGCTTGAGTAATCAGCCAGGCCCCGCTACTTTTGCCGGCCGGAGGAATCCCGCCGGCCCACCGAGCAGGCGCTCGCGCCCACCCAACTGCCTTTATCAAGGCAACACTTTCGCGCAATACTCAATACTCGCAGATTCACGCTGGCCCCTGCAAACCGCCCGCAAGCTCCAGAGACGTGCTCCCTCTTTAAGAGGAGGCACCGACTACCGCCTGTCAAGATGTTCCCGACGAGGATGCTCCCCGCTGACCACGAGGACTCCCCGGTCGTGGTACCGCCCGGCGCCCATCAGATAGCGCTTCGAAGGAAGACAGGGACCATGCGCCTTACGGTCCCCGCACCACAGCCCCGCACCGAGGACCCAAGGACCCGGAGACCATCCACCACCACGACTGCCACCACGCCCGACGTAACCGAGATGACGGAGCCCATAGCAGGCCCCTCCTGGGCAACAGGACCCAGTCCTGCCCCCAGGCGCCCCCCGATAGGCCCAGCGTCGGCCTACGTGGCGCCCCCGAGGCCCCAGCAGCCGATGGAGACGGCTGCCTCCCAGGATGGAGGCTGGACGAGGCCGTCCAACCCCGCAAAGAGGCCCATGTCCCCACGGGGACCACAACCGCTCCAGTGTGGCAACCGATTTGAAGAGTTGCCCGAGGTAAGCGAAGGCGCCGCACACTGGGGCAAGAGTGATGAAAAACGCCCTTTATTCACAGGGACGTTTTTAAGAGAAAATTTGAATGTGGAAAGGAAGGTTATAAAAAAACAAAAATTTTAAATACATAATATATGTAAACTTTATTATGTACATATTTTATATTCACGATTTAAATAAATAAATAACAAAACAAAAAAATCTATTCTCTTTATCCGACTTGATTGAGTCAAAATCATTATCATCATCACCATCATCAACATTACCATCATCACGATCATCATAATAACCGTAATCGTCACTATCATCATCATCATCCTGAGTACTTGAATAATTTTCACCTGTCGGCTTTAACGATGGATCCATTAGCAGTTCTACCGCTTCTATGGGGAGTGTGGTCAACTTTTTTTTTGGCTGCTTCCTTTTGCTCGCAGAGGATCTGATAACAAAAACAACAAATTAAAAACATATTTTATAATTCCTTAGAATTGAGTGTACGTATTACATTGCCCTGAGCGAAGACCAAACGATTGAGTATTGTCTGCAAATCATCATGAACTGAAATATCACTAACATTGATTTTTGCAGTCACTGGGTAACATTCTTTTTATGCGGCCTGTACAATTTTATAAGACGGGTATAGTTTTGGAGCATTTGATCTTATTAGGTTGTATTGGTGTCGAGATAATCCCGCTTCCAATACGAGTGCTACAGCATCCTCTCCTGACATAGTAACTGTTTCAAGAGACTTTCTATAAGCTACTTTTACTGGGACTTGATAATTCCGATAAAATATCAGTGATAGCTATAGACGCCTCTGTCTGTCCTGTAGTTCTATGTTCCATATGTGTGGCATAAACTAATTCAGTTAGAGGAGTAGACTTTCTCAAATCCAGAGTCTTTTGTCGTTTCATTCGTTTTGTACTCTGATCAAAGGTAATTTTCGGGCGACCGGGACCACCGCGTTTTAGTGTAAGATTCGGAAAATAAATTGATGAATCCAGTAATGTTTTATTTTTCTCCAGAAATCTTACTTCAATCCGGTGCGCTGCACCCATCGTGAATAGTGTTCCGATTGGAAGCGATTTATCCTTCTAGAAATATGTTTTCTGGGATCACCGATGCATCCTGTCCTCAACTCCATTTCCTTTTGCAGCGAATTTAGCTGATCTGGAATGTGTAGGTATCCAGAGTTCTTCATTATTGTGAATAATTGTCGTCTTGTCATGAATAAGGTATCAGAATTCACACCTGTGTAAAAAAAAGAAAATGAATAATTTCTCCGCTCGGTTCACGTAGTGCTGTATTTGTCACGAAGCATAAAAAACCGCTGAATTGCGTTGTGCTATATCTGTCACCAACTGACACGACTCTTTCTCTCAGAAAACGCGTTTTATCTTTGTTCTATTATGACCAGATATGTGGTATAAACAGTTTTAGGAAGGGAGACCATGAAGTTTTATCTTTGAGTTACACTTTACCACCTTACGTCCAAAAAATGGAAATTGAATGTCGGTAACGATTATTTTGAAATAAATCTCTATTCTGACAGGTTTTGTAACTAACATGATATTAAATTGTCTGATCCCGAGTTTTTAAAAAAACTGTTCATTTTAATTATAGCTCCCGATCACATTAAAATAATTCATTACTTAAAAAAGTGTACATATGTGCAAGATTTTAAAAATGATTCGTAAATAACAATAGTTACTGGTCCTAAAAGTGTTTGAATGATAGCCCGGAGGTGCCCGGAGCTCAACTAATCTCTAAAAGAATATCAATTTTTTAAAAATCACGACTAAATTTTTGTATATATTTGATAAAAAAATTTATCTATTAAAGTAATTAATAATGTTCAAAATATAATGTGAAAAAATAAGATAAATACCTGAACATGATGGTTCCATACTCACTTTTGGGATTCGTAATAGGTGTCTTCCGAAATAAATACTTGAACTTGAGGTTTATGCTGGCACTTGTAAACGGCGTATTATCTGCACGAGTGTTCGTTCTGTACTGAGCGGTGTCACAGGTAGAAGGGTATGGTCAAAGGTTTCTACCTACTATATAATAATGCTACAACTATCGAGGTACCTCGAAACAAATGAAGCGACATCGTACTATTGAATTTATTTTTTTTGTTTATTGTATCAACTTCTGGTATTTGGCCCCAGTGTGCGCCGGCGCGCCGCGTAATAAGCGTGCCAATACTAATAATTCTTTCTCCCCCGCAGGTACCGGAAGGAGAGACCGTGTTCCCCCGGTTGTGATGACCCTGGGGAACATGACACACGCGCAGATCACAGCTGCGGTCCAAGGACATCTGGGGGCGGGTAAGCTCTTTACTTTTAGGTACAACAGGGGCGGCACGGCCAACATCTTCGTGCGCACGATGGAGGACCATCGCGCCCTCACCAATGGACTGCGAGCGGAGGCGCGCGGCTTCCACACTTTCACGGCCGAAGCCGAAAAAATGAAGAAGGCCGTGATCAAGGGCCTGCCACTAGTAGAAGTACAAGACATCGCGGCGGATCTGGAATCGCAAGGATTCCCAGCTGTGAAGGTGGTCAAGATGACTGCCTCAAATGAGTATCCCATATACTTAGCTCACTTCAATAAGGAAGTCAACATGGGACAGCTGCGCGCGGCCGTCAAATACCTATGCCACTGCCGCATTCGACTCCAGAAGCACAGGAGTAATCACCTTCAGCACGGCACCCAGTGCTACAGATGTCAAGACTTCGGACATGGGTCCCGAAACTGTTCGCACACAGCAAGGTGTGTAAAATGCTTACTGGAGCATGCTTCGGCAGAATGCCCCAAGAAGACGAGAGACGAGCCCGCCGCATGCTGCAACTGCTCAGGCCCGCATCCCGCCAACTACAGAGGCTGCCCCAAGCGGGTAGAGTACGTCGCCTCAATCCAGCAGCGACCTGCCAGAAGGACTCAACGCCCGCTGGCAGAACAGAACCCGAGCAGGCCACCTCCTCAGCCGAGGACGGATGGACGCACATGGGCCAACGTAGCCGGAGGCACCGCCCCCGCCCAAGAGCAGCGCGAGACCGCGCCGCCCCCACAGCCCCGCCCCCAGCCCCGCTCACAGCAGGAGCCCGTGCGCGCGCCCACCACTACAGAGGACGACCTGGACATCATGGCCCTGCTCCAAGGCCTCCTGAGGATGCGATCGCAGCTCGCCCGCTGCACATCAAGAGCAGAGAAGCTCGTCGTCCTGATGGAGCTCCTCACGACCACCCTCGATGTCTAATCCCGAGAAGGTGAGAGTCCTCGTATGGAACGCATTTAGCGTGCGCAACAAGACAGACGAACTGCTCGCTTTGGCAAATGAATTAAACACCGACATAATTCTCTTATCAGAATCCCACTTGAATCCAAGCGTACCGCTAAGAGTGCAAGGCTTCGAGATTTACCGAGACGACCGACAGGGAAGATCAGGCGGAGGAACCGCAATATTCGTTCGACAATCAATGACGTCCACAAGAATTCCCACTCCGAAGTTGAAGCACGCTGAAGCCACGATTATCGAAGTCACCATAGAGGGTAGAGCGCATACCATCATCTCCGTATACTGCACCCAAAGTAACCTAGTGAGAGAAGATCTCAATAAATTGCTCAATCTGGGACCAATCGTTGTGATGGGAGGCGATTTGAACGCCAAACACAACTACTGGAATAACTACAGAGGTAATGCGAACGGAAATACGCTCTTTACACACATGCAGACAAATACCTATTCGATAATGGCGCCCGACAGACCCACGTACTACTCGCAACGCTCTAGATATCCGAGTACACTGGATATAGTACTCGAGAAAAATGTTAAGACAATATCTCCACTGCGCACTTTAGACGAGCTGTCTTCGGACCACCTGCCCGTGTGCTTTACTATAGGCGGCACAACTTCAAGGACCCCCAGAAAACAGCGCAATTATAAGGATGCGGACTGGGAAGGATTTAAAAAGGAAGTCAACGAACGAATTCATCTCACTTCGGGAACTCTGAGCTCGCCACAAGAAATCGACGCAGCTACAAGCACTCTCACAGAGATTCTTCAAACAGCACAAGATACACACATTCCTCTCAAAGAAGTACATTCATACACGATCAAGCTTCCCGAGCACGTTTTATCGCTCATCAAGGACAAAAATCGCCTGCGACGCATGTACCACCGCACGCGTGACGAATAATTCAAGACAGCGTACAACAGCCTGCAGAGGGAAATCAAGACCGAAATCGCAGAACGCAAGCGCGAACTTTGGGACAAAAAAGTCGCGTCGCTCACGCCGAAGGATAATTCATTATGGAAAATGGCTAGCGCGCTGAGACATAAAGATTTCACAATCCCCCCGCTACAGAAATTGAACGGCCCCGGGACGGCTTTGTCGCTACAAGAAAAAGCTGACACACTCGCCGACGGCTTCGAGAGAGCCTACGCCGCTACAGACGGCCTTTCCGACCCGGCTACGGACCGGATCGTAGCTGACTCTCTACGAGATTTGAACGAAGCAGAGCAGACAAACGCTGAAGATATTCATTTCACAACGCCGAGCGAGATTGCGGTCACAATCAAGCGACTCAAAACGAACAAGGCGCCGGGAAGCGATCAAATTCACAACATTTTACTCAAACATCTCCCTCAAAAAGCCATCATCTACACTACAAAACTGTTCAATGCCTGCCTCATGACTGGGCATTTTCCCCAGATTTGGAAATCGGCGACCGTGCTGCCATTCGCAAAGCCGAATAAAGATAGAACGCAGCCGACAAGTTACCGGCCGATTAGCCTACTATCTACGTTGAGCAAGGTATTTGAACAAATTATACTAAACAGGCTTGTCCCACACCACGACGAACACAAGACTTTGCCAGACGAGCAGTTCGGCTTCAGAAAGAGGCACTCCACGACCCATCAACTCACCAGAGTAGCGGAATACATCGCAAGAAAATTTAACGAACATCGCTTCACCGCTGCTGCGCTCATCGACCTAGAGAAGGCATTCGACACCGTATGGATAGACGGGCTCGTGCATAAGTTGCACCGCACCAACACGCCCATATACCTAACGAGACTGATACAGGAATACCTAAAGAATAGATCGTTCAGAGTGTTCATAAGGAACGTGTTATCTTCAATGCGTGAGATTCCAAAAGGCGTGACGCAAGGAAGTTTACTGGGACCATTTCTCTTCATTCTGTTCACCTACGACATCCCCCGAGACGAGAGATGCAATCTGTCTATCTACGCAGATGACGTCAAACTATACGTTTCCTCGCTGAAAGCGAACATGGCCGCGATTTACCTACAGAGGGCGCTCGACGCGCTCGTAGAGTACTACAAGAAATGGCGCCTGAAACTGAACGAGGCGAAAACCGAAGCCATCATGTTCACGAGAAAACGTATAAATAGAACACCTGACTTCAACATCGAAATGGGAGGACACAGCATTGAATGGAAAGATGAAGTTACATATCTCGGCCTGACCATGGACTCCCGCCTCAACTGGAAATCTCACCAAGCAAAGATGCACGCGCGCACGCGAAAAGCGATCGGCATGATGAAGCCAATTTTCAATAGACGGAGTCCGCTACTTCCAAACTCCTCGTCTACTACTCGCTCATTCGTCCGGTACTCTCATATGCGATTCCCGTATGGAGCAGCATCTCACACACAGACCACAAGAAACTACAGACACTTCAAAATCTCTGCATTAAAATCACATACAACACGAGACTCAGAACAAACTTGAAGAGATTACACGAACGAGAACAAATTCCAACTCTATACGAATTCACACACAGACTGACTGCACGCTTTTACAAATCACTCACACTTAGTAAAAATCCACTAATACGAGACATAGGACAATACAATGCTCCGTGCGACCTGACATTCAAATACACACACAGACTACCTAAACACATCCTCATGGACCATGACCACATATGGTACATACCAGAATCAGACGCGGACGAATAGCGAGCAGTAGGTATTTCCTAAACTCCCGACTTTCCTCCTAAATATATAATGTTTATATATCTATTTATATATTTATATAATATTTTATAATTTGTATGTATATGTATGTTTATTTTCTATCCTCCCATAAGTATATATTAACATAAAAACAGACACACACACATACATCTCAAAAATGCAGGACATCATATACCGATGTTACTGAAGGCCGCATACGTTTCAAGTTGACGTTCGGCCGCTCCTTCCGGGTAAGGTTTTCTGCGATTTTCCTTACTCCCAACGGCAAATGCGGAAGGACCCCAACAATAGGGCGCAGCCGAAATTTCCTCCCCCCATTCCCAACACAACACAAACAGACACGTATGTAGTATATGGCCGCTGTCGGTCGCTGGTGGTGCTGATGCTGGATGAAAACATGCAATTTTAGTAGGGTTTTTAGGTAACAAATTTTTTCCCTACCGAGAAAATACAAGGCCTCTAAGTCTATAAAAGCCAGGTAACATTTGAATAAACCCATATGAGGTAAAAATTGTGAGGCGCATATGACGCCGTTCTATTTGTATAAAGAACATTAACTTTAAATTCAGTAAATTTAAATGATTCACCACTTCATGGAATATAAGAATCTAGAAAATGAAAAAATGAAAAAAATGGCCGGGAACAAAATGGCCAGTGGCGGGGAGTGGTGATTTTGCCAGTGGCGTGGGGTAGGGACATTTTATAAAAGTAAAACAATTTTTATGAAATTAAATAATATGGTCAACTACGTCCGTTACACTATGAATTAATAAGCAAAAAAAATAATAAACAATAATGAAAAATGCCATTGCAAAGTGATAAGCTTCCAGAAGAAATCTTCTTATTAAACGCTTGTAATGGTCAAGTAATTTTGCGTAACTATGTGTATTGTTGTATATTCAAATATTTGCGCCAGTCATTTGGTTTGTTCTTATACCGTCAGAGGTGCGCTCTGTCGGCCATCTATTGCCGCCGTACGTATCGGCCATATTGAAGGAACGCGTGATTTTTTATAAACGTCAAACATAATCACGTAATTGTGGATAATTTTCATTGTAATGTAATTAATCCAATGGATTATGAACTTTCTAAAAAATATTTTCTTCGATATTATCCAAAAATTATATGAGCAGAAAAGATATTTTTGAAGAAATATCGTATTACATGTGGCGATTCTATTTCAGTTTGAAATCGGGTCTTAATTTGAATGTCTTATTTTTTTGGATCCGGTCGCCTGCAAACCGAAATGAACCTTACGGTTGCTTGAAATTGAGGGGCAGAGTGGTATTTTTTTGCCTGGAGACCCCCCATGCGGAATTTACCCGAAGCACACAATTTGAATTTGACCAATCAGATGGCCTACATCGTCCAGACGCTAGGGTAATAATACTATCAGATTGGAATACTAGTACATATTGAATTATTTGGTGGGTTGGGAATAAGCCGACGTAGCTTAGTGGTTCAAAGCACCTGACCGGCAATCAGAAGGTGCGGGTTCGATTCACGTCAGCAGCATTTATTTTTACTCGGGAAATATTTTTACAATTTGTATGGATACTTCAGGCGAGAAATTATTGTTTAAAATAATTTGTTATTAATTTATTTATTCATTCATTCAAGTAAACTAAAACGAAATTCTAATTTATGTATTTAATAATTCATAAAGTCACAATCACAAAATCAAAATCACAATTAACCTCTTCGGGCCCAAGACCATTTTTTTAGACTTTTAAACTTTTTTCTACTATTTTCGTATTCTCTACTATCATATTTGGACCACATTTTTTTTTTTTTTTTTTTTTTAATGGCCGGTTTGGGAGTAAGGGATGGTATCATATATGATACTTGGGGACTCTAGCTCAACAAATATTGTGTTTTTTTTTCAATTTTGCTTTTTATGCTAATAATTCAAAAAGCAGATTAATCAAGTGTAATAAAAATAAAATAGTAATGTTTATGTTTGTTTTTATGATTTTTTTTTTTTTACAAAAATTGTGGTTTCAGGCACTGTAACCTACCACCTAAAACATAAAGTGTAATTGAAAGAAAAAAATAATAATAATTTTGAATAAAAAATAATACATAAATAATAATAATCAGTTCAGCTGGTTGAATGAAAAGTTTTGAAACAGTTGCGATCCATTGAAAAACACAAATAAACCTGACAGTTTTCACAAATTACAAAAGTTAATTGTTTACACCCGGGCAAACGACATTTGGAACGATTCTTCTGCTGATCATTCATCATAACTGGCAAATGTAAAGCCTTTTTTGTCCTCAATTCTTTGTGTGGTAAAGGCTGCACAGATCGGCGTTTTCGAGGTCTCTCACAAATCTCAATACTATCACCATTTTCATCATCTACCAAATCTGTCGATTCTAATCCGGCTAGTAAAACATTTGCTATATCCCATTTAAAGTCATAGTAGTCCAATATCTTGTTCTTGGGAAGATGTTTTTGGGCTTCCAATCTGTATTTTAGCCATGATGCTGCTACAGCAAAGTCAAAAAAATGGTAAATTATTCGCACAGTCCACTTATTAGTTCGGTTTCGCATGGAATACTTTGAAATGACTCTGTCCAACAAGTCTACTCCTCCCATATATTTGTTATAGGATTGGACCACGGCAGGTTGAGATACTCTGATGTACCTGTTTTCTTGCTTGGACCATCGTCGACATTGATTGAGAGGTTCAACTGACGATGATGTGGAAGAAAAGTGTATTGATCGACTATCTAGCCATTTGACAATACATATCTTATTGTCTCCTCTTACCACACATTCATGGGAACCTCGACCAGCTCGTTTCAGTTGAGAGTCTGATTTAATGGATATTCCTTTTGGTATCCGGTTCAGCATTAACGTACCACTTCCAAGAATGCCTCTGCTGTGCAAATTTTCTAGTAGTGGAATAGATGTGAAATACCTATCAGTATACACAGTGCAGCCAGTAGGAAGTGTATCTGCCAACTTTAATACAAATCGGGCTCCAACATGAATTTTTTCAGGCATTGGGAATAAAGCGGACTCCACCGATGTTCCTTTACCTTCGTACAAGTAAAAATCCAAAGGTATACCCTGCGAAGTAGTCATAACAAAATTTTTGATTCCTACTGGATTAGGTTTACCGCGAATGACTTGCCTGTTCTTGCATTTACCTTGAAAGGGTATCATTTGTTCATCAATAGAAATATTTTCTGTTCTATCATTTTGTAGGCAACCTTTTTGAACCCGTAGTACAATTGGTCTGACCTTCCAAAAGCTGTCAAGTTGTTTTTCTGATTCTGACACAGAATTATCATCGACAAGTTTTAAGTTTGAGCGTATATTAAAAAATCTTTTGCGTGAAATGTTGTCAGCAACTATAGGGATTCTAGTTTTTTGTGCCCAATTCTGGCGGATGCGAGGAAGACCCAAAAGGCTGATAATCATACTGATTCCAATAAAGCCTTTTATTTCAGTACCTGTCGTGTCCAAAGTCTTGCCTGTGCTCCTTACAAATTTCCTATTAGTGTGTAATGAAATTTCATCAAAAATATTGTTATCAATGTACTTAGAAAAGTACTCAATGGGTTCTCTTGATTCACAGCTTTGTATTTCAACATCTATTGGATGCCATCCATTTATTAAATGTAAATTTGTAGCGACAAAATTAGGTTTATGTTTCCACTTATTAACTGGATCATGCCGATTCACATTTTGGAGATCTACTAGTGGCACATCATCAGCGTCGCTCCAATCTTCTTCATCTTCTACTTGTAAAGGGCTAAGAGGTCTCCGAATTTCGAATTGCTCCTCACTATCCTCATCACCTAGCCAACCATAATCGAATTCCAAATCGGAATCATTTGGATCCATAGGAAGTAGCAACTCCGTTTCGATTTCATCCTCAACCAACCCTAAAATGAAAATAAAAGATGTCATAGAGGCCCGCGGTATCACCTATGATACTTCAGTTTAAAATGTCCATAAATCTAACAAAAACGCCGATAGCTATATTTTTTTTTTATTAAACGATAGTGAATTGAACAAACAACAATTATAATAACAATTGGATGATTAAAATAATAAAATAACACCTTACCTGCATTTTCTCTCCGAGACATTTTGACAGCTACAAATCACGATGTTTCAAAGACAATAGTTCACTCAAACTAACTTCAAATCAGTCCAAATGCTCCTAGCCGGTAAGGTAGGAATCTTCATATTAATTTATTTATTCATTCATTCAAGTAAACTAAAACGAAATTCTAATTTATGTATTTAATAATTCATAAAGTCACAATCACAAAATCAAAATCACAATTAAGCAAAGTATTTAAAAATATACAGTCAGTGTTGTCACAGAAAACACATGACTAAATTCTCTGATAAACTCAGGTTTAAAACAGAATTTTTGAGCAATATTTGAGTATTAAATCTGGATCGGATTGATACTTTGTATCAAGATTATTTTTAATTCAGCAACAAGTATTTGGTATCCACTATTCCTAGATTAAACAAAGGTTCTGATTACCGACCAAATACTGGAATTTTTGAAATAACCATCTTGTTGCATCCGAAACACAGCTTCAGATGAACATGAATTGTGGACTGTAAATGAATTAAAACGAAAAGAAATGAAGTGGTGTTTGTTGGAATTGGGTGATAGTTTATGTAGGAATGAAACGAGACATAAAAGGAGGGAAAAATCACTTATCACTTGCTTTGCGAACACCTCACAATATAGTGAGATCAAGCACGACAACACAAGCACAATATAATGAGTTCCACCGCGATACCTCTAGGTAATTATCGTCATAGCAAAACGAATAAGTACTCAAACGATATTAAACACATACAATATAGTAAAATCTTTCTTCTTGTATAATTTGAGATTTCACAGCCAAAAGTATTATACGAGTAGTGATTGTTTTTGGGGTACTGCATGTTGCGCTGCCCCCTTCTTTAGCTAACCTCCTTGTATAATTACACATCTGCCCTGATGATGGACACTGCGATGCTGTCTGAAACGTTGGCTAAAGAAGGAGGTAGCGCAACATGGCATAATACCCCAAAAACAAATCACTTTAAAATTTTCTTCTTTTCAAAGATTATGCACACGTAAAAATACTAACAACTTGCTTCCAGTATTTCAATCCTTCTTCTGATTTTTTAAAACAAACGCACTCGAATTTGCAGTATTTTTGCCATTGTTCCAAATTTCAAATACTTTTTCAGCGGGTAAGGTAGGAACTGGATTAATGACATGCCGATAGAAACTAAGCATACTTTCATTTAAAAACTATCTCTTGTAAGAATTCTTTGAAAGAAAAATAAAATGTCATTATTTACTTATTTTTAAAAAAAGTTCTGGTTTTCCGTAAACCGAAATGTCTGTGGCCACAAAATTATAAAAATACGCTAAATAATCTTCCATTGTATCCCAAATAACTTCTCACTGTGACAATTAGAGCTAAATTCAACTTTGTGCATAATTTGTTGCACTGTTCTTCAGCGCGACAGCATGGTTCCAATAATTGACCCGAAAGGTGAGTTTCGTAAATAACTTGACAGATGAAACTGTAAAAGTGCCGTCAAGTTAAATGTCTTGTTTATTGCGCCCATTTCCGCTAGCATAATATCATATTTAACAAGCGTCAATGGTGTACTCATTCTAAGTAAAACGATCAGATAAACATCAGAAGCTACGTAAACCAACAACAACATTTGAACTGAAAACTAATTATTTATGAAAATGAAAAAATTATGTTTCCCGCATAGGATTCACTATAAGCTATGCGTAATATACATACTACCAAAAATCAAAATAGATTTATCTATAGAATACAACGATTTTTTGGAATTATCAGGTCGACACTCATTATCAGGTCACTTTTCGTAGTTATTGATTCATTTGATGTTAGATTTCACTTATATTGGATTTGTAGTAATTTTTTTTACTATGTGTCTTATTTTAATATATTCGTCCTAAAATTTTTACAAGTTAAAGTAAGTCAGGGACGAGGGTTTTCAGTCATAGCCTATGGAATTTTTTTAAAAGCGGGAGCCACCGTACCAGCTCAATATTTTCGTATGGCTCAAATAGTCGAATCAATTGAAAGACGGCTCAATTGAATGGGATCTGTGAACTCAGAGCCGATGAGTAATGAAAATACTGTTCTCGCCCGATACGGCTCCCCGGTACGAATCCCCCGATACTGCTCATCGCTACCCTACATACATGGAACAGCGGTGACAAAAAAAACTTTTTCTTTGCATAAAACTCTTCATAATATCTCTAACGACTATTGTGATGTATTTCGTATTTAGCTGGCTGCAAATAATTCATGCACTATCATATTTTTTTATGACTGCAATAACGCAAAATGTTATTATTACTGATCCAGTGTTATAATTACACCAAAAACTGCCAATTGAAGAAATGAAATTAAATAACACATTTATCTTAACTGGTTTTCTTTTCTCTCTTTGCATTTAATTAACCTGTATGGCTTGTAAATAAAGAACACATTTAAAAAAAATGTATCTTAACACACTATACTTTAAAGGACATAAATCTCAGTATCAGCATAACTTCATTCTGAAAATCGAAAACCAATTTATTTTAAGTGCATCATTTTTACTCTATCACCCAAACATCTTATACACAGCCTTGCCTAATTTTTCAAAGAGCCCGCCTCGTAAAGCCTATAATTTCCGGGTCTGATACCGGGAAACTAGGGAAGACCCGGTAACCCAATATGCCCTCGCGGGGCTAAACAAGCACACACTGATTCAATTTGTCTCCTTGCTTCGAGGGCTGCGAATTCACAGGCCGTTCCCCAAATTACCCGGAACACCCGGTTATACAATACCCGGTTAGACGTTTCTTTGACCCAGTTCCGTAACACTTGTTTGATAAACCTGATAAGAAGAAACCTTTTAACCGAGTAAGGTAATTGTCACTGGGACGATACGGCTAGTTTTGTTGTACTTATTTATTTTTATTTTATCTAAGTATAACATTTTACGTCGCAATATGCGGGAGACTGATTTACGTGGTTATTAAGTGGTTTACTTAAAAGGGTTCCATGATAACTCAACACGGTGACAATTCAACACACTTTTGAAAGTGAAATAAAGTTAGTAGAAACG
This sequence comes from Hesperophylax magnus, assembly GCA_026573805.1. Taxonomy (NCBI): domain Eukaryota; kingdom Metazoa; phylum Arthropoda; class Insecta; order Trichoptera; family Limnephilidae; genus Hesperophylax; species Hesperophylax magnus. Next base: position 15,650 of record JAIUSX010000243.1, read on the forward strand.
ATGAAAAAAAAAACATTTAACCTAACCTAACCTACTTAACCCAGTTAATAAAGTTTTTGTTTCATAACTTTCCATGACTTTTTATAACTTTTTCAAGATGTGATGAATTGGTTTCATGATAACTCAACACAGTGACAATTCAACACACTTTTAAAAAGTGATATGAAGTCATTAAAAAACGATGGAAAAAAATAAAATTTTAACCTAACCTAACCTAACCCACTTAACCCAGTTAATAAAGTTTTTGTTTCATCACTTTCCATGACTTTTTATAACTTTTTAAAAATGTGATGAATTATCATTGTGATGATTTATCCGGTCACCAAAGATATCTACGTTTGCATAAAGCATCACATGTGTCATCACGGGGAGCTCAATAATTTTTTCAAGGGTTTTCTGTTGTGAATTTCTAGACAAAACATCTTCATCTCGCAACCTTGTTTATACTTTCATTATTTATTTATTTACTGGACAATTTGTATAGCGCCGCTTTTGTGAGATATCACCTCAGGGGAGCTTTACAGCTGATGCAGGTATTACAAAAATAAGTGAAATTAAGTTAAATAAAATGAAGTACATGAACAGGTGATGAAGCACAGGAACAAGTGATACGAAGATAGAAGATGGAGACTCTGCAGTAAGAATCCTAGGTGGTGAGGAAACTGGGCCAGCTGCTGCAGTTAGTATGAAATAAAAATTTGGAAGCTCAGCAGCTCATGATGGAAGAGACATTTCTACTTGAAAATAGTTTGCTGACCTTGCTAAAGTTGTACATGTAATGTTACACTAAGATCAAGGGATTTTGCTGTATAACAGATTTTCAGCTACCTATTTATTTTAAATCTGCACCTTTCCAATTTCGGTCGCCTTGTGCAAAAGAACCATAAGTGCTAAAAACGTTTTTTTTTAAATTAAAATGCAGAAATATCCGGTTATTTCAGAAATTTCCTTCGTCCAAAACCAAACCTTCTAAAAATGCACATACCTTTTTTTATGTACGATAAGTTGCGTTCACTACAAATTCTAAATGTTTTGAAAGATTTCAAAAACTTCGTTTTAAGTTTTTCATTTCAAAACACTATTTTTAGTTCTTCAAGTATTTTTAACACCGATGATGATGATGATGATTGTTCATCGTCTGCATCAGAATGTTAAAAAAGAAAAATTAAACATTACTCGACCTGTATTTTCCAAGGATGTGGACTTTTATATTTTTAATTTAATTTTATCATTTTAAATTTTATATTTTTGTTAATAAAATGCAGAAATCACAGTAAAACTTACTAAAACCGAATATTTTTATTTTTTTTACCCATACCAAAAAATTATATCACCTTTTATTTCCTGTAAATCCGTCCTGTGAATTGTTTCCAAGTTTTGGGGTATTTGGAACCACTGTGGGACGGTTCAAATGAAAACCACCTTAAGCCATGGTAGCACACTGACTATAACCTGCTATTTACATAAGCATCATGCATCATTCTTTATATTTATGGTATAAACCATTCTACCTTATATGCGGTCTCCGGAAACTAGTGGTATAAGCAGGAAACTGGTAAATCTACATAGTATATACATATGAATCTAATACAGAACCAAAAAAAAAATCGTTCCGATCATTTCCATACACACATTTCTTAATATTTTCGGCCTGGTCTACACTTCAACAACGCATTTTAAAAGACAATAAAAATGGATAGAATTTTGAAATAAAAAAAATGTATGATTGGATTTACTCAAAAACAAAATCTCAAATCAAAAAAAAGTATATCACAAAATCGACATCAAATGTGATGCAAATTCACCAGTTTCCCGCGTTTGCCACTGGTTTTCGGATACCATATATAACTATTTCAATAAAGCATGTCAAATGGCTTATGAAATAATTGTATAGGAGGATCTTATATTACGATTTGCAGGCCAATTCTGTGTTCTGGCCTTGGCTGAAATGATTGTATTTAAATCCACTGTGTTTATGCTTACAGTGAACAAAATTTTCCTAGACACGAGTTTTCAACAATTCGTTCAAGCTTACCTGAACCATTAATAAGAATATGAGCTTCAATATGCAATTCAAAATACAAGAAAGCAAATAAAAACAACAATTTTCTTTAGAAAGAGCTACAATTTTCAAAAACTTACATAAACCTCCCGTGATGTGACTTAATTTATTAAAGGTGCGTGAAGTAAGTGTTTATTAGGTAACTATATAGATTTACTAAAGGTGTTCATTATCATTATTTTTTTGGTAAACTAACGTTTAAGACAAGATTTTTTATGCATAGCACAAAGGGTAACAATTATTTTACAAGCAATAATTATTCGCCTGAAACACTCATCCACATTGAAAAATCTCCTGATAAAAGATACATGACGCCAACGGGACACGAACCCGTTTCCCTTCGATTTCCGGTCGACAGCTCTGACCACTGAGCTATGGCAGCTTATCTCTTATCCGCGAAATAATTCAATATATACTAGTGTTTCATTCAACAATTACTTTTCCCGTTGGCGTCATGTATCTTTTATCAGGAGATTTTTCAATGTGGATGAGTGTTTCAGGCGAATAATTATTGCTTGTAAAATAAGTGTTCATTATCGTCTTAGGTGTTGATCGTCTCTCTAATTTGTCAAAAAAAATTATAATTATATTATATAAAAAAAATTGATAAAAGAAATTGAAAGGTAAGATCCCGAGGCAAATATTTTACAAAAACTATTTTTTATTTTTTTATTATTTATTTCAGATTTGGCATAATACATAAATTCAAACAATAGATAGGTAGTCCCGCGAAGCTGCCACATGGCTGCTTGTCTGCAGGTTACAGAATCCCGTGATTTTTCACGGGTTAAATTATAATTTCGTAAGACGTAACTTTTTCGTTAACCTTTTTTTGTCGTACTGTTTTCAATTTTAGAAATATTGACTGACAGAACAATTTCTTCCAGTGTTTTTTTTTTTCTATAAATAATAAAGTCTCCTCGAGGGTGTGGCATTATTTGTTTTTAAAAACTGTAGCAATTCAATTCCCAAAATTATTATTAAGTAAATAATTACCGAACTTTAATAATTAATTGCTTTTTGGGGTAATCAATAAGGGCTTGAGGTTTATTTACCTGATTTGACTTAATAAATTAATGAGAACCTATACCTACGCAGGCTTTACAAACGAAGCAAAATCTGTTAATTCTGGTAACACGCGCCGAGTACCGAATCGTCCCGATCAAGAAATAAATTAATGAGAACGTAAGTATGTACGAGAAGGTTCCATCTACCAAACCTCTTAAACAACGTAGCCGAATTCATTTTACTGTGTGAAACCGTGGATGTAAGAAATAGATTGTCTTCCATATTTTATGTAATGTACGAGTATATGTGGATACCATGTTGAATGTTTTTTGTTAATATTTGACAAGGACGGCATCTTTTAAATTCGGTTTCATATATAATCGACATATTTGAGACAGATGGCTAAAATAGGAAATTCAGGTGAAATATGATATGACAGGGTATGTCAGTCAGTCCGTATCCTCGCTACGTACGATATTTCTCGCTCAAATTTAAGAGGAGTAAATCTGCCGCTCACGCCTTGATAAGCGGCAAAATAGTTCCGCTGAGGCGCTTGCAGTAGCACATGTCAAATTTGACATTTTCATCTCACCGAAAATTAAGTAATAATAATTTCAGCATCAGGATAGTTATTTTCAGCGGTTAGCGTCATAATTTCATATATAGAGTGCACCACTTAAGCAAAACTTATACCATTTAAAATTGGTATCCTCCACAGACATAGACATCCTCGCATATAAAAACCATGCTGATTGAAGTGGGAACTTTATCAAAAATCAATTCGTAAATCACACCCGCCAAAAAACAGCTGTAGTTGGCATTTCGCAAAGTTGACGATAGGGAGCGTAGGTACACCACTCACGTCCTATGTAAGTATTTGCACAGTAGTTTGGTTTTACACAAATGAAACACGCTCCTCTATTAAAATCCTAGACAATACGTGCAATATTGCTAATGCACAGAGAAAAAATAGTATTGCTAATTTATTAAGAATCTTTTAAAATTATTCGTATTCCGATGAAAAACGGAATTGCAGGCCCTTATCGAATAAACTGATAGGTTTCCTGTAAAACTTTTAGTAAAATACTAATGTATTATCACGATGTCGGAACACGTGTTCATAAATATCATAATATTTTTGCATTTCGTCATTATAATATTATCAAGGTGCATGAACTAATTTTGAACTTCAATTGTGCAAAATTTCACCAAGAAGTTTTAAAATTCTACTTTAGGGATTGGAAAAGAGGGATGGGGGTGGTTAAACAAATTTTAAAAAAAGTTTTGAACATTTTCTTATTCTTGGTCACGTGTTCAATCAACATCAAAATAAAACTGTAGATTTGAATAAAAAATCATTATCAGTTCCGATGTATTGGGAATTTACTACAGTTTATCAGGAAACGGTCTGCGATCACGTTTTTAACCACATTACCAATAGTTTGAAGAGATTCTTAATAAATTAGCAATACCATCTATAGTATCTAGTCTTACGACATATACACGGATTATGTTCCAAGCCGTGCTAAGCTCGACATTCCAACAAAGCCGAGCTTAAAATCAACTGATATGCCGGGCCTAAGGCGACTTTGTCGTATCGAGATGACCACGATTTATTTTGAATTAGTTATCTTTAATTCCAGTTTTTTCGAACGCAATATTTTATATATAATAGTAAAGTTTAAATACTTGAAAGCGTCCAATCTAGCAATCTCCATGACACAGTTGTTCCACGCGCCACGCACAACCGAGTATTTGAGCAGCGTAGGTAGCGAAGTGGCAAAGCAGCCCCTATGGAGGCGCCTCCCCGCAAGGGCCAGGGGAAATCTACGACGGGCTTAGCCAAACAGCGTCTGGAATTTCCCATTACACAAGGCAAAAATTGGCGGCAGAGATGGCGTGACGCGCGAATTGAGTAGGCACGCAGAATAATTAATTGGGCGGTGGAGGTGTGGTCCTGCGGTGAACCCTCGCGCTCCCGGGCTCTTGCGAGCTGTCTTCGTGGTTCCTGGTGCCTTGTTCGCACACGGAGAATAAGGGATTATTTGACACTATGTTTCATTTTCACAGTTCCTACTTGCTACATTTATTATTATTTGGAAGGGTTTGAATTTAAGATGAGTCAAAAAATGTGTACAGCTTGACGCACTTAACTTTGCAGTGGATGGTTTTGATTTTGTGGATGCAAAAAAATCTACTATATGTTACATTTTCGTCTATTATTTTATGTTTGCTTTTCAGAACGCTTTGTTTCCTGATAAACGAACCTTTGGTTCTGAAACATGTAGATAATGTTTATTGTGTATTAAAATAGTGGTATAAACAATGTTTGTTATTTATATTTTTAAAAAAATGCCACAAATTGAATTAAAAATAATGATTTAAAAATAGTAATTCGTGGGTTGGTCGTCCTTTGACCGCTGTAAAATTAAGTACCAAGTTGTAGATTTCAGAGAAAGAAGAAACAACTTGAAAAGCGGATGATCAAAGCATCCCTAAACTCGGCATTACTTTATCCCACCTTACACTTCCCCATCGCCTTCCCTTCCCCATACCTTCAGCCTCTCTATCACTGGCTCCAGACTGTCGGGAGCAATTGGAACACTTGAAAAAAAACAATAATAATTAGTCTGATAATGTGATGTTATCGTTTTTTTCTTATTAGAAAGTACTTGTTTTTTTATTCATATAGATACAGAATTTCGTTGGCAAAAAAATAAAAAAGTTACTGACTTTTAAATTTTAAAATTAATCGAAGTATCCCCATTCCATGTACTGATATATTAAGGTATCTTTCGATTAAATAGGAATTCAGAATATCTGAAAATTTGCCCTCATTCCACATAGATCAATTTTTTTACATATGTTTTTCACATCTTTAAAAAAGAAAGACAAACATTCCCGGGTTACGAATAAGCTGACAATATTTGAAAATCTCCTACTACCACCACAGTAAGCGAAAAATATTGGTTGTGATGGCCGACTTAGCTAGCCGAGGAATTAAACACTCTACGCCTGGGTGAGACCAAAACATGACAACTCAGCCACCGATTGGAGGCTGAGTTATTTTGAATTAGTTTGCTTCCATTTTATTTTATTTTATTGATGATGTTATACATTTTCAGGCAAATGTAAGATATACAGACCGCATGCTAAATGGTCTAGAACCTAAAGGTACGAAGTCAGTGGCACATCTGTTTTGATTTAAATTTACATTGAAGGAACTTCCAGTTTTCTTCTTTATTTAATGATTTTAATAGTTGGAGCTCTACCACGCCTTCCTATCGGGAAAACGATGAATAAATATTATATAAAAATTATAAAAACGATTTAAAAAATTGTTTTGAAACAAGTTTTAACTAACTGAAATGATATTGAAAACAAATTTACAATTCACTAAGCACGTCAACATTTTCCTTTTCAATTTGTTCGATCAAAAATAGACTTGATGTAAATTGCAATTGACCCTGGATTAATAAAGGTCACCTGTTAGCTGTCTGTCAGTGGCATATCTATTCCGTCATCGATTTGATCAAAAGGAGGGCGACCAAAGTGATCCAATAAGCAATATCCCTTATTATCCCTCCCCAATCAGCCGGTGACTGTGGTTAAATCCTAAACAAATCCCATTTCATCCCGAATACGAATTACATGTGATTTCAATTTGAAAATGGGATACAGGAATCATCAAAACGTCTAATTTCGTTACTCGTATTTACCCAACCAAAAAAAAAAATTGTGTTAAAAAATTTCCTATCGCTAAAATACATACTGTATTATTTTTTCCACGAAATTGCTAAATCCACCTTAAAGCGAGTCTGAATGTGTTCACAACAACAAAAGATAATTTACATTAGAATATTTCTTTGCGTAGATAAGTAATTATAATGTAGGCAGGTACTATTTTTAAGGCCGGCTTCGCCCTTTTTTTCCCTGATATAAATTAATCACTATATCAAGGATGCTATTTTTTTATTTTGTTTAATTAGTACCTCACAAGGGTCCAACTGCTTCCAAGTAGCGATGGGTCATAACTCATTTTATTGAGAGCGGGAGCCATGGTACCAGTTCAATATTTTCGTACAGTTTAATGAGTCGACTCAATTGAACGACGGCTCAATTGAACTGGAGACGCGAGCTCAGAGCGTATGAGAAAACTGTCTGTAGTAATAAGAGCCTGGCTATTCAGTTCTGATCGCCGGCTAAAGCCATTTTAAGCCACGTTTCGCATCTGAATGGTGGACTATCACTAGAGCGCTGGATACTGAATATATCTACCTCTTTTATTGAGTCTAGTTTTTGCACTGTTAATTCGTGGTGGAATTCCATTGTAATAGAATTAAAATTAAAAAACTTTTTCACTTTGTTCCACTTATTTATTATTACCAGGACCGGTTTCATCCTACTACGGACATTTTCAGACTGGTATTTTCAGACTCTTACCAGTCTGAAAATGTCCGTAGTAGGATGAAACCGGTCCTGGTAATAATAAATAAGTGGAACAAAGTGAAAAAGTTTTTTAATTTTAATTCTATTACCTCTTTTATGTTTTAGCTGCCAATTTTTTTTCTCAGTATTATGAAAGCTCCGCTCGTGACAACGAGAATTCAAAAATTAATTCTTTCAAACTTTTCATTTTTATAATATTTTTCCTGGTAGCTACACAAATACTAGAAATAAGAGTAAATATTTTTTTTTGTTTAGTTGGCTAATTTTTTATTTATTTATCTTTTTGGGCTTTAAACACTTACTCTGTAAGAAATATAGTTTAAAATAACAGTGATAAAAGGAAAGTATTTAAATGGAAAATATCTCCCCATTAAAATCAAAAGTTTGAAACTTTCCCTAAAGTCCCTACTTCCCAGATGCAGTGGTAACTATGGCATCCTCAATTGAGGTATGTCCGAAGGCTGAAGGGAGTGGGGAGTGGGAATTGGAAAGAGATAGGGAAGAGGAAGATGAGAAAAATTAAGTAATCGCAGTTCTGTGTGGAAACTACATTTTGAGCAGAACATTTGAGTTGACCGAGAAACGAATCTTTGTAAAATAATTATTACCTCAGAATTTTTGGTAAAACAGACTAAAATACGACTTGTATTATTTATAGTATGAATAGTCCCAGAGGGAGGTCGTACGTGATTTCAACGTCCTAGTGTCTTCTGTCTTTTTAGTTTTCATACAAGACGTTTGAGAATGAAGAGAACGATCGTCGATGACGTACATACGACCACTCTCTGGGGCTACTAAAGGTAGGTATACATTATTAATATTCACGATCTGATTCAAAATTCAATCTAGATATTAATTGTTTGACTTTATGCAAATCAGTAATATAAATTCAGATGAAATATTTCCTTTCTGTGTAAATATTCGGGCAAGTTTTAAGGTGGGTTTAGCAATTTCATGGAAAAAACGTTGTTTATTTTACTGAAAGGATATTTTTGAACGCTCTCCGTGGTCTTCGTGATTAAACCTCTCTCTTCCTATCTCCTTCCCTTCCCAAAATTTAAGGCACACAACATATACGAGTTGGAGGTTGCGGGTTTGATTACCTTTCAATAAGCTTTCAATTAGAACATTAAATAACACTAGCAGTTAAAACCCTTTTTTTCCTGCTAGGCCCTGCAGGCGGCTTTTTGATGGATTTCGCCCAATTTAGTAAAGTTCCCTTATAGTGCAGTCTTGCTCCGTAGTATGTACAACGGCAATTTATTAGAATATGTGCAAAAAATGGTACCTACCAATTAATTTTTCTATCCAATTGAAAACCATTTGTGAATACCTACGTAATATATGAACGTCTTATAACTTCGTTAATTTTAAATTCACTGGACGAATGAAAACTAAATTCTACTTGGTAACAACTCCCATTAACTGAGAAATTTACTGCCAATCAGGACTCAACAAGTTAAATAACGTCGCCGAAATTGTATACTTTGACATAAAATTTCGCGTTTCTTCCCAATAACCATAATGGCCAGACTTGTTAACCCAAGTCAGGGCCTTGAATTTTTTGGTGTAATTTTAATGATTTTAGGCAGTCAATACGCAAGAAATATTTTGTATTGATGTGGTAGAACTCGTGAACTCCATCAAAACATTGATCATGTCTTGACTTGACATTATCTTTATTTTTTGTCAAAAAAAATTGAGGATCGTGAAATATTTATCTTTCTGATAAAATGTGAAGATTGGAAATGTTTTTATTTTATGAAAATGAAATTTCCGGAAAAATTTTGGTTTGAAAAAATGGTCGGAAAATTATATCTTTTATAACATCTTTTTGATATAATTTAAAGTTTTAAAATTTTTGTTTTTCTGAAATAATTATTGTGGGAAAATTAAAAAATCGAAAAAAGTATGGAACATTGGTTGGGAAAATTTTATAAAAACATAATTTTGATATTCCTATGTGCCATATGAAAATTTTTCATCTCGGGAATTTTTTTTTTTTTTTTTAATTTTAAATAAGAAAATTATGTCGGTAAATATATCTCATTTTTCTCCGTGTGATGACCACAATTCACCGGAGACCAAAGTGCCATCTACATTTCGTTATCACATATCGATGGTTAAAGTTTGTCAGGTATTTCCACAAATTCCATTATTTTACCAGCGCAGACTTTGAAAAATCAAGAGATAATCTTATGATAGTAAAATCAATCAGTAATTCAAGGGAGTTCTTTTCTAATCAGTGCAAATTTCGGAAACGACAAAAGTATTTTTTCTGTAAAAAATATTAAATTATCGGTAGGTACTTCCAATTTCGAAATTGACACTAACATTGGAAGCAACATTGAATTATTAGATACGAGTAACGCAGGACGCACGGACAACTTTAATTAGTATTTTTGATAATGCCTCGTTTAATCTACGAGTATTCCATTGAATTTAACACAGCTGTAATAGTTATTTCTGGCTTTGCAAATGTAATAGAAACCCTTTTTGAGTTGATACACCACAAAAAATCGCTGTAAAGATAAGCCAAGCTCATAGATGAACAGATTAAAAAATGTCCATTAGTTACACAATGTTGGATTGATAGTCTTGTATGTTCACTTTTTACGACAACTACATTAATCTTGAGTGTTAAGTCTGTGGGTAATTAAATACACACAAATAATATTCCAAGAATGTCGTTTGGCTGTGAATGTCATTGAATGTCTTGAAATCCATCAATGCCAACCTCTAGGCCGTTTCGGATGACTGAAATCATCACAATTCAAAGCAATACAAACATTCAACTCTGTTGTTTCGCTTGCATATTTGTATAAGAAACTTTATTATCGTGTTCACGACATTTCTAAATTTAAAATCTAATAATATTAACACTTATTAACCTAATATTGCATTAATTTTATTCGCAAATAGTTATAAAGACTGAATATATTATTGCATTAATATGATTAATAACAAATACTATTAGAATTTTTATGATATATGATTGATATTGAAACATTTCTTATTGCTTTAAAAAATATTTGAAATGTCAAAGTTGAAAACAATACTTCCGATGAAGTAAATGTGACATGTATGTAACATAACAATTTCTCTTTTTCCTTTGGGAGGTGATTTTAATTGACAAAACCGCAACACGGGACAGCGTCTTAATCATTCGATCATTGGGACCTAGTTATTAATAGTCATATTTGTCAGTCTCATAAATGAAGTTCAGAATTAACAATATTATCTTGCAATTATTTTTATCACATATTTTAGGCAGCTACATTTTTGAATGATCACAAATTTCTAATTAATTGTTTTGTAACCTAGGTAGTGTCTCGAAATTTCTCTAAAGAGTATAAAATAAAGTCGCTATCCCCGTCTGTCTGTTTGTGCGCTTAGTTCTTCTAAACTACGCAACGGATCGATAGGATTTTCACTATCATTTAGAGAATTTCTTCTGAAAGCTTTATAAATAAAATTCATGCAGATTATATTTAAAGAAAGTAGAGAAAAGACAATGTTTAGTAATCAAGTAGAATTTATTTTGGGCGCTTACATTGCTAACGCTGGCTAAACCTTGTGAGACACATCAAAATAATGTAGGGTAGACCGAGGCTATTCGGATCATTTTTTATGTTTTCTTGAAAAAAATTAAAACTAATACATTTTCGAAAAAAAAAAAAATTAATATTAAGCATTTGTCATTTTTATATGTTTTAACATTAGTGATCATAGTAACTTTAAAAAAAACATATGACTATTACTGTAGACCTCTCCACCGATCCGAATCACCCCATATATATGTGGTGATTCGGATCAGTGGTGGGGCTACTCGGATCAAACCCGAAAAAATAGTTAAGTATGAAAAAAAAACAAAAACCAAAAATAGGTTTTAGAACCCATAACTTATATGAAAGTATCATGACACTTATTACACTCTTATTGGCTTACACACCGCACAAATAAAAACTTTACTAAACACTTTCTTGTCGTAACATTTTTTGTGGCACCATTCCTCGCAAGAAGAACATTGAATCCAATCTTCCTTTGGAGGATGTACAAAAGCTTCATTGGAATAAATGCAAAATCACTTTCTTGAAGCCGAAGAAGAAGCTGTTATGGAAGATTTTTTTAACTTTAAGTCCCGGGGTACCTTTTCCTTTGAACTGTAATTTTGGGCGGTTTTTGGTGGCATTCCAATCATAAATTCATTCTTCTTACGTTTACCCTTATACAGGAGGTATGAATGATCCAACTGCATTCATATAAGCCAAAACAGTTACATTTTGACCTCGCTCGACACTTATATATATATATACAGGACGATTATTTAGGGGCATGCCGGTTTCGTCCATATTATAAATGCATTGTGGCCTTCTTTGTAATTGACAGTCTCTTATTACCTTTTCCAGTGTGTCATAAAAATTTGAAATTTTGTCTGGATCCTTTCCGTCAATCTTTGCTCGAGATAGTCCTTCTGGTTTACTTATGGAGAGGTATGGATGACGCGTAAGAAAACGATGAAACCAATCTTGCCCTGCCATTCCAACTTCTGAATTAAATCTTCGTTGAGCTTGATTACCAAGACGATTACAATAATCAAAAGCGTATTAAAAGCGTATACAACAGCTCTGCAATGTATTACAGATGATATTCTTGCCTCCACTGATGCAGGCAAAGCCTCGATACTAGTTCTGCTGGACTTCTCTAAGGCATTTGACTTACTGAGCATTCCATTACTTATTGCAAAGTTGCGTTACTTTGGTTTTGACGATGAAGCAATAAAATGGTTTCAAAATTACTTCAAAGATAGAACTCAGCGCACAGTTTGCAAGGATAGTAATGGGACTCTAAAATATTCATCTGACATTATAATAACAAGAGGGGTACCCCAGGGATCGATACTCTGGCCATTGCTTTTTGCTATATATACCGCTGACATGATGCAATCTATTGAACACTGTGGTTCGCACATGTATGCTGATGACACACAATTATATTTATCGTTTGACGTAAGTAAAACTCATGTGGCAGTGGATATGGTAAATGGTGACCTACGTAGAGTTTGCAGTTGGGCAAAGGAGCACGCGTTACTTCTCAATCCTAAAAAAACTGTTGCTTTATTAATGGGAACTAAGCAAAAAATATCATGCGTAAAAAATGGAGGACATGTTGTAAAAATACATGAAACCACCGTTCCCTTTGTTGATGCTGCGCGCAACCTTGGAATAATGGTGGACGGTAGATTGAGGTATGAGGAACATGTTAAAAACAGGTCTGAGTGGTGCTACTCGAGGCTTCGTCTATTGTACAATATAAGAGATAACATATCAGTGAAACTACGCAAGATTATTACTGATAGTCTTGTTCTCTCAATATTGGACTATGGAGACTCAGTTTACGGTCCATCTTTATTGAAAAAAACCCAAAAACAAGTACAACGAGTCCAAAATGCATGTGTCCGATATTGCTATAATGTCCCGAGACGCGAGCATATCTCGCCTTACCTCTATCGGCATCGAATACTGAATATGTCGAACAGAAGGAAGTTACATCAAATGTGTCAACTGTTCAACTTGATGAATTCAAAGGTTCCTTCCTATCTGTTTGACAGACTGCAGTGGTCCCGTGACTCACATGCACATAGTACACGCCAAAGAGACCATTTACTTGTTCTCCCCAAACATAAAACTGCTGTTTTTGAGGGTAGTTTTAGCTACTCATCGTCAAAACTTTGGAATAAAATACCACTGCCTATTCGAACAACAACATCGTTGCAGTGCTTTAAGAAGCTCTGCAGCGAATGGTTGCTGACAGCACAGTCAACCGCACAACATCATAATTGATCGAATTTAAAATGAAAGTGACACCTACTTGTGATTATTTTTTTATTTTTTATTTTATCTGTGTATTTTATGTAAATTTATTCCTGAATTTATATTTTATTTTATTTTAAAGAAATTTGTATTTATCGATTTATAACACATTATATTAAAGGCACTGCTGAAAACCAGCTACATTCCCGGAGAAATCCGGAATGTACAGCTGAGCAGTTGCCCTTTTGGCAATATAATCATCTAAATGTATGTGTACAAACTATATGCAAACATGTAAAAAATTATTGTCAAATAAACGTTTTTATTATTATTATTATTATTATTATTTCCTGACCATTTTTGGAGTAATGCCGAATCCACGTTTAGATAAATAAACCAACCTTTCCGCAAACTGTTTTTCAGATTCAATATCTATTGCAGGTCTTGCTCCTGGATTAGAGATGATCCCGGTGATTGAAGTCGTATGTCTTTGTAATGTCATGTATGGGACTCCGTAGCTCACAGCAGCACTGCGTAATCCCATTTCACCGGATTTTACTTTCCTAACGGCTTCATCCATTGCAATTTTCGACTATGATTGATTAGTTGTCTTTTTCACATAGTTGCTCACCATCTGTTTCAAATAAAAATTTAAAACAATTAACGAATCAAATTTTAAAAGCATTAAAATATGATCCAAATAGCCCCCCCCACCGTCGGTCCGTTTAACCTCACATTTATTAATATGATATTTACTCAAAGTAAAGTACAAAAACATACAAAATGCAATTTATTGCGCTTTAATTCTGTTTACTGTGCATTTGATTGATAAATATATAACATATGAACATGACTAAATAGCTTACCTTTTCAGAAAAAACAGCATTTCTTTGAGACGTAACTTGTACGATCTTCACACATATCGATTTTTAGCAGTCAACCCACACAATGTGTAATATCGGTAATTTTACTATTATGGCATCCGGTAGATGGGGAAGCTATGTCAAAATTCTTTCATTGTTATTTGGTTACAATAACCGAGATATATCCATATTGCTTAGCTTGATCCGAATAACTCACCTGATCCGAATAGCCTCGGTCTACCCTACTACGCAATTGTATATCATAAAAAGGCCTACAGAAAACTAAGCGATGATATATGTCTACCTCCTTAGGATAACCCTCAGCAACGCCGGGTACACATCAGCTAGTTATTAATAAGTAGGTCGCTACATTTTTTGAAGACCTGACCTCGAAATTTTAAACGGTTTCATTGTTTTTGTAGATAAATCTAAGCGATACCTAGGTGGAAATCAGACGCGATACAAACTCAGCCATTGACGGTCTCATCATAAGATAAAGGGGCTGACATTTTACGCTATACGCATCACGGTTTGGCCTATTTCAGCTAAATCTATATATATAGATTGCTATATATATACGAGAATTTAGCGCGCTTATGGCGTGACCTATCACAGACTTAACAATCGCTGCAGCTATCAAGAACCACATAATAAATGTACATTTTTTAAATAAAATAATCGACATAAAAATTATTGATATGATCTAAATCCATAATTAAAAAAAGATTTTTTTTAGTTTACAAATATTTAAATTAATTTATATCACACGAGTTTATTTATAACAGTCGTTAAGTTCGCAGCGAAGTACGTGATGTAATATATTGTTTAATCTGAATGCAGTAAATTGGGTAGTGCCATCACTGGAAGCCATTAATCACGCCTCCTGCTACTTGTACCATCTCATGTGCTCCTGGTGACAGGCCAGAATACAACAGAGTTAAGACGATGGGAAGCGACACTTTTAATTTAATTTAATTATTTTCGTGTGTTAACACGGTTTAAATAATTCATGGTGAATTCTGAAATACAAATAAGAGTTTGCTAATCATTCTTTGGGGACAGGTCATAGCTTCAACAAAGAAAAACTATGTTTTAACGTACGAATATTAATACCAATTTTAAATTATATGTCTTAGAAACCTTAGAAATTAAGAAAGAAAATTAAAAAACAAACAATACATGTTTCCTTATTTTGACTCTTCCTCCCACTCTCTCACCTCTTACTTCCACCCTCTACCTAACCTAATATAAACTAACCTAACCTAACCTAACAATATCTAATTTTCTGTAGGTACTTTTATAATTTTGAGTTAATTTTAAAAACGCTAGTGAATGCAATGGACCTGTCGAAACCCTTAGCGAATTATAAAAAAAGTGACAAGTGTGCAATCGTGATTTATTTTTGGGATATTGTGCCTAGTTGCGCTTTATCCAACATTTCGGACAGAGTTACGGTGTCCAGCATTAGAGTAAATATCTAATAGTACACGAAAAAAAAGAATTATTGCAAATTTATTAATTTTTGTTAATCCGGTTAAAGCGGGACTGCAGGCAGTATCTTGATATTTTTTTAGTAAATTCCTAATATATCGAAACACATATTGGGATGTTTATAAACACGTGTTTCGACATCGTGGTAATACATTAGTATTTTACTAAAAGTTTATGAGAAAACATATAAATTCACTCGTTAAGGACCTGCAATCCCGTTTTTAACCAGACGATTTAACAAACAATTTGAAGAGATTCTTAGTAAATTATCAATGCTAATTTTTCTCCGGGTATGTACTTCACACCCACTTAACCACAATCTTCGTTTACACATCTGCTTTGAGGATGGACAGTGTAACAATGTCCGAACATTAGCTAAAGTAAGAGGTAGCACAACACGGCGTAATACCCAAAAATTAAATAATAATGATTAAACTTTTGACCGTGAAAATCTCAAATTATGTCCGACAATTGTAGGTAGGTTGAACAGAAAATAAAACTCTTCCAAAAAACAAAATGTCTCTAAATTGTTACATAGGTAATGTCAAAGAAATACAAATAAAAAAAAATATATATATATATATATATATATATATATATACCTAATTAGGTGGTTACTTACCCTCCTGCTAATATTCCTTACGAGTTTTCTTGTGTGTATGGAACATTGATATGTAAATAATTACATCTCATTGAGAGAGGTTTCCTTAATCGTATCAACTGCATTACTGCGTAACATTTTGTTGCTTACCTAGAACAAGGGAAAATATATTAATTTAAAGCTGGAAATATGATATGAAACGCGGATATAATAAATGATTATTCTCAAAACAATAGTCAAGTCTAATATTAATTTTGGGCGAACATATCCAAGTGTTTTCTAAAAATAATTTAATAATGTAACTATTATTATGCTGGCATTTGACGAATTCACAGTGACTGCCGAGTTTAAGTCGGAAGAAGAAAAATAAGTATTTTAAATTAATTTTGTGTTCTTATTTGTTCAAAAACCATTTTTTTACATTATTAAAAGTAGTAAAGCTATTTTTTTGAACTTTTTAATTTTGAAAATAAAAAAAAATTCAAAATCCACTGGCAAAAATATTTCTAAAGAACACAAGAAATTCCTTGCGGTCGTGTTTCGTGATCCAAATATTTGCCTAATCGAGGCTTAAAATTCCAATACAAAACCGTGTTTACAAAATTCAAATGGGATGGAGATCTATGTTGTCAGACGAGTATAAGTGAGAAGGCGCGCTGAGCTATTGGGCTAAATGGAACAATTGTTTTCATTGAAAAATTTTTAGAAGGCACTTAGTTAGTTATCTTCTGTATTCTATGTTTTTCTTGTATTACTACTGTAATACGTTGTAGGTTCGTTATTCATCCGCAAGACGAACGTTTGAATGAATATTGTAGCTGTATATCATTTAATGCCTGACTTATAATAGCCGCGTACTTGAAGTTAATCATCAAAGTCGAACGGGAACGACAAGACTGAGGTAATGAGTGCCGTGGAACAGTTAAAACCGTAATGGCCACATGGAACAAGTTTATATCGACGACCAGACGGTTTATACACCAACCGTAACAGAACAAGTCAATTTATATCGCTGAATATTCAGGAAATTGATTTTAAAGATGATCGACTTTTTCATTCTGATGTGAGAGACGATAAATCTAGTCGATGGTCGTGGATTTTGTTCTCTTTTGTATTCAAAAAATGTTTCTGGTACATATTTGATTTTGTATTTTCAAATCTTCAAGTAATTGTTTGGTTAGTAAAACATTGTCCCGCAATTTTTCTTTATTTATTATTTATTAGAACATTATTACATTCAACAGGGTGATAACAAATAATACATATTGATAGTAGCTAAATAAAAGTAAGGTCATTTGCAAAATGTTCTCATCATGCGGTGCGTATTGGATACAAGAGGAAATAATTATATAAGCTAGCTAATGTGTGTGATTATTCTTAGAAGATGGACATATACTATGACCGACTTTTTTGGAGGCCTTTTTAAGATATACCTACAATTCCGTTCAGTTTAGCAAGCGTAAGGGCCCAACAAAATATTTTTTACGACTTGATTACAAAACTTCGAGTTGTCTCTACTTCCTTTAAATATAATGTGCATGTATTTTAAATGTATTTAAATTTTTCGTAAGAATTTCTCTAAATGATAGTGAAAACGCTATCAAAATCCGTTGTGTAGTTTAGAAGGACTTAGAAGGAAGGAGAAGCACACAAACAGACAGACGCGGACAGCGATTTTGTTTTATACTACTATTTATTTATTTATTTATTAATCTTAAGTTAGCTCACATCTTCGTGTGTGCTAATAGTTTTATAAACATATAAACATGTACATTGTTTGGCAAACATAATCTTTCTTTAAATATTTCAATAAAGTCACAAAAAAAGAAACATTAATAATTGAGATAGACATATTTTCTTAATTCATTTTTGAACTTATTAATATTTTCTATTACAGCAATTTCCTTCGGGATTTTGTTATAGAGTTGAACGGCCTGGTACATAAGAGATTTTTGGGTGCTTGTTTTTTTTCTTGTTGGCAATCTAATTTGCTTAGAATTTCTCGTCCCGTGTCCGTGTATCTCGTTATTGTAATTTATTTTTCTTTTCAGTTCCTTAGACATCATCCCTAAGTTAATTTTATGTATAAAAATAAGTACATTCAAATACACAGTTTGCTTCACCGTCAAAATATTCAGCTCCTTTAACATGTTTCTTATCATTATGCATTATAAAGTCGAGAATAAAAGAAAAACAATAGTAACAATGTTCAAATTTAAAATCAATGACAATAACTTTTTTTATTGTTATTTGAGATTTGTCTAGTTTCGTAGGTGTGTTGGAAAACTTGTCAATTTCACCGATAGTATCATTTTCGTAGTGCATGCGAAAGCGGGGATTAAAAATACTTTAATTATTGCTGTTGGACGTTTCTAGTCTAAGTGTTTCATATTTTCTTAGTGGTCTGGTTTTCATATTAAGTTTTAATTTAGAAATTAGTTCTGATAATCATATGGTATAACCACTCGAGTCAATAACTGCAATAAGAGTTGAGTGATTGGCGTTCATGTTGGAAATTTCTCGCCCTCATTAAAAAAAATCATACCTATGAATTTTAATACTGAGACATATAAACTGAGTATAGTTCTATATAACTAATTATTCCACCTATATTTTACCGTTTATCTTATATTTGTACGTCTTCTAAAAAAATATTTAAAAATCGTAAATGCGGGGATTCTGCATGTCAGAAATGGCATATTATGGCGTGCGATCACTCAAGACCACTCAAATATGCCGAAAATCATTCGAGTGATGAATACGTTGTATGAGCACGATAAGTCTGTTATTTTACGCCTTATAGTAAGACTTTTGTTATTATACAGGGTTTCCAATAAGAGGTGTTATTTTGATATTCAATCGTAAAATATCAATGGTTTCGTTGCTTGTGTGGCACGTAGCGCCATCTTGTTGAAAGTAAACGTTGTCCAGATCAATACCATCCAATTCCGGCAATAAAAAATCATTAATCATCTCTCGATAGCGATCCATTCACCGTAACTTTTGCTCCAGCCTCATTTTCGAAAAAGTAAGGTCCAATGACTCCACCGGACCAAAAACCGCACCAAACAGTCACACGTTGAGGATAGAGAGGCTTTTCCACAATAACTCTTGGGTTATCCGAGCCCCAGATGCGACAATTCTGCTTTTTGACGAAGCCACCGAGGTGGAAATGGACCTCATCACTCGAGATGATTTGATTTGATTCACTCAAGTGAATTTTAATAATTTCAATGCGTTTTTGAAGCGTGTATCGTTCCATTTTTATTAATGGCGTAGTTTCTACTTGTCAAATGTCAAAAAATGAAAGCTTCAAAACTATCATTTACCGAAATAGCGGGCTATTCAAAATAACACCTCTTATTGGAAAACCCTGTACTTTCTCATAACACTAAAACTCTCAGTTGTTAATGTAACATAGTCCTATATAATTCTAGTTAAACGAACTCTTGAATTCGAATTTGCTTTGACTTTAAGTGTAAATATTTATTTTAAAAAGAGGAACTGATTTTGTGAAGAATTCAGATGAACAATAAAGTACCCACACAACATAATACTTTAACGGAAAATTATTTTCATTTTCAAAATTGTAACTGATGTATCAAGAATTCAGACAAGCGATAAAGTACCTAGGAGCCTACCTATAAATTAGTAGGTACATTTTCGTGAACTTTTCCTTAATCATTCGTCTTTGTTTTGATTTGTTCTTTACACACACTTACAATTTGTAATACCTCATAACTTTTGCGCACGGGAGTGCGCTAGTACTTTAAATAAAAGCTTTTTGCTTCATATTTTTAAGCGTGTAAACTCTATAAGTTCCTATCTACGGCCCGTGGGAAAAAGAGATAAAATATGCGGAAAGTTATGAGACATAATGCTTTCACGCTGATGCCACATTGAAATACCATTGTGTTAACAGCGGCGGAGGCGAACGTAAAACACGCTTTATGTGTTGTTCATAAAAGTACGACAAATTATCCTGTTATTTACCGGTGAAAAATCACAAGAGAACTTTTGAGTACAAACGCAAAAAATTATAATTGATAATTTATTAAGCACCTCTTTATATTAGTCGTAATCCGGTTAAAAATGGGATTGCAGGCCCTCAAACTTTTAGTAAAATACAAATGTATTATCACGATGTCGGAACATCTGTTCATAAAAATCTTGATATATTATCAAGGCGCATGAACACGTGTTCCGTTATGTTAGGAAACTACTCAAAGTTTATCAGGAAACTGCCTGCAATACCGTTTTTAACCGGATTACCAGTATTTTTAGGAGATGTTTAATTCATTAGCAATACTCATTTTTCTCCATGCAAAAGAACTAAAAAAAACATGAATGCATCTCCCTAGCTATGTGGGTCTAATTTTTATAAATATTTAGCGACGCTTCTTTCAGTATAAATTTTATAACTATCGCATTCCCACAGGGGTACTTAAATAGGATAGATCGCGGCACAACTCTATTTTGGCACTAACTACTTGATTCATTCACACTCGTACATCGTCACACCGTCTCACACAGACCTACCAATTGACTGAAGTAAGTATTTGACTCACATGAATGTATAATAATATATTTTCAAGGCTTAACCGACTTCAATAAACTTTACTTAATTCGCTAAAGCCGGGTCTCCTGCGACAGAATGTTTAAAACATGTTCATAAAACATGGGGCGGGGCTACAATGTTTTTTTTTTTGTTTTCCATCGAGTGTATTGAAAACATTTGATCGCAGGAGATTCGGCTATAGAAGATATTGGAATACTAAGCAAACGGTGAAATATTAAAACCTTTTTAAAAATTATGAATAACATATTAGAAATAAACAAAGGTTTGACGAATCGAATGTGGGGTACCTATTATTATATTTAACAGCTTGACGCTGGATTAAACTATTAGTCATAGGAATACTATTTAGTCATTGAAATAACCTGCCAGCTTTTGTGTTTCTTCCTTCATTCAACAAGAGTCTCTTAAAGACCTAGATTCACTCTTTACTCTCCGTAAGGCGAAGCTTAATGCTAAATCATTACTTTGATAAATCTTTACAACGAATTGGTGTACATTATGAATACCAAAAAATATGCTTTGGATAAATTGAAGGTTTTCCTATCGTTTTGCTTGAGAAGAATACAAATAAAAAAATAAATTACTTAATAAAAAATATAAATGTAAACTACTAAAAAAAATTTTTTTTCAATAGAAATGTATGAACGCGTAAAGGAAACAACTTCAAAAAATACAGCACTATAGCTAAGATTTTCTGTGACAGTTTCACTTGATTAACTTTTTTGCTTTATTATAAAATTATTTACAAAATAAATAAAAAACAGTTTTGTGCTTGAAATTGTACGTATCTAGACTCCGTTTGTCAAGCGATTTTAATGCCTATTACCTACAATATAAGGTGTACCAAGAATATACATATTTTTGGCTTGTAGCTTCCTCTTAAAATGACCCCCGGACAGCATTCCAAGAGACCACAAAAGATTATATGCCCTGAGGAATACCTCATGGCCTATTTTATAGAATAAATATTTACAACAAAATTATGTTACGATAGTAACATATCCTAAGCATGAAACATAGTTAGAATTATTAGTTAAATATTTGATATGTCATGCAAAGAACATAAATATATAATTATTTTGCACTTGTCTTTGTTTCACATTCACTGGAAACTTATTGACGTCATTAGGGCATATTTTGGTCGAATTCAGTAGGAGTAAATAAGTTTTGAATCATTCGTACTAAATACATAATATGACTTGTGTAATTATTTATAATACTTTGTCATTGGGGGACGGTGAATAATCCTGTATTCTCGACTCTTCTCGGAATTGAATAAATATTACGAGAAACGTAACATATTATTATAACGTGACGTTTCCTTTCGTAACGTGACAAGACACCATGTCATTAAAGCGAAGCTTAATGCTGTTTCACTATTTTCGATTAATCTTTATAACGAATTGGTTTACATTATGAACACCAATTTTTTTTTAGATAAATTAAAGCTTTTTCTTTATCGGAAAAGTAGAGTTTAAAATAGAATACAAATACGTACGAACGTATAATAGAAACAACTATACAAAATACAATATTATAGCTAAGATTATCTGTGAGAGTTTCCCTTGATTAACTTATTTACTTATAATTATAAACTTGTTTACAAATTAAATAAAAACTACTTTTGTGCTTGAAATCGAGTGTTTTTAGACTCTGTTTGCCAAGCGATTTTAATTCATATTACCTATATTCGTGACGATTTAAGGCATACCAAGAATATACACATTTTTGGTCTGTAACTTCCTATTAAAGACGTAAGAAAAATACTGCGCATTTGTATTTCAATTCTAGCAATTTACTGTCGTGCATTGGAATATTAATTTTGTATTGAAAAAAGCCAAAAACTATGGGGGGGTGCAAAGATTGACACAACTTCCAGCCACGGTCCACTTCCAGTCTGACTCTGAACATGTCTGAACTCTGATTTTGGTTATCATAGAGATGTAATATTTTATTATTCTTACATATTGTAATATCATTGATATTAGTTATAGCTCACCCGTAGATGGCACTAGATTAGTCTATTGGGTTACCCATAGATGGCGTTAGCTGTCAAGAATAATAGGATAATAAATAAGGTGAGAATCTCAAGTTCGAAATCCATATTAGTAAAGCTTGCCTGCTAATTAAGATATCAGATACATTAGGCTCTGCCACACGTACACTTCGAAACAGCGGTAGGTACCACGCGCCACTCCAGGCCGCCGGGCAGAAAAGTAAAGTCGGAAAGTAAGGTAACGGTTTACAGCGCAGTCCATTGTGCGAATTTTCTGCGTGGTGGCCTGGAGCGGCACGTGATACCGGCGCTCAGAAGTGTACGTGTGGCAGAGCCTATTGTAAATCTATTACAATAAGTCCAAGTGTTTTTTTGAAGCCGGAGTTTTATTGAATAAGAGAGTTTGTAATAAAACCCCAGAGATACAATACATATCATGATAATATCGTATGAAATGTACTTAACATCGGAAAAATAAACTAATGAATTCATTATATTACCGGAAATATAGAAAAATCTGCTTTATTATTTAATGAAACAAAAAGTGAATGTGGTACAAAAACTAATTCTGAAATTGGTTGGAAATTCAAAGGCGTAACGTCTATTGAGCGACCTGGGCAGATGGGCAGTGAATAATCGAAAAAAAGTAAAATAATTAGTGGATACCATTTTTGAGAAAACTTCTGAGTGCATCCTTATTTGAACGAACCGGAATATTTGTTTTGAAAATAATTTAGATAATATTTACATTATAATACACCGCAGATTGCAAAAGCTCTGTTTGAATGCATACAAACGTATTCGGATCAAATGATTTTAAACGAATTATATACTATGGATGGTGTTTTTACTAACTTTAATTAGTAATTATGGCAAATATTTCATCCTAAATATGTGAACCTAAAGTATTGCAAAATTATTTTGACATTAGAAAGAACAAATTATGTACCATGTTCATTACTAAAATTCGCTTGCGATATGAAGGAGTGGAAAGCGTTAACAGGTTTGCCCCGGGGCCCGGAAGTTTATCGCAACGCCACTGTAATAATTATTGAGTAAGATTTTACTGACATGTATTTTTTAAACCTGTTCGTATTGAACGCAAATAAACTAATTTGGTCATATCGCAACAAGGAAATTATAATAGATTTAAATGGATAAAAAATAAGTGGTTCAGTGATTACTTCTGTGACTGATCTGTTACAAGGTTCCAGTGCATAACCTTGACGTATAAATGCTTATTGTTAGGTTCCAATCATATAATTATAGTACGAACTAAACTGGATTTTTTACCAACATCATGTAATGATTTACAGTCACATTTGTCAATAGTTTGTACCTACAAGATAAATACATTTTAACGATATAACTAAAACGGTGACCGGATAAATCATCACAATAATAATTCATCACATCTTTAAAAATTTATATAAAGTCATGGAAAGTGATGAAACAAAAACTTTATTAACTGGGTTAAGTAGGTTAGGTTAGGTTAAAAAAAATTTCATCGTTTCTAATGACTTTATATCACTTTTTAAAAGTGTGTTGAGTTATCATGGAAACAACAAAAACATACCCACTTTAAAGTTAAAGACAGCCTCCGTGGTTGAGTGGTTACGATGCTTGGCTACGAATCCGAAGGTCGCGGGCTTAAGTCCCGAAGGGCGGAAGTAAATTTTATTTGATTAACTAGCTGTACCGCGCCACGCGCTGCCGTGACTCAGTCTATCTGTACAGATTGAGAAACTATAGCGCTTGCTGTTTTCACATCCAACAGATGGCGCTGTTTAAAAAAAAACAAGCTTGCCAACAGATGGCACTGTTTTTCAAAAAACCACAACAGGTGACATCTATATAATATATGTATATATAAAAACACACGCGTATTCGAATGCAACGTTGTGTCAAAATTTCAAAGCAATCGGTGAAGAACTTTCTGAGATTTAAGATTTTGAACAAACGAACATATTAACACTTTTATTTATATTGATAAATTAGTGTTGTTTTACAATACATTCAGTAAATATAATTTATGCACAGACATATGAATATTAAAAGACTAGAACTTAAAGGTGGTAAAATCAACAGTTGGGGAACGCAGAGGGGAAAGCTGACTGTGATTCGTCAATAAATAAATCTTACAGTATATAGGCATCTCGCATTATAATATCACCATTTAGTTCTTAAAAGTAAAATTTGCTTTTGAATGAATAGACATTTTTACATGGGAGAGTCAAATTACTGGCCAAGTTATGAACAAATTTGCGTAGTCCAAATTCGGCAAAGTAAATTTCTTCTATTTTCAGAGTTGAATATTTTGTTTACGTATTTAGTTAAGACACTTTTATAAATGTTTCATAATTTACTTCCCAGTAAACAACGATGAGCACACTTGAGAATCGCTACATTCGACCAATGTTGGAGGGTTGTCACAACCGCTCTGTTCCTATTAATAATAAAATAATCAAATCTTTAAGAAAATATATAACATTTCACTTTTAAGAAGATAATAGAAAAGTAAAACAACTAAAAAACAAATGAAATTATATACACACAGCTTTTACCAGCGATTCCTAAGAGTATTTGGAGTAAAAATTTGGACATCATTTTGCCGTCCGATGACACTTTTTCAATTAAAAACAATAAACATGATTTTCTATCACACATCGCCACTCGGTATAACCTAGCGCATTACGTGATATGCACTCCTTCTCGTTCCAGCAGTACCGTACATACGAAACAAGCGCGTACCTAACACGTGGTCCGTTGCGACGTGTGATAGTATGATCCAAAGATAATATATGATCGGTGGCGACGTGCGATAGAAAAATATAATATTTTTAATTTTAATAGATAAAAAATATCATCGGACAGCAAAATGACACATACATTTTTCATTCCAAACATGCTCACTGTATCTACATTTTACTTCCAAACATACCAATTTTTCACAATTGATAACCAAACATTTATCCTATATTAAGTGTTGTTTATGAGTTGTGTAAAATTCAAAACTCGTTTAGTAATAACGCCATTAAAGTGGAATAAATTTAAAAATAATTGGTTTATTATCCTTTATTAATACGACGGAGTTCCAGCAAGATATAATAGATGAAAAAATAAGTTCCAAATGATACGATTATGTATTTTATCAAAGCGCAAAAGGCGAAGGCACATCCCTGATTCTTATGCAAACGGCTTTGTATTTTGCGTCCAGATGTATCTCGATGTGATAGTATATGTTTCTACAACTGATCCATATTATACGATGTGAATAAGCTTAAAATAATGCTTACATATGGAATGTAGTACGACAATTGGGCAAGTTTTCATAGCACAAGCCACCATTTTGCCGTGTTATTTCGTAAAATGAACCGTTGATGCCTCGACCATAGCTCGAAGCTAGCTCGCACAAGAATGATGACGTCACATTTTCTAGATTCACGGGAGGCCATACGCGAGCCCAGCCGGCTCCAATGGAACCGGTATTGGGAGTGGGGAATAATACGCTTTTAATCACTTAGGGCAGGTTTATTAATATTCATATGTCTTTGATTTATGGTATATTTGTGGCATGTTCCAGAGTGGTATATACATCGCTATGGTGAAAGACCACCATTCAGATCGAAATGGCTTTAGCCGTATTTGATGACCAGATCTGAATAGCCAGATACATTCACACCTTCTTCTTCTCGCTCACAACATAACCCCAATTGGGGATGCCATAGTCTTACTGGCTCCAGACGGTTGGGAGCAGTTGGGACTCTGGTGCGTTACTTACAAACAGAAAAATAAAATAAATAACCGATTACAGGAGTAATGGATAAAATTATTGTAAAGGATAAATATTTTTATTTAAAATTCTGAATATTCCACCTAGCTTGAAAACACTGCACAAAACATGAAAAACGAAAAAAAAAAAAGCATTGGCGTACCGACAAACTCTGTGTTGGACAGCCCCGCCTTATGTTGGCTAGTGTAAATGTGTTACGTTATACAATGGGCATGATAAATTGTTTTTCCAAATTCTCGATATCTATCTCGAATCAAATAACCTCCTAGTATATTATTTGGTAACAATTATTTCACAAGCAATAATTATTCGCCTGAAACACTCATCCACATTGAAAAATCTCCTGATGAAAGATACATGACGCCAACGGGACTGCAACCCGTGTCCCTTCGATTTCCGGTCGACAGCTCTGACCACTGAGCTATGGCGGCTTATCTCTCATCCGCGAAATAATTCAATATATATTAGTGTTTCATTCAACAATTACTGCTTGTTACATTTTTTCACCTTTTTTTTTTTTTTTTTTTATAGTGAATACCTCACAAGAGTCCCAACTGCTCCCTCTGGAGCCAGTGAGACTATGGCATCCCAAATTGAGGGGTGTTGTGAGGCCGAAGGTAAGTGGGAAGGGAAAGAGGAAGGTGGGGAAGTACCTGGCTATTCAGATCTAGTCACTAAACACGGCTAAAGCCATTTGGAGCAACGTTTCAATTCTGGATGGTGGTCTTACACCAGGGCGATACTGGTAGTATCTTCCACTCTGGAACGTGCCGCAAATATACTATATATTATTTTAATTAATTAATTGTGAAATAACACAAATTAATCAAATAAAATTTATTTGCGCACGCCGGGTTCGAACCCGCGACCTTCGGAATGGCAGTCCAATGCGTTACCACTGGACTATGCCGGCCGTCAAAACAACCAACTTTATTTTATATGAGAAAGGCATTGTAAGTGTTAACTCTCTCACTAGATGGCGTCGAGACAAATTGCCTACATTTTTAGGTGAAATACTAAACTTGAACTTGTCAAATATTAATTTTTTTTTTTTTGGTAAACTAATGTTAAAGACAAGATTTTTTATGCATAGCACAAAGGGTAACAATTATTTTACAAGCAATAATTATTCGCCTGAAACACTCATCCACATTGAAAAATCTCCTGATAAAAGATACATGACGCCAACGGTGCTTACCCTTTGTGCTATGCATAAAAAATCATGTCTTAAACATTAGTTTACCAAAAAAAATAATAATTATATTATTTGGATTACGGAAAACAGATTTTTACAACAATTACAAGATTTTATGAATAGTGCTTGTATCTTTCTCTGACGTGTCCGACTTTTTCCACTATTCACTTCTGTATACCACAATATTACTGTTAAAAAACTACATTACATCGACTTTAATTCGACTCAGTATCTCATTACAGTACAGAGATATTGTGTTAAGTATTCCTTGGACGTCCCCGACTTTTTCTACCATTAAAATCACTCTCTAAACACTCTTGTCACTAACAAGAACAAATTTTGAAATTTTCAGCGTTTTCGGTCGACTACTCGCAGGCTGAATTTTTATTTAGTAAAATTGAAGTACTTAAAACGATGCCATACGTAGTAATGCAAAATCATGTGTTTTTGGTTTGAAAATTTGGTCGCCTAGAAATGTTTCAGATGCTTTAATTAAATACTGCAAGTAGAATACATCTTAGCCTTTGAAATAATCGAGTATTTTTTAGATAAATCTTTTTATAAGCCCAGAAAAAAATAATGTATAGGGCCTATGAAAACTGCTATAAAGTTCAAAATCTCCAACTTACAAACACATTTTCGGTCATAATTTTACTGTATAATGTGGCAAATTAAGTTATTTATAAAATGATCGAAAAAAAATTAAATATTTATGCCTGAACATCCACAAAATAAAATAAAAGACACTTTTTGGCCATGTTTTTTTCTTGCATAAATCAAAACAGGCGGATGTTGTTAAGCGAGAATTTAAACCTTATCGCCATCTACGTAAGGGTTGTTATTGATAGCGGATCAATTTAAAATACTACACGACGTAGTGCATCGCCTTAACGCTTCGTATCAATCATATAACATTTGTGCGATAGTGTCATGGGGTGGCCTGGTCGGTCGATGAGACCTCCAGTAGCTGTCCACCTAGCCAGTAATGATTCTACGCCACTTGTCAAAAAAATATTTACCATCCCAAATTTTTTAATCGAATCGCATTGTCCTCCATCCACTTTTAAATGTCCTTATTTGGTTTAAACAGCTTCTCACACAAACGGCGAAATGAAAAAAAGGGTTGTAGTTCTATGAAGATTAGCAGATTAAAAATCTATAAATACTTTCGATAATTACATTGTTTTTCCGCATAAAAATATTTTGTCATTAAAGAATTTTTTCCATTATAATTTTTTTTTCCAAACAGTCTTATTTTTACTTAAACTATTACGTGGAATCACCTCCCTTTAAGGCGATGCACTACGTCGTGTAATATTTTGAATCTAGCCGCCATCAATAACACTCCTTACGTAGATGGCGATAAGGCTTAAATTCCCGCTTAACACCATCCAGCTGTTTTGATTTAAGCAAGAAAAAAACATGGCCAAAAAGTGCCTTTTGTTTTATTTTGTGGATGTTCAGGCATAAATATTTAAATGTTTTCCGATCATTTTATAAATAACTTAATTCGCCACATTATACAATAAATCAATAACCTAAAATAGGTTCGTAAGTAGGAAATTTCGAACTTTAAAGCAGTTTTCATAGGCCTTATAATTTTTTTTTCTGGGCTTTTAAAAAGTCTTATATAAAAAATACTCGATCATTTCAAAGGCCAAGATGTATTATACTCGCGGTATTTATTTAAAGCATCTGAAATATTTCTAGGCGACAAAATTTTCAAACCAAAAACACATGATTTTGCATTACTACGTAGTGCATCGCCTTAATCACTTTACCTCGGTTGTATAATATTTAAATAATAAGAAATGCATTCTTCCATATTTGCATATGGAAATGTCCTGTCCGCATGTTATATTAATTTCTACAAAACATTAACATAATACAAATATTTAACGAATCAACCGTATCAACCCTTCATCGATACGTAATTGCTCATACCGTTGACTTACAGGCTCGTTGCTCGGTCGGGAGCTGGCCAAAAGCATCATTATGTTACTCGTACCGGGCGTAGTGCGTACCGTGAAAACTCAGGACAATGACAAAGCAACACATCTTTAGAAAGCGATAAAAAAACTAGCCAGTAAACCAAACATAACGTAACCTAGTTTTCATCATCTCTTTTCATTTTTTGTGTGTTGAATTGTCACTGTTCTGATTGTCCAGATACCGTATAATATAAGGATTAGGATAAGATCGGCGGTGTGTGAATGCGGTGTGGTGCAGACCACCGAACTTATGATCAAAATATGCCCGCTGCATTCATTCCCCGGCGAGATTGATGAGGTCCACGGGGCGACGCCTGAGGTGCTAGACTGGCTCACTAACCTAGATGTTCCCCTCTGACCCCCACCATACAAAAGAAGAAGAAAAACCGTATAGTGGATACCTCATATAGTGGGTACCAAGCATAATAGTGGGTATTCGGTACTGTGTATGTATACAGCGTACCTCAGAGCGTCCACCGCGTTCCGGAATTCTCTTAAAATACTGGTTGGGTATTCAAGCGGCATCCCACATTATTTGTGTGAATACATGTCGTTAGAGCAGGACTGGACTGCGCGGGATAAAGATGCCATCTTTACTGCAGTACGAATTAAAATTTTAGTATTCGAAAAAAACATTTACTACGTGGCTTTCCATAATTAAAATATAAAACACACACATTTGCTTTAAATCACTTTATTTTAACACATGCCCTTACTTCATCTGGAGAATATCAAAACTAACCTAAAGCCCCTAGTAAACGCTGGGCCAACGCATTGGGCCAACTTTCATTTGATATGGACAGGAGAAACCGACAATAATCGGGCTCGCCCACCAACGTTGGCCAGCGTACTGTCCCAACGTGTACTGGCAGCATAAGATACAAATATAGGTATTGGAATGGGAGGTCAACAAAGGTGAAGGGGTAATTGGGAGATTATGGGAAGAACAGAGCGGTTTACTGGAAATAAGACTATAAGGTAAATTAAATTGGTTATTTAATTTAATAGAATTATTATTATCGCGAAGAATTTGAGCCCTTTCCATTCTTCAAATCAAAATGGTGATAATGAAATAATGGCAAACTTAAATAAATAACTCGAAATAAGAAAAAAATATTATTATTCAAATATCTTAAGGTTAATGGTAATTCACTATTTTCGATTAATCTTTACTACGAATTGGTTTACATTAAGAATACTAAAAAATGTGCTGTGGATAATATCGTTTCCCTTAAGTATAAATAAAATAAAATTGGTAATTGCTTTATAAAAAATAAAATAAACAAATAGCGTTAACTACAAAAAATGTTTCGATTATGAAATGTATGAACGCAAAAAAACAACTTTAAAAAATACAATAAGATTATAAGATTAAAGATAAGGCTAAGATTATCTGTAACAATTCTTTTACAATTAACTTTTCAATTTCTTATAAAATTATTCACAATATAATTTTTTTTAAAACACTTGCACATGAAACGATCATTTCTAGTTGTATTTTACCTATGTAGAACGAAGGACAGTCATTGCAACATAGTTTGTACTGAGTGGTTTAATTTATAATCTCGTGTTTAGTATTTATTTAATAATTTACCTGTAAAGGAATTTAACCTATTGTCCTGAGGTGATAACTCACAAAAGCGGCGCTATAAAAATTGTCCAATATTTATTTATTTATTTATGTAAGGCCCATTTATTTATATGTGGCCAGCAATATAGCGAAATTAACAGTCTAGCAGAAATAGAGGAAGAGGAAGGGTTGCAATGGCAACACTACTTCCGCCTATCCATCGATGAAGGAAATCGTTACGTTACTTGTGTTTGAATCATCAGAAAACAGTTATGTACAGATTTAGAGACTGTTATTTGACATTTTCCTGCAAATTAAGATAACCAGTATTAATTACACTTGTAAAAAACACTTATCTGCTAATTCGTATTACGGTCGTATAGGGTCGAGTTAAGGTTGAGTTTCTCGAACTAGAGAATGCCTATAATTGTGCCTGGTTGAGAATGTTTGAATATCGTGCAGTGCGTATTGTGGTTGTTCCGGTCTTTCGTCTTATGTATATTAAACTTCCCGTGTTTCCGTGTTTCCGCGTTAGCGTGTAACCCGTTTTGTCGTTGTTCCAACGTATTCATATAACTTAGAAAATGACGTCGGATTCCTTCACCCCTAACTTCCCAATATACATTGCACGCAGACTTACGAGTAAAGAATGTAATTATTCATAATTCAATGGACAGAAGTGTAATGAGCACGAACCCGGTTCGTGTCCTGGATGAGACCGTATCTGTTTCTGATTTTTCTGTTTAATATTTTCGTTTAAAAATCGCTAAGATTGTCTTAAATAATTTAATATTACAATTTGAGGTTTTACTCATTAGGCTAATTCAAAAAAAAATATTTGTTAATCATAAAAAAATATCTCCATCCAGCCCTGCGCGGCCACGGCGACACGTAATGGTTGATGATAATGTAGTGGGTGGCAAAACCTGTATTATATGACCGGCGATCAATGGGAAAATGTTCCGGACCTTTATGGACCACACACTACACACTGTACGTACACCCAGTACATACACGCTACACGCATTTTACTTAAGAGATTCGTCTCTCAGAGAAGGACATATAATTGGTTATAGGGGTGATGTTGTTTTATGGCGACACTTTTTCTATTATATTAATCGAGTTGTTGCATTCGAAACTGCTTACGAATTACAGCATCAGATGAAAATGAAAGTGGACTTAAATAATTTAGACGAAACTAAATGAATTGGTGTTTGCTGTTGTTGGGTGATATGTGTAGGAATGAACAACGTATGAAAAGAAGGAAAACATGATGACTAATCGCTTATAACTGCATCTCTGAGAAGGAGCAAACAACGCAATCAAAATCTAAAGGGTTCCACCTTGATACCTCGAGGTAATTATCGCCACGAAACAAATAAGTACTTAAACCAATATTATACACTTTCAAAATAGTTAAAATACTTATTTTTATTATGCAATACACTAAAAATACCAACAACTTGCTTCCAATGTAGTCCCAATCCAGGGGGATATAACTCCAATCTAAAATAGGAACCGTAAAAATTGCGACGTCATATTGTTGTCTAACTATATCCACCAATAAAAAACTGTGAAAGTCTATGGAATAAACTGTTGAAAGGTGAGTGTGGCTGAGTGGAACATTTATGGTTGTTTGATATTTTGCTCTCGAATTACGCCTTTGTCGTGTAGTTTAGTCAGATTTGAATATATTGCTTATCCAATATTAGCGAGATGTCCGTCAGTTTGTGACTCTCATTTGTGAAACAAAAGGCCGAGTGGTTCGTTATGAAATGATGCGTTGCCAACGCTTAATCTTGACACCTCGAACACAAAATAGAACACGTTTTTGTAAACAGGTGAGAATTTCTATTTGTTTTGTTCCTAATTTGTAATAGTCTTAATTGAACTTCACCACAGAAATGAATCTATTTTCTTTTTTAGACAGTATTCGTGTTCCTACCAGAAATGTGCGTATTTTGGGCACGTACTAGATCGTGATTATATCATGCAAGGTAAAATTCCATCGTTCTACCTTATTCATTGATGATTTAACCTATATCCATAATTTATTGTCTTGCTGAAATAAAAATGCTTAACATGTAACTGAGTTTATCATTTTGCTGTCGTGAAGTAATATTTTGACATTTCAAACATTTTTTTTTTAATTTTAAGGCTCGCAGCATTTGTGCGGTTTTGTGTGAATGACACAGAAGCCAAAACTAGTTTAGTAGTTTTAAAATAGATGTACACTAGAAATAAAATGTTAATTTTTATAACTTAATAAAATATGTTTTAAAAAAAACTAGAAAATTTATTTATTTTTTGGAATAACTTTATTGAGTAAAACCTCAAATTGTAATATTTAATTATTGAAGACAATATTAGCGATTTCTAAACGAAAATCTGAAAGAGAAAAATCAGAAAAGGATACGGTCACATCTAGGACTCGAACCCAGGACCCGTCCCTTTTCTGATTTGTCTGTTTCAGATTTTCGTTTAGAAATCGCTAATATTGTCTTCAATAATTAAATATTACAATTTGAGGTTTTACTCAATAAAGTTATTCCAAAAAATAAATATTCATCATAGACTTTCAGAAAATTCAATAGATGTCGCACATTAAAATAAAATAAAAAAATAAGATAGGTTTATCTAAAAAGACGCTGTCTAGATTGCATTTAATTCGGGTTGAA
Organism: Hesperophylax magnus; assembly: GCA_026573805.1. Classification (NCBI taxonomy): domain Eukaryota; kingdom Metazoa; phylum Arthropoda; class Insecta; order Trichoptera; family Limnephilidae; genus Hesperophylax; species Hesperophylax magnus. Next base: position 49,739 of record JAIUSX010000243.1, read on the forward strand.
TCTTGCGATCATACATAAAGATAGTTGCCAATAAATAAAGTGCGGTGAAAAAATGAAGACATTGTTGGTAGTTCTTATTCGAAGTATGATACAGTTAAAAGTGACCGAAGCGGATAGAGTCCCATTAGCTCAATGGTAGAGCGGTGCCCCGGCAAGGCAAGGGTCCTGGGTTCGAGTCCTAGATGTGACCGTATTCTTTTCTGATTTTTCTGTTTCGGATTTTCATTTAGAAATCGCTAATATTGTCTTCAATAATTAGAAAATTTATCTTCATTATCTTGTCCGTTTCATTCATTTTAAAATATAGATATATATTATGTCCGTTTAATTCACTTTGTCCATTTCGGTATGTATTTTATCTATTTGTACATATGTTTGGATATTTAATTTGTCCGTTTAATTGATTTTGTTCATTTCGATATTTAATTGTCCATTTGGACATAATTGATTACCTGTTCAAGAAAGAGTAACGAAATTTGAAAATGTTAGATTAATTTCAGCAGAAGTAAGATAGAGGGTAAGATAGTAAGTAAGATAGATAAAGGCAAGATAGAGGGTCGCAGAGGGCCTGGTAGGAGACAAATGTCTTGGCTGCGAAATATACGAGAGTGGACCGGCATTAGAAGTGTGGAGGAGCTATTCCGGGCAGCGCAAGACAAAGAGACATTTTCCAGAGTGATCGCCAACGTCGGGGGGACCTGATACGGCACATAAAGAAGAAGAAGTAAGATAAAATTGAGCCTACTTTGTGGACACAGATATGCCCACAACGTGTCAGACTATCTTGTTTATCTGTCAATGCATTGGTAATAACTTATATCTATATTTTCGATGAAAGTTGCTCTTATTTTCAATAACTGTATTTGTAACATAATGATTGATTAATCTTCCCCACGGTAAACGCTATTGTAATAATTATTCAATCCACGGAGAAAATTTATGTGTTAAGAATCTCTTCAAATTATTGGTAATTTCGGTTAAAAAGGGGATTGCAGGCCTTACGAATGAACACGAAGAAACTTACTAATATAAACTATTTCTAATTTATGAAAAATCGGGTCAAATTAATCATATTCCTATTAAAAACGGGACTGTAGGCCAGTCGACAGATTTCCTAACAAACTATCAGTAAAACACGATTATGTTATGAGAATTTTGGAACACGTGTTCATAAAAATTCTAATATTGTCGAATTTCGTCATTATATTCATAAGGTAAAGCACCGCTGCATTAAACGATATATTCTGAATGGACTAATATTTTTTGAGAATGGCTTGCCATCACGTTTTTAACAGAATTTTAATAAATCAGTTTTCTGCGTGAATTAACAGGTTTCCTAATAAACTTTTAGTAATTTATGAATATGTATTATCATGATGTCGGAACACGTGTTCATGAAAATTCGAATATTTTTGCATTTCTTCACGATATACTATTAAGGCAAATATAAGGCGATTCTTAATAAATTGGCAATAGTCATTTTTCTCCGTATACTTGAAATGTCTTAACTATATTTAAAGTCTGGATTTGAATTATTTAGTTCATGGTAAACCCTGATCTTTCCAGATATCTTGCCCAACGTTTTTCCTACCAACCTCTACCCTTTACCAATTTCCCAATTCAAGTTTGTAATCCAGTTCCTGTAGATTTAACCCAATCTTGACTGAATTACAGGAACCTGGACAGTAGAGCAATTTGATTTGCTGTCTTATAAGAATAGAAATAATAAAATAAAGACAATTAATTTTTTGGTTGACATTCATAGCAATCTGACATATATCTACTTATTAGAATTTGAATTGGGAGATTAACCCTTCACTATTTTCATCACTTTTCTTCAGTGTTTTCTGTGTTTGCAATGTGTCCTTTGTTTTGCAAATGTGCTATATACATCTATTTTTTCGTAAAAACAATTACTGTTTTAGAAACTAGATAAAATTATCTTTCTCGGGGTCTACTCCGTATACTTTGAAACTTTCCTGCCGCCGGTAAATATTTATATATTTTAAGGCGATGCACTATGTTGTGTAATATTTTAAATTGAGCCGCTATCAATAACAACCCTTACGTAGATGGCGATAAGGTTTAAATTCCCGCTTAACACCATCCGCCTGTTTTCATTTATGCAAGAAAAAAACATGTCCAAAAAGTGCCTTTTATTTTATTTTGTGGATGTTCAGGCATAAATATTTAATTTTTTTTCGATCATTTTATAAATAACTTAATTTGCCACATTATACAATAAAATCATAACCGAAAATGGGTTCGTAAGTAGGAGATTTTGAACTTTAAAGAAGTTTTCAAAGGCCTTATACATTTTTTTTCTGGGCTTATAAAAAGACTTATCTTAAAAATGGATGATCTTATCTAGATGTATTCTACTCGCAGTGTTTAATTAAAGCATCTGAAACATTTCTATGCGACCAAATTTTCAAACCAAAAACACATGATTTTGCATTACTACGTATGGCATCGCCTTAATTGCTTAATGCAATACATACTTGTATTTCGGAGGAATAACTACAATTTTAACTCTGTGTTTACTATATTTACAGAGCTATTTTATTAATCAGAGACGATGTTCACTCTGTCGACAGCACCGGCAAGGAAAGGTTAAACTACGATCTTACTGGTTTGTTAACCTGAAAAATACAGAGTAGGCCCCCTATTCTATAAATAATAAAAAAATTATATCAAACTTGTAAAAATATTGTCAACGTGATTTTTCACATGCATGTTTATTTAATATCCATTTTAAATAAATAATAATACATAGGTATCCGGCTTCAGTATCTTCGTTCAAGATACATGATGATGTCCAACGTATCAAATCCAATTTTAATACTATTATTAAAATGCGTATATTGTCCCGTTCAGTCACTTTCGCCCACATCTGAAACGGGCCGAGTCTCTCCCTGCGGCCACCGGAATGTAAACAAAACATTCAAACAATGAATAATCTCCATAAGCTTCGTTCAAACTGCGCGAGGCGTGTGTAGAATAAGCTAGATAAGATTAGTTCTAACAAGTACCTAGCAATAGTTGAGCAATATTAATGGATGGTCCGAACATGCATACGAGTATAAACAATTAAACAGATATAACATAGAGCCGTAACTCGTTTAATTAGCAATTTATAATTATATATTTACCTAGTATCAATCTAACATATAATTATTTCTCTTAATAAAGTATACTTAATGTGTTCATATATTATCAAGCCTAATAAAAATCAATCTTCAAAAAACTGTATTTGAAAACGTTAAAAACATTGACTGAGGATTAAACCTTCCTATTCGGTAACTGGAGTCTAAGTTTTTTTTCAGAGATTTATAAGTATATATGCGCGTGTGTGCACGCGATTCCCACCCAAAGTAAATAGAATGCATTGTCATCGACAACGAATCTATATGTCTAGTAACAGCTCGATCTGTTGTCGAGAAGTGGTTTAATTTTAATTCCAAGATTTGCATTCATTCACACACCCATTTCCGAAAATAAAAGTGCTATTCAAATAGATATATTTACACAGTTACTAAAAACCTATTGTTTTCATTAATAGCATTTTAAATAAACGTCTGTTTTAACGATTTTACTTTAAGATATCTCGGTAAATTTGTTTCTGAAAACATAACGCATTTAATCATCATTTGCTTCACACTGTTCAAAGTCATCGGTATTATGGCATCCCTAATTGGAGTATTTTGAGGTCGAAAGGAGTATTAGACGAAAAGATATGAGGGAGGTGAAGATTGAGAAGTATTCAGATCTGATCACAAAATACTCATATTAACTCATTTCAAGCACCGTTTCGATTCTGCACGTTGGTCTTTTAGAAGGGCGATACTTAGAGAATCTTCTGACTTTTACTGTCACAATTGACTTTATTTTTCCATTTTGACAGCTAAATTACTTATTTTTTTTTTTTTTTTTTATTTTCTAGATTCTTATATTCCATGAAGTGGTGAATCATTTAAATTTACTGAATTTAAAGTTAATGTTCTTTATACAAATAGAACGGCGTCATATGCGCCTCACAATTTTTACCTCATATGGGTTTATTCAAATATTACCTGGCTTTTATAGACTTAGAGGCCTTGTATTTTCTCGGTAGGGAAAAAATTTGTTACCTAAAAACCCTACTAAAATTGCATGTTTTCATCCAGCATCAGCACCACCGGCGACCGACAGCGGCCATATACTACATACGTGTCTGTTTGTGTTGTGTTGGGAATGGGGGGAGGAAATTTCGGCTGCGCCCTATTGTTGGGTTCCTTCCGCATTTGCCGTTGGGAGTAAGGAAAATCGCAGAAAACCTTACCCGGAAGGAGCGGCCGAACGTCAACTTGAAACGTATACGGCCTTCAGTAACATCGGTATATGATGTCCTGCATTTTTGAGATGTGTGTGTGTGTGTCTGATTTTATGTTAATATATACTTATGGGAGGATAGAAAATAAACATACATATACATACAAATTATAAAATATTATATAAATATATAAATAGATATATAAACATTATATATTTAGGAGGAAAGTCGGGAGTTTAGGAAATACCTACTGCTCGCTATTCGTCCGCGTCTGATTCTGGTATGTGCCATATGTGGTCATGGTCCATGAGGATGTGTTTAGGTAGTCTGTGTGTGTATTTGAATGTCAGGTCGCTCGGAGCATTGTATTGTCCTATGTCTCGTATTAGTGGATTTTTACTAAGTGTGAGTGATTTGTAAAAGCGTGCAGTCAGTCTGTGTGTGAATTCGTATAGTGTTGGAATTTGTTCTCGTTCGTGTAATCTCTTCAAGTTTGTTCTGAGTCTCGTGTTGTATGTGATTTTAATGCAGAGATTTTGAAGTGTCTGTAGTTTCTTGTGGTCTGTGTGTGAGATGCTGCTCCATACGGGAATCGCATACGAGAGTACCGGACGAATGAGCGAGTAGTAGACGAGGAGTTTGGTTTTGGGAAGTAGCGGACTCCGTCTATTGAAAATTGGCTTCATCATGCCGATCGCTTTTCGCGTGCGCGCGTGCATCTTTGCTTGGTGAGATTTCCAGTTGAGGCGGGAGTCCATGGTCAGGCCGAGATATGTAACTTCATCTTTCCATTCAATGCTGTGTCCTCCCATTTCGATGTTGAAGTCAGGTGTTCTATTTATACGTTTTCTCGTGAACATGATGGCTTCGGTTTTCGCCTCGTTCAGTTTCAGGCGCCATTTCTTGTAGTACTCTACGAGCGCGTCGAGCGCCCTCTGTAGGTAAATCGCGGCCATGTTCGCTTTCAGCGAGGAAACGTATAGTTTGACGTCATCTGCGTAGATAGACAGATTGCATCTCTCGTCTCGGGGGATGTCGTAGGTGAACAGAATGAAGAGAAATGGTCCCAGTAAACTTCCTTGAGGCACGCCTTTTGGAATCTCACGCATTGAAGATAACACGTTCCTTATGAACACTCTGAACGATCTATTCTTTAGGTATTCCTGTATCAGTCTCGTTAGGTATATGGGCGTGTTGGTGCGGTGCAACTTATGCACGAGCCCGTCTATCCATACGGTGTCGAATGCCTTCTCTAGGTCGATGAGCGCAGCAGCGGTGAAGCGATGTTCGTTAAATTTTCTTGCGATGAATTCCGCTACTCTGGTGAGTTGATGGGTCGTGGAGTGCCTCTTTCTGAAGCCGAACTGCTCGTCTGGCAAAGTCTTGTGTTCGTCGTGGTGTGGGACAAGCCTGTTTAGTATAATTTGTTCAAATACCTTGCTCAACGTAGATAGTAGGCTAATCGGCCGGTAGCTTGTCGGTTGCGTTCTATCTTTATTCGGCTTTGCGAATGGCAGCACGGTCGCCGATTTCCAAATCTGGGGAAAATGCCCAGTCATGAGGCAGGCATTGAACAATTTTGTAGTGTATATGATGGCTTTTTGAGGGAGATGTTTGAGTAAAATGTTGTGAATTTGATCGCTTCCCGGCGCCTTGTTCGTTCTGAGTCGCTTGATTGTGACCGCAATCTCGCTCGGCGTTGTGAAATGAATATCTTCAGCGTTTGTCTGCTCTGCTTCGTTCAAATCTCGTAGAGAGTCAGCTACGATCCGGTCCGTAGCCGGGTCGGAAAGGCCGTCTGTAGCGGCGTAGGCTCTCTCGAAGCCGTCGGCGAGTGTGTCAGCTTTTTCTTGTAGCGACAAAGCCGTCCCAGGGCCGTTCAATTTCTGTAGCGGGGGGATAGTGAAATCTTTATGTCTCAGCGCGCTAGCCATTTTCCATAATGAATTATCCTTCGGCGTGAGCGACGCGACTTTTTTGTCCCAAAGTTCGCGCTTGAGTTCTGCGATTTCGGTCTTGATTTCCCTCTGCAGGCAGTTGTACGCTGTCTTGAAGTATTCGTCACGCGTGCGGTGGTACATGCGTCGCAGGCGATTTTTGTCCTTGATGAGCGATAAAACGTGCTCGGGAAGCTTGATCGTGTATGAATGTACTTCTTTGAGAGGAATGTGTGTATCTTGTGCTGTTTGAAGAATCTCTGTGAGAGTGCTTGTAGCTGCGTCGATTTCTTGTGGCGAGCGCAGAGTTCCCGAAGTGAGATGAATTCGTTCGTTGACTTCCTTTTTAAATCCTTCCCAGTCCGCATCCTTATAATTGCGCTGTTTTCTGGGGGTCCTTGAAGTTGTGCCGCCTATAGTAAAGCACACGGGCAGATGGTCCGAAGACAGCTCGTCTAATGTGCGCAGTGGAGATATTGTCTTAACATTTTTCTCGAGTACTATATCCAAAGTACTCGGATATCTAGAGCGTTGCGAGTAGTACGTAGGTCTGTCGGGCGCCATTATCGAATAGGTATTTGTCTGCATGTGTGTAAAGAGCGTATTTCCGTTCGCATTACCTCTGTAGTTATTCCAGTAGTTGTGTTTGGCGTTCAAATCGCCTCCTATCACAACGATTGGTCCCAGATTGAGCAATTTATTGAGATCTTCTCTCACTAGGTTACTTTGGGTGCAGTATACGGAGATGATGGTATGCGCTCTACCCTCTATGGTGACTTCGATAATCGTGGCTTCAGCGTGCTTCAACTTCGGAGTGGGAATTCTTGTGGACGTCATTGATTGTCGAACGAATATTGCGGTTCCTCCGCCTGATCTTCCCTGTCGGTCGTCTCGGTAAATCTCGAAGCCTTGCACTCTCAGCGGTACGCTTGGATTCAAGTGGGATTCTGATAAGAGAATTATGTCTGTGTTTAATTCATTTGCCAAAGCGAGCAGTTCGTCTGTCTTGTTGCGCACGCTAAATGCGTTCCATACGAGGACTCTCACCTTCTCGGGATTAGACATCGAGGGTGGTCGTGAGGAGCTCCATCAGGACGACGAGCTTCTCTGCTCTTGATGTGCAGCGGGCGAGCTGCGATCGCATCCTCAGGAGGCCTTGGAGCAGGGCCATGATGTCCAGGTCGTCCTCTGTAGTGGTGGGCGCGCGCACGGGCTCCTCCTGTGAGCGGGGCTGGGGGCGGGGGGGCTGTGGGGGCGGCGCGGTCTCGCGCTGCTCTTGGGCGGGGGCGGTGCCTCCGGCTACGTTGGCCCATGTGCGTCCATCCGTCCTCGGCTGAGGAGGTGGCCTGCTCGGGTTCTGTTCTGCCGGAGGGGGTTGGGGCCTTCTGGCAGGTCGCTGCTGGATTGAGGCGACGTACGCTACCCGCTTGGGGCAGCCTCTGTAGTTGGCGGGATGCGGGCCTGAGCAGTTACAGCATGCGGCGGGCTCGTCTCTCGTCTTCTTGGGGCATTCTGCCGAAGCATGCTCCAGTAAGCATTTTACACACCTTGCTGTGTGCGAACAGTTTCGGGACCCATGTCCGAAGTCTTGACATCTGTAGCACTGGGTGCCGTGCTGAAGGTGATTACTCCTGTGCTTCTGGAGTCGAATGCGGCAGTGGCACAGGTATTTGACGGCCGCGCGCAGCTGTCCCATGTTGACTTCCTTATTGAAGTGCGCTAGGTATATGGGATACTCATTTGAGGCAGTCATCTTGACCACCTTCACAGCTGGGAATCCTTGCGATTCCAGATCCGCCGCGATGTCTTGTACTTCAACTAGAGGCAGGCCCTTGATCACGGCCTTCTTCATTTTTTCGGCTTCGGCCGTGAATGTGTGGAAGCCGCGCGCCTCCGCTCGCAGTCCATTGGTGAGGGCGCGATGGTCCTCCATCGTGCGCACGAAGATGTTGGCCGTGCCGCCCCTGTTATATCTAAAAGTGAAGAGCTTACCCGCCCCCAGATGTCCTTGGACCGCAGCTGTGATCTGCGCGTGTGTCATGTTCCCCAGGGTCATCACAACCGGGGGAACACGGTCTCTCCTTCCGGTACCTGCGGGGGAGAAAGAATTATTAGTATTGGCACGCTTATTACGCGGCGCGCCGGCGCCTTCGCTTACCTCGGGCAACTCTTCAAAACGGTTGCCACACTGGAGCGGTTGTGGTCCCCGTGGGGACATGGGCCTCTTTGCGGGGTTGGACGGCCTCGTCCAGCCTCCATCCTGGGGGGCAGCCGTCTCCATCGGCTGCTGGGGCCTCGGGGGCGCCACGTAGGCCGACGCCGGGCCTATCGGGGGGCGCCTGGGGGCAGGACTGGGTCCTGTTGCCCAGGAGGGGCCTGCTGCGGGCTCCGTCATCTCAGTTTCGTCGGGCGTGGTGGCAGTCGTGGTGGTGGATGGTCTCCGGGTCCTTGGGTCCTCGGAGCGGGGCTGTGGTGCGGGGACCGTAAGGCGCATGGTCCCTGTCTTCCTTCGAAGCGCTATCTGGTGGGCGCCGGGCGGTACCACGACCGGGGAGTCCTCGTGGTCAGCGGGGAGCATCCTCGTCGGGAACATCTTGACAGGCGGTAGTCTGTGCCTCCTCTTGAAGAGGGAGCACGTCTCTGGAGCTTGTGGGCGGTTTGCGGGGGCCAGCGTGAGTCTTCGTTGTTTAAGTATAGCGAGAAAGTGTTGCCTTGATAAAGGCAGTTGGGTGGGCGCGAGCGCCTGCTCGGTGGGCCGGTGGGATCTCTCCGGCCGGCAAAAGTAGCGGGGCCTGGCTGATTACTCAAGCCAGACAAAAACGACTTCTGTGGTTGATCTCTCTCCTGTGGCTCTCTATCCTATCTGTGGCTCTATCCTCAGCTAAATTACTTACATATTTAGTAGACGCGATCTGCCTCGTATGTCAGCCGCGCGCCGTCTGGACGAAGCTATTTTAGGCGAGGGAAAGCTGCTGGGAACGAATTAATGTTCTTTTTAACGCGCGCCATAAAATTTCGGGTGTCACCGAACATAATATGATAATTTGTTCAAATTAGAACTGTCCGTTAAATTTAAGGTTGGCATTAAACTCCAGTTGATGGCATTCTATTTGTGATGGTTTAACTGGGGTTTGAGTTTAATCCACGGTTGAAAGGGAACAATGCTTACATAGTTTCAAAAAGAATAATAGTGATCAGGCGAAAATCCTCTTAAAATTTTTAGGGATAATATTATCTTTGTTTTTGTCTAACGTAGCAAAAAAATATTTGTTCCGTATTGTAGAATTTTAATATATGGCCTATGAAAAGGCAGAACCCTCATTATGTTTTCTTTACAACAATTTCACAGGCCCCAAAAAGAGGTCCGATAATGCCTTTTGTAAAAAGTAAATAAAACTAATAAAAAGTATTATGATAATAATTATTGTTAATATCTACATGCGTTATCTGTGTATAACCCGTGTTCCACGTTCATACCGCGAAACTCAGGGATGTGATTATTCACGAAAAACTTATTTTTTTCTTTACTGCCCAAATAAAAAAGTTTTAATAAATATATTATTTTAAATTAACTGTAATTTTGGAAATAATAACCCTCCATGTAAGTGTGAAGCCATCGAGTTCGTTAAATTTATAAAATATTTAGGCGTTATAATTGATAATAACCTCAAATGGAAGAACCAGATTGAAAATGTAGCTAAAAGAGTGCGACCCTGATTCACATATTTATTTCATTACGGGAAATTTAAAAAAAAACAAGACTTAAAAAACATATACTACGAGCTGTGTAACTCAATCATAACCTACGGTTGCATTGGGTGGGGAGGTGCAGGAAGAACAACATTAAACCCGTTATTGAAGGCACAGAAATCTATTTTACGTGTTATTATGAAGAAACCTTTCAGATATTCGAGCGACGCTCTCTTCAAGGAATTTAATGTACTAGATGTCCGACAGTGCTATATAAAAAAAATTGTAATCCATGTTCATAAAAATAAAAACAAAATGAAAACAGCCGAACACAAACATCAAACCAGAAGTAAGGGAAGGAATGACCTTTCCGTTCCAACAAGCAACAGAGCGGCTTATCAAAAAATATTCTCATATCTCGGTCCTAAAATATATAATAAAATCCCCTCTCAGCTGAAACTGTGTGAATTGTCATCCTTCGGTCTAAGAGTGACAAAATGGTTGTTGGATCTAGGCAGGACTGATTCCAAAATGATACAAAAAAATGTAATTTGAAATCACGAACGCCTTTATGTATCTTTTTTATGTATCTTCGTTTTAACATACTTATTTTAGCTAGTCTTATATCCTGTATTCGTCTAGGACAACTTGAAACCTGTAAATTTGACTGTCCTGAAACGGGAATCCTTTCTAGTTGGACAGTCAAAATCATAAAATGTAATCAATATTATAAAAAATAAATAAAATACCTTCATCATAATTACTTCAACGCGCTCGGTCAGCGGTCCGCTGTTCTATATAAGATTTGAAAGGTGGGGTGGCCATGTTGTTATCCGAACACGTGGTGCATCACGACCCGCAAAAGTAAATCTACTATTGCACTTAGACATTTTTTTGTAATTGGAACTGCTTAGTTTAAAAAGCTATGTTGGTATTTGTTTTATAAGATTATCACACGATGTATATCTTTTTACCTTTCTATATTTTCTACTGCCAGGGTGACCATGATTACGAGTAAAAAAAAACGACCCTCAGCAGCAAGATAATCTAAGCACAATAACAAGGTCCAAAAACAAAATGAATACTGCACCTGAAAACATTAACCCAGAAAATGTTTTTTCAAAATGTTCGTCTTACGTAGATTTAAAACTAGAGAAAATCAAAACTCAAATACTTTTGGAATTTCAAAAGACAACCGAATTTGTTTGTCAAAAATATGATGATAATTATGTGATATAAAAGTTGTCATGAAAATTAGCAATCCAGAAACAAGTGTAAAATTATTAGCAAACAAGAAGGTTATTTCAAACTGCGAGAAAATGATATTAATGGGAGAATCATTATCTTCTTATTTTAAGGAAATACTTTGGAAAGCCAAAATAAAGGGAAAAGAGTGAAAATATAAATATATTTGGTAAAAACGGATCCATTATAATGAAAGAAGATGAAGGAAATAAAACAAGAAGATGCCCTCAATAGCACATTATAGAAATTGAATAGTAAAAGGCACCAGAAATATTTAGAGCATTAAAAATAAAAATAAAATATTATTAATACTTTGGATTTAAGTAATAAGAAAACTAAAAAATAAGTCTCACTTTTGGCTTTTCATGTTTTTGAAGCTAATCATAATTTCGTCTACAAGAGTTTCTACTACCATTTCAAGCTGTATCAATCATATTGTGAAAATATAAATTTGAACCAAAGTCTTCACAACTGATATAACAGATCATGGTGCAGAATTGCTGAGATTAATAAGCTCTAGATTAAAGAAAATAGCCACTGATAATGGAAAAATAAAACCGTCACAGAAAACAATCAAGGTCAAATTAAAGGATGAATTATGGAAGTACTTGTAAGTCTTGTCATTACAAAATGTTTATTCAGCTGCTAAAAAAAGTTTAAAAGTGAGTGTGGAAAGTTGTTCGTAGCAGTTATGTTAAATTTTTTTTTTTTTTTTTTTTTTATTATTTTAATATAGATCAAAGTTACATTAATACATACATTTTTTTGCTAAATATAATATTTAGGTACATAATTGGTCATGTATACCTTATCAGAAAAGAGGAGCTCTTGTGCCTGATAAGGGAGCCACGATTCTTACTTCAGTGATTCAATGTTATGTGTAAAATATAAATATAATATATCCATATATTTTTTTTAATATAAGTTTTTTTTGAAAAAATGTTTGATTTTATTGATTTGTTCTTGTTGGTTCGTAATACAGCGCAATTCGGAAGGGAGATTATTGTAGTTTTTTATGGCTTGGTAAATATAATGGTTTTGCATTTGAGTTGTTTTAAAGATTGGCGTAATAAATTGATTTCCATTTCTCATCAGTTTGTAAAATTCTTGATATTCTGTGTTATTTTTTTCTTTACACATTTTTATAATCGAAGTTTGCTTAAATATATCATCAATATTTGGTACTGGAAACATTTTAAAAAGCAATTTTGTTGGGAAAGTAGAGTTTTTTTTAAGTATTACCTTTATAATAATTTTTTGCGAGACTTTTACTGAGTTTAGGTTGTTTTTATAAGATCCTCCCCAACCTATGATTCCGTAAATAAGCAGGGAGTGGACAAGAGCATAATATACATTTTTTAGTATTTTCACATTTAAAATATTTCTTAACCTAACAAATATATATATACATTTCCTTATTCTCTTTACTAACTCCGTAATATGGCTTTTCCATTTCAAATTTTCATCGATGATCACACCAAGATATTTAATTTCAGAAGAAGAGTTGATTACAGTACAAATAGGATTAAGTAGTTTACAGTTGACATTGTCACAATTTTCATCATGGATTATGATATTTACTTTGTGTTTAGGTATTTTTTGTAGTGAAAATAATACATATGTTGTTTTTTTGGCATTAAGTGTGAGTAGGTTATTATCAAACCATGATTTTAAGATATTAATACATTCATTTGCAAGTTTGTTAACTAGTTCCCATGTTTGACCTTTTATTAATAAAACAGTATCATCAGCATAAGAGATTAATTCACCTTTGATTTTCTGTTGGAAAATGTCATTTACATACATTAGAAATAGTAATGGTCCGAGGACCGTGCCTTGAGGAATGCCAAATGTACTTGTTAGTGGTGTACTAAAGGTTTGGTTTAATTTTACAATTTGAGGTCTCTCTGTTAAGTAGCTTTCTATCCATTTAAGAGCTAAGTGGTCAATGCCATTTTCTTTTAATTTTAATATAAGTCTTTCATGGGAAATGCTGTCAAATGCTTTCTTTAAGTCAATAAAAATTCCTATACATTTATTTGATTTGTCCAGGGCACTCTGAATACTAGATGAAATTTTTGCAATGGCATCTTGGGTACTTTTTCCCTCTGTGAAACCGAATTGATTTTCATTTATAATCGAGTTTTTTTTTAAGAAAGCAGTTAGTCTTTTTTTAACAATTTTTTCAAAAATTTTCGATATATTAGATAAGAGTGAAATGGGTCTATAATTAGAAATGTCCTCCGGGCTACCGGACTTAAATATTGGAGAGATTATGGTTTTCTTATACGTGCTCGGGAAAACTCCTGTCTTAAAGCTATTGTTTATAATATGAGAGATTGGTGTAGAAATATAATTTTTAATGATTTTTAGTGTTTTTACAGCGAGACCGTCAAATCCCGGAGCAGAACCACCTCGCATTTTTGATATAATTTGTACAATTTCAGACGGATTGGTTGGTTCGAAGAGTTCAAGTTTAGTTTCTATATTTGGAATATTATCAATATACATCTTATTTATTTTTTTCACGGTAATTTTTTCTGCTAGACTCTTTCCGATATTTGCAAAGAATTCGTTAAAAGCGTTTGCTCCTTTTTTAGGTTCTTCAATACAGTTAATTATGTTATTGTTTTGTATTACACTCTTAATAGTATTACTTTTGGTATTTTGTTTATTTTCCATGATTTCATTGATTATATTCCAAACTTTCTTACTGTTATTTTCAGAATCATCAAGTTTATTTTTATAATAATTTTCTTTCGTGTTTTTTATGAGCGTGGTTAATTTATTTTTGTATTCTCTAAAATGAACATTTAATTTAATGTCTAGTGGTTTTTTTTTTGTTTCTTTATAAAGCCATTCTTTGTGTCTTATGGACACAACAAGCCCATGTGTTATCCACGGTTTGATTTTACGAAATTTTGCTGTATTTCCTTTTGGAATAATTTTTTTTGAATCATTTATAAAGTTCGTTAATCTATTTTCAAATATTTTACAGCACTCGTTGACGTTATCACTTCGGAGAATATCTAACCATAATTCAGATGACAATTTATTTTTCAAAGATTCGATATTAACAACAGATATTTCTTTTTTATTATTAGCAGTTTGTCCGCAATGTTGGTTTATCGCCTGAGGTATTATTGAATTGTAATGTAGCAAAGTCATGTAATGGTCGGTAATTGAGGTTTTTATAATTCCCGAGTTTAAATTATTTATATCTTTGATATTTGTGAAAATGTGATCAATGCATGATGGACGTTGCCCATTGACGTTTCTGGTGTAAGAGTTTATACACGACACATAATTCAATTCCGCCATCATATTTAAGTAATTATCTTTATCGTTCGATGTATAATCGTGCGATATATTTAAATTAATGTCACCTAAAACTATTGTATTCGCGTTTCTGTAGTTTAATAACACATGTCTTAATTCTTCTATAAACAAACAGACAGTAGACGAGTGTGTTCTGTATAGAGAGATAATATCAATTTTTTTGTTATAACACTTCATTTGTACATGTAAGCAGTTTGTTCCATTCACATTAATTTCTTCCTCGCACAATATGTCACAATTATGTTGTACGAACATAACGATTCCACTGTTTTTGTTAATTCGGTTTGTAGTAGATACACAGGTATATCCCGGTATATAGTACGCCACTTCGCCACTTGAATGTGTTTCCGTTAACACAATGCAAGCGGGCTTCCTGAGATCATTATTTACTGTTGTCAAAAATTCATCCATGTTTCGTTCCAAACTTCTTATATTCATGTGTAGAATTAAAGGACTGAGATTGAGGTCGTTTTGGTGGGTACGATATTCTTGATAGCTGTTATATGTTTTTTCGTCAATATTATTTTTTTCGTCTAGTACGTTATATAAAAAATCTGTCATTTTTATTCGAAATCTATTCTGTCTCTTGCTACTTTGAGCATTTTATTTTTGTATTGACATAAGTTGCTGAAAGCTGTGTGGTCTGTTTTATTTTTCTCGCCATATTTCTTATTTTGCGATGTGCAATTTGCACAAACCGGTGTTTTTTCTCTTTCAGGGCATTTAGCAAAAGTATGATCACCCGTGCAATGCGGGCACACCGATGGATTCATTCGATTTAGGCATCTGGAGGCTGTGTGCATGAATTTGCAGCAGTGGTAGCACTGGGTTAAAGGATCACAATCCAATATGTTAACCCTTTGGTACTGGATATTTATATTTTCTAATGATAGCAAATTTTTTCGTGTTGTACCGCTAGTTTCCACGATATAGTTCGAGAATTTGTTTTGTTCTTCATCTTCTTGATCCCGAGTACCACGTTGGTATTTCTTAGAATGTTTGTATTTTATTTCAGTAATCAAATTTATTTTATTTTCTTCGTTTTTCGTTACAATGTCTTGAATCCCTTCGTTTTGTGTGAGTATCCCATTTACTATTTCCTCTTCCGTCAAGTTCGATTTGAGTCCTTTCAAAATTAATTTGGGTTTTTTCTTTTTTATTTCATTTATTTCCAGGTTATAGTTGAGTTTTTTAATTTCCTCCGTAAGAGTGTTGGTATATTCTTTTTTTGGGCAGGATATGATTACTTGCTCTTTATTTGTTTTTCTTAGTCCATTTATTCCAATTTTAAGTTGGTCTAGTTTGATGTCTTTCTGTATCTTATCACATATTTCTGCAGCTTTTGTTGTTTTTTTAGTTGATGATATTATTATAGAGAACCTCTCTTCTTTTGAAATTTCTTTTTTATTTGCTGCTAGAACTTGCGCGTAAGATGGAATTTTATTGTTTTTTTCTACGACTTCTTCTATTTTCTTCGTGAGTTCTTCGTAATTTTCAATAATTTTTTTTTGTAGTTTGATTATTTCATTTTGGTGTTTAATTTTTTCAGTTTTCCAAAGCTCTTCTAATATATAAACATTTTGTTCTAGGTTCGTTTTTGCTTTCGAATCTTTCACTGTAGTAATTTTTTGTATTTCAGTTTTTATATTATCAATGGCCGTGTCCATAATGTGTTAGCTCGCTGCGCTCGGCGCAAATCGCTCGGCGAAATCGCTCGGTGCTCGGCAGCACTTGCAATTTTTGCGACAATACTTTACTTCGCTGCGCGCGACCGTTCACGTTGATTATAGAACTGATATATAACTGATATATTGTATATTTTCTTCTCATCCTTATCTTATACTAATCGCATAATATATAGCATTTTTTCTTCTACATTTCATCTTTTTTTTAAAAATTAATTGAAAAATATGTTATTTCACGTGGTCACCCTATATGTTTACTACTTTATTGAAATAGGTTTATTTTGCTTAGTAGGTACCTATTATTCATGCAACAATATTGGTGTTTCAATATACATATTACTTTGTGTTATTTTAATTATTTTTAAAAAATATTAACCTCGACACAGGATAGTCCTACTGAGGTTGATAATTAAAATGTAAACAATGATACCGCATGTAAATACGAGTAAATAATAAATAAAATATCATTTATGATTGTCACACACAACAGTATAAGCAGCATTTCTATAGTAGATCAAAAAAATATTGTCAGAGGGAGAGTGGAAATATTATTCAACGATTTTTTATTTATTTATTTATCATTAAAAACAATGCAGAATTATAAACTTACGTATTATTCCAGTTAATATTAGATATATAACAACAGTAATAGAAAATGCGTATAATTGGCACAGTAATAAAGATACAATAATAGTAGGTATATTTATGTTGGATATAACTTAGATTAGATTGATGTCCCGGTAATAAAGAGATTCTGTGTTCGATCCCCAGTTGCGACCGTTACCTTTTTTGTGTTTTTCTGGTTCCTGTTTCGTTTAGATTTATTAATAGCTTTTTTATTTATTAACCTTTAAGTGGCTGCGTGGGTCCATGGGACCCACTTGCCCCTCGTGACCCACGTGACTCTCCTACATTCTGACTTAGATTGCGCAGGAGGATAGACATCTCCCTCGCGTAAGTACAACCTGTATGTACCAGAGTCCGGTGTTCCTGGGGACTCACTCTCACTACGTCACCTGCATAATTTTCTTTTTAATTATTTTCCAGTTTAATTGTCACGATGACGAGTCAAAATTATGTAATTGTTTTATTATTAATATTCTTACATAAATCATGTACGACTACCATAATAAGGGCATGAGCCTAGTATGGTAGTTGTGAAAGTCACCAAAATTGTAGTTTGTAATATTTATAAAATAAAATAAAAACCCAGGACCTGGCACCATAAATACCACATTAACCTCAAAGTTAGCCACTATTGAGCCTTAGCTATTATTGCAGAAACTGTAAAAGAAAATATAAATTGAAGATTCACTCACATATGATGAAAGATGTGTAATTATTTTTATGTACAAAGTTATTGTTGTTTTGTGTACACAAGTTTTAAAAGATTGTCAATTATTATAAGGAAACATCACATTTAGTAACGAAGGTGTCATATATTTTTGTAGATTTTAATTATTTTTGAGAAAGGAATTTTTCCGTCTTAAGCACAGTAAAACTACTTATGTTTTTAATTTAAATTTGGAATTATATCTCTGATATATGATTGAAAACTTTTTTTACTGAAAATAGTTTTAGAAAAAAATCTTTGTTCCCTGAACCCACGGCGTCACTCACTAAGTTTTGTTCACAACGTCACTAAAACATTTTAACATACTAAATATTTTTTATTTATTTTTATTGTTACTTAACTTCATTCTGCAATACGCCGCTCATTTTCTTCGGGGGTAAAGTTGGTTGTTCACTTTGGAGCGTTGAAAGACGTACAAGTAGATGAGTGAGTACTTGTTTATAAAAGTTTCCCTCGCACACATAGAGTAGAGCAAGAACCCACGCCTCTTTATTCTCTGACGTAAACAATTTTCATTATTTCTTTACGTAGCACGAGGAGTATTTTGCTATTCGCCTCCACTCTGTTAGAAAATAAGGAGAAAATTAAATCGCAAGTACGAACATCCACTGAATAATAAACGTATTGAAATATTACTGCTGTCATAAAAAACAATCTGACAACATTTCAAAGCGGAATTGTAATTTTTTCCTTAGAGTAAATAGAAATAGCAAAGTGCCACTTTAACGCTGTAAATGGCAAAAAAAACACCGAGTACTTCGTAATTTGAATAAAACTTATTTACCTAAAGAGTTTCAAGTTATTTTTAATATATTTTCATCTTTGCTTTTAAGTTGGGACGTTGAGAGCAGTCGCCAAGGTTGATAATATATTTCGTAAGTTACTGCTGAAAATGTTTTGACGAAGGGAAAAAAACTTTACTTTATAAAGTAAAATAATCTATAATATTAATACATTTTTTGTATAAAGCAGTCACTTTATGGTTTGACATATTGATGAAAATAAAACATTTACCATGAAATTTTACTAATTTAATTTTCTATATGATTGACTGGTTTCGATTAGTACAAGCATGTTCATTGTTCAGGGTGTAAAATTAAACTCTTCCAAAAATATGTGTTTTTTATGTCCATATAAAGTGAGAAAAAAACATAACGTGAGATAGCTTGAATATAATATCTATTTTTGGATTGGTTTAATTTTATATCCTTAAAATGCTAGTGCTCAGCGAAACCGGTCGGTTATAGAAAATTAAATAAATAAAGTTTCGTGGTTATGAGAAAATTAAATGTTATATTTTTTTGTTTTACAAATAATCATTTAATAATTTACCCAATGTAAATACTATTTTCTATTTAGTATTTCATAATATGTACAAACCCAATGTAAATACTATTTTCTATATATTATTTCATAATATATACAAATCAAATGTAAATACTATTTTCTATATAGTATTTCATAATATATACAAATCCAATGTAAATACTATTTTCTATATAGTATTTCATAATATGTACAAACCCAATGTAAATACTATTTTCTATATAATATTTCATAATATGTACAAACCCAATGTAAATACTTTTTTAATTGTTTTTGTACATATTATGAATTTTGAATACAACTCTTTCATGAAAGCGGAAGAGGAGTGTACAGTAAATTATTGTAGTTATTTAAATGTAAATAATAATATAATAGGTACACGTTTTAGGTGTTGTTTTGAAAACAGGGACTTGTCTAGGAGAGAAGAGTAAAACGTGGGTCTTCTGCAGATTCCTGCTGTAAGAGGGAGAAAACACAAAAGCCCGTATTTGCAATACAAGGCACAAGAACAGAAATTTTACTGTAAAAACCAAGAGTTCTCGTACGGCAACCGTCAATCGTGTACATTAAACATGATGGGCAGTCGTTGACTCCAGCTGTGCATTGGTGTCGAGGGGATAATTTATTTCGCTAGTTGTTCGGAGCAACTTCCATTAAAATACCGGTAGAAAAAACACAAAATTGCCACCGTCTATGTTACAACAATTGCAAACATGAACGTCTGTCTAATAATAATTTTAAAAAAACTATAAAAATATTACCATTTGTTATTTTGGCTACTGGCATTATACCTAGCTATCTCTCATTCAAAATTTAGGCGTATTAGATCTGTCAAAGAATTTATATATAAAAATGCAAAAATCAATTATTTTAAATACATGCAGGATTACGAAAGATTTTTTTAAATATTTATATTGAGGGATCAGTAGGATTTATAGGTCCAATTGGAAGTTCTACCGAGCCGAACCCTCTGAAAATATCTGTAGTCGGTGAATTATTTTCCCATTTGATCTCTGGTGAGTTGGCGTGTTGTTTTTGAATTACTTTTTACTTATTAAGTTTATATAATGCACTTGCATAATGTGGATTGACTAGATGATCATTTGTGGAAAAGTGTGTGGAAGGGTTTAGTTTTTTCCTGTGGGGAAGATTTAACCCGGACATAAAGTCGGAAAATCAATAACAATTTAAAAAAAAAATTATTCACCAACATTTTTTTCTTGGCTTGCTTCATCAGCATGACAATTACAACATATTTTTTGTAAACGGTTTACTTTTGTTACACGAGAACGGGTCGTTCTACGATTCTTCAACAACTCGGCTGTGGAATGATTTTCCGGCCTATGTGTTTCCTCCTTCCTCTTCAAAAAGACCCTCCACACAGCATTCCCAAAGTAGACGTAGGCCCGTAGGGAAAATATTTTCCTCATAACCTCCGTGGAGTTAAAGTAAAAAATAAAACAATATAAAATACGGTTTAAAGAATTCATTTTATAAAATTTAGATAAATTAGTGTTTGTTTATCTCTAATTAGTATAAAACAAAGTCATATTTCTTCCAAACTATGCAACGGAGTTTGGTAAGGTTTTCACTATCATTTAGAGAATTTTCTACAGAAGTTTTATGTATATAATACATGGATATTATATTTATTAAAAGTAGAGAAAAGTCGAGCAACGCCGGGTACACGTCAGCTAGTTTAATAATATGTCAAACTACAAAGTAACTGGTTTCGACAAAAAAAGGAATGAGATTGAAAATTCATTAAAAAAGTATATTATTTGAAGGATTGAAAAGGGACACATCTACGAATAATTTTATTCATTGAGAACAGGCGTCAAACCAGAGGTTGAGTGAATTTGTAAAAGAAGTTTTTTTTTTATTAATTTATTTTTGTTTTCCATATAACGGTTATGCTCCAATATATTATTGAGAACATAGCACATGTGAGGTACATGAAAGTATAAAAGGTCACGTGGCATTACTATTTTGTTACACGCTTCAAAAGTTAGTTGTAGAACTGTCTGTAATTGACGTTGAAAATGTCGATGGTCAATGTAGAATCGTTAAGCAGTTGAGTCGCTCTCTTGATTGGCGCGTTCTGATAAGCAGAAGTCCTCGCTTTCAGATTATAAAAAATGGCATGCGGTCTCCCACGAGATCCACGGTTATATATGGTTTCAGAAATTAGTTTAAAAATTTTTTACCTAAAAATATATTTCGGCGTGCTTTTAGTGTTGAAATCGAGCAAAGGGTGGATACAGGAATGGATTTTTTTTATAGTGAATACCTCACAAGAGTCCCAACTGCTCCCGTCTGGAGCCAGTGAGACTATGGCATCCCCAATTGGGGGATGTTGTGAGGCTGAAGGTAAGTGGGGAAGGGAAAGAGGAAGGTGGGGAAGTACCTGGCTATTCAGATCTAGTCACTAAACACGGCTAAAGCCATTTGGAGCAACGTTTCAATTCTGAATGGTGGTCTTACACCAGGGCGATACTGGTAGTATCTTCCACTCTGGAACGTGCCGCAAATATACTATATATTATTTTAATTAATTAATTGTGAAATAACACAAATTAATCAAATAAAATTTTTTGCGCACGCCGGGTTCGATCCCGCGACCTTCGGAATGGCAGTCCAATGCGTTACCACTGGACTATGCCGGCCGATAGTACGTATATTCTCTCAAATACATAAACCTCTTTTGTACTTTTTCTATTTCAAGGATATGGTTTTGTTCATAAAGGCCCAAATTATGGAACTACATTCAAGAACACTTTTTTTTTATTTGGTGCAATATTTTTTATATTTCAAAATTTTACAGTAATGTTGGCCTCACTGGGTGGCTTGCCCGTGCTGAGGCCTTCATTTTATAATATGAAAATATAATCTACATAATACATTTAAAGAGAAAATAATACATTTAAAATATAATCTTGTGTGTTTGTGAGTGATGTGTGTTTATATTGGTTTTGTGTGTTACGTGTAGGTTTTATTTTTATTTTATGCTATGACATTTTGGTAATATTGTCTTTTTTGTTTTTTATTCAATTTTGTAATTTTGTGTCTGAATTTATTTTTATTTTCCTCAATTTTAATTTCAAGTTTTACACTGTTGAAAGCTTTTATAGTATGGTATTGGTAGTGTCTTTGTCCAAAACTTGAATTTACTGTCGGAGTTTTTATGTTTTCTTTGTACGCTTGTCTAACTGGTCTGTTAGTGTTATTTTGTGTATGTTGAAATTTTTTTTTTGTTATAAATCTATTTTAGTAGTGTTTTAACGTATAATTGGCGTATATCTAGTACGTCACAGCTGTTGAATATTTGGTCTGTATCAGTCAGTCTATGTTTTTTTAGTATTACCTTTAATTAAGATCGTTTTCTGTGCGGTTTCTATGTAATTGATAGCCGAGTTTGTTGCTCCTCCCCAAGCAATAATTCCATATTCTATTATTGATTGGCAAAGTGCAAAATATATTGTTTTCAATTGTTTTATTTTATATATGTTTCTTATGTTTAGGAAAATGTGTATTGTTTTGAGAAGTTTATTTGTGATTTGTTTGATGTGAGGTATCCATCTAAGGTTATGGTCAATTACGATTCCTAGATACTTTATTTGTTCTGTTTTTCCTAGAGAAGGGCAATCGCAGATGTTGGTGTTTAAACTTTCGTGTATTTTTACGGTGTTTGTGTTGTTTTTTGGCTGTCCCGTGCTATTTATACTGTACTGCGAACAAAAGGTTTCGTATTGCGATTCCGTTAGTAAATGATTTCGCATTACGAATAATACTAATTTATGGACCATTATTTATTGAGCGTGTGTCGTGTGAAGATTATATCTAGGATAGTTCATAGTTGAGGCGTAAGAGCGTTTATAGATTTAATTGTATTATGCTGCGTTCACACTTGCGAGCCGAACAACGAATCATAGGAAAGGTACAAACCAAACGCAAACGTCATGAACTGCCGCGGCTGCTTTCGTTTGGTTCGTTCCTTTCGCAAGATTCATGGTTCGGCTCGCGTAAGCAGCGTAAAATGTTGAAATTACGTTTCATACATTATATTCTGGGAAAAAAAATCAGTGCGTTTTCATGAGGTGATTAAAACATTAATCTCGTAGCTTTAAGGTCCAGAAGCTGTAAAAATCCTCGAATTTGAACTTTGAACCGGCACGAAGAACTTTGAAAGTATCCAGAGAGGAGGTTAATAACCGTACGGAGTGCAGTCGGGGAGGTCCTTTCACCGTTCATGAAGGTGAAATTGACTTTCTGGTCAGTTCCGTTTAATATATCGTAGAATTAAACTACATACCTTGAAATATATACTTTAAGAGGAACGGCTAAGCGGCCTTTTTCATAAAATCTTAAATTTGGATTTTAGGCCAAAACCAAACCAAAACTAACCAAACTACATAATCATTTGTTTTATTAAAACGTGTAGCAAATATCTAGTACGGGAATGTGCTACTTTATTTACTTATGTTTTAAAAATATACAATAAAGAGCAATAAAGAATTCAATTATCGTGATTTCAGAGTCAACATTGGCAATTATCTGTTAGATAATAGTAATTATTTAAAAATATAATTTTGCTCTGTATACTGTGCAAATACGATGTAATAAAAAAAAATAAAAAGTGTTTTCATGTGCGCAAATTCTAATTACAAACGACCGATTTACCTTGAAATAAATAAAATTCCTAACAAAAAACATTTTTTTTAAGATGTTTTATTTTATTTTTAATTATAATAAAACTGTAGGTAGAGTAAAGTAAATTTTTTAACAATTACAATTAACTTATAAAAAAATTCCAAAATCGCCACTAAAATCATCCAAAATTTAAATATTTTATGACTTCTATTTTATAAATAAAAAGATAAATAAATAATGTAGCTCATATCTGTACTAGATATTAGCTATATACGCATCATGGCTCGGCCTATTTCAGCGTATCGCTCGCTAAACCTTACTAGTGTGGATGTATGGCGAGCCATATGTTGAAATAGGCCAAGCCACGTAATATATAGCGCGCTTATAGCGTGGTCTGGAAGATTGGGTTAACTGTGCAAAGTTAGATTTCAAATATAGTCGTTTCTATAAATTCAATTTTTATGACTGTCAAACGTGTTACGTGTCAATTTAAGTCTTTTCGCGAGGTATAGGGGAACAAGTCACAACACTCGTCGGAAAGTCGGAAACTATCAAACCCATCTAACTGTCACACTCTAAACGTGGGAGAGTGGGAATCTAACTTCCTGCTAAATTATTTATTTCTGCCATATAAAACTCGTAACGGTTATAATATAAGTTATAAAGGTAGGGGAATTGTGGTAAAGTATCAAAATTATAGTAAAATCATAATCCAAATTCGATGGTTACCTACTAGCTGTACCGCGCCATGCGTTGCGGTGACTCAGTTTGTTTGTGCAGATAGAGAAAAAATAGCGCGTGTTGCTTTTACGTCCAACATATGGCACTGTTTTAAAAAAATGGCTATTCAACAATGGCGCTGTTAAAAAAAAAATGTGTTTTATCTTTTTTTTTTATTTAATTAAAATCAAATTTAATAATATAATTATTAAGTTCTGCAAGAATTTTTTGGTTTTTGTTATTGTTACAGCTGTTTCGGCTTTCAAGGCCATTTTCAAACTGTCAAAAACTGTCTGGCATTGAAAGCCGAAACAGCTGTAACAATATCAAAAACCAAAAAATACTTGCAGAACTTAATAATTATATTATTAAATTTGATTTTAATTAAATTTTAAAAAAATTAAATGGAGTTCTACGAATTAAACACAAAAACAATAAATAATGTTTTTACCTGTTACATGTCACATCCATATAATATACGTAAAATCACACGCGTATTCGAATGCAACGTTGTGTCAAAATTTCAAAGCGTTGAAGAACTTTCGGAGATTCAAGATTTTTAACAAACAAACATTTACATTTTTTTTATATAGATAGATTTGTAAAAAGCATTAACTCTGTGGCTCGCCATAGTATTAATAAATAAATATATTTATTATATATAGTTAATCAACAAATTTATACTCGCCATAAATTTGTTTTTGACCACTTTATTTTAATTACACTCAACCGGTTTCAGAAGTATCCGTATTTATACATACATATGTCTAGGTGTTATAGTAAGAGGTGGGCAAAGAGGAAGGGGTAGTTTAGATTTGCTGATTTCCAGTAGTTCTAAGTTATCTAATTGTTTTGCCATTGACCAAGGTGCCGGGAACCGTGAAGTTTTGAGAATCAAAGAGATTTTAAAAGCAACATAGAGAGGAAGATTTCCTCCAGGCCATCCTTTACATTCATTCCTGGTTATAAGAGTTTTTAGTATAAATAAGAAAGCGGTGTTTTTTGATGTTGTGAAGGAGTTATTATTTCAAGAATTCACTTACAAAAAACTGGCGCAGCCGGAAGGTTTATTTCTAATTACGTGGCCATTATCATTAAAATTATCTCATCTGAGGGTTAATGTCCGTGATGTGGGAAATCCACTACATTTCATTATCACGTGAAAATCTTTGCGCCATCAATCACCCTTGATTAATTACGCGACTTCGTTTGACAGATGTGTTCATTTTCAACAATTACGAATTAAACCAAAACCACCAAGATCACAAGGCCGGGACACTGATTCAAAGCAGCCTCCTAACTTGTGTGGGATTTTACAAAAAGTTTCGTTTTAATTTTTTTTTCTAAAAAAAAATTAAAACGAAATTAATTTATTAAAACATCTTAAAATGTTTTAGTCAATTAAAAAAAACAATATTTGAAGGTTCTCGAACAAGTTAGGAGGCTGATTTGATTCAGTGTCCCGGCCTTGTGATATAGGAGGTTTTGATTAAACAGGGTAATACGATGGAAATGGTTTAACCAGTAAATAATTATTGTTTCTACGGGTTTGTATTAAAACATTTCCACACCAACCGTCAGTTAAATTTATTCATTTTTTCACATGAAACTTCGATCCAGCTGAAACATAATTGGCATTTTGAATGGCAGAAACATTCATTGGGAATATGGATACTGAAAAATCGGGTGACAATATACATTGAAATGGACAGGTAAATAAATTCTCGGAATCAGTTTTTATGTACATAATATATTACATACGTATAAATTTATACCTTTGTATTCAAATCCGGCGGAGACAGATGCAAAATGCATTTGACAAAGCGCAAATGAGAAAGTATCTACGGTTGAAATGCATTTCCGTTTATAAATGCAATTTAAAATAAATATCGGCCAAAATATACGAATATTACCTATTTGTATTCACTATTCATTTCATGAATTTGTAATAATTCCATTCATCAAAATAAATTGCAATTTTGCATTTAAATTGTCAAAATAGGAAATAAAAATATTTTCAACAGCGAAATAATTGCATTTCGCATTTAAAGACGTAATAGCTATTCAAGATAATAGGGTTTCGTGTTTTTAATAATTATTTGTGAACAATATTATTCGACATACCGTTTCAATCTAAAATAGAAAACACGTTGACATTATTCATTTAAATGGGCAATGTGAAATTTTAACCTTTAGTGTGAAGCATAGTAAAATAATCTGGACCGATAACTTTATCGTCAAATGAATAGATCATAGACGGCCTCCGGGGTCGAGGTGTAAGGCTATCGACTAGCAAGCTGGATGTCGCGGGTTCGACGCCCGGCGTGCGCAATTAAATTTTATTTGAATAATTTGTTTTATTACACAAATTAATAATTTAAAATAATATATTTAAATTTTTCGGCACTTTCCAGAGTGGAAAGTACACTCAGTATCGCCCTGATGTAAAACCACCATTAAGAATTGAAACGTTGCTTGAAATGGCTTTGGCCGTGTTTGGTGACCATATCTGTAATAGCCAGGTACTTCCGCACCTTCTGTTTCCCCATCTCATTCCCCTCCTCACTAAATTCCGCCTCACAACAAACCCCAATTGAAGATGCCATAGTCTAACTGACTCCAGACGGTTGGGAGCAGTTGGGACTGTTGTGCGATTCCACAAAAAAATAAAACTAAATTAATAAAAAGAAAAATATTTCTAGATGTTGTGTTGCAAAAGTAAAAAGATAAAAATATTGTTGATTCATAGCAGTCATACAAATGCATCTCGTTTTTGGATGAACTTAGGTACGATTAAATTCGTTGAATGTCAGTCAATCTCTGAGGAATATTTAATAATAATTCAAGATGACGTAGACCAACGGCAAGATAAACAACATCTCCCACTGAGAGAGAAAGGACATGAAAACAGCTGTTACATTATAATATTAGTCTAACGGGTAAATAAGATAAAAGAGTGAAATGCATTACTCAAGTCATTCTCTTCCTGCAGTCAAATACGGCTCGGTTATTTTTACACCGACTTGACTTACACGTCGTCTTGTGTAAACATTTCTTACACAATACTACAATGTTGAATTTGAGTCCGTCTGACCTTATATGAATTAAAAGGGAAGATGGGTTACTAAGACAACGCACGTGGTTGCACTGAACTGTGTCCATTGGACAAACTGGTGATTTACAGCGTTTAGTATCGCACGTAAGCCCGTCGGTTTTACAAGCTTTCACCGGCTGCCACAAGCCAAAACCTCCTAGATCACAAAGCCGGGACACTGAATCAAATCAGCCTCCTAACTTGTATGGAAACCTACAAAAAATGTATTTTTATTTATTTTTTTAAATTAACTAAAACATTTTAAGACGTTTGAATAAATAATAATAAATTGATCAAAAAACTTAAAACGAATTTTAATGTATGAAAATTTTGTATGTAATTTTTTAAATGAGTGTACCGGCCTTGTGGTCTAGGAGGTTTTGCACAAACACGTGGCACATTCTCGATCAAAAACCTAATCTGATGGAGTTTCTTTCCATGTATTCAAAAATCACTTATTATTTAAATAAATACAATTTACACATATTCTTTGAATGGCTATCTCGCTCTAATGCGTTCCGTTCATTCGGCTATGTATGGTGTTATTTGTAGCCATTTCATCAATTCACACAAATTCGTTGTAACTATTTTACTCTCGTGCGTTTCGTTATCTAGAAACAGGAACGTGCCATATTTTTTGTGTGCGTCAGTTATTCCTGCGTGAAATGTTGTTCAAGAAACACAAATTCGCTTTGAATTTACGTATGATTTTCAAAAATGGAAATGAATATTGTTTGAAGAAATCAGACAAGCTTTAAAGTACCTACCTTTATAATATACACATTTTTTAAAGGAAAATTATTTTTATTGCCATTTAAAAAAATGTAACTGATTCGTCTAGAATTCCGAGTATCCCATATTTTTTTGAGTATATTTGATTAACTTTGCATATAAGACTTTGAGTATAAAATAAACCAGTTAAGTTCCATTTACAATATTTTTAATGGTTACAGTTTAGGAAGAAAGTAGATATTTAATGTTATAAGTCTTAAAAAATATATGAAAAGGATAAAGGAACAGTAACAAAGAATTTTTTGGTTTAAGTACATTGTAAGGTTAATTTGATTTAATAAAATTAAGGGGACAGTAGAAAATATCAATATCTCTTAGGGAATTGTAAGTTTTGCAGATATGTCCGGTATATGACCGGTCGGTGGCCGAGTTGACATCGCGCTTGGGTCCCACCCAGGCGTACCGTGTTCAATTCCTCGGCTGGCTAAGTCCTCCATCACAACACAAGCAACATTTTCCGCTTTCTGTGGTGGTAGTAGGAGATTTTAAAATATTGTCAGGTTATTCGTAACCCGGGAATGTTTGTCTTTCTTTTAAAAAAAAAAAAAAAAAAATGTCCGAGTAAAGAGTTTTGAGCGTATTTTGTTTCGAAATGTTAAATGTAAAATAAGGTATTCGATCTGGTAAATAAACACTATAACTAATAAATCAACACGATGACAATTCTTTAAAAAGTGATTTTAAGTTTTTAAAAGGGGTGAAAAAACTAACTTATAAACCCATTTAACTTAATTTTTGTTACATCACTTTTCATGACTTCATATAATTTTATAAAGGTGTGTTGTTGAATTGTCATTTTGAAGAGTTATCCAGTTACCGTTTTATATTATATCGCCATCAGATAACATAGGCTATAATAAAACTTGCAGCAAAATTCCATATGTTGGGTTAGGTTTTCTTTTGTTACTTTAAATTTTAAATTGTGAGATATCGGTATACTTCTGCGCACCTACCCAAACAATTACCCTGGCAGTCTGAGGGTTAACATACTTTGATTGCAATTATTTATTGCAAACAAAGGTTGTCATTTTCCCCGCAGGTTCAAGCCCCGACAGCGCGGGTTTATAAAAGCACGGGTTCACAACAACAACTGTTGTTCAAACGACAAAGAAAATACCACGGAACCACGTGGCAGAAATAACTCCCGCGCATTTATTATTCTGTCACCGGCGAGCTTTCCCGCCAAAACCCATTTTCAATGCACTCAAAGGATCAGTTCGGCGAACATTATAACCGCGTTAAATTATTTGGGTTTGTTGATGTCGTTTTTTGGGATGTTATTATGTTGCGCAGATGTATGATGTTCTTTGTCGGGATGTTTCAACTGGTCTTCTTTGTCAGTGTATTTCGACTGATATTATTTTCGGGGTTCATTTTACTTTTCTTGGATATTTCTTCTATTTCTAAAATGTTGTTGTTTTTATTTGCTAGTGACTGTCCTATCCTACTCAAACAAATAAACTTTAATATACCACAAATCGCAACTAGATTTAGTGGCTAATGCCACTTTGGTCAGATATCCAATCGGAAGAATGTGATGTTCATTTTATCAAAATTATACTTTTAAGGAACGACATATTCTCTGATATATGCTGTAATTTTTGTAGAAGAATGAAAGCAAATAAATAGAGACAATAACTTAGATGTACTTTGTTTAAGCAATGTGTCAAAATTTTAATTTTTTTCATTTACAATACGCACTTATACTCATTTTCTGTGTAATACAGTTATAAATAAAGATTTTTTCAGTTTATAATTGTCAATTGATTTTTGGTATATTTATTTGTCTACTAATTAAATATGAGAAATAATTAGAATGCAGGCGGATTCTCCGCTTAGTTACCTGTGTTTTTTCCTCAGTAAAATAATAATAATTCACTGGCATTAATAGTAGTTAACGTATTTTACATGAAAATTACTGATAATTTACCATTGACCTTTTGAAAAAATAATTTGTAGGTACTTACGATAACATTATACCCTCGATTTCCCTAGACAATAGAAGTGGCGGATTCAGTACCGGAAAACGGACCCTTATCTATACTACACGGTTCCACCAATTAAGCTAATCCGCCTCTCTGTCACCCCGCCAAATTAACTGTAGGACATGTTTTACACGTACCAATGAAAAGAAATGTTTTTTACCCCTAGTCGTTAAATCTGGCTCAACACTAACGACTGCAACTCATGTCGGATAAACCCTCCATAGCTTTGTTGAGTTTTTTTACGAATGCACTTTACAATTAATGCTAGTACGGTAATGTCTTTATCCTTTGTACGTCGACCTTTTTTTATTTAAACAGTGATTTTGGAATGGTAAAATAATAGTCGAAATACAGTAATAATAAATAATTTTTATTATTAATCGGAATATTCATCTTTTAACTTAAATACCAGTATTTTTTTTACAAATTTCGATTTAATAGATAGACGCGTGTCGTCATATGTACCTCGGTTATGCCGGTCATAAGGTCCTCTTTCCGCAGGGTTTATTTTAATTAATTCTGATAGAAGTATTACTAAAATCTCATAGGTTTCTAATTGAATACCTCGGGAAGTTACCAATTCATCGTCTAAAAAAATTGAAACCCTTATTTTAAAGATGAAATTAAAATAAAATTTTAAAATCGTTTTTATTCGTCTTAAAAAAATACATATCCGTGGGAATCAGTCATTCGGATCGGTATGAAAACAAAAAACCCAATTTAAACACTAAGCAAACTTTATAGTGATTTATTTTTTGGATTTTATACCGTGTTACGCTACCTCCTTCTTTGATAAACGTTTCGAGCAGCGTTACAGTTTCCATCATCAGGGCATATGTGATTTAGCGAGCTTTATAAAAAACAAGAATTCTTTTGAAATAATTTGTAAGCCGCAGTAGTGGATCCGTGTGTTAATTTTTACGCGGCCAGCATACACGCGAGTTAGCCGTTTAAGTTTTGAAAGAACCCGCCAAAAAATCACAAGGTCGTTTGAGTGTCTGAAAGTTTTATTCGTTTATAAATGACGATTTATTAATTCAGGATCAGCATTTGATAATCTATGTGAAAATATGTTTTTTTTTTAAATATAATATTTGTCATTCAAGTTCCTCATTAAAATGGTGTATTAATTACCTCGGATGACAGGTGATATCAAAGAGACACTAGACAACCTTGCACTTTCTTACATACCTCCGTTATTGTCTCTTTTTTAAGGTTTCTCATTCAAGATGTCCGGGGGTAAAGTGCACAAACTTCAGAAGGTGATTCAACATGATGATAAAAATAAAAAAAAATATTACTTTTTTAGAAATTATTACATTTAAACAATTATTTTTTTTTACCTGAAAACCACTTTTACCTCGTATTATCATGTAGAATCACCTCCCGAAGTAAGCGCATTTTACCCCCGGACAGCTTGTATAACACGTCAATTGTACATTCGTTACAAACTACTTTATAATTATAAAGCAATTAATATTTCCGTTGTGCTGATTGTAAATTGCAAAACGTTGCTGAAATTAAACACACACGCGTATTTTTGTTGAAATTAATCAATCACACACGCCTATTATTTTGTTTGTTGCAACGTGTTTAATAATAATATAGTGTTTCTTATTCAGAAACTGCAGAAATTAGCTCCAGGCTGTTGGTGTATGTATTTGAATGTTGCAAATGGCTTTATATTCTTATTGTCGCTACAATAACGTACATACATATGTACATATCGTACAACGACAACGAAATTCTCTCTTTGACTGAAATACCTGAAAATGGCCATTGAAAACCGCAGCTTTGTGTTCGTATTGCAGTTTGGATGGTGAAAATTCAAACTCGAATTGGAAATAGCGAACGAGACCCGCTAAAATTTAGGAGAAGGTTTCCCATACATTTCAACCAGTGGCGGCTAGTGATTTTTGGGTGTTCTAGTCTAGAGTGCTAATATTACAAAAATGGCATTATTGATATTGTAGCTGAAAAACATTTTTTTTTTTCGAAAATTCGATTTTTTATATGAAGATATTTTCAAGAAATCCGTGCGGTACAAAATAATGTAATCTTGTTAAACTTTATTTTATTAAAACACAAATAACTTTGTTTACATCACTTTATTATATACAACCACTACATGTTTCATAAACGAAGTTCACCTCATCAGGAGTAAGTATACACAGAAGTCAAAAATTAAATATAGATTACAATTGGAAAGAAGAAGTAGAAGGAGGGGGAGGGGTAAGAGTGGGGAGGGGTAAGAGTGGGTGGTGTTTATCAGAATTAGGAATTACAATATTGTTAGACGGAAAAGACGAAACTTCGATTTTTTGTATGAAGATTTTCAGGAAATCCGTGCGTAAACTGAAATTTCCTGAAAATCTTAATATAAAAAATCGAATTTTGGAAAAAAATTAAAAATCGTTTTCAGCTACAACAACATCAATATTGCCACTATTTGTAATATTAGCACTCAAAAACACGCAAAAGTCACGAGCCGCCACTGCTTTCAACCCATAGAACTATCAGTCAGAGGACTGGCCAATTAGGATCATTAAAACTTGCAATATCAAATAGAACTATCTGACGTTACGAATAAACATTAAGGTTTATATGAAAAACCTTCTCGAAGCCAACTTCAGCCATTTTTTGGCAAGTATTTTTTTAATGTGAAACCGCACTACAGTCCCAACTGCCCCCAACCTTCTGGAGCCAGTGAGACTGTGGCATCCCCAATTGGGATATGTTGTGAGGCGGAATGTAGCGGGGAGGGGAATGAGATGTGTCAAAAGAAGGTGGGAAAGTACCTGGCTATTCACATCTGGTCACCAAACACGGCTAAAGCTATTTCAAGCAACGTTTCGTTTCTGAATGGTGGTCTTTCACCAGGGTGATACTGAAAGTATCTACCACTCTGGAACGTGCCGCAAATACACTGCATATATTATTTTTCAATTTAAAAAAAAGTGAAACAACACAAATCAATCAAATAAAATTGACTTCGCTCATTTTAACCCGTGACATCCGAATTCGTAGTCAAGGATCGTAGACTCGACAAAAAAAAAATTGAGCGTTTTAAATGAGGATTTCAGCCTCATTTTCTGACATTCTTTGTCTTCTTTAATTTCTCGTCTCCTCTTTCCGACCCTTAAACTTTGATATACAGGGTTTTCCAATAAGAGGTGTTATTTTGAATAGCGCGCTATTTCGGTAGACGTTACTTTTGAAGCTCTCATTTTTTGACATTTGACAAGTAGAAACTATGTTTTTAATAAAAATAGAACGATACACGCTTCAACAACGCATTTAAATTATTAAAATTCACTTGAGTGAATCAAATGCAAATCATGTTGAGTGATGAGGCCCATTTCCACTTCGGTGGCTTCGTCAACAAGCAAAATTGTCGCATCTAGGGCTCGGAAAACCCAAGAGTTATGTTGAAAAGCCTATTTATCTTCAACATGTGACTGTTTGGTGCGGTTTATGGTCCGGCGAAGTCATTGGACCTTACTTTTTCGAAAACGAGGCTGGAGCAACAGTTACGGTGAATGGATTGCGCTATCGAGAGATGATTAATGATTGTTTATGGCCGGAATTGGATGGTATTTGATCTGGACAACGTTTACTTTCAACAAGACGGCGCTACGTGCCACACAAGCAACGAAATCATTGATCTTTTACGATTGAATATCAAAATAACACCTCTTATTGGAAAACCCTGTATTTAGACATAACAATGCATTTTCTATCTTTGATTTGTCTAGACTTGTTTCCATTCCCATTATCATCCAAGTTATTATGTCTCCTTCAAACATTCCAATTTTCAAATTATCTCTTAACTACTTTCATCTCTCTGAGCTTCATTTATAAACCTCTTAAGCGTTTCCCATATTTTTCCCTAGTAATGTTGTCATAAATTAACTTAAAGTATTCCGAACAAACGAGCAGCATTGATCCCATGTGCGCTGGTACCCGCACCCAGATGAGACTCTGAGAGAAAGACGGAAATATATGTTCACATCTCATGTTGGAAGTATTTTTAAAATAACTTATAACTGGAGTCCTGAAAATTTCGCGTTTCCGATAACGCGAATTTTTTTAGCAATATTTCTTAATTTTTACGCGAATTTTGCCATTTTCATGGGAATAACGCGAAATTTTAAATCTTCACCCAAATTTCGTAAATTTTCCTATTTATCACGCGGTTTTCTTGTATTTTAAAATAAGAAAAAAACATTAAGTAACCTTACGTGAAAAATGCTGCATACTTTTTTATGTGAATACTGCACAAGAGTCCCAACTGCTCCGAACTGCTCTCAACTATGTTAGATTATGGTATCCCCAATTGAGGTATGTTGTAAGGCTGCAGGTAGCGACGAGGGGAAGGAGATAAGGAAGAGGAATGTGGGGAACGTTTCAATTCTGAATGGTGGTCTTACACCATGGCCTTACTTAGAGTATCTTCCACTCTGGAACTGAAACGTGCCGTTAATATACCGTATATTATTTTAAATTATTTGATTTTGAAATAACACAATTCAATTCAAAGATTATGAAATAACAACACTATTATGTAAAAGATCACACAGTTAAATGAATAAATAAATCCCTGTTCAAAAAATCTAGTTTGATTCGCCTTGGGCTTTTCAACACCCTGGGGAGTATCGATAGAGGGAGTTACAATATGTCAACAAATAAATCATTTTATTTAATAATTAATATTAATTTATAATCAAGTGTAACGTATAGCTAATTTCTAAAAACAAGTACATAAAATAATTTAATTCATAAATTTAATGTTTGAGTTCGCTTTTCACTTAAAATATTTTAATTTTCCAATACAATTTGGGAAGCGGGTATGGGATTGGATAACCAACACCCCTGCCATAGGTCACTCCAAGTGGTTCGCTACGTTTGGTAACTTAGCAAGGGTGCCCGGGTTCATGGGGTGAGGTTTGTCTAGGTCTTGGCGGCGGATGCGTTTGCACACCTACTGCGTGGCGGGTCGGAGTGGGAGGGACTGGTTGAAAGAGTTATTTTGAAATCTCAAGCCGGACTCTCTCTCGACCCATAGCATTGCACTGAAGTGGGAGGGATGGATTCATTGGTCCGTATCTCCTGGACAAATTGGCCTCCAGATTCCTACCCACCCTTGATACCTTTTTCCTTCCCAGTACTTCCTCTCCTTCCGTCTTCGGTATTTATTTTTTACGGCTACCATAAACGAGAAGCCTTTTTCGCAAAAATAAGAAGTGGCAAATGGTATCAACGTTTTCAAAGCATCCTTTACCAAGTTTCCGTATTCAGATTCAAACAAACTTATCTAAATCTTGAGACAAAAATTCTAGTTGTAGAGTTTTGTCAGCCGATATTTTAATTAGATTGTTGTCTTTCACACTGAACACATTCTTTTCACTTTGTGATGTAAATCTTTAAAATACATATTATCTTAATTATTATCTAATTACTATTATTATAATAGCTTTATTAAATTATTTTATTTTATTTGGTTTTACGCCCAGCTGGGCTTTTACAAAATATACCTGGTGACCTATCGAAAACTATACACAAAGTTTTTAAAGCATATAATTACGTTAAACTGATAAAATTAATTAGAAACAATATTACTAAAACAATTAACAGTAACATAAAATAGTAACTATTTCAATACTACGTATAAAACAAATCACTAACACTGCATTACCAACGCCAATATAATTGCACGAGTGCAAAGTATTACAAATAAGATCTCTTACAAGTAAGTGTTGTAAAACCTAGTGTGATTGCGTAAGAAATGTGGAGATCTGCAAAGAATGCATGGCTGATGTCAGCATAATGAGTAAGATTAAGAAAGGGACGCTCAGATGGTTTGGGCATGTAGGGACGAAATTATGAATGGCATGGCACGATCAAGTAAACTGGGCCATGTCAAGGAGTCAGAATAATAGAAGAGTGTGATGGAACAACGTATGAATGTGAATGTGGTGAGAAGCGTGTGCCAAGACCGAGTTGTTTGGCGGTCCGTCTTCGCATAAACCGTATACGCATATCAATTTGAGATAAAGAGCTCGAAAACATGGACACTAAATTTAATTTCAAACAAAGCAATATTTCATATTATAAGACTCACCATTCATAGTTAAAAATTCATGTATATTACTTCTTCCCTCGGCACCCAACTTTCAGAGCATGTTATCTCTAGAATATTACGCCATGGGGAATTCTTTTCTCTATGTAAGTCTCTGAAAAACCTCTTTACGAAACTTAAAGACTGTTAACATTTCAAAAGAACCATTTTCACTATTTTATAAGGTTTTTTTTTGTGAAACGCCTCGGCTCTTTTTGAAATCATCAGCATAAAAGGATTCATTCTCAAGAGGTTATTCTCAGAGATTTTTTTTACAAAAAATGTTTATCCTAAATGCTTGGTTTTTAGTTATATTTTTATCATTTCTAATACGTAATTACATATGTTACGAGATGCGAATACCTGCACTAAAGAACATAGGCACTAATCGCCAAACTAAATTTTAAATATAAAAGCCTTCTATGCGATCACCAATATCCTAAATACATGAACAATTTCTATAAAAAAATACAGTTTCTGTGCACATATAAAGATTTTTGGGGCGGGTGTAAGAGTCATAACTCATAAAGTTTGATAAAATGTAATGGTTTTCTAATACGTCGTTGAAGAAACATAATTTTTTAATAGTTAAGTTTAGTTAATTTATAAATGATTTTTAGGTAGTCTACCAAATATACACTGTCTATTAATTTAATAAATTTCAGTTTATTGTATTTGGCACTTGGAGCCATTAATCTATTGTATTCATAATATTGTTTTACAGCTAGCCCACGCAGATAGTAAAATTAGGAAAATAAGCATTGAAGACAGTAGAGGTCTGTTGTTGAAAATTTTAAGCATTTGATTTTCAAAGTGGTTATTATAACAACGATTGAAATTGTATTATATAAATTGAATGGGTTATGATACATTGTTTAGTGATACCTACATGGTGGTGCGCAAATCTTTCATTCGCAATTGTGCGGGGGGTTGCGGTAAGTGCGATAAAGACTTAGACAAAACAAAAACGAATTGAATTTGCCTTAGTGTTTGCAAGAGGAAATGAGTGGGAAAGGCCAAAGACTTACCCCTAGGTCTCGTCCTCCGTAGCCGCTGGTTCCTTTACACTTATTAGCTTGCATACAATTAAGGGCAATTCCCTTTAACACTCGATCACTCAACACAAAAAACAGTGACATTCACTGCGGCGGGTAAAAACGTTTCACTGGACGATGTGATGCTCCAAAACAATCACAGCCGAGTTCAACATATGCGGGTATTCACAAAATGACACGAATGTTCGCGGTGACCAAGATGCAGCGATAATAATGTTCCTTGTCGTTTGGCCCGGTTCAAGGAAAGGGGACAAGTGGTAAAGGGGGGTTGAAGGGTACACATTTTAAGGCTATTCAATTTTAAAACCTCACGCGCAACTAATACATATACCTTAATCACTTTGTGAAGGTTTTGTTATTAATAATTTTATTAACTCATATCTTTGTTAACCCCACACAGGAGGCCCTGAGTAAAAATAATTTCCCTCAGGACCTATATCATCTTTGGAGATCCTGTGCGGAGGGTCTTTTTAAGGAAAGGAAGAAGAGGAAGTTCAGGGAGGTATGGGTCGAGAGAAAGTCCGGCTTGAGAGGTCAAAAGATCTCTCTCCACCAGTCTCTCCCGATCCGACCCGCCACGCAGTAGGTGTGCAGTTAGAAAGGTCGAAGGGTCTCTTCGAACAAGCCTATCCCGATCTAGCACGCCACGCAGCTCGTGAACAGGCGGAAACAACTTTGGGGATCAATGGTGAGGCACGAAATGAAAGAAGGTGTTGAAGGTCACATGTGTTTTATTGGTGAGTCAGTAGCCGTGACAAGGAGATGAGGTAGGACAGATGTAGAATACTCCGGATGCTGGCTGATGATGTGCTGGTCAAGCGCGGGTCAGTGAGTCGACGCCGGGCGCTGGTGACCGGGACTCGATGGAGGTCAGGCACTGGTGAAGAACGTAGGTCTTCAGGCACTCCAGTGCTGACGAGACGGCCGAAGGTGCGACGGACCTTATAGGCGGTTGAACGGGAACGATGTAGACCAGTGAGGATGCTGCGTGTCCTCGTGGTGGTCAGGGTAGCGTGGAAGAAGCGCTGGTCAGAGACGCTGGAACCAGGGCGCTTGTAATCCGAGTAGCGCTGGCCGCGGACGTGGCCGAGGCGCTATGATGATGTCCCGATAGAGTCCATGATGATAGGGGCGAAGCCGGGTACGTGTCCTTCGCGGGGCGCGGGACGCGCCGATCGTCACTCGTGAGATTTATCCACTGGCGGCAGATTGATAACTGATGACTGACTGACTGGCTCGCTGCGTCGGGCTTATTTATACTACTCGGCCGACGGCGGCAGTAGGTAGATGGATGGCAACTAAATTCTAGGCACTCGCACAGACTGTGTGTTTCGGGAACCTTCGACATTGCGGCGATTAAGCATAGGCCGTAGACTCGAACCTTCTGGCGAGTTCTCGTAGTATCCCGGACTGAGTGCGCGTTAGTATTGTCGCGAGTATGCAAGTAGGTCTTGAAACAGGTAGGTTGCTTTGTTTTGATTTCGGCTACAAATACGTACCTAAGTAGCAAGTACGTACCTAAGTAGATCGAGCGATTTATTATTAATTATTCAATGTATTAATATCGACGCTACAGACACCCCCTTCCCAGCAGCTTTGCTGAGGGCTGCGATAGAAGAAATAGCTCGGAGACGAATGTCTTTTAAACTGTGACACTTCATAAAAAAAAAAATTTTGCAAAACACATGTTCACAACACAGGTTGAAGATTCACTCAGATAACCATGGTGGCACTATTATCCGCGCTTGTGCGGAGATGGTCTGGTGCTGCTGCTCCGTGGTGCCTTTACTGATCACCCATTTTGAGACGGGGTTACGTTATCACGTCGGGCTGCAGATCACGTCGGGGTCACCACTTTGGGGATCAATGGTGAGGCACGAAATGAAAGAAGGTTGTGAAGGTCACATGTGTTTTATTGGTGAGTCAGTAGCCGTGACAAGGAGATGATGAAGGACAGATGTAGAATACTCCGGTTGCTGCTGTGATGTGCTGGTCAAGCGCGGGTCAGTGAGTCGACGCCGGGCGCTGGTGACCGGGACTCGATGGAGGTCAGGCACTGGCGAAGAACGTAGGTCTTCAGGCACTCCAGTGCTGACGAGACGGCCGAAGGTGCGACGGACCTTATAGGCGGTTGAACGGGAACGATGTAGACCAGTGAGGATGCTGCGTGTCCTCGTGGTGGTCATGGTAGCGTGGAAGAAGCGCTGGTCAGAGACGCTGGAACCAGGGCGCTTGTAATCCGAGTAGCGCTGGCCGCGGACGTGGCCGAGGCGCTATGATGATGTCCCGATAGAGTCCATGATGATAGGGGCGAAGCCGGGTACGTGTCCCTCGCGCTAGTAAGAAGAACGCGGGTGATCACTCGTTGAAACTTGTAGACTGACGGCTGATAGATAACTAACTGACTGGCTGGCTCGCTGCGTCGGGCTTATTTATACTACCCGGCCGATGGCGACAGTAGGTAGTAAATTGCAATTAAATCGAGGCCACTCGCTCGGACTGTGTGTTTCGGGAACCTTCGACATTGCGGCGATTAAGCATAGGCCGTAGACTCGAACCTTCTGGCGAGTTCTCGTAGTATCCCGGACTGAGTGCGCGTTAGTATTGTCGCGAGTATGCAAGTAGGTCTTGAAACAGGTAGGTTGCTTTGTTTTGATTTCGGCTACAAATACGTACCTAAGTAGCAAGTACGTACCTAAGTAGATCGAGCGATTTATTATTAATTATTCAATGGATTAATATCGACGCTACACAACAATGAACCCGGCCACCCCTGCTAAATCATCAAACGCAGCGAGCCACTTGGGGTGACCTATGGCAGAGAGGTTGGTTATCCAATAAATGGATACCGGGGCGGCGATACCCAAACCAGCCTTCCAAAGTGAAAATGGACTTGGTTATAAGTTTTTCATTGTTCTCACCTTACGCGCCGCGTACTATTTACAACAGTTTTTAGTGAGGCTGTAAGACACAAAATAATTCTAATCGAAATGGTTTTTGACAATTTCGAAAACCATAGATGGATTTTCGGTCAAATTAAACCATTGCTTAATGTCTGCTACTTTAAACTCGAGTGTATTATAAATTTAACCACGAAAAGAAGAAAGAAAGTAACTCTGACAGAATGACAACACTTATATTATAATACACTGTTTTAGTCCGTGAAGATCCATCTTAATCTCGTCATAAGGTTTAGTGTAAATATCGCGTGTTCCAATTTCCAATGTTGTATGTCCTGGGCAGAGTGGAAGTATGGTTCGTTCGGCGGGAACCGCTTATTCCAGAATTAATCTAATCCTGTTGTTGGGGAAGTTTCCGTGCTGGAGTTAATCAAGGCGTGAGATCTTAATTAGGCGGGTGACCAAACCGTACAACTAAGCATGACATGGAAAAAGACGCGTTCTCATTCAAACATACACAAATATAATATACTCCCGCATGCGTACAAGTAGAGAAGGTTGGATTAATTAAATATATATGCTTAATTAAATGAGAAAAACACACAATGTTGTTGACCTATTATGACATCTTCACGTGGCGCAGTGAATCTTAATTTACAAACAAACTATTTTTTTTCACGAGCCCTGAAATTCGAATTATTTTTTTTTCAAATGTTTTTGGCTTTCATCCTTCAAGGCTGTTCTAACATTTCAAATTATGGAGAGATATAGAAGGTGAATTTTTATATTAATTTTTTTTAAATGGGCAAATTTGTAATTATATGAAAGATTGGAGTAGAGTAGAAGAGATGAGATATTGAATGGAGGGAAGGAAATTTTAGGGAAGACTTGATAGCAGAGAGGATATTTTTATTTTTAAATGATAAACTAACGTTTATAAGACAAGGTTTTATGCATAGCATAAAGGATAACAAATAATTATAAGCAATACTTAGTCATCCGAAATACTAATATAAATTGGGTTCAATTCCCGTTGGCGGCATTTATTTTTACTCGGGAGATATTTTCGATTTGTATTAGTATTTCGGATGAGAGGATATTTGTTTAGAGAGGGACAATTTCTGTGTTTAAGTCAAAAAATTATTTCCATTTTTTTTCAATTGTTCAGTGAGAATTGGACATATATAGAACCACGATGAGCCCCTATATTAATTTATTAAAAAAAAAATATTTAATAAAATTTTGCTATCAAATTTTTTGTGATGAAATCCACACATCAGTAAATTCAAAACGATTCTATTAGCATCAGTTCATTTACAATAAAATCCCAGCTTAAAACTAAATGACTTTCATTCGAAAGTCCAGACTAATGAATCAATTACACAGAAATTCAACTAAAATTGCAATCAATTCAACAGAAATCATAATTAATTAATATTGAAATTCAGCCAATAGGTGGAATTAAATTTATTACAAAACATTGCATAGTCGTTTGTAATAGTTGAATGCATTTGCCCGATGCAAAAAATGCAGGGCGTCCATTTGTTTTTTCTGACCAATGGCTCTTCACGGATGGACTAATCCTTTGACAGGTAGCTCTGTGATTGGTGCCCGGGAATGTTTTCGCTGTCACCATAAACAATCTTTGTTTACCAGAGAACAATTTATGGAAAACGTCGGAAAAAAACAAGAAAAAATGGACAAAGCACTTTATCCGATTCGAACCTTCCCGGAAAATAATCGTAGATTTAGATAAATATTTGTAAAGTAAGATAAAGTAAATAGCTCCAGATTTCGGCAATATCTGATGACATTTCGCCGGCAGGTATCCAATTTTGTTATTGTATTGTATTACGTTGTTTTAGCAGAGAGCTTTTATGCCTAATCAAAATTAATCAAATAAACAAAATCTGATAAACAAGAATAACTATACCAACGTATTAATCATTGGACAGATAATCCCTTCGGGTGTGATCTATAACGAACGATGTTGTCAATTGAGGAGCGTTTTCACTAGGAGAAATATCTACAAAAACCTTTTCTGTGAGAAAGTTTTAATTGAATAATCACACTCCGGGTTAATGTTTTGCTATAATATTTAATTAAAATAAAACATTAACCAGGATATAAAATATTTTTTATCTTGGTTTTATCATTCAAAGTGTAATGTAAAAAATACATAATAAAAAATTAAATTTAAAAATAACAGCTACCGTTAATACGTAGATATAAAAAATGCATAAGTAATTCAAAGACAAAAAAAATTGGTAGAATATCAAAAAAAGATTATTTGGTATATAACTGGGGGGCTACTCAGATACATTGAAATAAGATAATAATGACTCTTTATCTTGTTATTTAACTTGTAGATAGATGTAGGTAGGTAGAGGTTCAACTTTGCGAAAAATTATTAAGGCGATGCACTACGTCGTGTAATATTTTAAATTGAGCCGCTATCAATAACAACCCTTACGTAGATGGCGATAAGGTTTAAATTCCCGCTTAACACCATCCGCCTTTTTTTGATTTATGTAAGAAAAAAACATGGCCAAAAAGTGCCTTTTATTTTATTTTGTGGATGTTCAGGCATAAATATTAAAAAAATTTCCCATCATTTTATAAATAACCTAATTTTCCACATTTTACAATAAAATCATAACCGAAAATGGGTTCGTAAGAAGGAGATTTTGAACTTTAAAGCAGTTTTCATAGGCCTATACATTATTTTTTTCTTGGCTTATAAAAAGATTTATATAAAAAATACTCGATTATTTCAAAGGCCAAGATGTATTTTACTCGCAGAATTTAATTAAAGCATCTGAAACATTTCTAGGCGACCAAATTTTCAAACCAAAAACACATGATTTTGCATTACTACGTATGGCATCCCCTTAATTAGTAATGTAAGTAAATATATTGGATTTGTGAAAATCTGAATTAGCAATTTCGAAGACATCTAAGAGTATACTTCTATAGGGAATAAGATTAAAAAATAAAATAAAAAACGGTTTGGAATATAAATTTCTCCATGTGAAAACACCCCTCAATTTATATTCATTTCGACTTCTACGACCCAGACAAAGAATGAAATTGATTTTTTGCTCAAGAAGGTATTTGGAATTGTTTCATCAATTTTATTGTCCTGTCTGGGAGGGAAGGTTTAAATTTGAACTCCAATATTCATGGAAGAAGAAATGAAAATGACTGATTATGGTGAAGGATATTACGGTATACTTTGGAGACTAAAAAGAAAATAAATTCTCTATTTTCATCATAGTATAAAATAAATTCACTATCCGCGTCTGTCCGTTTGTGCGCTTAGTTTTTCTAAACTTTGATAGGTTTCTAGATTTTGGTAGGGTTTTCACCATCATTTAGAGAATTTATACTGGAAGGTTTAATATATGCATATTTATAGAAAGTAGAGAAACGTCGGTGTTTATCATAGAATTCACAATCAAACTTGTTAAAAACGTTGGGTACATACTAACTTAAAAAAACATTTCAAGTTAACATAGCGTCACTCTTGTTGCAAAATACCGCCGATTTTGCTGAAACATAACACTGCTTTTCCTTAAAATTTGCAAAAAAAAAACCGCGAAGTTCGCAAAAAAGAACGCTAATTTTTCACATCCCTACTAATAATACCTGTAATATGTAAGACGCTGACCTGGTTTCGTTTATACCCAAGCTTTATCCAGGCTGTATAATATGAACTAAATATACTCGTAATTACATTCATGGGCACTTGTGTATAGATAATGATAATTACATAACAGAGCGAGAGAGCTGACAGGAGGGAGACAGAACACCAGAAGACGGGGTAAGTACCTAATTGACAGGAAGGAAATTCAAATAGATTTACCGGGAACAAAATATTATTTAACATAGGTATGTACATACTGCTATAATAGGTTAAATTTGTTTGGCCATTAATTACATAAGTAGTTCCTTTTATTTGAGTGTATCTTAAATTCAAGTGCAGATAATTTATCTAATCTATTTATTATTCCATTTTATGTATTTTGCCGGTCCCTAAAATTTTATGAAAAGGGACTAGCAGTTACTACCCGGCTTTGCCTGGTGTTGAATACTAGTTTTAAAATACAAATATTTCAAATCTAAATAGCTCCTTTTGAATATGACACTGTTTACTGAAAATTTTACGATAAAAATTATACTGAAAAAAGTGCAAATTGCATAGTACCGGAGCTCATCGTTAGCGGGTATTCGGTGCATCTTACGATTATTTAAAATTATAAACAATTTTACAATTATTGTTAATGAAAATATGTCGATGTCTATAATATTAACCCATTGTACTCCAAATTAAATAACATTGTTGAAAAAAACTCACAATTTTTGTTGTTGTAATTAATGACAGGCGACAAAAAGTTTCCTTTCAATGACAAAGTAATAGTTTGTAATTATTTAGAAATTCCGTTAAAAATTGTAAAATATAATGGAAACAACAAAGATCACCCATCTTACACCCATCTCGGTAACTAATTTTAATATTCATCGCTGCGAGATAACAATAATAGAAACACTCATTCAACCGCGTGTTGAACCACCATACCCCACCCCATCCCACCTCATCACCACCAGCCCCAGCGCCACTAGTTACCTACCCCCTAACTCCATTACAATTATGTAGTCTAAAGGTGTAATGAAAAAGAGGTATATACCATTAATAATTGCGAGACCTCTCCCAATGGGCGATAGACACGATAGAACAAAAATGAAACAG
This sequence comes from Hesperophylax magnus, assembly GCA_026573805.1. NCBI lineage: Eukaryota > Metazoa > Arthropoda > Insecta > Trichoptera > Limnephilidae > Hesperophylax > Hesperophylax magnus. The sequence goes on from JAIUSX010000243.1 coordinate 94,691, forward strand.
TGAGTAATTAAAAAACAAGGAATTTAAATTTGGAACTGTTTCTAAAACCTCATGTCATTCCATTTTATATTTGCCGATAGAAAGCTCGCCAATATTGATGAAAAACCGAAGAGAAAACCAAAAATGAAACGGTTAGTAATTGAGAAACAAGGAATTTAAATTTGGAACTGTTTCTAAAACCTCATGTCATTCCATTTTATATTTGCCGATAGAAAGCTCGCCAATATTGATGAAAAACCGAAGAGAAAACCAAAAATGAAACAGTTAGTAATTGAGAAACAAGGAATTTAAATTTGGAACTATTTCTAAAACCTCATGTCATTCCATTTTATATTTGCCGATAGAAAGCTCGCCAATATTGATGAAAAACCGAAGAGAAAACCAAAAATGAAACAGTTAGTAATTGAGAAACAAGGAATTTAAATTTGGAACTGTTTCTAAAACCTCATGTCATTCCATTTTATATTTGCCGATAGAAAGCTCGCCAATATTGATGAAAAACTGAAGAGACAACAAAAAAACTTACCATAATATTATTATGTTTCCGTGACCTTCGGAATACGTCACCAACATATTATATTATATATTGTTTCTTTGATTAAAAATAAGTCAATTTATTTTATATATTTGATGCTGGTGAAAAGCCCGTCGTGTTTTGATGAAAAACTAGGCAGACTCTTTACCTTACTACCATTTTTTGTGACGTTTCTCGAATGTCATCATTTCTTTATTTGATCTCATTTTGCCATTCATTGAACCCCAATATTGGCGAAATTTTGGACAGACTCAAAAATATGTAATTGTTTTTAAAACTTTCATTATTATTTAATTTCCTTCCACGTCATATTATTATGGTTGGAGATGGTGAATAGGGCATCATTAATTACGTTCCATCCCACGATCCAGATTGATAGATACTCGCATTAGGTACACATCACAAGGACAGGCCCTGAGCAAAACGGAGCCTGGCGCCAGTAAAAACCACAAGGGCGAAGATAGCGATAGGTGTTAACTCCGCACAGGAAGGAAATTATTTTCCTCAAGGTCTATCTATGTCCACGATGCTGTGTGGGGGGACTTTTTAAGGAAAGGAAGGAAAGTTCTGGAAAAGCTGGGATGGGTAGGAAGCTAGGGGTCAGTGTGCCCAGGAGTGACGGATGTATAAATCCATCCCTCCTGCTACGGTGAAAGACGATCGGTCAAGAGAGACCAGCTGAAGAAGACAAAGGATAAGTCACCAAACGTAGCAACCACTTAAGTTAACCTATTGTAGAGGTGTTGCTTATCCAGTAACTGGTTCCCGGGGGGCGGTACCCGTACCCGCCTCATGAATCAAAAATTTGCCAGACTGCTCTAAATGCGCCTGCACAGGACCGGCCCTGCCTATCACCTAGTTGAAAGACGGCCTTCAGAATTGAAACTTTGCTTAAAATTAGTTCTCGATCGATCATTTAGATCGACTCGGGTCAATCTCGAACCTCCTAGATCACAAAGCCAGGACCCTATATGAGATCGTAGAAAAAATTTATTTATTTTTTTCAAATTATTCTTATTTATTTAAACACTTTAGAAGGATTTCGTTAATTTAAAAAATAAGTAAAAATTAAATTATTATTTTTTGTAGATTTTTATAAATGTTGGAGGCCAATTTCTTTTAGTTTCCCGGCCTTGTTTGTGATCTAGGAGGTTTTGGTCAGTCACGATACACTGTCGAAGTGATCGGGTCAAACATAGAAAAAAACACTGAAAAATGCAATAAATAGATACATAGATCGATGCGGCACCGCGCGCCGTGTTAAAGGGGTATTTTCACTAACTATGGAAGATTTAAAGTTTATATTTTCTGATTATGATTATGTGCTAAAAATTTATTATTTAATTTTTTCATCCATAATTATTGAATTTGAAAATAATCTAAAACAGCAAATTTCGAAACGGTTCCGACTGGCAACAACGTCATTATGATACAGAAAACGCAAAAGACGTATGTCACCAACGACGCCCGACGGGACGTCTACGCCCCGAAGGCACGAATAAAATGTACATAAAAACGAACATGGAAATCTAAAAAAGCATATTTTAAATCGTGGATCCCGAAATGCTTCATTATTACTAATGTCCGACTTCTTCCACCATCACTACTGTATACCACAATCTTACTGTTAAAAAGCTACATTACATCAACTTTAATTCGATTCCTTATCTCATTCCGCTGAAGAGATGTTGCGTCAAGTATATCTCGGGCATCCCATACTTCTCCTACCATTCAAACCACACTCTAAACACTCCTGGCACTAATACGAACAATGTTTTTTGATATCGGTCGATTGATTGATTATCCAGGTCGATCACGACCCACTGTCGAAGTGATCGGGTCAAACACAGATTTTTTTTTATTAAATTAAACTTAGTAACCTTAGTGAAAGTAAATTAAGTGGTTTATAACAAAGTTCTTTTCCGTGCAATTATTATAACACACCGCTTTATCTCTACAGTAATTAAATGTGTTTAGAGTGCATAAATAATGTTATTAACCATCTGTGGTTTCAACCAGACTTTCAACCAGAATAATAAAATGATAACTTCACTACACATATTTGCATAATTTTTGTCATCAGATTATTTTCATCAAAATATCATATAACAATCATGACTATTGCTTTTATTAAATAATGTGCGATAAAGTTTTTACGTTCCGAAAGGATACCTCTCAATTTAATAATAGTACATACTAACGAGTATTGTATGCAGGAATAATGTTTATGTTTTCATATAGTGCAAAGCTTACGTGAATATTTTATCATAATTCCCGATCAATATTTACCCATCGCATCGCCTGAAAAACGTAGTAAAACAATTCGGAACTCTGTGCGGGACTTTAATTATTTCGCTAATATTTAGTGCTTCGATGGCCCGGGGCCAGATGCGATGACAATAAAGGACGTTCGAACATCCGCCGCGCGCCGTGTAAAAATGGCCACATAAATATACCGGCACCTATCCAATATAGGATGAATATACGTAGGTATAAATATGTGTATATAAATGCTATCTGCTCTCTGATATATCTGCTATCTGCTTTATCTGCCTTCTGGTACATCTGCTATCTGTGTATGTGCCATCGTTTCATCCTGGCCCTCTGAGTGCTTTTAATAAAACAACCAACCCTATCCGCTACCCTCAAATCAATTGTTCAATCAATTCAAAGGTATGGAGGTAACTTATCATCGCAAAGGATTGTAAAGTTAATTATTTGGGTTCCTACTTAAAAGCAGCTGCGTGATTTTGTAAAAAATGATTAAACCCAAAACACAAAGAGTTCCACTACATTAACGATATATTTTAACAAAGTAAAATTCAATATAGGACACGTGTTATGCGAAACGTGGAAATTACCTGTTAAGTATGTTCATCCATAGTTTAAAACTAAAGAGTGCTAAACATAATAATAATAATACCGAAACTGTATTCAACCTTTGTAATTTTACAACGTTGGGTAGGTTGGTAGAAATTGCCGCCAGGCAAAAAGCCCGCCTGTAATACATACGTTTTTATTAAGTATATATAAATATATCATTGAAGAAGAATATTATAACATTTTTTTAAAAGAAAAAGCTACGAATAACGTGACAATATTTGAAAATCTACTACCACCATAGTATGCTGAAAATGTTGCTTGTTTTGTGATGGAGGACTTAGCCAGCCGAGGAATTGAGCACACTACACCTGGGTGGGACCCAAACGCGATGTCAACTCAGCCATCGATCGGTCGATAACGAAACATGCAACAGAACAAGAACCAGAAAAGTCAAAACAATGGTAACGATCTCAACTGGGAATCGAACCCATGAGCTCTGTCTTACTTCAACTCGGCCATTGGGGTCATTTTTGTAATAAAATATATAGTGTTTGTAATTGTCGTTGGCTTATAAATTTCCGATTTATTTAATATATTGTTAGCATTTATTTAATAAGTTATAATAGAAATTATTTACATCCATAATCTTCCTCACTAGAGATGCCAATGTAATAGGTTTTGTATAAATCGTTGTTACACCAATGCTGTTATCATCATTGTTTTATTAATTTCCTCAGCTTCATGTTTACTCACCTAGCCATATTTTAATAATGTTTTTTTTTTTAAATTAATATCTTCATGTCTGTGTCTTTTTTCTATTCTTCATAATATTCAACTACTTTTTGTTTTTTGTACCTCAACTAATTTCTAAATTTCTTAATTTTCCATTTAAGGTTGTCATTAAATTGTGACTGCTTTTTATCGCACAAAAATAAATGTGTGTCGTAAGTTGTAAAATGTTCAGGTACCCTAATAAATTTACTCAACCTTTTTCTTTCAAGCCTGGGGGGATTTCATGACAGAAAACATGCCACAAATAAATCTGTCCTATCGACGGACGGTTTGGCCGATTTGTTTGGTTTTATTGAATTACATATTATTGTAAAGCCCTTGGTTAAACATGGCTAGAAACAAGTACGAAGGGTTGGAAGATGTTGCTAAAACCTATCAAAACATAATCAAAATAAAGAGTTCCCAATTAAATGGCAATAAAAGTAAACAACCACCCACCATAAAACACAACATAAAACGATCTTATCAAGGTTAATACACAATTGAAATGTTATCACTTATTTTAATAATTGTGGTGAATTTTACTGCAGCAACTTGTGGCAGGCTGGTTCCTTTTTGTTATAGTTTGCGCGTTCTTCTGGTAGACATTGGTGGATTTGTTTTAGGGCCTGTGTCATCTTTGGGGATCCTGTGTGGAGGGTCTTTTTCAGGAAAGAAGGAAGAGAAAGTTTTTTGAAGGATCGGTAGGAATCTGGGGGTCACTGTGTGCAGGAGTGACAGACTTATGAATTCATCACTCCTACAGCGTGCAAGGCGATATTCGGAGAAAGACCTGTTAGAGAGGTCAAAAGATCTCCCTCAACCAGTATCTCCCGATCTCAGACGCAACTGCCGCCAAGAAACGGACAAACCTCACCCCGTGAACGCGGGCACCCCTGCTAAGTCACCAAACGTGGCGAACCACTTGGGGTGACTTATGGGAGAGGTATTGGTAATACAATAAATGGTTCCAGGGGCGGCGATACCTATACCTGCCTCCCCATCTAGACTTCTGATATATTGGTCGGTGGTAGACATAGAATAATAATCGAGTGTAGGTACACTATTTACACTTCATTGTCGCACTACTGGTACATGTTACTTCACAGAAGGTTACTGGTAAAAATACATAAAACAAAATCAGATATACCCATTTATGAGTCAGTAAACTCATGCTATCTCTTTCATACGCATACGTTCATTAAAATAATTTACTAGCATGTTACCTTATTAACGAAACAAATGGCACTTCGCCGTGAACGAAACATTTACGTAATTTTAATTTATGTACTGTACATATTTTTTCAAATTATATTTTTATTTACATAATTATGGTTATTTACAGCGCATAGTCTGAATACTTGACAAAACAGTTCCAATTTCGAAAAACACATTTAAAAAATTTTCAGTCAAAAATATTATACTACAGGTATATCTTGCTTGTCTAAATTCTTCATACAACTGATTTTAATTTTGAAAATTACACTTAAATTAAAAGCAAATTTGAGTTCTGCAAACGCACAGCACATACAGAAATTAGTATGTTTGAGAAAACAACACTCAAATTCAAATCTAATTTGAGTTCATTGAGCAGATTTCACGCAGTACTAATTAACGCACACCACAGAAAATCGCGATAAGTACACGGAGAAAAATGACTGTTGCTAATTTATTACGAATCTCTTCAAATTAATGGTAAATCAGATTAAAAACGGGATTGCAGGCCTAACGAATGAATAAACAGGTTTCGTGACAAACATTTAGTAAATTACGAATATATTATCATGATGTCGGAACACGCGTTCATAAAAATCAGAATATTTTTCATTACATTATTAATTTTTCGTGAGGGGTAAAATTAATTTCTCTCCGTTTATGTTTGATAATCTTGGTTAGTTCTACAGAACCTATACAAGTAAGATACAGAACCATCATATGAACTAAATCCCACTTTCAAGGACAGAGAATATTTACTTTGACAGTATTAAGAAATATTTTAAATAACCGGAATTCAAGATACGACAGGAATAGAATTACAGATGGCCGCCATCCATCGCAATTCACGCCACTTCTTGAATAATGTATTTAATCGTAGGTACAGGATTGAGGGCTAACGTTGCCATTAGTGACGAAATTTCACCACATGTGGTGTACATGACAAATCATTACGTCATGTATTTTTAATTATTTAATTTTAATTCTATGCCGACTTAGCTATTATCTTTAAATAGTATAAAATAAAGTCGATTTCCGTCGTCCGTTTGTGCGCTTAGTTCTTCTTAACTACCCACCGGATTTCGATAGGGTTTTCATTATCAGTTAGAGAATTTCTTCCGGAAGGTTTACACATATAATACGTGTATATTATATTTATAGAAAGTAGAGAAAAGTCGATGTTTCATAATAAAGTCGTAAATATATTTTTTTTCGGGCACTACATTGCCAACGCTGTCTAAACCTTATAATAATAATAATAAGAATAATTTATTGCAGCATGTATGCAGGGGTAGTGCAATGCAATACATTCCATATCCCGTAGCACATCATTTTGACGAGATACATCAAAGTGGTGTACTACGGAATTGTACATCTTAAAAAGGCCTACAGAAAAGTTAATGGTGGTATATGTCTATCTCCTAAGGATAACCCCCAACAACGCCGGGTACATGTCAGCTGGTCATAAAATAAAGAACACAAGAAGTGCTTTGTGAAAGGCAAAAAATCAGCGATCGAGAATCTCTTTATTTATTTATTAACGGACCATGTCCAAAGTTAAAACAAGGAGAAATGTTAAAATAAAGGCAAATTAAAAGTATGGCTATAACAAAAATAAGGCATAAAAACAATAAAGCCAATGTCAAGTTAAAACAGAAACATGGTTCTGATGGAGTTCACGACTTCTGCCACATCAATACAAAATATTACTTGCGTAGTCAAAAATCATTAAGACTTACACCAAAAAATTCAAGGTCCTGAGTTCACAAGTCTGTGAATGATAATTAGTCTGCGAATTCGTGAATGTTATCTATAATTTGTTTGAGGAAAAGCAATTCATTATTTCTGAGTTTACTGGAAAGGGGTATTGAAAGGGATGAGTTGCAAACTGTTAATAGTAAATAGTAATAAAAAAATGCAGATGAGATCAAAGTCCTTCCTACGTTTTTCTAACGAGGAAAGGTTTAATTTTACTTCAAGTTCATCGTATGAGTAATCGCCTCTTCTCCAACCAATTATCTAAGAAACCAAGTGCCTAGACCACTCACTCATGATTTTGAAATATATTCCAGTTTTTTTCTCACTTTCCTATGTAAGCCACCTATTATATAAAAAAAAGTATTTCTATCTTTCCGAAATAAACGGCCAAAAATATTTTTAAAAAATCTCACTTTCCTATGTAAACCACAAAAATAAAAAAAATAAGTTTTGGCTCTCTTCCCTACGGAAATTACCTAAAATATAAAAAAATAAAAAACCTACATATATTTTATTTATGCTATCTCCACATGCTCCGGTTCAAACACTTTTTTTAAATCTTGACAAATTATTCGTTTTCCTGTCAAAAACGGGACTCGTGGCCTATAACAAATGATTTGATAATTTTCATAACAAACCATCAGTAAAGCACGAATATGTTATGAGTATGTCGGAACACGTGGTCTTAAAAATAATAATAATAATTGCAGATGATACTACTGGGGTAAATATTTAGACACCTTACTAGAAAATCCACAAAGAGACCTAGAAAAAATTAACAGTTGGCTCCAATCATAATATGTAAATGAAATCCTCAACACGGGAGATCCCAGTGAGGATATCATTATATCTATTTGTTTCAAAAAAAGATAATAAAACACTTATTATTATTATAAATCAAATATCCTAACTATGAATGTGAAAAATAGGGTACATGATTTTAAGCTCAACCCGTAAAATCATTCCTTCTCATGTACCTTTAAAAATTGAGAAACATCTCGCACTGTGCATTGATAAGCACTTAACATTTAAACAGCATATTCAAGATATTAATGATAAAATCACCCTTTAGTACTAATTCCGTGAACATTGTCGATGCGCTGCTGTATCTTCTGTATCCAAATATGATTGTACAGGCGTCAATATGTTGAATTCGGAGTCGTTCCATCGAGCAAGTTCAATGATTGCTTTCCAGACAAATTAAAATTGAAAAAAGTGTCGGAATATTTAAAAAAAAATCACATTATGCTCAATCACCAAAACACTGAATATGAATAATACTGTTATGTTATGTGTAATGTAATTTTAAAAATGTTTTTTTGTTATTTTTAGTTAAATAAGTGAAAATGTAATTTTCTTTTGTCTGGAATAAAAGCTTTGCAAAAAGTATATTTATATCGTTCATTATATTAATTGGGACAAGGCCACCTGCGTGAACGCGTTTTTTAGATATATTATGAATGACTAATATTTTATTAGGAAATGGTCATGCAGTCACATTTTTAACAATATCTTGGTTAAAAAAAGCCATCATTTTTCTCCGTGTAAGTTCTAACTTCCTTCCAGGTTTGGCCAACCTTAAATTTCTTCAGTTTTGCTTTGATTGATAGCGGCTCTCACTTATTCAAAACCTGCATTGTTTTCAGGTTGTCTGCCCATCTCGTTTGTAAGGCATCTGCCTTTTCCATAAAAGGACACCATCTGGTGACGTTACAAAATGTAATTTTTGCGATGTTTACAATACCTCTATATCTACTAGTTCAACGAACGACAGACGTTTTGGACAAAATTATGTGATTCTTTGTGTTTTTAAATCAAACAGTTCTACTCGTACACTGATTGCTTTCTTCCTGTTATACGTTGAAAAACCATTTTTTTAATAATTAATTATAATAAAAATTCTACTATAATAGCAATTATGTAACAAAAGATTCGATTATGGTCATCTCTAAATTATTGGAGCCAATACTTGGTTTTGCAAAGGCTTCTATAATTTTATTTTTTGTTTAGAAAATTACATTTTTCTTCCATATCATAATGAAAACCGTATTCAGTCTGTAAATAAAATTTCATTTGATTAGATTGAATATTGTACCGAAGTCCGATAAAATTTAAAAAAGGGATTTGAACAATTCAAAGCGATCCATGAAACATTTTCCGCTATATTTTTTTATAGAATTTTAATAATAAAAGAGACGTAGTCAATGATGACTATGTTTGTTTTTGATACACGTGTAATGTCGACCACACGCCTTCCCAAACTTTCTACGGCAAATCTGCCTAACTAACTTTCCAACGCTCAGTGCCACGACCAATGTGAACGGATGTTGGACATTTGTGTTCGCCAATTACCAGATCGTGTTTACTAGTTTGGTAAGCCTACTGTGACCTAAAGATGTCGGCGCAACCAATAATATATGCAGTATATGAAAGCGATCAGTTGCAGAATGAAGGTAAACTACTGCAATTTTGTATTATTTAGCACGATCTAATAAATTGCTCATTTAGTAATTGTATGTTACATTATTAGTACGTAACACCATCTAAAGGAAAAGTTAAAAATTCTGCGAGGAATGCATAAGTGTATTTTATTATGCCAAAAGTTCTGTAATCATATCGCTCAAGTCTGGAACAGGATTCTGCTAGATTTCTTGTGTGTATGTCAATGAAAATGAATAGTTGCAATAAAAACGGACAGATAACTGCTCCATACATCAAGAAAAGAAACGCAAAGATAGACGAAATGTTGACTAATTAGAAACAGTAGAGAAGAATAATTAACAATGGTGAAAAATATTTTTCTGCCATTTTTATCATATGTATAGAAATTATAATAGAAAACTACATACAACCTATGAGTGTCCTTCAATAACGCATATTTGGACTCTCGTGCCGATTCGTAAGTCTTTGGGTGAGCACGAGTACGCAAATGTAACAAAATCTTGTAAAAATATCAATTTACAAATGATGAATATGTTTGGATTACCGAAGATATCAAAACTTACTTCATTTAGACACTGTTCATAATCGAACAAACCCTTCCATAGATATTTAAGACCAAAATATAGTTTGATTATTGATTATAATATTAACAACTCTCAAACGAAAAAACATGAAGCAGAAAAATCAGAAAAAGGTTCGGTTGCATCTACGAAGATGTGAAAGTGAATAAATATTATAATTTGAAGTTTTACTCAATAATTTATTACACTATAAAAATACCAAAATATAGTGTTCAAGGCATAACATGATCGATCGATAAAAAAATTATCGATAAAGTCGATAAGTTGTCATCCTTCCCAGGCATGTCTGTAGATCGTTAACGAACAAACAATAAACACGACGAATAAGTGTTCTTAATTTATTCGAGGTGAAGTTTTGTTTACACGTTAGCGATCTACAGTCGTGCTCGGTAACGATGACAATTTATCGACATTATCAATCAATTCTTTATCGATCGATTGTGCCACAAAGGATCCTACATTAGACGAAAACCGATCTTAGAAACTTCAGTTGAAGGTATCCCTACACCTAAATATCCATGAAGTCTCTATCAATGACGGTTTTAAGCAAAGATCAGAGCTGGATAAAACGTGCCAAACACATATATATATTTATCCACAATTCAACAAACCCTCTCCCAGCCATACTATTAATTGTTGAACTCATAATAAATGATCCCGACAAAAGTCATAGCTATGTTTTCAATGGGAATTGTCAACGTTAAGATAAATCTATTATAGAACCATCTATGGACGTTAGATGTGGGTTTCATAGTCCATGGCCATTGATACAGAAATAAAACTTTTTTATTATGCATTTGAGCGCACAATTGGACATATTAATCTGACATAATCTTTTAACCAAAGAACTCATTAACCCGCGACTATTTTACTTACATCACATTACCAAGCAATAATTGTTTGCAAGTTTTTATTCGACTTATAGACCTTACAAAGTCGTCTTAAGTAACTTAAGTTTTCCCTCTATTATATTTCAATTAGTCATCAAAGTCTTTTGCAACAAATTGTATAAAAATATAATCAAGGTGAGAAAAAAGACATGTTAATAATATTTATTAAAACATCAAATAATTATTCAAAATACTTTTCAGTTTTCTTTTACCAATCTTATAAAGGTATTTAAATTGATTTTCAATAAACGAATGAATAGGAAAATTACCTAATTGCGTTGGTAATTTAATATTGTCTCCATTATTATTTACTTGAACACCATTGGACCGAGTGGTATTGTCTCAAATGATTTAAAACGCTAGACCCAATTTAAGCCCAGAAGTCCAACTAATTTCCAGGAATACAAATGATGTTGGTAGAACGGACTTTATCATAATACTTTTAATTACTTTTTAAATCTAGACGTTAATTAATACGGACCCAATAGCGATGGTAGATAGTGGCTATTTCGAGCTAGAGATCTAAGAAAATACATATTAAAGAAATATATAACTTAAAGCAGTCCAAAAGCAGTAAGATACCTATGAGATATAAAATATTCTGACTTTGGCACCTGAATTACAAGGAAATCATTTTAAGGAGGACAAATCAAAATTTATTTGTGCACACCGATAGTAGACATCGAAGATTACAAAAAAAGTTTTTCGAACTTGTTTGGAACAGCCGCCCGCATTCCCCTCTTACCCCACAAATGCTTATGCCGAAAGCTACTAGATGAGAAACGATGTTTATCATTTCCGTTTAAATCTACTTAAAATTGACTCAATTCAATATTAGTTTTTACGTTTTCTTTGTTTGTTTCATTCTTCAGCTTTCTGGCAAAAACAAAATCATTATTAAATTAAATATTCTTTCTATCCCTCCGGTACACCAACCACTACATAAGAAAGGGTGTCTTTAAAATGATTTACTTGTAACTGTACTGCAGACAATGTGGTTTTTAGATAGAAAGTTTAATACTAGGGAAATTATACAAGATGATATTTTTGATAGTAGTTGAGAGTTGGTCAGTTTATTTATGTTCATTACATACATTATAAAGTTGTGTATACCAAAAATGGGATTTTTACCTGGTGGCGATTTCTTACAACCAATCTTCTTTCGAAATAAAACTTACAAAACTTTGGTCTATCATTCGCAGTATCGGTATTAAAATATTCGTATGCATGAAATATGCACATATCGGTATCAAAATACTCGTAGGCATCAAATATGTACATATCGGTATTAAAATACTAGTAGGCATCAAATATGTACATTTCCGTATTAAAATATTCGTAGGCATTAAATACGTACATATCGGTATTAAAATACTCGTAGGCATCAAATATGTACATATCGGTATTAAAACACTTGTAGGCAACAAATATGTACATTTTATATGTACACATAATTGATTAAAAATTCTGTTGATAAGGTTGTGTAATTTTACCGAACCGAAGAAAAAAAAATGTCTGTTTAACAATCTTTGAAAGCACGCTTGAAAGAAACAGTTTTTTTTCTGTTAGTACAATTATAGCTGGCATTTGACTTTGAAGTAGTTTTATATTTCAGTTGATAAAGATAACATTAAAATACATGAACAAAGAAAACCTTTATAGTGTCAACAGAAAAAAGGCCCAGTAGACCAACAACGACCTCGCTAAGTAATGGATATATATCTCAATTAATTCTTGTATGTATCACTTCGAAGAAACATTTTGATCCATTCTCTTCTAACGATTTTCTGATTTCAATCATTCCACTACAATAATTATTATTAACATTATTTGAAATTTGAAAAAAATTAGGGTTTACCTTCCAAATTTCTAACTTCAATTCGATCTAAGTACCTATCTACTTTTTACCACGAAATAATTCATGTTTCTCTCTGTTCGGTATTTTTTTAGAGTGTAAAAGAAATTTTTTTTAATTATGCAGGTAGGTAGTAAAAACTAACATTAGGTATGATTTAATTATCAACTTGATTGCCAATAATTTCGGGCTATATAGCTGTAATGCCCTCCATCGATCATCCCTCACTGTTTTGTTCATCCCGTTTGATTTATTTGTGTTATTTCACAATTTACTATTTTAAAATACCGTAAGGTATACTTGCGGCATGTTCCAGAGTGGTATATACTCTCAGTATAGCCCTGGTGAAAATACCACCATTCAGAATTGAAATGTTGATTTAAATAGCTTCAGACATGTATGAAGTTCTCTTCCCCATCACAAATCAATTCAATTTGTTTATTCCTTTAAAAACATTACAAAATTACAATTTAATTCGTTTTTAAGTACATTTGTAAAATAGTATTACCTTCTGCTACCCTCAGCATCACAACATACCCAGTTGGAAATGCCATAATCTCACTGGCTCCAGACGGTTGGGAGCAGTTGAGACTCTTATTGAGCGGTATTCACATAGAAAAAAAACCAATTCCAAAGTTTCGTAAAGTAATACTGTATCCATCGTTGTGTCAAACCAAAGATATTAGAAGAACGAGATGTGCTATGAGCAGTTCATACTGTGTGGAATTGTTTTGCCGAGTGTCGCCGGTTTTGTTCACCAATACGACTGCACACCTTCGCTTACGCTAAGGTATCCGCACTAATACATAAAACAGATTTCTGTGCGTACACGTCCCGATACCGTTCAAAGTACCTTAATTAGGTAGTACTCTGCCTACGGTCTGGCGGCCAACATAGCATATCTCGTTCTTCTAATATCTTTGTGTCAAACGAACACAGCAACGATGTGATTTGATCCCCATCATATCATTACATCTCTCATACATCTTCATGTGCACCTTTTATCGCTGCATTAATACTATGTTGTGTAAAACACCCAACCTGGAGTGATAAAGGTTTGCTAAATACAAACATGCTTCAGAACAAACTGTTCGTGTTTGTTGTTATAAATATCAACAAAGTTACTACACATTGCTCTGAAACTACTGAACTACACTGCCGTGACTGTAACTGCTGCACCCTGTACCTTAAGTACTTATTTTGTACTTTTATTATATACAATTATTTGACTCCTTTACACAACAAAACTTGTACTGTACGCTCTTATATCGTTCACAATCAGTTCATTATGTTGTGTACTATAAACGTATTATTACTCTTGAATAACTTACGTATAACAATGTATCTGGGGCTTTACCTGAATGAAACTGATAGCTGACCTGCACGTGGTCCAAAACCGAGCTCTCAGAAATGTTCTTGGTCTTCCATGGGACACACATGTCAAGGATATCTATTTCGATTTCCGGTATCTTTCCAATCACAGTCCTTACCAAACATGAAATTACGACCACCAAATCAAAATCACAAATTTCAGTGTAACCTGTTGTTAAACTCTGCCTAATCAGCGAAAGGTTTATGATTTTTTTTAAACTATAATATCGTAAAGAAAAGACATGTTGAGGTTTAATACTAGTGCACGGAGAAAACTGACATTAAATATTGTTTATTGATAAAAATTCTCGTCAAATTATTCGTTTTCCTGTTAAAAACGGGACTGGAGACCTATAACCAGTGAAATGACCAATATCACAGCAAACTATCAGTAACGCATCAATATGTTATGAGGAAGTCGCAACGTGTTCTTCAAAATAATATTATTTTCGCATCTCGTCCATTATATTTATTCGGATAAGGCCACCTGCGTGAACACGTGTTCAGATATATTTTGGATGACTAATATTTTTCTAGGAAATGGTCATGGAGTCACATTTTAACAGTGTCTTCTAAAAAAAGTCCTATTAATTTTTCTTCGTGTGTGATTTTGATCTTGAACGTTCATTAATTAATTACCTATGAAATATCCTTTTCTACGTATTTTTATACCACCCATAACCAGTAGCATTACGTTCGTAAATATTTCCGCAATTTATTCCAAATAAAATTTTAGAAAATCACCAAATTGTATTTATAATTAATTCTTAAAAGGTTGATTACCTTGGAATAGGTAAAGTTGGTAGGTACCCACCTATCTTGAATTATAGCTCTAGTGATGTGATGAATGTTTGATGCGAATCGTCCTCTCTTCCCACCACTCCTCCTACACTTTAAGTTGCTTCTACATATTAGTGATGGAATTCTTCTCCAATCGATACTTGCCTTGTAATGTAAGTCATCTACCCACTACCACTTCTCCGTGCTCTTAATAAGTAGTAGGTAGATACTATTTTGCCTTATAAAATAAATAGACGCGATGATAAAATAGACTGCAAAGTATTCTAAACGAAAAAGATCTATCACGTTATTTGTGGGTGTATGAAGAAAAATGTGATCCTTCCTTTTAATTTTAATTTCCTTCTTTAAAATTTATTAGTGACATACCTATAAACTATCTAACATGTATGAGTGACATACCTATAAACTATCGAACATGTATGAGTGACATACCTATAAACTATCTAAAATGTATGAGTGACATACCTATAAACTACCTAAAATGTATGAGTGACATACCTATAAACTACCTAAAATGTATGAGTGACATACCTATAAACTACCTAAAATGTATGAGTCACATACCCATAAACTACCTAAAATGTATGAGTGACATACCTATAAACTACCTAAAATGTATTAGTGACATACCTATAAACTACCTAAAATGTATGAGTCACATACCCATAAACTACCTAAAATGTATGAGTGACATACCTATAAACTACCTAAAATGTATTAGTGACATACCTATAAACTACCTAAAATGTATGAGTCACATACCCATAAACTACCTAAAATGTATGAGTGACATACCTTTAAACTACCTAAAATGTATGAGTGACATACCTATAAACTACCTAAAATGTATTAGTGACATACCTATAAACTACCTTAAATCTTTAGAAAGCTACTGTTGTCCGCACAATTAAGAAATAATGATTTTAAAAGGTAGTTTTAATGAGAATTTTATTTATTTATTTTATTGATACATGGTTTAGAGAGTACATGTGGTTTTTTGTGATATTTCACTCTCCATGCTAGGGATGACCCTGTGTTATGGCGAGTGAATTTTACAGTCTGCTGGTATGATTTAATGTTTTCCCGCCAAAAGAGTAACCGTGATTAATTTTTGGGTTATTATGCCGTGTTTTGACTATTCTTTCTTTAATCAACGTTTCGAACAGCGTTAGAGTACTAGAGCAGAACATTTTTCATGACATCTGCCGTGACGTTGGACACTGTCCGAAGCGTTGGCAAAATAAGGAAGCGAAACACGGCATAATAACCCAAAAATTAATCCCGATAACAGAATTTCATCATTGAGTATTGATACAATGAGTATCAGTTATTATTTATAAAAACTGATACAATGAGTATCAGTTATTATTTATAAAATTTGCAATTATTTATAAAAATATGAAATAGTTTTTTTCTTGTTATTTGGTCATAACCAAATATTCAACAATATCAGTGAACGCGGTATTTTCACAAATTACACAGAAAACTTGTGATATAAAATATAGCTAATTGTTTAAAAATCTGTTAAAATTATTAGTATTCCAGTTAAAAACTGGACAGGCCTTTAACGAATGAATTGACAGATTTCCCATCAAACGATCAGTAAAACACGAATGTGTTACAAGATTTTAACAGGTTTTTAATAAATAAGAATAACCCATTTTTATGAATGAATTATATTTAAAAATGTGTTGAAGATTTGAAGTTTTCTTTCAAAAACGATCTAAAACCGCAGATTTTTATTTTGGGAGGCGGATTTGGGTACCGCCTCCACCTGAACCATTCATTGGGTAACAAACACCTTTGCCATAAGTCACCCCAAGTGGTTCGCCAACTTTGGTGATTTAGCAGGGGTGCCCAAGTTCATCGGGTGAGGTGAGGATCTTTGGCCTCTCTGACTGGTCACTCTTGATCCATCGCCATAGGGATATATTCATATGTCCTTCACTCCTGGAAACGCTGATCTCTAGATTTCTCTTCATACCTTTTTCCTTTCCAAAACATTCCTGTCCTTCCTTTCCTTAAAATACTCTCCACACAGCATCCCCAAAGATGACATAGGCCCTGAGGGAAAGAATTTTCCTTAGCGCCTCCTGTGTGGGGTCAATATTAAAAAAAGTCATTCCGAAAAGTTTCCAACTGGCTACAGGGTCATTATGACATAGAAAACGCCAATGTGTGGTAAGACGGCTGTTACGAATAAAAATTAATTCACGAATAATAACGAACTTTTCGTTTTGGCGGCAAATATAAAATGGCACATTTTAAATCGTAGTAGAAAATTTATACTTTACATAAAAAAATGCCTTCATAAAAACAATGAAAATACCCGATTGTAAAATACAGCACAATAAAAATTTCGCAGAAGTTATTCTCGCTATACCCCATTTTTCGTAGAAAGAGAAAAAAAAGTATATCCAATACAGGGTGTCCGGGGGTAAAGTGCGCTATATTCAGGGGGTGATTCTACATGATAGTGCAAGTAAAAAAGATAAATTACCTTTTTCGAAATTTCAAAGTTTAAGGTAGTGCTTAGGTAAGAAAGTTGAATTGTTTGTATGGGAAAATAATATTCTTCTATGGAAAAATATTTATTAATGGCAAATAAAAAGTTGGTATTTCGAAAAAAGGTATTTATCTTTTTTTACTTCTACGATCGTGTAGAATCATATCACGACGTTAGCGTACTTTACCCCCGGACACCCTGTATGTCCATCTTAAAAGTATTTAATAAGGGGAGCAAAAAGTTTTTCCCGTGAAAATGGTAATCAAATACTGAGAAGCCAGTTTTGACGCCACATTGAAAATATAATTTTAAAAACTCCGCCTAATAAAAAAAACACCTCATTATCGAGTGAAAGGTCTATGAAATAATATTACAAAGGAAACTAAAAGGCGCAGGAAACAATTAGTAATTCCTTTCCCCGTCTCCCTACCCCGTACCTACGGGGAAGGAGGGTCGTTCATTATACCATTTGAGACTTTCTTATTATTAAAACTTTCCATCCGGTGTTTACGGGGAAGATTCGGACTATATTTCGCCGAATAAATTATTTGAATTGGGCGGTTTTATTGGCATCTCGCTATCTTTGAACACGTTTTAGAAGTAATTTTAAAGTAAGAATATTGAAGTCGATAGATCTGTCCACAGGTTTTTGGTGTTTTACGCTGTGCAATCAGGTACTGTCATCTAAGTCCGTGGTGGCTCGTGCAAATGGCTCGTCAATGCACCCTAAAAAAACACAGGGGAATAGTAAAAGTAAGCTTCAGCTACTTAAATTCAAATATTACTAACTTATTTATTTTTTCAAATTTCACTTGGACTGGTTTGTCTTTATAATACAGAGGCTGGCCTCCCGCAGATTCCCGCTAGCCGAGATATTACCCCCTAAACACTACACAACGCAGTATGTACAATATTACGTCAGGAGGCAAGCGTGAGGCCCGCCTCAAAGAGTAGCTAATTTGATGTAGGCAAAGGTGGGCGGTGAAGTCACATTGAATCAAAATGAACGGTAGAACCGATATGGTCACGCGTTGTACTTATGGAGGCGCGCCTCAAACAACGAACAGTAGCACCGATCATTTACAATTGAATTTTTGGTATATGCAGCAGTTCATATTAAATATCGCCGCGTTGATTTGATCTTCCATTATAGAGATACGTTGGCATGTAGGTGTACATAATACTAAACATAAATAATACAGTCACAATACTATTAAAATATGTCATTGCCTCCCCACTTTTCAACTCCACATACCGTCACTGCTAACGACACAGCACAAATTGGGACAGATGATTTGAAATTCTTCGTCGAAGTAAGATATCGATTGTAATAATTGTAAATTCGAAGCAGACAGGATACTTGGAGCTCTGAATAATTTTAAATTAGCAACATGTTGAAACCGCGAGACCGCGGCGGCGTTTCTCAATCGATGGTCCTCAGAAATTTCAGAATGCGAACTGCGACTGTTTCTGCATTATCATTTTAAAGGCGAACAATCGGACAACAATTTGGCCACTCTTTTGGACATTTCCGCGGAGAAACTGGTTTTTTATGCAGGTGACATTCCAAGTCCCCGAGAGTAAAGCAACGGTAAAATATTACCCGATTGTGAGAGGCTTTGAGAGCGTGTATTGTAAGTTGGGTTGACGACAAATGGGATCCATTTAAAGATGTAAGGGTTCTTAGTGATAAGGCTGGGAGAGCATTCATCGAGATGAATAAACTTTTCTGTAGTAGTGAATTTAATGAAACAGTGGTATTGTTTTATCTACTCTTCTGTACGGAATGGGAACCTGGGTACTATATCATGAAATGACACGAAATTTAGAGCTTTTGAAATAGAAATATCTATGCAGATTCTCAAAATGGTGTCAGGACGAAATTACACATTCCTGAATTTCACGTACCAATACACTGCCAGAATTACACACTGAGAAAATTTCACGTGGAAAAGAAACACCTTCTTAAATTACACGTACTCAATTACACTTACTTAAATTATACCTACTTAAATTACATCTACTAACAATCAAATTACACCTACTTAAATTACATCTTTAAAACTTAGAAGGTGTAAGTGAGCTCTACATAAATTTAATAAAGGAAAAAAATCAACCAGTTAAAAACTATTTATCTATTTTTATCAAAAGATGTATTTAAAAATCATTTTTTTGGTTTGACTGAGGATTGAACCTTCCTCCCTGGGGAACGACTCTTAACTATTATGAACTTTTAATTTGTGAAAAAAATTATAGTTATTGGTTTAATTTTTTTTTTTATTTTGGTACATTATTTTACATTTCATAGTTATCCAGTAATGTTGGCCTCACTGGGTGGCTTACCCGTACTGAGGCCTCCATTTATAATATAAAAAATATGCATAATACATTTAGAGAAAATATAGATATAATATTAAAAGTAAAATTTCGGTAATATTGTATTTTTTGTTCTTTAATCCATTTTGTAATTTTGTGTTAGAATTAATTTACTGAATATGAAGTGTTAGACTGTTGAAGCTTTTATAGCATAGTATTGATAGTGTCTTTGTCCAAAGCTTGTATTTACCGTCGGAGTTTATATGTTTTGTTTGTACGCTTGTCTAACTGGTCTGTTAGTGATATTTTTTATATGTTGAAATTTGTTTTTTTGGTAAAAAATGTAGTTTAGTAGTGTTTTAACGTATAATTGGCGTATATCTAGTACGTCGCAACTGTTGAATATTTTGTCTGCATCAGTCAGTCTATGTTTTTTTAGTATTACCTTTAAGTTTGAATGAGGATTGAGTCTTCCTCCTTGGGTACTGAAGTCAACCGAGCTAACAACTGATCCAAATCCCGATTGGGTAGTACTGATATTTATTTCGTGTATGCTGTAATAAATTTCATAGAAATGCGTGTGTGTCACCAAAAGTGTGATTGCCACGTGATCGACAGAATACATTGTCATCATCGGCAACAAGTATATCTGCCGAGTTTCAGCACGAATAGATGTCGGGATGTGTGCTAATTTCCATTTCCAAAATTTACATTCATTAATTCATGAAAACAAAATCGATATTCAAATAAATGTACAAAAAACAAAAGTCTCGTTAGGTTTGGTTTTTAGATTTGTAACTGCAGCAGGTGTAATTCTCTCCAAATGTAATTTCGACCATATGTAATTCAATTCGTGTGTAATTGTGGCAGTGTAATAGTGATTACAATTTGGGATGCGGGTTTCGGTACCGCCGCCCCGGGAACCATTTATTGGATAACCGACACCTCTGCGATAGGTCACCCCAAGTGGTTCGCTACGTTTGGTGACTTAGCAGTGGTGCCCGAGTTAATCAGGTAAGGTGTGTTCAGGATTCGCCTGCCTAGTGCCTAAGGCTGAGAGGATGGTTTGGGGAGACCTTCCAACTGGTGTGTCAAACGATCGCTTTGCGCCGTCGTGGGAGGGATATATTCATTTGTCAGTAACTCCTGGACATACTAATCCCTAGATTCCGATCCAATCCTCATACCTTTTACCTTCCTAGAATTTCCTCTCCTTCCTTTCCTTAAAAACGACCATCCACACAGCATCCCAAAAGATGACAGAGTCCATGAGGGAAATTATTTTTCTCAGGGCCTCCTATGTGCGTTTAATGTTAAAAATAACATTTTGAAACGGTTTTAACTGGCTACAACATCATTATGACATAGAAAACGTAAATGTCTAGTAAGACGGCTGTCACCAACGTCGCCCGGTGTGACGTCAATAATAATTGGCATTCAAAAATGAACATTGGCGGTGTGAAATCCACCCCTTTGTAATTTTGTAATGTAACGGCCCTGATGATAGACAACCTCCGCTATGAAAGGAGAAATGAACGGAAGAAAAATTAAGCGAAATATTTTTACTACCTTCCTCTATTGAAACTACTTGAAATCTTTTCTTTGTGCACAGATTGATTATTCTCAATAATAGTTACCGTAAACATGCACAGCGCCAATAATAGCTAATGATAAATAAAAACGTTGTTTGCTAAATGGTTTGAAGGTATTTCACTAAAATTTATGCGCAAACGAAGAGACAAGTGTAGTTTTTGTGATAATTCTTAGAATGCCAAAGAAAATTCAAACCATTGAATAACAACACAAAAATAAAAACAGTTTCTTTCTTCCAAATTTTCCTACAAAATCAGAAATCTTATGAAGCATACTATTTTCGGTTGCCAGTGATATTGCGCTTGATTTTAAATATTTCAGCGTAATTAACTCAAATATGCTTTGAATTCAACTGACATTTTCAAAATTGGAACTAATTGTTCAGACATGGAGCTAATGTAAAAAAATTGTATTTGAAAATTTGTTTTGTTTAAATCTTTAACACACTTATACACACTTTTATAAGAAAGTTTAAGTTTGGAGAAGATACGGCTTTGCACACACAGAATACTTTTGTATTGTATGATTTATGTGGAACGAGTTACATCTATTTTTCGTCCTTGATATAATCTGGGCATCTTCAAGAGCCGCATAAATCCCTTCCTACAGCCCCTACCTTAACCCTTATCACAACGCTGTCCAACTACATGGCGACATAGCTTCCCTGCATTTACACTATGCAAACAGAGGCGCTCTTGTGAGGTGTCACATAAAAAATAAAAAATTACAGTGTTAGTTTACCCTCCATTACAATTGACATTACTACATTTAATAGATCTCTACATAAATATTTAATTATATTGTAAAGAGAATGTGAAAAACAATACTAATAAATAGCAACGAAATCAATAGAAAATGTTTAGCGGTGACCCGAAACCCAAAGTTTGATGTTGACATAAACTTCATACCAAAAATATCAATTTCAAGACATTGTTTGTTTGACAGCAAATTTGAGATCAAACTAGGAAGTTGAGGGTATTGTAAATTAGGTTCGGAGCCCACAAGTACTACAAAACAGTAATATTAACTGTCGACTTGTTACATTTTCAGGTACACCTTACTGTTGAGTTTTGTAGCCACTCGAGTTCCTTCCGTTCCTAAAAACAACCTCGACTCTGAAAAAAACTATTCTTCCGTTACATTAAATCCTAGCCATCATAATGCAGCCGGCAGGTGGGAAATCTATACCTGCTTAAAATTATATACAGGTGCTCTTAGTTCTTAACTCTTCAAGCTAATTTGTTCGGTTTAGCGAACAAACAGCTAGTACCCGTAGAATATTTTTGTTCGCTTTTTGGAACATCTCATATGTGACAATAATGTTTATTACACGAGAAAGCCATCCAGAAAGTAAGGTTATAAAAGCTCCTGAAGACTGGGGAATTTTTTTGTTTCAAAGTTGGTGCACCTGGCATGTGGGAGGATCCCAACGGTGGGTTTGTTTGGTTCCGGGTATTTGTCGTTCATTTTGTCCAGTCACAGTAAATTCTTTCGATGGAGAGGTCGTCTATGCCTAAAGGGACTACCACCAGTAATGCAGAAAATTACTGCACTACCCTAAAAAAACTCAGAAGAGCCATTCAGAACCGCAGAGGCGGAATGCTGACCTGGGGAGTCATGACAACACCAGGCCCCAAACCGCGCGAGTTTTACAGGAGCTGCTAACATCATTTGGATGGGATATTGTCACTCACCTTCTCCATTCACCCAACTTGGCGCCTTCGAACTATCACATTTTAACTAAAGTAAATGAGTTTTTGAGTGGGAAACGTTTTTTCGACGATCTGTACGTCGATGAAGCTGTGAAGAAGTGGCTGAAAGAGCTGGCTGCGAAAGTCTTTAACACTGGCATACAAAAGCTGGTGCCCCGACTACAGAAATGTCTAGATTTCGACGGCAATTGCGTTGAAAAATAGTTTAATATATTTTTCGATACTACATAAATGTTGTAACCTTACTTTCTGGATAATTTAAGAATTATCTGTCTAATCGAGAGCTTACTGTCTGCATTAAAGGTCAACTGTCCTACACTTTTACAGCTACAAGCGGTGTGCCCCAGGGATCACATCTAGGACCCATTCTTTTCAACATATTTATAAATGACGTTACAAATGTATTTAAACGTGTCTTTATTTTGATGTTCGCAGATGATATGAAAATTTACCGAATTATTGACAATATTAATGACTGCTTATTATTACAATCAAATCTCATTAGCTTTTCTGATTGGTGTATCCTAAATAAGTTAACCCTCAATGTAAAAAAGTGTCAAGTCATGAAATTTTATAGGAAGAAAAACCCATTGATTTTCACATACTGTATGAATGATCAAGTCTTAGTATCTGTACCCGAAATAAAAGACCTGGGGATAATATTTGACACCAAATTAACATTTATCTCCCACATTAACAATATAACCACTAAAGCGATGCAAATGTTGGGTTTCATATTAAGAACTGCAAAAGATTTCAAAAATTTAAAAACTTTAAAAATATTATATTCATCCATTGTCAGAAGCCATTTAGAATTCAACTCAACCATTTGGAATCCATTTTACAATATTCATGAAAAATCTATCGAGCGAATCCAACATAAATTTTTACGTAACATAAATTATAGATTAGGTATTCCTATTGAAAACATTAACTACACCTCACTGTTGAAAGTCATGGGCCTAGCCACATTAAAAGAAAGAAGAATATGTTCTGATCTCTTTTTTCTTTATAAAATTGTTAATAACATGTTTGACTCCCCTGAACTCCTTAGGTTGATCGACTTCCATGTGCCTAGTAGAACGGTTCGTCAGAAGGTACCTTACCATTGTAACATTGCAGGTACCTTAGCAGAAATAAATTCAGTAATGAACCGACTACACAGTGCAGGGAATAAATATTGCGTGAACACTAACGGTACTGAATGTCTATCAGCCTATAAACACATTATTATTAAATCTGTATGTCAAATATGAACTTGGCAAACATTAAACGGAGTATGTGCGAACTATTTCCACTACTCTACAAATTAGGTTTAAATAAATAAATATTATAATACTTAGTTTAATATAACTTAATAATATGGTACTGTTTAATATTATAATACTTGACTGAATATTGTAATACTTAATTTAATATTATAATACTTGGTTTAATATAGTGGTACTTGACTTAATATTGTGATACTTGGTTTAATATTATAATACTTAACTAAATGTTTTTCTATTAGACTTTTGTCGTTTCTTATCCTAATCTTGCGTAATAGAGATTGTTAATTAGAGTTACATAGTTTATAGGCTAATGTGAACAACAATTTCATCCTTTTTTATTCAATTGTTTTGGAGGATATTGGCAGATCATATATTTTTATTTCATTTACTTAAATTTCATGTTACCTACGTTTCGTAAACTCTTGTTTCATGTTACCTATATTTTGTTAACCTATGCATTGTTCAATCTTATATTTTATGTAATCTGTATATTCTTATATATTATGTAAACTCTTTATTGTTATTGTATTTAAAAAACATAATAGCATTGTATGTAAAAGCCCTATGGGCGTTTAAATAAAATAAATAAATAAATAAATAATCGTACATTTGACTATTAATATACGTATTTTTGTTTTTTTTTTATACAGTTATTTTAGTTCAGTTTTGATAGGAAAAAACTTAAGGTGAGCCATTTTTAAACCTTTTTAATTTTATACAAAAAAAAAATAATATAGTACTTTAAATAATACAATTTGACAGCGTATTTTATCACTTTTCCATAAACAGTTTTCAGTTTTTGGATACGTTCGGATGTGTTAAATTTTTTGGATTTTTTCCCCGCTATTTGCCAGCGTCGCACAGTGTTTCGTTTCATACAAGCTAGACGGAAAAAACTCTTTTATAATTATAAAGTGTTTGGAACCCTCTTGTGGGGAGTATTTAATCTGAATGTATTGAAAATTTGGGTTGAAAGTGATTAATTTAATTTTTTTCTTAAAAAAAAAAAAAAATCGGAAAAAAATCTTTTAAATAAACAGTATTAATACCGTATTTGAGGTTTTTAAAGAAAACAAATTTAAAAAGTCTATTTTGAGAATAATAAATATGTAAAAGCACTTTCAAAAAATATAATACAAATCACGAAACAATTGCGAAAGTATAAATAAATGATAAAAAATAAGCAAAACAATCATTATTACTAATCTAGGAAAACAATTTTAGTAATATTTAGCAACAGAACTTAATAAAAACAAGCATTAGTTGCAGAAAGTACAGTCAGAAAATAAAATAATAATATCAAAAGTTATGCAAGAACAGTAACGAAACAAAAAAATTATTACAATAAAGTGCTATCTGAGTCATTTGCGGCGAGAGAAATTAACTGCACATAAACATCTTTAATTTTTTTAAGACAGTACAGAACCAATAGATTTGTGAGAAAGTGCTTAAACATAATGCTTATTGAAACTAGATGTTATCTGAGTTATGTTCAGAGGAATCATCAGAATAATGTTCAGAGGAGTCATTAGATCGCAAACATTGTGTTCTTGACTCGGAATTGGGTGGAACAAGTAAATTTAACACTTCAGGGGGAAGTGAGCTCGATTTTTTTCTTGGAACCTCTCTAAAACTATTTATTATTGGATCTGATGTAATTAATAGCATGGTTAACATATCTCTGTTTGTTGATGTTCGGTCGATTTTTCTGGTGTGCAATTACCTAAATCTTCTACAGTCTTTATTTCGCGCCTCTTCTGACAGCTGCTCAATAGGTACAATGCACGAACTAATCACGTCAAATGAATGGTATAATAGTTTATGAACAGTTGTTGGCATGGTATACCAATCATATAGGTTAAGATATAACTCCTTAGTGTCATGCACATACTGTTCAAAATGTTCGATGTTAATGCTATACCCAGAAGCTATTGTACTCAAAATTATGCAAAACCTCTTGATGAGCCCCGCATCTACACCCGTTATCTCGGCACTCTTTTCGTGCCCTCGAAAAAACCAGTGTTTGTGTTGCCAAACCCAGGTTTTGGCTTATCTACAATTATTCCCATTTCACTTTTAAACCGTTCCTGTAATTCTTTTTTTCTAGTACTTAAAATTAGTTTATTTGCATCCCTTCTGACTTGCCAGAGTTGTATTCGGTAAGCGATATGCAAAAAACATTCAAAAGTTTTTATCCAGGCATGCAATGTAGATAAGCCGAAGGAATAAAATTCTTGTCGTGGAACTCTATTGATAACCGTAGTATTCATTTCACTGGGTTTGGCACCACAAATATAACACGACATAGTCGACTTGTTTCCAGTCATTACATTGCAAATTTTGCCATCTACCATAGTTAATAACATTTTAAATTTTACATTCAAATCTACTATCCTCTTCCTATTTTCCCCTTCCTCTCCCTTTCCTAAAACCAAATTAATTTTAAGATTCTAAAACTTCATTTTTAATGCACTTTAACATAAGAAACTTCTGTGGCTTGACTTCAGCTAACTTGTATATTTTTATCTATCATTGTATTTTATATAAAAGCTGTTTGTTTCTTACTAAATAAATAAATAAATAAATCTTCAATGTTAATTCTAAAATTTATCAAATCCGAAAAGCTGCGATCCACTTTTTGGTTATATTCAAAGATATTAACTGTACTTGGCTTTTCAAATTTTTTTCAATGCTTGCACTGAGATTTTGACGTTCAAATTTACTTAAAATATGATTATATATTCCCTGAAACCTTTCTTTCTTGGGTAAACTTCTCCACGTCTCGAAAAATTCCTGCCTGGAAATCTGGTATGTGGTGCCTGTGAAATGACAAATTATGACTGGTGAGCATTAATGAGCAAAAATATCGAAACTGATTTGAATAGAAAATTAATTGTTCAATCTACAAAAAAAAAATCACGGAACCTTATTGATACTTTATCCGAAAAAAATTCTCGAGAAGTTAGAAATTGAATATTTTTAAACCACAAAAAAATACACAAGTTAAACATTATTTTTTTTTAAAACTGTGATGTTTTATATTAAATTTTTACAATTATTAAATACTA
Source organism: Hesperophylax magnus (assembly GCA_026573805.1). NCBI lineage: Eukaryota > Metazoa > Arthropoda > Insecta > Trichoptera > Limnephilidae > Hesperophylax > Hesperophylax magnus. Next base: position 122,199 of record JAIUSX010000243.1, read on the forward strand.
CATACCTTCCAAAGTAGTTTCCATTTTTTTTAGAACCAAAACACATTATTTTAAGCACATAAACTACCTTACAGCTCGCGCGACAAGATGCGAATAAAAGCAACTGATAATTCATTAATTAATTTACCTGACTTTGGGGCTCTGGTATGAGTCAACCCGTGCATTAATTACCCTAATTACAAAAGCATTTGTCACACTAACTACCTGTTAATACCCCCATGACGTCATTTTTCAAGAATTCCAAAGTGACTTTTTTCCGTCTAGCTGTATGAAACGAAACACAGTGCGTCGTTAAGAAACATAACAGACAATATGGCAGAGGCCTGAACGGTAAATAATATAATATTTTTTATTCCAGGATAAGGGGAGGTGAGTGCGATCCCACACGTCCTATATAGACATACATATTTTTGTACAAAAAATAATAAAATGCAAAAATAGAAAAAGAAAGATAAATTAGCAATTAAGAACAACTACGCAGGTTAAACTTGGATCTTTGATCACCCTTCGACACCAGTGGGTGATCAGAAGAAGTTGCGTTTCTGGTAGCTTATGTGTTTTCTCCCTCAATTCATCTGGATATCTTCTAGACCTAAGTTCATTTCTTCTAAGATAAATTAGCAATTAAGAACAACTACGCAGGTTAAACTTGGATCTTTGATCACCCTTCGACACCAGTGGGTGATCAGAAGAAGTTGCGTTTCTGGTAGCTTATGTGTTTTCTCCCTCCCTTCATCTGGATATCTTCTAGACCTAAGTTCATTTCTTCCGTCTCCCAAAATGTTCCTCCGCAAACCAAACATGTATTGACTTTTAAAACTGCGTTTAATACTGTTAGAATAAAATAAAAAAACATTCAACGTAATCTATTTTCTTGCTCTAAAGACAATGGGATGGTAATAACCGTTTTAGAAAATAAATGAAAGAATCAGACCGTTAAATAGGGAAATTAAAAACCATTATTGGTAGTGAAGCCAATTCGCACAAATTATCCACGCAGAAGCAACTGGAAAAGAAAAAGATATTTGTAGAAAATTCACGGTAATTTGTCATGAAACCATAATTTCTAAACGTCATTACTCAATTAGGCAGTCAGGCACGTACCTTTTATGTTATTTCTTGGCTCCGATTAAAATCCTAACGATTATTTTTTTAAATAATGGCCGACTGTTAAACAGAACTAATTTTAAAGTTATTTCAGTTGTACGAGTAGGTATGATTGAAAATTGGTACACTTGTTATTTAAATTACAAAACCAATTCAAGCACGTATTAATGGTCATAATTTAAAAGAAATTGTTATATAATAAAGAAAGTATTATTAGTACAACCTCACCGTATAAAAATTATATTTCTCAGCTTATATATCCATCGAAAAAGCAAAATAAATCTATTCAATTTTTTATCGACGGGCTTCCACGCGAGTAACGATATCGGCTGCCTGTTCTTTAATTGCAAAAGTGTGTTCGGAAAATTACCCGCCGTCGATTATTTTATTCTTTCCCGGGCTTTTCCGAACCCTCTTTGCGTCGACAATCTAGATTCGGTACACATTTTTATATACGTCATTATCGATATACGATTATGGCGGGTAGGTAGGTGCACATCTAAGTGGCTACATGGCTACATGGATGGCCAGAGAAGTACCTACCCGTAGGTCGCGGGGAGACGGGGGCACACCGATAATCTGGGTTGTGTTTGAACGAAAAACGGGGCTATTTGTACAATTCGAAAGGAGATCTTTGATTTATTATGTGAAGGGTTATTTTGTTTGCGGACTGAAAAAATAATAGTCAAGGGAATGTTTCTTTCTTACTTTAGTTGTGGGTTATTGTTTATATGTCTGGCTTTATAATACATATTCATTTATTTTATTTATTTATTTTATTTTAAATGCACATTTACAGCTATAAATAACCAATAATAAATATACATTTTATTTTATTTTATTAAGTAATAATCGCGTTTTTGAACTGTTGAATATTTAATTAGAAAATATCTATATCATCATCGATATCTGAATCATTTTTCCGAGCGGCATTACTAATGGTCAGTTAGTTCTGCATTTTGGAATGACAAAGGTTCTGTGCCTGCGCGCTCTTGTGTAATTGTCGGGGACATAAAACTCAAATTTACTATAATATTGACTGGGTGTAGCGAAGTTCCGTTTCACGGACAAAAAATGAGTGTTCCTGATTTATTAAAATCCTGTTAAAAACGGGCTTGCAGGCCGTTTCCAAATAAACTTTTAATATATCGGAACACGTGTTCATGCATCTGCGATTTTCCTTATAATATACAATGACGAAATTCTAAAATTTTAGTAATTTTATAAAGACGTATTTCGACGTCGCCAGAACACATTCGTGGTTAACTGAAAGTTTATTAGGAAACCTATGAATTACTAGTTTTTAACTGGATTATGAATAATTTTAAGAGATTCCTAATAAATTAGCAATATTTTATATCAGTAAGTTTTCTCAGTGTTTAACTCCATTGTTTTGAAATTTCGCTTGCCTGTAAATTTGTTTGTAAGTTCCGTTTCCGTTTCAAAATGGTGGTCGTTTTAATAGTCCAGTAAGGATTCTTTTTCAAATGTGAAGTCGTCCGAAGTAAATGCCCGAAGAAAGTTTGAAAAAGTATTGCTATTGAGATAGTGACGTTTCTTTGGACAGACCGTGTAATTTTTTTTGATTTCTTCTAGACCAATCCCGATGATTACAAAACTCATTGTAGGATGAGAGGAACATAAATACATAGGTGGGAGTTAATAGGTACAATTTTACATTGGTATTTTGATATCACAATTATAAGTTTCACATGCGAAACAGTACAGAAATAAAAAATATCATAATTATAAGTTTCACATACAAAACAGTACACAAATAGAAAAAGGGAGGTTAGTAGAACAAACAAGAAGAAACAAAAAAGGAAACAGACAGGGATATACACACATAAGCACAGAGCCAAGGCAGGAATTAAGAAGTTCCTTACCCACTAATTCATTAGTAAAAATAGATAAATTATTATTATTACAAATACAGGGGATAGAAAAGGAGAAAAAAAGTACAACACGACAAGAATTATGTATTAAAAAAATATTCTTTTAAAGCCTTACTTTGAATTTTTGGATTATGCTGGCTGTTCTTATAAGAAGAGAGTTAAAGAGTGTGTAGGCAATACAGTTAAAAGATTTTATTCCATATTTCGTAGTGTGTATTAGAAGAATGCGGATTTTATTCTTATTCCGAATATTGTGGTTGTGGATGTCTTGATTGTAAAGTAGCTTGATGTTAGTGTGGGTTGATTGTTGGGTAATTTGTAGGATGGTGGTCGTGAATTCATGTTTGAGAAGGACTGTTATTGGAAGGATACCGGAAATTGAAATAGATATCCTTCACATGTGTGTCCCATGGAAGACCAAGAACATTTCTGAAAGCTCGGTTTTGGACCACTAGTAAATGAAAATTAGAAACATACTTTTTTGTACGCGAGGCTGTTTACAGAACTGCTAGGATTATATTAGTTTAACTTTCGAAATTACACGAGTAAGAATATTTTTTTAAATATAATATTACTTGATTATCTAGCTTTTTCTTTAGTGTGGCAACTCAGGCAATATCACATAAGTTTCCCCACGGACAGGTATTTATTGAACCCATAATTAATATAGGAATAAAACGTAGAAATTAGAGTGTAATAAGATAGGCTGATGGTATCCGACTAAATACATATAAAATATGAAAGGCAGGTAGGAATAATCTTTACTACTAACTATTATTTTTTGTTTGCTTTAATCACAGACATAGGAATTAATAGACGAGAAGATATGGGCGAGGGGTAAAATCAACTGTTGAAGAACGAAGGGAGTGAAGCTGACTGTGATTCGTCAATAAATCAATCTGACAGTAAATAGGCATCTCGCATTATAATATCACCATTTACTTCTTAAAAGTAAAATCTGCTTTGAATGAATAGACATTTTTACATGGGAGCGCAAATTACTCGCCACGTTATGAACAAATTTGCGAAGTCCAAATTCGGCAAAGTAAGGCAGCTTCTATTTTCAGAGTCGTAGTTAGTTTCAGAGTATTTAGTTAAGACACTTTTATAAATGTTCATAATTTACTTCCCAGCAACCAACCAGCTTTGTGTTTCGCGTCCAGACGTTTCTCGATGTGATAGTAACAACTGATTCATATTATACGATGTGAATATGCTTAAAATAAAGTAAAATAATGCTTATATATGGAATGTAATAAGACAATTGGGTTTATTCTCTTTTTTCACATCTATTTTTACCAGTTTTCATAGTACAAGTCAAAATTTTGCCGTGTTATTTAGTAAAATGAACCGATGATGCCTCGACCATAGTTCGCACAAGAATGATGACGTCACGTTTTCAAATTTCATTTGAGGCCATACGCGAGCCCAGCCGGCTCAATGGAACCGGTATGGGGAGTGGGGATAATACGCTTTTAATCACTTAGGGCAGGTCTACTAATATTCATATGTCTATGGCTTTAATACATTTTCTGTGGAAAAATATATCTACACTCGGCGAAAGAAAATCTTTAAAAATTCATTAAATAAGATAAAAACCCATTTCCAATCGCTGAAACATTGTATAAAAGATTTGTGTGACATTAATTACCAATACAATGTAAATCATTGAATCAACAACATGTTTTTATAAATTAAATTAAATAAATAAAAAAAAATTATGATCTTAGAAGAAACAAAATACACGAAAAATTTAACTTTTTTATAGAACGTTCTACAGCAATTTTAAAGAACAAAGCTCTTGCAAAAAAGAGTAGAACCGTAAGATAATGAATTATAATAAAAATACGAATAAAGATAAAAAAGCACTGGTATTTTCAATGAGAATAAACAAAGAAAAAAATGGTATAATAACCCTAGAAACCAAACGTGGTTTTTTATTAGCCGCTGTATAAGGTATGTAACAATTGATTTTATTATAATCACAGTTTCTTGCTGGAGCGATATTGACTGTGATGATAATTATTTATTATTAATTAGATGCTATGTTCCATCTAAATACTAATTCGATTAGTCGGATGATTTTATCTACCATATTAACATAAAATAGAGACTATGACTCATATCATATTGAATTCAGGCCATTATCCCATGCAAGGTAAGCAAGGCGTTCCCCAGGGTCAACAAAGGGGGATTGTACTGAAGTTTATTTAATATCTACAACAGTGAGTCGAGCCTTTACAAAATTAATTTACATTCAATTGAATGTTTATACAGAAAAAAAATTTGTTCAATGATAAAGTTCACAGAATATGAATATCGTGTATATTAATTCCTTAGTGGCAGAAAAGAAGATTCTAAACCCCCTTACAATGAGAGTTGCAATAAACTGTTCAGGATCTAAACGTGGTTTGAAATGATAAATAAACCTCAACTTTGTACTATCCAGCCGCGTAACTCCACATTCCTCTCCCATTTTTAGTTGTATTTGGTGACCAGATCTGAAAATCCAGGTATTTCTCCACCTTCTCCTTCCTCATCTCCTTCCCCTCCGTACCACCTTCAGCCTCACAATATAGACCAATATAGCTCCAGAGGGTTGGGAGCAATTGACGCTCTTGTGCGGTATACAAAAATTTTAAGTAACTAATTTATTGAAAACAATATTAGCGATTCTCAAACGAAAATTTGACACACAAAAATCAGAAAAAGAAACGGCAGCATCTAGGACTTGAACCCAGGTCCTCCGCCAGGACCAGCTGCTTGGTAGAGAAGCTCCATTTAGGAAGTATGTGGCTCTCCCCACGGGTGAGTTCATGAATAAATTGGTGAAGATCGCTTTACAGTAAAGGAGGTTATAGCGAAGTCCTCGAGAATGAGATTCTGGTACAAATAATTGTTTTTGAATTTTAAATACTTGTGAAACCTATCTTAATAATTAATACACGGAAAATTTTAGGTCACCATTTTTAAAATAGTATCATATAAAAGTACTGGAAATGCCTTCTATACGAATTTGAATGGAAATAAATGTTCCATTTAGGCCAATAGCCCATCGTTCTTTTCCACTTAGGTACACTTTGTAATTTGTAAATACAGTTTGGTATTGGAAATTTTAGGCTCGTTTGGGCAAATATTTGGATAACGAAATAGGTCCATAAAGCACTTCTAGTTTTATTCTTTATCCTACGTAAAGAGGGGACAATATTACCAAAAAATACAAAAAAAATATTCCTAAATTTTATAAAACCACTCAAAACATTTTAGAATTAACGAAAAGCTGTATTTACATATTTACCAATGTTGCGAACTAGCTCATCTTGTATAAAGGTTCAGATTTGTGAGATAAAATGCCAGGAATAAATAATGAACAAGATAAAGATGGTCTAAATATGCACAGTAGACAAAACAGAAAGTATTTTACTATTCAAGTGGAAAGGTATAGGTACTATATCTACAACTAACCGCTAGAATACAGAAGAGATAATTTATTTTTGTTCACTTTGTCCACTAGCTTAAATATCCGGCTTTGTCTTAGATCATAATTTAAAAAGTAACGACAAACAAAATGGGGTCTAATCTTATTTTTGACAGATTTTGAAGATCCATAATTTAGTGAGTTTTTATATCTATAAAAACTCGAAAGATGTTGCTGTTGTAACATATATTAGTGTCACGACTAGAAGGGTATATTTAAATTTATACATTAATTTCTCGTTCACAGATTGCGCTAATTTAATTATTTTAAGATAAACACTTTTCACAAGTTATGCTTTAAACTATTTAAATGAATTTTTTATTTACGCCTAGACAAAACAGACAAAATTATATGTACTCGTACGTACGGTAAATGAATATGTATATATAAACTTAGATGGATATAATAATTTCTATTTTATCATGATAAATAAAATAATAATTTTTAAAATCCTGAATTGTGCTTTCAGAAAAAAGTAAAATTAATGCAACAGATTACTATTATGTTACTAATTTTAAATGTGTAGTGCCGTAGAAATATAAATTAGATAGAAAGTCAATAGAGGAAATAAAACAGTGGAATAATTATTGACTAAAAGAAATGGCGTACCCAATATGCGTGACTTGAATCTGATAGATTGGCCCAGAGGTATCCTGTGGATTGGTCATGTATTATTGTCCTTTGTAAATACGATACAAAGAAATGTGTGTAAATTCAGAATGAAGCTTTTCTAGGAATTTTGATGTTGGTGTTACGAATGTCTTTTCATCAGCGTGAGTCAAAAACATGCAGTAAAAATAATGATAATTTCGAAATTGAGTAGGTACGTGAATATCAAATTAGCGATTTTTCAAAAAGAACGTTAAATTGTTTTGCTTTATTTAGACCCGTCAAAATATACGGGATTATCTGAATTCTAGACAAGTCAATTCCTATTTTGAAAATTACAATTCAAATAATCTTGCGTTAGAAATATTTTAATTTTAAATAAAACAATAACTTTGTAAATACCAGTTTTATGTATAATATACTTGATGCCGACCGGGTTTCGCTACAACCGTAGCTTCTTCAGGGCTTCAGGAAAGTATTATCAGTTTGTAAGTTATTGTTTTATTTTAAATTATAATGTTACATCACAAAGTAGGTATCTGCTTCATATGAACAAAAAAAATATTATAGGTAATTTTATCGATTGTCTGAATTCGTCAATTCAAACAAACAGTTACAATTTTGAAAATGACAGTTAAATTCAAGGCAAACCCGAAATCTAGAGTTCATTGAACCAGAGTTACGCATGAAGTACACACAACCCAAATCGAAATATTTTTGATTGTATTACAATACGATACATATAATAAGACACCAATAATATATTATTTAAAAAAATAATAATAATAATTTGACCAAAAAATCTGCTTTAAAGTTAAAACTCTCGTACTGAAAACCCCGTTTTTGGTTGTGGTTTATTGTGTAATGTGGAAAATTATGATTTTTTTAGAAAATGATGATATGAAATTTAAATATTTGTATCTGAACATGGAAATTTTTTTTTCTTAAATAAATTAGAACAGGCGGTTAGTGTTGAATTTAAACCTTATCGCCATCTACATAAAGAGTGTTATCGCATCGCCTTATGTACAGTAATTAGGGTTTGCAATCCCGCAATTCCGCATCTCGCAATCCCACGAGATTTCAGCAATATTTGATTCCGCTATGATGAATTCTTTTAAATAATAATGGTCTTGAGAGTTCGTTTAGAAGTACAGTATATTATAAGTTACAAAAAATAGGTTACAGGACTCCAGTCCAAATCCGCCCCTCCGATTGGTGTCAAATTTGTACGGGTTAACGTATACGTGATGGGAATGAACAAAGACTCCGTAGACAATACCGGCTCTTATCGAACTGTTGTCTCACAACGGGCGTTTGAGTTTGTAATATGGAATATTCCAAAACACCAGGACAACCAGTGGTTCTAAAATTGTACAGCTAACCTCCATAGGGAATGCTTGGGGCCTTGTGGAATAGCGATGAGTCGTACATGAGCGAGCCGCACAATTGATCTAGCTTTTTGGTGAGTCGTATTCTTAGGACTCCCGGTAAACCGTTACTGGTTACTCTTTTTTATCAGGAGATTTATGTGAATACCGCACAATAGTCCCAAGTACTCTCAACCGTGTGGAGCCAGCGAGACTATGGCATCCCGAAATGGGGTATATTGTGAGGCTTGGGGTATGTTGGAGGGGAAGGAGATTAGAAAGAGTAGGGTGAGGATGTACCTGGCTGTTCAGATCTGGTAACCAAACACTACTAAAACCATTTCAAGCAACGTTTCAATTTTGAATGGTGGTTTTACACCAGGGCGATACTGAGAGTATCTTCCACTCTGGAACGTGTTGTAAATTTACTATATATAGGAATTTGTGAAATAACACAACTTCATCAAATAAAATGTTGCGTGCGCACTCCTGGATTTGAATCCAGGACATTCGGATTGCTAGTCGAGAGGCTTTCCCCTCGACCACGGAGGCCGTCGTTTAATCGAGATATTTTATAAAAATAATGCCATTCAAATTATCCACGTATTAATGTTATTACATACTCAGAGACATAAACGTCGTCTGACAGTCTGACATCTGGGTATCTATTCCCCAGTCTCGATCGCTCGCAATTTCCGCCGAAAGTACATACACTGGTAGAGTTTGTTATTCTTGAGAATAACGACGCGGCAACGGTTTGTTTTTGACATTTCAAATGAACTCCATAGAAACCTCAAACACATCAGAAACATAGACAATATTCACAGGGTTGCCAACACAGTCATCTCTTCAACCGTGCGACACTCAAGAATGTATAAATATAGAACTTATGACAAAAGTCGTAGAGATTTTCGTTCGTAGATGGCGCATGGCGAGTAATTCGTGGTAGAGACTCTGGAATAGATACCCTGGACTTGGACATATGTACCTGCACCTACTAACTACCTAGAATTTTATTTTTCTCGTGGTACTAGGCGGCGTACCGGTACCAAGAATCGTACGATCATTCATACGCTGGGAGCTGAGAGTCGAATTGGGAGAGACGTATCGCGGGACCCGTATCGGGGGAGCCGCAGCGGGAGAGCCGTGCCGGGGGAGCCGTACCGGGGGTACCGTACCGGGGGTGCCGTACCGGAGGAGCCGTATCGGGCGAGACGTATTGCTCATACGCTCTGAGCTGACGGCTCCCGTTCAATTGAGCCGTCGTTCTATCAAGTCGACTCTTTGAGCCGTACGAAAATATTGAGGTGGTATCATGGCTACCGCTCTTAATAAAGGAAGATACTTTCTCTATCGCCCTGGTGACCAGATCCGAATAGCCAGGCACTTCCTCATGCACTTTTCCCCATCTCCTCCAGCCTCCCAACTGACAAAACACTCCAAATGGGGATGCCATAGTTCCACTGGCTGACTGAATTTTGTGTGGTATTCACATAAAAAAATCACTTTTGAAAGCAAAGAATTTATCACTCGACGTTCTGCGATCTTGATAAGATCATTAATCTCAATAAAGAAGGCAGGGCTTCTCTATCTTGAGCTTCATCGGTGTCTCCTGTTTTGTGTTTAATCTTTTACTGGCCAAACTCATTCGTCAACCAGGTGCCTCCAGGCGTTCCTATCTTGTGCTTTATCGGTGTCTAAGTCCTGCTTTGAGTGTAATATGTTACTGGTCAAACTCATTCGTCAACAACGTGCCTCCAAGGTCTCCAATCCAGGGCCTCGATTCTCGAAGAATTCATTCCACTCGAATGACTCGAAAGGGCCTCGATTCTCGAAGAAGTCGAGGCCCAGGCGTTCCCATCTTGTGCTTCATCGGTACCAAGCCCTGGTTTGTTTGTAATCATAGTGCTATGCTCCATTTAAAGTGTTCTCCAACTATATACCGCTGAAAACGCAGTAGGTATTTGACTTTAAATATGCCTTGAAAAGAGGCCGAGATGTGGACCATTCCCTAATAAACTAGTAGTACTTTCATAATATATCGGAACACGTGTACAAGCAGCTACGTTTACCTGTTATTATATAACTAGCTGTACACCATATAGCTGAGTCTGTCTGCGCAGATAGAGAAACAATAGCACGTGGTGCTTTTACGTCCAAAAAATGGTGCTATTTTAAAAAAACATGTTATTACCTGTCACAGGTGACATCTATATAACACTAGTGGATCCCCGCAGTGATTCGCTATTGCTAATGTCGTTCTCGGGCGCCTCCGACTTCTTCCACCATTCTCAATTGTATCCCACAATATTATTGTTAAAAAACTACATTACATCGACTTTAATTCGACTCCGCATCTCATTACGGTGCAGAAATATTGCGTAAGTATTCCTCGGGCGTACCCGACTTCTTCTACCATTTAAACATCTTTAAGCACTCCTGGCCTTAATGACAACAGACTTTGAAATTTTCAACGATATCGGTATCTTATTCTGATTTTTCTGTTTCAGATTTTCGTTTAGGAATCGCTAACATCGTCTTCAATAATTAAATATAACAAATAATATTCATAAAACCTTTTTCAAAAAAGTAAAGGACTTATCGAAAAGAAAATGCTCAAAAACTATCTGGGGTAGTCTTCTATACAGTGAAACCGATCCATTGTTTACTTTAATAGACTGAGGAAATATTATAAAGTTTCCAAAAATAAAACATTTCGACAAGCGGTGGACCACGGACTAGATATGTTGAGTACACAGAGATTTTTGTAAAAAAATCCAATACATAAAACTGGGTTATCAGTGATTTTTTTATGGACGTGAGAGTTGGCAATATGTTCAATTTTTTTATGGCAAGTGAGTTAAGATAAGTAATGGCTTGAGAAGAATATTTGTAGAAGAGAAAGTTGATCGATTCTGTGTAAAATATATTTACGTACTGTAAGAAAAGATGAAGCCTTGAAGCGAACTTTGAATGTTATGTGTCCTTCTATTTCAAAGCTTCATATTGAAATTTCTCAACAAAGACATTTTTTTGTTTAAGTTTTCGTGATAAATTTTTGGATTTATATAACATGCCATGTTGCACATTCTCCTTCTTTAGCCAACTTTTCGGACAGCGTGGCAGTGTCTATCCTCAAGGCAGACGTGTACATAGATTGTGGTGAAGTGTGTGTTTTTGTGGAAGTGAAAAGTAGGGCGGGCAATAATCCTCTTAGGGTCGGTTTTTCAGTGAAGTAATTAGTAATAATAATGTGATTTTCGGCGTTAAGTTTTGGAATAGCCGTCAATTATCGAATACCAAGAAATATTAAGCTTTCCCCTATCGACTGTATTCATATTAATGGCATTTTTTTCAGATTTCAATTGCTTTCCTAATCAGACGTGCTCGATGCGTTTAGGGTCTTCCGTGGACTTCAAGAACAAATCCAAAGTAATGGCATGTTCCAAATAATTTGCGATTTGTCCGTATGGACGAGTTTACATACTTGAAAGTGTTCTGATATCCTTTTTCTAGATAGTCCGCTCTGTCCATTTATAAGGTGTACATTTTTTTTGTATCACAGAAATAAAAAAAACCAATGATTCGATGTATATGGAATTTATTTCGTTTAGACCAAGAAATCAAGCTTTAATTAGAAAAGTGCTTTGTTTTAATACAAGTATTCATTAAACTAGGGGTTTACCCGTCCTAAGACATTGTCATTACAAAAGGTTTACATATCGATGTATTTCAAGGGAAATTGAACGTAATGTATCATTTTTAATATAGTAATAACATTCAATAAATTTGCCCGTCCTGCGAAAGAACAGAGAGAAAGTTACCTTTCTATGGCATTATTTTAATTACCTTTCTGCATATTATATTCTATATCCTGAATTGGATCATATAGATTATGGAAACATAAAAAAAACACACTGTTAAATTAATTTATAGTTTGGGTTGGTAAAATTAAATTCAGTAAAATGCCCTTTTTAAATCATACACAATCATACCACGATCTTGTTCAATTAATCTGTTTTAACTCCGACATAAAGATACCACGATCTAATTATGTCGATCTGTTTAAAAATTACAACAAGCGAAGCATTTTACCTAACACAGTCTAGGTAAGTTGTAATCTTATTCTTCCGTATCTGTAAATAGTACAAAACAAAGTCGCTACCCGCGTCTGTCTGTTTCGATGTAATGTAGTTTTTTAAGAGTGACATTGCGGTATACAGTAGCACTGACTAACTAACTAACTAACCATCACGCCGTTTCCCCGCAGGGGTAGGCAGAGAGGACGGACCGCCAAACAACTCGGTCTTGGCACACACTCCTTGCCTCATTCACATTCATGCATCGTCTCATACATACTCTTCTATTATTCTGACTCTTGACATAGCCCGACTCAAGTATCTGATTCACTTGGTCGTGCCATGTCTTCCTCGGGCGTCACCGACTTCTGCTACCACTCACATTTGCATCGTATATTCTCCTTACACTCCTTTCTTCGCTCATTCGCTCTACATGCCCAAACCATCTAGGCGTCCCTTTCTTGATCTTACTCATTACGCTTACATCAGCCTTGCACTCTTTGCGGATCTCCATATTCCTCACACGATCATACATAGTTTTACCACACATACGCCTCAAGGATCTCATTTCAACGGCATTCAATCTACTTTCATCCTTTCTTTGCCAGCTCCATGCCTCACTTCCATACATCAGGGTAGGTACGAGAACATATTGCGGGGTCCGCTAATAAATACTAAAAAAAGGTTTGAAAAATTAATCTTAAATTATATCAGATATCATATTTAAAAAAAAATTAAATCATTAGAAATGGCAGTGTTTTTTTCATAATTTAATATGGTTCTCTAAATCATTTTCGATATCTTTTCTTAAAATTTTTACCCTCAAAAACAAGGTACCTATAGTGGAAATAATTTCAAATCATTTTAATAGCACAATTCAGTCATCTTCTTAATTAATAAATTATGTCTCAAAATGGCAGTATCCATTAGCGTCCAATTATTTATTCGCAATTTTAGAAACCTATTTTAAATAAGTAGTTTTTTTTCTAATTTAATTAATGAGAGGCGACGCGGCGGACACATTCATTTCTTCATTAGCCTAGACCCAATTAAGGAAACATTAATTAGCCCTGGCTTTTCTTTACTTTTATCACATTAGTGTAATAATTCAGCGTTCGTAAGAAAATATTAATAGTAAAAATGATTTGAAATACCAGCACAAACAAATTAAGTAGGTAGGTACCTATTTTGTAACACTTTTAAAATTAATGTTCCAATATATTATAGTACCTACCTACTAACTACCTATCTCTATTTTTGTTTACAACTTCCGAGAAAATTGTACATATATATTTACTCCAAGTTTACATAATATTTTTTTTATATAAAGTAACAAGTATTTAGTACCCGGCTTCGCCCGAGTCTCAACAAACATACATAATGTATAATATTATGTAGCAAACAATGTGGTGTCTTAATCATTTAAAGGGTCCATAGCTCACAACAGAAGTGGCGTGTCGAGCTGAAAATAGTTAAATTGACCTAGAAATTTTATACGAAAACAGTTACTACAAATTTCATGACGCCAGAACAGATGTCGTCGGCTCGTTGTCGAAAATAAGATTTTAATGCCATTTGGTGTTAAAATTAATCCCACTTCGAAGTAATAAAGTTAAAATGCGAAGTAAGTTTATTCGTTAAAAATCCACTTTTTTTAAACACAAATTAGAAAAATGTCCATGGCGTAATTTAGCAGAATTAATTAACTTCCTAACTCCGTTTTGAAATATAGAACCTTAACTTACGACTGTTTAATGAATAAATACAGAAAAATATGGTTTGTTCTAAGCATAAATAAAAATAAAAGCCTCTCTTTAATTTAATTTTTGCGACTCGTGTAAAATTTGACAAAATGTTCATTATGCATTCTACGAATCAAGCCGACGATATATATACAATGTTTTTTTAAATATAAAATATAATAATTATAGCAAAAAACATGAATATTTGAAAACGTTTATTTACTCTGCGAACACTCCCATCTTCAAGACAATAATTTTTGTGTATAAATATGTAAATAATTAACATGAATCAATTAGAGTTATTGGAACATAACCCTAAAATGCAACATCTCTCTTACGCTTATTCAAATAGAATTTTAACGGAACTTACCTACCTTGTATGATTGTGTTCTAATAATATTTATAGTTTTATTTACATACCGGAATTTATGGATCCTTTTGGGTGAGTGTCAAACAATATCCAAATGTTATTTTTCTTTATAAATATTGTTATTCGGATGAAGAACTAGTCTTTACACTTCCTGATAGGCTCTAAGCATCCACGTGTGGCGTCAAAAACAATATTTTACGAATTCAGTACGATATTTTCATAAAACAACAATTTCACATGACAGATATGTCAGAAAGAACACAAAAACAAAATCACTCAATTAAAAAAACGAACAGTTTGAATTAATTAAAATATACAACATAGATCCAAATTCGAATCGGCAGAACGAATGGCGGTAGATTATTCAGATACAAAAACAAATAAGCAACGAAATCATGAACGAATACTATGTCCCTTGAAAATGTTCAATATCCTTTGGCAAATATTAGACGAGGTGAATGACAGTAAAGCACAGCTGTTGCCGGCTTACGAGAGGTGAAATAATTATCGTATCGCGGAGCAGCCGACGACACATCCAACCTCTACAAGATCTGCGATCCAACTGGATTCTGGATTCAAACTGGAATTTCAGTACCCTAGTGAAATCTCTCTCGAGACTAGTCAGCGTGATACAAAGCCAGAAAACGTAGCAAACAAAATATGCTATCTAATCAAAAGAAATAAGCATTCTCTTGCATAAGAGAGCATTTAAAGATTGTAATAGTTTTATTTTTTTTAAGTGTCTCAGTTGCTTACCGGAAATTTTGTTCTGTTAGCGCCAGACCGGGTTCTAGAATACGATTCGTGTGGTTTGGTAAAAAGTGGATTAGGATTCATATTCATAAGGAATTTTTAAGACCATGTAAGATGGTTCTTTTCTATGATTTTTGTCCCTCTCTGAGGGATTTTAAAGTAACCCCAAATTAAAGCAGACATGTGGAAACTGAGGGGATTTTCATTTGGTTTGATATGGTACGATTAATTTACTTATATTTATTTTTATTTACCATTTATAAACGCCCCGATGGGCTTTGAAATATATATGTTACAAGATTTACTGCATAATTCAGTGACAACTTTAGTTTTTTTAATGTTAAACAAAAATATCAAAAAAACTTTTTAAAAATGAATATTATACATGATCATGGTACATGAGAAATTCTGCTACAACTCGAACAAGGTATTTATTTATATTTAAAAAGATATCGATCAATTAAAAAACAATTAGTTGTCCAGCTCAAGTCAGTTCGTGGTTCGTGTCAATATGGCGTTACCAAGCGCATATTATATTTTTCCATAAACCTGTTTTCCTGTTCATAGTTCCCCAGGCTAGGAGGTTATTGAGGAATTAGGACAATTCTTTTCGTAGAATTTTTTTTTATATCTGTTTAGGTAATCTACATATTTTTATTAATAAATTTGTTTCTAAATATATTTTTTAGTAAACCTTCCCAAATTTTCATACATAAATTTTGTAATTCACAAAATGATAAAAGCAGTATTTTGAATCGTTAATTTATTTTACAACTCACTCACTGTCTTGTACGAACCACTTAAATTATGGAAAAAAAAATTGTTTTTCTGTGGGTCCGACTTTCAAAAGGGTACACCAAACTCACGGTTCCCGTGCCCCGTACATAATACGCATAACCGGGTACATGTCAGCTTGTTTGTAAATATTTCTAGTTTATTCTGACTACTTCCTTGTTCCTTCCTTGTAAGCTTCATAAAATGTTTAAGCTAACTTGGAAGCTGTCGACGCTCCTGCATCTAACCACTGTGTAATCAAAACCTTTCTGATTTTCGTAATTTTCATCGAAATTGCACTTCTTTGAAAATCGTGTATATTGTTTTTCCATTATTTCAGATAATGGCTGCCATCTGTGTATCTGTGGGCCAAGTTCTAACCGAACACGAATGCGCACAAAGATGGTGTAATTTTTCTGTTCAAAAATTTTGTTGGATGCGTTAAGGTTGGTTGTACCTTTAATTAAAAGATCTGGTGATTCTGTTGGTTCAGCGAGGTGGTAGTTTCAATAAATTGTTTGTGTGAGGGTAAATAAATTTAGATAGATTAGATTTCTTGATATTATATTTTCTTCAATGATGAGTTTAACCTCAAAAGTTAAAGAAAACTTGTTCCACTAAAAAATTTAACACTCATTTAGACTTTTAGAAAAAGTCAAATGGTATCCCAACTAAATAAAAACAGTATCCGAGACACTATCTAGATTATAAACCAATTCTTCATAACTTTGTGATCATTCAAAAAGATAGCTGCAAAAAGTATGGGAAAAAATCGATGCAAGGTAAATAGTGTTAATTCTGAATTTGAAATATGAGATCGACAAAAAAGATGTATAATTATTAAGTCTCAGTGGTTGAGTGAATAAAGACGTTGCCCCGGTAATATAGACATCCTGGGTTCGATTCCGAGTTGAGATTATCATTTTATTTTCTGTTTATTTTTCTGTTTCATGTTTCGTTTAGATTTTTTAGTATTATCTTCTTCTTCAATAGTAAATAAGTTTGGTTTTAGAATATACTTATGTATTTATTTATTAATTTACGCCATATTTGGGTTTCTACATTTTATTATATTACATACATGATGCGTATAAAATATTTAATTTCAAAATAAGGATATAATATAAAATAAGAGTAATAAAGATATAAGATGAATACAAAGAGCAAAAAACATATATGAAGGACTATTGAGTATGGCATACAATTTTAATAACTTTTTAAGTGATACGATGTTCGTAATATTAAAAAAAATTGGTCCGAACATTCTCATGGGACTTTGAGTAAATTCAAGTTGGGTTTTTTAGTGCTATGTTTAAGGATTAAATGTGGCATCATTTGCCCATCCTTAGATTTGCCCATTCCAAATTCTAACAATGATTGATATAATGCCATGTAGTGGTAGATTCTAATGAGTCCTCTTTTGCTAGGAAAGTTTTAGGAATGTCAATGAGGGGAAGGGGTGAATCTAGGACTTGAGTTGTAAGAAAACAACAAGCACACAAATGAACTAAAAAATAAAATCTATAAAAACTACGCTCCTGTTAGAGGAAAAAGTAGAAACAGTAGAGATAGCACATTTGGGATATAGCCTGATTACTTTTGAGACTCTTAGTTTTATTTTTCTGAAGTTTTTATTGTCGATATAATTACGATGTAACTATCGAACATATAGTTAATTAACAGTTTTATTTTTTATTTATTTATTCACTAGCAAATTAAAAATAGGTCTTCAGACGTCTTCTTATACGCAGAAATATTTCAAGTATGTGTACAACTCCAGTAACAGACTTGCAATTGCTGGTAACTTCTTGATGAGATCAACAGCCTTGAATGGAACCTTTATCGAACCTCCACAAGTAAGATCACTTGAATTTGACCATGCGGGTTCAGTCGAGTTTCCTATATTTAAGGGTGTACCCGGAATTGTTTCCCCGCTGATAGTGGTTGGGTTTCCACCTCCAGATTCAGGAATTAGTATTCCAGCTGGTGCTGCTGGATCTCCGGGTGCGACAACTCCAGGGGCTACCACTCCAGGGGCTACTGCTCCAGCACCTGGTTCTCCGCCTGGTGGAACTCCAGCAGCTGGATCTCCAACTGGTGGAACTCCAGCAGCTGGATCTCCAACTGGTGGAACTCCAGCAGCTGGATCTCCAACTGGTGGAACTCCAGCAGCTGGATCTCCTACTGGTGCAACTCCAGCAGCTGGATCTCCAGGTGCTGCAACTACTCCAGCTCCGACTGCTGGATCTCCAGCTGGTACAGCCCCAACTGCTGGATCTCCACCTGGTACAGCTCCTGGAACTACAGCTCCAGGTGGTGGCACTGCCACATCCTCTGTAAGCAAAAACGTATGTGGTAGAAAAGCGAGGTGCCTTATGCACAATTTTTAGATTAGATGTTTGAAAAATACCCACCAGTGTGGCAAGCTATTTTTACAAAAATCACAAATCAATGTTGATATTTCTATGGGGGAGTTAGGTGGCGTATCGGAGACCGAAGGTTTAAAAATTCTATTTTTTTTACGTTGTCATCAATCAGAATACATAAGCTTAAGAAAGACTAACGGTCAGTTGCTTCAGAGAATTCATCAAATTTCAAGGTTTATTTTCAACTTCTGCAAAGGTTCTTTTCAAGTTCTGTTATTGTAGACCAGTTTTTTCACTCACATGAAATGATAACAGAATTGGAATAGAACTTTCACAAAACTTGAATTTTTACTTTGAAATTTGATGATTGATCAAATTCTGTGAAACAGCCCAGCCTATGCTGGTTAGTAGTCGCTAAAGCTAGAACCCAAAAATACTTTTGGAACATATAAAAAAGATAAGATGAAGAAACAAAGAAAGGAACATAGCAAAGATACACTTTTATAACAAAAAAATTTATTGAATTAACTTTTTGTAATATTTTTTAAGGTTATGCCATCAATGTGATATTTATTATTTATAGCCTGATTTTTCACGGTTAGATTTATAAGTATTCTCTTCTTCAATGATCACAGATCACAGGATCTCTAAAATATATTAATTGGGGAATCAATTCTTCGATAGTGTAAAGATTTTGTGTTGGTCCTAATAATATATACATATTAATAATAAAATAGGTTAAATGGTTTAAATACATTGGTAAACAATATAATGAAAAACTTTGAAACAAACAAGTGAGACAGATTTATTCGTCGTGGAGGCAAATGATCACACCGGTCGGAGTCGAAACTTTTACCTCTATACCTTGTTGGTCGTCTCTAGTTTCCTTGACTTTTCTTGCCATTTGATCGGGATCAAGTGCAGTCAAGTTAAAATACTTTTAATTTATTAAATGTCAAATTATTCAGTTTCATGTTCAAATCGGGACTGTAGGCCTTTAACGAATAAATTAACAGAGTTCTTAACAAAGTATCAGTTAAAAGCGAATGTTTTATGAGGACGGCGGAAAACTTGTTCATACAAATACTGATAATGTCGCCTTTCGTCGTGATATTTATTAGGAAAGAACACATGCATGAACATGTGTTTCGACATATTCTAAATGACTGATATTTTATCAGGAAATTAGCTTTTTATCACTTATTTAACAGAATCATTTTTCGCGTGCAGTTTGTTTTTTAGCCTAAAGCTCGTGGTCAACTGCAAAATATGTCAGATTGCGAGGTGTGAGGCTAAAATCCGACTCAACTTTCCCATTTGCTTGATGGAAGAAAGAAAAATGTATCAGATGGCGTGGTGTGAGGCAAAAAGCCGACTCAATCTTCTCGTTTAATTGATGGATGAATGCAAAATATGTTAGATGGCATGGTGTGAGGCTAAAATCCGACTCAACTTTCCCATTTGCTTGATGGAAGAAAGAAAAATGTATCAGATGGCGTGGTGTGAGGCAAAAAGCCGACTCAATCTTCTCGTTTAATTGATGGATGAATGCAAAATATGTTAGATGGCATGGTGTGAGGCTAAAATCCGACTCAACTTTCCCGTTTTTTTAATGGAGGAATGAAAAATATTTCAGATGGCATGGTGTGAGGCTAAAACCGACCCAATCTTCCCGTTTGTTTGATGTAGGAATGCAAAACCAATAATGTATTAAACTTACGTGCTATTCCATAATGCACAAACTGTAGCGCTGTCAGCGATACCAAGACTACTCTCAGAAAATAGGAAACCATGATGAAAAACTCCTCAGATTCGGTTGCCAAATCGTCTTTTCAGCTCTGTTGATGCCTTAGAAGTGGACAAGCTAGCGAATATTTACAAAACCTTTTTATTTTTATACTCGTCACCCATGGACATAAAAACTTTATGGAATAGGTCTTATCGAAATTGTTAAGCACGATTTTTCCACAAAATCACATACACTTGAGGCTGTTGATTCTAGTACCCTGGCACGATTTTATTTTATGATATCATTAAATATTAGTAAAACATTGTAAGGCACTCTAATTTTGTATTTAAAAATTATCGCATATTGTCTTATTTTCTAATAAGCACTAAACGATTGAGAAATTACAATGACACATTTCAAACTAACAACCAATTTTCCCACAGTAATTTTTTTATTATTTTGAGGGATTTAATTACTGCGTTAAGACGCAACGCGTGACTAAAGGTAGAAACACACTAGGTCGACGTACATTACTTAAGCAAGGTATCAAGGTATTTGAACTAATTACATTTTCAGAATATTTCCATGGAAATAGATGTCTTAGAAACACACTTGTCACACGTAACGCAAACCCACGCTTCCATCGCTGCACCGGGCTGTCCAGGGACGCGGACGTGTAAAGTTGGAGGGGTTGGAGCTTCCAATGAGTTGATTTCACATCTTTGAGTGGTATTAACCAAGCATGTACATTTATGTTTGGTATATCTATGGTTCATTGTTTTGCTAAATAGAATAATAAACAAAGTAAATCGTCTTCAAATTCGCTCTCTGAATCGCAAGACATGACAAAACTACGAAATGGGTCTGCTGACAAGTGAATCACATAAAAATAAACATCAAATCAAGTGACGCGCGTCGCGTACTTAAGAACTAGAGACCACTTGTCAACGTGATCACACGCGTCGCGTGCTTAGAAACAGCTTGCACGTTGACCTGGGAACGTAGTAATGCGTGTATCCCATACGTCGACTCAGTGTGTTTCTACCTTAACGCTTGTATTCTCGCAAGGATAGGCAGTGAACTTGAAAACTTCTGACAATTATTTTATTTTATTTACTCTTTGCATTTATGTTGGAGTACATTGAGATTTAAATGTGATGAATATTTGAAATATCCACCGACGAATGCATTTATCTTGGGGTAAATATATCCCCATAGAGCTTTAAATGTGATAAATATTTGAAATATCCACCGACGGATGCATTTATATATACCCATTGAGCTAGAAATTTGATGAATATTTGAAATATCCACCGACGAATGCATTTATCTTAGGGTAAATATATCCCCATTGAGCTTTAATTGTGACAAATATTTGAAAAATCCACCGACTGATGCATTTATGGCAAATGATAATTGTTAGAAAAAAGTTCGATCAAGACAAAAAATATCAAAATATGCGTAGTTTCAATAATTTTTCTAAAGATATGTTGAATATAATATGTCGGTTAAATAAAACCAAGCGGAAAGCAAGCAAATATAAAAATAATATTCCAAGAAGATACAAAGAAGCCATGAGTGCTTTGAAATCATAATAATATATTATATGGAAAACGAATTATGCTGTCACTGAGAATTTCCTAATAAAACGGTACCAGTATTTTTCAGAAAAGAATTAATGTGAAAAATATTTGTGTGCTTGATGCGGACATTTCTTACTTATCAGAATTACTAACATATTGACACGTGTTACCTTTAGTTAAGAGTTTCATCAAAAGTCTGGTGATTACCTGTTTTCTTTGCTCTTTAATTATTCCTACCCTTCAATCATTTTACATATTCTTCTTCTCCGTGTGTTTCGTGAAAAATACGATTGTTTCCTTTTTAGAACGCTCCAGTCCTTGGGCTTTCATCCGATGCGATCTACTGTGGTTCTTAGGGGAGATGTCGGGCTTCTGCAGGGTTTTATTTGGGTGTCGTCGATAATTGATTGGTCGGTCATCTTGCAGTCTGAGTATTCAATAAGGTAGAATCTAGCCGTGTTACGTAGGTACGCCGCCTTGTGGATATCAAATACCTCTAGGAGATTCAATACAATGTTTATGCTTTTATGTGATAGTGAACATAAAAATCACTTTTAATTACTGTTAGTAAATAAAACAGCGAATAATGACTGAAAAATATTTCTAGTCAACACATTGATAAGTAGTAATTGTCTTCAAGGTTAAAGTAAATGAATTATTATTATCTACCACTATAGATAAGAAATTGAAGGTTTGTAAGCAGAAATCTCATTATCTCCAGCTGTAACATGGGTGTATTTTTCGCCTCCTATGATATAACCTTTCTTGTACAACTGAACATGAAGTTTTTTTTTAATCTTTCATTCCTGACATAACTTGACATTGCTTGATAAATATCCGAATGCAAATCAAAGTATAACAATGTGTGATATATGAGTACGAATATTATATACGAGTTTTATGGAAATATCTGTATCCAAGTTTAATTGTAGATTGTAATGCTTACTGTATTTCTTAGGAATTTTACCTACATTTTTATTACCTATTTTATAGAATTATAAAGTACCTGTGTTTTTGTATCTTTAAAATTGAACAAATATTAATATCACATGCTTATATTGAATTTATATTGATGAAGACTTTTATTTTTATATTTTTATGGGAAAACAATATATACTAATTTACTGGAATGGCTGCTGGGGGCTTTTCTTTGGCTAGGATTTGTTTCAGATTTTAAAATTTTGTTGTGACACATTCATCATACTACGTCATACCGGACGAGGCAATTATTTATGGACGTATCTTCATGGGGGGAGCATGGATTAAAATACGAAACTTGAGCCCCCGCACAACCAAATTTTACCGATTTATAACAAGTTTCTCGTTAACTTTTTAAGTTTTTAAGTTCCAAAAAAAAGCTACTTTTGAAGATAATATCTGTGCATTTTTTATGCTGAAAAGTTAATTATATGAAATTCCCTCGATAGAAAAAAATCGCAAATTAAGCTCGGAAAATTATTACAAACACGTTATTTTATATGTTAAAGGCATGAAAAAATTCAGAGTGTATTTTTAATGCAACTAAAGCATTTTTCGAGAGATTTTTGCTCTATTTTAAACGAGCCGTGTTTTATTAAATATTTTCACCATTTTCGCTTAATTATTATAGTTTTTTTAATACTGGCGCGCTCCCTTTAACTTTGGTATTTACATATCTCCCTTTAAAACTTTCTTTGAACGCTTACTACTGGCCTTAAAGATATTTTTCTTATGTTAGTTGCCAGTTGTCGAATATCGAAGAAGTTGTGAATTTTCAGGGCTCCTAGGAGTAACCGGATGACTTTTTGAAATATTTTTTATTTTTTGAAGACCCGCATTCCAAATTTCTAGCGATGTATAACATACTCTCCTTGAAGACTTGTGTTATTTTTAAGATAATCTCTATTCAGATGCTGATTATAAAAATAATTATATGAAATTCTATCAAAAAAAAGAATTGCAAGGTATGCTCCGAATACTGTGAAGAACACACCTGGATCTGTTATTTTAAATGATTTAGATATGAAAAAATATCTGTCTTTCTGGAAATGCTTCTTAATTCAGATATTAGTTTTATTTTAAATAAGTGGCGTTTTATTCATTTTCATAAGAACCTATTAAGGCGATGCCATACGTAGTAATTTAAAATCATGTGTTTTTGGTATGAAAATTTGGTCGCCTAGAAATGTTTCAAATGCTTTTATTAAATACTGCGAGTAGAATACATCTTGGCTTTTGAAATAATCGAGTATTTTTTAGATAAGTCTTTTTATAAGCCCAGAAAAAAATAGTGCAAAGGCCTATGAAAACTGCTTTAATGTTCAAAATCTCCTACTTACGAACCCATTTTCGGTTATGATTTTATTAATGTATAATGTGGCAAATTAAGTTATTTATAAAACGATCGGAAAAAAAAAATATTTATGCCTGAACATCCACAAAATAAAATAAAAGGCACTTTTTGGCCATGTTTTTTTCTTGCATAAATCAAAACAGGCGGATGGTGTTAAGCGGGAATTTAAACCTTATCGCTATCTACGTAAGGGTTGTTATTGATAGCGGCTCGATTTAAAATATTACACGACGTAGTGCATCGCCTTAATTATATTATTTTTAATTTAAAAATCTACCAATTTTATAATTATTTGAACAATCATTTTATTATCATTACCTCTTACATTTAATTTGAAACGAGAAGAAAACGGAAAAAAGCGTAAAACAGGAATTTCTATTGGTAATAGGCTTAATGCACCTACACATAGTTTAACAACTATTAATATATATATATATTATTAAGTTAACAATTATTTTTATAAGCAATAATTGTTCGCCTGAAACACTCATCCACAATTACTGCTTGATACATTTTTTTTTCACCTGAGAACAAGCAGTAATTGTTGAATGAAACACTAGCATATATTGAATAATTTCGCGGGTAAGAAATAAGCCCCCATAGCTCAGTGGTCAGAGCTTTCGACCGGAAATCGAATGGACACGGGTTCGTGTCCCGTTGGCGTCATGTATTTTTTATCAGGAGATTTTTTCAATGTGGATGAGTGTTTCAGGCGAACAATTATTGCTTATAAAAATAATTGTTATCCTTTGTGCTATGCATAAATAAAATCTTGTCTTAAAAACATTAATTTATCAAAAAAAAAATATATATTATTAAGTTAGTATTATTTATCAACAGAGTGCATGTCAAAAATTCGCTCCACTTAATAATACAAAATCTAAAGCCTACAAAACCTAAAATCCATAAAATTTATCTATAAACATGTCCCCGAAGATCAGTGTAGAGAATAATTGAAGTTTGTGAAATCTTAACGCTCTAATTTTACAGAATTTACAAGTGTTTAATTCAACTGTGAAGTGTCAGAGTGTTGTTGCCGAAATAATAACCTGTCATTCTAATCACTGTTAACATACCTGTGCGAAAATAAAAACAAATAATACGAATAATCGAAGTTTGTGAAATCTTAACGCTTTAATTAACCAGGTTTACAAGTGTTTAATTCAACTGTGAAGTGTCAGAGTGTTGTTGCCGAAATAATAACCTGTCATTCTAATCACTGTTAACATACCTGTGCGAAAATAAAAACAAATAATACGAATAATCGAAGTTTGTGAAATCTTAACGCTTTAATTAACCAGGTTTACAAGTGTTTAATTCAACTGTGAAGTATCATAGTGTTATTGCCGAAATAATATCCTTTTATTCTAATCACCGTAAACATACCTGTGCGAAGACAATTTTATATTACTCTTAATTCCCGGTCAACCAAAAGCGGCCGTTAGCCCTGTGGTGAGCGAATCCGCACATAGGTCCAAAGGTCCCCAGTTCGAATTCTGGTAGAACTAAGTTTTCTTTCAAAAATTTTTTTTTTCCTGCAACATTATTTAAATAATTGTGAAACAAGATATACGAGTTTAGCAGATCATCCAAATCAAGGCGCTGATTTAAAGTACGAATTAACATCAAGTACCCACAACTACTTACTGTGGCAAGTTAGCAATATTGCCTACATGACAGCTGACAGGCGCAAATCATCGACTTATCAACTAAAGTGGTGAAGCGAATAAAAAATAAACACAAAGAAAAATACGAATTGTACAAAACCAATTATATTTAAAAAAATCCAGTGTTCAAAAAATGAACCGTCCGAAAAAAAGACATTTGAACACAATGATGCCTCGGATTACTGGAGAAAATAGCGTCTCAATTGAGGATGCAAACGAAACCTCATCGATTGCGTCATCCAAAGGCTCGGATGATACCGAAGTAGAATATCCTTGCACCTCAGGGGTAGTGAAGCTCAAACACATCTGACAGCTCTACAAAATGTCTTGGCAGAGAAGCAGTCGAAGGTCTCAAAAGACCAGCAGCTGAGAATTGCCAGAAACGTGTCGGAAGTTTTTAGATCCGTATCTCAGCTGTTGTTGGAGCGCGAGACCATGCGTGCTGATCTGGCTACAGTGACTGCCCAACTTAGAATGACAGAAATCAAAGTACGACACGTGAAGAGCGAAAAAAGACAACTTGAACAAAAAATTATTCAACTAGAGTCTGATCTTGGACCTGTAATGCGGAGAGTAGCGGAGGCAACGGAGGCTAGCCTCTCATTTGCTGACATCGCCCGCAAACAGCCTAATGATGCTCACCAACCCCCTCCACTTACCCAATATGGACATCGTGTCGGAGCACCAAGACCAGGCGTATGCGTATTTCCATCAGATGCAGACGCCACCAAGGAGAGTGATGGTACCAAAAAAATTATCCGAGACATGATTCGGCCATCTGAGCTAGGCGTTCGGGTCACGGGAATAAAAAAATATAAGAAATAAAGGTATCTTGATAAACACGGCAACCGCAGGCGAGCAACAAAAACTATTAAATGCACCCTGTTTCGACAAATCAAGCACAATTAAGGCCCGACTGCCGACCAAGCGATCTCCGAGACTAATATTTTTTGGGGTACCGCGGGACCTGACTGACGAAGAATTTTTAAGGATCGCCTTAACTGGGGTTCCCAACATTCAAGACATTGAGGGAACTATTGCGTGCTGTAAATTAAGTCACTTAGCTGGTGCTCGCACAGGAAACACTTGTCATCGTATTTATGAAATGCCAGCTATCGTGCGTAAATTACTTATTGAACAGGAGAAAGTATTTGTGAACTGGACTGTCTGCCACGTCAGAGATTTTATTGGCCTTACTGTCTGCACTAAATGTCATATGATTGGACACTCATACAAATATTGCAGAGATACTAAACCTACATGTGGACACTGTGCACAACAAAAACACACCCGTGAGTCGTGCCCAAATGCAGCCATCAAACCAGTTTGCGCGACATGCACCAGATTTGGTAAGCCTGCTGACCATTCAACCGGAGATAGGGACAACTGCCCAGCTTACATAGCTGCCCTCAAGAAGGACCTAGCTACAATAGACTATGGAATGTAATATACAAGAACACAAGTGCCTAACTATCGATGACTATACTCCCATGAAGAACTGTCTGCGAATAATGTATATGAACGCCAGAAGTATACGAAACAAGTTTGACGAAATTGAGGAAAAGGTGAGAAGATTATGCGATATTGTTCATGTTCTTGTCATCACTGAAACGTGGCTTGATGTCGGAGAAGAAAAGTTCTTTTGCTTAAATGGTTTTTACAGTGCTTTTTCTTCTCGCCCAAATGAAGGAGGAGGAGGTGTGGCCATATATGTTCTGGATTCTATGAAGTGCTCTATCATTGAAAATTTTTCCAACGAAAATTCATTTTTAGGTATTAGTGTTTGCAGCAGTAATAGGAAACCAGTCAACATTTATGCCATTTATCGAAAACCTAACCCAAACAACATGCACGATTTCCTAACACACTTTGAAAAAATACTGAACAAAAGCAGACAAGATACATTAATACTCGGAGATTTCAACATTGACACTTCTATAAACACACCTTCTTCTTTAAATTTTATCAACACCTTATTAACATACAATTTCTCAATACAAAATAAATCATATCCCACGAGAGTCACTGATACAAGCAGCACTATTATAGATCACGTTATATCAAACAGACAAAACATTTTAACAACCATATCAAATATAGATGACCCGCTTAGTGACCACAATATACTAATTGTTGACTTTAAGAATAATTTTAAAAAATGGTTTAATAATAGAACTAAACCACGCTTTACTAAACCTATCATCAACAGTATGGCGGTAAAATCTTATATTGCGACTAACAAATTTGCTATCAACTCAACCGAACCTGAAGACGGTTACAAAGATTTTAATGATTATGTCAAAAATGCATTAGAAGCAGGTAAAACTACACCAAACGTAAAAACAGGAAGGCGGCAACATCTAAATACACCTTGGTTTTATTCTAAACTTAATTTTCTAATCAAGGAACGAAACCAGCTTCACAAGCAGTGGAAACAAGACCCAGGTAATATTACTCTTGCAATACGTAAAAATAAACTAAGAAACATAATAACTAATTATAGGAGAAGTCTGAAAAACAAATATTACATCAATAGCTTTCAACAAAGCCTAACTAACCCAAGAAAAACTTGGAAAACCATTAACTCAATTCTGTCTAACCGTGAACATAAACCCACCAACACAATTGAATCTCTCATCGTAAATAATTGTGAAATTATGGAACCCCGTGAAATAGCGTTGGCTTTTAATGAGTTTTTCCTGTCAGTTGGAGAAAAATTGGCAGCTGCCATTCCATCATTCCCGGATGACTGTAATACAATATATGTACAACCAAAGGCACGACAATCCTTATATATAACTAGGACGAATAAGGATGAGGTAATAAAGGTCATCTCGAAACTTAGGTCGAATGCAGCGGCAGGAATCGATGGAGTAACACCGTGCATTCTTAAAAGCTGTAAAGAAGAACTAGCGGGGCACCTAACCAAACTTATCAACTTCTCCATAGGCTCGGGAATATTTCCAAACCAGTTAAAGCTAGCAAAAATTATACCATTTTTTAAAGAAGACTGCAAAAAGTGTATTTCTAACTATCGTCCAATATCGATTTTATCGGTATTTTCAAAGGTGTTCGAGTCAATTATCAAAGATAGACTGATAAAATACATCTCTAGCAAAGATATCCTAACACCACAGCAATATGGCTTTCGGAAAAACTCCAATACCCAATGTGCCACCTTCGATTTCATTTCTAACATTCAGCAGTACATAGACCAGGGCGAATATGTGGCAGCTATATTTATAGATCTGAAAAAAGCCTTTGATACTGTAGATCATGAAATACTTCTACAAAAAATGGAATATTTGGGAATAGTCGGGAAATCTTTAAATTTGCTCCGAAGTTACCTAGCTGATAGATTTTGCCTTGTCGATAACGGAGGGAACCTAAGCGACGTTGGAAAAATCACATGTGGAGTGCCACAGGGCTCGATTCTTGGACCTCTACTTTTCTTACTATACATCAATGATATAACTAAATGTGGCATCTCGGGAAAACTTCAACTTTACGCTGATGATACTGTGATCTACTACCATTGTAAAAATCTGAAGGAACTTGAAGCTTTAATGAATAAAGATCTCGCAAAGCTGGCTAAATGGCTTCGATTAAACAAATTAAGCCTCAATGTTAAAAAACCCCATTACCTTACTTTCGGAAAAAAAGATAACATGGGTATGAATATCATTCTTGGAAATGAAAAGCTACAACATGTTCAAGTAACGAAATATTTGGGGTTACTCATAGACTCTAACCTCTCGTGGAACTCCCATGTTGAGAATTTAAAATCCAAAATTTCCTCGATAACCGGTGTACTTTATCGACTCCAAGGTGTGCTCCCCACATCTTTACTGCATGCAACATATTATGCAATGATCCACTCCCACCTGAGTTATCTAGTTAGTATCTGGGGAACCATTACCAAAAAAAAAGTTCTGAAATACAAGTAATTCAAAATAGAGCCGTACGTAATATATATATATAATCTGCCATGGGATACACATGTCAAAGATATATACTCACAGACACAAATACTTCCTTTTACAGTCCTGCCAAAGTATAACATCACAACTGCCATTCTACAAATAATTCAACACTCCTCACACACCAACACTAAACCAGTCTTTAATTCTGACATACACCAGCACAAAACACGATCACAAAATCAAATACATTTATCATCATCTACTTACACGACCAAATTTGGAATTAACTCCTTACAATACATTGCACATAAACAATATAACGCATTACCTAGTAATTTAAAACTTCCGGCAACTAACAAAAAAACATTGACAAAAGCTCTTAAAAGATATTTCCTTAGCAGTTTCATTAATGACTAACACAATCTTTCTCTGGTACTCCATAATAACATCTGCGTTTATTTATTTTAATGTATTTATTTTAATGTATTTTATTTATTTGCCTTGTCCTTTCTAATGTTGTCTTTCCCGAAATAAGTTTTATAAACTCATTGGGAATAATACATTATTACTTTGTTTATTATCATTTTGTAATGTATTATCTTATAATAAAACAAAATAAATAAAAAAAATATTACTTCCAACTTTTTTTCATACATTCCACTGATGTTGCTTTTGACAATGCATTTAAACATAACCATGAGGTGCAATTTAAAGTTCAACCTTTTTTTATTAATAAGTACGTCACAATTAATAAATTTTAAAGTATTAGAATTAATTCACAATGAACGAGTTCTAAAGTATTGACCCTTGCGGATTTAAAGCGCATGTATACCCTAAAGGTGTCCCACAAGGATTCAATATTGAACCCATCGTAGAACAAAGAAGATTATTTGGAACTTAATCCCACCAACTTCCTCGCTCCAAGCCCGTGGGAAAAGATATTAGCTGCCAATCAAGGGAAATATGGCACAAGTGTTTTAAAAACGGTAATTAATTGTATCGTATTAGTTGATAGACATAGAATAAAGAATATAACACTAGAAATGTCTTTTAAATAAATTGTTCAATTGGTCCATTTAGCCCAACCGCCCGGCGTTCCGTCTCACTTACGCTCGCCTAACACGGTAGATCTCCATTCCGTCTGAATTTCGAATACACAGTTTTGTACGAAAATATCGGCCCCGATTGGGCTTAGATTTGGATCACACACGCTCACGAGGTACTTTTATTCTACGATATATTGTGTATGAAAGAAAAAAAACGTTTGATTTATTTATTAATTTTACAGGGATAAAAAGGTTCAATGATGTTTACAATAAATAGGTTTTTTTTAACAATACATCCCGTCTCAGTTGAGAAATCAATTATTGTGTTTGAGATTGGAAGTAGCCATTAGTCATTACAGTTTAAATTAAACGTATTGTCTATAAATTAGTAATATAATACACAAAGTAACAATAATAACACGAGTTATTA
Source organism: Hesperophylax magnus (assembly GCA_026573805.1). Lineage (NCBI taxonomy): Eukaryota > Metazoa > Arthropoda > Insecta > Trichoptera > Limnephilidae > Hesperophylax > Hesperophylax magnus. Next base: position 153,452 of record JAIUSX010000243.1, read on the forward strand.
AATAAATTACAAGGCATGCAGATAGCAATAAAACGATAAACTGTAAAAGAAACGATAAGGTATAAATGTAACAATATAAAAATAAATAGTCGCGAATTACAATGTCGGATGTGCTAATTTGTAGTTTTGCGGTAGAGCTTCGGGACTTTTGAATTGTATTTTCAAAGTAGATGTAAAATTTCCAAAAGATATTTTTTTTTTTTTTTTTTTTTATAATTATTTTTTATTTTTAATAATATGTTTTACATGGGACATAATTCATTTTACATCATTGGTTTTTTACTACTCTTCCATTGAAAGCATTTGCTTGTGTATGGAAGGGGAGTGTACATAAATGTTGTTGTTAGTTAGTACTTAAATAATTCATTGTACATAAATGTATGTTTGCTGTAATATTTCTTTGGAAAGTAGTGAAGGATAATATATTATTTATTAAATTTTTAAAAAGAAAGGAAGCTATGGAAAACTAAGGATATTTGTGAGATTAATTAAGTGACAGTAGTTTTTTTTTTTTCAGAATATTTTTAAAGTGTCTCTTGACAGAGAGCAGTATTCGGGTTTTATCATTAATGCTTCTGATTTCTTCTGGTAAACGATTGAAAAAAGTTCTTCCCTGGTAAGTATAATGATGTTGTGCAAAAGACGTATTTAGTTTTGGGCATAGAAAAACATGTCTAAGTCGCGTTCTGTTTTCATTTAAAAATTGATATTTATCTTTTTCTTTTATAATTTGGATTAATGAGTTTTTAATATATAGGTCTTTAAATGTAGGTACTTGAAATTCTTCAAACAGGCGTTCTGTTGGGTAGTCAAAGGATTTTTTTAATATAATTTTAATAATTGTTCTTTGTATAATTTCAATTGGAAGAAGGTTACATTTATACGCGGATCCCCAACTAATAATAGCGTATTGTAAAGTGGATTGAACTAAGGCATAGTAAATTAAATATAGATTTTTTATCGACAGAAAGTTTCTAATTCTTAAAAATATATATATTAATTTTCTAATTTTGTTTACTACTTGACTTATTTGTTCTTTCCATTTCAGATTTTTATCAATAATTACTCCTAGATATTTAATTTTATTTGTTGTTTTTAGTACTGTACAGTTTGATTTGCAATAGTTTTGGCTGTGAATTTTAGTATTATTATGTATGACAATGTTAAAATTTTTAGGAGTATCATTTGTATGTATTGCAAATGGAATTACAAATGTCTTTTCATTATTAAGTGACAGTAAATTAGTGTCGAAAAAATTCTTGAGCGTGTTGATGTCTTCCGTGGCCTTTAATTCTACATTTTCCCAAGTCTTATCACTTATTATTAATACTGTATCATCGGCGTATGACGTAATTTGACCGTGTAAAGGTTGAAAAAAAATATCGTTTACATATATAGTAAATAGAATTGGTCCAAGCACTGTACCTTGGGGGATTCCAAAGCTTGTAATCTCTTGATCACTATTAACACCATTGATTTTTACTAATTGAGGACGGTTTTTTAAGTAGTCGGTGATCCATTTAATCGCGTTGCCTTTTATGCCGATATTATTCAATTTTTTTAATAGCATCTCATGGGATATGCTATCGAATGCCTTTCTAAGGTCAATAAATATACCCGCACATTTTTTACTTTTATCTAGTGATTCGTAAATGTATGAAGTTACGTTAGCAATAGCATCTTGTGTGCTGAGTGATTTTATAAAGCCAAACTGGTTTTTGTGTAATATTTTATTATTATCTAGAAAATTTACCAATTGTTTTTTAACTATTTTTTCAAAGATCTTTCCTATATTAGAAATTAGACATATTGGGCGATAATTCGTTGCTTGATGTGGATCTCCAGATTTGTAAATAGGTGAGATTATTGTGGTTTTGTAGTTCATTGGAAAAATTCCATTTGTTAAACTTAAGTTTATTAAATGAGTGATAGGTTTTATTAAGTGAGGTTTCATAGTTTTTAACATGTGTGTCGTAATAGAATCAAAACCGGGGGACGAACCTCCTTTCATATTTTCTATTATTTTCGAGATTTCACATTCTGTTGTTGTTTCAAACATTGAAAGTATATTACGTTTCTGTATATTTTTATTTTTATGGTTTTCTTGGTTTGAAGGCTTATGAATATTTTTCGCAAGATTTTTCCCAACATTTGCAAAGAAGGAATTAAATATGTTTGCACATTGTTTAGGCTGTATATTGGCATCTATAATTTTTTTATCATGTTCAATGTACTTAATGTTTTGTGTTTTTTTTGTATTTTCTATGGCGAAATTAACAGTTATTTATATTTTATACTTTTATGTAAAAATAAAAAAAAGAGTGGTGTAATTCCTAAATAAATTCTATGTTTCGAATTAAACGCTCGTAAAACAGCATTTTTTTTCTTCATTTCTGAACCTTTTCCAGTTAACATGCAAAGAAGTTGACGTCTACTCGAGGCGCCAAAGATTTTTTGTAAGTTTTCCCCAAACGGATACATTGTTGACGTCTCCCTCTCTAAATATTAACAAAAGTCGACGTTTGGGGAGAAAGATACATAACAATTCATTCGAAAGAATTATAATTTATTACATCACTACTATTTCATTCGGATTAGAATTGAACCATTACAAAATTGACTGAGCGATGTGAAGTCCTGTTTGAACCTGACCACCGCATTTCGTCTGTCTATTTATTATCTTGTATTCCGAGTCCGGTCAATGCTTTGAAGATGGTAGGCGTGTTTGATTTTTTTACATTAACCTCACACGGGAGGCCCTGACAAAAATAATAAAGGAAGGAAAGGAAGGAAAGGAAGGAAAGGAAGGAAAGGAAGGAAAGGAAGGAAAGGAAGGAAAGGAAGGAAAGGAAGGAAAGGAAGGAAAGGAAGGAAAGGAAGGAAAGGAAGGAAAGGAAGGAAAGGAAGGAAAGGAAGGAAAGGAAGGAAAGGAAGGAAAGGAAGGAAAGGAAGGAAAGGAAGGAAAGGAAGGAAAGGAAGGAAAGGAAGGAAAGGAAGGAAAGGAAGGAAAGGAAGGAAAGGAAGGAAAGGAAGGAAAGGAAGGAAAGGAAGGAAAGGAAGGAAAGGAAGGAAAGGAAGGAAAGGAAGGAAAGGAAGGAAAGGAAGGAAAGGAAGGAAAGGAAGGAAAGGAAGGAAAGGAAGGAAAGGAAGGAAAGGAAGGAAAGGAAGGAAAGGAAGGAAAGGAAGGAAAGGAAGGAAAGGAAGGAAAGGAAGGAAAGGAAGGAAAGGAAGGAAAGGAAGGAAAGGAAGGAAAGGAAGGAAAGGAAGGAAAGGAAGGAAAGGAAGGAATGGAAGGAAAGGAAGGAAAGGAAAAAAATAATAATGAGGGGTGAATAGACATCTAGGGATCAGTGTGTCCAGGAGTGATGGGCGTATGCATAAATCCCTCCCTCTGCGGCGTTGAGTCGAGAGACCATTTGGAGAGGTCAAAGGGTAAACCAAACCAGCCTCTCCCGATCTGGCACGCCACGCAGCTGATGGGCAGGCACATTCTGAACACACTTCCCCGGGCACCCCTGCTAAATCACCAATCGTAGCGAACCACTTTAGGTGACCTGTGGGAAAGGTGTTGGTTATTCAATAAATGGTTCCCGGGGAGGCGGTACCCAAACCCAAAGTACCTTTGTGTTCCACAAGAGCGAAACTTACTGTTCACAGAATCGCCCTATTTTTGTAAACGAAAACTTGTGTGATTATTTTTTTTTTCTCAAGTCTTTTCTTATTTTTTATAATTAAGTATAATGTATATAATTCACGACGTAACCATTCTCCGCTAGAGCTTTTTTGTTGCCTAGAAAAGTTCCTGTTCCTGTCGCAAAGGTGAATAAAATAATGTCAGTTTGCAGAAACGGGCGGAACTTACAGACCGACTTTTAGATCGCGCTCTTGGTACGCAACTAATGACCGCCTTTTCTCCGCATTGCAAGTCTCCGACTCCGCTAATAGCTGCAGTAGTTAGCTGCTAGTGGCTGCTAGTAGCTACTGCTACTTGTACTGCTTGACCGCATCCTGTGTACCGTGTCCGCTGCATTCCTACATGTAAACAGATGCCAGTCAACCAGTCATTGGGGAGGAATATTAAATACTGCGACTGGTGACAGGTTGGCGAGAATTGCACCATGAAACCAACACTTCAACTCGACGCATTGCACAAAAACTTTTTTACATTTGTATTATTATTCAATATATATTATTAAAGTCAGTGTACAATGTGCGTGCCGGTAAAACTCATAAACGAGTCCCGGTACGATTGCAAGGGAGTTATATGGTGTGGTAGCCCTCTATCCCCCATCCATGAAGAAGTTTCCTGTTTTTACTTGAAGGGCGTTCTTTTGAAGATATAAGGGCTGGAAATTTCGCCCTCTAGAAATTTCTTGAACATTAGAGAGTGTATATTACATACTCAATCAATTACTCTTCGAATGCGATCATTATAATGCTGATAATAATAAATAAATAAAGAATAAATAAGAAAACAATAAGAAAAATACCAACTCCATCTTTTTTCTTGGGAGGGCTTCTGTAATTCATTGTTTTCTCAGACAGTGGACGATACATTTATAGGTTATGAACGGAGGTACATTCTGATAGGTTATGGGCGTTATGGCTAAAAGGTCTTTTTTGTTATGTAGTTTCTCGTAATGACGTGTGACTGGACCTGGAAAACTGGGCACCCATCGCTTCACACGTTGCTTATCTATGAGACCATCAGATAAACAGAATACAATTATTTGCACGCACATTTTTACGATAATTCTAATTGCAATGCATAAATTAGCATGATTACATCTACAAAGTCGATTATATAATTGTTAAATATAGATATTAATATTAATAATAAAGTATTTAGCAGCAGCAGAGTGTTGTGACATTTTTTTGTTTTCGTGATTCTCCGAAGAAAAACGCTTTTGGTTGATATTTTACTAGCCGAAAAGATTTTCCTAAACATTTTTGTTCTGTATAAAATACCAACAATAAGCTTTTTGTTCTGAAAAGTCTGTGCACAAATGTAAGTAATTTTGGTCGTCCCCAATAATTGAAGTTGTGAATTTTGGCAGCAATTATTATTATCAGATATAGACAGTGACCTTCCTTTGGTTTTGAATGCCAAGTGTGCAAAATTTCATCAATCTTAAAACAAAACAGTAGATTTTCATAAAAATCAAAGTCAAGCCGAAAAGCCGCCCGCCCACCACAGACACTCTTCTTTATATAAATGGGTAGATAGACAGATAAATTAATTCCTATAAGATTTTTGGTAGCAGAAATCGGGGACGCCCGAGGAAGACTGATCGTGCCATGTATGAATCAGATACTCGAGTCGGGCCATGTCAAGAATCAGAATAATAGAAGAGTATGTATGAGACGATGTATGAATGTGAATGAGGCAAGAAGTACGTGCCAAGACCGAGTTGTTTGGCGGTCTGTCCACTCTGCCTACCCCTCGAGAAAACAACGGGATGGTTAGTTAGTTAAGATAACAGTATTTAAAACATATTTGCATCAGGAACAGCCTTTCAAAAACAAATATTTTCATGTTTATTTATAATATTATTTTAATTATATCTAAAAATATATGACAAATAAAATAAAACGCTTGAAAAATCACGAAATGTGTCAAAAATAAAAGAAATCCTCATTTCAAATTCATAATTTTTTTTTATGATTATGGTTGAAGTTGATTGAAAGTGGATAATTTCACGCACACCGAGAATAATCAGAATTTTCATAGTAAACTTTTTGTAAATTTTGAATACTTTATCACGATGTCGGAACACGTGTTTAAACACATGTCCCGACATCGTAATAATATAATAAATATTTTATTAGGAAACCTGTTGATTCATTCTTTAAAGGTCTTCAATCCCATTTTTAACCGGATTGCCAATAATTTGAAGAGATTCTTAATAAATTAACAATACTCATTTTTTTCTTGTGGAAATAATCGAAATCATATAACGTTTGACGATTCGAGATTTAGCTCAACGAAGTTGTCAAATAACCGTGTTTTTCAGTATCGGTTATTTTTCTAGTGTGGCATAGTAACTTGAAATAACAAAAACATATTTAATAGAAGGTATCATAGATGTGTCAAGTAAACAGTTTTTGACATTTCCTATAGGTACAATAATATTCAGGTAACGCCTTAAGAACGTTTGATGTTTTTATCGTTCCCGAAGCACGGCCACTTTGCCGATATTTCATGGAAGACTTCTTATGGAAACAGGGCCGAACCTAACCAAGAAACGTCCCTTCATAAGTAAGGCAACGCCGTAGGGCGACGTTTTCAAGGGGAGGCAAATCGTAACTTTATGTTCTTCTTTAATCCGTATATATGAAGCAGTTTATATTCTTTAACGGTGAGCTGATTTTTATACAGCTCTTTCAAACTGGAATTTCAAGCTATTTTAACGCTTAAAGGAGCTTTAAAACATCAATTTAACTGTTTTTAAAAATGACAACATGTCATTTTAATTTTTTTTTGGAAAAAATCCTTTTATTACCAGAATAATGAGAGATCGTCCCCTCTGCAACAGAAGGCATATTAATGCATTTTAGATCATTTCCAAATATTGCCCCCATTAGGATACAAACTCGCAGGATCTAGTCACAGAACCGATGAGTTTTTTAATGCCCTTTAATATTGTAATCAAAGTTTTGTTTTATTTTTCACACAGTGTTGGTTTTTTAATATAAACCTACACGTAAAAAAATAAAATATCATTAAAATTTAATACCAAGTATATTCATTTATATTATACGCCCATAAGGGCTTTTGAAAACATGTCATATACATGATAATTTTGTGGAAAAGTAATCATGAATTAAAATTAGCCATTGAAATTATATAGAACCCATGCAGAAGATGAAATTATTATTATTATTGATGTATTATAGTTATTAAAGCATTCTTGTAACTGTATTCCGTGCAAATGAACACATCAACAATTTTTGTAAAAGTATTGCCAACCGCATGCAATCTAAGCACAAGCCAGAATCTAAAATAAAAAGAATTTTCGAACGAGTAGTTCTGTTTGGTATGTTGAAGGTGATTAGGTTCAGTAAATCAAGACTGTGTATTAAAAAAATAATAAAATTAATTATTTCTTCAAGTTATATTATAGCTTCTGTAATTTATATTTTCTATTGGTAGACCGTTAATATATATTCGAAATTTATGCAATTTTTTTTTTCAAACTACTTATCTCTATCTAGAAATAAAATATTTTAACAACCTTCCTTTAAATCTAAAAATTATCATTAATTTAAGCTTTAATTTAAAAATTACATAAAACTACTAAAATAGCCCATTGTGCTATTATTTAAAAAAAATCTTCTTTTTCTGTTATCGATACATCTTCCGTTTTTTCATATTTATTATCTTGTTATTATTATTTACTGCAATTGCACCGCTTTTCTTCAATAACTCTGTGTATTGCCTACTGGCAAATCCAAAGATATTAGAAGAACGAGATGTGCTATGAGCAGTTCATACTGTGTGGAATTGTTTTGCCGAGTGTCGCCGGTTTTGTTCACCAATACTACTGCACACCTTCGCTTACGCTAAGGTATCCGCACTAATACATAGAACAGATTTCTGTGCGTACGCGTCCCGATACCGTTCAAAGTACCCTAATTAGGTAGTACTCCGCCTACGGTCCGGCGGCCAACATAGCATATCGCGTTCTTCTTAATATCTTTGGGCAAATCCCACACAACTCCTTTATATATTAGAATAGGTGGAAGTTATCATTTTAAATTGTGAAATAACGCAATTTAAATTTACTTCGCCACGCCAGGATTTTAACTCGCGACCTCCCGATTCGTAGCCAAGGATATTAACCACTCAACTATAGAAATATAGGGATGGCAGTGATGGCATTTTCTACCTTGGTCAAGGTTGGCCTTTCCAGCTTGCATTAGGGCAACTCATAACTTTGGGGTGGCCCTGTGTGTGGGATTATCATATAAATCCTCCCCCCACGCCGGCGTCAATCACGATGATGTGTGGGGGGTTTCATATTAAAATCTCGCAATATGTCATGGCGTCGCGGCCAAGGTCGACTTGTTAAAGTGTAAAAGGAACGGAGCTGAGAATAACTTATAAGTAGGAACATTTTAGTAGCTAGGTATAAGGTACTTTTATTAGAATTTCTACATTTTAGATACCTACCCTATGTTAGTACGTACCAGGTATGGTGTATATTATTGAGTAGATTTTTTATTATAAAAAAATTATTGTGGATCACAGACATAGGAATTAATAGACGAGAAGATAAGGGCGAGGGGTAAAATCAACTGTTGAAGAACGAGGGGAGTAAGGCTGACTGTGATTCGTCAATAAATCAATCTGACAGTAAATAGGCATCTCGCATTATAATATCACCATTTACTTCTTAAAAGTAAAATCTGCGTTTGAATGAATAGACATTTTTACATGGGAGCGCAAATTACTCGCCACGTTATGAACTAATTTGCGAAGTCCAAATTCGGCAAAGTAAGGCAGCTTCTATTTCAGAGTCGTAGTTAGTTTCAGAGTATTTAGTTAAGACACTTTTACAAATGTCTCATAATTTACTTACCCCAGTAAACAACGATGAGCACACTTGAGAATCGCTACATTGTGATGTGATAGTATATGTTTCTAAAACTGATCCATATAATACGGTGTGAATAAGCTTAAAATAAAGTAAAATAATGCTTACTTATGGAATGTAATACGACAATTGGGTTTATTCTCTTTTTCACATCTATTTTTACAAGTTTTCATATCAAAAGTCAACATTTTGCCGTGTTATTTCGTAAAATGAACCGATGATGCCTCGACCATAGTTCGCACAAGAATGATGACGTCACGTTTTCAAATTTCACTTGAAGCCATATGCGAGCCCAGCCGGCTCAATGGAACCGGTATGGGGAGTGGGGATAATACGCTTTTAATCACTTAGGGCAGGTCTACTAATATTCATATGTCTATGTTGTGGATACATTTTTAGTGTTATTTCTGCCGCCGTGCTAGTGATGCCCCTGTGTTCTGGCGGGTGAAAATATTTGGAATATTTTTTTGAATTGGTTATGTAGGTTTACTTTTAATTTATATTTTTATTGGGTACCTACACGGTAAAAATTGAGTATTGCTGATTTATTAAAGTCCTCTTAAAATGGTAATATTAGGTTATGAAAGTACTAATATTTATATACACGATTTCATGCAGCTGCGTTGATCCTGTTTTATATAATAACGAAATGCGAAAATATTTGAATTTTTTTGATCACGTTTTTCGACATCGCCATAACACATTTATGTTTTACTGACAGTTTATTATGAAATCTGTTAATTCATTTGTCAAAGGCCTGCAGTCTCGTTTTTAACAGAAGAATTTGAAGAGCCATTTAATAAATTAGCAATATTTAAGGCATTTTTGATTGAGTGAGTAGGTTCCAAGAAACTTGGTGTGATATTTTTTATTGAGTAGGTAGGTAGGTACTACTGAATAGAATCTGATAATATACAACATAAATGTCTTCCTTGCAGATTTGAATGGAAACTGATATCGCCACTGAATTATTACATTTGTAATTATATATAATACCAAAATTAAACAAATTAAAGAGTTATATTCTTTTTTCGGTAAATATTTGGAATCGCTGGACACGGATTAAACGAAATATTTTTTAATAAAACCTTCTGATTTACCTCAATTACTATTAAAGAAATCTGACTGCATTTGGGAAATTTTTAATTTTAGCATTTTAATTTTTAATTACGTAAAATGAAAATTCGTTTTCGTTGTAGATATGGGATGACAGCTGGAATGATTTCTGTTTATGACATTTTCTTTTGTTGGTATTCCTGATATGAGGGGCTAGAATTTTAACCATTTACTGTATGCAAATACTAGGTAGGTACTATTTTGACCAAACTCGAAAAATAAAATATTTTTATGTTAGGTACTTAAAAAGCATAATTTATTTAAATTTAGGTATTATTATAATTATTGTTTTATTTAACCTAACCTGTAATAACCCAACCTAACCTTACCTATAATAAGCTAACCCAACCTAACCTAACCTATATCCTAACCCAACCTAATAATCCAACCTAACCTATAATAACTCAACCTAACCTAACCTATAGTAATGAAATCATTTGAGCTTTAATTCCTATACAACGGAAGTGAATTTTTGATTTACGTAATTAAAAATTAAAATGCCAAAATTAAAGATTTCCCAAATGCAGTCAGATTTCTTTTATAGTCATTGAGGTAAATCAGAAGGTTTTATTTAAAAATATATCGTATAATCCGTGTTCAGCGATTCCGAATAATTACTCTTCTTCTTGTTTGTTTAACGAACTGTCAAACTCGAATGCGATGAAATTTGTAATTTAAGATTTTGGTTCCAATTGAATACATTTATTTATTTTGTTTTTATAATTTAATACAACACTGACAATATGAAATAAATAATATGATGAAATTTTGTTTAGTAACACATTTTTTTATCTTGAAAGATCTTCAATTAGTTGTGACTTCAAACATTTAAGGATAAAAATATGATTTATTCTTGAAAACATGTTTATTGCATAAGTTATATTAAATATGTAAAATATATTTGCTAGCCTTCAGGATTCTGAAAATAAGTGAGTGTTCTTGAATGTATAAAGAAGAATATGTTTTGATTTTTGATGAGGGTGAATGAAAGGCGACGATGAAAAAGAAAAGATTAAAAGTGAAGGAAATTTAATTTCCGGTTACTCTGTGGTTCTGCTTTTGCTCCTGTTCGCCATAAGTTAGCCACAGGCTCAAATTACATGCACATAGAAGCTGTTCAACGTAATACTTGTACATTTTGTTCAACCATGACGGTGGTCAAATACCAAAAGCTTTCAAACCCTTCCCCCACTGCACTTTATTCCCAGTTACATAACTATTTAATAGTATGATTTATATATTTTTATTAGGCAATGTATAATATATATTGATTGATTCACATAGATTTGCCACTTTTGAATGCACGCATGGCAATTTAAAAGCCACCAAGAGAGAAGTATACTCGGGTAGATTTCTGTTTCATTACCATTGTCCTTTTAACTCTTGACAGGCCAAGATGCCAAACAAAACGTCAAAAAGTGGGTCTTCCGACGACCCCATGATTTTTCTGTCTTATGGGCTTTTAAACTATTGAAATTCCAATAATTCAGTCAATTATTAATGGTAACTTATGTATTTGCGCAGGAATACATACTAAAATGATATGTCAAGTATTTAAGCTAAAATAAGGAGGATGGTGATTTTGGTTACTAACTACTCCCCCACTTGGCTGCGGGATAGATTAATTTTTTTTAAATGACAATGACCTAGAGAACACATGTATTAAGGGCAAAAACGATTACGTGTTTTGTAAAGCGTTAATCAAGATTATTACTTTGTAAATAGATGTTTGGTGGGAAATGTACTAATCAACAATAATAATATTGTTGATTTACATCTAATAATTATTCTAGAGTATTTTTATAAATGGATTTCTAAAATTGCATTTATCACGTGTGTACGCTGGGCCATCGATATACATCGCTAGGCAGTCAACCAACGAACATACCTTATTCTGATATCATTCGACACTTAAAACATAGATTATTACAATAATCGAAACGTTACGATACGAGTTTCGCTATTATGTCCAAATCTAGATCTTTTTTATGTGAAGTTCGTTGTGAAGTCGATGACAGAGGAAAGAGGTGAGGAAGAAGGAAGAGAAGAACGTGGCTGTTTAGATCTGGACACTAAACACGACTAAAGCCACTACCAGACCAACGTTTCTATTGTGAAAGATAGTCTTCACCAGGGTGATTCTGAAAGTATCTACCACTCTCCTAAATAGGTACTAGGTTTACCTCGAACCTGCGCTATCTACTGAAGTGCATCATTCATAATTCGTAAATGGAAATTCGTCCTACCTGTCGGTTTGTCCTCTTGGTCATTCCAAAAAGACAAAACAAAACTTTTGCCCACTTCCGCCGGCAGTGGCCAGGAGCGGAACAGAACGGAACAGAACGGAACATTAAAGTGCATTAAAATGCAAACGGCGATTTGCGGAACATAGGGTTCAACCTGGGGAACAAGAGAAAATGTGGTGTGATAAGCTGTCACAGTTGCAGTGGACTTCTGGAAGATTTATATCTTTTTTATGCCTATTACAACACAAGATATAGTAAGGCCGAAGCGAATAGTAATATAGCCTACCCCAATTTAGTGAGACTGAAGGAAGTAAGAAGGGAAAAGGAAGGATTGGAGGTACCTGACTATTAGATGCAGCAAGTTCAAGCAAAAAATCAATTGTATTTTACGTTTCCTCATCGATACTTAATCATTATATTTTCTAAAAGTAGCTATATTCATCTGTGATCAAAATTACGAGTTTACTAAAATACTAGCTTATAAAACCACATTATTCCAGAAATATCCGAACTGATTACAAAAGACCTGAAAATTTCGCGCTTGCAATTCCGCGAATTTTTACACAAAATTCGTAATTTTTACACGAAAAACGCGAATATTGCCTTTTCATAAAAACTTTCCTGTCATTCATTTTTCGCTTCTTAAAAAAATAAAAATATTTTCTTAAAATGAAGAATTATTATTTCTTAAAGCGTTTTTTAAACCAAACCCATCATTATTTTTTGTGCCTATCGCATAATGATAGCATGGAACGGTACTTATTGCATTTTTAGCAGCATAACAATATTTTATTTCATATTTGTGTGTATGTTTATGCTACATTGAAATGTATACACCAATATTGAGGAAACATTTAGCAAAACCTCTCCCTGAAGAGCTTATCGAAGTACTCGTAAATGTGTTGTAAATTACTGATTAATTAAGCTATTACAGTAATGTGCACTTGGGCTGGATCTGCCCTGTGCGGGCGCAATGGGAGCAGGCCGCATAGGGAATCGAATTGTTAAGGAGCCAAGGCGCTGATAATAGTTACCTAACAGTCAAAGAGATTTTTTTTAATACATCCAAATATTATTGATTACATCCAAATATTATTGATTACATCCAAATATTATGGATTACATCCAAATATTATAGATTACATCCAAATATTATTAATTACATCCAAATATTATTGATTACATCCAAATATTATGGATTACATCCAAATATTATTGATTACATCCAAATATGATTGACAAGGGGCGCCAACACATTCAGACTCAGGGCTGGCCCTGCACTTGGGGTGAAATATTAAGGGTTTGCGTGTAAGTTTTGCTAAAATATAATTCAGTTGGCAAGCCGAAAGAAAAAATAGTTTAAACCCTCCAGGAAAAGATTTGAATTTCCCGTGTCTGTGTATCAAAATCAAGTTTATCGAGACTATATTATAAGCAGTATCACTAAACTGTGTTGTAACCTATTTATACAGATCTGAAATAAAAGTGATGTCGCAATAAGATGTTTGCATAAGATCTTTCGACTTCTAGGTTCCGGACAGGTCAATGAAATTGATTTTCTGTTCAAGAAAACATTTTGATATTTTTGACACGCCAGACTCGCCTATAACATACTTATATCGGTGTGTGTATATATATATATATATAAAAAAATATATATATATATATTTATTTATTTATTTACATTAACCCCACACAGGAGGGGTTTTTTTAAGCAAAATAAGTGCTGGGAAGGTAAAAGGTATGAGAACTGGGTAGAAATCTAGGAATCAGTGTGTCCAGGAGTGACGGACATATGAATATTTAAGTATAATATATATTTTACATTTAAACACCATACACACTCACTATGGCAAGCAATCCATTGGTTACGAGGGGGGCAACATATATAATTGCCTTCCAAAGAACATTAAAAATGAAAAAAGTGTACATAATTTTTTAAAAAAATTGTTCACTTTTATGCTCATACAGCAAAACACTGAAAGTGAATAATATTGTTATTTTATACATTTATGTGTAATGTAATTAAAAAATGTATTTGTTTTAGTTATTTCTAGTTAAATAAGTAAAAATGTTATTTTCTTTTATCTGGAATAAAAACTTTATAAAAATAAATATATCCATCCCAAAACAGCCTCTCCCGATCTGGCACGCCACGCAGCTAGTGGGCAGGCGCATCCTGAACACACCTCACCCAACGTACTCATTTTTTCGAGTTCCTTATTTGTAATTCTAAGTTTGAGTGTAATAATAAATAAAAAAGCTAACTAAGATTAGTAAATGTTTCATTCTCCAAACCTTTGGTAGGTATTGCAAATAAGGTTTTTTTCAGTTTGCACTTTGTATTTAGTTTTGGAAGTCACGCGTGTCCACTGGGTTCCGTGTCTACACGGACGGAGCACCCGCGCCAGTAGCAAAATACAGAAATGACAAGAACAAATGCGATGGCGTCGCCCCGCACTGGGTATTCCACCCGACTTTAATACAAGTGGATGAGGCTAACTTGCAATTTCACCTTTTACCCTGTTATTATTCCTCGGCCGGCTATCTTCATTGTGGGATTGTTTTGCTTTTCTCATTATGAAAATATTGAACAAGTATCCAAATGAAAATCTTCTATTAAATTAGTCGGCGGGGGCTAGTTGGAACTAGCAATGGAATCACTGAAGAGTTAAGCCAACAGAAGTATGATGTGGTCGTGTTCATGTGCACGAAATAAGGTCAATATTTTTTTCTATTGTATTCAGTTAATACTTTGTGTTTGTTCATTATAAAAGATAAAATAATTTCACTTAGTAAAACTCCACATTATTTGTTTTGTCGAGTGTTTTTTCGACTGGTTTCGGAACCACCATTCCTTTGTCGGGGTTAAATATATACAAACTTTATATTTTTACAAAATTATGGTCGATGCATTAGGTGTTGAAGTGGGGGTGGAGGTGTGACTGGAGGAGGGGGTAAAAAGTAGTAGTCGCCACGACTTGCTCAAGATTCCATACAGCAGAACAGGTGTTCAAACAGCTCATAGTTTCGATCCTTCATATAATCCTGTTTCCCACTTTTACCACATGTTTCCGGACACCGTCTAGGATTGAAAATCTCAAAAATAATAATTTAACAGGAGTAAAAAAAATACATTCATATTGAATGTATGTGCATTGTTAAGTAGCTAATAAACTAAAATTATGAGGTGACCTATGGCAGAGGTGTTGGTTACACAACAATGGTTCCCGGGGCGGCGGTACATATACCCGCCTTCCAAATTTATTTTATAACTTAATTTGCTTGTTAGTCGTAAGAGGGTTTTCCTAGCAAAACTTAATATTTGTATTATAATTTGTATTCACAAGAAAACATTAATTATTTAAAAAAAAAATAAAGTGCTGTATACATGGTGTCCGGAAACATCAAATCACATTGAAACGAATTTGTGGTTTAACTTTTTAGATTTAAGCTTTCATTATGGAGGAAATCGAGTCCGAAGTTGTAATTTTTTATGTCAAATTCGAAATAAATCGAGTGTAATGGGGTTAGTAAGCTGTGTATTGTCTTTTAGTGGGTCGAAGCGTAGGTATATCCGGCTCCAATGGTTTTTTTTTACCTTAGTTGCCAAAGGTTGTTAATTTTTATATTTTTTGGTCACACAGCACAAAGGTGTTATCAACAACTACCGTGTGAAAAACCGGATTACATATTTTAATTTTTTTTTTGTTAATTCTCACATAAAATTTGTACGGCATCCAAACTAGATACATTAAAAACTCAAAATTACCATTATATGGGTTACGATAGTTTACGCAGGAGGGTTCGTAATATTCCTAATTTACTGCCATATTACGTTCATAATGTCGATGTACTTTCAGTTTACCTACATACTAAAATATTAAATCGACGACCTCAGATTAATTTATGTCAATGTCGATGACTACACTTTTAAACAAATAATGAAATTTAAATAACGAGACGTTGAGGTAATAAACCAAAGAAATAATGTTAGTAAATGTTACCAAAAATGTAATTTAGTAAATACCTAGTTATTTGCAAGGAGCTAATGAATATTTTACCAATTACAAGTACATGTATAAAATAATGTAGGCACGTTACGTTGATGACATCAACGCAACCCGGAATAAAACACTGGCTTCAGCAAAGATATTGATTCTCCCATTTTGCGCGACTTGAATGAAACCGCTATCCACGAGTAGGTCCATAGAGAAAGGAGAAAATGTGGGAAAATCAAGTCACGTGAAAAGGCGATAGGGTAGCGGATAGCGAGTAACGAATAAGGGGTAGCGGATATCCTAGCGCAGTGTTGGTTAGGAAAGGCGCCGTTGTTACGCGGCAATACGAGGTCAGCTGGTCAAAATGTACACTTCCATCTCGAGGCGAAAATCTCCGATTTGTTTTACAATTTTCGCATCGAATCGCGAAAGGCTTCCCACAATAACTACCAAAATGTAAGGGAACCTCAAAACCTCGTCTAATTGTTAAATTTCACCAAGTGCCATGATAATTTTAGTGAAAAAGTGCAAAAATAAAATTTGTAGTATATAATATTGCCTTTGAATTCAATTTAAATAGGCGTTCTAGTGTGAATTTGACAGTTGATCTTGTAAGTATACTGTGTAAAATCAAGTGATTATTATATTGTAAGATTGTCTCTTGAAATACTATCGATTTTGTTTACGTCTAACCTTTAAACTCGCGTAAGGTTTAGTTTACTTACAAGTTACAAATAAAATTGCGGAAGTTTTATCGATTTCGCGTTTTAACCCCACTTTTATTACATCAACGGAGAAATGTCACTTCTCGTTTTGCTTATTGTCGAGGTTCATTATGCATTTATTAATAATTGTAGTGATACAAAACGTCTTCCTGAAGACTAAGTTCTTTATCAAACGACTCTTTTTATCGTAAAAATGTTCATATTATTTGATATTGCACGAAAACACAACTAATATAATCGTTATTTTATCAAAATAATTCGTACGTATGTACTTCTATTTGAAAACATCTTTTTAACTGGATTTCGTAAATGTGATTTTATATTTATACATACATAAAATTTCTATTTCCTGAATGTTAAATATTGTTTACATACTTGTGTAAATATTCTTCTTATCAAATATAAAGGATTTAGAAAATATTGGACAACTTATTCAAGATACAATTAGCAAGAGTTTCCTTACAAGCATTTTTTCATTAACCAATCAGCCCCAGGTTTGAACAGATGATGACTTGGTAAAGCACACTTGTGTGGCATACTAAAATTGGGTAATTTTTGGATAGGGCCTGACACGCTTATTACGAATATTTTTTTGAAAAAAACTTTATATTCGCCTTAATTACTATAAAAGAACACTTTTTGCATTTCGGGCGGCGGAAAATTATGAATTTTAATTTTCAATTGCGTTAACCAAAATTCACTTCGCGAATCGATGCGGCGGCAATCAGCTGACAGCTGCCATTAGGTACGTCACTGTTATGTTGGTATCCCTGATACATTGCGTAGATACGACTATGGCTAACTTCGTGACAAATGGATTTGTATCACAAACCATGTTACACAAACCTAGCGTAGCCGGTAAACTAGTTGAAAACTGGGATGTTTTTCTTGCCTTGACGCGAGCAGGCGTTATTAAGGGGCACTTTCCTTTGTATCACAAACCATGTTACACAAACCTAGGTATCACACGAAGATAGCAACGGTCGTATTTAGCTCTTGTTAATGCATCAGTGATACCAACATAACAGTGCGTTCCTAATGTCGCCACATCGATTCGCGAAGTGAATTTTGGTTTTACGCAATTGAAAATCAAAATGCATAATTTTCCGCCGCCCGAAATGCAAAAAGTTTTCTTTTATAGTAATTAAGGCGAATATAAAGTTTTTTTCTAAAAATTATTCGTAATAAGCGTGTCAGGCCCTATCCAAAATTTACCTAAAATTGTGTTGTTCGTTGTGAAATTGTTCTAGCCATCTCCTGCTACAGCCTGGCAAGAAATAATTTTATTTTCACAGTATAATACTTTTGCAAAATGAAAGGGACATCCATCCTGAATCATTTCATAAAGAGTTGAGTAGAAAGCTCAGTTTTTCTCTAGATTGTAGCAAAGAATTTACTTTCTCGTTGCATACTAGGAATGTGTAATATAGATGCTTTAAAGCTGTGAATAATCCAAGAAAAAAAGAATAACACAAAATGTATTGTTCATTGTTCAAACATAAGTTGGTAAACAAATGTTACAACCCTGCAACTCGCACTGAATACTGTTTATTGTTCATAGTTCAAACATAAGTTGGTAAACAAATGTTACAACCCTGCAACTCGCACTGAAAACTGTTTATTGTTCATTGTTCAAACATAAGTTGGTAAACAAATGTTACAACCCCGCAACTCGCACTGAAAACTGTTTATTGTTCATTGTTCAAACACAAGTTGGTAAACAAATGTTACAACCCCGCAACTCGCACTGAAAACTGTGCTAAATATGAAGTTATAAATGCATTAGACAAATGTGTTTAATATATAAAACATTAAAGATATCCAAGATTTCAATATTGCCACTATTTCATCCCAAGTCATACTGAAATTTCTGCTAGCATTGATATTACATGTTTCTGGAAAAAAAATGGATTGGAAAGAATTCAATACACACCTTTGACAGACGACTTACCCAAAATAGCGTCCTACCCTTTTTCATACCACTTTATACTAATAGATGTACTGGAAACTAAATTACAAATCAAAAACATTACTGACTGAAAAAAAAACAAAATTACGTCCAATACCTGTACGTTTTTATCCCATACCACACTGAAAACCTTTCTAACTACAAAATTCCACGTTTCCAGAAAAAATGTATTGGAAAAAATTCAAGCATAGTCAACACCGCCACTGACAGAAAAAATCCAGCATGGCATCCAACACCCCGACCTTTTCGTACACGTGCGAGATATGCGGGCTGGAGGGCTTTTCCGACGAGGAGATGCGCGCGCATACGCTCATGTACCACGTGGAGGGGCAGGCCACATGTCCGTTCTGCGACCTCACCGACCTGACCTCGGACGAGATGCTGATCCATGTGAACCAGGCACATCTGGACTTCCTGACGCCTGAGGCAGAGCTGATGGTGTTTATCGATGATCAGAGTCCTGCGTAAGTGAAAATTCTCTCAATAATAATATTGCCGAATTTAGGTTTTTTATTTTGTTTTAAGCAGACTTTCATGAAAAATGGTTCTATTTGTGTTGTGTTGGACAGTACAGGGTTATTGGTACTTCATGTGAAATATTAAAAACACATCACACTCAGCGCCACCGATTTACAAAATTTATTATTTCTTATTCAATAATAGTTTTATTTTTATGTCAACTAAATTACCATACAGGCGCATGATCATCAAACATAATACTTTTAGTTGTCTGTGCGTTAATTTTCTTCAACTCAAATTTGATTTCAATATTAGTGTCATTTTCAAAATTGGAACTGATTGTGTGAAGAATTCAGACAAGCTATAAAGAATCTACCTATTTATATGATATTTTTTAAACAGAAAATTATTTTTATTGTCATGTTCAAAATTGGGAGTGATTTTTTTGAGAATTCGCACGATCCTGCGATTTTAGTACAATAATTTCAATAAATAAATAATAACTACCTAATCAAAAAAAATAATTATAGAATTTGTTTAGGTCTCATTTGACGGCCTCCGTGGTCGAGGGGTAAAGCTCTCGACTAGCAAGCTGGTGGTCGCGGGTTCAAAGCCCGTCATGCGCAAGTAAATTATATTTGATTAATGTCGGTTATTTCACAAATTACCCATTTAAAATAATATATAGAATATTTGCGGCACGTTCCAGAGTGGAAGATGCTCTCAGTATCGCCCTGGTGGGAGACCACTATTCATATGTTGCCTGAAATGGTTTTGGCCGTGCTTGGTGACCAGATCTGTATAACCAGGTACTTCCCCACCTTCATCTTCCCAATCTCCTTCTCTTCCCCACTACCTTCAGTCTCACAACATACCCCAATTGGGGATGCCATAATCCCACTGGCTCCAGATGGTTGGGAGCAGTTGGGACTCTTATATGGTTTCACATAAAAAAGGTCCAAGTAGAATACAATAAAAGCATATATAAAACAATACACAATGTTTATTTGAAGTCCGGTGGGTATATTTATATCTTTAAATCTCTCATCAAATACCTCAATCATAATTAATCGTCAATTTTCAGCTTACTGCAATAACCCTGATTCGGTGATATGAATCTTCACACAATCTTTCAAATTAATTGTTTATTAAATCGTCTACCTTCATGTCGGATATAATAATATGCGTATCACCAAAAAAATGTTTCTTTTGTATAGAAGAAAGAGTAAATAAAAATCAATACTGGTTCAACCTTATCTTTTGTTTGCTTACCCAACACTTTCAGAACTAATACTGAAGTTGCAATAATTATTATAATATACAGGGTTTTCCAATAAGAGGTGTTATTTTGATATTCAATCGTAAAAGATCAAAGGTTTCGTTGCTTGTGTGGCACGTAGCGCCATCTTTTTGAAAGTAAACGTTGTCCAGATCAATACCATCCAATTCCGGCCATAAAAAATCATTAATCATCTCTCGATAGCGCAATCCATTCACCGTAACTGTTGCTCCAGCCTCATTTTCGAAAAAGTAAGGTCCAATGACTCCGCCGGACCATAAACCGCACCAAACAGTCACACGTTGAGGATAGAGAGGCTTTTCAACAATAACTCTTGGGTTTTCCGAGCCCCAGATGCGACAATTTTGCTCGTTGACGAAGCCACCGAGGTGGAAATGGGCCTCATCACTCAAAATGATTTGCATTTGATTCACTCAAGTAAATTTGGATAATTTCAATGCGTTGTTGAAGGGTGTATCGTTCCATTTTTATTAATGGCATAGTTTCTACTTGTCAAATTTCAAAAAATGACAGCTTCAAAAGTAACATCTACTGAAATAGCGGGCTATTCAAAATAACACCTCTTATTGGAAAACCCTGTAGTTTTACTCTCAGTCGGTACGGTCCCTTGTGAAAGACCACCATTCAGAATTGAAACATTGCTTGAAATGGCTTTAAATATGTTTGGTGACCAGACATGAAATGCCAGGTTCCTCTTCCGCATCTCCTTCCCCTGTCCGCTACCTTCAGCCTAAAAAACATACCCAAATTGGTGATTCCATTGTCTTATTGGCTCCAGACCACTCGGAGCAGTTGGGATTATTTGCGGTATTGACATTAAAAAAAATTTGATCCCAAAAAAACATATTTTTTTAAAATGATTTATTTATCCATTTTACGTAATTTATTGTCGGTACATTGGCAGTAATGTTATGGTAATTCATTTTTGGGTTAATATACTGTGTATCCCTGATGGGATACTGTAATGCTATTCGAAAGGTTGGCTAGTGTGAACATATTATTTTTCCATATCATTCATTGGCACTACAGTTTGTACTAGCTAAATTTTCTCTATCATTACTCCTTTGGGGATCAATGGTGAGGCACGAAATGAAAGAAGGTGTTGAAGGTCACATGTGTTTTATTGGTGAGTCAGTAGCCGTGACAAAGAGATGATGAAGGACAGATGTAGAATACTCCGGTTGCTGCTGTGATGTGTTGGCAGGTCAAGCGCGGGTCAGTGAGTCGACGCCGGGCGCTGGTGACCGGGACTCGATGTAGGTCAGGCACTGGCGAAGAACGTAGGTCTTCAGGCACTCCAGTGCTGACGAGACGGCCGAAGGTGCGACGGACCTTATAGGCGGTTGAACGGGAACGATGTAGACCAGTGAGGATGCTGCGTGTCCTCGTGGTGGTCATGGTAGCGTGGAAGAAGCGCTGGTCAGAGACGCTGGAACCAGGGCGCTTGTAATCCGAGTAGCGCTGGCCGCGGACGTGGCCGAGGCGCTATGATGATGTCCCGATAGAGTCCATGATGATAGGGGCGAAGCCGGGTACGTGTCCCTCGCGCTAGTAAGAAGAACGCGGGTGATCTTTGATCCTTGTAGACTGGCGGCAAAATTATGACTGACTGACTGACTCGCTGCGTCGGGCTTATTTATACTTCTCGGCCGACGGCGGCAGTAGGTAGGTGGATGGCAACTAAATCGAAGACACTCGCTCGATCTGGATCATTCGCGAACTTTCGACGGCTTGGCAATTATGCCTAGGCCGTAGGCTCAAACCTTCTGGCGAGTTCTCGTAGTATTCGAGACGGACTGCGGTGTTATTGTCATCAATAGGCAGGTAGGTACTTGAAGTACGTAGATTACTTTGTTTACGATTTAACGATGCAAGTACATAATTCGGGAGTAGATACTAAGTAGGTCAAGCGGTTTATTATTAATTATTCAATGGATTAATATCGACGCTACACTCCTGTTGCACTAAAATAATTATATCGTTAGTATGTAAAAGCCCTTATGGGCGTACAATATAATAAATAAATTAAGAAGCAGGAAAGCGCAAAACACGGCGTAATAAACTTAAATTTTTACACCATAATACTTTTTGCAGTGAAAATCTAAAATCATGAGTAATGTAATGTCATTACCTTCTCACAAATATTGTCGCATTGTGGCATTTGTCTTGGCCAATCTCGTTACAATATATATAGATGTGCTGTAGAAATCTCCGAGTGTCAAGCAAAATGTACATCAATTGTAGTGCTTTCGATTTCGTAGTTTTACTATTAAACTCCATGCGTCGCGTAAGATCTTGGGTTATCTCTATATTTGACGGCCGGCATAGTCCAGTGGTAACGCATTGGACTGCCATTCCAAAGGTCGCGGGTTCGAACCCGGCGTGCGCAAATAAATTTTATTTGATTAATTTGTGTTATTTCACAATTAATTAATTAAAATAATATATAGTATATTTGCGGCACGTTCCAGAGTGGAAGATACTACCAGTATCGCCCTGGTGTAAGACCACCATTCAGAATTGAAACGTTGCTCCAAATGGCTTTACCCGTGTTTAGTGACTAGATCTGAATAGCCAGGTACTTCCCCACCTTCCTCTTTCCCTTCCCCACTTACCTTCAGCCTCACAACATCCCCCAATTGGGGATGCCATAGTCTCACTGGCTCCAGACGGGAGCAGTTGGGACTCTTGTGAGGTATTCACTATAAAAAAAAAAAAAAAAAAAATGTAAATTGCCTTAAAAAAATGCCCTCGTGTGTGATGAGAATATGTTTTAATTTCTCGGCACATACTAGTAAAAGCCAAGAAATAACATTTCATTTATAAATACACGCAAATAACTTATCTTTTTCGACTGTTAAAAATAATTCTGTTGTTTCCCGTCTGAAGATTTTACGCATCATAGAGAAAATGCAAGGCCGACTAGAGTAGAACTCTGGGTGTGCAACAGCCGAATTACAAAGTCAGTGTGTGATGATTTAAACTTTCCCAAGTTTTCACACCCGGAAAGAAAATCCCTACCCTGGGAAAAACGAAAATTATTAACACAATAAGAAATACAGAAAAATACAGAATAGAAGGATTAGTTAAATTTAGATTGGGTTTAAATGTTTTTGAGTCTTTCAATAGCCGAGTTCTCATTCACTCTACCTTCTAAAAGAACATAGGTTACCACACCAACGAATTACATTAACCTTTCCATATCTTAAAGCAAAAAATCACACAACGTTAGATGAAAGATTATTGTACGATAAAGCCACGAAGGTCTTGTTTACTATGTGAAAAAATCATAGGGACTCGTGGAAGTTTAGGCAATAGGAGTTAGAACCTCCTTACATTTCAAAAAAAAAAGTTAGGAGCTTTAAACCCACGAAGGGTTATTTCCCATTAACAGCCATGGGTAGGCTCAGTTAATTAGTAGACGAGTCGAGAGGCTCAGATAGGCAGCTCCGAAGGTCGGATCATCACAAATGGTCCATGTGACCAGGAGGTTAATCTGACTGAAAATCAGTTAGGAGAAGTTATTTTACGTTCATAGTATAGTTTAATATTCTCCATCAGGGAAAGTCTATCAGTAGGACAACCAATTTCATTACAAATGATTTACCGTGGCCAGGAGTATGACATCATAAACATATGTCAAAAACCAATACATTACAAGTGCTTCATACAAATCAGCAGTAATAATGAGTATCAACAAGAATCGCCGTCATTTGCAAACTGTCATTGCTCTATTATGGCACGGCACTGACATATCACTCGACACCTCAGAATTTGTCAGGCGCCCAGGCTTGTAATTCTAGTCAGCCTTGAGGTTATATTCGACCCAACTTTTGAATATAAAAACTCCGCCCGGTCCTATAATTTTTTTCATTCAGACACATATTTTTTTAATGTTTATCTTTGTCATACATGAGCAACTTTTGAATTAAGAATTTACTGGAAACATAAAGAGTGTTTCTTACTTGCCACATTTTATTTTAATTTTGTGAGACATTTCAACTAAATTAATAATACATAATTTTGTCTTGGCAGATTCGTGAATAAATCATTTAAATTTTTTTTTTTTTTTTTCAGTTTTTTCATAACTGTGCTTTTTCATAACAAAAGTGAGAACACTAGGGGGAATGAAACAATATGAAAGGGACGATTTGTCGAAAAACTTATAAGAGCATTTAAATTGTACTGGTGGCCATTTTTTTTTAACACATGGCCAACCCTACTTGACGGAGTATTTACTTTAGTTCGTGTCTATCCTTTGATCTGTGATTACAAAGAACATTAATTTACCCAACTTTGCCCATCATGTAAGTGTTAAACACATCATTCATGTTGAGATGTCGGTGTAAATGTTTATTATCAGATAAGAGTTGGCACATAAATCTGGCAGATTTTATGAGCATTTCTTTTTTATCTGAGCTGTTTGCTCAATAGTGCGGGAACTGCATTTAAGTAATCTAGTCTCAGTTTAATATTGCGAGAGTAATGTTGTGAACGGTTTTGAGTTACCCACTGTAATAATAATTTTACTACATATCAACCATTACAATCAATTCTCCAAGGCATGGAATAGGGTTAATCTCTTTATTTATAAACGAGTTCAGCTGTGTTATTGTTATTTAGTAAATAAATAGTTTGATAATGCCTTCAGAAGGTGAAACAGCTGTCACACATAATAATAATAATAATGACACAGCAGAACTTGTTTATTAATAAACTATTTTTTTATAAATTCAATAACAATATTATTGAATATATAAAAGAATAAGTAAAATAAAATGGAGTTAAACAAATTAAACTTGAACACAATAGATTTTAATAAGTGTAAAACTCAATTTTTGTGCACTTTTTATAATTTTTTTCTGTAAATGTTTACTTTGCGTGTTTGACTCGCATCCAAGATATTTGTGTTTATATCTTACATTTTCAAGGCAGTTCTTTTAATCTTTTTATAGCAGTCATTATAAATACCATAGCATAAAAACTCTTCACTCAGAACATCTCAATACAATCTGTCAATTATTATTTTATATTTTGTTCTCCACGGTATAAACAACAAAATAACGTTTAAAAATACATAGTGATTGATCCTTAGTGATGCTATTAAACTAATATTTTCCAGCATTTATGCAATATGATAAGTAGTATCATATTTATTTTAAATGAAGACTCACAGAAGACCATCTGGTACTCCCTCAGAGTCACCCATGAGATTGCTGTGATTCTATGAAGGGAAAAGGCAAGAGTGAATTTGGGTCTTGAAAAGATTTAGGACTTCCAAGAGAATGTCAACAATGATTCTATACCTGTTTATTTCAGCTTTGACGAGGATTCAGACACAATATCAGAGAGTCACACGAACAACAGCAACACTCCGACTTCGGTCCAGAATGGCTGGCACACTCCGACCAGCAATGGCCACGGCCCACCGACACCTTCCAACAAAAGCAGCCACATGCACTACGGCAATGGTCTGAGGAGTACCAGCCAATCCAGCCTCGCCTCGCAGTCCAACGGAACCACTTCCCAATCCAACGGCACAGCCACCCACAGTGCAAAGAGTAAAAAGTTACCAGGGGCACCTCCTTTGAGAGAGGCCAGCACTTCTAAGAAGAGCAGCAGGGAGAATATCTACAATGGAAGTGGATCCGACTCGAAAGGCAGTCGAAGATGTGAAAGCAGCCTATCAAAAACCAAATCTAAAAGCAAGTCGACGAGTAGACAGAATTCTGTTGAAAGCGTAGCGTCGAGTAACCATAGCGGAGCTAAAAAACACGGTAAGTTACTTTTTCTTTTATGACTCTTCTCATAAAGATATTGGTAGTAGTCAGCAGAACTTACTCGATTTAGTGTTTTGGATTTAACACCAATTATCAGGTAAATAGGTTCATCTACTAACCTTTATATACATACACCAACATAAAACTAGGACGTGCAATGAAATCAGGCTACCAAAGAAGGACAAAGCGAATACCCAGAATAGTATATTTTATAAAGGGATGAAATACTATAACGCGCTGCCGGAAAACCTTAAGTCTGCCCCAATTGAAAAGTTTAAGATGTTGTGTAGGAGCCATATCAAGAAAGAAAAAAAAAAAAAACATAGTATATTTAAATGTAATAATTAATTAGTCATTTGTAATCTTAAATGTACAAATTACTAAAATAAAATCAATAAATAAAAATAAAAATTTATGTTGGCTGATAGGCACTGGATCTGATGATGTCTTTAAGCTGATTTTTAGTTATTTGGAGCAACACACTAATTACTGCATATTATGTAACAAAATATTTTCTGTTATTGTTTTATATTTATGCTACGATTTTTATTCAATCTTAGTCCCTAAATACAGTCTGATAAAAATGCAGAATGTAACTGTGCGAATCATATTCAGAAAGCCCTTCAGGCATCCAACAAAGCCGCTTTTCCAGTCTTTAAAAGATATATTATTTGACTTTTTTATGTGAGTACCGCATCAGAGTCCCAACTACTCTCAACTGTCTGGAGCCAGTGAGACTATGGCATCCCCAGTTGGTGTATGTTGTGAGGCTGAAGATTGTGGGGAGGGAAAGAGGATGGTGGGGGAGTATCTGGCTATTCAGATCTGGTCACCAAACAAAGCTAAAGCCATTTCAAGCAATTGTGGTCTTAAACCAGGGCGATACTGAGAGTATCTTCCACTCTGGAACTTGCCACAAATATATTATTTTGTGTTCCTTATCGATGCCTGGAATCCATTATGAGAGAGAGCTTGCTCTTTCGCCCTTTTTATTTACGTTTCGCGCGTGTTTATTCCCTATATTTGCCCCTTTTCTCCACTTGCCACACTTTCTCTCCCTACTGGCAACACTGTAGTGACGCGCATTTCAGGTCACGTGATGTTTTTGTCCACCTGGACACGCGAGTTGAACGACTGACGCAACAGGTGTCCGCTCTGACGGACGCCCTAATGGGCAGTCGCGTAGAACTCGAGGAATTTCCGGGGAGAGAAGCCCCCGCTGAAGGTATACGGCGGGAAGTATCGGGGTTCATAGAACTACCCGCCAGCCTAGCCGCCCAGAAGAACATTCTGGAGTTCGGAAACCCGAGCACCGTGGTGAAAGAGGCACCGATCCCGAAAGCGGACGCGAGAAGAGTGGGAGTTATTTCGGCTCTTCAACATTTTAACTCGGAGGAATGGTCGCGGGTTCGCTATGCCGAAACCCAAAAGGCTTACACCGCCACGCCTGCCTTCGTAGAGCTGGAAGTGAATGAAGAGCTGAAGAGGCTTGACAAGAACAGCTCTTTTGCACCAGCCCTGGATCGTTCCCTGGGAGCTCTCTCGAATGCCATCTTATCACAAACGGAGGCAGTAAAAGGGAATATGCAGACGCTGGTAAACTGGGCAGCCGATCCCGGCACCTGCTTGACCCCTTCGACCCTGTTCGAGAAAATCCAGGAGATGTTCGCCAAGGAATCCCCACACAGTAGGATCACGGACGACGTCCTACAAATTGTATGTGGAAGGCGAACTGAGTGTCTCCAAAGTAGGCGAAAGGCCCTGTTGGAGGGAATAACAGACCCCTTTACCAGGGAAGGCCTCGCCAGGATCCCACCGAGCTCCAGTCACCTCTTTAATAAAGAGGAACTTGCGGCCTATATCTTGGCAAACGGGGGACGAGACAAGGTTGTCAGTGTCGCACCTTCGTCCTATACCCCCCGTCAACCATAACCCTCTACTTCACAAATGGCAAGGCTGGTGAGGGAAGCTCCACCCTCACTCCCTAGAAAGCCCTTTCGACCCGCTCCCAGGCCAGAGAAAGATAGGACACATCGCCAGCCCACCAAGAAGCAAGAGCCCTCTCGCAAGGCGACTAGCGATCGGGGTAGGAGGCGATGGAGGTGACTGGAGGCCAGAGCCCTTCTGGGGAGGACGCCTGAAGGCATATCGGGAGGTGTGGAGGGAGTTGGGGGCGTCACCACTAATCCTGAACATTCTGGAAGGAGCAAGGATTCACTTTGTGTCCAAACCTCCTCTGGCTCTCCCGTCGGCCGAGCTCAGGCAGAATTTCAGGACAAAGTCGTCTTCAGACATGACCGCGCACATCGAAATGATGAAAGCGTCAAAGATTCTGGAGGCAGCAGACGACTCCCCGAGCTTCCTGTCAGGTATGTTCCTTACCTCCAAATCAGACCACACCTTCAGACCCATCTTCAACTTGAAGGCCTTGAACGTCTTCATAGATTCAAAGCCCTTCAAACTTTTCAGCCATTTTCGGGTTCCGGAATTCCTCCAACCCGACAATTGGATGATAAAAGTAGACCTCTCCCAGGCTTATTTCCACGTGCCTATCGCAAGATCGCACCGGAAATTCCTGCGCCTCGTCTACGATGGAGAACTCCTTCAGATGACGTGTCTGCCCTTCGGCCTGTCATCAGCGCCAAGGATCTTCTCGCTGCTCTCAAACTGGGTAGCGGAGCTGCTAAGAAGGAAGGGACTGAGGACAGTAGTCTACCTAGACGACTTCTTAGTAGCAAACCAGTGCAGAGAACACCTGGCCCGCCAAGTCGTTACTATAGTGCACACACTTCAACAACTAGGTTGGTGCATAAACCTGGAGAAATGCATCCTGACGCCCACGCAAAAGTTGGAGTTCCTGGGCATAACATGGGACACGAGAGCAGACCAAAAGTCTCTCTCCGACCGCAAGTGCTCTGGTCTACGCCAAGCCTTACAGGTTCCCTTGGAAGTCGGCAGTTGCTCTCCCAGGCAGGCTCTAGGTCTCCTGGGAAGACTCAACTTTGCAAATTTCGTGATCCCTCGTGGTCGCTTGCATTGCCGCAGACTGCAGAGGTTCAGCCGTCACATACATCATCTGAAACTGTCTCGGCCGGTTGCTCTGTCCGCCGCAGCACTGCAGGACATACAGTGGTGGCTAGGGGCCATCGGAAGGACGAGCCCAATTCAACCCCTCCCATTCCATCACTTCCTGACGACAGATGCAGCGGACACAGGATGGGGAGGACAACTAGACGACACCACAGTTGCGGGTCATTGGACGGAGGAGCAGACACTATGGCACTCAAACCGGAAGGAAGCATACGCCGTGTTAGCGGTCATCAAAGACCAAGCTCATCTCCTGGCAGGAACAAATGTCTTACTACAGACGGACAACAAGACAGTTGTTGCTTACGTCAACAAGGAAGGGGGCACAAAATCCCTTGCCCTTCTAGAAACAACGCGGAAGTTACTAGATTTCGTAGACCAGATGGAGATATCTCTGACAGCCCAATACATTCCAGGAAGATACAACGGAATTGCGGACCGTCTCTCTCGGGGCGCACAGCTCCCAGAGTGGCACCTACTAAGTCCGGTGACGGAAAAGATATTTGGAAAATGGGGTTGCCCTCAAATAGACTTGTTCGCTTCAGCCACGGCTCACGTGGTACCAACCTACGTATCCAGAGACTCAAGCGACTGCTCAGCTTGCTTTCCCAACGCGTTCAGTCGACCTTGGGACTACAATCTAGCATGGGTATTCCCTCCGCCAAATCTCGTTCCGAGAGTGCTCGCACACTTAAATCAGGCAAGGGGCATGTTTCTGCTAGTCGTCCCAAAATGGGAGAGGACCTTCTGGAGAAGCGACCTAAAACAGCGAACAGACGAACCCCCAATGCGCCTGCAAAGTCTAGAGGGAGTCCTAATAGACACTTCGACAGGACTGCCCCCTCCCAGGATCCAGGATCTGGAACTAGAGGTGTGGAGAATTGCGGGTGGGATCAAGCCCTCACATCTTGGAGTCGGGAAGAACGCCAACTCCTCAACTCATCCTGGAGAGAGTCTACACTGAAGACTTACAAACCTGCATGGGATAGGTGGCGTAGATGGGGCACGCAGAACGGCGTGGATGTCAACAATCCCCCACCAACAATGGTCGCCAGGTATCTAGCCCACTTATTTGTTCGAGAAGGTCTAGCCCCTAAGACCATTCAGGTCCACAAATCAGCCATCGTCACATTTTGCGGCCCAGCTCAGAATGCGAGAAAAATCAGTTCTGATTTTCTGGTGAGACACGTTCTCAAGGCAATCTCAATGGCACGAGGAATCAAAGAGCAAGCCCCCATCTGGGACCCAAGACAGGTGGTAGACTGGTTGGTCAAGAACCCCCCCGCAGAAGACTCACTATTTGAAGCATCACGAAGGGCAGCAATACTTCTCGTCTTGGCGTCAGGCAGGAGAGTTCATGATTTAACTCTCCTAAGAGTTACCCCAGACCATTTTATCGACAAGAGGAATACGATCACCTTGTGGCCAGTTTTCGGAGCAAAGACCGATTCAGCCAAGCACAAACAGTCAGGCTGGAAATTGACGGGTTCAGAAAAAGACAACATCAACCCACTTAAATGGTTGAGGAAAGTTGTTGCTCTCTCTAAAGCCAGAAGAGGGCCGCTACTAAAGGACCTGTTTGTGACCACATCAGGAGAGGCAAAACCTGCAACGCAGACAATAATAGGGGGGTGGATTAAATCAGTCCTCAGAGAAGCAGGAGTCCACGCAACCCCAGGAAGTGTACGCTCGGCTGTAGCCTCTCTAAACTGGTTGGAAGACTATCCTATAGAGGAGATACTCACAAGAGGGAATTGGAAATCTGAGCACACCTTCCGGAAATTCTACCGAAGGGAGGTCGCTCACTCGGGTAGCGAAAACCTCCAGTGCTCAATGGCTCCATTCTTTACTCCAGTTTAAATAGCATCACATATAACGCAAGTTTCAGATCACCAGGTGAGAGCAGACACATCTCATAATGGATTCCAGGCATCGATAAGGAACACAAAATAGAATAATTATACCTACCAATAAAATTTATATTTTGTTTCCATCGATGCCTGGAATCCAGGTAATCCCTACCTGGTGCATTACGAGTCATATGAACAAAAACATCACGTGACCTGAAATGCGCGTCACTACAGTGTTGCCAGTAGGGAGAGAAAGTGTGGCAAGTGGAGAAAAGGGGCAAATATAGGGAATAAACACGCGCGAAACGTAAATAAAAAGGGCGAAAGAGCAAGCTCTCTCTCATAATGGATTCCAGGCATCGATGGAAACAAAATATAAATTTTATTGGTAGGTAAAATTATTCTATTTTAAATGAATAAATTGTGAAATAACACAAATTAATCAAATAAAATTTACTTGCCCACTCCGGGATTGGAACCTGCAACCTTCGGCTTGCTAGTCGAGAGCCTTACCGCTCGACCACCGAGGCCGTCAACATTTTATCAGAGTCACCATATGTATACAGCGCCTCACGCATACAACAATCTGACACTACCGACCGTAAAAATAACTCTTGAGAAAATATCAAAAGGAAATTGAAGACTATGAAATAGAACTTTTTACTCTTTATGCATTGCTAATAGAACTGTCCTGCATTTTTACTTTAAAATTTTTATTTGTTTATATATTATCTAATCATCGTCTTTTTAACCATATGTCTAAAATAGTATACTCCTTTTCTTATTTTACGCATTGCATGCTTTATTAATTCTTCGCCATCACATATTTATCTAAATTTAAAATCACTACATACCTAAATCTGTCAATAACATTGCAATGAAATATTTTTATTGTACATTCCTGTCACCTTCCTCAGAACAGGTTACACCTCGTGAGGCAGGTAATGTAAAGCATACAATTAAATTATATAGACAATCAATTATGGTATGGACATACTAATATTGTTGTTTTTTTTTGTATGAAAATGTAAAAATTATATTTCAATAAATGCTCTACTGAAAATATTAAATGTAGTTATTCCTCGTCATAGAATATTTCACTTAAAATGTTATTTTAATTTCAGATTACAGAAACAATTCTGGTAACAATTCTAGCAGTGAATATGAACTCTCGCCCGCTGGCAGCAAGGTAAACCATTTATATTTATTGTTTTTGTGTTTAATTCGTAGAACTCCATTTAATTTTTTTTATAAATTTAATTTAGATTAAATTTGATAATATTATTATTAAGTTCGGCAAGTGTTTTAGTTTTTTATTATTGTGACAGCTGTTTCGGCTTACAAGGCCATTTTCACAGTTTGAAAATGGCCTTGTAAGCCGAAACAGCTGTCACAATAATAAAAAACTAAAACACTTGCAGAACTTAATAATAATATTATCAAATTTAATCTAAATTAAATTTATAAAATAAACCATTTATCATTATCTTCTCTGTAGTTAAGTCGCCCTGATAACTAATAATTCTGTTACTAATTATTCTAATCTACTAACCACTAACAAAACACCCTTAACTTCAACAGCTGTCTCTGTCAAGTGCTGGCCAAGGGTCACCTCTGAGATCTCAGTTGGCCCTAAAGCTGAAAACTAACACTCCAAAGAAGGTCAAACCTCCTACCCCTAGTCCACCAATAATACAGGTAATTGGATACTTAAAACCCCCACTTCCGAACTTCTTCTCCTTTCCCTGTTCTATTTCCTCTAACCTCACAACATTCCCAAAATGGGGATAGCCATAGTCATCATATTCCGGGTTTGAGTCCTCGCTAAATTGCATTCACACAAATAAGGAACTCCAGTGCAAAATATTATTACTAAAAAAAATACATTCATATTTTATTTTATTTATTTATTTATTTATTCATTTAAATTTACACACAGTACAATATGATACAAGATATAATTAAAATATTTTGTGATTATTGATTATTGTACCTTATCAGGTCGAAATTATTGGTTCCTAACTAGGCAAATTGCCCGTTCCAAGAAACCAAAAAATATGTGAAAGTAAGTGTGTGATTTGTCTATGTCTATAATATATCTCATTAATGTTTTAATCTGTGATGTTTAATCGTTACAATCTTATGATAGAGTCGAACTTGAGCTGTTGTGTATGTTTCAATTGTGTATGAACAATAATTAGAATAATGGAAGATATATATAGTGTGTGATTAGTCTATGTCTATTTATTACGTGACGTTTTTTAACATTTTTTCAGATTCTCCTCTGCCCAGTCCAATCAACCATTTAGTTATTATTGGGCCTATG
The DNA here is from genome assembly GCA_026573805.1 of Hesperophylax magnus. Lineage (NCBI taxonomy): Eukaryota > Metazoa > Arthropoda > Insecta > Trichoptera > Limnephilidae > Hesperophylax > Hesperophylax magnus. The sequence continues at coordinate 186,908 of JAIUSX010000243.1, forward strand.
TATGAAATATTACAAGTTTTAATGTTTAATTCAGGGGGGATTTTGTTGTACAATTTAGGTCCCAAGTATGTGTGTGTCTTTTGGTACTTTGCCGTATTGCTCGTTGGGATCATAAGGTCATTTCTGGTGTGGCTTCTTGTGATGTGTTTATGGTCAATTTTATTAATATTGTCTAGATTTTTATGTACATGGATAATAACCTTTTTTATATAGTTTTGACGAACATCAAGTACATTAAATTGTTTAAAGAGCTCATCGCTAGAGAACCTATATGGTTTGCGCATTATGACTTTAATTATTGATTTCTGGGCCTTCATAAGCGGATCTAGAATTGATCTTCCTGATGCTCCCCAACCAATGCAACCATACATTAAGAGGGGGTTGCACAGTCCGAAATATATTTTTCTAAGATCTACTTGTCTAATTATGTTTCGCACTGCAAAGAAAATGTGAGTAAGTTTTCTTACCCTAGTTGTAAGATTGTCAATGTGATAATTCCACTTAAGATGATTGTCTATTATAACACCTAGGTACTTGATGTTTTTCACACATTCAAGATCTTCACAATTGCAGTGAGGTTCAGTATTATAGGAGTTACAGTCATGATTATGTGTTTTTATTGTGTGTGTTGTACTAGGTTGAGCTGAATCTCATGTATTTGGTTTTAGAAGTGTTCAGTGTTAGTAGATTTTTGTTGAGCCATTGTTTTATCACATTAATTCCACTTTCAGCAAGTTTGTGTGTGTCAGTCCAGTCATCTCCTTCAAAGATAGCTACCGTATCGTCTGGGAATGTAATAATTTTACCACCGATTGGTAGCTCGCACAACTCATTGATATAGATTATAAATAGAAGGGGTCCCAATGTGCTTCCTTGTGGTACACCAAAGTTAGTGCCTAGTGAGTTACTCAAAGTTTTACCAGTTTTGAGTTGCTGGCTTCTACCTGCTAGGTAACTCTTTAGCCATTCGTATGGCATACCTACAATTCCAATATTTTGTAGTCTTTTGAGGAGTATTTTGTGAGAAATTGTGTCAAAAGCTTTGGCTAGGTCTAAGAATATTGCAATGTTTTTCTTTCCACGATCTATATTATTAGAAATATGTTCTGTGAGTTGTGCTATGGCGTCGTCCGTACCTCTCCCTGATCGAAAGCCGAACTGATTTTTGCTTAAAAGTTTTCTGTTCTCTATGTAATTACTTTTAAAGATCTATTTTTAAAGATTTTTTCAATAATATTTGAGATAGCGCTCAACAGAGATATTGGTCTATAATTGTTAACTTGGTTTTTGGGTCCACTTTTGTGGATTGGTACTACTATAGATTTTTTAAGATGATCGGGGAAAATCCCAGAGGAAAAGTTTTTATTGATAATGTTTGATAGAGGCGTTGCTACATTGTGTGTAATGATTTTAAGTATAAATGTGTTTAGATTGTCAGGACCTTTAGAGTGTGTAGTGTTAAGACTGTCAATGATTTTTAAAACCTCTCCGTTTGTCGTAGGTGTGAGTTTAAATGAAAAAGGATTTTGTTTTGATTCTATTGACAATGCCAGTGAGTCTTCGGTTTCCTTGGTGACACTTAAGATGTTTTCTGCAAGCTTAGACCCAACCATCGTAAAGTATTGGTTTGTGTGGCACGCAATTATGTCCGAATCAATGATGGATGTATTCCCAATTTGTAATTCGTTAATATTGAGTTCAGTTTTATGTTTAGTGTATGTAATTTGTTTAACGATTTTCCACATATTTTTGCTAGATGTATCTCAGTCGAGTTGTTGCTTATAGTACCGTTCTTTATCGTTACGCATAACATTTTTACAAATGTTACGGTACCTACGGTAAATCTGTTGTTTGAGAGTATCCTGTGGGTCTTTTGTCGCCAGTCTGTGTAAGTGATTTCTTTTGTGTATGGCTTTTACAATACCTTTACAATAATTTATAAATCAACAATCGGTGATTCTGATTATAAAAGTTTTATTATATATTATTGTACGGGACGTGTTTGCCTGCACAAGAAAAACTGTAAAATATAAGCACCGGCACACATTTACCTTTGTCCTTTGTAATGATTCAAATAAAGCACTTGAGGTATTTCATTTGAATCGTTACAGAGTTATTTCAAATACCATAAAAAAGCAGGGAATATTGACTCTTGTAATATGTTTGCATAAACGAATGCGTCTTGAGAAAGACGATATATTCGACATTTGTAATCTGCATTTTTAAAAGAACGCCTTTATAAAGACGGTTGGTTTTTATTATTTATATAATAAACCACCATCACATCAAAACGCCCTGTTTGGTTGGCACAACTGTCGATTCTGACATCATCGCAAACCATTTCATCCTGTTTTTTTTTTAAAGTATTTGTTTGTGAGTTTTGTTTTTAAATTATTATATAATAATATAATATTAATCTGCTTTGCTTCTGACGAAATTGAAACTTTATTTAGGTGGCTGCTATACACATACATATATTGTTGTTAAATATTAAAAAAAAACACATATCTAGGATATTATCATGGGAAAATCAATAACCAACCACCGAAATTATGATAATGTATTATTATTCTTAGATTTAAAGTTGGTACATTATTTAATTACTAATGGTTTAATATTTATAATAAGATGAAGTTAATTTTTTTGATGGGAAATTTGTGAATCTGACCTCAAAAACATGCTGTTTGGCAGATCGGGTATTTTGAGATTTTGGAATCACCTAGAAATATTTCCAGGTGACATTCATTTTCAAATAGCTTCGCTGTTTTTAATGTATACCAAAATGAAATACTGTTTTTGAAAGCAGATCAAAGAATCTTTTGGATTTTAATATTGCAAACGGATTATAATAAGGAAGTTGAGTGAAAAATATTTTGACTTATAAAAAATATGTTCATGTAGATCAAAAAATATCGATTCTAAATATATAAATATATTTCTATATTATTATTCTTAGAATTAGTTAAACGTTCTTGAAAAAGCATTCAATAGCAATAGACTGTATACGCTCCACGATTGGTCGAAAGAATTCTGACGTCACATGTGTCGTGACTTGTACGTACAACGGATCACTTATGGTGCATCTCTTTCTATTGCATGAGAGATGGTCGGTTTAGATGAGAGAGGTGTATAGGCCAAACGTTTATTTAAGTTTGTCAAATATATGTACGTATTTGTTGTTATTATTATATGAAATGGATTTCTAAAGATACATATTCGTATAGTGCTTTATAATAATATGTTGTTTATTGCATAACTTAGAAGTTTTTATTATTATACATGTCACATAACATGTGATACACTTCAGGCCGCCGGCCGCCCAGAAAAGTCTTACAGTGAACTGGGCTGTAAACCGTTATTTTACTTTTGGTCTTTACTTTTCTGCGCGGTGGTCCTGAATTCGCGCGGGGCAAGTCAACAAATAGCGACGACAATACCGTACCGGGCTTGAAAATCAAATATTCTAACTTAAAATATTAATTTAACTATGAAATCTTAATCAATTTTCTTTTTTTTTTAATAACATCAATTCTAATAGACGGTTACCATTGGTAAAAAAATTACTGGAATTCCTTATTGAAGAATTAATTTTTTTTCCATACATAATCTTTAAGCGACGTGGTTCTTACAGTTTGAATGACGTCACACCCACACCGCTCAGATTCCGCTCGTTTTGGCGGGCTTAATAAAATTCAAACTTTGAGAATTAATTTAACTATGAAAACCAACTTTAAAAAAAAAAAAAAAAATACTCGTATTTAAGTTTGAATGCGAACATTGATAAAAAAAAATTAAAAAAATGGACTCAACTTCCTTATTCGTAATAAGTATTGAAATTCTGATTTCAGAAGTAGAGGATTGAGATTATTTTGTTGCTTACCAAATGTTTTTTTTTTCCTTGAAAACTGTACAAAATACCGCTTTATATGAAATGTAAATGCATATTTTATTACACAAATGAATTATAAAGATTATTGTCACTTCACTTTTTTTTATTTCATATAAAATTAATTAATAAAAACATCACAAATCTTTCGCAAACAAGCAAAATTTTAGAATATATTACAATTATTTGGAAGTGTATAGTAAACTTTTAGATAAAAATACAAAGCTTGGTGTGGACTCTTTCGAACACTGCTTAAATCATATATCTCACGGTAATATAAATGGAGACAGAACAACTTTTATGAGTCTGTCTCAGTGTTGAGCCGTAAAGTACACAAAAATTGCAGAGAAAAATTTAACTAAATGCAACAATTTAACCAATTGCGGAAATGGTTGAATTTTTTACATATTGATCCAAATGTGATGAGATGTCGACATTTATCTGGTTTATTTTATAAATAAAAACTTCTTAGTACTGAGTAATAACAGTTCTTTAATTACTAAATTTGCCCTGTCGAAAATAAAAGTAAGCTCCTTATGACTGGTGACCTTACACAGACACTCTTCAAACTAACTATGACAATAAAAAAAATATATACTGGTATTTAAGTTAGAAGGTCATTACTGATAAAGTAAAAAAAAAAAAAACAAAATGGACTGGAGCTCCTTATTACAGGAAAAATATTTATTAACTCTTTGCACTGCGTGTTACTACAAGAAATTTCCAGTCGTACGTGGCCGTACCGCACGTCTGTTACAGCAACTTCAGTTGCCGATAATACAGTGCTCCACAGAAATATTCCAAAAAGTATTTTGATGTTACGTACACTGAAAGATTAAAGATCAGAACTTGATATCCCTGCTGTGAAAATGTTAATTGATGAAATCAGTTCTCCCTGCAAGACAGATTGTATTGCTATCTTCAAACAATGTATTCATGTCAACACATCTGCGTATTGTAAATAGATAATTATTATTATATAATTTTGGCATAAGTGGCAGATCAGAATCATTTGACATCGAATAATGAAAGATAACCAATAAAAATTGCAATAATACAATTCATATCAGATTGAATGTAAATATTATCCAGATTATCTTTATTTTATGAGTGATGGAAGTCTTAATCTTTCATAATAATTGTAATATTCTGTTGAATAAATGTAAATTGACATATCTTAACCTTTGACATGCTTTTTAACTGGAAATTTCACTGGTTTACGCAACACAGTCAACATGCAATATTTATATTGTTTTGTTTTAGGGAAATCAACAGTTTACAGTATGTATAGAACTGTTTGTATTACCGAGTAGTTAAAAAAATAAAAATGGTAAAAATTAAGAGAAAGGATGAAAACTAAACATTTGTTAAATCACTGAGATACCCCACTCATTTTTCCTATTGTGGCTATGTTTATAGATTTTGTAAAACCTGTAAAAATACCAATACAATAAATTCACTATTTAAACTGATGAAGAATAGTAATTTCAGAGATTTTTAGTTACCCCTGTCGTGTGGCAGAATATTAATCTCTGTCTGTTTGTGCGCTTAGTTCTTCTAAACTTCGCAACGGATTTTAATAGGGTTTTCACTATCATTCAGAGAATTTCTTCCAGAAGTTTTATATCATGGAACTATAATTGAATGGAACCATAATTTCTTATTTCGGTATACACAAAACTAGAAAAAACTAAAAAAACTAAAACAAAACAAAAAAAAACTAGCCTCCAACTCTCAATCACCAACGAGTGGAGGGGATAGAGACGCGGCTAGTGGTCAGCTAGCGGGGGGCGGGCAGCAGTCTGGAGTTAAGGGCCCAACTGTGAATGGGCTACACATTATTTAATTTATTTTTTAATAAAAAAACGTTAATAAGTTTTCATCACATTTTGGATATAAAATATAATAGCCCATTATTCATTATTTGCGAACAAAAATGATGGTAAAAAAGATAAAAATAAGTAATGAAGAAAGGGATTTATAAAAAGACATACAAATGTGTATTGTTTATTTTGTATTTTACTGTGTTCTTTTACGTTACCTTAATCTAATAGCACGTAATTCTTTTTTTGCGAAATCAAGATTATAATTGATTTGTGAAGTGCTGCTCGTCGAAATACTTCCACCTCACTCCTCGGGGAATGTATCTAACAACTAACTAAGAACTAGATTAATGACCTTGCCGTAACTCACAGCCAGCACCGTTTCTTGGTGTTAACATTGCCTAACTCAATTTGAATGGATTTTTTTTTTTAGGTAGTATAATTTTTTTTTTATATATTTTAAATAATTAACAGATATGTAGTGTAAAATTTTGTGCATTATTATATTCTTTCCTGATGTGAGCTGGTGCTTGTGTTTTAGGAAAGGAATGCTTGCGTAGACATATGAATATTAGTAGACCTGCCCTAAGTGATTAAAAGCGTATTATCCCCACTCCCCATACCGGTTCCATTGGAACCGGCTGTGCTCCCGTATGGCCTCAAGTGAAATTTGAAAACGTGACGTCATCATTTTTGTGCGAACTATGGTCGAGGCATCATCGGTTCATTTTACGAAATAACACGGCAAAATGTTGACTTGTACTATGAAAACTTGTAAAAATAGATGTGAAAAAGAGAATAAACCCAATTGTCGTATTACATTCCATATATAAGCATTATTTTACTTTATTTTAAGCATATTCACATCGTATAATATAGATCAGTTTTAGAAACATATCATCACATCGAGAAACGTCTGGACGCGAAACACAAAGCTGGTTGGTTGCTGGGAAGTAAATTATGAACATTTATAAAAGTGTCTTAACTAAATACTTAAACGAAATATTCGACTCTGAAAATAGAAGAAATTTTTTGCCGAATTTGGACTTCGCAAATTTGTTCATAACATGGCGAGTAATTTGCGCTCCCATGTAAAAATGTCTATTCATTCAAAAGCAGATTTTACTTTTAAGAAGTAAATGGTGATATTATAATGCGAGATGCCTATTTACTGTCAGATTGATTTATTGACGAATCACAGTCAGCCTTACGCCCTTCGTTCTTCAACAGTTGATTTTACCCCTCGCCATTATCTTCTCGTCTATTAATTCCTATGTCTGTGAATGCTTGTTATTAATACAAGAAAAAAAAAACTGTACTTAGGTAATAACAAAATATAAAAAGATTTTTTTAAATTATAATTTTTAGTTTTAGTGATAAGTATAGGAGACATGAATATATTAAAATACAAAAGTAAATAAATATTAAAATAAGTGTGTTGTAAACACTATTTATATGCATGATATAAAATAAATCAATATAATCATTGGAGCTGGATATATATACTGTAGTCCTCTACATTGATGGTCTGTCATAGACACCCAGCTCTGAAAATTTATAATCTTGTACGGTATGTATTTACAGTGCCTGATGTGCGAATACACCTCTGACTGCGCCCAGCGGCTGGAGGAGCACATGAACCGGGCGCACTTCGATTTGACCTCCCCCTCCCTCAGCTCCGGGGGCCAGGATAACCCCACCAACTCCAACAACGAGAATAACCCCACACTGGCCCTCAGCCAGAACAGTTTGCACTGCCCCCTGTGCGAGAGGACCTTCGCTAGTGGCACGGATTTGGAGCTGCATGTCAATATTGAGCATAGGGATATATTAAGTCCCCAAAAGGTAAAAAAATCACCATAAAATAAGATTTTCTTTTGAAAACACTTCATTATTTCGCTTACAGTTGTCGTAGATGACCATAATATTTTTTTTATTTATGTTTGTAGTTATGATGTTCATAGAGAAAATATCATTTTAAAAAGCAATGAAATGAATAATTTATTGAAGAAAACAGTTTCTATTTCCGAATAAAAGTATTTTATTTGGAAAGAAAAAATATTCCGCTATTCAATCTCTAAAAACCCCATTTAAACCTTTATGTTTTTTCCCAGATATTACAAAGAACCTCACTGGACACTGTTATTTTGAGTTATAAGGGATACATTTTTTAGCTGTTTGTGCTTTCAAGTTTTTATCATATTTTTAATATGAAAGGGTTACAAATAACCTTACAATATTTGTAATTTTCCTACTATTATATAATCCTTTTCACTGATTTTATCACAAAGGATGGTGCGACAGGTGGCGAAAACGCATCTTATCTGCAGACAGCTGAGAACATGTTGATGGAGTCCAGCCCCTCTCCCAGCGCCCTCGTCTGCCCGGTCTGCTGTCAGACACTTCCCAACTGCACCACGCAGCAAGACATGGTAAACATAATATTGCATATCGGCTTTTAAATTTTCGTGTGCTCACTTATTTGTTTATGTGTTTGATTGGCCTTCTAGTATCCAGTTTTGGAAATCGGTTTTCCAATGTCATCGGTCTCCCAATGACCTCGGTTTCACTGATTCTTGATAATGATAGGTATGTATGTAATCTGAAATGCTCGAATCCGCCATTGGTGCTAGTGAGCTGGCGGTCACATCTTTGTTTATTTTTTTTTCTTGTTTATTCCAGATCTATTATTCTATGCAGTGACAAAAGATTTTAAAAAAATCATTAATAATAATTGAAATGCCTTAATGTTGTACGTATTGTGCCTTTGTGCTCATCGGGAATATCTGGATACAGGTTTCCATGCAGTTAACAGTTAAGAAATAGTGGATAGTGCCAAATAGAAAAATATAAACTGATAATAAATTGTCATATTTGGAGATTGTGACAGTATTGTTTGTTTAATTTATTTCTAATTGACTTAAAGTTTTTCTGTCGGTAAACTTTTAGAATCGCTAGCCATGTTCAATACAAATATGTCGAACAAGAAAAAAAAACATGGCCGAACATGTAAAATTTTGAAACTTTGAAATAAAATGGAACTTTAATGCAGCATTTTCCATCCCCCGACTTTTTAGTAATTAAGTTAAATACATATATGTATACTTTTATAGTAATTAAGTTAAATCGATGTGTTACTTAAAAAAATATATTTGTATTAAGCTATCCTAAAATATTACACTTTCTGTCTGCAAGGAGACAAACTTAAATAAACCACTCACTAGATCGATATCTTAGGGATTTTTGTATCAAACAAATTGGACCTAAAAAATTCTCATTCGAAGCCTGCTTAATATACTTTACACCAATGAAAAACTCTGAAAGTTTATCCTATAGAATTCATTCATTGGTGGATATAGTTAGACAATCATATGACGTCACAATATTTTGGTTCCAATTTTCGATCAGAGTTATACCTCCCCGGAGACAACTTACATGAATCTTCCGTGTATCTTTTTGTGTGATTGTCATTTTTTTATTTAAAATTCTCATTGATAGTATTTTGCACTTCAAATGAGTACTTACTATGTATGTAGTAGTTTTTCATCCAAGACTAAATAAAATTAACGAAAGAAATAAACAGAATCAATGATTCAAATTAATTGATTCACATGATGGGATGAATCCGGCCATGTAATATGTTCTTGGCATTCTGAGGTCATTTTGACTTTGACCCAATGCATTTATTTGTCTTGTGTTTAAATTATATGGGAAGGATTTTATTGTAATATGGATACTGACCACATTGTTAATGTTTTTTAGACCAAGCACATTGAGGAGCACTTTGAGCGCGGAGGGACAGAGCCCCCAAACAACTCTGGGGCCATCAGCGACCAGCAGAGAGAAGTTCAGAGACATCGGGAACAGAGGGAATTTGAGATGCTGAGGGTATGTTCAATACATTTCACTTGTTCTGAATAAAAGTAAAGTAAAGTGCACATTGATTCAAAACATCCGTCATTAATACCAACTTAATAAACAACACGCTATTATTTCCTCAGGCCCAATACGGGATGGATGAGCAGGGGAACTACGGTCAGCAGGCGGCGCGGGGACTCCGGAGAGCCGTGTACACAGGGGAACTGTCCGTCAGGGATTACTATGAGAGGAGAATCGGACTGAAGAGGGCGGAGAGTGACGGGGTAGATGATTCCACCAGCTGCACCAAGGGTAACTGCTATGTTATATTCTGATTAATACATAGTTCTTACCCCCAAAAATTACACTTTTTCCATACATAATTTCAACAAAACAATATAATTTACTATTCACATATTATGTCCATGCTAAATGAGTTCTATGCATTCCCTCCAAAAATTCATCTGTCAAATCCAACTCCTTTGCTTTTGTGAAGTACTATTTAAAAATGGAACACATTCTCACAATGAGGTGATCTACTGAATAGGCACCTACCCCGTTTTTATTCCCTGTATCAATGCAAGCAATAATATATAGGTAGCTACTATTTAATATTCACTCTCAAATCTTTTCATAAAAAATACTATTATTAATATTTTTTGTAGTAAAAGCTATGTTTAAATTTCAAAAAAATTATTTTACAGGAATACTTCCAAGGATTCAGGCTCTGAATGCCCAAAACCCTTCCATTCTGAGAACACATCTGTGTTCAGCGGTGGACCATTACGCCAGCACCTATGGAGACAGAGGATGGGGTTGTGGTTTTAGGTTAGGATCTCTCACATAAGATTTAGTTTGTATAGGAAGTAATTATTATTAACCTTAGATTATTGATAATTTTTTTGGCGGATTAACTTTGAAAAGAGAATTGATTGTTGCAGAAATATGCAGATGTTGATATCGTCTCTGGTTGAGAACACGGCGTTCAATGAGGTGGTTTACAACGGGGCGTGGGTGGTGATAGGGGGTGGTAAAAACCCTCCCCAGCAACCCCGGACGGCCGTACCCTCCATCTCAAGGCTGCAGCTCATGGTGGAACATGCGTGGAAACAAGGGTTCGATACACAGGTATGAAGTTATGTTTTCCCTTCAATCTTTGACAAACCAGTATGACAAAAAAAAAACCATCTTTTTTTTTTTTTTTTACAGTAATACCGCACAAGAGTCCCAACTGCTCCCGTCTGGAGCCAGTGAGACTATGGCATCCCCAATTGGGGTATGTTGTGAGGCTGAGGGTATTGGGGAGGGGAGGGAGATGGGGAAGAGGAAGGTGGGGAAGTACCTGGCTATTCAGATCTGGTCACCAAACACGGCTAAAGCCATTTCAAGCAACGTTTCAATTCTGAATGGTGGTCTTACACCAGGGCGATACTGAGAGTATCTTCCACTCTGGAACGTGCCGCAAATATACTATATATTATTTTTAATTAATTAATTGTGAAATAACACAAATTAATCAAATAAAATTTATTTGCGCACGCCGGGTTCGAACCCGCGACCTTCGGATCTGTAGTCAAAAGCGTATACCACTAGACCACGCCGGCCGTCATCTTAAATCTTAAAATTGATATAGCCTGTTTTTATCTTTTTTTTGTGTACGTTATCTCATATCTGGAATACCCAGGTTGTTTAATATTTGAGTCAGAAAATTAAACTTGTATAAATTATAGTGTTATTAATTTGAAGTATTTGCTTTGTTTGTAGGGTGCGGAACAACTGGGCTCAAAGCTTTACAATACCAGGAAGTGGATAGGCGCTTGTGAAGTTGTCACTGTTTTATCATCTTTGAGAATACGGTAATTATTTTACCCCTAAGCATATTGACTGTTATATTTATTATGAAAGTCTGCAAATTCGTGTATATCAAAATCCAAATAAATGGGATATTTCTGAATGTATCCAAAAACTAAAAACTAAACTGTTTTTGAAAGGTGATGAAATATGCTTTTAAATTTTATTATTAGAAATAAACATATAAATTTTATCAGACAAATGTATTATAAATATTATTGCCACCTCACTTTTTTTGTTCTCAAAATTCAAATTTTTTTTTTTTTTTTTTCAAATTGCAGTTGAAACATTTGGTTTCTTAAAGGTGTACATTATACTTATGTGGTTAACTTCTATATTTGAATATATAGCTTGGTGTTTTCTCTTTCTAACACCATTTAGTTCATATTGTTTAACTATGACAGTAAGGGAGGCACAACGATTTCTATGATACCATATGAGCTCTTCCCTAAAGCGAACAAATTAACTCTAAGTATAAAAGCTTTTTGTTTCCAAAATAAGTTAGCATGAGGAGTTGACAAGAAAAAACTTAACAATTTATGATATTAAAATACAATTTTTTTTTTAAAATGCTTCTTGACTACTGTTAAAATTTTATTTAATTGATAATAATATTATTATGTTTATTTTTTTTATTAATTGTGGATACCTACAAAAGCTAAGCAAGGTAGGTTCTATGTACCTTTCTTCATTTTTAATTCTAAAATAACCTCGCTTGAAAACTTTTTTTTTATGGTGATTAATTTTGAAAAATGTTTGCAGATGCCAGCTAATAGACTTCCACCGTCCTACGGGGGAAGACGGGGGCCACCCTGCCCTGTTTGCCTGGGTGCTCAACTACTTCCAAGAGAATCCAGGGGACTTCAAGCCACCTCTATATCTGCAGCACCAAGGTACAGCCATACATGCTATCGGAGGAAACTAATCTCAAATGTTACGTGGAAGAATTTTCTGTTGGAAAGGGAAAAAGAATCCTTTTTACTATCGTTAATATAAGTTTCGAAATTTGGCAATTCAGTTTCAGACAATTTATGAAATCTTTGAGTGAAATTCCTAACTACACATTTTCTAAAACTGAGAAAGAATCCTATATGTTGGCATGCTTAGTGAAATTAATATTTTAAATTAATTTTATCAATACTAATAAACTCAACCATATTCCAGGTCACTCGCGCACCATAATCGGCTGCGAGGTGGTGCGCGGCAGCCCCAGTCGGGGCGGGGGCATCCGCCTGCTGGTGCTGGACCCCTCACACGGAGCGGGGCAACTGCGCGCAGGGGCAGCGCTGCGGGCCCTGCGCCGGGCCCCGCCAGCCCTCAGAGCCAGGCAGTATCAGCTGGTGTCCATACGTGGCCTCATGGAGACGGACCAGGAATTTGAAGTAATTGTGATGAATGATCTATTTATTAATTTAGAAGGCCATTGAGGGAGATATGATACTTCTATTTATTTATGAGTGGACAGGAAGATGCACCACATCTCATAATCACCATTGTGTTCAAGACTTCACATTTTTACACTATACATGTTACCATTGGTAATGTGGATAAATTTACACGGTGTCCGGAAATCGTAGTACAAGCATGAAACTGTTGAATCTACATCACAATTGAAGTTGATTCTTTTATTAACTTTTTTTTATTTGATCTTTCATTTTCAAGTAAATTGTGTCTGAAGTTAAATTTTTTTTTTATTAAATTTGAAAGAAATCATTGTCAACTGTTTAACGTCAATGTAAACTCTTTAATAAGCGGTGTTGGCTCCAAAATTAATTTTAACTCTTCGGTTGCTGAAAACAGGAAAAAAATATTGATATGCTCTGATTGGAAAAAAAAGTTTTTTGTATTCTCTGTGTAATATAGATTACCCAGATTCCTGCTTTTACTATGGGTTTCTGAACACCATGTGTATTCACTTTCAGAAATTTAAAGAAATGTTTTACCATATGTACATATTATGATTTGAGATTTCCAAGGCCAAAAGTATTATCATGATTAGTTTTGGGGGTATTTCCATCTTCTCAAAGGAGGAGATGTTTTTTGATATTTTTTGGCTAAAGAGCCAAAGTTTCAGGCTGAGTTATAGTGTCCATCATCAAGACTTTCTTTAGGCTAATGGAAAGGAAGAGCAACATGGCATAATGCCCCGAAAATTAATCATGATAATGTTTTTATTATTTCTCCATAATTGTTACAACTTATCGTGGGTTATTTACTTATCTGACCAAAATTAAAATTTATAATGATCTAGTTGGTGTCTTTGGAAAAATTACTTGACAAAAACAATGCGGTTATTTTATGGTTATGTCCACATTTTTTCAATGTATCTATCATTATCTTTCAGCTGAGCAAGGTCTTGAGATCTGTCAGAATACCGCAGGACAGATGAAAAGATTCCCCCGCACACCACGTTACCAGATGGTTCCTTCGAGTGTCACATCCCTACCCAACAGTTGAGACATCATCTCGCTCAGTGAACTGACGATGATTGCAGTAGTATGGACAGTGAAGTGATAAACAAATCTCTATTTAAACTTTTATGAAATTTTAAATTTAAATTATTGCAAACGACGCACTTAAATTAGCCGTTAATATATTTACATTTGACACAATCATAGGTGCTTAAGTCAAGAATAATATTATTCCACCAAATTTTGTTATTCAAATTTAAGTGTAAATGATCACATAATTATGTAATCCTTTCTTGTAAATCCCTTGTATTTATTGTTAAGTAGTATATAACTTCATTGTTGCAACTTTTGCGTATCATTTTACATATAAGGTGAAATTTTATTAAAAGATGCATAGATATTATATTCACAAACCAAATTTCCAAAAGCTAATCAATTGTATGCTTTTTTTTAAATTTTGCATTAGAAAATTTTTTGTTCATCTTTTCTTAAACTTGTTCAAGTTTGCACACAAAATTTATGCTGCATATTTTATTGTGTTCAGCTCTCCTAATGTTTACTCACACGATACGGTCATTTCTGAAATTCCTTTTTCGCCAATTCCGTCCAAATCGTATACCGTGTTCACACCTAGCATTCATGCCTAGTTTCAGTAATTTATATTATCTCTTGCAATATTGAACCACAACCTTGCCTAATCGGACAAAGTAGGACGGAGTGGATTGAGGACAAAAGGCGAATAGCGAGGAACTGCAGCAAGTACACCGCTGCACATGCGCGACATACATGAGCGGAACATCTGTTCACAGTTGATGTCGGCTTCATGAGAGTGGGTCGTTTATCACACTCATTTTTGTGTAAGTCAGCTCGCAAGTGGATCGAGCTACCTTCATCTGTTTTTCCTCCTTCATATAATCTGGACTTCTTCAAGACCGGCATTAATAAATTCCTTCCTACCCCCCTGCTGCCCAATGGGGTGGCGATGTAGTTCCCCTGTCTACGTCTTGTACACGTCTGTTACACCTTACAGACAGGTGTAACATGCATTTGTGGAGGAGACCAAATTTCACTCTAGGGATGTAGCACCGAGATGAAGTTGATGTTCTCGAAATAATGGTTTATGGATGGATATCTTGGCTTTAAGCCATTGATAAACCTTTCACTACTAACTTGCATTAGAACAGTGATTTGCAACGGAGGCGGTATCGCCCCTCTCGGGGTGTTTGTAAGATCCAGGGGGCGGTGGTGGCCTCGGAAGGCAAATGGGGGGGCGGTGAAAGGATACAAGGGGCGGTGAAGAGCCGAAATGGCATCAGAGGATTTAAAAAATATACATATTAATGAATTCAAATAAGTCATAAGTACACCATTGCAAAAAACATGAAATTTGAACCGTTCAATCGGTGATATTATTGATGGATTGATAATATTTTTTATAAAAAAAAGTTTGTTTTATACAGAACGTAACATTTCCGGGTTAGAAATAATGTTGAAAATCCATCCACTTATTATAAGTGGAAAACGTGGCTGTGCAATGATGAAGGACTAAAGTAGTAAAGGATAGAACCTGCAATGCCCAAGTGGGAACCAATAATTACCATGCTACATGCTACCAACCGGTTCATCCTGGTAATTCTAAATATGTAGTTTTCGCTTCTGAAAATTTGTTCTGCGGCACTTTTTCAGTATATGCTGTCGTACTGTATTTTTTAATGGATAGGTGTGGGTGGGGGGGGGAGGATGCGTTGAAGAAAAATGCATTTGGAAAGTGGGTGGTGAACCAGATAAAATTGGGAACCTCTGTGTTAAATGAATACAGTGAAAAAGTTAAACCAGATCAAATGTAACCGTGTCATGTGAATAAGTTCTATAATTAAAGGCAGGAAGATAAAAAAGAATCTCTAAAAGTTGACAATGAATGTTTTTTTATGTACAGCATTATGTCATTAAAATGCTGTTTAAGTAACCAATTATCAAAATGTAATTTCTTGTCGAAAAAATTGTGGAGAGGGAGAAATCATTTAACTGAATTATTAGCACAATGTCAGTATGTTCTTTATGGTTCCATGATATCTCATCAAAATTACAATTCAACACACCTTTAAAAAGTGATATAGAGTCATTAAAAGTGATGAAACAAAAACTAGGTTACATAGGTAACTATGTATTTTGATGAAATATCTGGTCACCATTCTTTATAATAATATGTAATTAGATTGACTAAAATGTTACCACATTGGCTCCCTAAACCGAATCTCGTTTTTAATTTTTTTTCTAAGAGCTAGTCAATGAAATAGGGAAAATATTTTAAGCAACCCACTGCTGTTAACAGTGGCAAAATCATCTAGTAACTTAAAGATTTGTTTGAAATTAGCTATTGCCATGAGAATAAATGAATTGATGTCAGAATAATTTAAAATTGGCCCTCGTGGTACCAGATATGTCACAATTATTCCTGAAAGTGACTTCTGTCTTTTGAAAGGTCTTCCCTCAATAAACAGCTCATTCCGAAACATCTTTTATCCAATGTTAGTATATATTTTGTCTCGCAGTATTTCACTCTTTATTTTTATGTTATGGGCTCAATTTTATTTGTAGATATAATTAGCAACATCTGTATATTCAAAGTTAAAGACTGTCTACTAGTCAGAATGTTGGATAGTGTGCTGTCATTGAGAGCTCCATTTTCACTTCTCTTTCTGTTACATGTCTAGTTTTAGAGAAAGAACGAAAGAGAGAGAGAGAGAGAGAGAGGGAGGTTATAATGGAGCTATCGGTGGTATGCCTTGTGCCATTACAATTTTTGAATAATTTTAATATATTTACCAAATTGTTCAACTTTCAGAATCATCTCGTTACCAATAATAGTACGTAAATATTGTGTTTGATTAACATTGTAAATATCATTTGGAAATCACCTTGCATATCTCAATGTGCCCTACATAAAGTACTTCTTCTGCTAATAAATGCTCAAAATCAATAGCTTAGGGCAAGGGTCGGCAGACCGCGGCTCTTTACATAGGCGTTTGCGCTCTTCAGACATCAACTCCAATAATGTCAGATCAGTGTTGCCAACTCAGCTCTTTTAGAGCTAGATTTTTTTACTGAACTCTTTATTTTTTACTGAACTTTAGAACTTTACCTATTAACATAAAATGACAATTTAAAAGTTATTTACTATTGTATATAGCTATTCCCCCCTCCCCATTTTATTTTGGCTCTCTGATATCATTGTTATCCTGTTTCCTTCACAATTTTTCACTTATAACTTGAAAGTCTACCGACCCCTGGCGTAGAGACAAACTTTCGAACCCCGTGGCAAACATGTTAACTGGATGTCAATCGTCCTTAAAATGTCAAAATAATTCACCCATCTGTGTGTTACTGTTTACTGTAATTTATAGCACAACTGCGAAATATGTAGAGTACTTTACGTAGTTCACATCGATCTGCTTCTCGTCAATACATATACTGTTTATCCTTCATAAAACTATCTCGAATTCAAATATTTGGTTGTGGAAAATCACTAGTGAAATTTTTTGTCCTCTGTGGCATGCATTATTTGTAGCTCAATTTAACTATGTATATCGTCTAGAAAAATCTACAAGGTATCAATGTGTTATGTTAGTAAATTTATTATTGTAACTTGATTGCATTAGAAAAAATAACTACATCATTAAATGACAGCAACTAGATACCTACGCACATAGTCATAAAATATTTTGGTCACTTAGATTTAAAGCAAATTGAATCATCACTGTACAAAGTGTCACCTGTTACAAGCAAAAGGTATTCCACGCAAATTCTTGTTTTAAATTAGCCACTATAGATTATTTATTGTAATAATGAATTTGTGAGGTATACTTGTTTTGTGAAAAAATGGCACACTTTGTATAATTTTCAATTTGAAATAATGAAATCAAGATGTGCTTGTGATGCACCGAAATATATTTTATAAATAATGTGTCTGTAAAACGGCCCGTTAGGTGCCTAACTCACAACTGTACTTTTGAGTTTTATAAAATTATTTCCAATACACATGCGCAGGTATATTTTAACTATCTGTTATTGAATTGGATATGAACCGCATTGTATGCGAGGTGATCTGAAACTTTCTGTACCATAACAATTTATTAAATATTATTTTCAGTTCCCAATAATACCTCTAAGTTACGTTGTTGTTTGATCTTCGGTTGTTCTTTCATAAAATCTCTTTGTTATAGGTTACCTTGTACTTGACACTTTCCATAAAAATGCTAGAAAACAAAGTTTTGCTATACGACACATGTCTTTTGTCAGAGAACATGTGTTTTGTGAAGTCAACAAAAATCAGCAATAAAAAATTATTGTGTTTGATTGTGACACTATCAAGTATATAAATTGTAACACAAATACACAGGCTACTACTGCAATACAAAACTTGACTTCCCAGTCCATTGTGTTATATCGCGTCCTTGATAAAAGACATAAATGTACGTTGCGTCATGACATCAATAGACGCTTCGTCTGTGAATGAATTAGAATTGGATTTCGTAAACAAACTTCTGACAGATTTCAATCAGTTCGAGGTTTTTGGTTAGCTTACTGACTTTGGTGAAAAAATTCTTTCTGCTTGTCAACATTTTGGCTATTTATTTCCATAGTATAATATCTAGAAATGATTGTAGCTCTGCAAAATGGTATTTTTTTTATTTTTACATCAAATTTAAATATGAATCAATCTAATCTGAGGTGTCTTTATTTGAGGTGTTATTGTGTGTAATAAAACTTTATTGTTAATTACGGTACCTTTTAAAATAAGTTTTGTTTGACCTAAAGGTAGTATCTCAAGGTAGCAAAAATATTTAATTAAATTTATGTACTTAAACATATTTAGTACCTATTTCTAGTTATTTAAATTTAAACCTTATGAGATTTAGTGATGTTTGATTAGTGATTATGTATTTTATAATATTTATGGTTTTTAGAGTAAGCCATTTTAACTTTGTTAACTATTTTATGGTCATTGCTTGTTATATTATCAATTCAATGTTATTCATTGCTTTACTTGTAAGGCTGGCTCGAATATTCGTAAATACCCGACTCGTTATCCATTCAGAATATTTCAAAGTCTCATGACGTTATGTCAGCTGTTTACCTCTCACTTAATCGGTATTGTTATGTGAACAAAAGTGCGAGTCGATCCACGAATTGTGGAAAATGAATCGTTCCTTTCCCATAATTGGTTGGCATAACATGTCAAAAATCGCTTAAGTGGATTTTTTTTTTATTTACTTTTTCCGTTAAGGCGAAGCACTACGTAGTGATGCAAAATCATGTGTTTTTTGGTTTGAAAATTTGATGGCTTAGACATTTTTTTTGATGCTTTAATTGAATACTGCGAGTAGAACACATCTTGGCCTTTGAAATAATCAAGTGTTTTATTAGCACAGAAAAAATAAATAGGTCTATAAAAACTGCTTTAGAATTCAAAATCTCCCACTTACGACCCCTTTTAGGTTATGGTTTTATTGTATAATGTGGTAAATTAGGTTATTTAAAAATTATCGTAAATATTTAAACATTTGTGTCTGAACATCCGCTAAATAAAATATAAGCCACTTTTCGCTATGTTTTTTTCTTGCAAAAATCCAAACAAGGGCTGGTGTTAAGCGGGAATTTAAACCTTATCGCCATCTGCATAAGGAGTATTATTGTTAGTGGCCTGATTCAAAATGTTACAAGACGTAGTGCATCGCTTTAAAAACCATCCACAACCTTCGAACCTTAAAGCAATACTGATTAAGAGAGAGATAAATAGCTGAAGTATAATCAAAAGACATCAGACATTTACCGAGCGCTGCCGAAATATCCCGAATTTATAACGCGTCTGGTATTTACGAATGTGCAGCCGGCTCCGATTGATCCAACAATATCCAGGAGTTGATTTTATTGGTCGCCTAAAGTAAAAATAAACTAAATTATGGGATTCATATTCTATTGGAACCAGTGCCCAAATCTTGGCCCCAAGAATACACAAGTAAATGAATTTGGGCCCTATTGCAATTTTGAACAATGTCTGCCCGTGTTTACAATATTAATTCAAAGTTTCTTAAGTTTAACTTTTTAGTTTAATCGGTTGCAAAACATGTGAAGTTATTACATACTGTAAAATTAGCACAAATTAATTCTGAAGGTTTGTTCCTGAAATCAATGTGATATATTTTTTCCTTTCTGCTTTTAAGGCGTAGTTTTAAAATTTACAACATAGCCAGGCCGGTTCTACAGTAAATATTTAGACTCGGTTTAGTACAGTAAATTGTTGTGCATTAGTTGTGAAAAATTTACATAACCTCAAAAATGAACACCATTTTAATCGATAATAATTATTTTATGAATCTACAATTTTTTTTTTAAGTGAATTTAAAATTCATAGTAATTTGAATTGAACAGCATAAATTAATAAGATTTCTTCCTTTCTTCTTCTTCAATAGTACTAAACATAATCATTTACATACATTTGCTTTGATAGAAAATGTATATCTTTTCATTATAGTAATTTCCTATGCGAATCTAACACTATGCACTTCTATTCAGACACAAAACTATATTTTATGTACTACATACATTAACAGTCAAGCACTTTCAAACAAGAAATCATGAGATATTTCTCAAAATCTGGAAATCAATCAAATTCTTGAAGGTTTTTGAGTTTGTTTTGATTATTTCCAGTAAATACACTTTTACAATATATGTCATAATTAAATTAATATGAATGCTATTTTTTCAAATATTGGCTTTTTCTTCACATCTTTCGATAAAAAAAAATATTTAAAAATAATGTACTATTTTCATACTTTAGAATAATGCAAATCTTTGGAATTGAAAACTAGGGAAGTATGTCTGTCACACCATTGATAAATACATACAAGTTCTATTAACATTAGTGAATTCTTCCATCCTTCCTTGGGACTGCTTAAATTAGATTCAAATTTCTTTTCTGATTTATTTCTCTGATAAAATTAAGAGTTCATTTTTATAATGATAAATTTTCGTATCCATTTTTATTCCATATTTGTTTGAAAATTCAAAACTATAACTGAAAAATTTTGGGTTTGTACAGTGCAAATCTGCGAATATGACTTTTTTCACATGATTTGAACCACTCGAGCGATAGCTACCCAAATTTGGGTAGCTGTGGGTAGATGATTTTTATGAATATATAGTCTTTTTGTAAAACCTAAAAATATGGGATACACAGTGAAATATGGGTGGATTCATCACCACAGTAGTCAGTTTATATTATGTTTCCAAAATGAACATGGCCGTATCTAAAACCGGAAGTCTCTAACGCTTAAAATATATATTTTTTTAATTTGCCTTTGCTCGAGTGGTAAAAGTTTAAAATCTCTCATAATAAATGAATAAGTAATAAAATTAAATGATGTGGTTTTGTGCATCTAAATACATAACCCTCTACTAGACTGTATGATTCCAAAATAATCTGTATATTTAAATGGTGATAAAAGACATGTTGATTGATATTTTTCAAGTTTATTTTGAAAGCTTCCATTGAGAATGTATAATTTTCTACTTTAGTCAAACACACTAGCACGCTAGAAACTTATGCATAAGTCGATAATGCTTGTAAAGCTAAAATTCTGAATTGCCTTTTTAAAGTAAGTGATATAGGATTTGCAAATTGATTCCCAAGCATTGAAATAACCTTTGACATAAGTAGAAATCCTAATTCTTCGTATCTATTGTATAACTTGAATATTATTTAGAAGAGTTCTCTAGACGGAGAGGAAGAATTGGATTTACGGGTAATCAATGATGGACCATTTAAGATGGAATAAGATTTGAAGGATATAGTACCTATATATTATTATACACTGCATTATACCAAGTATGTGTTGACAGATTAAATATGAAGCTTAAATGTTATATATTATATTATGTATGTTGATATTTATGCATGTTCCAATATTATATGATGTAATTATTATTGTGCTTTTGACAGTTTTACACATTTATTCATCAAAATTCTTATTCATTCCCATTCAAAAGCTTGTGATTTCCTTTGAAAATATATCCTATCTTGTCCAATTAGATTTCTTATAGGCGATACAACAATCTCACAAACTTCTTGATATTTTGAGCAATTCTATACCTCCATTCAAGCTTTATGACATTTTGTACAATCCTAAACACTCAGTCCCAGCTTTAGGGTATATTGCAATCATTAATGCATCACGCAGGCGTTGTGTTGTCCTTGACACTTGAAACTTTGACATATTGTATGCTCCATATTGCCCCATAACAGCTTTAAACCTTAGACACATTACGCTATATTATGCGCGCATAATTTGGGCGTAGCATATAAGTATTATATGTTGGGGTGACACACTACACTATTACCATCCTCAGGAGAGGGGGTCAGATCAATTGAGGAAATGCCGCTGAATATTATTTATTTGTATGGGATCTGTCACTTTAACAGATGACAGCCACGTAATTGCAGTGCTCTGTAAATTGTTCTCCCCCCTCTCCTTCATAATTTTCAAATATAGCCTGGCTTGCAGATCATGGCGCATATCGTCTCTACTCCCACGCTTATAACACATCATCTTTTTAGGTGTGACAAGTCTGTACAGGATTATAAAGCGAGCAATATGGAGTTATATAAATCGCTTTGAACTTGTAGTGAATCTGTCACCCGCTTTATGAAAATGTTGTATGATCCTTAACACTCTCACTAAAAATTGTGCAAGATCGGATGTATCAGTAAATGGTTAGCTGATATAATGAATCAGGAAAGATTCCAAGAAAACTGTGAAAACTCGATTTGTATCAAAAATAAATATATATTAAAAAAGCGCAATCTTTGTTTACTACTTACTGAATAGATAATATACACTAGAAATGCCTTCCATATAGATTTGAATGGAAAACAATGTTGCCATTAATACTTTTTGGTTCTAGCTGATTTAGCACTCACTTTGTCTCTCTTACACTTTTGTATCCTTTTTATCCCCATCCCGTTTGCATAATGATGATGAAACACATATATTTGTAATTTAAGGCCCGATTGGCCAGACTTCTTTTTTCTGTGAGTATTCTCAACAAACCCGTATCTAAGTAACTATATTCCTCTCTATGTTACAAAAACTTATCTTGAATATTTCATAATAGTAACATCAGTGATATCTTTTGGTATTTGACAGAAGCTTAATAAAGCTAGTGACTAAAAAATTAATTTTTATTCATAAAAATCATATGTTTTCATAAAATCTACCTAAATTTGGGCAGCTATCGGCTCAAGAGCATTAGCGATGCTACCCATATGTTAGTATCGCTATTCAGTTAACAATCCTTCGAGGGGTTAGCTATGTATTATAGTCTACATACATGGGAAATAATAAACTTGATATAAAAAGTGAGCGTACTTTAAAAATAATAATTTATTTTCAATTAGTATTCAGTGATACATTTTACATTTATTTATATAATAAAATAACTAAGGAACAACTTAAGTAATATTATTATAGTTCACATTGACGATCAACATCGAAACTTAATTAATATACTAACACGCAATTTAAATTACAGTTCTAATACATATTTCTATTTTCTGCTGATATCAAAAATACAAAAATACAGGTCTTTTCTAAGTAAACGTAGTATATATTTTCCAAAATTATATTGGTTTCAATCAACAGAATCTTAGTCGTTTTTTGATATGATGCAATGAAATAAGTACCTATTTAAATATATCCATTTGAATTTCACTTTTGTTTTTGTGAATGAATGCAAATCTTAAAAGTGGAAATTAACCCACTTCCCGACATCCGATCAAGATGAAACTCGGCAGATAGACTGGTTGTCGATGACAATGCATTCTATCAACTTTTGGTGGCGTTCACACATACTCACCCACGCATTTTACTGAAATTGGATGAAATGTTGGCGCCATTCATAATCTAGGACCGTGGCGGAAAGTCGAAACTATTTCACTATGTGATAAAAATACATGTATTAAAGTAAAAAAGCTTTGTTTTTCGTGGGTTGATATTTTCTTTCTCTAAAACTAAATGTGTTACTATTATTTTTATTGATTCCCTTTGACTTAACTATCAATCAAATTGATATTTTGCATAACTTACAAAGGCAAAAAAAATAATATTGTTAAAATATTATTCTGCTTTAAAATTGTTTGTCATTCATTATTGGTATTGAAGAATTCATTCTTCTACATAAACACTAATGGCAATAGGGTCTTAAGTTTTTGATATTGTAGAAATAATTATTTGATTAATGAAAGCTTTCTCAATATCTCTGTTTACACTGTTTCACTGTGAAACAATTAACACAAACTTCACACGTTAAAATAATCTTAAACATTAAATAAAAAGTACAATACTGTTAAAACACTGAGTTTAAATAAACACATACAAGTTAAACATTTGAAAACCATAATTTGGGAGTGCTTTGAAGATGAGACACAAAATTCTGAAACCACACAAACAGTAAATAATAAGAATAACTTCAAAGTTAGCTATACAAAAACAAAAAATGAGAGCGCAAAAGATATAATTTTTTTTAAATATTTTTGTTTATTTGTAGTCTCTAACCCGGGCACTGTTTGTTGGCTGCCCAAATTGCCCAGGCAAGTGTTACACCACTGCATAAAACTGTATTTCTATTCACAGATTATAGAAATAAACAGTTACGAAGAAGTTAAGTAGGAGGTATTTGATAATATATATATATATATATATATTTTTTTTTTTAAACTGAATCTTGCACAAGTACTGAGAAATAACTTTTATTTTTATCTTAAGCTATAAAAAAATATGTATACTTTAATCTACTACATACTTAAAAATAATAATGAACTTATGACTAATTTGATAAAATATAAGAGATAATTGCAAGTAGCATCTTTTGAATATATGTGTGCAAAAAAATATTTTTTAAATCTGCTTCCACAGACATTGATTTTATGTTTAAAATGGATTTACTTACAAAATTTATCTCCTGTTCTAGTCAGAACTGTACACCATAATTGATTTGTATTATAAAATCTCTTAGACTAAATTTAACACCAAAAATGTTGTAAATATTGAATTGAGAAATAAATTCCACATTGTTGCATGCAGGGCCGGCCCTGAGAAAACTGTGAAAACCTCAAGGGTATTAGGTATTTTCAGATCCTTGGCTCCTTGGCGCCTTGGCAAGTTGGTGCCCGGAGCGGACTGCTCCAATTGTGCCTGCACCGGCCGTCCCTGATTGCAAGCAAAATTTTTTTGTACTTTTCTTTTTATTTGTTTTGCACAATATTCTACATGTCCGAGTATTGATAGGTTCAATTGTCCATTTTATAAATTTCAAAGTTTAATTATTAATTTTTATGTATGTGTAAAGATAACTAAATAAAAAAAAAATTAGAGACACAGTATAAATAACATAGCTTATACGTAATAATAATCGAAAAGACATCTTAAAGCGCTAACAGGGCCATTATTTATCATTTTCAAAAGCGGTACAAGTAAATATTATTTTGTTTCTTCCTTTGCTTAGTACGGTAGCTAGTTTAACTTTACAATTTGGGTACCGCCGCCCTGGGAACCATTTATTGGATAACCAACACCTCTGCCACAGGTCACCCCAAGTGGTTCGCAGCATTTGGCGATTTGTGCCCAGTTTCATCGGGTGTAGTGCGTTCAAAATGCGCCTGCCCACCAGCTGCGTGTTGTGCCAGATCGGGAGAGGCTGGTTTGGGGAGTCCCTTCGACCTCTCGACCCATTGCCTTGCACTACAGTGGGAGGGATATATTCATATGTCCGTCACTCCTGGACACACTTAACTAATCCCTAGATTCCTACCCAACCCTCATACCTTTCCTCTTCTTCCTTTCCTTGAAAAAGACCCTCCACTTATCACCCCTAAAGATGACATAGGCCCTGAGGGAAATTATTTATTCAGGGCCTAAAATAAAAACTAGATAAATCTTTAAAAAAATTCTTTAGCAATGTCTGTCAAAAGCAATGGGAGAACTACATACTCGTAATTAGTCAATTTAGATTGGTCCACTTTCTCAAACAGGCCCTGTCTAATATTGATTTAAAACATTGAGATTATTACGCTTAAAAAACTAAGATAATTTTTTTTAAATTCTAAATCCAGCATGCCTTAATTGTTTAACAAAATGTAATCAAGTCTGGTTTCTCGAAAGTTCAATACAGATAATAATAAGATTTTTATGTAGAAAGTAGAGTATACATCTCCAAATCACATATTTATATATATATATATTAAAATTCATAAACAATCACAGATATTAGTCAATCCTTCCCTGAATTTTCAACCAATTCACCCAAGCAAATAATAACTCCATCTTTCTAATTAAAATCAGTTCTGTTTAATTTCACCACTGTGCTCATTTATGATACTAATTGAATTCAAACAAAAATCCACAGGACTAAAGATTGATCCCTGTGGCATTCCAAAAAAAATAAAATTTATCTTTCTGGGGTGTAAATCTATTATTTGCTTTGTGGGAAGGAAATCCACAGTAAAAAAGAATTATGTAATAACTGTATTCATTATAAATTAAAGCCTGTGTGTTTCACATAGTGAATATAACTTGTAAACTAAAATACCTGGTGTGAAATAAAAATACAAATGATATGACTAATAGAGTAAGGATTACGCTCACGATGGTACTTGACATATACATATGTGATGGTAATATAAATAGTTATGAAATAATGAAATTATTTATAATATATCACGAAAATTACTGTTAAATGGCATACATTTTTAAATACTTAAGCTTCTTGGAACGCATCCACACCGTAATAAATGAACAGAAGTTAAATTGTTAGCAAAACAGTAATTGAAAATTCATTGGCTGTTTTAATAGCCAGAAATCAACATTCAATAAATTATTGACAGAATTTGCAATGTCATGAATTGCCTCACTTTTGCATAATCAGTTATTTCATCCATGGTGTAACTAAAACAACGGCAATATAGCTAGAACATCATATTTTTAACTCTGTTCCGTTAAATAATAAAAATCATTTTTATTCCTGGTCCACACGTCCTATATAGATATCCATGTTTTTTTGTACATTAGATATGTGAAAAATGTAAAAATAGATGAATTAAAATAAATTAACAATTGAGGACAACTATGTAGGGCATGGTCTTGAGTGAGCTTGGGCCCAGCACTCACTCAAGAGTGGCGCTTGGTGCTGGTAGGCTGTGGTCACCATCGTGTTGGCGGAGGCCATTAGCCTCATCCTGGCTCCAGTAACCCGGTATCTCATCAGGCCGGCAAACCCATTTAGTCCTAATTCCGTGAACATTGTCGATGTGCTGCTGTATCTTCGGTATCCAAATATGATTCTACAGGCATCATTATATTGAAATCGGAGTCGTTCCATCGAGCAAGTTCGGTAGTGACACTATGTCTCACACGTATACAGGCCGGTACAGAATTTGTTGAACAGTATTGCAGCATTTGCAAAATCTGCGGGCAATCATATTAGACACTATGCTTAGGCTTCTCCTTTGTCGTTCGATATAGCCATCGTCCGATAGGTCTTGATTACTTCGACCCTGTCGAAGGCTTTACTTAGATCTAAGCACCCGTATACGGTGGTTTTTTGTTTCTTGTAGAATTCTCTTATTTGCTTTGCAGTGTATATTGCCATATTAGTGGATATGTAATCTACATTTAAAGCCCATCTTTAGACATTAATTTATCATGTATTTCATTTAATATTTCCCTTTCAAATAATCTTGCAGTTATAGTTGCTAAGGATATTGGCCGGTAATTGCTGGAGTTGATCATATCAGGCTGTCCCGTTTTCAGGATTGGAGTTATAATTGTTTTCGTCATTGCACCCGGTAGATGATTGTGTTTAAGGATTGCGTTGAACAGTATGTTTAGTAGTTTAGGTATGTATCTACCTCCGTATCTTATGTGTTCAATACTTAGACTATCATGTCCCAGAGATTTACCAGCCCTGGTGCATGTTATGGCCTTTATTATATTACTTTCAGAGAGGTAAACGTTTTGTCCATCATATTCCATAATATCAGGAACAGTCGGTACTTCATTTCCGGAAATATCTGCAAAGGTTCTTCTAAAAGTCTTAGCAATTTCCTCCGTGTTTGTGGACCCATCAATTTGGCTGGCGATTCGAGTTTTTAATTTTATGGGTGAGCGTTGAAATCTCCCATAACAATAGTTTCAGAGTGTTCGTAATCTTGAAAGATCATATGTATTTTGGAAAGGTAGTTGGTGAAGTCGGTAAGCTGGTCCACATTACATACCGGCATGTAGGCAGTCAGTATGCTTATCGTCCCTCCGTTGGTGGTTATCTGAATACCAGCGATGCGGTCATCTCCACACAGAATTAGTGAAGCTTGCAGCTCGTTCCTCCAAAGTATTGCTACTCCTCCGTAGGGTCGGCCCCTCGGTCGGTCTCTACTTCGTCTTCTGAGAAATTATTGGAGCATATTTGGAAAGTGGTTAGTTCGTCTAAGACATCATTTTTGTTTTGAAGAAACGTTAGAAGTTCATTAATAATTAATTTATCACATTTTTTTCGTAATATTCATATTGTTTTCTTAAGTGGCGGCAGCGTATGCAATCCGATCCTACGCACGAGCAGTTCCAATCCTGCGCACGAGCAGACTGAAACCTTAAATTTTAACGGTTTGGAATGTCTTGTGTTTCCTATACATGACAATAAGTGATGACCATCGCTTTAGTTATAACATGGATGAAACTGTTTGTCTAAATTTTGTCAGTATCATTTTTCAATAACTCCGGTTCAACTTTCTTAGAAAGATTGGAGTAATTTTGACAAAATCAAAACTGAAAATCGAGGTATAAAGATTAATGTTTGTAAATTTCTTCCACATAGGTGAACTTAGTTTAACATTTGTGGAGAAGAAGCTGCAGAGATCTGTTAATAGGAATGTTTTCAAGCAGAGGTAATCTTCTCGTTGAGCGGCATTTGTTCCTCCAAAGTGTTATCCCTCTTGACCTCCTCCACAGCGTTACCACTGTTCCAAGGCTGCAACTTCCCGGAGCCGAACAGGAGGAAGGAGACGGCTCCACAGAAGTAAGTTCCTGCCAGGATCCAGAACACGATCTGCCACTGACCGTAGGTTTGCTGAAACAGACATTCATAAATTTAGAATTTGTTCTCATTCATATAATATCTTGAGTGGTGCCTTATAAACGTTCAAAATTCGAGAACATTTTTTTGCTTTCTTGTTTCAATAAAAAATTATATCAATCAGCAATCATTTCCAGAATAATTCCAATGTATTGCGAATATTTGTCTACTTAAATCATGGTTTACAAACATAAGCCATAAATATGTCATATTCACACATATTATTTCATATTGCTATGAAATTCATTTGCATAAATTATTAAAATAACAACCTAAAAACCTATTTTGTGCATACTTTACATCTCACCCTAACTTATGTAAATAGTTGTTTCCGAAATTATTGTAGAATTCGACAATTTTACCAAGCGTAATTTTAACATGTCGATGAATATTATAGAAAGGAACAAAAAAACATCACATTGTATTTTGTGGTGGGATGTTGGATTCTGGTGCAAAGTTAAAAGATGTTTAAAGGTATGCAAATTAATTTGTCATTTCGAAAGAAACTTAGGAAATAAATATTTTTAACCAAAATTTTTGACCTGTTAAAGCTATTTTTTAAATGAAAATATCTTACGTTATTGTATGTGAGTGTTCCGACCATGTACGTAGAGAGGAATCCGCCAAGAGAAGACAAAGTATTTGCCATTCCAAAGATAGTGCCTGAAAAAAGTGCAGTTTTTTAGTCTATTTTGTGATCCGACAGATCGTCCATTTACAGTACTCATTTTAAAATTTGGGAAGATAGGTAGGTATACAAAAGAGTTATTTAAAGAGTACCTATTTAAATATATTTATAAGCAATTTTAGAAATTTTATCCAATAGCACCATATACAGGGTGGCGCAGATGGATCGGGTGGTTTTGAAGTGGACTTTACGTCTGGAGTGGGGGAGCCAGGTGTTCGGCGGTCTTCGTGCTGTGGTGGGGGGGTCGGGAAGTTTCAGTTGCAGACTGGCAGTCAGTCGCGATGGCTACGTGGTCCGTTGAGCATCGTGTTTTGAGCAGTGGAAGAGTTTATAGTCAATTGTTGCTGTGACGCGTGCCTTTCGCCGGCGTTTCAACATCCCACCTCGCGGTAGTGTTCCTAAGCGAGATACGATATTGAGTTGGGTGCATAATTTCCTCACTACTGGTTCACGTGCTCCAAAATGGACGTCTAGACCTCGAACAATAAGAACGCCTGAGAACGTGGAGCGTGTGAGACGCGATGTCATTACGAGCCCACGTCGATCAACGAGACATCGTGCTCAAGCTCTTGGAATGTCACGTCGGAGCCTTCAAAGGATTCTTAACAAAGAACTGAAATTCCACCCCTATAAAATCATGGTGGTCCAGAAGATTCTCCCAACAGAACATCTTCAAAGGCTTCAGTCTAGCCAACGGATGTTGGAGTTATTGGAAGATGAACAACGAAATCACATTAATTCCTGGTGTTGTGCTTGAGCGGGCAATGCGGAACGTTAAGGACCGACTCCAAGAATGCGTCGCTCGAGGAGGAGGGCATTTGATGGATGTAATTTTTAAAAACTAACTTTACTAATTTTTTGTTAATAAATTTCCATTGTAACTACACGTTTTGCACGTTATTTCAATCCAATACCTTTAAAATTGACAGTTTGACAAGTATTTTAAAACCACCCGATCCGTCTGCGCCACCCAGTATTATATATTTATACTACATAATATATTCTCTTAAACTCTATACCCCTTATTTTCTTTTAAATTATATACTTATTTTAATTTCTTCTATATTTCATATTTGATTTAATATTTTAATGTACTGTACATATAATCAACCACCACAACATGGGCATGTGCCTAGCTTGGTGGTCTAAGCATACCAAATAATTGTAATAAATTTTTTTTTTTTAAACTTGTCATGCTATTCTGCACTAGAACATCTGGTCTGCTGTGTGGTATCTTGGAAAAGTCGTGGTGATTATTTTATCACAGAGTTTATTGGATTAGTGATAGAAATAAAATATGTTATTGTTAAAAATAATGAGGGTACAAAGTTCTTACCGGAATAGTTCGGTGCAATGTCAAGTCCGTTCCCGAGATACCCGGCGGTGACAGCTCCGTTGATGGTGAGAGCGATGGTGAAAATGGCCACGGACCAGACCTGGTCGTAGCCCAGGAATACTTGCGCCACCATCAGCAAGGAGGGAATGCCGATTGCTGGAGGAAAAGGTATCTAATTAATAATAATAATGGTTACAAAGGGGTATAAGTTTCCCTGGAATCACCACTGACATTAAATGTTTTAAAAATAATATCATTGAACAAAACAAGAATCGGATGTCACATTGCCGGGTTATGTATGAACAATATTAGTTATGCAGACGACATGGTCATACTAGCCCCATCGGTAAGAGCAATGAGGAAACTTCTAGCCATATGCGAAGCATACATTCACAGTCAAGGGCTAATGTACAATGCTAAAAAATCGTAACTGCTGATATTTAAAGCACTGGTCCGGCTGTCATTCTGCCCATAAGTCTCGGCGGAGCCAATCTCAAAATCTGCAGCGAAATAAAATATTTGGGGCATGTCATCACGGATGACCCAAATGATAAAATGACATAGGATGCCAAAGAAGAGTATTGAGCGCGAGGCCAACATCCTCACCAGGAGATTTAAGTGCAGTCCTCCGGTGAAGAAGCAACTATTCCAAACATACTGCATGAGCTTTTACACTAGCGAACTATGGACAAGGTACACACAAGGCGTCATGAACACACTTTGAGTACAGTATAACCACGTATACAGGGCACTGTTCGGCCTCCCTTGGCGATGCAGTGTCTCACAGATGTTCGCAGAGGGAAGGGTGAATGAGTTTGCTGCCTTGATATGCCACAGAGTAGCCGGGACGAGTCAGCGCTACCGAAGATCGGAAAACACTCTTGTCCAGGCCGTCGGCCAATGGCAGGGCGCGCCCCTATACCACAGATGGAGAATTTTCCTCAATATATTCTAACCAGTTTTTATTTAATTTTTTATAAAGTTTACTGAGGGTGAATGAGGGAGCGGTTAGTCTATAGTTGGACCCAGAATTGGGAGATTTGTTCGAGTTTAGGATTGGGATGATTATTTGGGAACTTCAGTCATCAGGCATTATGCCAGTCTGGAAGATTTTATTTAAGATGCTTAAGTGGTTAAGAAATTATATTTGATTGAAAATGAGCATTGATTTGAAGTCATTTTCAAATTTAATAATATAATTATTGAGTTTTGCAAGTATTTTTTGGTTTTTGTTATTTTGAAAATGGCCTTGAAACCCGAAACAGCTGTAACAATAACAAAAACCAAAAAATACTTGCAGAACTTAATAATTATATTATTAATAAATGGAGTTCTACGAATTAAACACAAAAACAATAAATAAAAAAAATAAAATAAAAAAATACATTACAGTCACCTTTGACAGATAATATATTGGTGGCCCGGTAAATTTAGTAGAAACTTGTCTCTATGGGAATTAAATTCGTCCCGTTTGGTGTGTTTTGAAAGAAGTTTGATAAGTGATGGTGATCGGGAATAATCACTAGAGCAATGGTCAGGGGACATCACCCACGAGGAGAGAGGGGCCAGACTAGAAGAGCATATGGAGAGATCCACTGCACTGGGGTTTGTGTTGGGGTGTGAGATTCTAGTAGGAGATCCGTCACTCAAAAGGAGAAGGTTGGATTCATCTTGTAAATCCATCACACTTGGACATCTCGGTCATAGAAAGCAGAACCTCAAACTGGGGAATGGGAATTAAAATCTCCTAATATGAAGAAAGGAGGGCTTAGATGACGAAAAATTTGAAACCAAATTTGTTTATTAAAGTGGGCTGTGGGGGGAAAATGTACAGAAATAAAGGATGTGTCCTTTATTTTAGCTGCAACCATTTGGAAGTCAGCATTGAGGGGTTTGATGTTGTTTATTAGGAAAAATGGTATGGATTTTTTAATAAAAAGGGCAGCACCGCCGCCCGTACAATCCGGGCGATCATCGCGGAGACAGGAGTACCCTCCCACATTAAAGTGGGTGGATGGAGTAAACCATGTCTCCGAGATAACAGCCACATGGTTAAGGAGGTTAGATTTGTTAGAAATAGCACTTCGGCTATTACACTGAAGTATTTTGATATCTTATCGTTATTTTGAATAAATTATTGAAATTTGGAAATAATAGAAGCAGCGTTAAAGCATCTTTAAGACAAATTTAATCTGAAAGCTTAATTTAAATTAATTTTTGAGGTATACGCACACGTCCAAGTAAAACCGAACGTGATCTGACATGTCACAAACGCATGTTTTGATTTCTGCTAATGTCGGTCGGTCACTTCTTGTTTTTACCACCCCAGTCAGAGCATATCTATTCCTGTGCCATCATAATCATGCGCACTGTTTTGGACATTTAGCAAATGCTGGGGATGAGGTTAGAGTTTTATCAACCGGTACAGGAAGATACACAGCAACTTTGTCTAGACAGTAATTGATGAATATTTATTTACCAAAGGTGGTGAAGATCTTCCTGGTGGCGGTAGTGGAGAGCCTACCAGTCCTCTGCAGGTGGTCGGCCAGCAGGGAGGTGATCAACGCAAAGAGATACTTGCCCAGGTATGGCAGGGAAGACAGGAGCCCATTCTGTGAGAGAAGAAATGAACACTTTTAATACCTACTTGGACACAATTGCTCGAAAGACATCTTTTCAAACCCTTGATTAAATTACCTTTAAAAAACATTTGATACGGGTGTGGCCCCCCCCCGGATACCATTTGTTGGATAACCAACACCTCTGTGGTACGTTTAGTGACTTATCAGAGGTGCCCGCGATCATGGGGTGAGGTTTGAGCTGCATGGAGACCCTTTGACTTCTCCAGCCGAACTATCTCGACCCATTAGCTTGCGCCGCAGCAGGGGGATGAATTCATACATTCTTCACTCCTGGGCACACTGACCCCCAGATTCCTACCCATCTCTTACACATTTTTCTTTCCCAGAATTTCCTCTCCTTACATTTCTTAATGAGACCTTCCATGCAGCACCCCAAAAATTTTCTCAAGGCGTTCCTACTATGTGAAGTTAATTAAAAAATATATTTTTCACAAATAATCGGGTAAAAATCATTCGAATATCGAATGAATCACCCGGATTCGAAATACATATACCAACCTTTCAAAATGTTACTTTCCAAAGGTTTATTAATATTTTAAATGACGACCGGCATTCACATATCCACCGAAACAGTTGGGTGTATATTCACAGTATAATGTTTTTTTTTATTTCTGTCGTCTTCCATGATGATTATGTAGTGAACAATGTAATAATGTTAGCGTAATTTCGAATATTTCGATTTGAAATGTTTCGAATGTGCATCACATCACTAACTTCAAACGACACCAAAGGTAATAATTACCCAGTCGATTATATCAGACGGGGCACGGACCAGCGGACTTGCCTAATCACTGGGATTAGAGTTCTCAATCTTTCTCCATAACCAGCAATTCTCGTCTCAAAGTCAATTCGGAGTAAAGCTAAGAATGTAATTTGATGAATTACGGTAAGATTGATTGCGAGATTGACTCGACTCGACTTCACAGTACCTAATACGTGATGACGAGAATAATTGTATTTTGTAATTGAAAAAAATTGAATATATATTTAATTAAATAACTACAGGCGACACCAAACATTTAAATTGGTATGTAGGTACCTAGACAAAAATCATAACACGTGTTATGAAAAGTGTGCTATATTAAAAAGTAACTAGAAACGCTTGCTTAAAGTTCTGGCCATTCAGATCTTGGTATAGGTATATGGAATGGAATATAGTGCTGAGGATTTCATTTACATATTATTAAAATTTAGTAGCGTGAATAATATGAAGTAACTAATTATAAAGATATTATGCAGTGTTTTGTTGTGTAGTAATTGTAAATATATTACATGGTGTTTTTTTATTGCAGTTGATTGGTTTCAATTTCAGTCTGTATTTTTGCAGTAAGAATATTTTCTATCTCTGATCTCCCTGTTTTGTATCCAGCTTTTGTATCAGAGATTTAAATATTATAATGTTGTTATGATTTTTTTGATGTGAGTGGGATTTTGTTGTAGAGTTTAGTACCATAGTATAGGAAACTCAATTTTATATTTGTTGTTGGATATGTTTTAGATCCCGAGATCTAGTGTTTCTAATTTGTTATTTCTCGTGTTTTGTATTTATGAAAGTAAATTATTAGTATTGTTTTAGAGTAGAATTTTTTTTTATTGATAATGAAATGTTAAGATTATTGGAGATTTCTTAGAGGGACTTTCAGAATAAATTTTCATGTTTTAATTTGAGTTTTTAGGATATTTTCATTTGAACCCATCCGATAATACCATATTCTAACAGCAAAGAGCCGAGTAGATGTCATGGAAGTTATGAATTGTATAAAATAATTGTATAAAACACATTCTTACAATATTGAAAGGGTACAGCACAAATTTCTAAGATTTATTAATTTTAAACTGAATATTCCAATTCAAAATATTAACTATGTTCTTTTGATGAAACAACTTAACTTAATAACGGTATCAGATAGGCGGATCATTTCTGACCTTGTACTTTTAAATAAAATTATTAATAATTCCATTGACAACCCTGAAATTCTCGCCAAAATAAAATTTTACGTACCGACTAGAAATACGAGGCAAAGTGCTAGATTTTTCTGTGACAATTTTAAAACCAACTATGAAGCTCATACACCTATAAATAGACTATTAAATTTGGGAATATTGTAGACATGCTTAAAGATTCCGTATTAGTTATAAAAAGAAATCTTTTTAATCATTTTACTGAGATGTATGAATTCACAACTCTGTAGTGAATTCACTTATGTTTTTATATGTACCTATATGTTCCTTAATACATGTTTAGCTTTCCGTAATCCACACTATTAATTTGAATTTACCTTAATTTAATCAAAAATCATAATTTATTGTAAACTATGTAACACAACTGTATTACTTGTTAACTACTTTTGTAAAAGCCCATTAGGGCGTAAATAAATAAATAAATAACATAGTAATAAAAGTAGGTTTATCCATTTAAACATACCTACACAATCGACCATTAAGTATTGAAATTTATCGAGATGTAAAAAATCAATATATATTATTGTAATTAAAATTATTTTAATCATTAGCTCTTGCAATATTTAATAATATCATTCGATTGATATTATTTCCATTAGGATTATCGTTGTCT
The DNA here is from genome assembly GCA_026573805.1 of Hesperophylax magnus. Lineage (NCBI taxonomy): Eukaryota > Metazoa > Arthropoda > Insecta > Trichoptera > Limnephilidae > Hesperophylax > Hesperophylax magnus. The sequence continues at coordinate 223,161 of JAIUSX010000243.1, forward strand.
TCAAATTTGGAGATATAAAAAGCCTAATATTCATATCGGGAGACATTAAAAAATTACAACAGATTAATTCGAAACTTATTCAAAAAATGTTTTGGTTATGCCTCATCACTACTCAGTAACGGCAACAGCGTTCAATGTTCTCTGAAAGACTCTGATTCAGATTAATGCCACAGTGATTGGTTTATTTATGATGCCACATGTCAGATAAACAGCCGTGTCGCTGTTTGCTGTATGTAGTATGTAATTAAATGTATCTATACATAATACAGTACCTTTCTGGCGCCCAGGTACTTAGATATCCACCTCAACTCTCTGCAAGTTGCTACGTGCGTGGTTCTAACCACTAAAAGGTATTTCCGAGAATTTGATGAATTAACATTTGGACCCTATTAGCCCTCCACAAGACATCTAAATGTTATGGAATTAAACAACACTGTAAAAGGGACCAAAATTATTTAAGATTCGAAATCGACAATAAAAACACACATATTTTTTCCCTCATACACAAACAGAATGTTATTATTAACGTTTTTCCCCAAGTAAATAAATAGATTAATTTTAAGAGAGTTATAATGAACAAATAATTGGAATTTGGGTAAATTCGGTGGCAAATGCCCTAGACCCCTAGTGACTTATTTAAAATTCCTGGAAAATAATAGTGCAGCACAAATAATACTACACAATGAAACTACCCACAGTATAATATTATGTATGTTATTTCCCAAGTACATAAATCATTTAGCACACCATTGTCAATTTATCTTCATATTCGAGTAATTCCCAAATAATTAGAAATTGACCGTTGTGAAAAAGAACGTAGCAACTGATATGGAAAATTCCAAATAGATAATGCATCAATATTCACCAGCCTTTAATATTTTATAAACTCATTGCAAAATCAACATAAAAACACAATAACTACATGCAACGACAAAGACTACAAACATTTCGACTTTTTTATTTATTTTATAGTTGAATTATTTCAATGATAATAATACTAATAACATTTTCCTACACGTTTATGTCCAAAGATTTGTTTAATTTTATGTAAAAGTAAGAATGACGTTATGTTTATTTATTTATTTTAAGGAACATAAACCGTCTTCATTTTAATTTAATATACGGCGAAGGATGGAATAGAAACAGACCGATTATAAATGTTCACAGATGGTTGAATTGGTAAATTACAACTAAGTATTTAGTGAATGTATAATAAAGTATAAAAAAGCCGAACTAAGTAACAAGTATAAAAAAATGGAAGTAGAACAAATGTAATAAACCTATATAATGCATTGTACAACAATATATGTGTTTATTAGTATACAGGATAGATAGAGTGGGAAACAGGTTATGGCGTTGGAGCGGGATGGGGAAGGAAAGAGATGAGAGAATCTTGCTGCACAACTCAATTAAAAAAAAATAATAAATTAGTAATTTAAAGATAAAATAAGGTACAATTAATTTAATCATCAAGATTTTGTGTTATTCACACTTAAATGTGATACAATGGACTTCTGTAACGACAGTAACTAGCAGTGAATATGTCAGCATGTATGTATTTATTTGAAAGTTTTTTTGTTGTACAAATCGCATGTTCTGTTCATAAATTCATTTTGATTGAAATTGGTGTTGCATTCGTCAATTTTGCAATATAGAAATGGGTTTTCTGTCTGCTATATGGAAGCGGTGCGTGGACATTTATTTTGTTTACCAACTCCGAGCAGTCAACTTTTGAGTTAATAATAATCAGCGACAAGCCTCCTGTTGAGTAGTTTCGTGATTCGAAAACGTTTCTCGATTTCGTCGTAAGAGTTGTATGTGTTGAATTATTTAAAATTGAGGAATTTTAAAAATCGCACCTGAACTCTTTCTAACCTGTAACTTCCGTGCAGGTTTCCAGTTACTGTAACCTCAATGATAGCCTATTTTAGGTTTCATGTAACTACCATCTCTATTTGTCTATCTCGAGAAAGTGAGACGTGATGCCCGGTCTATAAAATTCATACACAATTTCAATTGTACTCGCCTCGTCACATTGGCACCCGGGTCGCGAGACCGGGTCACGAGACCCATTGGAAACACGAGAAGGCGGTAGCATGATTATGAACAAGGTTAAATAAAACCGAAATGATAATGGTTAGAAGGGTTTCATGTATTTTTTAATTGTAATGTCCGACTATAAATAATAATAAATCTTCCCCATAGGAAAAACTAAACCCTTCCCCACACTTTTCCACAAATGATCATCTAGTCAATCAACATTATGCAAGTGCATCATATAAGCAAAATAAATACAAAACAATACAAGAACAACACGTCAACTCACCAGAGATCAAATGGGAAAATAATTCACCAACTCTAGATATTTTCATATCAGAGGGTTCGGTTCGGTAGAACTCCTAACAGTACCTAAAAATCGTACTGATCCCTCAGCATAAATATTTAAAAAATCTTTCGTTATCCTACATGTATTTAAAATGATCGATTTTTGCATTTTTATATATAAATTTTTTGATAGATCTAATACGCCTAAATTTTTAATGAGAGAACTAGGTATAATACCAGTTGCCGAAATCACAAATGGTAATATTTTTATAGTCTGAGAATGCCAAATTATTTTTCTCATTTTTTAAATCTGTGTATTTTACTTATTTTTTCATTAACAGATTTCTGAATATTACAGGAATTTGGAATAGCGACATCAATGATATAAGTTATTTTTTTAATTTTGTCATGTAAAACTATATCGGGTCTATTATGACTAATCATTCGGTCTGTTAGTATAGTTTTATCATAATATATGTTATAAAATTCGTTTTCTAAAAATGAATTTGGTTCGTATTCATAATATGGTACTATATTACGGCAGTCAATCAAGTTATGTTTAATTACCAAACTTATATTATTATTATTTTATGTTAGTATTATTATTAACAGTTTTGTTACATACATAGGTACATGTATGTATATAAAAAAAAAATAATAAACAAACCTTCTCTTCAAGCTGCAAGAGAAAGCAACAAAACAAACATAGTACGGAAAGAAAGAAATTAACAAAAAGAAGGAATAAATATAGTTGACAAATAAATCGTAATTTTTTGAAAAATCCTACGTAAGCAAACCCAGTGTGTGGGTATAACTAAAATAGTTAAGGCAGCATAACTCAATCATAATAAATAATATTATTTGGATGATTTGTATAGCGCCATACAAATACATAAAAAATTTCTACAATAATCTATATTTTACTAACTTAATGGAATGTTTATATTATTTAGTAACATGTGCATGGAGATGTACAGTGTACTTAAACGTATGCACGTATACATCAAATGATACTATTAATGTAATACACTTGTTGATTTTGTTCTAACTGCAGTTAGAACCCTGTAATTGTTAGGTAATGGAAATCCCCGCGGAATTACGTATCTACGTACCACGTGACGAAAATATGGGCTCGCCGGCATTATCCAATTAGAGTCCAATTCGCCAAAGGCCCGACCTGCAGAATGTTTTGACATATCCTCCACTCCGCGTGTTCCCATTTAACTCCTTGTGCAGATGATTGACACCTCAAACAGTCGTAGATTAATAACGATTCTGCGCGTTATTTAACTATACGTCGATTTTTTTAAAGATAAATATTTAATCTTGTAATGTATCGTTGTAGATACATATCAGATGTATAATAATAAAATATGTTGGTCTCGGGATGTGGATATCTCGTACATTAGTACTACAGTACTTTCAAATGCTTTATTTTCAACTGGTAAGTTGTTCCTTCTCTTGAGATTAAGGGCGACTTGCACCAACTATCGCAAATTTTATCTTAAATTGTATTTAACTAAACGTATTTAAGACCCTAAATACATTTAACTTAAATGCGTTTAGTTGCGTCCTGCACCACGCAGTTCGGTGGCAATTTTAGTTAAACGTGTTTAACGCGTCGGTAAAACAGTTACCGCGTGGTTACCGCCATTAACGCGTAAATAAAACAGCTACGATGTTTCATTTTACTTGAAGTGTCAAAATATTTTGTGATTGTGTGTGTGGTTTAATAGTGTTTTCATTTATTTTATGAAGAAAAAGTTAAAGCAAATAGACATAATGATGAAATAAGACAAAAAGAGCTTCTGTTGTTGGAATTAAAAATAAAACAATTATCCGAGTAATTTTGTTTTTTATTTCTTTTACATACTATATAAGTATTATAAGAATGATGTAGGTATGATTAGAAGTTTACAACCTTGCAAAGTACTCCTCGATAAGGAGCGTTAGCTCCAAGTGACGAGCACCTCGCTGATGTTTTTATTGGCGTTGAATTTTAACTGAGGTTCAATTTCTTGCACTAATAATGATGTCGTTTCTTTACTGAGACGAAATCTTCTTTGAAACTTCTTGGCACTGGTGTTTCAAATCAATTTGTTGTTGTGTTTACTTCTCTGACTATATTATAATTTATTTATAATTTCTATAATATAATTTCTTCATGATCGTCAGAATACAAATCCCAAATGTTCATTGTGAATACAAATTAAAATGAGATAGATTTTAACCACAATCAGAAATCGAAGAGATAACCTAAACAAAAATTGACAGTACTGCTTAGAGTAGGGCTAAACACGTTTAACTCGGTTAAACGGCCGCTTTTGGGTATTTAACTTTGACAGTTCTTTAAACGCATTTAACGACTTAAATTTTGTGGTGCAAGACGCCAAGTCGACTTAAATCAAATAATGTGTTTAAAATTATATTTAAATCAAATTTAACTTATGGTGCAAGCCGCCCTAAAACGTTTATCGAAAAACAAAATCACGTTTTTTATCATATTTTTCACTTAGAAATGGCCTCTGCCGTATATTTTTTTAGATAGTATAGTAAATTTGCACCCAACACATTTATCTCTATTTCCCCAAGCTTTATAGAAGCTATGGCATAAATGCCGTGTACGTGTGTACTGTGTAGTGATCGAAATATTTGCCCAATCGAGACTAAAATTTCCAATATTAAATGGGATGGAGATATACTATTTCGGGCGAGTGTAAATGAAACATAGCGCTGGATTATTGGGCTATGGCTAAATTGAACTTTTTTTTTTGGCAGCCACCTCTGGTGTGGATCCCCAAAATACTTGAAATAAACCTCGACTCTGTATAGGAACGGGCGGTCCGTTTAATAGATTCCCCTATTACAGATACAAACGGATTGAAATCTTTAGAGCACAGGCGTCAGGTTGGTATGTTGTCCTTGTTCTACCGGTATTATAATGGAAGATGCACCGAGAAACTAGTGACTTTGATCTCTTCGGCACCGGTGCATAGTCGGGAAACACGCCAAACGCGCTCAAGGTATCTGCACGGTTGACATTTATCACAAGAGAACGGGTCGCTTCTACCGACTCGTTCTTGAGTTGTGATAGATGTGTCAAAACTCAAAGAAAAATCAGGTCTAACTTATAGGAAAAAAACTCAGTAGTCTTTACTTTTCTAACAGCTGTTTTAATACTAAGCCATCATTGCTACCTGTAAACACAAACAACCTTACTAAAGAAAAACCACTTCTCATTCGTTAAACGGTGTTTTTGTTACACATTGTATAAACACTGCGAAAGTTTAGATTCATGTTAGTACTAATCAAAAATATCTTTAGCTGGGCTCCGAAAGAACTGGCAGCGTTAGATTTTCCGCAGTTATTCTTTAATTGACTGTTACCGCGTGAATTTAATAAGAATTCTATGAAAGTGATGTTTTCATTATCATAAATGTTTCATATAGGGTGTAGGTAAATATAAATTATAGAAATCAATGTTTATGTTCCGCTAATAATGAATTAAAAATCTCATTTTTTGTTTTTGTTGTTTTTTGTGAATTATTATAATACATAGTTTTTTTTTAAATATTTTTTTATGGTATAAACGAGATTAAAAGCGAGGTGACAGTGTTCTTGCAGATCCCCTAAATAAAAGGATTTTTCGACGAATGGAGTAAAAATATGATTTTTTTTTCGTGTTTGAAATAAAATTATTCCAATTTATAAATATCAAACTCTACTTCAAATACAAAAACCTAAGAGATAATTTTATGTAGTTTCTTAAAATGGTATTTGTTTTTACGACATCTTCAAAACGAAGAAATAAATAGTACAATTAAAATACCTTGGAAATGTTCCAAAATTCAATGAGAAATTTCAAGTTTATACAACTGATAAAACAACCCCTTTGGTGGTGTAAACATTGTATATTTCTTTCCATGAACTCTTTTATGTCAGTTTCTATATTAGTAATGTTTTCACATACACGATCGTTTATCAATTCACATTTTTTAGTAAGACCGACAATCTGTAAGTTTTTCCATTGCATTTAAATACAAAACTTATTTTTTGAAAAATTAACATTTTTCTGTGTTTTTTAAAGACGTGTATTGCTGCCTGTTCTAACCGTTAGGTAAAATGATTGATGTTGGTTTTGCAATGTACCATGGTCCGTCCGTATGAGGAAGTATTAAAAGCAAGCAAACCGCAGACGGTGAATTCTTCGGCAAACAATGCACAGTAAACAGTGTTGGCACTAAAAACGTACAACGGTGACTTTAACTTTCAGACTCGCCAGTATTTTCAGTGTAATTACTTCGGGAAACCAAATATTACGCTCCTGCTTACCTATTGTAAAGAAACATTGAAGATAATGCACGAATCTGCAACAGAGTTGCTTTCTAAAACTTCCACGTAATGTAAATTATTATTTTCCAACAGATATTGTAGCTTACCTGTTCTCTATTTGGAGATAAGACGTTTCAGTTTTACACAATGGAGACCAAACTTGGAACGATTTGGATGACACTTTATTTTTGATGTGAAACATCTTTGGCGCGCTTAGGGGGGGCAAGCGTGGCAAGTGGCAAGACGGGACGACGCTCTTGCACGGAAATACGTTTCATTCGGCCAGCCTCGTGACTCGTCGACTCTTTCCGCCCAGCCGCCAAAACTCTGACATTTGCTTCTATTCTCACTTTAATTGACAATGGATCTATTTCTTCTCTAAATGGCTGATAATAACCTAACACGGCAACTATCCCAACATTGAGCCGGTATTCCAGTAAATTTTTAATTTCTATTATATTTATTTTTTTATATTTTAATAATAGTAAAATAATTGTTTTACAATCAAAAATATTTATTTATTGCATCTCACTATACATAAAACACGTTTTTTTTCAAATAAAAATCAACCTCACCAGGACTAAGCCCGTATCGAGGTTTAATATAAAGACTTGTTTACTTTCATTTTCACTTCCTTCGATAAATATAAATGACAATGTTTCTCATCTGCTAGGCGACCCGTGAGGGCATTTGTTTTTGTTTTCTATTATAGTCTACAGTTGAAATTAAATGCTTCGAATGGCCCTGGTAAAAGAACTCCGTTCACAATCGAAAGTAAGCTTGCAAGACTTTAGTTATACAGGGTGTCCGGTGGTAAAGTGCAGTAACTTCGGGAGGTGATTCTACGTGATCGTAGGAGTAAAAAAGATAAATAACTTTTTCTGAAATTCCAACTTTTAGATGTACTTTTAAGCTAATAACGAAAAATTTCTCCGACGTACCTAGACGGCATTATTTTTTTCGTCGTTGCCAAATCTACATCCCGCGCCCCCCCGGTAACTAATCCCCGCTACCCCCGGCACCCGAATTCAGTCGATCAGCTGGTAAACTGTCCCCCGCACCCCCTCCTGCACCCCCCGCTATTAGTAAATTGTGCTTTAAATGTAATGTGTCACAAAATTTGACGGGCGGAGTAAACAACTTTGAAAATTTAATTTATCTAAGAATTTTTGAATTCGTTCACTAGATTTATTGTTTGTTCTCTGCGAACTTTTCATTTGGTTTGAATTTTTGACAGATGTGAAGAGAACCCCGTACAATTTAGATGTCGGTACGTGTTTTAGAGGTATAATGGTTATGGTGCTGATTTTATCAAAATATAATTTTATAATATTCTTATTATTATTATAATTTACAAGTACAAGTATATTACATTGGATTTATTAATATAGACGTTGTACATTATAATGATTTATGATCAATAAGATGGATCAAGGAAAAAAATATTTATGAGATGTAATATTTTTGGTATGCCTCGTTATTCTGCTGTGTCATTCGTGTGGAAAACGTTCTTTTTTTTTAAATGATTTTCGGCTATGTAATCATTGTTTTTTCTCACCTATAAAATTATGTCCCGTCTTTCCGGTTTATAAAAAAAGGTCTGATTTTTCGGATTGAAATTTTCAAAAAATCCCCAGGGTTTCAAAAATACGATTAAAAAAATAATAATAATACAGAATGTCTTAGAATATTTTCCTTAACCGAAAAAAAAAATTAAAAAATATGATGCAAGTGGCCTATTAGTAAAAAGCGATGAAATTAGTTAAGTGTTCAATGAGTTATTAATATTTTTTATAATAAAAAGTGTAACGTGATTTTAGTGCAGTTCTCTTTTTGAATTTGGTAAAATATCAAAACATACGGCGAACTCTGTGTTGTTATTGTTTACAATTCACATGCGGTTTCCATGGATACGCGCCACTCACAAATATGCAACGTTGCCACGTTCACACTTGCGAATTTATCGGGTAAGTTTGCACCTACACTATGGCTTTTTAGCAGGTATGTCTTTTTGTATGAAAAATAAAAAATTGGAATTTCGGAAAAAGTTATTTATCTTTTTTACTCCTACGATCATGTAGAATCCCCCCACGAAGTTACTGCACTTTACCCCCGGACACCCTGTATTTAGTGATCAAATTATGTTAACGATTGGGAAATCCCCTCCTCCTGATCTTTCAGCCATTTCACAGAAATTCAAACTCTTGTACGTTATAACCAAAAAAAGGTCATACAATAAAAAATAAAAACAATTAACATAGTTTTGACATAATGTCGAAAGGTAAAAGTGAAAATTATGGTTCTTTATTTATTTTGTAGTAATGATACTTTGCAGCGAATGCTGCGTAGTAATTATTATTTTAATCACTAAGAAATCGTAAAAGTAAAATTATCATATCGCTACTAATTAACACATCACTTGTTAATTCGAAACGTCCATGGATTATTAAAAAAAATTAGAAACAGATACTTCGATTGTGCTCACCACTACTATCACTGGTTCCAGATGGCCATAAAAACTCAGTTCAAACCCCTCGTGACTGTGATGAATCGTGAATCATTTCGCCGAAGAATAGATTACGATCTTAACTCTTGAATAGGATGATTAGATACATTAGCTAATGGGACTTCCCGCCAATCTCCGAAGGTCTTAACGCACGCAGATGGGGTGAGTACTGAGTAATGCAGAATTCACGGAACATAACCTAAATTCCTACATTATTCTAGCCAGTATTGCAAATGGCATCGACAACAAACTGTGTCGCAAGTCGCCACTATAAAAAAATACTTGCATTTCTAAGAATTCGAATAAGGTAATAAAAATATCACGATTTTTAAAAGTAATAGTGTTATTGGTACCTACCTAAAATTAGTGGGCGATGGCTTTAAAAATATTGTTTTTTACTAATTTTGGATTTCAATTTCGTATCATTGCCCTATTCTCAGTCACACCTCAATCCTAATCTAGGATTTTAGAAGGCAACAAATATTTTATGATCAAAATAGAAAACTCTGCATCATTTGCAAAGAATTACTTCTGTCTTCAGATACCTACCATTGGTAAATCAAAGAGTAATCAAAGAAAATACACTTTCAAATCAAAAGCTTTCATTTACAATTATTCCATTGATTTCCCATAGTATGAACCCAGTCATTAGAGTCACTTAAAATTATAATTATTTTTTTAATTTGCTTTTTATAATGAATATTTTCATTGATAATAAAAAAAATAGGTGGCTAGATTGGTAGGTACCTAATAAGTAGGTAGTTACTAGTTACCTTTATAAATGTTGATTTAATAGTGTTTGCACAAAAGAATTAGTTCTTATATCAAATATGTACAATTTAAATGATTGTCCATTAGCTTATCGGTGATTAAAGCTACCGTCTTGAGCTTCGTTAAATAATAATCAATCAATCACAATAAAAAATGATTGATTGAAGATCTCTAATCAATGAGTAGAATTGTAGGATATGACTTTCGAATAATCAGAGAACCGAAGATTGAAGATCTCTAATCGAAGATGATTCGATCACTAATCAAGTATACATACCCAACTACCCATGTAATATATTATTAAGTGTGCTTTTTTTAAATGTCCCTGACCCAAGAAAAACGGCATACATGAAAAGAGGGTCATTTAATAAGTAATAAGAGTCTGAAAGTTCTTTGACCGTTGATAAAAATATGATCGATGATTGTTTATCTCAACTAAGCTCTCTTGTAGATCATCGGGTCCTGGCAACTGGCGCCAAGAGTTGTTTACATTATGACGTGTAATGGATGTGTTGGAATTTAAATCAAATTATACAATCAAGGAACCTTAATATTTCTTGCTCGAGGCGTGTATTATCTCCCATAAAACATCTCGCAAGACGGCAAATAAATTCCAAATAAAAATCTCAGTCTTTTTATCGTTAGGTACCTGCTGCTTTTTTGTTACTGTAACATTGCAGTATATAATCTAAACATTCCTCGGCAAGGCGCAATAATTTATTACGCGGATGCCCTTGAGAATGGGGGTCATTGCCTGTTGGACACGCCACTGCCCTCAGTAAAAGGGCTCGCCCATGTATGAGCACGAGCACACTGGGAAAAACAACATTATAAACCAGAGGCGTATCGTAAAAAAGGGTTGGGTCATTTTGTACATGGAGAAACCTGAAATCCAGTACTAGGCATTGCACAATGAGACAGGAGAATGTTGCCACTGTTGCTGGAGAGTTATAAATAGCACTACCACGTCTTCTGATGGTTAAATCTCTTATGGAATAGATAAGTGCCTAACCAGATTCGGAACAGGTAATCAACATAATGTTGATGCATATTTCTTTCAAGACAGTTTTATCTTTCTTACATAATATACTGGATATGTGCTTAAAAACTAAAAATGGGGATTAAAAAATAATTCATTTTACACAAATAACAAGCATTTTTAAATCAATCCGTCGTGGATTTTGATACGAATACTACATTATTTAACCTCTGTATTTTTGATTCATGATATTTCAGGGGTTGTATCGTTATTTGAGTAAAAAGACAGCTAATTTTCGGAGAGTTACTGAAAAATTACCATCATATATAAAGGTGACTTCGTTGAAGGAAATTATAGAGAAAGGAAAATTGCACGATTTTCGAGGAGTCTAAGACACATACAAATTTAAAAATTAATCGAAAAACCAATCTGAAAATGCGTTGATTTCAAAATATTCTTATATGTAGGAGGATGTTGTGCTGCGTGTACACGTACGAATAAAAGCGCAAGCCGATTAATTATGAGAAATGAACGTAGCAACCACAAGCGGAGTTTGCGATTTTTTTTTTTTTTTTTTTTATTAATATCAATAGCAAAATTTGTACAATATGTAGGTTTAAAGTATAATATAAGTATATTTTTTGTATTTTTTTCACAGTCCTCCTCACTAGGGTTTCCTGTTCTGAGGCGGCCTGTAGTTTTTCTTAAATTTTTGTATTTAGTTTTGAATTGTCTTTACATTGTCTTCATAATGTTTGTAAGTTGATTATTACTTTGATCTCTAAGCCATGTTTTGACTTTTGTTTTAAATATATTCATTTCGTTTATTTTTTTGGTTTCATTTGGTAGAGCATTGAACAATTTTATAGCATGGAATTTATTATTTCTCTGTCCAAAGGATGTGTTCAAACTGGGAGTAATCAGGATATTTTCGCTTTTTGCCCTGGTTGTGTATTTATGTTGGGCAGTGGAGTATTCGGATATGTTTTTTTTCAGTTTAAATAAAATATTTTTTGAATATAGTTTCTGTACATTGTAAACATTGAAGTTTTTGAATATTTCTTCTGTCGGAGTTCTAAGCGGAACTTTCAGTATAGTCTTTAATACTCCTTTTTGTGCTATATTGAGCCGCTCTGTGTGAGTGCTCAAGGCAGACCCCCATCCAGTTATTCCGTACTCTATTTGTGATTGACACAAAGCATAGTATACTTTTTTAATATCGTTTATATTGAGGATATTGCGAATGTTTCTAAAGAAGTATATGTACCTGGTTAGTTTTTTTGTAATTACATCTATATGTGAGTTCCAACGGAGATTATCATCAATTTCAATTCCAAGATATTTGATGCTTTTGGAGTGTGCTATAGTGGGACATGGGCATGATAAGGATTGATTTTTTTGATAAATTCCTTGGCATGAATGTAATTTGAGATTAAGGTCCTCTGACGGCTGCCCTCTGGCTGTTTTAGAAAATGTCAGATATTTTGTTTTATTGACATTAAGCGTCAGGGAGTTTCTTTTAAGCCAGTTTTGCAGGAGACCAAGTCCGTGTTCAGCTTCTTTGTAGGTATTTATCCAATCTTTTTCTTTAAATAAAATTACTGTGTCATCAGCAAAACTAATGATTTTTCCTCTTGTTTCTAGGTTACAGATATCATTAATGTATATTAAAAATAATATCGGACCTAGTACGCTTCCTTGTGGTACTCCATGGTTGATTAGGAGAGGTTTGCTTTTTCTCTTATTAATTTGGACGCTCTGTGTACGCTCCGTCATATAGCTTTTTAGTAAGTTTAGTGTTGTACATGACATACCAATTTTTGAAAGTTTTGAAAAAAGTATTTTGTGATCTATTGTGTCAAAAGCCTTTTGTAAGTCTATGAAGATTGCCAAAGTTTTTTCTCCACTGTCTAAACTTTTAGTGATCATATCGGTAATTTTTTCTATGGCGTCACTAGTACTTAAGTTCTCCCTAAATCCATACTGAGTTTTTGATAATTTTTTATTGTCTTCTAAGTAGGATAAGAGTTGTTTTTTTAGTATTCTTTCCAATATTTTTGAAAATGTATTTAGTAGGCTTATTGGTCGGTAATTGTTTATGTCATTTTTACATCCTTGTTTAAATATTGGTATAACAATCGCTTTTTTGAGGGCTGTAGGGAATATGCTATTCGTTATAGACATGTTGACTAAGTATGTAAGTGGTTCGATAAGTTCTTTACAGAGATATTTTATTGCGTTGGTTGAGATTGTGTCCTCCCCTGAAGAAATATTTGATTTTAAAGAAGAAATTGTGTTTTTGATATCGTCAGCTGTAATTTGTTTAAAATTGAGCTGATTTCCTTGCTCAGGTGGTTCGTTTATTTGTACATCTTCATTACATTTTGTAACTTGCTTTGCTAGATTTGATCCTATATTTATGAAAAAATTATTGACGTATTCAAGTATTTGGTCAGGATTATCAGCGTATGTCCTGGGAACATTGTTTATATTCAGCACGTCAATTGATGTAACGTTGGCAGATTTAGAACTGGTTATTTCATTTATTATTTGCCACATTTTCCTGGGATTTTGTTTACAATCTGCAATTTTTTTCTTATAGTAGGTTTCTTTTGTACACATAATAACTTTTTTGCAAATGTTTCTGTATCTTTTGTAGTATCTTAACATGTGTATATCGTATGGAATTTTTTTAAGTTTCTTGTGTAACTCGTCTCTTTTTCTTATGCAGTTTATAACATTCTGTGTAATCCATGGTTTAATATGTACATTTTTGTGTGAGATTTTCTTATTAATTTTTGTGGTATTAGCTAGTATGTTATTCTGAAGAAGTTCTATGAAATAATTCCATGCATCATTTGTATTGTTCATACTTTGCAGTTTTTTCCAATCGGTACATTGTAGATTATGTTTAATGATGTTCCAGTTGATTTCTGTTTTTTCTGTTGTTAATGGTTTTTTCTTCATTTTATTTGACTTGTTTATTTTTATTGAAAGCATAGTTGTATAATGATCGGTTATAGTTGAATTAAATACAACAGTTTGAGTAATGTCTTTTGTTTTACTCATTATATGGTCTATGCAACTTTCACTGTTGTCCACTTTTCGAGTAGGAACATTTATTAAGCTTTCCAGTCCATGGGATGCTAGCATCTGCAGATATTGAATTCGCTTAGGGTGTCCATTTTCTAAAATATTTATATTTACATCTCCAATAATAAATATGTTTTTCGTTTCTTTAAGAAGGCAGAGTTCCTTGTCTACGGATTTAAGGAATGGGTCGATGTTTCTTGTTGAGGGCGATCGATAGATTGCTAATATAGCTTTTTCTTTACTGATTTTAATTTTTAAACAATTGGCATTTGTGATAATAATTTCTTCAACTTCGGCTTTTATTTCGTTTTTAATGTATATAATTACACCGTCGTTTTGTTTTTTGTTATTCAAACTTGAGTAGGTTGTATATCCAGCAATTTCCAATTTCATGTATTTATGATTTATCCAACATTCAGTAAGTATTATTATTTGAAAATTAACTTTTAAATATTTCAATAAAATTTGAAATTCATCAAAATTTTTTCTTATGCTTCTTATGTTTTTGTGTAGTATATTGAAAGAGTTGTTATTTAAATTCAATAGATCATTTGGTTCCGAGGTTAATATAATGTCAGCCATTTTTATATTTTTTTCGTAATCGTTTTTGTGCCCTTTTGTTATACAATATTTTTTATATCATCTACATGTTTTATATAAATTATTTTTTCGGTTGGCATTCTTCGCGTCATTATTTTTCCATCTTTGAACCAAACGTAGGAGTACATTTTTTCATTGGCAGATTTTTTCGTTTTCCAGAGTAGTTCCCTTTGATATGGGCTCAATTCCTCTGCATCGTACTGATTGTATAGTATACTCTGATTGCATCGTACCTTTTCGGTAATTCCCGCTTTTTTCGTACGTGTATTCGTAGAATTACGCTTGCCCACCATATTGAATGGATATTCATGCCCATCATTTATTCAATGCATGCTATTAGAACTCCCATAGTTGGATTAGCATAGATCTTAGCGCACTCTAATCTTAATAAGATCACAAATCACATGACTGTCAAACAATGCGTTTGTTAAATCCATTGTTATAGTGTTTCGGATTGCAAACAGGAAACGTTATGTTAACGTTTTATGAGCCAGTCAATAATATTTCATTGTTACGACAAAAAGATTAAATACATACAGGACAGTGTTTTCAGCTCCGTGTTCATAATCAATTCATAGTTCAATTCGTGAATATTGCATTGGCTACAGCAAAACAAATACTAATTAAAATTAGTACACCATGATGGTTGAAGTGGGGAACTTTATCAAAAAAATCAACTCGTAAATTAGCCCTCCTAAAACATTTGACATTTTGAAAGCTCGCGATCTCCCGATGACAGTTTCGTTAAACAATATAATATTTTCGCAATCAGCTTCGAAATATCAACATTTTTAAATTATTGTTATGAGTTTGTATATTTAATAAAAATTTAAAAAATACTATTATGTTACGAGCCCTGCTAAACTCCACATTCCAACCAAGCTGAGCTTTAAATCAACCGATATACCGAGCCTATATTTAGTTTGTCATTCGATTCGCAAACGTCGTGTATTTTTATGTCAAAGCTTTTGCTGTGTGTCTTCTGTCAGAATTTACAAATATCATAGCTTCCTCACTTGCATGATTTATGGAGATGACTAATAATTTATGTAACACGCGTTCAGAGGCACTTTATGAATCAAAAATCGTTTATAGTTTTTGAAATGTTGAATTTGAACGCGTGAAACCAAACGTAACCGAAAAACGTTACAGATGGGCAACAGTGTAGTGTAGGGAATTTACAATTAAAAAAACTGTAAAACCCACATAATACGCATTTTTTTATTTATTTATTTATTAAGTTAAAAGAAATTTACATTTCACTTTCTTAACTTAAATATATAACATTAAATAAATAGTATTCTAATATTGTTCTAATAACTTAAGATTAAAAAGTTTATACATTTATACTCTCCGTTTTAAGTTTATCTGGAAGTAGGGTTGCCATCTCTAAAATTTGGCAACCAGGACAAGAGGCGTGAAAACCCCGGATTTTAGAGCCCATAACCCGGACATATCAACATGTTTTTTAAACACAGTCAGTGCAATAAAAACAGTTTAAAATGTCATAAATCACCTTTTTATTTATTTTCATACCTTAAAATTGAATTTTGTCATCTTTTATCATCATTTTAAATGTACCTAACAAAACAGAATCTTATTACAGTTTGTTACACATTGTTTTCATAATCAGTTAAACAAAAATTATTAATATACTCTGTCATGAAAACTAAACCTTATTAAAATATTAAACTTAACAAAATTGAATTAAATTTTTAAACAAAAATCTTAAAAATACTGAGACCATTTTAGTATTCAGTCTTACAATTTTTGAGGTAACTCTTTTAACTGAATAATAATTATCTTCTCTAAATTTGTATCAGCAGATTCCACGTCTACTGGCAGTAAATCACATCCGTGGTGCACTGCGTTGTTAATGACATGGGCAGAGCATCCCACACCAACCATGTTTGGGTTTAGATTTTCTTTCAGCTTGTGGAAAACATTGTTGGTTCCATTTCGTTCTATTCCACCGAAGTTTGTATTGCAATTATCTCCAGCAAAAGCAATACATTTAGTCAAGAGGTCATGCTGGCCGGCCCAAGACTTTAAATTTTTAAACCCGGACTACAAATGAAACCCCTCCCGGACGCTCCCCGGACGCCTTCTAAACTAGGACAAATCCGGGGAAACCCGGACGGATGGCAACCCTATCTGGAAGGAGATTGTATATTTGTACACCCTCGTGGCCAATGCCTCTTTTGCCACTTTCAGTCCTTACAGCATGTGTGTACAATTTGTTATGTTGCCTAGTATAATGTTCGTGTACTTGTGACGTTTGTTTAAATTTTGTGTTTGTGTGTATAAGTCCATTTTGGATTTTGTAGATTAGGAGGCATATGTTGTATTCGTACAATTTTCTTATTTTCAAAAGTTTCATTTCCTGATACAGTTTTTTTGTGGGAGTGTCCTGGTTAAATTCGTGATTTATATTAAAAAATATATATTTATATTTACATTAAACTGCAATCATGCTACAACACTGTTAAAATATATGACACAGTTTTCTTTTTGCGCTGGTAAAAGTAGAGTTGAAAAAACATTAACAAAAAAAGTTCGCAATCCGCAAAAAGTTGTTTACAAGCAAAAGGGAAAGCAAAAAAACGACCCCGGAATGACGCGGGGGATCGCGTGATCGTGATGGTGAATCAATTCACGAATATTCATTTTCTGACGTTGTTGTTGATCATCATCATCTTAGTAGTATGTGTTAATGGTGGCATTTCTGGGAAAAGAACCTCGGGCTAGATGGCGCAGGTTGCAACATGACCGTGCAAGAACTTAGTCGGGTGCATTCGAACCGAACGTCCTTCGAATTAGGATTTAGTTTTACCATAAAATTGAGCTTTCGTAGTACGATTTCATTGAACCTTTATGAAAAAGTGAGACATTTTCATCTTTATTAATATTATCAGCTACTTATCTGTGAAAAATTACTTAAACTTTTAAAAACTGAGGATTTAAATTTAAAATCATATTTATGGTTTTTACAATTCCGTAAAAAATGTGTTGTATATATGTATAATATACATTTTGATCGTACTTAGAATAAAGAGTGCCTAGAAATACAAACGTAACCGTATCAGTAGATAACAACGTTTTACTTAAAGATCACTGGATTTTTTTATTCGAGAAAATCTGACTAATTGACAATTTGAGATATTTCATTTAAGTCTGTTTTCATTACACCAAATTCACGATTTTTTTATATTATTTTGAAGAATATTATAATCACAAGTATTTTAAAATTAAAATTTAGGTATACATCATAAAATATTTTTGTAATATCATTTATAAACAAGACAAACAAGTTTGGAACAAGGTGTGAACCTTGTGGGACTCCACTTGTTATATTTTTTTTCTGACAGGGCAGATTGTTTACCAGTATGATAGCTTTTAAACTAGGCTAACATATTGCGGCTTATTCCAAGCTTTTCTAATTTACAAATAAGCATTTTATAGAAACTGTGTGATGATTTACATAGAAGCCTGTGGTTTATTTACATTTTTCTACATGAGTATTATAATGCAACGCTGTATACAATTACCACCAGCAGTTTGTAGGCAAGTGCGACTAGCGACCACATCACGTGGATGGACATGGCAACCGGCAGCACTCAGCTGACCAAGGGACTAACCAACAACCAACCAGCTCTGCTGTGACTCACCTAGCCACTCTGCCGGTCAAACCAGTCCCTAGCACTCGATACGGAGAAATTACTAGCAAATACCTATGCACTTGGATGTAATTAATTACGGGGGGTATTACCCACATGACAACTTGGTAGGTGTACTCCTGATAACTCCGTGATGTACTTAAAGTGATCTACGAATTTTATTCGGAAAGTCTACGGTTGGATTACCGCCACAACTCAGAAATAGTTAAATTTAGATGGATTTAAAACTAGGTAAGTACTATTATAATATTATGTTGTGAGTTGTGATGTTGACTTTTCCGCTGTTCTAAAAAACGCAAATAAAATAGCAATCAATCGTTATGGAATTCATAAAAAACGCAATAACATTTCATAAAAATATCTACTTCTGTGATATGGGTAACACTGAATGTGCTTCAATCCGCACGATGTATTATAAAAATAAACGGCAAGTACTTCTACCTAACTATATTAAATGCTCGTAAAACAAAGCGTTCAGCGATGATTTTTTCCCTCTTGTGTAAATGACTGTATGACTCAAGTTCTGTTTTGTACACACGTACATTACATATTTATTTCCAAGAATACTTCAAATTGAAGTAAAATTACTTGATTTTATTAAAACACTTATTGAATTTAGTTATTGTGTTACGCCCTGAGTACACATTCGAAAAATAAATTCATTCTTATTTATTTATCATTGTTCCTTACCACAGTTAATATAGTAAATCCAGTTATTCGAGGTCCTGATCATTTAGCAAACTTAAAACTTGACTATCAACATCACAAAAGTCAGACCTATTAGCACCTATATTATTATTTATTACATACCAAATAATGTACGGCACGGAAGCAATCAATCTCGATTATTATATAGTCGACATCTATGTCTATTACCCGAGCGATTATTGTATAGTCGACATCTATGTCTATTATCCGAACGATTATTGTATGGTCGACATCTATGTCTATTATTCGAGCGATTATTGTATAGTCGACATCTATGTCTATTATCCGAGCGATTATTGTATAGTCGACATCTATGTCTATTATCCGAGCGATTATTGTATAGTCGACATCTATGTCTATTATCCGAGCGAATATTGTATAGTCGACATCTATGTCTATTATCCAAGCGATTCATTTAAATAATTTGATTAAATGCTTCTATTATCAACAAAATGAATGTGTATTATCTACTTCACCAAGATGGCAGACACAATTCATTCACAGAAAAATACAAACCTAACCGTAATTCTCATCTTTTAGTCCCAGACAGAACGGCTATGATACTAGATTATTCATGAATTGATTGGACATCATCTAAAAACAGATTTTTATATTAAAATAATTACATACTTAGTTGAGATCGTTTCGATAACGTATTAGATATTAATACTCACTAAGCGTCTGATGTAATACTAGACTTTATTTCGTGGGATAATCTGCATTCCTTTGAAGTCCGTCGTCATCGAGTGTGAAATATGTTGTTTAGTGTACTTAATAAATTGTGATTAATACACTCGATGCGCACAAATGAGGGATACATATGAGCAGGAGTTGAGTTTTGGAAAAACAGAGGAAAGATATTTTTAATGTGTGCATTAAATAAAAATGAAAACTGTTTTGTAACATTTACACCGGACAAAACCCTGATTTCTTAATTGGTTAAGATTGCATTTGGATCTCATATTCGATTACAGCAACAAGTACTACAAGGTCCCTAGTAACTATAGCATTATTGCTAGCTGCTAACTACGGAGTTATGAGTTACTCCGAGACGTAACAAAAAAGTTGAACCACGTCGAACTAGTATGCGGCAGTTATTTTTAAATCCAGTTCAAAGCGGGAAAAACAAGTTTACGTAAATAAATCAACTGACATTGGCTTCTTCTCCCACAGGAACAAAATTATACGACTGAGATACTTTTCTAAAATAACTGCATCTTCTAAAACATCTCTCTGGCCTTCGGCATTGTTTAGTAGATGAGACATTTTTATTTTTTAGAGCCGGATCAATCAAACTAAAAGAGTTAATTAATCTTAGCTAATTTTCGCTGTTCTCGAGGCAAGAAATTGAATTTCCATTCACTAATAATGCTATTAACTTAAATATTTGATCTAAGCTAGTGATGGTGAACATGTTGGCCGAAACTGGACAAAATTTACTAAAAATCTGAGTGTGAAAAAGAGCCACTAAGAAATTTCTGCGCCATTAAAGTGAATAATTTTCTTTCTCTTATTTACGCGCAGTAGCTGACGTGATGCTGGCCCATGACCAACACTGCTAAAGGATATACCTTTTTTATTTTAAACTAGGCAGGATTTAACCTCTTCCACAAATG
This sequence comes from Hesperophylax magnus, assembly GCA_026573805.1. NCBI lineage: Eukaryota > Metazoa > Arthropoda > Insecta > Trichoptera > Limnephilidae > Hesperophylax > Hesperophylax magnus. Next base: position 243,768 of record JAIUSX010000243.1, read on the forward strand.
TATCCCTGGACTGGATCATGTCCATAGCTTTTCCTGTTCAGTTTCAAGACTTCTCATTCTACTCTATTGGAGAAAAATGAGTATTGCTGATTTATTAAAAACCTCTTAATAATATTAGAAATCGGTTATAAACGGGATTGCAGGCCGTTTCCAGATAAACTTAAATCCCTTGAAATTAAAGTAAATCCCTCATATGTCAGAACACGTATTCTGCATTTGCCTTGATAATGACGAAATGCAAAAATGTTATGTTTCTTAAGTACACGTGTTCCGAATTCGATTTCGAATACATTCCTCTTTTACTAAAAGTTTAACAGGAAACCTATCAATCCATTCCTTAAGGGCCTGCAAATCCGTTTTTAACCGGATTACGAATAATTTGAAGAGATTCTTAATAAATTACCAATACTCATTTTTCTCCGTGTAAGCTTTGGTGTCTGGCATTCTGTCATCACGGCCTACTATTTCCTACTAATCAGACGAGATTCTCTACTAATGATATGTAATTTATGTCAAAATCTCTGTATTAAAAAAATCTCCTCAACTGAAATGAATTTGGAAATAAAGGGGATAAGAACCTTACTTTGCTTGACACATGTGTCATAATAGATTTTCAAATAACATTCGATGTTTATTCCGCTATTTGTTTTCCACGTGTTCTATCGTAAATTTAATATTACTCTGCATATATATAACAATAACAAATGTTCGATATTAGAAGCGACGTAGAAAAAAGTGGAATAAACTACGATGGGGTGAATTGGTAAATTGTACTTGAGTAATTTTTCCTAGGTTTAAAAATACGACAAACGCGATGCTACGACGATGAAATTCATGCAGATTAATTTTAACAACTGGCTAAAATTAACATCGCAAACACATCGCTCTGAATAAATTATTATGCATGGCTATCCTTTCGTGAAAATTTTCCGTCAAAGATATTCCGAGGACAAAAACAAAATCAGTAGCGGAGATTAACAGACAACAAAGGAAATAAATTTTAAAAATTGATGATAAAATGACTGCCATACACCTAATTCCAATTATAACTGTATACATGTATATTAAAAAGAACCCATTTGAGATTTCATCGAATGATTCACCTCTTTTAAAAAAAGTTTCAGAATTTTAACTAACGGTTTACATTCATAATCCTTTTTGTTAATTTTATCCACACGTCATGAATTAATAGCTTCAAAAATAGAATCTAGAAGCTATATTATTCTCATTAAATCGCTGTTAATTTTAATATATTAGTTGCCAAATTTGCCCAGCAAGATACTAATTTCCTGAAGAATCTTCATCGGCCGTCGTCTACAAAGGTCTCTTTCAAACTAGTCCTTGTTTTTCACCCACATTAATGAGAAGTTTGTCAAATAATTACTAGAGTCTAACGCATTTAGACAATTCTTTATTCAATTAGTAGCTATACCCCGCCACATATTGCTGTGGCTCAGTATGTCTTTGCAGATAGCTAACCAATAGCGCGTTTCTTTTACTTCCAACAGATGGCGCTGCATTTTTTAGCAACTTGTTTTTACCTATCATAGGTAACATCAATATAATATATGAATAAAAATAGAATGCAAACTTGTGTCAAAATTTCAAAGGGATCGGTGAACACCTTTCGGAGATTTAAGATATTGAACAAATTTACATTTACATTTTTATTTATATAGATTTGATGAAAAACTCCTTCATGTAAGTTAGAATAGATAACTGATAATATTCCAAGATCAGGTAATAATATAAAATATAATTTTGGTTGGGTTATAATAAGTCAATCGTTTAAAATTTAACAAGATAAGGTTATAGATTTAAAGATATTTTCTCTAATAAAATCAATTCACCTAATTTGCGTCTACACCATGTTGTCAGCTAACGACAATTATTGTCGCTTTGCTGGGCATATAATAAGAACAAACGTTACAAAAAACCTTTTCCATATAAAATGTATAATTTTTAAAATTGTTCACTTAATAGATCGGGAGCACTGTGCAGTCATAACTAGGTATAGAAAATAATGAACATTGCATTATGCATGCAAATTAATACGGTTTGGTCTGTTCGTCGTTGGTCTCGCATTTCTATTGTTGTTTGTCTCAACCTCTACAAGAAACTTTTCAACGGGTATTAAATGTGTAGTTAATTGATTGATCGTGTATTGAAGTTGTAAAGTGTAATAATATATCTGTAATTTCTTCGTGACTTACCGTAATATTAAACGATCGATTAGTTCGATAACGATGTCCGTTTTATTATTTAGATAAGCCTTCAACAGTCGAGGAAATACGTATAATTTATTTATTTAGTACCTACCTATTGGCTGAAGTTTTCAGTGTTACCAGAGCTTTGCGCAGAGTTTTTCGAAATAAGATGTGGACATTATTTTTCATCAAGAAGTATCAAAATTCTGCTTTAAAGGGTGATAAAGAAGATGGGAGTGGATTTTCAAAAGGTCGTGTATACAGTGACCTTCCTCTCGTGTTGAAGTCAAGGTCAAGTGTCTCTAAAACTGAAGGTTTGTATTAAAAAACAAACCGAGATACTCTTCTTTATAAGAATATACAGGGATAAGATGATAATATACAAGGTGTTAAGGCAACACAAGTCTCTAATGATGGGGGTTTGCGCGAGGCTCACATTTTAATTAATTCCGTAACGATAATATATATATTTTGAGCGATCCCTACGGATGTAAGTTATCAATATTTAAGAATAATAAAAACATTACCTTACCATTAAAATTATTTTTGTAAAACGGTTTTTAAATTTTATAAAACGTTTTTCAACTATAAAATTAGCGGTAAGTACCAGATTTTATTTTTCTAGACGATGAATTAGTAACTTCCCGGGGATCCCTCTAGAAACATGTGAGATTTTAGTAATAAGTTCGTCAGAAATAATTAAAAAAAAAAACACATCTATTTTCTAGGCCTGCTCGGGCAAAGTCGACCGTAGGTCCGACCATACGTCGTTATGTCGACTTTAATTTTGAGATTTGCTAGGACAAATTCAACCGTCGGTTTAACCAGTACAGCAGGGTCGCGCGTCACATATTTGGCTTCTTCACTTACGTCATTAAGATTCTGAACTTATTTTAAGGTCTCGTCTTAAGGGTACCGAGTAGTGGCATGCAACGCAACTGTTTTCAGCTTGAAATCAGCTCATTTCCATCAATAACTATGGAGTTTATAAATATTCACGTAACGGTAAAAAAATAAAGCAAGACAGATTAAGTAAGCATACCCATATCAAAACTTGTCTTATAAGAATTTAATCACTTCCTAGTTGCTTCGAAATTACAAATTTAATAATATTCTATAATAACTGAGTTGGCATAAAATTTCAATCAATTATATTGGCTAGAATTATGAGTGAGCGGAAGTACTAAGTGGATTATTATTAAATTAATCTGTTTTTTAGATGACCAATTATTGGTATCATAATACATATTATCTTATCAAGCGCGCGCGTTTGTACGATAAGACTATTATGATACCTAGACAATAATATTATTATTGACAATAAAAAATTAACAGACTGAATTTTATTAAAAAGAAGAAATAATCCTCAGAAATCCTTTGCGGACAGGTCCGGACTTGAAAATAAATTGTAATTCATGTATAAATACATATTGTTGATCGCTTCCCCCTGATTAAGGTTTTATATGGTTTATCTTAATATAACAGGCGAATGCGGAGAAATTCCTAAGAATAGGCCATATCCGACTCCTTCCTACTACCAACACTACACAAACAGACATGTATCTAATACAGTGGTTCTTAACCTGGGTTCGATCGAACCCCAGGGGTTCGGTGAGTCAGTCTCGGGGGTTCGGTGGAGTTCAAGACCCCCGACTTATATTTGATGAAATCATTGAAATTCAGCAGAGCCAGGTTCAACAGCAACTCTTCAGAACAACATCGCTCTCAACGTTTTGGTGTCAACAAATGGAAACATACCCTGTTACTGCTAAGAAAGTTCTGGATATTTTTATACCGTTTGTTACAACATATCTTTGCGAGCAATCCTTTTCGAAGACGCTGGATATAAAAACGAAGAAGAGGAATAGACTTTGTTGTGAAAATGACATGAGAGTGGCACTTGCCAAGGTAAAGCCGCGAATTTCTGAATTGGTTTCTGAAAGGCAACAGCAGAAGTCACACTGATTTAAAGTAAATAATAATTAATATGTTTCATGTTTTGATTTAACCATTAAAATTTAATGTTTTGATCTTTGTTTTTATTTTTTTTTTCGTTTTGTACACCTATATATAAATATATACCATGTTTTGAATTTGTAAAAATCTAATTTTATTTTTCAAATTAGGAGGGGTTCGGTGAATGCGCATATGTAACTGGTGGGGTTCGGTACCTCCAAAAAGGTCAAGAACCACTGATCTAATATATGGCTACCGTTGGCTGCTAGTGCTGATGCTCGGGCTGATTTTTATTTTATTTTATTTTATATTATAGAAAAAACCGTACATGATTTACAGAGATGAAACAATATACAGGAATAAGATATTTCATACTGGGTACCAATGATATTTTTCCTTGTAATGTCTGCTAAGTGGTATGTTTATTCCTTAATTACCAGGTGACGTGTGTAGTTTATAGGTGTGTGTGTGTGACGTGTGTAATATATGTGTGAGTGTTTGTTTGTGTGTGTCTGTATGTATGCGCATTGAATAGTTTAAATTATTGACATGATGCCACGTTTGAATTTGGGCAGTGAATCCGAAAAAATGTCAATGTTAGAGTTAAGACAAATATTATTTAAAATATGAAGAGCTCGGTTAATTGTCGAATTAGATGCTGCATTTGTTTTATAATTAATCGAGTGGAATAGCACTGTATGTCGTGTCTCAAAGGTATGTTAAAGTTAATAAGAGACAGAAGTTCAGTACAGTCAATGTCATTGTTTAAAATTCTGCGTATAAATATTGAGTCAGCAATAGTACATGTGAACACGGTTGGATTTCCAATTTTGTGAATTGAGAGTTGGCAAATATATGTGAACACGGTTCTAATTCCAATTTTGTAAATTGAGAGTGGGCAAATACATGTGAACACGGTTGGATTTCCAATTTTGTGAATTGAGATTTGGCAAATATATGTGAACACGGTTGTAATTCCAATTCCGAAAAACCTTTAGCTAGTACGGGTTGTTTCAGAGAATTTGAACAATTCTTCAAATTTCAAATTTTTTTCAAGTTCTTTGAAATATCTTGTCGAGTTCTGTTACTATTTCAGTTTTGTCAAGTAACTGGCTTATAATCATATAAAACAGAACTTGGATAGAACTTTCACAGAACCCGAAAATGAACGTTGAAATTTGATGAATTGTTCAAATTCTCTGAAACAACCCATCCTTATTGATGTTTTTTTTCCACATACAACGATGATCGTCGATCGCACACCTACAAATTCGCTGTAAAGAATGAGCTCTTTTATTTAAATAATCACATTAAGCGTACAACTCTTTTTGTAAACATCACCTCTAGGGACTTCACAATGAGTGGAATAAAATCTAAACCTTGTTCATTGAATTCAAACACTAACACAATATTATTATTCGATCTATATGAATAATTATCACGGTCTTTTCTGCACTATTTTCAGGAAATCGTTTGCAATCGTGTATTTTGTCACGCAACTATCTTAACGATAAAGGTTTTAAAGGTAATCGTTTAAAAGGTACGTCAAATTACAAAATATATTAATGTTGTTGACTGTATCACCGGAAAACAAATGGCATTGATTACAACCTTCGAAAATGTAGGCTGCTTAGAGTTAAATAATCCGAAGATATATTACAAGGAGGTTTATATTTAAAAAAAGAATATGCAGCTCTTGAAGTAATGTTTTACGAGGTAAATTTAAAAATCTTTGTAATATTACTGTATTTCCGTAGTCTGTACTCGTTTCTCATTGTGGCCTTATAAATATTGTTGATCAACTACATTATTATCACAATTAATAAGTGCAAGTCGTTGAATAGCGTGTATTAGTAAATGCTACGAGCAATAACACTCTAAATTCTTCTCAGAAAATAAATGACGAGTTGTTTACTTGTAAACGTTTTCAGGAAAAACGTCGCTTTCTTTTCGTTCTTCTGGAAATGGAATTTTAGAAGAAAGATGTCGACTTGTTTTTATATGAAATATATAATATTATTCACTTCTCGCGTTAACAATATTGGGTCTGTAGAGTTTTGTCACCTACAGTCACCTATAGAGTACTAGCTGACGTGTACCGTGTACGTGTTTTGATGTTATTTATAAATAAACCTTCCGGAAAAAATCTCTAAATTATGATGAAGACCCTATAAAAATCTCTAAATTATGATGAAGACCCTATAAAAATCTGTAAATTATGATGAAGACACTATAAAAATCTCTAAATTATGATGAAGACCCTATAAAAATCTCTAAATTATGATGAAGACCCTATAAAAATCTCTAAATTATGTTGAAGACCCTATAAAAATCTCTAAATTATGATGAAGACACTATAAAAATCTCTAAATTTTGATGAAGACCCTATAAAAATCTCTAAATTATGATGAAGACACTATAAAAATCTCTAAATGATGGTGAAAACCCTATAAAAATCCGTTGCATAGTTTAGAAAAAATAAGCGCACAAACAGACAGACAAGGATAGCGAATTTGTTTTATAGTACAGGGTTTTCTAATAAGAGGTGTTATTTTGAATAGCTCGCTATTTCGGTAGATGTTACTTTTGAAGCTGTCATTTTTTTGACATTTGTCAAGTAGAAACTACGCCACTAATAAAAATGGAACGATACACGCTTCAACAACGCATTGAAATTATTAAAATTCACTTGAGTGAATCAAATGCAAATCATCTTGAGTGATGAGGCCCATTTCCACCTCGGTGGCTTCGTCAACAAGCAAAATTGTCGCATCTGGGGCTCGGAAAACCCAAGAGTTATTGTTGAAAAGCCTCTCTATTCTCAACGTGTGACTGTTTGGTGCGGTTTATGGTCCGGCGCAGTCATTGGACCTTACTTTTTCGAAAATGAGGCTGGAGCAACAGTTACGGTGAATGGATTGCACTATCGAGAGATGATTAATAATTTTTATGGCCGGAATTGGATGGTATTGATCTGGACAACGTTTACTTTCAACAAGACGGCGCTACGTGCCACACAAGCAACTAAACCATTGATCTTTTACGGGAAAATATCAAAATAACACCTCTTATTGGAAAACCCTATATTTATGTAGAGATGAGGCTTTATTATCTTGTCGATGAAATGAGTTAACAACATTCAGGGATTTCAGAATAGATGCACGTTTCGTTACCATCATACGATTATCATACCCATTCTGTTGTTTGAATTGTGATCCAATTAACATCCCGTATTTATCGCGAAACTGGGGAAAGATGAAATGATTGCGAAACTTACGGATTTGATGTTGAAGTGAAGGATGGTCTTCATGTATGTAGGAAGCTGGTTGACCACAGTGAAGTAACCGAACACTGACATTCCGTGGGTAATTATGATGGCCCATACTGGCCCAGACGTCAGCATCTGCCTCCAGGGAACGCCGTTATTCTGTGACGAGAAAAGACATAACATACGTTAAATAAAGCAACATTCAGGAAAACATGTAATCATTTGAGACCCATTCCAGTACTTCATTTTTACTTACCGATTTGTTGTTGGTAGTATTTCCGATGGCCTTTTCGATGAAGTCTCTCTCTTCCTTGGAGATGCGAGGGTGATCAGCTGGTGAGTCGAAGACAACGAGGAACCAAATAACGGACCAGATGAAGCCAATAATTCCTGGAAAGCAGTCACAAAGCAAATATTTATACGGATTGGTACAAGACACAACTAGTACTCGGTAGTATGCGTTCAAAGCAGAACTTACCTGTGAAATAGAACACGCTTTCCCATCCAACAGAAGCAATCAGGAGACCACAAATTGGCATTGTGATTGCAGCACCCAATGAAGACGCTGTAACAAACAAAAAATACATATAATAGACCTGTTGATGATTGAAATAAGCGAAACCTGGTTGGCTGTCATTTATTTATTCAATTAAAGTGGTGTCTAAGGGTACGTATACATTTGCTAACCGAAACCCAAACCGTACCACGAATGACGGGAAAGGAACGAATCAACTGCAAGCGGCGTTTCGCGCCATTCTACGAACCAATTTAGCTTTCAAATAATATAACATAAAAAAGCTTTCACTTTTATCGCTGACTTTTACATATTTTATCGATACGACTTGACTTCGCCACTTACAAGGGTGGCGAGAGTTCTCCTGTTTCAGGGTGTACTGTATTTTGGGTACTTATTCTGACATCACAGCAAATGGTCCAGAGTGGAAGATATTCTCAGTATCGCCCTGGTGTATGACCACCATTCAGAATTGAAACGTTGCTTGAAATGGCTTTAGCCGTGTTTGGAGATCACAATATCGCAGCATGTTCCAGATTGGTAGTTACTTTCAGTATTGCCCCGGTGAAAGACCACCATTCAATATCAAAACGTTGCTTGAAGCAAGCGGTTCAAAGTACACGAAGAAAAATGAGTATTGCTAATTTATTAAGAATCGGGATTAAACGGGATTGCAGGCCATTTCATGACAAACAATTTTAGTAAATTCCTAATATATCATAACACGTGCTCATGCAACTGCATTTGCCTTAATAATATACAATAAGAAATGCGAAAATGTTAGGATTTTTTACTAAAAGATTATCTATTCATTCATTTGTTAAGGGCCTGTTTCTCCATGCACTGGGTACAATAATATATTTATTTATCTATTTCAATTCCATTTTCAAAATATTGACGATGGAACTATTTTAACAGAATTATAAAGGTGGGCATCTTTTCTGAAGCCGTATAATTTGCATGAAAACATAATTATTTCGACGTGAGCGCGTGCTCAATGATTGTGATGAAGTGTTTTGCAGAACATTTAGTGTCAAACTAATAGAGACATTAGCGGAGGAATTTGAAAATAACAGCATACAGATAATGATCGAAAAATTACAATGCTTGTTTTTATATAACAAGGCCACATAAAAACACAAAAATGCAGCGTAAAATAAAAATATTTTTTTAATCTAAATTCAATTTTTCCAGCTTCAGATAAGACTGTTTTGTTTTATAAAACTATGTTCATATTGATTAACATTTTATTATTCGGATAAAGATTAGATTGCCTAGCTACTAGCTATAACAGAACCAGCAAAAATGCACCTGGTTTCCAGTTTGACGCGATATGACTGAATGAGGTTAAAAATTGTTACACCAGCTATGAGGCGGGTAGGAGATACCCGAAACTTTGATGCCGAATTTTTGATAAGTACAGGGTTTTCCAATAAGTGGTGTTATATTGAATAGCCTGCTATTTCAGTAGATGTTACTTTTGAAGCTGTCATTTTTTGACATTTGACAAGTAGAAACTACGCCATTAATAAAAATGGAACGATACACGCTTCAACCACGCATTGAAATTATTAAAATTCACTTGAGTGAATCAAATGCAAATCATCTTGAGTGATGAGGCCTATTTCCACCTCGGTGGCTTCGTCAACAAGCAAAATTGTCGCATCTGAGGCTCGGAAAACCCAAGAGTTATTGTTGAAAAGCCTCAAAAAGCGAAAATGAGGCTGGAGCAACAGTTACCATGAATGGATTGCGCTATCGAGAGATGATTAATGATTTTTTATCGCCTGAATTGGATGGTATTGATCTGGACAACGTTTACTTTCAACAAGACGGCGCTACGTGCCACACAAACAACTAAACCATTGTTCTTTTACGATTTAATATCAAAATAACACCTCTTATTGGAAAACCCTGTACTATGATATGTATATATATTTTTTTACTTGAGATATTAATAATAGTATCCAAAACTATGTTTAAGATCGAAGAGCGGTTATTTTATTCAAAAAACAAAGTGTCCATATTTTCTTTGATAAAGTTCAAGTTTTGGTAGTTGTATAAAATTCAAACAAATTTACAACTTCTTTGGTTAATCAGTAATAACTATGGTATCTTCGAATTATAAAAATGGAAAAAAATAACTATATCTAAAAGTAAATCAAAGAACAGTATAAAAATGTAACACCGACTGCGAGGTCCCCAGCCACTTCTGCGCACGTGTATGTGTATCTCCCGCAGACGCCGCACACTGGGGCCAAATACCAGAAGTTGATACAATAAACAAAAAAAAATAATTCAATAATACGATGTCGCTTCATTTGTTTCGAGGTACCTCGATAGTTGTAGCATTATTATATAGTAGGTAGAAACCCTTGACCATACCCTTCTACCTGTGACACCGCTCAGTACAGAGCGAACACTCGTGCAGATAATACGCCGTTTACAAGTGCCAGCATAAACCTGAAGTTCAAGTATTTATTTCGGAAGACGCCTATTACAAATCCCAAAAATGAGTATGGAACCATCATGTTCAAGTATTTATCTTATTTTTTCACATTATATTTTAAACATTATTAATTATTTTGATAGATAAAATTGTATATCAAATATATACAAAAATATAGTAGTGATTTTTAGAAAAATGATATTCTTTTAGAGATTAGTTGAGCTCCGGGCACCTCCGGGCTATCATTCAAACACTTTTAGAATCAGTAACTATTGTTATTTACGAATCAATTTTAAAATCTTGCACATATGTACAATTTTTTAAGTAATGAATTATTTTAATGTGATCGGTAGCTATAATTAAAATGAACAGTTTTTTTAAAAACTCTGGATCAGACAATTTAATTTCATGTTAGTTACAAAACCTGTCAGAATAGAGATTTATTTCAAAATAATCATTACTGACATTCAATTTCCCTTTTTTGGACGTAAGGTGGTAAAGTGTAACTCAAAGTTTAATATATATAACTTAACAAAAAAGAAATTTCTGAACTTATCTTATCTCTCAAACCACATTGCGCTCCGGGCCCTGACAAAATCACAAACCAAATATTGATTAATCTGCATGAATATATTACCACCCCTCTCCTACATATATTCAATCAAAGTTTCAGACAAGGGATTGTTCCGGACAAACTAAAAATTGCCATTATAACGCCAATCCACAAATCTGGGGACAAAACTCTAATTGCTAACTACAGACCTATCTCACTTTTAAATTCACTATCGAAAGTTCTCGAAAAAGACTATTAATCTACCTTGATAAACATAACTTACTCTCAGAGTGTCAATTCGGTTTTCGAGCTAAAATGAGTACGGAACAGGCTATCTCTGAATTAACTAATTACATTGTTAAAAACACAGATGAAGGATCCAAGGTGATCGGAGTCTTTCTAGATCTTGCTAAGGCTTTTGATACTATCTCTCATGACATTCTGTACGAGAAACTAAAAAAAATTGGTATCAACGGACCACCCCTCGACTGGTTCATTAGCTATACTAAAAACAGAAAACAAATAGTACAACTGAATAATTGCTACAGTGATCCGGAAGAAATCAAGTATGGTGTCCCTCAAGGTAGCGTCCTTGGTCCCCTTCTATTTCTCATTTACATAAATGAACTTACTGAGATTAAAATGGCATCTATCGACTATAAGATAATCAGTTATGCAGATGATACGGTAATTTTAGTCAAAGGTCCAAGTTGGGAAAAGGCCTTCAAAAATGCGGAAACCGGTATGTCAGAAATAAAAAATTGGCTCGACAAAAACTTACTTACCTTAAACATCTCCAAAACAAAATACATAACTTTTAGCAAAACCATCACTGGGCAACCAAAAACCCTTCCGCCTTTATACCTACACCCATATACTCCCTCAAAATCCTCATACCACCTCTACGAAAAAATAGAACATACTGACAACATCAAGTATCTAGGCTTAACAGTGGACCATAAATTGAACTGGGAACTTCACATTAACTCTCTCATAAAGAAAATACGTAAATTATCATATGTTTTTAAAACTATAAGAAATATCATGTCACAAAAACAATTAAAAAATGTTTACTTTGCGCTATGTCAAAGCCTTTTAACGTACGGGTTATCAGCCTGGGGGGGAGCCGCTGATAAGTTTTTTAAGCCCCTCAACACAACCCATAAAACATTAATTAGGATTATGTTCAAAAAACCATATATGCATCCAACCGAAAATCTCCTAATTACAAATAATATACTAGATATTAGGAAACTATTCATTAAAAAGATCATCCAAATAAACTGCATTAAATCCTCACCATGCCACGTAACTCACCCACATAACACAAGGGCAAAATCACAGAATCAACTTCAAGTGCCAAAAATTAATTCAACCTTTGCCAAAAAGCACGAATCCTTCCTAGCACCTTACATCTTCAACACCTTCCTAAAAGAAACCACTTACTGCAACACTCATAAACACCCAAACAGTTTACTAAAACATTTCAACACATGGTTACTACATAAAAAAAGGGCATGCATCAGCAAATTTCTAGCAATCCCTTCTTAGTCTAATTCTCATTCCTTATCTACAAACATGTGTTATTTACATTTATTTACTCTTTCTTATTAAAACTGCTTATGTTTTACGCATGCCTAGTTCATCAATACCTAATGCTCTTGTTTAAACTACTTTTTGAAATGTTATTATTATGTGATTTAGACGCTACCATTTTGTAAATTTAAAATTCCTATGAAATTCTTGTTTTTATGTAACTATATATGTATATAACTATAGATGGAATTTGTATAAATGTATGTGTAAGCAAATATATGTACCCGCCTCAGAACAGAAATCTTCTAGTGAGGCGGGTTACTTTCATATTTGTTATATTGTTCATGTTATTGCAATAAACGCCCGGGTTTCCGGCATTAAATAAAAAAAAAAAAAAAAAAAAAAGATAAAACTTCATGGTCTCCCTTCCTAAAACTGTTTATACCACATATCTGGTCATAATAGAACAAAGATAGAACGCGTTTTCTGAGAGACATTAAGTCGTGTCAGTTGGTGACAGATATAGCACAATGCAATTCAGCGGTTTTTTATGCCTCGTGACAAATACAGCACTACGTTAACGGAGCGGAGAAATTTATTCATTTTCTTTTTTTCACACAGGTGTGAATTCTGATACCTTATTATTAATATACATTATACAAGATTATACAAGACGACAATTATTCACAATAATGAAGAACTCTGGACACGTACACATTCCAGATCAGCTAAATTCGCTGCAAAAGGAAATGGAATTGAGGACAGGATGCATCGGTGATCCCAGAAAACATATTTCGAGAAGGATAAATCGCTTCAAATCGGATCACTAATTACGATGGGTAGCAGCGCACCGGATTGAAGTAAGATTTCTGGAGAAAAATAAAACATTGCTGGATTCATCAATTTATTTTCCTAATCTTTCACTAAAACACGGTGGTCCTGGTCGCCCGAAAATTACATTTGATCAAAGTACAAAACGAAAGAAACGACAAAAGACTCTGGATTTGAGAAAGTCTACTCCACTAACTGAATTACTTTATGCCACACAAATGGAACTTTGAACTACAGGACAGACAGAGGCGTCTATAGCAATCACTAATATTTTACCTGATTCATCAAGTCCCAGTAAATATTTAAAAGCTTATAGAAATTCTCTTGAAACTGTTACTATGTCAGGAGAGGATGCTGTAGCACTCGTAGTGGAAGCGGAATTATCTCGACACCAATACAATGTAATAAGATCAAATGCTCCAAAACTTTACCCGTCTTATAAAATTGTACAGGCCGCAAAAAAGGAATGTTACCCAGTGACTGCAAAAATCAATGTTTGATACTTCAGTTCATGTTGATTTGCAGAAAATGCTCAATCTTACCACTAAGCGTTTGGTCTTCGCTCAGGGCGATGTAATACGTACACTCAACTCTAAGGAATTATAAAATATGTTTTCAGTTTGTTGTTTTTGTCATCAGATTCTCTGATAACGAGCAAAAGGAAGCAGCCAAAAAAAAGTTGACCACACTACCCATAGAAGCGGTAGAACTGCTAATGCTCCATCATTACAGCCGACAGGTGAAAATTATTCAAGTACTCAGGATGATGATGATGATAGTGACGATTACGATTATTATGATGATCGTGATGGTGATGATGATAGTGATTTTGACTCAAATAAGTCGGATAAAGAGAATTGATTTTTTTTTGTTGTTTATTTATTTAAATCGTGTATATATAATATGCACATAATAAAGTTTACGTATATTATGTATTTAAAATTATTGTTTTTTTATAACCTTCCTTTCCACGTTCAAATTTTCTCTTAAAAACGTCCCTGTTAATAAAGGGCGTTTTTCATCAATCTTGCCCCAGTGTGCGCCGGCGCGACATAGTAATGATATACCCAAAAAAATTATTTCCCTAGATTTCTGTCCGAAATTTCCCTAAATTCCGGGGATGCCACCTTAGCAAATAAAAAAACCACTGTCGGAGGGAGGTGGAGGGGTTATTCCTTTGTTGTACGTGTATTATATTGTAAGCAGTCACTCATTTAATTATTACTTATATTTTTCCGCATTTATCACACTATCGCATATCAAATGAATACATGTACAGGGACGTATATCAATAAAATTAAATAATTTCAAACACATAAACATTTTCATATAGACAGGTAAATAGGGGCTTGGGTATAAAGAATATGTAATTATTTACTTTTCCGTCACACGAAATAGCTATTATTTCAAATAAATTATTATCCAATTTTTAATTCCCGTAAATGTTTTTTTTTACGTACAATAAGTTGTAAATATTTCCTCCAAACGTAATATCATTGTTTGTTGTTAATGTTAGAAAACACTGCTTAATTTACTATTTATTTAACATTATAGTAACTGAGCATCCTAGAAGTATGCTGTCTTATTATATACGTAAAGTAAAAATTATTGTTTTTTGGAAGTAAGTAGGTACTAGGTACGTATAACAAATTAGAAGATTAAATATTATTATTGTGTTACTGGAGTTAAACATTATAATACAAAAAAGTTTATTAGCAACCCAAGTAATATTGTCAACGTAAATTTTTTTTTACCTGAGTAAAAATTTTCCCAATATTTGTGCTGATTTCCATTTTCCCTAAACTTTTTTTTCCCTAGACCTAGGGACATAACATCACTGGCGCGACACTAAACTCAACACTGCAGCCCCTCCCCACACTCCCTTACCTCCAGCTACTGTGACGACGGAATTTGCATGGCAACAATAACATTAAATAATCTGCGTTTAAAAAATTCTCGGGTTTGACACACCCGACTTCAATCACACCGGATTAACAAGTGTCAAGGTGGTCTTTGCTGACATCCTAACTACCATAATAGCAGATACTCATAAGAACGATGTCATAATTTGGTAAATTTTAACAATACCAGTAAATTTATTTTTAAAAACTAGTTGCGTCATAATTAATTAGTGGTGATATACCAGATGAGAAAAGAGGTGTGTATCTGCCTAGTAATAGAGATTGATAACAATATAATACTTCAATGAATAGTAATTAAGTGGGTCGTAAGTCAATTTATATGAGAAAAACCCACAGCTTGACCTTCCAAAGGGGTTCAGGAACAAGGGATCACACGAGGAATGAGAAGCCACCACTTGACCTCTAGATATTAAATAAGAAAAGACAATCCAATATGACATGTATACTCGTCAAAGTTAAAGTTCATTTCAATTGAAGAAATGTAACGAGCCACTACTCTACGCGATTCATTTGCGGCTTAATCAATGTTTTCCAATGGATGGCTCTACATTACTAATAACTAATAATTAATTTTGTTGTTGGGATGGCAGTGAAGATTAATTACCATTTGACAATGGAATGTGAAGTGCAACATTATTTACATAGTCAGGGCCGCGTCAATTCTAATGAGCTTCCTCGTACAAGGAATTTGTTGTCTTTTGCAGGGTCCATTTCAAGTTGCAATAGACCCCAAATTGGTGCAAATTGAAAGGGTGTTTAAGGAATTCCAATTCTCAAAAATAAGGATAGTCAAAAAAAGAAAAGAAAACTACAGAAATAGACTTGCCCGAGGTTCTTCGTGCTCGAAGTTGTTTGCGCAGAAGTAAAATCCAGCGTTGTCATGTGTAATAAATTTCCACAAAACGTGGTGAGTATTAAATTTATATTAAATATAAAAAAACCACGAAACTTGTTTATTATGCACTAGTTCACTAATACCTTCCTACGGAATAATCAATTGGGTCGGAACCTACGATAATCTCGTAAAACCCTGGAAATTGAAGAAAAAATCAATTATCAAATTATGAATAATGAAATCAAAACTTACGCATCCAAACAATTGTTCAAAGAAATTAATACTTTGGACAAATCTACAGCATATTCAATAGATATATTTTTCAGTCAACAGTCATCTCTGTAGTAGTATTTACTTACATGAGTTGTGCAATCCCATACATTCATGCCCTTGTTTTTGTTTTTGATTGCACAATATTTATATTATACTTTTATAAAACTTATTTTTAAAACATTAGTAAGTAAACTAGTACCACATTTTTATGTTTGGTTTAAAACTACCATCATGTTTTTTGTATTATGTTTTCATTTCAATAACAGTTTTTTATGACTTCATTTTATATCTTTTACCTTCTATGCAAGGTGTATTTTAATCAATGTGATTTTATGTTTTTATTCTATAATATCTACGCACAGGCATTGCCTTGATGTGATTTTTTTGTTACTTACTATACTGTATTTTTATAACTGTTCCAATGTGTCAAAACTTTGAATAAAAAAATAATATGTGAATGTTTATGACAACTAACGCATTTTTGCAAATCTCCCAAATTTACAACACATTGAGGAACCTACATAGTTACTCTTTGTTAACCGAATATTACTGTTAATATTCGGTTACCAAACGAAAACGAGAATTTTGTTCTTTATTTTTTTAAAGAAAATAATAAAATATATATGTCTAGCGTTGAAGGATCTAAATAACTTAAAAAAATGAACATCGATTCATTTAAAAATAATCCCGGTATATAGTTCTCCCTTCGTTTACTCAAGCCGAAGTTCTGATACTTATTGATTTCCCCAAAGATGCAGTCAGAGAGAGGGCGATTGAACCCCCCCAAATATTTACGGCAGCTATAGATAGCTAGCAACTGTAGATATAAGTATATTCCTGTACGCCAAGGGCAACGCTGTACTTACTCCAATGAATCAGATTTTACGCTAATATTTCTGCGCGATATAACAACTATTTATACCATTTAGGCCTTAGACACATTACGCAATATTATGCACGCATAAATTGGACGTGACATGTACGTATTCTATGTTGGACTGACATACTACACTATAATCTTCCTCAGGAGACGTGGTCAGATCAATTGGGGGACTGCCGCGGAATATCATTTCTTTGTTTGGGAGCTGTCACTTTGACCGATGACAGCCCCATAAATTGTTCTGACCCTTGAGGAGGTCGCATAATTTTCAAATATCGCCTGGCTAGCAGATCACAGCGCCTATCGTCGCCACGCCCTCACCTATAGCATGTATAGCTGGCCATCATGTTCTTATGTGTGACAGGTCTGTATGGGATTGTATCTGTATGGCGAGCAATATACAGTTATATAAAACGCTTTGAACTTTTAGCTTAATCTGTCACCCCCGTCAAAAAGAAGATACTAATAAAACTAAACGAAACTAAATAAGGTATTTGCAAAAATATGACAAAAATTAGTTGCAAGATGATATTATTTATTCTGAATATCAAATATGAGATCGACAAATATTATGTTTAGTAATTAGGTCCCAATGGTCGAGTGGTTTAGATGCTGTCGCGGTAAGAGAAGAGATCCTGGCTTCCATTCCTAGTTGCGACCATTATCTTTTTATTGCTTTGCCTTGTTTATTTTTATCATCTTATACTTCAATGATATCTTATATCTTATACTTTAATAAATTAAAGAATTTTTTTTCCTAACTATTTATACATTATACAATAAGTTAGTTACATATGTGCGATGGTAAATACTTTATAATATTAAAATACAGATATTTTTCTCAGACTAATAAAGTTCCCCGAACGCTTTAATTGCCGCAATTAAATTGACATTGGAGCTTCAATAAAGTTATTTGGATTAATGTTCTTAAGTACTTACAATTTTTAACGCCAATGATATAAAACAAACATTCAAGTTATGTATTTTTTAGTGTCTAGCTTTACAGATATTATCGCATTTTATACACGCACTGTCGATATTAAAACGTTACGAAGATAAATTGATAAATCGACAGCCACTCAGGTGATAATCCATTAAGTTATTTCTTGTAATTATGATTTTTTTATAAAGCGGTTATGGGTGGAATCAAGGCGAAAGAGTGCGGTCAAGTGGACATGTGGGAGGCCAGGGTATCAGCAGGGTCACATTAGATACGGCCAGGGATGGTGGACTTACCCATCATGTTGGACATGAACTTGGAGCGGTCCATGGGTGGGATCCAGCGCGCGGCCATGGGGTGGATGGCAGGCCACGTGGCGCCAAGCATGAAGCCTAATACCACTCGTAGGATGAGCACGGCTATGTAGGACATGTGGGCGGCCAGTGGGGTCAGGAGAGTCACCAGGCTGGAGACTAGCATGGAGTAGCCGAACACGCGCCTGGGGATAAAAACAACCATTATTAATAATGAAAACTAAAAAATCTTAGTGGAGACCACAGACATAGGAATTAATAGACGAGAAGATAATGGCGAGGGGTAAAATCAACTGTTGAAGAACGAAGGGGGTAAAGCTGACTGTGATTCGTCAATAAATCAATCTGACAGTAAATAGGCATCTTGCATTATAATATCACCATTTACTTCTTAAAAGTAAAATCTGCTTTTGAATGAATAGACATTTTTACATGGGAGCGCAAATTACTCGCCACGTTATGAACAAATTTGCGAAGTCCAAATTCGGCAAAAAATTCGGTTCTATTTTCAGAGTCGAATATTTCGTTTAAGTATTTAGTTAAGACACTTTTATAAATGTTCATAATTTACTTCCCAGCAACCAACCAGCTTTGTGTTTCGCGTCCAGACATGTTTCTACAACTGATCCATATTATACGATGTGAATATGCTTAAAATAAAGTAAAATAATGCTTATATATGGAATGTAATACGACAATTGGGTTTATTCTCTTTTTCACATCTATTTTTACAAGTTTTCATAGCACAAGTCAACATTTTGCCGTGTTATTTCGTAAAATGAACCGATGATGCCTCGACCATAGTTCGCACAGGAATGATGACGTCACGTTTTCAAATTTCACTTGAGGCCATACGCGAGCACAGCCGGCTCCAATGGAACCGGTATGGGGAGTGGGGATAATACGCTTTTAATCACTTAGGGCAGGCTTACTAATATTCATATGTCTATGGTGGAGACGTATTTTTAAAAGGAAATGCGGGCGGGGTTTGGTATATACAAACGTATTCCCCTATTTTCTCTCTGGATTTTGACACTAGCGCAATTTTTTTTTAATATAATAAATTCATCGACCACTTGCATGTCCCTACGTTTTGGTTTTTTTATACGTATAGACAGTTCTCCGAAAATCCTTAAAATAATCTAGTTTGAACGCCATCAACAGACGTCCAGCATACAAATTTAGCAATGTATTTTAAAAATCAAAACGTATACACATAGAATATTTTCTTCCAATGCAGTTGGAAAAATATCTTTCATTTTGTAGGAGAAAACAGAGGAATACAAAACCTCGATTTTGACGATTTAATTTAGGTATGATCATGACTGATATACCTAAATATATGCACCTGGAGGTGCAGTTGTCCCTCTAGTTACATAACTAACTAACCCCCCCCCCCGAATACATATTCGGGGGGGGGGGTGAGAAGGGACAGTAACAGTTTTGTAATATACCTATCATTATATCTCGGCACCCGCGTTTCCTCTTACTCTTCCCAATACCGAGTTCGAATATACTTCCTTCCGCTCCATAGATAAGTATAATATAAGTAAGGGAGATTGGCCATAAACCATTATCTGTATGAAAACGCGCACAAGTGTCGCCAACATCGTTCACCCATACTGCTACAAATCGTATTAAGTACAGCGCCGCTCCGTCTTTTTTATGTAAATACCGTAGAAGAGTCCCAACTGCTACCAACCGTCTGGAGCCAGTAAGACCATGTCACCGCCAATTAATTAATTAAATGAAATAAAACAATATTTTTTGTTTAAAACCACGATTTTTTATTAATTTTAAGACCGACCGGTTTCGCTTCACTCGAGCATCGTCAGGGTACAAAATTAATCTAATCAATAATACAAAATGTGTCTTTATATATACATACATCTTTATATATAAATAAAAAAAAAATAATAATAAAAATAAAAAAAATAATAAAAAAAATAAATAAATAAAAAATAGAAAAATAACTAATTAAATGCCTGACTATTCAAATCTGGTCACCAAACACGACTAAAGAAAGGCATTTTGACGTTACAATCTGAACGGTTGTCTTATTACACGGATCGCTAGTCGAGAGCCTTACCCTTGGACCGCTGAAGCCTTCGGCGAACACACCAAACACATGACTTCATCACTGGCTGAAGCTCGGCAGCAGTCGGTACGCTTCCATGGCATATTCTTTGTTTCTATCATCTATTTTTCGCTCCCATAATCCCCTACACATTTCTCTTTGGAAAAGCTTTGACGTTATGTTTAAAGTCGTACATAATACCTTAACTATTGTTTTTTTCTACCTGAAATAAGTGTGAATTTCCTAATAATGACGGAGATTAGAAGCTGCTAACGTCAAACGTCATATTGGATACGGGAATATGAATAACACAGAGTCAATTTCCTGGTGTCATTAAAAGTCTTGCTATGATGAATTCGTTCGTAGCCCCGTACCTGGATTAGAACGAAAAAAATACGTATTAACACAGACATTCAAATTAATAGACTTGCCCAAACAAGAAATTTGGGTATCATTTCGACGAGCTGACCATATTTTTGGCACCAGAAAGGTTCGTTCGAGAATGCTTTGAATAAACTATGACATCAGTTGCACATTTACCACCGAAGAGCGCACATTGAAATAACCGAACCATATTAAAAATTGAGTTGAGGTGGGAAAATTATAACGTATTTGCAAAAGTGTTTAACTAAATTGTGTAACAAAATATAAAATTTTGAAACAAGCCCGAAGTTTTGTTTACTCGAATTGGGTTTTTTCATAGCCAGCAATTTGCACTAGTAATTAGTAAGCATATTTTATTTTCGAAGACCGAACGATGATATGACAATGCGAGTTGCCTGTAAACTTTCAGATTCATTAATTAACAAATCAGCGAAAGTAGTACGAAAGCAGGAAAGCGGTAGTGGCAAGTTGGTTTGTTACCCTTTCCCTGATTATTAATTTGGATGTCTGCGAGTATAATTTTTTTAGGTATGCGTGACGTACATATTTGTCTTCTTTACGCGACCATAAAACGTTGATGCGGACGTTGTGTGTATTTCAGAATGTTGTATTTCATTGTGTGTCTTGATGAATATGCAATGAGAAATGTATAAGCATGGAAATATGTCATGTAAATTATAATCCTCCACATTTTCTTCG
This sequence comes from Hesperophylax magnus, assembly GCA_026573805.1. Classification (NCBI taxonomy): domain Eukaryota; kingdom Metazoa; phylum Arthropoda; class Insecta; order Trichoptera; family Limnephilidae; genus Hesperophylax; species Hesperophylax magnus. Next base: position 265,406 of record JAIUSX010000243.1, read on the forward strand.
ACGCGTGTTCAACTTAGAATTTAGAGCGTGGGTAAACTAGAGACATTGAATTCAAATCGTGATACCAACTTATTTGAAAGTGAAATTATTTCATGCGCTTTGACGTCAATAAAACTGTCTATTTATGTCCAACTATCAATTCTAAATACTTCGTACAAGCGAATCATTTTAAAGAGCTCATGTTTGAATGTATTTTTGCACACCTAATTGCTTTGAAAGAGTTTTTTTTTTTTTTTTTATATTAACTCCACACAGGAGGCCCTGAAGAAAATAATTTCCCTCAGGGCCTATGTCATCTTTGGGGATGCTGTGTGGAGGGTCTTTTTGTGGAGAGGAAGGAGTGAACATGGGTCTTGAAGAGTCCCATGTTGTAGGAGGGAGGAAACACAGAGGCCGGCAGTTCGTTCCACAGCCGAGCTGTTGAACTTAAGAACGAATCGTAGAAGCGACCCGTTCTCATGTGACAAGTGTCAACTGTGTACAAATGTTGGGCACGCGTTTGGCGTGTATCCCGACTACGCACCGGTGCCGAAGGGATCAATGACGCTAGTTCCTCAGAGCATCTTCCATTGTAATACCGATAGAACAAGGACAGCATACCTACCTGACGCCTGTGCTCTAAAGATTGCAGTTCGTTTGTTAAGATTGGGGAATCTATCAAACGGACCGCCCGTTTTTGCACAGAGTCTAGGGTTTTTTTTCAGGTATTTAGGGGCTCCGGACCAGAGATGGCTGCCAAATTCGACAGTAGGGCGCACTTGCGATTTGTACAGGGTCAGCAGTTGTGTATTATTAATGTATCTGCGGGCCCTGTACAGTACGCCCAGCTTCTGAGAGGCCAACTTTACTCTGGCTTCGATGGAGCCCCCGTACCTGAGCTGGTCACTTATAGTTATACCAAGCATATCAATGGAAGGCCTGTTCGGAAGATTGCTTCCTTTGAAGGAGACTAGATTATCATTTGGATCCCTTTTAGACGTAATCAGACAGGATTGGGTCTTTGAAACATTAAATTCGACGAGATTATTTTTACCCCAGGAAGAAATACTCTCGAGATAACCGTCCATTCTCTGCTTCAAAGCCCTCCGAGCCGTTGGAGTTTGTGTTCCCTTTGGGGGCTTGTCAAACAAAAAGCAATCATGAACTGTACTGTCATCCGCGTAACAATGAATCGGTGCACATGTCAAAAGGTCATTGATGTGCAACAAAAACAAAGTCGGAGACAGAACCGATCCCTGTGGGACGCCAGCATTTATGGAGTGCGAGGAAGAGGTGAAACCGTCAGCAACCGCCTGAATCGACCTATCCCTCAAAAAGTCAGCAATCCACGTACACAGGGATGCGGGAAGACCGTAAGAATGCAATTTGTTGACAAGTCCTCGGTGCCAGACCCGGTCAAAGGCCTTGGATATGTCTAGTGCGACCGTTTGGGTCTCACCGTGACGTTCCAGGCACCGCCCCCAAACATGCGTCACATACGCGAGAAGATCACCGCACGAGCGGTTCCGCCGGAATCCGTATTGACGGTCGTTGATAATTTTGTTCTTCTCGAGGTATGTGAGCACTTTGGACAGAACTGATGTGATCGCTATGGGGCGGTAGTTGGCCGGGTTGGAGCGGTCACCTTTCTTGGGAATAACACTATGTAACACCCACCCCCTACCCAGTCCCCTTTTACCCCGCAGTAGTCCTACGATACAGTACGATATGTACCCGTTGCTCTACCCTACCCACTTTCTTTTGGGCATGCTCGGAAAGAACCATCTGCGGGTCTGGAGTTCTGAAGGGATGTACATTGTACACGTTGCTACACATTTCTTCAGACAGATTCGTGGATGGTTTGAAAACTCGGCTATCATGGAGAGCATTCATTTCTATCTCCGTCTTATCTCCGTCGCCGACAACATTAACTGTTCTATCTCCCAGCCTGCGAAGATGGTTTACACAACTCAATAGAACAAACAGCATCCAACAGCTTCCTCCAAAAGTGTGGTTGACTTTGTTGTACTCACTTGGCTCCGAAGACCTCAGCCATCCGTCCACCAGGAATCTCCGTGAGGATATAGCCCCAGAAGAAGCAACCAAGAAGCAGGTTCTGTTCGTACGCGTCCCACTTGAAGCGTGTCTGATGAATACTGCTTTCCTGTGAACAATAAGACAAAAGCATAAACAATGGATCTGCACCATAAAATCGGATTTTCAGACCAATGTTTTTTTTATCTTTGGTATGTCCCTGCCGTTCGAATGGGTTGTAAATTATTTGCTATCAAGTTTAACTGTAAATTACTGTGCATTAACTGTCATGGCTGGTCTTTGAATACTTTGTCATAGTCATGAGGTTATTGAGGTAAAACAAGTTAGTATTTGTAGCCCTGGGTAAAAAGCTTGAGCAAAATATTTGGCCCTACAATGAACCGAGGTCACAGATAAAACGCAAAAGAGGATTCCTGGAGTCGATTTGTAAACGATATGGAAAAAGGATTGATAAGGAAGGTATTTTATTTAAATTTTAATGCAGTTCCTTCGAGTAGGTAGGAACTGAAAGACTGATCAGATATAATCTTTGAAGGCAAAACTTGAATGATTCATTCAGCAATATGTAGTGTTTTCTGAACGATTCATTCAGCAATATGTAGTGTTTTCTGAATGGTTCATTCAACAATATGTAGTGTTTTCTGAATGATTCATTCAGCAATATGTAGTGTTTTCTGAATGATTCATTCAGCAATATGTAGTGTTTTCTGAATGATTCATTCAGCAATATGTAGTGTTTTCTGAATGGTTCATTCAGCAATATGTAGTGTTTTCTGAATGATTCATTCAGCAATATGTAGTGTTTTCTGAATGATTCATTCAGCAATATGTAGTGTTTTCTGAATGATTCATTCAGCAATATGTAGTGTTTTCTGAATAATTCATTCAGCAATATGTAGTGTTTTCTGAATGATTCATTCAGCAATATGTAGTGTTTTAAGAATGATTCATTCAGCAATATGTAGTGTTTTCTGAATGATTCATTCAGCAATATGTTGTAATTTCGATATTGAAAAATGTTTACACACAGTACGAGTATTAATTTCAACAGCAGATGCTCATACATATTTTAAATCTCTATCGTGATGAATTTTTATAAATTATGTATTCCATAAACTCATTATCAATCAAAAAGGGTTTGAGGAACTTAGATGTCTTTACTTAATTGTGTAAAATGAAATGGCAAAGGTAAGGTACATGCATGCGTATGTTTCTAGTAATTCAGTCTGTAGCGTGTAAACTGAACACTAGAGTCTCTTTTTTCTCTGAAATTCGAGAACATTGGGAAGGTGTTTATGCCAGTTATTAATAATCTGTTATTGATAATCTGTTATCTTCAACATTACCATTATAATATTTATCCACTGAAGATGCGCTGCAGATATTTAGGTATCAATAATGACTTATCTGGCATATTAATTCACATTCCTTCCCACAAAACGTATAATAATGTTTTCATTAACTGTTGAAACGCTGGGTTAATTATTTTTAGCGGCTTGGCATTGAAAAATTGCAGATAAGTTAGCTTATAAATGTAGATTATTTTGGATGACAGTAGAACAACTTTATGTAAAATTGTTCAGTTGGTAGCGACAGAGAACGATTAGAGAAATAAATTCAACTGCTCTGTGACTGAGTTTTGAGAGACTGAACCTTTAATGAACCAAAGCCATCAAAATTTCATATGAGGCAGTAGCTTGTAACCGAATTTAATAAAACATCGTAAAAAAGTTTTTTTACTGTAATACATCTATTTTAAAAAAAAAAACTATAGCGTTTAATTTTTTTTGATTTGGCTGAGGATTGAACCTTAGTCCTCAGAGACTGAAGTTAACACCTCTAACACCTGAGCCAAATCCTAATTGGATAATACCGACATTTATTTATTTATTCACTGCCGTAATTTTTTTAATATCATATTTCAGAAAAAGGCGTTTTCGCGAATGTGTGCGTGAGTGACAACAAAATATATTAAAATTTATTGATAGAATGCATTGTCATCGACAACGAGTATAACTGACGAGTTTCAGCTCGAACAGATTTCGGGGAGTGGATTAATTTCCACTTCCAAGATTCCATTTCATTCGTTCGTTTTTCTTTCATTCATTTCAATACAAAGTCTAAATTCAAATAAATGAATTTAAAAATATATGATTTTTCATTTGAATCTGATACCTCTGCCTCCTTAAAGTACACGAGCACTTTATAGCTTATACTCGGAATTCTGAAGCATCATTATAAATTAAATACTTATCATAAAACTACAAATATATGAATATAATCAAAAAAATCATTAGCTCAAGAGGACACGATCCACGAACTTCATAACTGTATAATATACGAGTAGGTGTGTACTGAAGAAGCGATGAAGCAAGTGCACAGGGCACACAACTCGATATGCAAATTCCCAACTTCACTTACAAAAACTCTATTTTCCGAGTATTGAACTCTATGCCCAACCCAAGGTCGATCAGAGACAAGTTACATAAGAAGTGTTACAACTACCGTTTATCATACTGGACTCTAGAAGTACAGCGCCAAGAACGTGGAGAAATTTAATAAAATAGATCTTAAATTGTTTAAAAAGATTTTAAAAGATGTTTAAGGCACAAGAAAAATCAACTCGCAAAAGAACAGTTACAGAATGTTTTTTACTATTTTAAAAAGTCTTTTAAAACTTTTAAAAATTGGTTTGACTGAGTATTGAACCTTCCTACTTAGAAGCTGGAGTCGAAAACTCTACAAACCTCGTCAAATGACGGTTGGGTAGGGCTGACGTTTATTTGGTATTTTAGCTGCTGTAATGTCATCTGATTTTAGAGAAATGCGTATATGTGTGTTCGTGATTGCCACCAAAATTTAATAGAATGCCTTGTCATCGACAATCTGCCTAGTTTCAGCTAGGGAAGCTGGTTAATTTTCGCTTCCTAGATATGCATTCATTCATTACCGGAAATAAAAGTGAAGTTTAAATAGATGTATTTAAAAATGGCACAACTCAAATGTTTTTGCGTTTAATTTTTCTTCCACGTCGTTTTTTCAAAATATTTAATTATTTTGGTTTAACATATTGGCTTGTCTTAGAAACATTTAAAAAATACAAAAAACATTTAAAATACCAAAGATTTCGGTTAGTATATTACCCAAGAAACTGTAAACACTTCCTAAAAACGTATCAGTTCAGCCTTTCAGGAAGTATCACCAAATTATGAAAATTTTCAATTGGACAATAGTGTTTTTTTTTTTAATAATTACGCTATTTTCCTTTGAACCGTGGTGTTTCCATTTAAAACAATTTAAACGATAGCGGCGTCCTCATTTTTTTCTACACTTTCTTGACCGGCTGTACCTGCACTTAAGTGACTTGGTTACCTATACGACAAGGTTTAAATATTGAGCTTATCAACTTGTGGTAACTGAAGTACACTAGCGTGATAATATTATGAAACTTGACGACAATTTAAATTTTAATGCTGGCTTGAGTTTTTAGTTGTTGCGGTTTATCTGCGGTTATATTCGTAAATATTTTATCATGCACAGTGTTCTAAAGCCGATATTGGTTTCAGATTATTAGACATCGAAAAAAATAAACCTTACGCCGATATCAGAAACAAAACAAAAATTATAATCTATTGTTCAATATTAATTTGTTATCGTGTTTGCATATAACCGTACAATTGTTCAAATGTCCCATTGTTTTATATTGTCCATATCGACTACATATAATTTAGCTTCGCTAATTCAATGCATATTTCCAATTGAGTCGATTAAAGATTTATGATATGCCAAATAACGTACTTAATGATAAATTAATAAAACATATTTAGATATCAAATACTCAAGTCAGGTCATGTCAAGAGTCTGTATCGTGTCTACTAAAAGAGCGAGAGAAAGGAGCAATTATGTGACAAGACGGTTGTGTGGTGGCTATTCTCTATGTCTACACCTGCGAATAAATGGCGTAATAGTTAGATTAGGTTACAATAATTATACTAACAGTAATAATTATCACTCTTAGAGACTTCACGGTCATCTGTTCGAGACTGTCGCCTCAGACTGAAGCCAAATATCAACAACATAGTATTGTTCAGGATTTACCAGTGTATCATTATGAAACCCGTGTGTGGCGTTAATCTCCGCCGCGCTGGGCTCCACTGTGGCATCTATGGCAATGGTCCAGTTCACCCTCAATACATAGTTCAGCATGAAGCCCAAGATCACAAACTTAGTATTGTTCATGTCTTACCAATGTGACATTGTGAAATCCGTGTGTGGCGTTAACCTCCGCCGCGCTGGGCTCCACCATGGCAACTATGGCAATGGTCAGGTTTACCCTCAATACATAGTTCAGCATGAAGCCTACGATCACCAACATAGTATTGTTCATGACTTACCAATGTGACATTTTGAACCCTAGTGCGTGGCGTTCATCTCCGTCGCGCTGGGCTCCACCATGGGCAATGGTCAGGTTCACCCTCAACACATAGTTCAGCATGAAGCCCAAGATCACCAACATAGTATTGTTCATGACTTACCAATGTGACATTTTGAACCCCAGTGCGTGGCGTTCATCTCCGTCGCGCTGGGCTCCACCATGGGCAATGGTCAGGTTCACCCTCAACACATAGTTCAGCATGAAGCCCAAGATCACCAACATAGTATTGTTCATGACTTACCAATGTGACATTTTGAACCCTAGTGCGTGGCGTTCATCTCCGTCGCGCTGGGCTCCACCATGGGCAATGGTTAGGTTCACCCTCAACACATAGTTCAGCATGAAGCCCAAGATCACCAACATAGTATTGTTCATGACTTACCAATGTGACATTTTGAACCCTAGTGCGTGGCGTTCATCTCCGTCGCGCTGGGCTCCACCATGGGCAATGGTCAGGTTCACCCTCAACACATAGTTCAGCATGAAGCCCAAGATCACCAACATAGTATTGTTCATGACTTACCAATGTGACATTTTGAACCCTAGTGCGTGGCGTTCATCTCCGTCGCGCTGGGCTCCACCATGGGCAATGGTTAGGTTCACCCTCAACACATAGTTCAGCATGAAGCCCAAGATCACCAACATAGTATTGTTCATGACTTACCAATGTGACATTTTGAACCCCAGTGCGTGGCGTTCATCTCCGTCGCGCTGGGCTCCACCATGGGCAATGGTCAGGTTCACCCTCAACACATAGTTCAGCATGAAGCACAAGATCACCAACATAGTATTGTTCATGACTTACCAATGTGACATTGTGAACCCCGTGCGTGGCGTTCATCTCCGCCGCGCTGGGCTCCACCATGGCAACAATGGCAATGGTCAGGTTCACCCTCAAGGCGTAGTTCAGCATAAAGCCCAAGATCACCATTATATTCAACACAACTCTGCATGATAGCCATCCTGGAAAAGGGAAAATGATGCGTTGTTAATCTTACTATTTTAACCGAGTGCCATCAAAAAATCAAATATCCAGTGAAACGATTCCGATTTCTCAATCAATAATCATTAACTAAACCTTAAGGCCTCAGAAATTCAATACATTAGTGATGATTAAACGACGGACAATGCTTCTAAGCCCACTTTCTTGTACCTCCAAGTACATTCACACTATTCTGTTATTCTGGCTCCTGGCATGACCAGAATTACCTAACTGGATAGTGACCTGTATTCAATTCAAAACTGAATTTTAATGAAAAATGAATTATGTATTCTAAACCATCGCAGATATAATGTTTATCTAGAACCGATAGACCGGCATTCCCTGGATCCCTGAATGATAGTTTTTGGAATTGGATTGCATTTATGGTCAAAAGAAAATAAAAGACTTAGAAAAGTTTACGACAGTTGTCATAAACACTAATATTCGTGTAAACTGGAGTTACCAGTTGCAGCACTAGTACATGGAATGCGGCAGTTATCTACGCCAAAATCATATATTTTTTAATCAAAGCAGAGCTGTTGTTCTATTGTATTACGTCAATATATTAAAATATTATATGTGAGATTACCGGCGACCTTCAAGAGTCTATTATTATACAACGCAAATAGTGTTTCATGCCAAGGTACGGACTACGGACTAAAGAATTAACACTTTTTTAAAATTAGAAATAAGTGTTTACTTTTAACACTTTGAAAAACGAAAAGTAAACATAGTTATGTGTAAGTTTTAACCACTGACCAAGAAATCTAGTAATGTTCAGTTTATATTTAGTCAGTTGTACTATGCTAACTAGTTAGCAAACATGTTCAAGATTATTTACACACCTTTAAAATTTTACATAATATTATTATTCATTATTTTATTTGCTTCATTTCGTATACGGAGAAAAATGATTTTTTTTATAATTTATTAAGAATCTCTTCAAATTATTGGTAATCCGGTTAAAACGGGATTGCAGGCCTTAGCGAATTAACAGGTTTCCTGATAAACTTAAAGTAAATTATGATTACATTATCATGATGTCGGAACACGTGTTCATGAAAATCGGAATATTTTCGCATTTCGTCATGATGGGCAAATGCAATGCACACACATAATTTTACAACACAAAGACTTCGACATCACATCATGGGCAGGTAAGGAATCCACGAAAACGTTGTGCTGTGACACTGCGCAGAAAAGTAAAGTAACAGACGGTTTGCTGCGCAGTCCATCACAGCACTCGCTTTGTGTCAATTCCTTACCGGACCACGAGGAAGCCGCCTAAAGCTGGGTATACATTTGCGAACCGGAAAGCGAACCTAGCCTCGAATTACGAGAGATGAGCGAATCGTTTGCATAATTTGAGGCTCGGCTCAAGTTTCGGTTCGCAAATGTATACGCAACATTAGATACTGTGGGCCCGCTTTCCGCGTAAAGAATTTAGATTTGGGCAACACCTACAAAATTTAGTGTTAAAAGAATCCGACAGAGGTGTCTGAATTCGTATTAGGAATAATTTTGGGGATTATGAAATTAATTTACCGACATCTATTGCAATTTTAGAAAAACAGAACCATTTTTAGTTAGCACCGACCTTAGAGTAATAATGCACCGACCAAATGAGAACGAAGTCGATATGAAGATGGTTCTCAAAATATGGGTTTTATTACGGATTTAATTAAATTTTTTTTTTTAATTTTACAAAAAACATTTACGAAAGTTATTTGTATAGGTATAAAAATTACTTTACTTTACTAAAATACTATTCTCACTTTTATAAAAGTAATTTATAACTTTTATAAAATCAATAAATATATTTTTACATCAATAAGGTTTTAAACTTTTTTACTCGAAAACTATCTTAAAACGTTGGAATTCCAAAAAAAGTTTTTTTTTCTTTTTTACTTGTACTATCAATTAGAATCACCTCCCGAAGTTTGTGCACTTTACCCCCGACATCTTGTATAATATGCGCAATATAATATTTATACAAGTGTAATATCTACTTTTGTACATTTATATAAATTATATACACGTTTACATTTTTATGCTCATCAAATTTATTATATTATAAAGATAGATAGAAAGATCCTTAGTGCTTCCTGAGGACTTACAAATCAGAAGACTTTTTTGTAATTATTTATTTATTCATTTAAACAATTCAATAATTATAAAGAGTAATAAAACATGTAAGCAACATAAAATTACATTCTAAAATGTGAAAGGGGCTCTATTTATTTACATTTTTATGAAATTACTACTTTTAATAGTTTAAGCTTTCAGTGAACTTTCAATTTTATTTTTAACTTCTCTAAATATTATTTGTTTAAATTGTCAAATATAATTTAATCACAAACACAAGATTCACTCAAAATGAAAGATTGGTGGTTCTGAAATGTTCCCATAAATACGGTGAAAGAACCCTAAACTATGAACTTATTGCCCTAAACATGCTTCGAGCGAAATGCGGATCTGGAAACCTTATCGTCAATCTGAGCAAAACATACCATGAACGTCAATATAGCAACAGCCTTTGTTCTGCTGCAGTTTCATTAAATGCCGAGAGATCCGTTTACAGTCTCCAAAAAGCAATACTGGGGCACAACCCTAGAAGCCAAGCTAAATGATTGGAATACAGAAAGATAAAAACACACCATTGTCAAAAACATCTTGGCCGTAAATGATTAAATAAAATTAGATTTATTCAGGAAGGCAAGCATTACGGTGATCGATGTTAAAAATCTAACATAGCCCTAGAATAACTCCAGTATCTTTAAGAAACCTTTCTCTTAAAGCTCAGAAAAAAACTTTCCATGACAGTTAGATATACCACTCTACAACAAGGCCGCGTACGGTAAAACTGTAAAAAAAAATAAAGTAATAAATAACAAAATAAATATTTCACAACACAATAATTTCATCGAAAATCTTAAATCCGTTTCACCTTTCTACATTTTCTATATTCTCCTTAAGAGTATAATCCTTAGATAATGCCTTTTCAAATTATTCGTGGAAGCTAGAAAAAAAATAAAATCATTGATTATAACTGCACTTCAAGTGACCTTTTAAATAACAGTAAAGGGCTCAAATGATTTTATTGTTACGTCCGTGCCTTTGCATCTTTACAAGACTTGGGCAAAACATTCTGTAGCAGAGTATAGATTTCACATCTGAAACATAATTAAAGAGTTTATTGAAAATAGAACACCAAGGTACGGTTAATCAAAAAACGTACAATAAAGTTAATTCTGGGAAGAAATTGTACAGTTGACATTCAGGACAGGTTCACTCCCTCCTCCTCAAAAAAGACCCTCTATACAGCATTCTCAAAGATGACACAGGCTCTGAGAGAAATTATTTTCTTCAGGGCCTCCTTCCGACATAAAAAATAACATCACTGAACTAAATTATATTATTGTAGAAAGCAATCACTTTGTGGTTTGACATATTTAATAAAATAAAATACTTTTTTGTTTTAAAACCACGATATTTATTAATTTAAGAACCGACCGGTTTCGCTTTACTTAAGCATCATCAGGGTACAAATTAATACTAAACAAGAAGTACATAATGTGTGCATATATATAACAAAATATAGAGGGAGACAACATGATACAAATATATTATAGAGGGAGACAACATGATACAAATATAAGCAACACAAAGACGGTCATAAAATACATTAACATAAGTGTACAAGTAATGGAAAACCGCTAGATAATTATGTAGACTAATGGGTTATACGAATAAATCGGGAAAAACAAAACATCAATAAAACCTCAATAATAACGGTTTTTCCGAATTTGCAAATCATTTGATCGATAAAGATCATACATTCTGTCATAGAACCGGTGCTAACATCTTACATAAAAACGGGCATGGTAACAGACTAAACAATTTAGAGGCACTAGAAATTAAAAAAGCTGTAAAAACCAAAAGTCAGATACTTAATAATCAATTAGACATATCAAGTAGTCCAATATTAAGTCTGTTTCCAATAAACCCATAAAAAATTCCCAGTTCTCCTTACCTCCTTACCACCTTGCCAGTTGATGTTTTGTTTCTCCCGATTTATTCGTATAACCCATTAGTCTACATAATTATCTAGCGGTTTTTCCATTACTTGTGCACTTATGTTAATGTATTTTATGACCGTCTTTGTGTTGCTTATATTTGTATCATGTTGTCTCCCTCTATATTTTGTTATATATATGCACACATTATGTACTTTTTGTTTAGTATTAATTTGTACCCTGATGATGCTTAAGTAAAGCGAAACCGGTCGGTTCTTAAATTAATAAATATCGTGGTTTTAAAACAAAAAAGTATTTTATTTTATTTAATTATATTCCCCACAGTTTCAGAACTTTCGATAGCTTTTTTCGCTGGCCCGTTCATTATTTTTCTGGATTCCAAGTTCGAGTATTGTTATTTGAAACAGGTGGCCCATATTATTATTACATATTATATTATATTTCGGACATCGTTGCATTGTGAATCATTAGAGCAGATCTTAGAGTAATATTACTCTAAGGAGCAGATGTAAAGTGACGTGTGTATTTGTGTACGTAGAAAGTTAATTCGCAAATAAATCACGATCGTATAGGAACAAGAAAAGAGACAAGACAACAAGAAAATTAAATTAATAAAAATTTACCCCGTAATTTCTAATGCATTGGAATTAGTTTTATTTCCCAAAGTACCTATTCTGAAAAAAAAATAATAACTTTTTACTACACAATACATAAATAAAAATATGAATTATTAATTTTTATAGTAAATTATCGTTTATAATAAATATAAGCTTATAAATCAAAAATTGTATTTTTTTCTTCTCACCTATTAGATAGGATATAATTTTATGAGATAACATTTTTTCTTTGAAATACGGGATATCTTTCGTGTATTTCCCATCTTTGAAAAAACAATATTTATTAACTCATAAACTTTACACGCGTAAAAATTATCTTTATAAATTCAAATATTTGCACGTAATCGCACGTCTGTAGATCATAGAACGATGAACGACACGTCTGCCCCCAAAGCCCTCGAGTTGGCGAATGAACTTCTCAAAGAAAGATAGTTTAATCTGCAAGTCGGAGCGAGCGCGCTATAATAAATATGATTTAAAAGCAATAGGCGTAAGCGACAGTTGTGAAAATGTTTAATAAATCACGGCGTATTTCAAAAATAGCAAAAATTACTTATGGGGTCTATTGAGTAGCATTAAAAGAAGCATTGTGATTTTTTTCATACATATAACTTGTAAAATAACAGAAATAAACGTGTTAATAATATTTTTCGGAGCATACTTTGCGATTTATTTCTATCGAGGGAATTTCAAATAATTACCGTTTCGGCTTTTGGAACAAATAGATACTATCTTAAAGAATAACATATATTTTTTTAAGAGCTTAAAAACTTCAAAATTTTAAGGAAAGTATGTCGGAAATTGGATGAAATTCGAATAGTGGGCCCTTAAATGCTCTGATAAATCAAAACGCAACTTGCAATGGCCATAGCCATGTATTATGACCAGATATAAATTGCCCGGTACTTCTTCCTATTTCTCTTCATCTTCCTCTCCCCCACAACACAAATACAGAGAGTAAAAATTATTAACATAACAATATACAAACATTAACAATAGAATTCGCCTGCATTCTTACTCACTTCTCATAGATAAAAACACGAGCTGCAAATAAATAAACCTTCACTTTTAAATTTATATGGATAAAATATTAAATTAAATACTGTGTTACACATAAGAAAATCGAAAAAAATATACTCTTCAATTTCCTAATGAAAATTGGGGTTGCCAATGTTGCCATGTTGCGACTGCGAGCAGTTGCGACTCTTTTGCAGAACGCACATAATAATCAGACAACTATTTTTGATGAAATAAAAAATTGTTTTACATTGTTTGCGCTGCTACGGGAATCAAATCCACAACCTCCTGCCTCAGAGTCAAACACGCCGTTGTTGATTGTTGTTGATGTTTTTAACGTTAACTCTTGTGTGATGATTTTAAATATAATCGGGAAGAAAGGGAAGTTCGAATGAAAGATGCATTTTTATAGAGTTTTGGAATTCAGCCAAAACGTATCGGGGTCAAAGTATTGGAATGACTTGCATTCACATTGAATGCAGTTCTGTATGTGTTTAGCAGGTGGACTTCAGATTATATAGGAACTTGTTATTCTGCGGTATTTGAAGATTTCGCGATATTCTTCTATCGCATGAAGTTTTCCCATTACAAGTACTTAAATTCTGAAGTCTTCTTATGTTCTTGTAGACTTGGTAAAACAGAGATGGAAAATTTCGCTTCCAGAATTCAGACGATCGTTTGGTAGGCATAATCAAGAAATCCGTTTATAAATTATTTTGCATTGTACGGAGAAAACTTACATATTTAAAATATTACTAATTTTTTAATCTTTTCAAATTATTCGTAATCCGGTTAAAAACGAAATTGCAGGCCCCTAACGAATTAGGAGGAATTTAGAAGAAAATAAAATAAATTAATTGATAGGTTTACTTAGGACGGGTTGTTTTACAGAATTTTAAAAATTTATCAAATTTCAACATTGATTTACTAGTTCTGTGGAGGTTCTATTCAAGTTCTATTATAATATCATTATTTGCCAGTTCCTTCACAAAACAAAAATAAAAAAGGAATGTATTATCGCGATGTCAGAACACGTGTTCATAAAAATCATTATAGTTTCACATTTCGTCATTATATATTATCAGGGCAAATGCAGGGCATGAACACGTGTTCCGATATATTAGGAATGTACTAAATGTTTAACAGGAAACGACCTGCAATCCCGTTTTAACCAGATTTTAACCAATCATCATACTCATTTTTCTCCGTGTGTCTTTAAAAACTAAATACAGATAAGTCTATTATCACTTGAAAATAATTTACTTGTGTGTGTTTCAAATGTCAATACAATTTTTATTTTTATTTTATAAAAAGAAAGACAAACACATCCCGGGTTACGAATAACCAGACAATATTTGAAAATCTCCTACTACCACCACAGTAAGCGGAAAATGTTGCTTGTGTTGTGATGGAGGACTTAGCCAGCCGAGGAATTAAACACACTACACGTGGGTGGGTCCCAAACGCAATGTCAACTCAGTCACCGACCGGTCGAAAACATATAGAAAACCTTTTAAGTGAAAAACAAGCTTAACCGTCAACTCTACTAACTAATTTATTAGTTTAATTGAAAATAGGTACGTGTAACACTTGATTATAACTTTAAATTCATTCATTAATAAAAAGGTTTTTGGGACACAATCGGTATAAGTAAAGATTGCGACTCCCAGGTTGAACAACGATGGCCTAGCGCCCTAGCCTACTTGTCCTACATAAGGCTAATTGCGCAAAGAATGAGGTTTGCAATGTTGGTAACACAAAATGAGTCTATTAGACAGGGCGCCAACGTGACGGCTGCAAACATTAATAATTGAACACATCTACTTAACTATTCCAATCAATTCCTCAATTAGTAGCCTCAGTTCGTATAACTCAATTATTACTTCGAGAAAGTTCAGACGCCACAAATGGTTAAAAAAAGCGGGGGGATAATATGGGCGACCCCCTCAAGGCTTGACATAAACCGACCCTGCGCAAAAAAAGTTCCATAATATAAAAAAAAAATATATAAAAGCAAAACCGTTTTCTTACTGATTTTAGCGAACTTTATTTTTCTACACAGGGTCTTACAGCACTAGATTTATGTGCATATATTCATTACCGGCCGGTGAGGGAACCGCCTTAGGATTTTGCGAGATTTTTTTTAGTGTATAGGAAAAAATAGTTGTTACGAGTTAAAAAAAACACGGGACGTTACTTCGCTTGCCGAAGAAAGCTCAATGTTTCATTACTTTTGGAGAAATATAAGTCAAACATTTAAAAATCTTGAAATTCTTTCAAAAACAACCCACCATTTTTAGATGGGTTAATAATAGATGGCTGGCGAGATCAGTTTTCTTTCATAAAATAATTAACAGATTCATGTTTTTTAATTCTCATTGGGTCTTACAGCACTAGATTTATGTACATATATTCCTTACCGGCCCGTGAGGGAACCGCCTTAGGATTTTGCGAGATTTTTATTAGTGTATAGGAAAAAAATAGTTGTTACGCGTTAAAAAAACAAGGGACGTTACTTCGCTTGCCGAAGAAAGCTCAATTTTTCATTACTTTTTATCTCATTTTTTTTAGATGGGTTAGTAATAGATGGCTGGCGAGATCAGTTTTCTTTCATAAAATAATTAACAGATTCATGTGTTTTAATCCTCATTTCATGTTATAATCCTTTATTATTTTAGGCATTCGTTTATATTATATACTATGTTCACTTTTTTTAAAAACTTTTAAACAAAGAATCAAATTAAATAACTCAAACATTTAAAGGTAATGTTAGGAGAGCTTGGGAGCGGAAGAATTTTTTAAGGTAAGTATTGAAAGTTTTTTTTCTATTTTACTATAATTATTGCCACTCAATATTTCACCGTTACGTACTTACTGATTTCTGACAATATTATTTATTACCGTTGATTTAATTAATATTATTTTCCTCAATCAATGGCGATTTATTGATAACAACGTAGATTATGAGGAAAATCGTTATTCTTGTTAGCAAGTATAGTGCATCGTGCACACGTGTCTTATAAACATCTTCCTGTATAAAAGCCCAGTCGCTAACAGTCAATATTCAATATGAACGCCAACGATTTTTAATATTTATTTATTTATTAAAGTTTTTTGTAATAACAAATCATTTATTTGAAATTGTCAAATCACACATTCAAATAACTTGGTTATCACCATCCTGATTAAAAACTGTATATTTAAATTGTTATAACTAAATCTAAAATTAATAGCAACTATGTATTCATATATTTTACTAAACACTTTTTTTTAATTTCACGTTAAAAAAAAACAGCTTGACATCTTAAGGGCAATAACAGGTGAAAAGGTATATTTAAAAAAAAACACTTCTTTAGCCATTCACAGGTAATATAATAATGAAATTGAAAACGTATTTAAATAATTAATTAACATAAAAAAGCAGTATTAAAATACTTAAGTATTGTTTCTATGTATTTACATATATAGCCCCACCTTGAAGATATCGCTGTTAACGAAACTCGTTAGCAAAATATTTTTACTATAATAATAATAATATATGAAATAGAAGGATTTATGCTTGCCATTCAGGATAGAGTCATTAATACTAAAAATTACAGAAAGCATATAATCAAAGATACAAATCAAATTGATGATTTGTGTAGAAAATGTTTGGCTTTTCCGGAAACTATAGAACATATTATATCGGGATGTTCTATATTAGCACCGTCCGAGTATACATTTAGGCACAATCAAGTTTTAAAAATAATTCACTAAAATTTGGTAATTAAACATAACTTGATTGACTGCCGTAATATAGTACCATATTATTAATACGAACCAAATTCATTTTTAGAAAACGAATTTTATAAAATATATTATGATAAAACTATACTAACAGACCGAACGATTAGTCATAATAGACCCGATATAGTTTTACATGACAAAATTAAAAAAATAACTTATATCATTGATGTCGCTATTCCAAATTCCTGTAACATTCAAAAATCTGTTAATGAAAAAATAAGAAAATACACATATTTAGGAAATTAAATAAAAAGAATTTTGCATTCTCAAACTATAAAAATATTACCATTCGTTATTTCGGCTACTGGCATTATTCCTAGCTCTCTCATTAAAAATTTAGGCGTATTAGATCTATCAAAAAATTTATATACAAAGATGCAAAAGTCGGTCATTTTGAATACATGTAGGATAACGAAAGATTTTTTAAATATTTATGTTGAGGGATCAGTAGGATTTATAGGCCCTGTTACGAGTTCTACCGAGTCGAACCCTCTGATATGAAAATATCTGGAGTCGGTGAATTATTTTCCCATTTGATCTCTGGTGAGTTGACGTGTTGTTCTTGTATTATGTATTTATTTTCCTTATATAATGCACTTGCATAATGTTGATTGACAAGATGATCATTTGTGGAAAAGTGTGTGGAAGGGTTTAGTTTTTCCGTTGGGGAAGATTTAACCCGGACATGATATCGGAAAAGAAAAAAAAATGTAATTTTAATATATTGTTGATAATTTCGTATTTAAATTAGAATGTAAATCTAAGTAGACCCAAGGTAATTTTTGTGAATAATTCGATAAAGCGTAGGAATATTTATGCAGCGCCCTTGACGTCAAAAAATGGCCCTTTACAAATAATTATCCAATTATTATTATTACACACGGAAATAATATCGTTAATAATCTCTAACCTCTAAATAATATAAAACAAAGTTGCTCACCGTGTCTAACTATTTATGCACTTAGTTCTTGTAGCTACGCAACAGATTCTGATAAGGTTTTCACCGAATTTATTCCGGAAGGTTTATATGTGTAGTCCATGCATTTTGTATTTAAAGAAAGTAGAGAAAAGTCGATGTTTTGTAATCAACTCGTAAGAAAAATATTTTTGGGCTTACATTGCTAACGCTGACCACACAGCCCCAAAACTTCACACCACACCATTTATAAGTCCCCGAGCAACGTCGGATTCACGTCAGCTAGTTATAAATAATGTATAATAAGAATATAGTGGTAGTATGATTATAACTATAAAATAATTCAATTCAATTAGTTTATTCCTTTAAAAACATTACATTTTATTTCGTTTTTAAGTACATTTGTAAAATGGTATTACATAATAAGTAAGCGGTGTATCAACTATACCAGCATCAATAGAGATTGCCTTTTAAAGGCAGCTTCACCGATGCTAAATATGTCGATATCCGAATTGATTCTGTTCAACAGCAAGACTGCTCTCCCCACCGGCATGACCATTGGCAAGTTAGTCCTGCAGGCCGGGAGATAAAACAGTATATGCTGTCGGTGACGGAGATAACCATCAGGAACATAGAGACTAATACTCTCCATGATAGTCGGATTTTCAAACCATCCACGAATCAGTTTGTAGAACTGTGATACAATATGCACATTTCTTCTGACCCGTAGATGGTTCATACCGAGCATGCCCAAGAGAAAGTCAGTAGGATAGAGCCACGGGTAGTAGCCATACTCCCTCAGGTAGAGGAATCTCAGAAATTTCTTCTGCACTCTCTCCAACATGAGGGAATCCTTCACCTGATGTGGGCTCCAAACCACCGACCCACTCTCAAGCCTACTCCTAACCAACGCAATGTATAGCACTTGGAGAACCTGGGTGTCTCTAAAATTCCTCGCAGTGCGTAGGACGAAGCCCAGCATTTTCAGTGAAGCACTACACGTCATTTCGATATGAGTATGAAATGTCAGCCTACTATCAAACATGATGCCAAGATCTTTCATAGTGGAGACACGTTTTAAACTTCGGGCATTCATGGTGTACCGGTAAAACCAAGTATGACGTGCCCGTGTGAAAGAAAGTAATGGACTCCGTGGTCGAGAGATAAGGCTCCAGACTAGCAATCCATTCATTCATTTAAATAATATGAAACCTAATAACTATCCTCGACCTCACAACATACCCCGATTGGGGATGCCATAGTCTCACTGGCTCCAGACAGTGTTCAAACATAAAATAAAACAATCTCTGGAATGACATTTATCAATCAAACGAGTCTCGGCAACTTGTACAAAAGACATCCTGAAGCACGTAATTTAAAATAATGCATTCTTGACAATGGCGCATTATTGCCGGCTCGTGAGATAACAAACGATAGCATTAGGGATGCACGAGTTACTTCAATTCTATCGTGTAATTTGGTCTTTGTTGTTGATGAACGGAACGATAAGAAACTGCAGTATTAATAAAAAGCACGTCTATGTAAATAAGACTACTGTGTGTGGTCGAGTAGTGTGATAATGGATTTGAAGAGAGAAACGACGAGAATTTAATAATTTCAATAGTTTAAATTTAACAAAATAATGTCTAGTATATTATAAAACGTTTTAGAAATAATCCGTTGTCGTGGAACCGTTCCAATGTCGGAGTAGAACTATAAACAAACAACTGTTAATATTGTTTACATCTCAGGACGTGATTATTACATGTGCACGAGATTATCAGCGATATGATTTGACATTTTCACGACCAAAAGTATTATCATGATTATTTTTTGTAATTACGCCGTGTTGCTCTTCCACCTTCTTTAGCAAACGATTTGGACAGCGTTACGGTCTCCATCACCAGGGAAAAGCAGATGATGCAGTGTAGTTTGTGGGAAGTGAGCGTTTATTAGTGTAGAATTGTTACTGTGTTGCGCGCGTTAGGGCCGGTATTTCAGCATAATAGTCGATGAAATCAATGTGGTTTTCAACGTTTGGTTTTGGTGTAACAATCAAGTTTCGGTTGCCTATAGAACTATTAAGCTTACGCCCGTCACCCCATTTAAGCATAGCACAAAGGATAACAAATTATACTTTTGAAAGTAGCTATAACTTTGTAGCTATCCATTATTTTTAAATGAAACAATATTACTTTGTTAGAACCACTAATATATTTTATTAACGCCGACCGGTTTCGCAATAACCGTTCCTTCCGCAGGGCAAACATATTACAAATTATTTTAAGCAATAATTAGTCGCCAATATCCATGCAAATTGAAAATATCTTCCGAGTAAAAATAAATGCCGCCCACAGGAATTGAACCCGCACCTTCTGATATCCAGTCAGGTGCTCTAGACCACTGAGCTACGTCAGCTTATTTCCAACACACCAAATAATTCAATATGTACTAGTACTTCAATCAACAATTACTGCTTATTATATTTTTCACCTGTAAACAAACAACTTCATTTTTGTAGGAAAGGTTTTGTTTGACACCAATCTTTCATATACTTTTAAAATATGCCAATTAAAACAAAATTAATATAAAAATTCACCTTCATTCTCTCCATAATTTGAAATTTGGCTAAAACACCCCTGAAGGGTGAAAGACAGAACATTTGGAAGAAAAAATATAAACGTTCATAATTAATATTTAGTTTTACAGCCGTCTGTACCAATATAATTAGCTTTATTATAGCGAGATCAACTATAGATATATTTAACATCCCAATTAGAGGAGAGAAAATGAACGAATTTACGAGGCTGTATTTCAAACAGCACTACGTTATGGCCGATTTAATGGCAAAGTTAAAACCGTAGTCGACTTTATTATGGAAAGCCTGCTCATTTTATTATCTCCTATTAGCTGTCTTGAACTGCTAATTTAATCACAATAATTAAAATTACAACAAAATACTGTTTGCCATCTAAAACTAACTATATTATCTCTATTTTTATGCAAATTTGAAGGGAAACTGATGCATATTACTGCTGTAATAAAACAATATACACGGAGAAATATGAGTATTACTAATTTATTAAGAATCTCTTCAAATTATTGGTAAACGGGATCGTTTCCTGATAAACTTTAAGTTAATTCATAATAATATCGGAACACGTGTTCATATACCTGCGTTTGTCTTGATAATATATAATGACCAAATGTGAAAATGTTAGGATTTTTATGAAACGGTGTTCCGACATCATGAAAATACATTTGTATTTTTAAAAGTTTATCATGAATCCTATCAAATTCATTCGTTAAGTGTCTGCAATCCCGTTTTGAACAGGATTACGAATGATTTCTCCGTGCATGTACAAAGTACAAAAATGTTGATTATGAACTACAGTAATCAATAATTCAAATGTTCCGTCTTGGTGGGAAGAAGGCTCAGGGTATCTAGCACGGTGAATCGATAAAAGTTTTATCAATAGTGTCGGTAACTTGTCATCGTTCACGAGCACCACTGCAGATCGCTAACGTACGAACAACAGAATAAATTAAGAACACTTAGATGTTGTGAACTGTTGTTTGTTGATTAGCGACCTGCAGTCATAAGTGGGAACGATAACAAGTTACCGACATAAAGTTTTTATCGATAAAGGTTTTATCGATCGACCGTGCTAAATACCCTGAGGCCATGTCGTTAAACCAGAAGACAACCCATGTGAACTTTATTGAAATAATTGGATTCTGAGGTACTGTCACTGGATTGCGGCGTAGCGTAACAGATTATTATTGCCAATAAAAGATACATATATTGCAGAAAGCATCAGATCATTTTAAAAGTTTTACCGATATTTTCAAGGTCAAACTTAGTTGACAAATTTCACTGTGTTTGTACTTTTTTGCTGCAAGCCAATGATATTGTTTCTATTCCGGGCCCTCCGATCTAAGAATGAAGGCTAGAGACAAACACGTCCACCCATTTCCTGTATTTTCATGGCAATAACCATTTCCGATCTCACGCTTTCCCTTCACAGGAAATCAATAGACTAATTCTCATCATCCACAATTGCTGGAGCCCTGAAATTCTCGTAAAAATGAATATAATATAAGAATAACATGAAATTCCCAATTTTCGGCAAATTACCCGAATTTGTATCTTCATGACGCGATTTTCTTTACTCGTCTATAGTTTTGACGAGTTTGAATGGCCATGAACTAATAAATACAATAAATGGAGTTCTACGAATTAAACACAAAAACAATAAATAGTAAATACACCTAAACTTCACATAGAAAACGCCCCGTATTGTTATTCATTTTAGGATTCAATAAGAACAAATAACTACAGCGTTCCGCCACTTGTTTGCTGGAAAATACTAAAAGTTAACACAAAATCACATTTGTTGCAAAATTACTTTTCTCAAACATTTCGCCAAAAACTAACGTAAATTTCTCAAAGATACCGCGCAATTATCAGGTTCCTAACTTATTATTTTTCTGGTAAACTAATGTTTAAGACAAGATTTTTTATGCATAGCACAAAGGGTAACAATTATTTTTATAAGCAATAATTATTAGCCTGAAACACGCATCCACATTGAAAAATCTCCCGATAAAAGATACATGACGCCAACAGTCCCGTTGGCGTCATGTATCTTTTATCAGGAGATTTTTCAATGTGGATGCGTGTTTCAGGCTAATAATTATTGCTTATAAAAATAAGGTTCCTAACTGCTTAATATACATAATTGATTAAGTAATTTCACTTATTTATTTTCTAACCGAGACAAGACAAGTACCTACATATCTAGTTATTCTATGGGTTGTTCTGTTTTCCACGGTTTTTTAAATTTCCATATTTCGTATATAATAACATACGAGTATATAAATTAAATTGTAAAAATTAAAATTCCTAGAAAAGAGTCCATAGATTAAAATTAAACATCTCATTATAGTTATATCATGATTGGAAAAACGTAGTATTTTATTAATTCAAACATATACGTTCAGTATTTTTTTTAAATTATTTATTAATTTAAACGCCCTGATGGGATTTTACATGATTTTCTGCATAATACAGTGACAAAAGAAGTTTTTTTTATTTTTAAAACAACATTATGTACCTATATTGTATATTTTCCCGACATGTTCATTTCAACGAATTGAATATAATTAATTTTATCATTGAATCTGAAATGAGGGATTTTCCTGACAGATGGACTCATTTTCCTCAGAATAATTTATTGATTGTAAACCTGTTTAAAAAAAACCAATAGTCGTTTATGCGCGTTTTTCTCCCGTTCCATCATTATTTTACTGTTATGATGTTGTTCTTTATAAAATCATATAGACTGTATTTTGGTAAAACCCTTCAAGTCACGTTTTCGTGAATGTTACTTTTCAGTGGTTTCATATAGAATAGTTTGCAAAGTACATTACGGTTAAGTAATTTTTGCTGATTAAGGCATTTTTGATACAAAAAATTAAGAATCAACAAAACCATTGAAAAATTTACAAAACTTTCAAATCTCGCTATATCGCATCAAAATTTTGTAAAACAAATAACCACTTTCCTATGAAATTGATATCCAGCATTCACAATTTCTACCGATTTATAGCTTATTTCTCTACATATAATATATAACTTATTGAGTTACAAAAAAATAAATGTTATTTTGGAAGATAATATCTATACATTTGTAATGCCGAAACGATATGTTGATAAATAATATGAAATTCCCTAGATCGAAAAAAATCGCAAAGTAAGCTCCAAACATTCCCATCAGTAGTATAGGTATAGTGTATGGCGAACGATATGTTGAAATAGGCCAAGCCATGATGTGTAGCGTAATGTGTCGCCTACCTTAAGCCAGGCATTCCTAATTTCTACCTATTTATAACAAGTTTCTCGTTAACTCCTTAAGGCGATGCACTACGTCATGTAATATTTTAAATCGAGCCGCTATCAATAACACCCCTTACGTAGATGGCGATAAGGTTTAAATTTCCGCTTAACACCATCCGCCTGTTTTAATTTATGCAAGAAAAAAACATGGCCAAAAAGTGCCTTTTATTTTATTTTGTGGATGTTCAGGCACAAAATTTTTTTTTTCCGTTCATTTTATAAGTAAATTAATTTGCCACATACAATAAAATCATAATCGAAAATGGGTTCGTAAGTAGGAGATTTTGAACTTTAAAGCAGTTTTCGTAGACCTTATACATTATTTTTTTCTGGGCTTATAAAAAGACTTATCTAAAAACTATTATTTCAAAGGCCAAGATGTATTCTACTCGCAGTATTTAATTAAAGCATCTGAAACATTTCTAGGCGACCAAATGTTCAAACCGAAAACACATGATTTTGAATTACTACGTAGTGCATCGCCTTAAGATTTAAAGTTCCAAAAAAATATATTTTTGAAGATAATATCTATACATTTGTAATGCCGAAAGGGTAACCATATGAAATTCCCTGGATAGAACAAAATCGCAACGTAAGTTCCGAAAAATATTAAAAACACGTTTTGTTCTCTTATTTAAATGTTATAGGTGAAAAAAATCACAGTGTATCTTTGAATGCAACTAAATTCACAGTGTATCTTTGAATGCAATTACAACGGGGCCTTAAAGAGTTTTATTAAGTTTTAATTGCGAATATATTCGTTTTTATCGTACCCTGTACAATTTTCATTTTGTAACTTGTAGGGTTTTATCAAACCACGATTGATATGCATTTATAATTTCTATTAGTTCTGTCGATAAACAAACAGTCCATTGAGAGTGATCTAGTGGCAATGACCGACTGAAACAAACTCAATTAAATCTTGCTTTTATGGCTTCCCGATATTCTTAGCGACTGGATTTTGTGTAGGGGGATTGCGTGTTCTGAGTACCTACATCTACTATCTACGTTATAATATATACCTTATACACACTTTCCTGCACAAAATTGTATCCCCCTCGGGATTTACATACCCTATATGTACGACGTACCACTATCTTTTCTTTAAATATTGCTAGAATAGTTAATAATAAAGGGATAATTTTTTGACTGAGGATTGAACCCTCTTCCCCAAGAACTGGAGTCGACAACTCTACCAACCTCTTCAAATGCCGATCGGGTAGGACAGACATTTATTTCGTACGTTAACTGCTGTAATGTCATCCAATTTTCGGGAAATAGAGTGAGCGTGATTGCCAAAAAAACTGCATTGATATAATGCATTGTCATCGACAACGAGTCTTTCTGCCGAGTTTCAGCTCGATCGGATATCGGGAAGTGGGTTAATTTCCACTTCCAAGATTTGCATTAATTCATTCTCCAAAAAACCGAAATTCGAATAGATATGACTTGAGATTTTCACCTCCAAAAATAATATCGTGATTTATTTTTGGGGTATTATGCAGGGTCCATCATCAGGACATATGTGTAATTTGACAAGCGAATTCCCTTCAGAGCGTCAGATGATCCCATATCTTCATCAATCTTTTTAAAAAGGGTTTTTTGCGGCCATGCATCGACTAAACGGGGATAGTAAATTGCAGTACGATCAGAGCGATGCGCGGCGCGTGTAGTGACTGCAGACTGCGCCAAGCTGAAATTAACCATTTCCACGTATTAATCTGCCTACTTTATCTCTGCTTTTGACGATCCGCGGCCAAAGCTCCGTCACTTCCTACGTAGGAACTAGACGAGTAGTTAGGTATGCACTGTTCACTACGTAGGTACCGGCAGACATGTTGGCCGCGTACAGTCGGTCTATTTATAAGTTGTTTTTTGAGTGGTGGCATTGAAATTGAGCTTCTTTCGTGGAAATTAATAATACTTATTGTATTGTGTCGGGAACGTGGTACAAACTGACAAGCTCGGTGACGCGCGTCGGGTGGGAGGATTATTTTTCTGCTGAGTATGAAAGTTAATTCTCTTGATCAGCGTGTTCTTTAGCTTGGATCAAATACTGTAAAATAACTTAACTTCTGATATGCTACACTAGCGGTTCCTAGCGGCACGAATTGTGAGCCTTGGTTTTCTTTCATAAATTTTGATGAATTTTCTGCATGAACATGCCATGTTACTACACTAGCGCCTCTAGAAGCCAGAATTGCCAGGCAATACAAATACAAGTAAACATTGCAATTTATTTGAGTTGGACTGTTGGATATCAACCCTTCAGGTTTTAAAATATTTTTCTTACAAGTCCCAACGACACGGTGAAATTTCACGGAATTTCGGAATCTTCACGAGGTATCTAAAATGTGTTACATACTTCTTATTTTTAAATTGTCGTAAATAGAATCACCATTTTAGAAACTAGATAAAATTATGTTTGAAATATTTGTATATGAAATAAACATTGATATTTCTAAAAAATAAATTTTAATATCAAACATGAAAATGTTGTCAAAACAACTTCCTGGGACATTTTGACTCGAAACGTCTATCATTTTTAAAGAATTCGACATTTAGAAAATACATTCCTTTTGTGTAGGGAATTAGTAACATAACAGTGGGTTGTTTTTGTGCCATTTATACAATAAAAAAATATAAATACCTTTCAACTGTCACTGTCCGATTGAAGAATTAGCCACAACCAAAAGGTAAAATTATTATGTCAAAGGAAATTGACACCACACTCTAATAAAATAGCTACGTCAGTTTATTTTCGATTCTGCCTACAAAGAAAGAAGTTAACACAAAGCTCAGTTTTTGTATAAATTAACATGTTTTATTTTACAAGTTCAAAGCCGAACGATAACATAATGTTAATTGATTTCATATTTTATAGGAAAAATTAAACTAATGCCAGTGGAATTAAGCGGTTTAATTTCTCTTTAAAATGTGATGTATATTAACAATCATAAGAAATAACGCAATAATAAGAAGCTGGTCACAAGAAAAAAACAAACATGATTTCAAGGGCCTTAGCGACTTGTATGGAAACTAGTTACTAGTGCATGGTGCACGCATCATTAAAATAATTGTAATGGTGGGACAAGTTAAACCCGCTCGACGCGCCACTGCAATCTACTAAGTTAGTAGGTTTATCCATTCTAGGAGCAGCGAATTTAGTCCTTAAAAGGGCCCTGGAATGAGCCAACAAGTTGTTGGGCTTTAGATTCTTTAGACAACTCGCTGCCAGTGGCAAATATTCGACATCAACAATAGGACAACTGGTTTATTTCCTTTTACGTTTGAATATTGGCGAAAGACGCTATACCGAGTCCTCGAGCCACCTCTGGGACTATGTATCTTATATGCAAGTAAGCAGACAGAATTATTGTAAATAATGTAATGCCCGATGCAGTTCTGTAAACAACAAGTGTGTCAGATTCGAGGAGTGACAGACTGGAATAATGTATTTTGGGAGCTGAGAGATACGCTTTCAAACATTGGGTGAACATTTAAAGCAAGGGTGGACAACCCGCAGGCCGCGTGCGGCCCTCTGAGTGTTTACTTGTGGCCCGCGGAGCATATCCACACATTTTTTCTTTTAGTGTACATAAAACCACCAAAAGAACATTCCGACGTTTGTAGTTCGTATCATATTATCTCATATATGGAAGTATCTCAGTACATTGATTCAAGTATCGTGACAATTTCTTCTATGGTATATTCATGTTAAAGACTATTACTAGGGGTGTTGACGACTTTGGGAAACAAATTGAAGATAATTGGAAAAATCGAGCATCAAGTTCATATTTTATGCTCTATTATTGTATGAATGCACAGACCTAACAGATTTTTATCAAGGGTGTTGATGTCCATTTTGACAAAATAGAATAAATAGAATTAGAATCAACAACCTATCGGATTTAACAATAGATGGTGCTCCAGGAATGGTTGGGAAACATATAGGTTTAATGTTTATTTAATATCAACGGTATAAATATACCATAAACAATGATAACATGTCACAGTTAAAATCGTAGAAATATTTTAAACAAAGAATTACAAATATATGTGGCATTTGATTGTGAAATGACATTAGAGAGTAAGTAAGTAAGTAAACAAGAGATACAAGTACATAAGTTTCTATAGTGCAAATAAGGTAGAATTAGATTAAATTAATATTGATTGAAAAGATTTAATAGCATAGCCCTCTTGTACCTACCTTGCGTGCAGTTAAATAGATCTGCCACATCTGCGTATCTATTACTAACTTTATGCAACCTAGGTACAAGCGAGTGTTGGAATACTCAGTCCTGATATTGTTGCATTTAAACAAAATTTTAGAACGAGTAGCTCTCGTGGGTATACGAAATTCAATGAGGTTAATTAAATCAGGACTGTCTATACTACCATTTACAATTTTGAACATAAATATTAAGTCGGATATAATTCTTCGATCTGAGAGTTTTAATAAATTTAGATTTTTCATCAAGTAATTATAATTTATATTTTCAAGGGGAATACCGAGTTTAAAATTAATGTGTCTTAGGAATTTATGTTTAATTTTTTCGATTGAATCTGAATGTAATTTGTAGTGGGGGGACCAGATCGAGGAGTTATATTCGACTTGACTACGAACCAGGGATGTATACAAAATTTTTGATGTTGAAATATTCTTGAAACCTCTGGAATTTCGAAGAATGAAGCCTAGCATTTTCATTCCTTTATTATTAATATTATTTATATGCGATATAAAGTTTAATTTAGAGTCGAAAGTTATCCCCAGGTCATTAATTTCTTCGAGAGAGGTAAGGATTGAGTTATTGAGTTTATATGAATGAATAATTGGTTGATTTATTCTGTAAATTTTTATTGAATAACACTTATTTATGTTCAGATGAAGTTTGTTAAGAGAACACCAATTAATTAACCTGTTCAAATTATTTTGTAGACTGATACAATCTTCAGAAAAATTGATTGAAAATGAGGCCTGCAAAGTTGGTAATACTTCGATGCTAAATTTTCATTGCATTATTCATCAGGAGAATTTATGTTCCAAGTCCCTTAAAGTGGATCATGTCATGAAGGTGGTCATCAAAACAGTGAACTTTATTAAGTCGAATGGTCAACCCCTTCACTGTCAACCACTTCAAGTCTTTGGATTCATAGTATAATGACATGTTACATTTTATGCAGAACCAGTGCCAAAATGTTGAAAAGAGTGTTTAATTTGAAGCAAGAAAACAATAATACAATACAGAATTTAAAGACAAGGAGTGGGTTAGCGACTTTGCATTTCTGGTCGATATAGTTAGCCACCTAAATGTTATTAATACTCGTCTACAGGGAAAAATCAACTAATTAATAACATGTATGATCTTATTCCCGCATTCCAAATGAAACTTGGGCTTTGGGAACAATAGTTAAGGACAAAATCTTCACTCACTTTCCTACATTGTTATTGCAGCCAGATGTCACACAAATGGCGGCGGATAAATACGCTTCGTTGATATCCGACTTCGAATTTTAAAACCGATTTCAAGACTTTAAAAGGCATCTTGTGCTTTTTGGGGAATTTGCAATTTACTGCCAGTAATTTTACAAATGGAACATTGTGAAATGTGTTGTGATGCAGAGTTAGGAAAAGTTCAATCAAGTTGGTTTGGAAGAGTTCCACAAGACATATTTGGACAAGGAGAAATATCCTGTATTTTACAAACATGCTCTATCGATGATTTCACTATTTTGATACACTTATGAAGCATATTAAATCTCAAATGAGAACACGAGTCAGCAACAACATCTATCGTTATCAACATTGATGCACTTAGTTCTGACAAACAAAATCAGACGTCTCACTAAAATTTATTTATTTATTTTAAAAATTTGGTTTTTCTTTGTTTATTTTGTATATTTTTTTTTGTATTGCCTATATCTAATCTGATAAATAATTCTCATTTTTGTTATATCTTCTAAAAAAAACAATGTATTTCTTGTTTCACTTTTTCACTTTCACTTCACTTTCGTGAATTTCGATTGTCGGTCAGCGATTGTAACTCTGGTTCAACGAACAGATTGTAATATTTTTACAGAAAATTATTTCAATTGTCATTTTCAAAGTTGAAACTGATTTATTAAGAATTCAGACTATCGCGTGATTTTTAACGGATATGCTATGGTACCAACTAATAATAATAAATGTATGGGTAAACTTCTAACAGCCAAAACCTACAGAACAAATGAACAATAATTATTCCAAAATTTTCGAAACATAATTTTTAATATCCAAAAAACTTTTTTTATTGGTTCAGTAAACTCGCTGTTTCATATCTTAAAATATTCGATCACTAACAGATATTTGGAATGCAACAATCGCTTGTGATCAAGCTTCACAAAACCCACCCTCCACAAGGTAAACAGGAAACTGTATCTTAATAACGTTCAGGGTTTTTTAGGGTTATTGTTATTGAAGTTGTGATTCAGTTGTTAGCATTGAATCTAGCCAGGGTAGTTCAAGCAGAAAAATCACGATATTATTTTTATTTTCAAAGATTCCTTTTCGTCCTTACAGCTCGTTCATCGCTATACGCTATTATTCATCGAGATGAGCTTTCATAAAATAGAGTAGCACGATCTTACTCCCTCTCACTCTCTTTCTATACCAGACCATCATCCATGTTAGACATTAATCCGCCATAGTATCATTCTATAAATCGGTGAGTCAATCCAATAAACTACATCAAGAGAAGAGCAGAGTGTGATAATTGAAGAATTGTTCATAAACAAAGTTTATTGTTTTTCCTCGCTCTAATTAACTAAATAATATTGGCGCAGCCGGTAGGGAAAAGAAAATAGTACAAATATTGAGGTTATTTTTCACAAAAACGGTGCTATACAAATCATCCAAGTATTACTATTATTGCAGAAAGTGGTCAAAAATTTCTAAACCAAATAATAATAACCCCACGGGAAAACATCGCTTACATTTAAAAACAATATTAAAATATGGCTAATTTACTTGAAGATGAGGAAATCAAAAAATATGAAGTGAATACCAACACAATATACAATCAACAAACGTGAAGCTGAGAAATCAATAAATATAGTCAAGAAACATGAATATAAGAAAAACAACAAACATGAAGATGAAGAAATTAACAAATATAAAGATGAAGAAATCAACAAACATGAAGATGAGGAAATCAAGATGCACCAACACAACTGTCCAGTTCGCCTCCTCCGAATAGGAATCCCTAGTGAGGATGATTAAGAATAAACTACTATACCACATACGTATTTTAATAGCCATCAATAAAAAAATACAAATCAATAGAAAAAACCAACCGTAGAATAAATCAATTAAATTTTATCCGTGTTACTATGAAAGACTAATAAATCTATGAAATTATATAGACTACATAAAATTAATTTTACGTAGGTACAAGAAGTTGTTTAGCCTGGGGTAATATCTTGAAAGTGTGAAAATTATTGCCATTTCCTCGTAATAATCAATAAACAAACACCTTAACTTGCCCAATCTAATCTCTATGTAGAAACATAATCTACACCTCCATAAATTTTTCAATATCATACCATAAAACAATAAAGGAATAAAAAGATTAATAATAATTATATATGTGTAATTCTAAATAGACACATTCCTGTCTTGGATGAAATAACTTGGCTTATTCGTAATTTTAATTCACTCCGAATGCTGTGTGTGTACTGTTTATGTTTTTTTTAAAATATATAAGTGATTGCAATTCTAAATTACAGTACAAACAAAGGTGAAATTGCAATAAATGCATAATATACATAAAATTCATTGCTTGTGTATCACGGGGTGTCACCTTTGGAAAATATTTAACTTGTAAAGTATTATCGACCGGTCAGTGGTTGAGTGGGCATCGCGTCCGAGTCCCACCCAGGCGTCGTGAATTGATTACTGAGGCGGTAGTAGAAGATATTCGTAACCTGGATATTAATTATTTTTTTTTATAGATTTTTATGCATTTAGCCGAGAAGATTTTTCTTCTGGTCAACCATCCATGTTTTCCGAAATAAATTTAATGTTTCCATTGCATTCACGATTATAATATGACTAGCACAGACCCGTGAAAAATCACGAGATATTATAACTGTAGGATTTATGAAGCTCAAAGTATTTATAAAATATTACCTTCGAAAAACATTTTTTTTTGTAAAAATAGAGAGACTTCAGAAATTGACCTTTCGAATGAACACCACTAGTAAAAATCCTCAATGTAAGCAAACAAAATTTCGATATCTGTCAAAAAATTTAACAAAAAAAATACACATTCAAATATAAAATAAAATCATTTTGTTACTTAATTTATCGCTTCTCTGACATGATTATAATAATCAATTCCAATTTTGAAAAATGGAGATGGAAAGTGAATAATTTTATGCATCCATTATATGCACCGATGCCCCACAGTTTAGATAGGTTTCACTGTCTTTAAGGAAAATGGTGGAGTTGAGTTGAGAAAATGGTTTACATGTCCGCATCAAAAAAAATCTGGCCCACGGTCATTCTATTCCTCTCATCTGAACATAAATTGGAGAAAAGCTATTTATTTCAGCAATTCGTAAATTACACGCTAAGGTCGCCGTCGGCTAGCAATATCAGTATGAAGATCAATGTCAGCCATTGAAATACATTTGAAAAGATCGTTAAAAAAATACCCCGCAATTACTATTAGACTTGTTTTCGTCTCGTTTGCGTCAGTTTCTCAGAAATCTGTAATTTATATTACTGTTGCTTGCTGCTAGAAAATGGATAAGTCTGAAGCCTTTTGAACGTGGATAAAAAAATCACGTGTTTGGCAAGTGCGACTAAGTACTAATATTTTAGACAACTGCGTAATTTTTTAAAAATAGTTTGAATGACCAATTTAAGATGTTTTAATTTTTAAATTAGGGGAGAAAATATATCAAATAATGGTTTAATTGAATTTTAAAGATCAAGGAAAGCATATAGGAACATTAAGTTCTGGAATCTAGTTGCGGAGTGTATTTATTTTGTGCATTAGGATTTATTACATAAAATGTTTTCAAATACTATATACAATAACAAAATGTAAAAAAAAAACATTTCTAGGAAAATAACATCTAATAATTAGAATTTTATCTTTCAAAATTTTCACCGACTTCTTTGAAATTTTGACACAACGTTGCATTCGAATACGCGTGTGTTCTTATATACCTATATCATATAGATGTCACCTGTGACAGGTACAAACATGCATCTTTTAAAAACAGTGTAATCTGTTGTAAAAACATGTTTTTTGATAAACAGTGCCATAGTTGTTGGCGTAAAAGCAACTCGCGCTATTGTTTTTCTATCTGCACAGACAAACTGAGCCACAGGAACGCGTGGCGGGGTACAGCCAGTACCAAATAAAAATTGGGCATTTCGTTAAAATAATTTGAACTAACAAATAAAAAAAACGCAAGGAAGTACCTTCGTGATTAACTGGACGCCGCAATAAGAAATATTCTTCATAACCATTAATGTTTCTAGGGTTTATACAGCAGGAGACGAGAGTTTATTTACGAGAAGTTTGCTGTTTAAGAACAGTTTTCTTTGAACACACCGCTGCGGCCAATTTTCCTAAAAGGCAAACATCAAAAACGAATTGCCAAATTACCTCGTATGTATTACATCTCTTTGTATGGCCACAGGTAAAAGCTTCGCAAACAGCGATCCGATCATTTATCTTTGAAATAATCGACAGTTAAAATGCTTTCATGGAATCGAAAATTGTTTGCACTCCATAACGTAATGACACAGCCATGGGAACACATCTGAAATATTGTTCGGCGTGTTTAATCTGCCTATGTTTGTTGCGGCAAGGTTTTTTCAAGGTTGATATTATTTTTAACGGTGTTGATTTAGGGTGTTTTTTGGGGTGGCTGTAGGTCGGGGTGGATATTTGACTTAACGTACCTATACAGAGTTTATTGCTAATTAAAGTTAATTTTAGTACCTATCGAGCAATTCGTATGCGTACGATTGAAATATCACTTGAAATTAGTTACGGCTTTCAATTAATTATGTATGTAAGTTGTAAAGAAAGACTAAATTTGTATTTACAATCTTTTTGTGTTTGGTGGAGGAATTAACCATCAAAATAATAAAATAATGTTTAATTTTTACAAGGTAGCAAAAAAAAACAAACTGATTTTACACCACCATTTAATAAAAATTATCAACTTGCTTCAAAAGTAATTGTTTTTTTTATCAGGATATGTATGAAGAAAATACGTTGCATCGTGATGAAACAATTGGTTTACATTTTGTATTAAATAGTGGTGTATTTTTTGCGGTATTTTTTCTTAGAATCTAATACATGGACCAGATAATTTAAATTTAAACGTTTTTCTTAAGAATCGCCTTAAATCTATTACTTCTAGGGCAGCGTCCATGACACAGATGTACAAGGACAAGTCGAGTGTGTAAATTTGCGTAGATCATAATAATTACCTGTAATAAATCTTTAATATACCTGTGATTAATTTCAAGGATACATTATTTAGCATGTTGTATAGTACAATCAATCAAAATTAAACATCTAAATATTAAAATATTGAAGACAATATTAGTGATTTCTAAACGAAAATCTGAAACAGAAAAATCAGAAAAGGAAACGGTCACATCTGGGATGTTCGTGTCCCAGATGTGACCGTTTCCTTTTCTGATTTTTCTGTTTCAGATTTTCGTTTAGAAATCACTAATATTGTCTTCAATATTTAAATATTACAATTTGAGGTTTTACTCAATAAAGTTATTCCGAAAAATAAAAAAAATCTAAATATTAGGAAGTAAGTTCTTATTGGCACAAGAAAATATTGTGTTCCACAGGACGCAAAATTTGTTAAAATATGAATTCTTCGTGGATATCAGTTCAGCCTTTATGATTACACTTAACAGGTTGAAGAGTTCATTGTGTATCCAGAAAGAATGCCAATATACGAATCTTATAAAAAAAATACAATGATTACATTATTTAAAGCATTCTGGCACCGGATGAGAGTTAACGGCTTTGCAAATAAATTAAAATTATCTAGTCCAAAACATTTAAATCACGTGTTATTAGCATCCATCGGCAATTCGTTTAAACATTATTTCCTATACTGCCATTACAAACATGTATTTTTGTTCTTCAAACACATTTCATTGATTGCTTTCCGACTACCATTGTTTTAATAGTATCACCGCTTAAATCTCAACCCTCGCTATAAGGAAGTTTTTTCAACTTTCCGCTATACCAAACTTTCAATTATTTTGATAATATGTTGGCTAGTTTCGAATCACGTCAAAATAAGATGTATTATTTTTATACACAATTAATTCACGGCTATTTCTGTCACCAACTGTCGTAGTTTTCCGTTTGAAAACATTTTTGATTATAAGTAATATTAAATATTTTTACAGTGGAATAACCTATGAGTCGAGGGGTAAGACTCTCGACTAGCAACCCGAAGGTCGCGTGTGTAAATTTTATTTAATTAACTTTTGTAATTTCACAATTTATGAATTAAAAATAATGAATGGTATACTTTCGGCACGTTCCAGAGTGGAAGGTACTATCAGTATTTCCCTGCTGTAAGACCACCCTTCAGAATTGAAACGTTGCTAAATGGCCGTGTTTGGTTACCAGATCTGAATAGCCAGGTAACCTTCAGTCTTACAACATACCCCAATTGGGGATACCAGAGTCTCACTGGCTTTAGACGGTTGGTAGCAGTTAAGACTATTGTACGGTGTTCACATAAAAATAAAAAAGGGACGCTTAAATGGTTTGGACATGTAGAGCAAATGAACGAAGAAAGTGTAAGGAGAATATGTGACGCAAATATGGTTGGTAGAAGTCGGGAACGCCCGAGAAAGACTTGGCACGATTAAGTAATCAGATATTTAATTAATGATATAAGTCAGGGAATTGAACCTAAAACGTTTACATTGCCGGAGTAGTGCTCTGACCACTGAGCTAATTCGACCATATTTCGTCCGTCAATTTGAGGCTTTACTCAGTAAGTAATAAATATTATAAAAATATTGAAAATTCACCCTAGACTTGTAACAAAGTCAATATGTCGTCGCCCCAGTGCTTAATTGTCCAAACGACCATTTTAGCGAAAATGAGTTTTTAACGCAATATTGTTAAGAATCAAATTACGCGTCGTTCGATGAAGAAAAAATAGTTTTATCAGCCTCCTACAATTAATTATAAGCATTTTAAAATGTCAATGTCCACAACAATATTCTAAAAGTGAGTCCTTGTTTGGCCAATCTCCTTACTAGGCCAACCTCCTAGAGTCGAGAATTAAAATTGCGTGCTAGTTTGTTCAAACTCCACCAACCGACCAATTACAGCACGATGCGAGGATCACGTGATGCCACCATCTTAAGTTTTTACATTCCAACGGTGTTTGTTTTCTGGTGTTACGCGGAAGTAAAAAAGCATTTAAATATATACCAAGGAGTTTTTGATAGACAAAACAACAGGAAAATGTCAATAACTAATTACAAAAGTGCATACATACGCAGCAGTGCGGAAATAGAGCGGTAAGTGTTAGTTTTAAATATCTCTATCAATACCAAATTTGTTTTGTTTTTTACATTGCAATGAACTTTGTCATACAGCGTGTTCACTTTTCTGTTTTCGCTCAGACTCTACTTTTTGCAAGTTTTTGCTGTCAAAATTGGTTTTTTGACTGACGATTCATATTAAACTAGTTAGATTAGTATTTCAATTCGAAATTTTCAGTATATCCGTATTTGTATGTAGCCGTTTGAGATTTACAAATTGATCTTTAGTGATTATGCAGTTTGTTGAAATAAATTATAGTTATATAATAAATTATAATTCTGATTTTTTCCTCATTTGTGTGTTTTGGGGTTTTGATTACGATTCTGAGCATTACCAACAAAAACGGTAGGATTTTAATTTTTAGCCAAAAAAACATGTATAGGTATATTATTCACTGAAATAATTTGCATAAATTTCATATAATTTAAGTGATTTAGTTTTTTGGCCACGCGTACTTTTTAGGCGCAATTCTATGGGAGCACTCTCCCCAATAAAGACTCCATTGAAATGCTTGGAGTTAGTATATCAGACCGGCTCAAGTATCGGGGTTCCATAGAAGCCCGAGTAAATCAGGCTTCCAAGAAGCTGGACGTCTTGTACACGGCTAGGATATCCTTCAACAGTGACCAGCTGCTGACCCTGTACAAGTCTCAAGTCCGCCCAACAGTTGAATTTGGGAGCCACCTCTGGGCTGGTGCCCCAAAATACTTAATTAACCTACTTGAATCTGTGCAAAGGACGGCGATCCGTCTGATTGACAATCCGTTGTTAACAGACCGATTGTCTTCTCTAATGCATAGACGCAATGTAGGCATGCTGTGTCTGTTCTACAGGTATTTCAATGGAGCCTGCTCCAAGGAGCTAGCAGCATTGATCCCTGATACACCGGTGCACGTGCGCGAAACTCGAAGGACACGAGCGGAACACCCGTTTACGATTGACGTTAGCTTCATGAGAACGGGTCGTTTTTTGTAAGTCGGTTCGTATGTGGAACGAGCTACCGGCATCTCTCTCCTATAATCCGAGCCTCTTCAAGGCCAGCATTAATAAATCCCTTCATACAGCCCCTACCTTAACCCGCCTCACAACGCCGCCCAACCGGGTGGTTACATAGTTCCCCTGTCTGTATACTGGCAGGGACGCTCTTGTGAGGTGTCACATAAAAAAAAAATCTGATCGTAAGAGATTCAGCCTACTGCGGTCATCTTCAGACTGGTACAGATATTCCTTAAGCTGTGCTTTATATACATTAAATTTAGGGAGGGGGATTAAAAGGGGTGGAATGCAATGATTTTATTCAAATTATATGGATATCCCATTTTCGTTGCTATGTCGTAACAACGAAGATGGAAGTCTAAAGATGGTTGATAGGCTAAACCCGGTCACGGTCAGAAATAAAAAAAAGTTGGACATTGTTTAATATATTATTATCATTGAAGTAAATTATTATAATTGAACTGTCGAGTACCTGGCATGCGTTTCAATGCCACTCAAAGAAAGATTTGTCCCGCATCCCACGAACCCTCCCCCCTCACGGATTATCCTCACCCTTCCCTCTTTCAGTCCCTACTGCTAAGCTACAAGAAATAATGCACACATTTTTATAACAACTCGATCGCCACCTATTATACAATCTGAATGCAAATTTCATAATGCCAGAGTTCACCTTTATGTATGGAAACCTTCGCCGGCGTGCGCAAAGCAACTCACCAAAGTTTCATCGCAATCGGATGAATGATATAGGAAATAATAAGAGAATCTTTATACAAATTTCACAACGCCATAGTTCAATATAATATAGGGAAACCTTCGCGGGCATGCGCACAACTCAAAGTTACAAAGTTTTATCGCAGTCGGTAGAGTGGTATGGGAAATAAGATGTGAATTTGTATATAAATTTCATAACGCCAGAGCTCACTTTTATGTATAGAAAAGGTATAGGAAATAAGAAGGAACAAACAAAGAAAAAATCACCATTATAAATATATATATATATATATAGATTCCACCACGAATTGTCAGTATCCATAATAGAAATATTGAAAATAAACTCATCCTGTATATAACTAAAGGTGGTCGTTTGAACAAACAAGCACGGAAAGTTCTACGCAAAAGTTGCCCTATCTCCAATTCCAGTTTGTTCAATCTCCATTTACAAAATTCTGGTGGTGCGTTTTTGTTCAATCTCCATTTTAAAATGTAAAAAAAAGTATCAAAAACTATCCTTAGTCAATTTACAAAGAATTATTTAAGCTGATCAGACCTTTAGCTTGACGGAAATATCTTCATCTTAAACACCTGTCATAATGTTTCATTGAAATAATCAAAGAAAACCTCCTCCTGTAAAATTTGCAAATGGTCGTTTGGACAATTAAGCACTGAGGTGACGATGTGTCGTATATTAAAACAAAATTAAAATGGATATATTTATCCAAGACAATATCTATATTGCAATTAAATTCGGGTAAAATCTTGCAATCACGATGGCTTACCCCTCGACCACGGAGGCCGTGAGATATACACGGTGTCCGGAAACTCGTAGTACAAGCGGGAAACTGGAGAATCTACACCACATGGGGAACCCAAATAAACATAAAGTTTTTTGATTTGAGCATTTTCACAAAAAAAAAAAAAACCAAAAAAAAATATTTTTCGGCTATTTTAGGGTTAAAGTTTTTTCTGGTGTTTAGGGTTGAACAACAGATGTTTTAACCCTGCAGAGCAGAAATATTTTATGATTACACCGGATTAAATGAAGGGTGATTTCAAAATAATGCTTCAAATCCGAGTTTCTTCATTTGTTTTACTTTCAAATAGTTTTAATTAGTTGGGTACTTTGATCTTCAGTAATAATTTATAAGAATTTGATTAAAAAATTTAAAAAAAAAAAAAAAAAAATCAACTTCTAACTCGATTTACTCGATAACGAAAGCTCAAATCAAAAAAAAAATATACTACAAAATCGACTCCAAATGTGATGTAGATTCACCAGTTTCCCGCTTGTACTACGAGTTTCCGGACACCCTGTATAAAAAAAACTTACATTCCCATTTTAGACATATTCCCTTTCACCGTTCAATCTGTCTCCTCCCCCACTCTTCACTAATCCCTAGTCACACCTCCACCCCCACTTCAACACTCAGTATTTTATTATGTTCATCCATTGTTTTGTAATGTCAAGTTAGTATATTTTGCCCTAAGGAAGGAACGGTTATTACGAAACCGGACTAATTAAATATAAAATTTAAAAAGTTGTCTATTTTTTATAATTATTTGGTTGTAGGTTCGTTATAAGTACCTGCATAGATTCAACCGCAGAACCAAATGTTATGATCATTGAATCATTCAGAAACTGCATTAAATGCTTATGTTTTTTCATATTATCTTTCGTAGAGTACCTACATACTACAGAGTTCTACGCCGATAGAAGTTGTTAGGCAACTATTCTCTGTAATGGAAACGACCCCTAAACCTCAAGAGCAGATAAAGCAGCTTATCCACAAGTGTCATTCACAATACATTTTGATAACATCGGTAAGTGGTCTGTGGTCTATGATCGCTATCTGTATTTTATTTCAACGGAATGAAACCACATCCACATATAACTATTCAATCAATCAAACACACTAATGGCCGTTGTTCCCAATCTTACTGATCAACAGTTGAGCCGAAATTTTGACTCAACACTGCTCAAACACACAACTACGCTCTTTCCAACGGAAAGGTGACGACTGAGCGATCAACCAATTTAAGGAAGCCAAACTACTGGTTAAGCCTGCTTCTATCTGCACAGACAGACTGAGCCACAGCAAAGCAGTACAGCTAGTTATGAAATAAATTTCTAATGATTGTTAATCACAAATTAATTGCCTGCAGGTGTGCATGAAATATTGCACCATAAACTAATAAATTTAGTGACATCAAAAATACTAATTTATGTTGGTTGTCTGAGCTATGCGTTAGTCCTGCGTGAAATCTGGTTCAATAAACTCAAAAAAATGCTTTAAATTTAAGTTCCATTTTTAAAATTTGAACCGATTGTGTGAAGAATTCAGACAAACTATAAAGTACATACCTATAATAGGTATAAAATGTTATTTCAAAATTGGAAGTGATTGTGTGAAGAATTCAGACAAGCTATAAAGTACCTACCTATAATAGGTAAACAATTTATTGCAAAATTGGAACTGATTCGTCAAGAATCAGAGTATCCGGTGACATTCATTTTTCCCTAGTCTATTAATAGAAGATTATTTAACGAATCCAACAAACATATATACTTTTGGCCATAATGCAGAAGAAGCATAATAATTATTATGTTTGAAATGACAGCCGGAATGTACAAGGTTCATGAAAATATTTAATGTCCAGATAAAGTGCAAAATTAACTATTACATAATTATGCGACCTTTAAAACTACACAGTAAAACGTAAACTGTTTACTATCAGCCAGCCGTCATAACATAAACATATTGTATATTTTAATTATGATAATTTTTCATTCATACTATAATAATAGACACTAGTAGATATTCTTAGTATCACCCTGGTAAATCAGGTACATTCCAAGCTTCATTCTTGCTACCTCCTTCTATTTCCAACTACCTTCAGTGCCACAGAATTGGGGCTGGCATGGTGGCACAGGCGATTTATTGTGAGCAGCTCTGGTTCAAAAGGAAAATGCCGCCAAGAAACTGTACAAAATCAATCATCAAACATGCTAATTTTGGTTTTCTGTGATGTGCGTTAGTCTTGGGTGAAATATGGTTCAATGAACTCAAATTTAAACTTTATTTTCAAAATTGGAACTGATTTTGTGAAGAATAAGGTACGTTATCGCTTGTCGCGGATAAATATGAGTATTGCTGATTTATTAAAATCCGGTTGGAAACGGGAATGCTGGCTGTTTACTAATAAACCTTGAGTGCATTCTTATTGTAGTAATTGTGAGTCGTGGCCGACGAATTACTTAGGTTTTTCTTAGTGATAATAATGACAATAATGATACTTTATACGTTCGTTTATACTGCAAGGTGTACAATGTAAGTTTATTGTTCCTTTGAAATCCAAGCCAAGAGAGACACTGTCTCCCTCAGGCAACACGTGTTCATGCACCTGCATTAGCCCATACAACATACGAGTATACGGATGAAATGCGAAAATATAATGATTTTTATGAATATGTTAACTGTTGTTTTTTACTAATAATTAAACATGAAACTTATCAATCCATTCGTCAAAGGCCTGCAGTCCCGTTTTAAAAAGAATTACGAATAATTTGAAGAGATTTTTCATAAATTATCAATTATGTTTTATACCAGTAAGTTTTCTATCTGTAATATAATATAATTTGTATGGTTCGTCAATTTCAAACTTTCCGTACCCTTGAGTAAATTAATTATGATAATTTAATAAAATTACTTGTTTTTGACCGGCTTGTCTTGTAGAAGATTCGTGAGCGATTAGTACTTTATTCAAATTAGTTAATGGCTCAATGAATGCACCTGACTTAACAAAGCCAACATAACGTTCCGGGTGACAAATCGTAACGCTAGGCTTCCAGAGTTGTTCTTTGTTTTTTCTTCGAAAACAATTTCCCAGTCCAAAAGCTACATAGGCTTGGAAATAAATTCAGATCTCTTGATATTTTCATTTATTACGCACAAATTTCTAACATTTTGTTTTCCTAATATTATTCTATAAAATCTGTAAGATACTTTTTCTGTTAATTTTTTTATTTTATTTTTTTTTTTTTATACATACATGGTTACATAAAATATTGAAAAATGTATAAAAAATATTGAAATAAATGTACATAATTAAAAAAAATCCCACTAAGGCGAAGCCTGAGTGTGGGTATTATAAGTATTTTTATCTTGTGTCTATGGTTTAAGTGGAAATACAATATCAAATATAAATTTAAGTTATTTTAAAAGAGTTACTGTAGAGATGCAATACAAGAAAGTTGGTGTCGCGAAGCTGCGACTCCACTATATATTTTAGAGGTGGTGTGATATGCCACACGCCCAAAGGACCAGTCCCAAACTACTCCGAATGATAGGTTATGGGACGATTTATGCATCCGACAAACCCGATGGACAGTGCAATAATCAAAGGTATAAATCTGGGCTTCTGGAGCACAAGATAAGCCCAGATTGGAAAGCAGGAAAGATGGACTCACCCGTTGATGACTATCACACGTCTCCAGGAGTATTTGTTGATTTAACTTCACAAAATATACGTTTAATCGCCCTGTCTGATATTAATTATCACTCCGAACTCTGATAAGCAACTGACACCACTTGTCAGATTTTTTGTGTGTCGCAACAATATTTTTATCATGGTGACATTTTGGGATGGATAAAAGGGTAGGTAG
Organism: Hesperophylax magnus; assembly: GCA_026573805.1. Taxonomy (NCBI): domain Eukaryota; kingdom Metazoa; phylum Arthropoda; class Insecta; order Trichoptera; family Limnephilidae; genus Hesperophylax; species Hesperophylax magnus. The sequence continues at coordinate 308,110 of JAIUSX010000243.1, forward strand.
GACATTTGCAGGATTTTGTATTGACATTACACTTGTCCATTAAGCCTGTGGATGCATACCTAACAATCCCCTATATATTGCGCGAACATTCTCCCGGCGTTGAAAGTACCTTCCGAAATTTTAAGTACTTTCAAATAAAGTAAAGAATTAAATGTAAAACGAAGTAAGATGAAATATAAATATTCTAATCAATACGCTATTAATATTACAAAGTTAAAACGAAAATTAAAAAAAATAATGAAATAATAATTATTGTGTAGGCAAAGGACACAATTTTACGACTGGTCGTTTAAAGTTCCCGGAAGGGGTCCTTACGCGTGCGACACGAACCACTCCGTCTTTACCAGGGAACACTTCCTCAACAACGCCCACCGGCCAATAAAGTGGAGGCGCATCCTCTTGATGCACCAATACTATGGTACCTACTAGAATGTTATTCGCGGGACTATTCCATTTTTTTCTCATCTGCAGAGAGTGAAGATACTCTATATGCCACTTCTTCCAATAAGATTGAACGAGGTGGTCCAAAAGCTCTTTCCTTTTCAGTAGACTAATGCGTTCATTAGTCAAATCATAAGCAGGTAGATGCTGAATCGGGGTAGACATCAGAAAATGAGCCGGAGTAAGAGCTTCTGGATAATGAGAACTGCTTAATAAACATAATGGCCGTGAATTAAGTACAGCCTCTATTTGTGTCAGAACTGTGAGAAGCTCTTCATAACATAAAAGTTGAGTACCCACAACCCTATACAGATGCGATTTAATGCATTTAATATTTGACTCCCATAATCCTCCAAAGTGAGGAGCGCGGGGTGGAATCGTCTTCCATTCAATTCTCCGAATGTTAAATTCATTGCGAAGAACTTCTTTTGTTGAATTTGCCTCTAAAAAATTATATAAGTCATCCAGACAATTCTTTGCGCCTATGAAATTTGTCGCATTGTCACTGTACATACACGAAACCGGTCCGCGTCTGGATAGAAAACGCTTAAATGCGTTTAAAAAATTGTCCGTGCTTAGATCTGATACCACTTCCATATGTATAGCCTTCGTTGTTAAACAAATAAATAGACATATATATGCCTTTTGACTTTTTACCCCACGACGCCTAGAAAGGGTTATATTTATTGGTCCGGCAAAATCTACCCCCGTATGTGTAAATGCCTTTGCTTCCTGAACTCTAGCTGTAGGTAAATTTGCCATTAGCGGTATAATATTAGAAGGTGCAGTTTTAAAACAGAAATTACAAGCATGTACTCTTTTGCGTATTAGATTTCTCCCCGATAAGATCCAATAACGCTGTCTAATTATTGACATAAGGAGATGTGCACCAGTATGACAATTCACACGATGGTGAAAGTCTATAATTATATCGACAATATGATCCTGTCTTGGCAGAAGTACTGGATGTTTGTTTTCAAAAGGTATATTCGCGTTTATTAATCTACCACCTATACGTAACAAGCCATTATGATCTAGGAACGGGTTTAGTTTTCGGATTGAAGGTGAGCATAATTTATCCCTCTGTATTAATTGTATATCGGCACTAAAATACCTATTCTGTAAAGCTTTTAATACATTCATTTCAGCAATGTTTAATTCCGTGGAATTTATAACTGTTGAGCGTGATAACTTTCGCATAAATCGCAAAATATATACCACAATTCTCAGCAGTTTTGGCCATGAGGAAATTTTTAAAGCGAGATTATATATCGGAGAATTTTCCTCTATTGACGTTATTGTAAATGTATGCGATTTTTTCAATTCCAAAGCATTCTCCTCCTCTCGTGAGGGGGAAAATCTTTCGACAGGCCACTCGGATACTGGGTTCGCAGCCCAGGGCGGACCGTGCCACCAAAGAGAATGATCGACCAGCTGAGCAGGCAGTAGTCCTCGTGATAAACAATCACTAGGATTGGTAACGCCATCTATGTGATAAAAATGTTTCGCGGGTAAATTTTCCTGAATTTCACTAACTCGATTAGCTACAAAAGTTTGCCACTGGTGAGGGGACGAGTGAATCCAAGAAAGTGCTATTTTTGAATCTGAAAAAGCAAATATATCGTTTATCGAAACGCGATTTCTATAAGTATCTATAATAGATCTAACGAGTCTAGATAAAATAAGCGCAGCGCATAATTCCAATCGAGCGAGCGACACTGTTTTCAGAGGGGCCACCTTGGATTTAGAACATATCAAATTCATTGTAGTGTTGCCACCCTTATCCGTGACATGAAGATATATTACACAACCGTATGCTTTCATACTCGCATCTGCGAAGGCGATAATATTTATCGTGCAGTCCTCCTTTACTCCCAAATATCGAGGTAAATTTAAATTAGAAAGCATCGGTAATTCTTCCTTGAATTTGACATATCTATTAACAATACTTTGGGGTAGTTCCTCGTCCCATCCTACTTTCTCTAACCACAGCTCTTGTAAAAGTAATTTGGCATATAAAATTACCGGAGCAACCAAACCTAATACATCGAATAAACGAGCTATTGTGGAAAGAATTGATCTTTTACATATAGTTTTTTCCTCCATCGGACATATCATAAATCGAAAACAATCAGATATCGGATCCCATTTTAATCCTAAAATGCTACATTTATCCGAAAAATCCATTGTCGCGCGGTGCGACTCTGGTAATTGGGCCAGTAAATGAGGAGAATTACTCGACCATTTGACTAATTCAAATCCTCCACACTTGAACATCGCCATTAAATCTGTAGCCAAAGTGATGCCTTCACTTATAGTATTTACAGAATATACAAAATCGTCCATATATAAATCATTAATTGCAACTTCCGCCGCTTTCGGATAACGATTTCTTTCATCGCTCGCTAGCTGCCGTATAGTTCGCATTGCTAGGAATGGTGAACAGTTCAAACCAAACGCGAGTGAATTAAATTGATAAACTCCAATTTGTTCATCTTCGTGAAATCTATAAAGAATTTTTTGATATTTACGATGGCTTTCCGTTACCATTATACGTAGATACATTTGCTTAACATCTGCGGTTAATGCTACAGCGAATAAGCGAAATTTAATTAAAAGTGTAAATAAATTAGATTGCAAATTTGGACCTGTATACAAAGTATCATTAAGTGACAACCCTGAACTGGTCTTTGTACTTGCATCTAATACAACACGAGTTTTAGTTGTTGATTTATCTTTACGAATTACTGCGTGATGAGGAATGAAATATCCCTCATCAATATTAGATGAAGACGGAACTTCAACCCTCATATATCCCTTTTCCAGATATTCAGAAACTACTTCATTATAACTGCAATGCAATTCTGGCGAAGTATTAAATTTCCGTTCTAAATATTCATATCGACGCTGCGCGACACGGCGCGAATCACCTAAATTATTAGGATCTATCTTAAACGGTAAAGATACAATATACCTTCCCGATTCATCCCGTTGGACTGACTCGAGGTACATTTTCTCACATTCTGCATCTTCAGCACTCATCAACGACTTAATAGGCATGTCTTCCATCGTCCAAAACTTGGATAACGCATTATATAAATCTACATTGGTTATGGGGCCGAACGTCCACGAAACCTCCGGCGTACACGTAGTTATTTCACCCATTACAATATACCCGAATACTGTCTGTATAGCCGGTGGTGCATTCGTATTATGTTTAGATAAAACCTTATTCCCCAGCAGAATATATGGAAATAACTGTGCACCTAATAAGATATCAACATCGGATGGAACGTTCCAGGATTCATCCGCTAAGTTTAAACCCACTAAATGCTCACATGACTTTGTGTCAACATGTTGTGTAGGAAGCTTATCAGTTATTTTATCGACAACTAATAGACTAATTTTATAAGTATCTTCTGAAACGCGGGATTTAATTTTTAACGCAACGTGTCCCAATATTGGTGTCTCTACTGAACCAACACTTTTAACTACTGAATTATTTAAAGGAAATATTTTAAGATTTAATTCATTACAAGTGTTTAAACTGATTAAATTTTGTTGCGATGCGCAATCAATTAAACACCTTACGCTTACTTGATTATTTTTATTGTCATAAGCAAATAACTGCGCGGTTGACAGTAGTACATTCGTAGCTATATTACCCGCAGAAAAATTATTATGATGTTTATGACTACGCGCTATTAATGTAATGGCTTCGTTTTTCGATTGACTTTCAGTATTCACCGTGCTCTCAAAATGCAGAGCGGTGTGATGTCGTTTTTTACAAATTCTACAATCCGATTTAGATGGACATTTCACAGTTTTATGTTTATCGCTTAAGCAGTTTACACATAAATTATTTAATTTCACAAACTGAAAGCGAGCATTTGGTCTTAATTCGTTAAATTGTTCACATTTAAACAATTCAACATGATCAGAATGATTACATTTCCGGCACCTGTTACGATTATTATTACTTGACTTCGGTTCGACCACAGCGAATGAATGCGTAACTTTGTTTTTATTATTAACAACTTTATTATCATTTTGCCCAGTTCGTTCTAGGATTTTGACATGCGACCGAATGTATTCTATTAAATCGCTATATGTAGGTATAGCTTTCTCCCGTATAGACATTTCGAAATTTTGCACCAACTGTATATCTAATTTTTTCAGTGCAATATGTAATATTATAAAATCGGTTAGGTCATCAATACCTAATTCCTTGAGTGCAGCTATGGAAGACGCAAACCGTTCAATAAAATTATTTAACTCATTTGGTTTACTAGGTGCCAATAATTTTAAATTCAAAATATTGTTCAGATAAAAGGTACCTAGCACGCGTTTGTCCTGATATTTCTTTTCGAGAGCTTCCCAAATTAAAAAATAATTTTGTTCGTTCGGAAGTATTCCCGCAAAAACTGATAACGCCTTTCCTTGGAGTTTCCCTATCAGATATTGCATCTTCTGCGACGTATTCAAATTTTCATTTGAGTGAATGTTTAATTTAAAAGCTTCATAAAATATCGACCAATTCTCTTGATTACCATCGAACGATGGCATCTCGATCGGTGGGAGCTTAATTAATGGTAAATTATTTAACTTCTGTCGATCACGTGATGAATCTTGCTTTGCTATAATGCTTTCGCGTATAGAAACTACAAAACAGTACTTATTTTCGAATTTACTCCATAAATCGAAATTCATATTGTAATTTGAATCCTTTTTCAACTGAAGTGTATGAAATTCATCACAAAATGTGTTAAATTGTGCATAATATGTAGCTATATTAACCGTTTGTTTAAGAAAATCCTCCGAACTTCTCGTCTCCCTGTCCGCAATACTTTTCGCTTTCTCGTATAATTCATTAACACGATTATGCATCAAATTAATCTTCGATTCTACTAACTTGATTTTAATATCCTGAGTACTATCGCTAGTCGCCATGATTAATTGTATGTAGGAATTTAAACACAACAATAATTACAAATGCAACCTAGTACATACAAATTAACAAAGTATAAAGAGGAAATAATATTTATTTATAACTTTAAATATGTTAATTTTAAATACCCCGTTGGTAATCCGGCTCGAAAGAACCAAAAATGGTGTCGCGAAGCTGCGACTCCACTATATATTTTAGAGGTGGTGTGATATGCCACACGCCCAAAGGACCAGTCCCAAACTACTCCGAATGATAGGTTATGGGACGATTTATGCATCCGACAAACCCGATGGACAGTGCAATAATCAAAGGTATAAATCTGGGCTTCTGGAGCACAAGATAAGCCCAGATTGGAAAGCAGGAAAGATGGACTCACCCGTTGATGACTATCACACGTCTCCAGGAGTATTTGTTGATTTAACTTCACAAAATATACGTTTAATCGCCCTGTCTGATATTAATTATCACTCCGAACTCTGATAAGCAACTGACACCACTTGTCAGATTTTTTGTGTGTCGCAACAATATTTTTATCATGGTGACATTTTGGGATGGATAAAAGGGTAGGTAGGACATTTGCAGGATTTTGTATTGACATTACACTTGTCCATTAAGCCTGTGGATGCATACCTAACAATCCCCTATATATTGCGCGAACAAAAGTAAATCATGAAATATGTAAAAGTTTTAAAATAACACAAAGAATAAGGTAAATACTAGTTTTTAAAGAAGACATCTTAATAAGTGAATAAGCAGACAAAGCATTACAAACAAAAAAAAATGTATCCGCTGTTTTTTATGAATTTGAAATAATAAAAAATAATCTCTACATGGATATAAATGTTACAGATAGTTTTATAAAACTTAAAAGAAAAAAATATCTACTCCAGTGTTTTTTAGCCAAGATTTGATGTACTTTTTAAAAGATTGAAGGTTTACACACGTGCCCCTTTTAAAGGTTGTACATAAAGAATTATACATTTTTGGAGCAATAAAACTAATATGCCTTTGGGCCAACCTGGTTTTGCAGTAAGGCACAGCATATTCACAAGCGCCATGTCGTTGGCTGGTACGATTTGAATTTTTAATAAAGTTGTTTGGTCGCGTATAAATAAATTTAAGACATTGAGCACTATAGGTCTGCTTAAGGTCCAAAATTTCAGTTTCTTGGAACAATTGTTTAGAGGGATAGGAATTAGTTTTTTGGTACATTATTTTTATAATTGATTTTTGGGCAATTTCTAGTGGTTTTACATGATTGTTGAAAGTTCCGCCCCAGCCAATTATTCCATAAGAAAGAGATGAATGAACTAGTGAGTCATAAACTAGTTTCATGGTTTTTATATTTACTACATTACTCATTCTTTTAAAAATATATTTTAGGTATCTCAATTTGTTAACAGTTTTTTCAATATGGCTGGTCCATTTAAGTTGACAATCTATAGTTACACCTAAATATTTAATAAGTTTTCCAGATTTCATCTCCTCACAGTTACAGAATGTGTTTGGGTTACAATTTACGTTATGAAACTTCAAATTAAGATTGGTTTTAGGAGCCGACTTCTGTGTGTTATAGAAAGGAATACAAATAGTTTTATCATAATTTAGGGTAAGTAGGTTTATATCTAGCCACTCTTTGACAATAGTAATACATTTGTTAGCTTTATTAGTAGTATCTTCCCATGATTTTCCTTGGACTGTTATTGCAGTATCGTCAGCAAATGAGAAAATTTTACCAGGTATTTTAATATTACATAAGTCATTTATATATATTAGAAAGAGTAGCGGCCCCAATACAGTTCCTTGTGGTACACCATGTTTTACTAAATCAAAATTGCTCAAATATGTTCCTATTTTTGTGCATTGTTGGCGATTCAATATATAATTTTGTAACAGCATGAGACATTTATGTTTAAATCCAATGTTGGATATTTTCTTTAAGAGAGTTCTATGGTTGACTGTGTCAAAGGCTTTCTTTAAATCTAAAAAAATGGTTAAAGTTTTAATGTTTGAGTCCAGGTTAGAATAAATGTTTTTGGTTAAATTAAATAAAGCATCATCAGTACCTAGTTTAGTTCTAAAGCCATATTGGTTAGGTGAAAGGAGTGAGTTTGATTCCAGAAAAACGACGATACGTTTTTTAATGCATTTTTCTAATATCTTAGACAATTGAGAAGTTAATGTGATTGGTCTGTAGTTGTCTGTTTTACATTTAGGTCCTGATTTGTGTATTGGGATGATGTTAGCTAGTTTGAATTTATTTGGAAAAATATTATCTCTGATGCATGCGTTAATATTTACCATTTTTATACCCAACATGTTCCACATATTTTTCTTATTTACGACAGGTATCAATACTGACTTTAAATATGTTATTGTTGTTATTTCTATTATTATTATTATGTTACATAATTTTAATGCACGAATATAATTTATTACGACTTGTTTTATGTAATAGCCCTAAGGGCGTAAATAAATCAATATTTTTAAAAGAAAATATTTTCATTTACTTTTCAATATTGTAACTGATTTGTCATGATTGAAATCTCGTGATTTTTTCACTTTTCGTTAAATTAAAAGCATTAAAACTTAAAGCGAAACATAAAGAATTTTAATAAAAATAATAAGCATTACAATATTTAGTGGGTTACTCTTGTTTGTATTGACCGTTTAATACCGCGCAAAGCTGTATTTATAAAAAAATAATTCAAAAGTAAATTCACAAAGATCCCTAGAAAATAATTATAGTGTGTTGACGAAAAAATTGTCGCATTTCGCAATGGGACACAAAAAGCGCAAAAAGAAAACGGACGGAAAGCTCGAAACAGTTTCGTAACGAAATGAAAATAGCAGCTCGGCTCCGTCTGCGTTAAATTATTATTATATTTCGGGAGGTCAAAAAACTTTCCCATGACACGTCTTGTCTTGGACGGTCGCCTTGTCCGTTGTACCAGAACACGCACACGGTTTTATTAATCAGTATTTTCAATCGACATTTCAACAGTTCACGAACTTGTTACTTGAGAAATCTGCTCTATTGTAACTGCATGCATTCAAATGCATTGAATGAAATATTGACAGAAAATTACTGTAATTTTAATGCAGAAAATCTGTGTGCTGAAGAAACAAAAGCTCTCGAACAGAAAGTTATGACGTCATGATTGGAGGGAAGAGAAATGGTGGGATCAGAAAAGTGTTAAATGATTTTTTTTTCGATTATTGAAAGAATATTAATATTCTACAAAGATTACGTCACTGAAAAATATAAAAGACTAGCGCAGACCAGTGAAAATTCGTGGGATAGTTGTAGAGGCGCTATTGCTAGGACAAAAAATAGCATTGCTAATTTATTAAGAATCTCTTCAAATTATTGGTAATCCTTTCATAAACGGGTTGCAGGCCCTTAAACAATAAATTAATAGGTTTCCTGATGAACTTTTAGTAAAATACGAATATATTTTACTGAAAAACACGTGTTCTGAAAAATCCTAATATTTTAGCATTTTGTCATTAAATATTATCAAGGCAAATGCAGTTGCATGAACACGTGTTCCGATATATTGGGAATTTAATAAAAAGTTTATCAGGAAACGGGCTGCAAATCCATCAATCCCGGTTTTAACCGGATAACCAATAATTTGAAGAGATTCTTAACACATTGGCGATACTCATTTCTCAGTGTGTGTATTAATAGCTCGTGCGTCATTATTAACACGCGAGTAGCAGTGCGCGGGAACCGGATTCGGTGGTTTCCGGTCGTTAGACGTCGGAGCGTTGGAAGTCGAATTGGATTTGGAGGTAAAAAATTGGAACCAATTTTTTTCACTTAGCCTCTCATATAAATATAATAAATCAATGGGGATAGTCTGAATTCTATATAATATTACGTAGGTACTTTATCGTACAATTTTGAAAATCAATTGTTCATTGAAGCGGAGTAACAGACAGTGTCACAACGAAAATTAGTATTTTGAATAGGTTGAGACCGAGACCCGAAATCGGAACCTTTTTTTGTGGAATTTGTATAATCTACCTAATATGGTTAAGTTGGAGGGGGTGAAGAAAGTGACCTTTTATTTTCAAATTGGATTCGAAGGAAAAAGTTTAAAACCTTCTAACGGTGAGCTCTAGCGTCATGAAATTTTCACAGATTTTTTCTTCCGGGAATTTGTAGGATAATGCAATAATCTTCATATCAGAAATGGATACACATCATGAGCTATGAAGCTTTGCAATACCCAATAATTCAACTTTTTTTTAAAGAGACGTTTGAAACTTGTGTGATACGGTATACCTAGTAAAAAATATTTATTATTTTTCTCTTATTCCGCTTCACTCTTAATACGCAATATTTCACTTTCAAATAAATGGATTTAGCTTTATTAATTCAAAACATGATTTATTATGTCGGGGGAGACGGAAAAATACGCACTTTTAATTTTAATTTCGTTTATTAAGTCACTTACGCGATATGTTAATTAGTATGCGGCGCCGTTATAGTCGCAGCCGACGGCGACTATGTTCATATCAAGAGTTGGATTATATTCATAATATCGTATTAGAATTAAATCACAAACCAGTCTATACAAACCTAGCGTAGCCCACAAACTACTTGAAAACTGGGATATAACTCTAAAGGGGACGCGAGCAGGCGTTATTAAAGGTTCCCCAACATTTATAGTAACTTTTAGTAATAATATAACTAAATTCAAGTATTAATTCAAAGTAAACATTCCATATTTACCGTGAAGCGGAATTCGTAACCTTTACCAAATATTTTTTCATAAAACATTAAAATAATTGCCCACCTTTTGCATCTGCGGCGAATGTTTTTTCAGTAGTAGCCATATCCTGTACAATCGTGCGGTGTCAACCCCTGACCTGGAACTTCACTGAAACAACACAACACTATTAGATTTATGACAAAACTATCGCAGATCCATTAAAAATCACGGGATATTATTATTGCAGGATTAATAATAATTATTGAATGTTAGCTAAAAGCGCAGACCCTTGAAAAATCACCTAATCTGACTTCACTTATCAACATTAACTATAAAAAATTCAAACACAAGAAATACACATTTCAAAAATGGAATTAAAAAAAAAATTTGGGAAAAATATTCTACTATAAGTAGGTACTTTCTTGCTCGTCTAAATTCTTCACACAACAGTCCCGATTTAAAAATAATAATTAAAATATCTTTCTTTTAAACATTATATTATTATTGATATAATTAGATTTAATTTTGAAAATTAGACTTAAATTCAAAACATTCATTGAACCAGAGTTATAATCACTCACAGACATACCCACAAACGAAATTAGAATGTTTGATGATACTCCATGCAGGTATGCAAAACAAAAGTGGAGGCGAACGGAGAAAAATGAGTATTGCTGACTTATTAAAATCCTGTTAAAAACGAGATTGCTGGCGGTTTCCTAATAAATTTTTATTACAATCATAATATACCAGAACCCCTGTTCATGCACGTGCATTGGTCTTGACAATATACAATGACGAAATGCGAAAATATTAGAATTTTTAGGAACACGTGCTCCGACATCGCGTTAAAACATTCGTGTTTTGCTGAAAGTTTATTAGGAAACTTATCAATTAATTCGTTAAAGGTCTGCAATCCCATTTTTAACCGGATTACGAACTATTTAATTAGCAATATTTTATATCGGTAAGTTTTCTCCGTGTAGAAATGGGTTTCAAGGGTTTCTCACGGGAGAAAGTTTGCCCATGACTTTTACGATTTTTTTGTTAACCATCGGCATTGTCTAACAAAGTTAGCGACAGTTAGAACTTTGTTTAATTTGTGAGGAAAGTCTCAGAAGAAAGTACCTACTTACTTTTAATAATTTCTTCTGATACATGTGTTATTTGATTAGGTTCTAGAAAACTAATATTTTCGTCTTGAACAACAAAGTATATGACTGTCAAACAATAATATTATTATTTGCATCGCACAACGTCACAATACATGTAATACTATATTAGTCAATTCTTACATGCCTTCGTGTTTACGGTTTACGTAAAATATAAAATAATATCCCGTGCCAAAATGTGTTTTTCTTCTGACAATGTCTATTTTGATAAGTTATTCCGCGGGGACAAAACAATTCTTCACAATAATATTATGTTCTCGAAAGCGAAAAAAATTACGGACTAATCTATCTGTTATTTAGTTTGGCAAAGAGACCAAATATCTAGTTTAGTTTTAGGTACGTGGTAACGATGAGTCGTTCATGAACGAGTAGCTCTTTATGATGAGTCGTATTCGTACGACTCCTGGTCAACCGTAACACGGTACTATTGAAGTAAAAAGAGTCGTATCGGGGGTGCCGTAGCAGGCGAGCGCAGTATTCCCATCCCATTGCTCATACCATGTCCCCGTCGTTCAATTGAGCCGTTGTTCAAATGAGTCGGATCCTCGAGCCGTACGAACATATTGAGCTGGTACCATGGCTAAAATGAGTCATAATACATCGCTAGTACGTAAGTACTTTTTTGAAGACGAGAGAATGATATGAATGAGATTCTAACTGCCCATAACTAATGGCACAACCGCACCCTCAATATTTGTGGTGAAGTGATGTAGACATGACAAATAATGAGGTTTTGTATTGCCCGGCTAGTCAAATAACGGTCAGCTATAATTGTAAAAGCCTTTTCAAGCAATCTATCAATAATTAATTTGGACTTTCTGCAGTAGTAAATCCCACTGACGCGCTTTCATGACCAGTCAGATGATAATAACAGCGCAATGTTCTTAAATGCATTATCATTCTACGACGTAAAAAGTGGCCGGACCCGCTTAGGTATTCGAATTAAAATTGCCTGCGGCCATTCTGCTTAAGTATTGAGATTGTTGACGAGCCCCCTGGCCTAGAAATCTCGCATTAAAATAAATAATAACATACCTACTCGTATGTTATACTTTTGTGTCCATATATGTTTGTTATGTGTGGATGAATATGTATGATTAGTTGATGTTAGCCTCCAACACATACCCATCAAGTCAGAGGTGGTTTGGTATCGAAATAAGCCCAATTAGAAAGGTGAAAAATATAATGACTTTAATAAAACCATAATATTTCAATCTAAATCAAGTGGATCATCAAACGCTGATTTTGAATATAATAAAAATCTTACTATATATATAATATATATACATTAGAATTAATACAGGGTTTTCCAACAAGAGGTGTTATTTTGAATGGCCCGCTATTTCGGTAGATGTTACTTTTGAAGCTGTCATTTTTTGACATTTGACAAGTAGAAACTACGCCATTAATAAAAATGGAACGATACACGCTTCAATAATGCATTGAAATTATTAAAATTCACTTGAGTGAATCAAATGCAAATCATCTTGAGTGATGAGGCCCATTTCCACCTCGGTGGCTTCGTCAACAAGCAAAATTGTCGCATCTGGGGCTCGGAAAACCCAAGAGTTATTGTTGAAAAGCCTCTCTATCCTCAACCTGTGACTTTTTGGTGTGGTTTATGGTCCGGCGGAGTCATTGGACCTTTCTTTTTCGAAAATGGGGCTGGAGCAACAGTTGCGGTGAATGGATCGCTATCAAGAGATGATTAATGATTTTTTATGGCCGGAATTAGATGGTATTGATTTGGACAGCGTTTACTTTCAACAAGACGGCGCTACGTGCCACACAAGCAACTAAATCATTGATCTTTTACGTTGAATATCCAAATAACACCTCTTATTGGAAAACCCTGTATATTTTAAACGACTTGAACGCCCTGTAATTGGTCGGCTGGTTCTGAATTTCACGGGTCGGTCGGCCAATGCGGGCAATCTCGCGCTGCGTTGACTCGCGCATGGGTCATCACTGCGGTATACAAATTATTTCAAAAGTATTTATGTTCCTTTTTTAATTCTTGTAAATTATTTATTTCATACACTACAACCCTAGCAGAATCATGGCCGCCGCAGAAAACAATATCTTACACCAGTTAATTTAACTTTAATTTCAAGGATGTGGTTTCGGCTTCCATGCATCCAGCTACCTTTCTCATGTTTTCTTCCTCCATTCTGAAAGTTGTCTTTGTTGATCGGTTATCTTCAATCCTTGCCGTATTACCGGAACCATCCCAATTTTACAATACGTTTTCAAATAATTGTAGCTCTATGTTTTACCTTATCCGAACACTATTTTCCCGTACGGCTCCGGAGAATCTTCTCAGATCTCCCTCAACGTCAGGTAGGTTACCATTAATTAATGACCTTTGTTTAGGGTCAGCGCCGGTATGATGAGAAATTTAAAGAGATTTGATTAATTAATACGTTGCGAGAGGATTATTCAAAGTATTCATTTCCCACCAAAGTATTCAAAGGTGTCTAAAATCATTCGCTGCTTTAAATTTATATGGCACAGCAGTAAGCCCTAACAAAATAATTTCATTAAAATTTTAACAATTCTTTTCCTAGCTAAACGCTATAGATTACTCAGATAACGAACTCTTCATCTCTGTAAAATACACTTCCTAGGAAGTCATTAGACGGGATGAAAGACCTGATCTCTCCGCGACGTGTTTCAAGCATGTAGATAACAACTTTTCACCTCAAATAAGTGACATATTCATAGATCATTGCATCTTTCACATATAGAGTCATCGATCGATGTACCTCTAATCTCAATGTTCCCTTCAAAAATCTTATTTCTATGCAATAATTCACACGTTACAATCAAATCCTTCGTATTACACTTTATAAATGGAACAAATTCGATTGACGAAAATCTTATAAGGTTGGCGTGTTTGAAATTTTGTCGCATTTAATCGTCAATCAAATGGGGCAACTTTTGGAACACCCAAAGCCAACCCAGAGCATAGTATTTACTCTATAGACATACGTTTCTCATGTCTATGGTTTATTCCCATTTCGTTACAATCTTAACCCATAAAGCAGAAAATCGTTGTGTCGTCCAGAAATTTGTAATTACAGCTTTTCTATTTGTACTTTATAGGTAAACGCAACTATTTTTAACCCGAAACTACACTAGGTACCACACTACCATCACGAGCTATGGAGTTTTGAAACATCCACTTAACAGTCAAAATGAAATACCAGACACAATTTCGCTTGTTCCATAGAGAACGATACCGCACATAGAAAAATGAGTATTGCTAATTTACTGAGAATCTCTTCAAGTTATTGGTAATTCCGCTTAAAAATACGGTGCACTTGCCTTAATAATATATCATAACGAAATTCTAAAATTTACGGATTTTCATTAACACGTGTTCCTACATAATGATAAATATTCGTAATTTACTAAAAGTTTATTAGGAAACCTGTTAGTTCATTCGTTTGGCCTGCACTCCCGTTTTAAGAGGCAGCTACAAGCCTGAGATATGTAAATTTTTGGTATACCTTATATTTTAGGTAATATGCATTCAAATCGCTTGACACACGGAGTCTAGAAACGTTCGATTTCAAGCACAAAACTGGTTTTTATTTATTTTGTAAATAATTTGATAAGAAAGCAAAAAAGTTAATCAAGTGAAACTGTCACAGATAATCTTAGCTATAATACTGTATTTTTTTAAAAGTTGTTTCCTTTACGCGTTTATACATTTCTATTGAAAAAATATTTTGTTTAGTAGTTTACATTTATATTTTTTATTGAATAATATATATTTTTATTTGTATTCTACTCAAGCGAAACGATAGGAAAATCTTCAATTTATCTAAGCATATTTTTTGGTATTCATTATTTACACCAATTCGTTATAAAGATTAATAAAAATAGTGATTTGGCACTAAGCTTCGCCTTAACCGGATTACCAATAATTTGAAGAGACTCTCAATAAATTAGCAACACTCATTTTTCTCCTTGCGGGTGAAACTGATAGGTACTACATTTTAATGAAATTTTTCAAAAATCTGTTTTTTTTTTAACACGTTTGCATTTCATGTAGCCCTCAGTAATCAATATCAGCTTTATTTACCAATGTCTAATTGCATCATGATCTGCTTCTAGTAAACAAATTAAAATTTATAGTAGACATAATAATCAAAGCAATTTATTAGTCATTTTTAATTAACTGTCACAAAATAAAACAAAAACAAAAAAAATCACATGTTCATAAACGTGATTACTTTAGAAACTATTAAAAATATCATAATATTATTATTATGGACGAGTTGTTTCGGAGAATTTTGAACAATTCATAAAATTTCAACGTTCATTTTCAAGTTATGTGAAAGTCCTATTCAAGTTCTGTTATTATATCATTATAGGCTAGTTGATTGACAAAACTGAACTAAAAACAGAACTTGAAAAAGTCTTTCACAGAGCTTGAAAGTGGATACTGAAATTTAATGAATTGTTCAAATTCTCCGAAACAACCCGTCCTAAAAGTGTAACAATGTTATCTACGATTTGAGATTGGAGAACAATATTACCAAAAAAATTGTACATTTGGGTACAATAAATTAATAAAATAAAACTTTAATTTCCTTGTGCCTACGTATGACATTTTGAAAATTAGAACTCCACGCACACCACTTTGAAAATGGAAATGATGGAGGCACATTTTAAATACATATAAAGATATTTCTCGCCATAGAATAAAAATCATCGAATGGAAAAATAAATTTTAGGTAGGCACTGCTTGTCTAGAATTGAAATTTATATTTTTAATAATATTGTGTTTACAAGAGTGTGTCCTGCGCTATTTATTTATCGTCTATACTATCTAAGTACTTGTTTGTTCGCCGCTGAAGGGTATTTATGACGTCGTTCCCGCCGAGTGTTTATCTGGCGTCTTGCACAGATTATTATATCTGCCAAAACGTGTAATTATCAGTTGTTTAGCATAATAACAAGACAGGCCAGAGTCCGTCACTAGACGGACACACCTCCACAACTAATGACGTCTGATTGATGAAATAACTGCCTCGGTGTATTCAGAAGCTGAAAATATTATTGTCGGACATGATTACGTTTTAATGTGTAGCATAAATTGGATATACTTATCATATGAATCATTTTAACTATGTCTAAAACTTGGTTACATTACGAGGAGCGACAAATGCATGATTTCCCGACTGACAATTCTGTTATTCCGGTCTGCAGCGATGGTGAAGATTGATTTAATAGTTAAACTTATTGTTTGTAGAGCACAGAGAAAAACTACTGATAAAAATATTGCTAATTTATTAACAATTTCTTCAAATTATTGATTAGAGGCACTCATGAATGAATGAATTGATAGGTTTCCCAATAAACTTTTAGTAAAATTCGTAACTATTATCACGATGCCGGAACACGTGTTCATAAAAATCATAATTACCGCATTTTGTCTTTGTATATTATCATGGAAAAAGCAGGTGCATGAACACGTGTTCCGATATGATAGAAATTTACCAAAACTATATCTGGTAATCTCTCGATTACCGATAATTTGAAGAGATTTTTAATAAATTAGCAGTACTCATTATGCAAAATAACATTATATACACATTAACTGATGCATTTTCCGCTATTATGACATACCGAGGTAGATATATAAATACTGAATTGCACAGATATTCAAATTATTTTAATGATTTTTCGAGCACATGCTTCCCCCGGGCTAAAATCTGTTAACGTTAAATAATTATTGCATTACGCAAAAACAAGACGGAGAAACAATTACTTTCCAATAGGTAAGTATGTAGCTGCCTACAACAAGATAAATTATTCTGTTTTGAATATTATTTGTATGCATTATTTTTTGCTGCCATAGAAAACCTGAATGTCATCGAAAAAAGTTGCCAGAACAAAAAAACTGCCGAAATTACGAACGTAATTTTTTTCGGATAGCAACTTTTTTTATAACTTCACGAGCATTGACGGTATCTAAAAGATTCCAACGAAAAAATGCACAACATATGGTTTGCAAATTTTCTAAGAAATCTCTCTTAATGAAGGTTACTGATTTGAGTGTATTACTTTAAATGGTGGGCGGTTAGCTAATGTTTTTATTCGTAATTATAAAGCTCTGCGTTTACCAAGAAAAAAAACTATTTCCAAGAACGCAGTAAGCCGAAATCAAAGTTACTCGGTGTAGCCATTGTAATATATTCTACATATAAATCAAACAAAGAAAGAGTTAAGATTTTTGAAGTGAAACTTCTTATCGCATGCGAGATGATGAAAACTATGTCTCCACGAACCTTCAAATCTTGACCAACGCACAGATATTAGAGACCTAGTAATGATTTATAAAATAATTCACAACTTTATTGATAACCGGTATATATTATAAAATATTAATTTCAAATGTCCATTAAGAGTGACTCGATCTCCGGGCACAATTTATATTATTAAGAACAATGCTAATTATCTTGAAAGTGAATTTATAAGAAGCTGTAGCACGTTTAATAGATTATGCTCAGACATCGATTTGTTTAACACAAATCGCTAAATTCATAACATTTGATCGAATATGTTAGAAAATTTATTATTTTATAGATTTAATTTATTATTTTATAGATATGTTTTTCATCACATTTCCTTATTTTTTCCTGTTTTTCAGTTTGAGTTGAATAAAATAAGTTTACGAACACAATTAAATAATAACACCTTCTCTCATTGTTATTATCAATACCCATTCCATTTTTAAACATAAATCTAGAAAATATTTCTAAAAACACAGTTTGTACCTTTGGGTAGTTGCACTTTATCAGAACTGCTTATATTACATTGTTATGAGTTTAACATTGTTATGTATATTACATTTTATATATATTACATTATTATGTATATTACATTGTTCTGTATATAAAATTGTTATGTATATTACATTGTTATGTATATTACACGGTTTTGTATATTACATTTTATATATAACATTATTATGTATATTACATTGTTATGTATATTACGTTATTATGTATATTACATTGGTATGTATTTTACATTGTTATGTATATTACATTTTGTGTATTTTACATTGTTATGTAAATTACATTTAGTGTATATTATATTGTAAAGTATATTTATATTTGGTATAATTAGTTTTTGTCGTCATTTTATTGGTCAATGATAGATTATGAGAGATTAGATTATGCACAAATATCGATGTGTTCAATACTAGCCTCGCAGGATTCATAGCATTCCTAAGAGAGTAGCGTTCGATCGTTGCGGGAAACTTAGTAGTGGTAGTGTGTGTATTGTTTTTGTATGGGTTGAATCTGTAGTCTTTTTATTTCAATTTTTTTGGAGATTTACCTTTTCTACTAGTTAGTATTTATATTGTATTGTATTATTTATATTCATATCTTCTGTGGAAACTTTACTGGTTTATGCAACTTGGTAAAAATGATTTGTATTAAAATATATTTGTATTAAAATATATTTGTATAACTGTTTGTTTCCCAAATAAAATAAAATAAAAATTCAACACTTTTAAACATGAATGCATAAAAACTATTCATAACTCAAATAAATAAAAATAAAAATAATCTAAATGATTAATTCTATTGGATTATTTTTATTTGTATTTAATAATCTAATAGTCATTTAGATCATAAATCATTTAGATTAGAAATATTACAAGAAATGTGTTTATTTATATTGCACAGAGCAAACTTACTGATATAATACCTATATAAAAAATCTGGTCAAATTATTTTTATTCCTCTTAAAAGTGCAGAACTGCAGGCCTTTAACAAGTGATTTGACAGATTTCCTTACATTATGATGATGTCGGAACACGTGTTCATAAAAATTCTAATATTTTCTCATTTCGTCACTATATCTATTAGGATAAGCGCAGCTGCGTGAACACGTTTTCCGATATATTCTGAATGTACCAATATTTAATTAGGAAAAGGCTTGCCAGCACGTTTTTAACAAAATTTTAATAAATCAGCAATACTCTTTTTTCTCTGTGTGGTGATGGGTTAACATATGTCTTTCCACCTCTCGGATATGTTACCAGATTATTTTAAATAAATCTGTAATTAGTTTATTGTAAACTGTAACATCGTGGTTAATCTGTAATCTTTTAAAATTGAAATGATATTATGTACCTAGTGTATAAATATCCCATCGATTTATAAATATTATTTAACATTAAAATAAATAAAATATTACAAAAAGGTAGAAACTAAAAGGGACTACAGGGTGTTTCCTCATTTTCGCTGAAGTCACTGACCGATTCGAATAACTTCTCTTCGGACCAATATATAACAAGGACAATTTATTTATGTAACAATATCACCTAACAGCGAACAGCTTACGCATGCGAAGTTCCACGGTTTATAACTCGTACACTTACAGTAGGTACCTATCCTAAACCGCAATCAATTTTCGGACAGCCATAAACTGAATATAAAAAAGAAAGGCACAACCGGAGAGGCGCTATAAACCAGTCGTCTCTTCTCCCTTCCCCGCTCCCTGTGGATATTCATCTGTGGAATTCTTCTAAGTGACTCACGTGGACGACCGAACCAGAGGTGGTTCGTAAAAAAATAGTAACTGACCGTGTAAATAATAATATATTGGTGACATTTTGGGACACTTTGGGAAGTTACAAGTATTCTGTTGAGTCGAAGTTAGAAATGTATAATTTACGCGTCTTTTTTAAATCTACAGCATGACAGAAAACAACTAACCTTGGTGAACTTCAGGTAATAGTTGTTATTCAAACAAAACCGTTGTTTACAGAAATCGTACAGAAAAATCTCATACAACAAATAGTGTGTCATCAATAAAAAATTACATTTAGTAAGTATCGACGAAATGATACATACAAACTGGCTAAAAACAAACACCCTTGATAATAAACATGTTGTAAATTTTACACAACTGGCAAACAAACATTTACCATACATTAATGGTTGTTTATCAGTTGTGTAAAATTTAAAACAAGTTTATTATAGTAAGGCCTAAATAATAATATAACTAAACAGCGTCTAGGATTTATATTTCCTAACCTACTCAAATAGATATCGACCATCCAAATTCAATGATACTTAAATCAATATATAATTCTAGATTTAGAAGCGTCCACGGAGAAAACTTACTGATATTAAATACATTATGTACTATATTCATATATAATCATATGTTATCGCCCCTAAAAAGGGAGTTAATAAAGTAATAAAGTTTGAAAACCCTTAAGTCAACATCTTAAAGTCAATGCAACAAGATTTGTTAATACCTTCGTTCGCCTTCATTACATTATTTACAACTCCTGTTTTTAACGGTGGATGTAAAAGTGGCTGGTATAATAAACAAGCAGTGGTGTGATTACCAGTAATTATTTAAATCATCGCTATCGGCAGCCGTATATTATATGTAATGTATATTTTTTAAAGATTTTATTAAAATGTTGTAATTTTCTAAGATAATTATTAGCAGGTTCTGCAATTCGTTCACTCTAGAAATAATAATTTGTTCACAACGGGGCGAAGCATATTTTTTTTTGTTAAAGTAAAAAGGTTTTTTTTTCTGAATTTCCTTGGTAAACACAGGGAGTTATTACTACTTTTCTTGTTATTTGGGGGGGCGCATTTAAAGCGAATCCTTAGTGGAGTATTTAGTTAGATAAATACACAGTGCACGCATTCTGTCGCGAGTTAATTGTGGTTGAAATGGGTTAAACGATAAATGCAACAGTTGTAAATTATTGCAATAATGTGGGTAAGTACCCATATCAATCTAAATCACAATGAATGCTGTTTCGAAATAATTGTTCGAACACGTACGACAACGCTGTTCCTACAAAAAACATACAAATTTGATTTGAAACGACGACGAACATAAAAATCAAAAAGTAAAATGGTCGTACAGATTGACAATTAAAAAAGTATTGTTAAATAGATGTTAAATAGATGAGAAGAGAAAATTTGTGAAAGATGATTGTGATGTCTGAAAATACCTAGATCTATTATAGCCCATAACCGGCTAAATAAGTAGGTATTAATTCCGCTTGATTGGCAGGGAAAAGCCGCCATTTCACCTACGTGGCAACATTGCTTATGGCCGTCGTTTCAGAAGCGGTAAAACTGACGTTTCACCATGAAGGGGGTGACAGATTACGCTATAAGTTCAAAGCGTTTTATATAACTCCATATTGTTCGCCATACAATCCCATACAGACATGTCACACCATAAAGATGATGTGTCACAAGTGTGGGCGTGGCGAGTATATGCGCTACGATCTGCTAGCCAGGCTATATTTGAAAATTATACGACCCCCTCTCCTGCCATTGTCAGAACAATTTACGGAGCGCCGTAATTACGCGGCTGTCATCTGTCAAAGTGACAGATCCCATACAAGGAAATGATATTCCGTGGCAGTTCCCCCATTGATCTGATCCCCTCTTCTGAAGAAGATTGTAGCGTAGTGTGTCACCCCGGCATGTAACACGTAAATGCCACGCCCGATTTATGCGCGCATAATATAGCGTAATGTGTCTAAGTCTTTATGTTTCCGTATTTTTTTATATAATTCATTCTATCGTGTAAGGCGAAGCAATTAAAATTCAAGTATTGATCGATGTATTATTATCTTAGGAAACACGAATAAAGATGCAGCGATTGATTCTTGGAATCTCATCGATATTATTAATTGACGTTGATTAGTACCTTTCAAACCCAGGTAATAATAATCCCACTTTAAGATCGGAGATTTTTAGTAATTCCTTTGTTCTTACATCAAGGTACAACAATAAATTACGAGTTCATAATCGAGGATATTTGTAATATGTAATAAATTATTTCGGCTCGGATATTAAAAACGATAAAAGGCTGCTAGTCACAGACATAGGAATTAATAGACGAGAAGATAATGGCGAGGGGTAAAATCAACTGTTGAAGAACGAAGGGGGTGAAGCTGACTGTGATTCGTCAATAAATCAATCTGACAGTAAATAGGCATCTCGCATTATAATATCACCATTTACTTCTTAAAAGTAAAATCTGCTTTTGAATGAATAGACATTTTTACATGGGAGCGCAAATTACTCGCCACGTTATGAAAAAATTTGCGAAGTCCAAATTCGGCAAAATAAATTTCTTCTATTTTCCGAGTCGAATATTTCGTTTAAGTATTTAGTTAAGACACTTTTATAAATGTTCATAATTTACTCCCCAGCAACCAACCAGCTTTGTGTTTCGCGTCCAGACATGTTTCTACAACTGATCCATATTATACGATGTGAATATGCTTAAAATAAAGTAAAATAATGCTTATATATGGAATGTAATACGACAATTGGGTTTATTCTCTTTTTCACATCTATTTTTACAAGTTTTCATAGCACAAGTCAACATTTTGCCGTGTTATTTCGTAAAATGAACCGATGATGCCTCGACCATAGTTCGCACAAGAATGATGATGTCACGTTTTCAAATTTCACATGAGGCCATACGCGAGCACAGCCGGCTCCAATGGAACCGGTATGGGGAGTGGGGATAATACGCTTTTAATCACTTAGGGCAGGTCTACTAATATTCATATGTCTATGCTGCTAGTCAAAAATAGATGAATTCCGCCTCACGGTTAATACCAAAGATAATAGAATTATAATATCTTTGGTTAATACGGAATATTACTCTTTTAAATTTGGACTTAGCACTAATGTTACGAAGGAGACGAAAAAATTAACATTTTAATTTTGTTGGGAATGCAGCAAATGTCATATTTGATTGTCTATGAAATGATAGAATAACTGTATATCAATGGAGCATGGCGTAGATGAATTAATTTTAATTAAATTAAAATATTAAGTGTATATTTTTTCGTTTTCCCCGATACAAACAGTAATTTTTCGTAATAATTTCATTAAACCCAAGTATTTAAAAAAAAATCCGTTTTAATCGTTAAGCGGAATTCGACAAATTTACTCGAAAATGTTAGTGTTTTTTTTTGTTTTCCAAAGTATGTTGTATGATATTTCCTAGTTAGTTTGATTTATCATAAATGATGGCTTAAAGTCAATACATTGCATCTCCACTTTATCTAAATTCTCATAAGAACCCAAACCTATGTGTAAAAATATTGAATCTCGCACACTAGTTTGTTGTTTTACGTAGACGCGTTCTTAGTGAAAAGATTCCTGAAACTGAAGGAGTTTTCCTTTGTTCATTGTTTTGAATTGTTCACAGAAGGACAATTCAGACAAATAACAAATAAAGCAAGAATGGGCTTAGCATAGGTTGGAAGCTGCTATCAACTTTATTTAACTCGTTGTAGAATAGTTTATTGTTAAATGAATCCATGTATCTACTATCTACAAATTCGATTAACATGTTAGAAATCGAAACATTTTAATAGCTGATTGTTTGATTTTCATCGATTTCTTAATTGCACTGCGCAGTTAGGAATATTAGGATTGTGAGTAGTATCGTAAGAGTAAATTCACTTCGAAAGAATAGTGTCGTAAACTACCAAAACATATCCCAAAACATTTTTTCAACAACATGAAACGTTCCGCTTCATTTATCGTTCATTTTAAAATTTTTGTACCTTCCTCGATTATAACGAAAATCAACAACGAGTTTCTAAAACTATAATACTACCACGTAAGCGACTATTTATTATTCTTTTTAACTCAACCGTTTGGTATTTCACTAGCACGGAGAAAACTTACTGATACAAAATATTGCCTCTTTATTAAAAAAAATTTGAAATTATTCGTTTTCCTTACTCGTTAAAAGCGGAACTGCAAACCTTCAACGAATGAATTGAGAGATTTCCTAATAAACTATCAGGAAACCCGAATGTGTTCTGGCGATATCGGAACACGTGTTCATAAAAAATCTAATATTTTCGCATTTCGTCATTATATAATAACAGGAAAAACGTATCTGCATATGCAATTTCTAGTCCCTGTATCTAGTTCTTCATTTTTGGCACACAGGGTTTTATTTAATTCAGGTATAGTCTTATTATAATAAATCAGTTTCTAACATTTCGATTACTTATTCACGATAGAGAAAAATTATATAATTTAAAAAAATCGTACCCAATACTTTTTTTAGTTTAGTAGATACCTATATGGTGTTGTTTGATTTTTTTTTAGTTTAGTAGATACCTATGTGGTGTTGTTTGAGTTTTTTTATTTATTTTAGTAGATACCTATATGGTGTTGTTTGAGTTTTTTTTTATTTTAGTAGATACCTATGTGGTGTTGTTTGAGTTTTTTTTATTTTAGTAGATACCTATATGGTGTTGTTTGAGTTTTTTTTAGTTTAGTAGATACCTATATGGTGTTGTTTGAGTTTTTTTTTAGTTTAGTAGATGCCTATATGCTGTTGTTTGATTTTTTTTAGTTTAGTAGATACCTATATGGTGTTATATGAGTTTTTTATTTTATTTTAGTAGATACCTATATGGTGTTGTTTGAGTTTATTTAATATTTAAAAAAATAAACTTTATATCCTAATATTTAGCGTAAATATCGTTAACTAAGCTTTTAACATAGTTTTACATACATGTAGGTTGGTACCTATTATTATATTTTCAGTTCAATTCAATTCAATTTATAATATTTTTTTTAAATTACAAAACTGTTAATTTTGATACTGGTTTAAAACCCATTTGGTCACAAAAATTCTTACTTAAATAGAAACAGTGGTTATATTAACTTTACTAGTAATAAAAGAACTTGCCTTTTAAAGACATCTTTGTTGATGCTAAAAATGTCAATATTCGAATTGATTAAGTCATTAAAATTAAAATAAGATATATTTATCTAAGACACTGTCTAGATTGCATTTAGTTCAAGGTGAATCTTGCGATCATACATAAAGACAGCAGCCAATAAAAAAATTTGCGGTGAGAAAAATGATGGCAATGTCGGTAGTTCTTATTCGAAAAATGATACAGTTAAATATGACCGAAGGAGATAGGTTCCCACTCGCTCAGTTGGTAGAGCGGTGCCTCGGCAAGGCAAGGGTCCTGGGTTCGAGACCTAGATGTGACCGTATCGTTATCTGATTTTTCTGTATCAAATATTCGTTTAGGAATTGCTAATATTGTCAAAATAAGCAAATAATTAATATATCGTATTTAAAACATAACCGAGGAAAATGGTGAGATAAATATTTACACAACTTTAGTTCAATAAACACCAGTCGACTTCCTCTCAGCTGTAGTTAAAAAAAAATAAACCGCATGTCAAACTACACATTCAGTTATAAATTTGGCACATCCTATAATAATTAATTCATAATTTTTCCAACGAAATACTCGTGGGTCAATGACTGCTCCCAAATTCCATTGAACGCCAATAGTTACCTCTTTGTCCTTGCCATGGATCGTCAACATTTTGTCGGAAAAACAATTAAAAGTGTGTTTTCTAAAAGCATCCGCTTCATTGAATGGTTTCCATTGAAATCCATTGTGTATTTGTATACAGCAATTCTGTGATGTTGATTTAAAATTGCGAATCGATAACGTAATAACGTGACGGATAATAATAAACAAGTACGTATTTATTCCGTAGTTCTATTACGTGGTGCCTTTAGTCAGTTATTGCAATAAATATATAAACAAAACTTTGAAAACATATTATAGTTAATTAACAAATTTAAAAACACGTGTATGCTGTATTTGGGTATCATTGCTTTAAATTGCTAATATTTCCGGATTAAGTACGTAGTACTAGTAAACGAGCAAGATAAAATGCCTAGTATTAGCCTATTTGCTGAACAAAATTGTCTTGCCCGTCAATATTCTTGTCGGGCAAGAATATTGACGTAAAAAACTACTTTACTATTGTTTTACTATTTGCTATAACATGCTCAAAATACCATATCTTTAGGTACTTATAAAAAACTTAACTTGTCTATCATATGTAATAAACATTCTTCCGCTTTGTCAGCCTAGCCAAGCACGTTTTTTTATTCAGTAATTAATTAATGTCATATTATTTACACTATTTAATACATCTATATATTTTAAAATGTCTAATTTAAAAAAAAAAAGTTTTACTGAGGACTAAACCTTCCTACCCAGGAAATGAAATCGACAACTCTAACAACTTCGCCAAAGGCCGATCGGGTAGGACCGAAATTTATTATTTGCTGTATTCTTATCCGATTTCGGAGAAATGCATGTATTTCCGCGTATGTGTACGTAATTGCCATCAATTTGATAGGATGCATTGTCATCAACAACGAGTCTATTCGCCGAATTTCAGCTCGATCAAGATTTGCATTCTTTCCTTACCGAAAACAAAAGCAAAATTCAAGTAGATGTATTTAAAAACGATCTCAAACTTGGAAGGAAAATTTCGAAATTCTTTAATAACATTAACGAACTCTGGATGCACTGTCGAGAGCCTTACCCCACAACGAGTTGAATAAATGTTTATTTTTTTAAAAAAAACGAGACTGCAAGCCGCTTCCTGATAAAGTGTTATAAATTCATACACATCTGCGTGCGTCTTAATAAAATATCATGACGTAATGCAAAAATGTTAGGATTTTTATGAACACGTGTTCGAACATCGTGACAAAACATTGTTATTTTACTTAAAGTTTATTAGGATACCAGCTATCAATTCATTCGTTAATTGGCCTACAATCCCGTTTTTAACAGGTATACAAATAATTTGAGAAGATTCTTAATAACTTATTAATATATTTTTTTATCAGGTTGTTTTCTCCGTGTACAGCATTTTTACTACTAATTAAAAAAATTATGTCGATTTTAAAAAGTATTGATTATTTGTTGTCGTTAGAAAAATAAATTTTAAAAAAACACAAGAAGTAACTACTTATATTAAAATGTGAGTAGCATTTGATAAACTGTTGCACAAATAAAAAGGCGAGAATGACAGTTTTGGAAATTAGATATTTCTTGCAAATTATGAGTTACTATAAAATTAAAAATGTTAATAAACAACAAAACAATGTCAAAATTGACTACCAATGCCTTTTTCGACATTAAATAAGCCCCATTCACAAGCGCAAGTGTTACATAAATAAATTATGCAAGGGAAAAAAAACTGATAAAACTTGCAAAGAACCACGTGCTCATTCGTCACTGACAAGTGAACCTTTATCTACTTTAACAAGTAATATAATTCAAACACGTTTCTATTACAATGTGACGACTAACGGACACTACGGACAGTCGCTTACAGCAGACATAATACAAAGCGTGACTTAAATGTATGACCCTTTTGAGACGTAAAGCTTTCGATGTTTTCCTTTTTACTCGAAGTAGAAAACGCGAGAGCTTTCGAAAATAATTTAATCGAGATGTTCGAAATAGAATGCTCCATACAATCAAATATCAGACGTAAATATAAATACCATTTCAGACGGCACTAAATTAATGTTTTTTCCAAAATACAAAAAAATTCCACTATTAGGGTTATAAATACGAGTATTATTTTGTATTGTCATTGAAACATGGATTAATTGATAAGAAATAAAATAGTTTGATAACAGGATTAAATAAAGCGTTTTTCTACGAAAGTTTTTATCAAATATAGAATATCTTTACGAGTGTAATTTATTAATTGCACAAATAAATTTTCAAAAAATTTTATGTAGTTTTTTATGCGTTCAATTATCTAATAGTAAATTAATAAATTAAATAATACAAACCTTCTGAGAATCCTGAAGATTTGTGAAATTGAATTAAACGTATTTTACACAAATTTTGAATGAAATAAAATTTAACAACTCTTTTTAACTTAATAATGTTAAGGATCAAAGATTTCCAAGATTAGTTTAAAACTCCTGAAAATATATATTATTTTTAATGGTATTTTTACGAAATAATCAGGAGTGCAAACCAGAGAAAAGAAAAGTTTTTTTTTAATGTTTGTTTATTAATAAACTTCGAGAACTTTAGGAGCAGAGCAAACGTGCAAAAGCGACCGTCTCTGACTGAAACTCTAAACCGACTGTGAAGTAACTTACTGAAGGAAAAGTATAAAGAACCGATTTAGAATAGCATATTGGTCGGTGGTAGTGTGGTATGGTTGCGTGGTAGTTTAGTGCGATGGTGGCTGTGTGCGTGAGATGCAATTGCGACAGAAGATCATACGTCGTGGATGCAGCACGGTATAATGACCCTTAGCGGTGCGGATCGGCGCCCACATGCGGTGAAAATACTGTGAAATTGAGCGCCGCGGTTGGCAACGAGACAACGTTAAAAGAACGTAATACATTTCGTAGCATATATTTTTAGTTTTACATTTTACCAATTGGAAAAAAATTCTGGAATCTGTTTTTATTAAACTGAATCGGGAGAAGTAATAAGCTATTAAAAATACTCTCTATGTACACATACCAACCAAGGTCGCGAGTCATCAATATTAAGAAATATAATTTACGTTAGACTTTGTTAGTAAACGAGGAACGACTTGGCGTTAACGACGCGATCTTTCTTTGCCTGGAATGAACAAATTTTTTAGAAAGGTTTTTTTAACAAAATTACCCGATAGTCGCATTGCGAATCCACATAGGGTAAACTGGGGATGGTTGAAACAGTTTTACTTTAACTGGGTGTAGTAGTGTCTTTTGTATTTACAGGTAAGATGTTTTTACAAGTTCAATTATAATCTATCTAGTTAGTTCTAGTAACCTCTTTGTGTGATTTTAGTTGAAAAAAATATCATCGGACAGCAAAATGACATTCACATTTTTATTCCAAATATGCCCAGTAATCGCTGGTTAACATCCTTTCGGTACGTTCTGTTACACCATGTACTATGTGTACTGGACGTGTATCCGCACAAGACTTTAGATTTAGGCGCCGGTCCCAAACCGTGTCTTCAACCGACGAGAATGCTATTTTACGATGGTGATAATTGTAAATTCTGCTGAAGATGATGATAGTTGTGGTGAAATTCTGCTTCCCGTACCCAGCACTTGGTAGATGGCAAGCACTGGATTTGCTTTGCCCCTGCTCGCCTCTGGCACTTAGTAAGCACCAGAAGGTTTAGAGCAGGACTAGGCGAGGTAAGGCAAAAACAACTTTGTTGAGTAGTAAGGTGAACTGATTTATTTTAAGTTATTTTGCTGTTTATATCCTATTCGGCTGGCGCGCTAGCGACATTTGGCTGCCGGCCGAAAAACGGTGGGAAAATCTGTCCCCGCTAGATGAAGTATAGTACAGGGTGCGGCAGAGAGGACGGACGTTTTTGAGATGGGTAGTACTCTCCCTCTCCGTCTACGAGAGAGGTGGGAGGGTGCCGCTTGACTCGTTAGTTCCTAGCATTGTTTTACCAGTTGTCGTCATGGAGCCGTGGACGGCGAAGCACCGCGTTTTCGCCTATGATTGTTTCGTCCGAAATAATGAGTCAGTCACCGTCGTACAGCGTGAGTTTCGTCGCCACTTCAACATTCATCGGAATAGAACTGTTCCCTCTCGAAACACCATCCTTCGTTGGGTTGAATCACTTCGCAGGCGTGGTGAACTGATCAACAGAAGACCAAGAGAAGCTCCGCGAACAGTTCGAACTCCTGAAAATGTTGAACGCGTTCGACAAGCCTTTCTTCGCAGTCCGACTCGATCTGCCCGGAAACATGCTGCTGCACTTCGCCTCAGTGATCGTTCGGTAAGGCGAATTTTGCATATGGATCTCCGCTTTCACCCCTATAAATTGACCATTGTGCAACAGTTACAGCCCGGAGATTATGCACAACGAATGAACTTCGCACGTGAGATGGAAGGACTGATCGATGAAAATGAGAACCTCATTTTGTTCATGAGTGACGAAGTCCACTTTCACCTAAACAACATGGTTAACAAGCAGAATATCCGTTATTGGGCTAATGAAAATCCACAACAGTTACACCAAAGACCGCTGCACAGCCCAAAAGTAACGGTTTGGTGCGCTGTATCGCACACTTGCATCATTGGCCCTTACTTCTTCGAAGACGGTAATGGTCGTGCTGTTACCGTGAACTCAGAGCGCTACGTCAAAATGATCACCAACTTCTTTTCCCTGAATTACGACGGCGACGTGTTCCAATCTGACGTGTGTGGTTCCAGCAGGATGGGGCGACCGCCCACACAGCCAGAGCATCAATGGACGTTATTCGCCCTCTCTTCCCTGGTCGCCTTATTTCCAGGTTTGGCGATGTTCATTGGTCTCTTCGGTCCCCAGATTTATCCATATGCGATTTTTTCTTATGGGGACACCTCAAGGCTAGAGTATACGAGAACATGCCCCGAACTCTGGACGAATCGAAGGACGCAATTCGCGTGGAAGTCGCCCAAGTTGAGAGAGCGATGTTGGGGAGGGTCTACGCGAACTTCCGAGAACGCCTCCAGCACTGCATCAACGATTTTGGCCACCTGATGTGATTTTCTACACTTGACTGTCTCAAATGCTATTTCCTCGCGAACCTGATTCCATCAATAAATTTGTTTTTGAGTAAAATTTACTATTTTATGATTTTTTAAAACCGTCCGTCCTCTCTGCCGCACCCTGTATAAGCGGATAAGTTTGCTTTATGAAGGCAGTCGTTTAAATTTGCTGTTTACAAAAGATTTTACAGGCTCACCTGTATTATACCATATAGTGTCTAATATTATGACGTGTAATACAAGGTGTATCTTGACAACTAGATTTTTTGTTTATCAAGATACATAAGAAATGTTTGTAAATGTACAATGTAAATTTGATCCTCAAGCAACCAAATGTCTAGATAGTGTAAATTTAGGATTTTTCCAAGGTTTGCCGTAGCATAGCGCTCTGTATAGGTAAGATTCACTATGTTACGAGGTTCCTGGATTTTTGTATAGGCAAATATGTAAATTTTATGACAGAAATAGTGAACTTTGTTTTATGAATTTTATTTATTTATTTAAACGCCATAAAATGGCTTTTACAATTGAATGATACATCGGAATATATGTGTTCACAAAAATACTATTGCAAATGATACAGTTGTTGATAGAAGTTCAGTGAGACAATACATAATTACACGAAATATCTACTAGTGTATTAATAGTACTACTAGGTTTGTATAAGACCTGACATAAATCGAAGTATGAGGTGTTTATGATAATAGATATTAGTTAATATAAAATAAATTCTATTAAGGTGTAGAATGTTATAATAACAGAGAATATTTTATTTGAACAGAAAATATGAAAAATATAATATTTTATGCATAAAAAAATTACTTGTTTACATGTATAATCTAGCAACATATTATAATAGAGTAATTGGTAGTGAGTTTATTGTTACCTTCAAAATTAATTCTACTTGGAATAGCCAGGCAGTTATCACAATTTGGTTTTAATAATCATGGCTGTCAGCGATTTAATGATGCTTTTGGATAAGAAATAATAATTTTTAATAAAATAATTCATATGATAGCTAACACTATAAGATATCTGGAGTAAATAGTTTAGATGTAGTGAAATATGATATAGTACCCACCCAGAAGAATTTTATCATGCCTAAAATTGATTTTTGTGATTGAGGTATGTTATTATAGCCTTCTTATAACTTTATTCTGTGCAGTTGAATACATCTACTACTTCTGAGAAAACATTGCCAACTGCATTAAATCTAGGTATAAGGCAGTATCTAAATGACTCAGTCCCTTAAGGGTTAAGGTGTTCAATAAATAATTAAAATATATTTAAATCACTCCAGCTCCGATGATGTGTACACTGAATACAGGGAACGTTTCATACAAATGAATAGTTATTATGAATCCATATCCATGAGCATAAGTAAAATAGGTAATAGTGCTGAAAACGAGGAAAAATTATCGGCCACGCAAAAAACGCATGTTACGTACATTACAGTCAGTGGACCGCCGGCTACTACTGAGAATTGCGCATCGTGGCACGGTAAGCGAAACTATACCCCTCTTGCTTACTACCTTACCGATCGGTAAATTATCCACGCTGAATTTTTTTCACAATTTTTCACAAAAACAACAATTAATATTTTTTCTGTTGCGTTCGATAAATCCTTATGTATTTGAAATATATATTATTTGAATTACTATATTATTTTATAGAATTTATTTGTAAAATAAAAATATCCCAGCATGGA
Source organism: Hesperophylax magnus (assembly GCA_026573805.1). Classification (NCBI taxonomy): domain Eukaryota; kingdom Metazoa; phylum Arthropoda; class Insecta; order Trichoptera; family Limnephilidae; genus Hesperophylax; species Hesperophylax magnus. The sequence continues at coordinate 340,520 of JAIUSX010000243.1, forward strand.
AAATTGCTAAACTTCACGTAATATCAAAAATATAAATGTTTTTATAAAAATATCCCGAGCCATTTTACGGTCAACTTTCCGAACAATTTTCCCTAGCGAAAATTTATGATTTTCCTTGTTTTTCAGAAATACAATTTTTTTTTAAATTTTTAAAGTGGAAAATTAAAAAAGTTCACGTAAATTTTAAAAAATTATCGATCAAATTTCCCAGAAGAATTTTTTTAGAAAATTCATTATTTTTAATATCACAAATTTCCAAACGTGAAAATACAAAACTTGGAATAACAAAATCAAAATCAAAAATTTGATAGAAAAATGAAAAGGTTTATATTTAAGTAAATTTTAGCACACATCCTTATAATTGTTGTTGTACATACAACGGGGCAAAACGCCACTATCTTAACTTTAATAAATTGGGCTAAGCCAGTCAAAAAGCCACTTGCAGGGCCCAGCAGGAAAAAACCGTGGCAGCGGGTTTATATCTGCTAGTTTTAATTATTATTTTCCAACGCATAAACGAATTGCTGAGAAACACATAAAATAAACAGATGACAGCACTGACAATGAAATGTTTGAATAGCTTTGTATAAATTAATAAAACGCACGTCGAAGGATACTCCTGCAACAGATAGAGACGAGAATTCGCAGGTTGTAGAGAATGTGGGCTCGAGATGACGCGAAGAATGACGCGGCGAGCTGATTGGCTTAACCGGCCAAGCCCCCAGCGAAGTGTCATGGCGGCCAAGGAAAACCGCGGCAACGGCGCAAGCTTTGAACCGAGCCATGCCACGTGATGTGTAGTGTGGAGACAGAGACGTGAGGGTAATCCGCCCAGAGCCCGAGCCCAAGGCCTCGCATTCTTTCCGTGAATATTGAGTACTAAAGTGTCTAACTACTAATACTAATACATCTGATCACATCTAACACATACATATTGTGATTTGTGATTAGGTTAAGGCCCCGTAGTAAGCTTTCATGTATAGTTTGAAAGGGAGATATATTAATACGAATGTTAGAGGAAGCGCGCTACTAACCGCCCTAAGTTGTACAAATTATATCAAAAATGCAAGGTGGTTCTGCCCCGGGGTTCGACGGTAAAAAGTGTTAAAAATTATGTTTCTACACCAATCTCTCATATAATAAATAACAGCTTCAAGACAGGAATTTTCCACAGCATGTATAAAAAAGCCATAATTACTCCAATATTTAAATCCGATAATCCAGAGGACGTTTCTAATTATAGACCTATTTCACTATTATCTAATTTATCGAAAATCTTTGAAAAAATTGCTAAAAAAAGACTTAATGCATTCATAATAAAACTCAACCGTAAATGAAAATCGATTTGGATTTACAGAGGGAAAAAATACTCAAGATGTCATTGCAAAAATCTCATCTATTATTCAGAGTACCCTGGACAAATCAAATAAATGTATAGGAATTTTCATTGGCCTAAAGAAAGCATTTGACATAATTTCCCATAAAAGACTCGTATTAAAATTAAAAGAAAATGGCATAAACCGCATAGCCCTTAAATGGATAGAAAGCTACTTAACAGAGAGACCTCAATTTGTAAAATTAAACCAAACATTTAATACATCACTAACAAGTAAATTTGGCATTCCTCATAGCACGGTTTTCGGTCCATCATTATTTCTAATATATGTAAATGACATTTTCCAACAGAAAATTAAAGGGGAATTAATTTTTTACGCAGATGACACTGTATTATTAATAAAATGTCAAACATTGGAAATCGTTAATAAACTTGTAAATAAAGATATTAATACTTTAAAATCATGGTTTGTTAATAACCTGTTCACACTTAATGCAAAAAAAACAATATATGTCTTATTCTCCTTAAAGAAAATACCTAATCAGAAAGTTAGTATTATAACCCACAACGAACAATGTGGTAATGTAAACTGTAAACAACACGATCCTATTTGTACTGTAATCAACTCTTCTTCTGATATTAAATATCTCAGTGTAATCATTGATTCAGCCACATTACAGAGCTAGTAAAGAGAATAAGGAAATGTATATATATGTATATATATATTAAAAAATATTAAAAAAAAAAATAAAATAAAAAAAAAATATATATATATATATATATATATATATATATATATATGTGTGTAAAACTTGAAATTAAAATTGAGGAAAATAAAAATAAATTCACACATAAAATTACAAAATGGATTAAAGACCAAAAAAGACAATATTACCAAAATGTCATAGCATAAAATAAAAATAAAACCTACACGTAACACACAAAACCAATATAAACATACATCACTCACAAACACACAAGATTATATTTTAAATGTATTATGTAGATTATATTTTCATATTATAAAATGAAGGCCTCAGCACGGGCAAGCCACCCAGTGAGGCCAACATTACTGGAAAACTTTGAAATGTAAAAAATATTGTACCAAATAAATAATAATAATAATATTTGTTAGGTTAAGAAATATTTTAAATGTGAAAATAATCAAAAATGTGTACTATGCCTTTGTCCACTCTTTGCTTATCTACGGAATCATAGGCTGGGGAGAATCCTATAAAAACAATCTAAACTAAAACTGTAAGTTTCACAAAGAATCATCATAAAAGTAATACTAAAAAAATTGTACTTTTAACAGAATCACTTTTCAAATTGTTTCCAGTACCAAATGTCAATTACATATTTAAGCAAGCTTCTATTATAAAAATGTGCATAGAAAAAATAGCAAAGAATACAAAGAATAATTTTACAAACTAATGAGAAATAGAAATCAATTTATTATCCCTAATTTTAAAACAACACAAATGAAAAACTATTATATTTACCAAGCCATTAAACACTACAATAATCTCCCTTTTGAACTACGCCGTGTTGTCAACCAATCAGAACAAATAAAATTAAATAAAAAATGAATAAAAAAAACTTTAATTAAACATTACATTGAAAAATCAATATTCCATACAAAATATTATTATAACATAAAACTGTAATATAACATGTAAGAATCGTGGCTCCCTTATCAGCCACAAGAACTCCTCTTTTCTGATAAGGTATACATAACTAATGATGATCTAAAATGTAATTGATGTATAGTATAGGTACTATACTTTGTTAAAATGTGAGATGTACTATTTTTAGCTGATTTTATATATTAATTATAACTATGATTAATTATATCTTATGCACCTATGAAATGTAGCATTTATTTTTGGATATTTTATACCACTCAAATAAATAGTGTTAATAACATACATATTTTATATTATTTTATTATTTAAATTCACATATTTTATTATTTATTTAAAATTAACCCCACACTGGATGAGCTGAGAAAAATTGTTTCCTCAGGGCTTATGTCATCTTTGGGGATGCTGTGTAATGGGTCTTCTTTAAGGAAATGAAGTCGAGGAAGTTCTGGGAAGGTAAAAGGTATGAGGGTTGGGTAGGAATCTAGGGATCAGTTTGACCAGGAATGACGGTTTATGGATATATCCCTCCCCTTTCAGTTGGAGGGTTGAAAGGGTCTCCCCAAACCAGCCTCTCCCGATCTGGCCCGCCACGCAGCTGGTTGACAGGCGCATCCTGAACACACCTCACTCGATAAACCCGAACACCACTGCTAAATCACCGAACGTAGCGAACCACTTGGCGTGACCTATAACAGAAACGTTAGTTATCCAATACATGATTCATAGACGATGGATGTAAATCTATCCTTGCTTTTTTAAGTACAGTTTTTTCTTATATGAACAAGCACACCTTTCCTAGAACAGGATATAATAATGCACAAAAGTGTACACTACAAAATCATGTAATATATGTGATCCAAAAAATAATGCTACCTAATAAAGAAAATTTACATTATTCCTCCGTGGTTTCCACTAAACCGAATGAAGAGATAAAACGGTGGAAATGTAAGCCCAAAGTAAGGTCAATTTCACTTTACTCCAAGTGAAATAGTTCCAATATTTATAAAAATATCGAAAGTCTTTCTTGAACAGATGCCAATTTCATTGTCTACCTGGGGCCTGGAATTAGAGAGGTCTAATGGCTTATCTTATTGGCGGATCGTGACTTTTGGATGTGGTATATACATATTTAAAAAATGTCATTATCGATGTGGTTTTAATCGGTTCAGGACACTGCCAAACTGAAATCTTGTGAAAATTTATGATATTATTTTTGAAATATTCAATATTATATCAGATCTTATGTTGGAAGTTGAAAAAACAAAAAAGACAGTATGCACTAATCAAATTACTCACCATTCGAGAGTTTTTCTCTTGAATAACTTTAGATAAATGGTTTTAAATAACTTTACATATACTAAGACAAACAGTTTTTTAAATGTGAATACCGCACAAGGGTCCTAACTGTTTTAAACCATCTGGAGCCAGTGAGATTACGGCATACCCAATAAGGAATTATAGTGAAAAATGTCATGGCTTCAAATACATATAGATTTTATTAATCTGAATATATAAGTTTTATTACATATAATTATACGCAGAATTATTAAATCGTCATTTAAAAACGATTAATCGTATTACTTCACAGTCACGCGTACCATATCAGATATCAATCGTTTTGGCGGGCTTTAAAAAATGTAAACTTTGAAAATTATTTTAATCAATATAAACAAATAAAAAAAATTGGTATTACGTTAGAAGCTGAACATTCATAATAATAAATAATTACTGAAGGTAATGGGGTGGAGAAAGAGAAGGTATAAGATATACAACCGCTTGATAATTTGGTAAATGGTTTTCTGTTTATGTAACAACGAGGTATGTATTAATAATAATGAGGTAATCTGAGGCAAATAAAGCCCAGCCACTAGTACACAAAATAACATTAGAAATTACTAATTTCTCGGGTCATAGTACTGCTCCAAGGCTTCTATTTATCGATATTGTCCAGTACCGATATCTCCTAGTCCCGTGGTCGGCGACTCATTAGTCTAAAGAACCAAAGATCAGCAATAATCTTTGGTACAACGATATGGATTTATTTTGGATTGGATTACGCAGATGGCTGAGAAAAGATCGGAAACAGATTGCCGCTTGCTTTCCGGACACGATTGAGTGGGCTCAAACGTCTAGGGATGGACCTCGTTATCTTCCATCCAGAAGAAACTGCATTTGTAAATTCCTTTCTTTTTCTCTCTCCCTGTTTTTTTTTGCTCAATATATCGATAGAATTTAGAAGCGTTTGTTCTTATTTTATACTTTCATTAGCAAGGAGATGAAATCCTCGCCCTTCTGACTGAAAACAGTATACAAATCCTGAATTTAATTTGCTTCATGTTCTCGTTATGTGTATCACACTTAAAAGGTGAGTGACATTTTTCTACGTCACATGATTATATGTTCCATGGATTTAAAATTTGAAATTTATCTAGAAAAATCTTCCTCCAAGAGAAAAATCGACGACTAAATAAAAAATGTTATTCTCTATTCAATGAGAAAAGGTCTATTTTTCTTATTTTCATCTTGAAAAACTAACGCTCAATTTATATCTAAAGGTTACCAGAGCGTGTAGATAGCAAAAGGTACCTACATCTAAAAAAAGATAGGTAGGTATTCCATCTTCTCCTGGTGCCATCTTCCATCGGGGGTTGGCAACCATCGGGCCATCTTAACCTTCGCCATGAAGGATGTTACGTATTTACTAATATAATTAATTTATTAATTAAGTACCTGCTTATCTTCTAAAAATAAATACGTAATAATAATCCTTTGGTACCTATTTGTTGCGTTGTACACCTATAATAAGGATTTTTTTCAAATAGTCCCAATAAAAGAAAAGCCAAAACAGCATATATAACGACATAATGCAACACTTAGGACGGGTTGTTTCGGAAAATTTGAACAATTCATCAAATTTCAACGTTCTTTTTCGGGTTCTGTGAAAGATTTATTCAAGTTCTGTTTTTATATCATTGTAGGCTAGTTGCTTGACAAAACTGAAATAAAAACAGAACTTGAAAAAATCTTTCACAGAACTTGAAAATGAACGTTGAAATTTGATGAATTGTTCAGATTCTCCGAAACAACCCGTCCTTAGACTGCAATTTTATGTTGTACATATCGTCGCTGTGAAATCAAACCGGCATATCTGCAAAATGCTTGTTTTTCACCAGAGCGCTTTAAAGATTTCGCATATGATATTTTCCTTTTTACGTCCGTTTGGTTCACCTCAATGCCACCTTATGAATGAATAAAATTTAGACGAATACTGCTTATTGAAGTAGTAGTTGCAAATAAATCGAAAATTGCTTAAATTAAGAGTAAAATGCAGATATGCCAGTATGGCTTTAAAATCAGTGTAATATTTGCATTTGTGTCACAGTGGCTTCTTCTTTTGGAACCTGTTTAAGGTATAAAAAAAGACAATGTTGTCAATGAAAAAATAATTTATTGCTTCACAATTTTTTTTATAAACAATTAACATAATACTGCTCTTTCCTTTGCTGGTAACTTCAAAGTTTCCCAATCGTTTATGGAAATCTGAATTGACGGTATTATCCCGGCGGTAACTAACTTTAGGATACCATTTTTCTTCTTCTCATCAATAGTCTCTTGGAATAAGCGTGCATCAGAACAGGATTCACGCTCCCATTGCCCCGTTTATTCCTTTTCTTCGCCTCCTCCCAGGCATGTGATCCGTAGGAGGTTTTGAAGTAAAAGTTGCCGTCGTAAATGAGACAAACATCACACTGATCTTTCTTCAGTGTGAAAGTTTGTATGACTTGAAAAAACCTCTGTACTGGTAGTAGCTGATTCCTGCAAGGTTTGACTCCTTTCTTTCTGTTATATTAGATAATCTCTGTGATCGGCGATAGATTTTCCACCATCGATATACTCCCGAGAACTTTGAGATCTGTAGTAATGACTAGGAACACTTGCGTTTACAGTTGTGGCAAGGAGGCTTCATGCTTCGTTGGTTCACTCTTCCACGGGTTTTAGACTCGTATTCCTCACCGCAGTTTCGCATCTTTCAGTTTGCTAAAGTTTTTTTTTTAAATTTGCCTATTATAATTCATTTTTTTAACCGGGAGAAATTTTACCCGGGTCAGACATTTTGGCATATATGCCGGTTTGTTTTAGTTGAGGCTGCTATAAACGCTTTTGTTAAGTGCAAACCGGATTATCTGCCAATAAGTCATACAATAAGTCATATTTGGTAGTAATAAAAATGTACTATTGTGAGATAATCCAGTTTTACTTACATGATGGACGCATTTCCCCCTTGAAAGTTTTGAAGCAACTGGCGTATTGCGGAATAGGTCTGTCTTCTGATAAAAAAAATGGCGATTCACGCGTAAATGCATACCGGCCCAACGCCATCTGACAGATTTTTATTCAACTATACAACATGCCGGTTCGACATAAAAATAGAAGGGAAAAAAAGAAATTTTTTGACACCAATAACTCAAAATCTCCATGTTTGCATATATGCCGGTTTGATTTAACAGCGACGATATATCTTCAAGCATCTATTTTATAATTTTTTAAAACTTTTATGTTTTACTACATTTTAGGTACGATATTTATAGAATCTAGCTTGTTCACCACTGACAGATCTTTTATATCTTGTAACTCTCCCTCTCATAAACAGTATGGTTACAGTTGAGCCCTTAGCGACAAGACATAGACATAAAACTACGGCTTGGCAACGATAACTTTGCAAGCGGCCAAAGGAGGAACTAACGAAAGAAGGAACTATTTTTTAATCCATATCCGAAAAATCTACACCAGTGATCGGTTCGTAGAAAACGTTAGCTCAACGAGTGGGTAGAGCGGTTATTGGCTAGACCAGAGGTCGGCAAAGTGCGGCTCCGGAGCCGCATGCGGCTCTTTAGCCTCTTAAGTGCGGCTCCCGCGCAAAATTTCACGGACAGGCGCGCAAGACGCGCCGATGGTATCGGCGGGTGACGACTGCGGGGTGCGCGGTGCGAGGGAGACTCTTCTCGCGTTTCAATAAGTCTGGTTGGCGATGGATAGCAGTCACCTCGCCTGTCGCGTTGCTACGGTCACGGTATGGTCACGGTGGTCGGCGCTTGTCGTGTTTGTCGCGCACGTGTTACAAGGGTTTTTATTCCATCCAGCGGCACATTCTACTGGTATATACATCATTCATTTAATATTTATACATATGAATATGAGTAATTTGCCTGTGTTACAACTGACTGTCTTTGTATTTTATTATTTTGTATTGTAGTAAGTTAAAAGTTATTCTATTGTTTCTTTTTTATATATGGCTCTGTTTTTGTGATTATTTAAGTTCTTATTTAAATTCTTCTGTATCTATTTTAAATATTGTAATTTCTCGATTTTTGTATGCTTTGATAATATATTATGTTAAACTGACCTGCTGACAAACTGCTTGAGCAGTTTAGCGGGTATAAATAATAAATAAAAAAAAATAAAAATAAAAATTTGATATATGTATATGATAATAATTTATATTATAATGTTATTTATTTAGTGTTGGTGGCGGAAAAAAATTATATTATAATATGATAGTTATTTAGTAGATATTGGTGACGGAAAAAAATATTTTTGGGATTTTTTATAGGTCCCCATTTCACATGGCTACCAAAAAGAAGCAAAGAAAAACGGAAGATGAAAACCGTGAATTTAGAGTTGAGTGGACCGAGACTTTTGCGTTTATTCAAAACTTAAATGGCCTTCCGACATGTCTTATTTGTAAGGAAAAATTGGCGCATAACAAGAAGTCAAATTTGGAGAGACACTTTAAAAATAAACACACTTCATTTAGCAATAAATATCCTGTCGGTAATGCAAGGAAGAAAGCAGTTGAGGAACTCCAGAAGACTCAAGAGACATCAACTTCTGTATTTAACAACTGGATGCAATCTTTCAGTAATGTTAATATGGCAAGTTTTGTTGTTAGTCGAGAGATTGCTAAGAGAGGGAAACCGTACACAGACGGCGAATACATTAAAAGTTGTTTTGTAAAGGCATCCGAAGAACTATTCCGGGATTTTAAAAACAAGATAGAAATTTTAAAAAAAATTAAAGACTTACCGTTGTCTGCCAAAACAATGAAAGATAGAACACTTAAAATATCTTCGAATATAACCATCCAGCAAATCGAAGATCTAAAATTGGTTTCGGCTTTATCAATAGCAGTTGAGTCTTATGACATAAATGATACAGCGCAAATTTCACTTTTTGTAAGATTTATTTCTCATACAGGTACTAAAGAAGAACTTTTAGGATTATTGCCACTCAAAGGTCAGACGCGTGGAGAGGATATCGCAAACGCTGTAATTGGATGTATGGATAAACATCGAATTTCTCTCGAAAACATTGTGTCGATTTCAACAGACGGGGCCAAAAGTACGACCGGCCACAGAAGGGGGTTTGTTGCTCTTTTGAAAGAAAAAAATAATCACGAGATACTTGCTTACCATTGCATCATTCATCAAGAAGCGCTTTGTGCGTAGACATTTCCAAAAGAAATTTGTAAAGTTATGGAATTGGTGATTACGATTGTTATCTCCATTTTAGCTAAAGCTCTTAATCATCGCCAATTCAAAGAATTTTTAGTTGAAATGGAGAGTGAGTACGGTGATCTTCTGCTTCATAACAAGGTACGTTGGTTATCAAGAGGGAACGTTTTAAAGCGTTTCGAATCGCTGTTTCCAGATATCAAAGTATTTCTCCTCGAGAAGGATGTTAACTATCCAGAACTAACACACGATAAGTGGATTCAAAACTTTTATTTCATGGTAGGCGTTACGTCTCATCTAAATCAACTTAATCATAAACTACAAGGGAAAAGAAATACAATTTTTTCGATGTTAGAAGAAGTCGTTTCATTTGAAAACAAATTATCCCTCTTTGCTGAAGATTTTGCAAGGGAAACATTGTTTCACTTTCCGAGTCTGCTGAAGCATCACCAAGAAAATAATTCTTTCATTGACAAGCACTACTTCAAAACAACCATCTTAAATATGAGGGAAGCATTTCTCAGCAGGTTTCAGGAATTTAAAAACAGCAGGGCGACCTTAGCATTCGTCAAACATCATCTTAATGCTTCGAAAACAGATTTGAATTTTTCTCCGTTTGGCATTGACGTTGGTAACTTTGAAATACAATTGCTGGATTTAAAAAACAAGGAATTATGGAGCTCTAAATTTGAACGTCTTTGTGTTGATTTAGAAATACTGGAGAAGAAAAAAATGTTAGCTTAGTTCACAACACAAGTGGTCTACCTTGAAAGACCTAGAGAAGGAAGACATGATCATATTCAACGCTTGGAATAGTATTCCCAACTGTTATGACCAGCTAAAAAAACTCGCTTTTTCTGTACTATCCCTTTTTGGTTTTACATATTCATGCGAACAATCTTATTCAAGCATGAACTTTATCAAAAGTAAACTGAGAAGTCGTCTTATTGATGACAACCTGGAATCGTGCCTAAAATTAAGAACAACAACATACAAACCTGACTTACTCAAACTTTCGAAGGAGATGCAAGGGCATGGTTCGCATTAAGTACTTATTATGATTGTCATTGTCATGGTTTAATATATTATATTATTTTTAATCTGTTTTTTTTAATTTTTCTTTGTACAATATTTTACGTTACTTAAATCTTACAAAACTGATCAATCAGTTTGATTGTAAGAAATTTCTCATTTTTCCTGTTTATTTGTTTGTAATAAAATAATTATATCTCAACTTAATATTTTAATAGGTAATACATCATAATTACGTAATAGTGTAATACTTAATATTAATATATTTAACTTATTCTTATAATGCTTTTGATCATAATATTCATAATGTACGATAGTAATTATTTTATTTTTAACAATGGTTAACAGATCTAGGTGTTTGTCCATAATATTATTGGTTTTGGATATTATTTGTTTATCACAGATCTAGGTATTTGTTATAGTTCTAGATATTTGTTTTCATGTTCCACGGAGGTAGAATGACCTAACTTTTGTTTTGATTTTTGAATGAGATGCCTCATTATGGATTCCTTAATTTATATATTATTTTTTTATCAACGAATAAAATGTTTATTAAATATGATATCAAGTTTTATTCAGTGTAGGTACCCGTAATTTAATAAAGTGCTGAAATTATAATAAATGTTTGCTAAATCAAAAAAACAGAATTGGCTCTTATTTTTTTTTTAAATCTTTGTAATGTACATATTTGGCTCTTTGGCAAATAAGTTTGCCGACCTCTGGGCTAGATAATCGCCACGTAGATTGTAGCCCATTTTCCACTGGGAGATTTGAATTTACTACAAAACAATGCATTTGCAATGATTTATTTATAATGCGTTGGTAATATAGAATCGAGGTTATTTATTAGCGCCTTGTAGATTGCCTTTGAAGACATGCAAAACTATAATAACAACGATATGACAAGGAAAGTGTTGAGAACAATTATATTTATACGAAGAGTCGCACTGGTGGTAGATACCTTCATCATCGCCTTGGTGAAAGTCGTGAAAGACCACCATTCGGAATTAAAGCGTTGCTTGAAATGGCTTTAGCCGTATTTGGTGACCAGGTACTTCCCCACCCTCTTCTTCCCCTTCCCATACCGAAATAAGGTAAACACTTTCATCACAGCTAAATGAAATAATACAATTTATTTATAACACAACATAATTATACACAGAAATAAGACAAATTTTAACATGGATAAAGATTAAAGTATTTTTTAACATCGACTCCACACACGAGGCCCCGAGGAAAATAAATTCCTCATTTCCTATGCAATCTTTGGGGATGCAGTGCGGAGGGTATTTTTGAGAAGAGGAGGTTTTGAAAATTGGTCACGAAGAGAACCATGTTGTGGGAGAAAGGAAACACGAAAATCTTTCCATAGCCTATTGAACTCTAGAACGAGTCGTAGAAACGACCCGTTCTCGATGTCGACGAAGTATAAATACTAGTTCCTCGGAGCATATTCCATTAAAATGCCGGTAGAACAAGGACAGCATTCCCACCTGACGGCTGTGCTCTAAAGAATGCTATCCGTTTGTTAAGACGGGGGAATCTATCAAACGGACCGCACCCGTTTATGCGACGAGTCAAGGGTTTTCTTCAAGTGTGTTGGGGCTCCAGATAAGAGGTGGTTGCCAAATTCAACAGGAGTTAAAATTATGCAATGGTGATATATTTAAAGTATGTAGTGCAATGTATAGACCTACAGTGCGTGAAAAGATGCCAACAATTATATTTAATATCTGACTTGTACCCGGCGTTGCTCGGGTTATGAATGGTTTGAAGTTCTAGTGAACGTGGAAGGTGGAAATATATAGTATAGTTGTTGCTCGGGCGTCTCCGACTTTTTCTACCGTTCACTATTGTACACCGTATTGTTACTGTTAAAAGAAAACATTATATGTAAATTGATTCTGATGCAGCAATGCAACTAAATAAGCGTCCGGGCGAGTAGGGGGAGACCGGGGACAGTTGTACCAATTTGACTTTTACCATTTTTTACGTCTTAGGTATAAAGTTTGTGAATAAATACTTATACGGCAGATAATTTAGTTATCTACCAAATTTTAATATTTTTTTTTAAAAATCTTATAGAAAATAAGCTATAAGCGCGTAAACAGAGGGGGGATACAACAAATCACTCCGACTGCGGGGTCAGTTGTACCAGTAGCGGAATGTTGATTAAAACACAGAATCTAGGCTCCTAGGCAAGTTGTTCAATTTTAATAATTTCGGCGACGAAAAACTGCTATTTTCTAAAATTACTATTCAAAATTTCAATCAAATTTAGCATAATTATAAGATAATAAACATCTAAGAGCCCAGATGGGCGTGAAATTAAAATTAAAATAGTTCACAATTTATCTGGCCTCAAGAAAACTCGTATCATTGAAGTTGAAATGTTATCACGAAACTTAACTATTTCATTTATTTTACGCCTATTAGGGCTTTTACATACATATATAACAATATTTATGAAATTATACTTGTAAATTGTGCAGGAAATGACTGTTTAAAACACTTGCACAAAAATACATGTAAAGGAATAAGTACTAATAAGTACCTACCTAGAAATGCCCAGGATCCCTTTGTGTTTGAATTATGAATTTTTATTTTATTTTATGAGCTTTTCAAATGTCATTGATGTGTTGTCTTGGTTAAACAGCATTATTGTTTACTCGCTATGTGGCTGACATTTGAGTGATTGAAATATTTAGTTTGGTTAATATAAAATTATCAACCAATAAACTTTAAATGTCGTTTTATAAGACAAATTAAACCATGGATTTTATTTAGAATGCAATTGAAAAAAAAATGCTTTTGACGCTCAAAAATTTCTTCTTCCAATTGCAAACGTCCGGGTTCCACTGTTTCTCGCGGGCTACTGGCGACATGTCTGCACGTGTCAGGGCCATCGCCTGGCGACGCATGAAAAGCACACTTATTATAGTTAGTGAGTTATTCGCTTTCGCACTACTGACCAGTGGTACAATTGTCCCCGGTCTCCCCTACCTACCTATTATTATTCATTTTTAGTCCTCAAACGATCGAATATCAAAATCGCCTCGGATCTCTAACGGAGCAACATTGAATCAAATATAGATAAGTGAAAATCTCACACCAAACATTTCACTGACAGACTCAACATGAGTGCTTTATTTATGGACTCAACCAAAGGTCATCAGTAAATATGCACGCAATGTAATCATTAATTACATTCACTAAAAGCATTCGGTATTTAATAAAAACATGGACAACGAAAAAAGAATAAGGATCAATAAGATGGCTATGGAAATGGCCGTCAGAGAAACTGGTTTCCAAAAATTCATATTTGCTTCGTCAATTCTTTCCATCCTTTTATTCACGGTGATATTTTCCGCTTTCTGAATTAACCTGGCTCGAAAGTGATCAATATCATTGGAAAGCGATTGCACGTTGTTGCCAGTATCACTTTCACGAATGGCAATAGAATCCATCGCATGACCTAATCTATATTCCGGGTTTTCTGCTGTCCTTGTCACCTCCAGATATTTTTCCTCTGGGAAAATTGTCTCCTCCTGGGAAATTATCTCTTCCAGAGAATTCCTAAACTTCAATGAAGTTATACCCTCCGGGGAAAATGCCTCTTCCAGAGAATTCCTAAGCTCCGTAGACGTTATCCACTCCGGAGGAGTTGTCCCCTCCGGAGAGGTTGTCTCTCCCAGAGAAGTTTTCACCTCCGGGAAATTTGTCACCTCTGGAGAAGTTGTATCCTCGGTAAAAGCGTTCACCTCGAGAAAACTCGTTGCCTCCGAAGATGTTGTCTCTTCCGGGGAAATTTTTTCCTCCGGGGAAAATGTCTCTTCCATAAAATTCCTAAACTCCGAAGAAGTTATCCCCTCCTGGGAGATTGTCTCTTCCGGGGAAGTCATCTCTTGCACAGAGGTTGTAACATCGGGAGAAGCTGTCTCTATCGGGAAAGTTGTCAGCTTTAGAGAAATTATCTCATCCGTAATCGTTTCATTGGTAGTACTTGCGTGAGGTGTTATTTCGAAACGGTCAATGGCTACGAGTGGAAAACCGCCCACGAAAGTCGATAAAAGCTTTACCTGTAAATGAAAATAAGAAGTGTTTTATATCATCGCAATCCTTAGATTCACATGGAGATTTTTCACAAAATGAAAATAAATAGAAACTATCCTAAAATTGCCCGAAACCAGTGGAGGAACTACTGCATGGCAAATGGGTGGCTAATTCCATTTTAGGCGACGTTTCAATTCTTAACGGTGGTCGTTCACCAGGGCGATAATAATAATAGGTATCTAACACTCTGGCCATTGCTACAAATAGATTGCCAAATCAACAATCATGTAAAACAAGCACCTGAAGACGTGAACTTGAACCTAAATACGCTACTATCCGGTGAAGTCGCTGTGCATATAAGGAATGATGAATTATGTGAATATTCAAATATTTAAACAACCATGGATAATACAAACAATGGCATGGATGCTTCCAACCGACTATCAACTGCACGGACTATCAACGCGGCATAGCCATCGGAAAAGACGTTTGTGAGTAGGTAAAAATAAAGGTGGGGCGCCGCTATACATAGATGCCATTCGCAGTAGTATGGCGTGGCGAGGTTTCATACCAATAATGATTCATGGCCCATCTCCCTTGATACTTACCATAAACAATAGAACACAACATAAAAGAATGTTTCCTTCGTCAGTTTCTATAAATATGATAACCTCAGCATCCTGCTTTTACAATATCAACCTGTTATATAACCTCAGTACCCTACACTGATGAAATCAACTTGCTGGATAACCTCAAAATCCTACTTTGACGACATCAACTGGCTGGAAAACCACAGCATCTTGCGTTGACGACATCAACTTGCCGGATAACCTCAGCGTCCTGCTTTGACGACATCAACTAGCTGAAAAACCTAAGCATCCTGCTTTGAAATTATCAACTTGCTGGATAACCTCAGCATCCTTATTTGACCTCCACCATACGATGAAGAAGGATTAACATATACCTGGGCGTTATCTGGTACTTCGCCCAGCTCTTCTTTGAAAGTGCCCCATCCTTCAAACTCTAAATTTGGTTTGTAGACATTGTCCCCGACAATGATTTGCAATTCCACCCCTGGGTCGATAATTCTGTAGTACATTTTGATCTGGGAATCTGGCTCCAAGGGGAGAGAACGGGTCGCCATACAGCCAGAGTTGCAGATCTTAAGAAAGTAGCCATTGGAGCTGTGAGGAGAAGTGATATCGGGATCTTTTTTGTACTCTTCAACTGTGAACTCGTCTCCCTTGCAACCTTCCTCCGAAACAAACATGTCCTTGCTCCCTGGTCCAAAGTTTATAATAATGGGACCCCTGCTAAAGCACTCTTGATTGAGCGACAAAACGATGATTAATATTGCTAAAAAACTACACGAAGACATTTTCCTGTGCTATTTAAAATAAATAACCACTCACTGCACAGAACACAGTATAAAGATTCTGTAAAAACTCTATTTTTAAAATTAAATATTATTTTGCTAGTAGTCGTTCCTACTCATTGAGGTCCTACATATACAGACGGGCTGCAGTAATTTCAAAGTAAGTCAAAAGCAAGACAATTCTAGTGCTTTTTTCTTCCTAGTTGTAGTACTAAATTGCCAAAATGCGTCAAAATGCCCCGTGTTTCGATGAGAAAATGTTTTCATTACTCCGCAAAAACTAGTAAAAGCCATTAAATAAGAATTCATTCTTAAATACAAACAAATTATTTTAATAGAACAAAAATATTATTTCAACAAATATTATTAAAAAAACTGTTTCCACATGAATTGTTCTTGAAAATAAACTAAATCTCCAATATAGAAGAAGAAGATAATACTAATGAATCTAAACGAACCATTAAAACAGAACAAGATGTTAATTTTACTTATCCTAACGAAGAAGCTATTGACTTTA
This sequence comes from Hesperophylax magnus, assembly GCA_026573805.1. Lineage (NCBI taxonomy): Eukaryota > Metazoa > Arthropoda > Insecta > Trichoptera > Limnephilidae > Hesperophylax > Hesperophylax magnus. Next base: position 356,991 of record JAIUSX010000243.1, read on the forward strand.
AAACATGTGGACTATTATTAATTAAAAGTGGTGTACACAAAGTGTTTCATTTATATATAATATTTATAATCATATATATTATATATAAATGATATATATTATATATAAATGATATACATTATATATAAATTATATATATGATTATAAATATTATATATCTATATATAATACATTGATGGTTATAACCTTCAAAATAAGTCAAAAAAGAGAAAGTTGTTCCTAAATCTCTTTAGTTTCTCGTAAAAAGATTGTGAAGGAGATTGTAGATGAATTTAATCTGACATTGTCGATCACCCTTGTAGAGTCCTGTAGAAATAAAGCTGATGTACTCACTAGGGTTTCCTGGGCAAAGAGTAGCCATGACAGGAAACGTTGTGAAAGAGACTCCTCAGAGTGTGAAGAGAGGTGGGAGAGACTTGAAAGTGACTCTTCATGCTCAACATCACTTTGGAGTAGAGCCAACGCTCCGTCTTGCCCGGCTGGTCGATCCCGAGGTGAGAAGAGAGGACGTCGATAGATTCGTGCTTTTCTGCGTACAATGCAGGACAATAAGGAAGTTGAGTGAAAAATATTTTGACTTTTAAAAAATATGTTCATGTAGATCAAAAAATATCGATTCTAAATATATAAATATATTTCTATATTATTATTCTTAGAATTAGTTTAACGTTCTTGAAAAAGCATTAAATAGCAATAAACTGAATACGCTCCACGATTGGTCGAAAGAATTCTGACGTCACATGTGCCGAGACTTGTACGTAGAACGCTTCACTGCAATGCCTATGGTGCATCTCTTTCTATTACATGAGAGATGGTCGGTTTAGATGAGAGAGGTGTATAGGCCAAACGTTTATTTGGGTCAAACCACAGCCTTATGCCACAGTCGGTCTTCAGTAAAAACGGTTTTGCTTCCTATCTCGTAAAATACTTTTTAAGTTTAGTAGTGGATGGTTTGGTGTTCATGTAATACAAAATCTGTTAAAAAAACTACATACCATGTCAGAAATCGGATATATTCAAGCCCAGTCTGACAACCTACCAATACACGACAGAATAGAATTTCGCTTCTCGCATCTTTTCATCGCAAAACACCATTTTTTACGAATAACTGCATTTCTAGGAACGGCGATAAATTGCTTAGGGGCCGTTCAAGTATTACGTAAGCAGATTTATTACAATTATTTACCCCCTCTTCCCCCTTGTCACCAAAAGTAAGCAAAGCTCTTAACCCCCCCTCCCATGCTTACGTAAAAATTGGTACCTATATGCATTTTTCTATTAATGTATTCTGTTTTAAGCGAGTACCTAAACTTATTTATTATTTGTGGGAATCCCCGAATATGTATTCTGTTTTCAAACATAGACAATGTGTGGGTTGCCAATGTGTAAAAAATAAATAACTACTGCTGAGCAGTGCTGACGTAATCACTATCTCGACCCCCCACCCCCCATGTCATCAAAAATAAGCAAAGCAAAGACCCCCCTGCCCCCTATAGTGCTTACATAATACTTGAACGGCCCCTTATCGGGTGCAATAACACATGTATTTTTACACATCGGAACAATGCAATAATAATATGTATTATCTGCCGACATTTTTTAATGTTTTGTAAACAAAAGACAACACGCAACTGACAGCCATCTGACACGTCAACAAATAGCGGCGGCAATACCGTGCCAGGCGGGGGCATGGCGGGAGAAGCAAATATTTTAACTTAAAATATTAATTTAACTATGAAATCTTAATCAATTTTCTTTTTTTAATAACATCAATTCTAATAGACGGTTAACATTGGTAAAAAAATTACTGGAATTCCTTGTTGAAGAATTAAATTTTTTTCCATACAAAATGCTTAAGCGACGTGGTTCTCACAGTTTGAATGACGTCACACCCACACCCCGCCTCTTACCGCTCGGATTCCGCTCGTTTTGGCGGGCTTAGTAAAATTTAAACTTTGAGAATTAATTTAATTATGAAACAAACTTTAAAAAAAAAAAAAAATACCAGTATTTAAGTTTGAATGCGAACATTGATAAAAAAATGGACTCAACTTCCTTATTGACCCACCGCCATCAACCCATGAAGCGGGTAATCTTAATGTTGTGACAACCTGGAGTCGTTTGGCAGTTGATGGTACTCATTTCGGTAGGAAATGTTTCCTCACACTTATCAGTTATTATGAGTCAGAGAATGCAGCTTCGATTGTCAGACATTTGAAAGAAGTGTTTCGGGAAAGAGGCCCTCCCAATGAAGTTCTCATTGACAATGGTAGTGCATTTCGTTCCTACAATGTTGCAGATATGTGTAAGAGATGGAATGTTCGTCAAAGATTTCGCGCGGCATATCGACCAGCTGGAAACGGTATAGTTGAACGACATCGTCGAACAATAAAGAGAACTGCAGCCAGAAGTGGAAGCGATCCCCTGCAGGCAGTGTTTTGGTACAATCTGGCTGCGAAGAGTCAGGATGATCAAAGTATTGCGCCGTCTAGTATAGTTCACACTTACTCGTAGAGACACCCTTCTGCGCGAGTGAATATAGAAGAGGAAGTATCGACTGAGTTCCAAGTGGGCGATCTTGTTGCGGTCAAGCCAGTAGATGGGAGATACACATCGCTCTGGAGGCTTGGAAGGGTGATAGGACTTACTTCAGTCAACAACATTGAAGTAGATGGCATACCGAGACATGTGCTTGACCTGTGGAAGATGCCTGACAGAGAACAAACTGGGTCTGAGGAGAGGCGAGATGGAGTTGCCGCAAGTCCCACCATCAATATTTTGGGTTTGTTTGAAGAGGACAGTGAAGAACCGGATCCGGATATGCATCATGAAGAGATCCACTTGAATAGATATGGTGACATTGAAGGAGAGATAATCACAGAACAACGACCTATTAGGACGTGAAGGCCTCCGGGTTAAATCAATTCGTGCAGTGATGATGACATCAGGAGGGCGTGTGGTGATAAGCAGGTACCACGGTAAAAGCGGTGAACGCAACCGCAGTGGCACACAAAACAATAGAGCTACGGTAGAGCGTCACACGATGCAGAAGAGAACAGTTTTAGACTACATGTGACAATTTCTTCTCCAAATGTATAAATAATATTACAATATCATTATTACTATTTACGTTATTTTAGATACCTAAATTTATATCACATTTAACAAACATGTAATACAATTGCTTTTTTTACTTTCTCACTGCAATGTACTTCCTACATTTCAAAATACATGTACCTACCATATTATTAATTACTTATAAATAAGTACAATAATGTACACTCCTCTTCCAACTACAAGCTAGAGGCGAATCGAAGAGTAGTATTCAAATCTCATAATATGTACAATATGTAAATACCAAAAAAAAAATTATATATATATATATTTATAAGGTTTCTACTTAGAAAATATCAATTTAGAAGTTCACTTATTTTTAGTCGAAACCATTGACGAGATAAACTGATAGAGTTGTGTTGTGAGTTTGTTTGCGAACACAGGTTAACTATATAATGGTATATAGTTCTACATATACACGTGATATGATATCTTAACTTTATTGATTATATAAACACATTACAATAATTTACAAATGTAGATATTTCGAGGCTGATTTAGAAAAAATGATATTTTTTTAACGAAACTGCCCAGCTCAATTGAGAAATTATTTATCGTGTTTGAATTGGGGAGTGACGTCATTATGGTTTATAGAGTTTAAAATTTCGTTAATTGAGGTACATAATAGTTATAAACCTAGATGATAAATTTAAATATCATAATTAAGAAAATCAGAAAGTAATAACAAATATAACTGAAATAATATAGAATATAAATAGGAATAAAAATACATGTAAATTTTTAGGTAGGTAATAATAGAAGGTACCTAGGTACAGATCTGGTTGTAAATTGTTCAGACAGAGCTGGCAAAATTGTAAGAAATGGGTACTTACCTAATAAAATGCAACAACAATAAACTCATACTAATAAAATCACATTCCCGGGACATAATAAAAATATTTCGAATCTCATATAATAAAATTAGAAGATATGTAAAAAAAATATCTTTAGGTTCATAACACGATTCAATCAATCAAATTACAAATGTATCGAATGAAATTAAAACTTGTGATTACTGTCTTTTCTAAAAGTTGTTTGATATGTGATTTGCAAGCTTTTCAATTTTTTGAGTATTAAAGTTGATTGGAATGAACCAGAAAATCCAAATTCTGCTGCCGATGTCGAGGCTTCTAAAGAGGTTTTGAGTTCACAGTAATTGACATATGGACACCACAATACAAACAACAATGTAGGAAAACGTTTTTAACATGTCATTGATTTCATTTTATGACCATATAATATATTTTTTATTGAAAGGATTTTAGTGTTTCATGCTTAATAAATAATTTCTAGGCAGGGTGGTACGGTCATCCAATTATCTTTGAGGAAAGCGACTACCCCGCAGTATTCAAGCAGAAGCAGCGCAGTGCACAGCAGGGTTTCAGCTCCTCTCGTCTTCCCGCCTTCACTCACGAGGAAGTCGAGTGCGTCAAAGCGACCTGCGACTTCTTCGTACTAAACCACTACTCCAGTTCATTATGTAACCTTGTTCCTGCCAGGATTATGCCTATTGTGATGCCGTATTGGATAGTAATTATATAATGCAAGGTATAATTCCATCGTTCTAATACATTAATGATTTAACCTATTATGTAGCTATAATTTACTGTCTTGCTGAAATAAAAATACCTAACAAGTAATTGAGTTTTTCATTTTCTGTTACTAGCAGAGAAATATCAAGATTCGATGCTTCAAAACATTTGACTTTTTATTTTTATAATATTTTAGGCTAATGAATGGGGCAGGCTCCGAATGAGAATGATATTGTCTATGGTTCGCGTATTTTTTTTGAGTTTCCTCTATCCTCGTCGCTGGTGTGTCTGACGTAACCAGTTGTAGCCAAGTTACACGAAAAACAAATATTGGTATATATGTGGTTCAACAGTGGACCAACTTGCTAGGTAGAAAAAGCACGGAGTTATCAATCTAGTGGATGGTTTATTTATATATAAATATTAAATTAATTTTTGCCTTTTGATTTCTAGGTCCCAGACATCACAATTTATTTACAATTTTATTTTTTATTAATTTCTCAAATAAAACATTTTTAAAGGCTTGTTTCGATGGGAAATTTCTGTGTCATGTATTTTTTGTGAAAGGTTCGTTACATGATAGCAAATACCTTGGAATATTAATAACTCCTTTAAAATAATGAGTGTATTTACCAAAGATATTAGAAGTTCTTCTAATATCTTTGGTATTTACTAATGTTGTCTGGCAACTCTTTGCCGCTAAGAAGTGCTAGAGTGGCTTGTGAGCATGACATAATCATGCATAAAATCAAATAAAATGTGTATCATACTGTCGTCGGAAAATATGGATATGTCAGAAGTTGGTAGTATTATCTACAGTATTTGATAATAGTCATACTAAACATATATACTATAACTTTTGCAAATGGCGCCAAATGTCGATTCGGTTTTGACATTTGTGAAGTAAACAAACGCAGAATACAAATCGACAAGACATGAATCGATTTACTCCGCAAGAACGCGGAATAACAAGCAGTACCAACGTTTATCATAAAAAAAAATACAGCAAAAGAACATCGGGTGATTACTTTTGCCCCATCCTGTATGTTATATATAGTATGAGGTTATAATATTCACTAATAATACAAATTAATATAATTTTAGTTTTATTCAAGTACTGTTATTTTAAACTGTTATAGCGTTTGTAGTTGATATTTTTCGAATAATATGTCTTTTTTTATCTAACATCTTATTATTTTTATTCATATCAATACTCAAATGTTATTCTATAAAAGCGAAATGAATGAGAGTGAATACCACAATTGATTTTTTTTATATCATTATTTTATATCTAAATAATCTAAAATAAATTTGCAATTCGCGTCTGTCTGTTTATGCGCTTAGTTCTTCTAAACTACCCAAGGGTAAAATTCGGTTTATGGGAGTCACTCGAATAACCGAAATTGAACTTGATTTAGACTAATTTGGGGCTGGGGAATCCGAATCTGTAAGAATTAGGTGGGGGTCGGCACTATTAACTGAGTTATAGGGTCTTGAAATTTTGTACGCGATACATAGAAACCATGTTTTATTTATCAATTATGACATAAGAAAATCAAATTAATAACTATTTTAATACTTTTGAAATTTCAGTAATGCCAACCAAAAAAAGAAAAGTGTTGCCATATAATAATAATATTTTTTTACAAAATAGGTTAGGTTTTTAGTTTGGGTTAGAGTAGGCAGAAGAACATGGGAAAAGGGTATTAGAATTAAATCACAAACCAGTCTATACAAACCTAGCGTAGCCCACAAATTACTTGAAAACTGGGATATAACTCTAAAGGGGACGCGAGCAGGCGTTATTAACCCAGCGTATCTTGAGAGAACTTCATAGAGTTTTCACTATCATTTAGAATTTAGATAATTTCTTCCGAAAGGTTTACATATATAATACATGCATATTATATTTATAAAAGTAAAAAAAATATTTTTTCGAGCACCACATTGCTAACGCTGGCTAAACCTTATGAAATACATCAAAATAATTTACTACGGAATTGTATATCTTTAAAAAGCTAGTTGGTGGCTGTCTATCTCCTAAGGACAACCCCCAGCAACGCCAGCTAGTATTGGTACACGTCAGCTAGTATTGGTACACGTCAGCTAGTATTGGTACACGTCAGCTAGTATTGGTACACGTCATCTAGTATTGAATAAATAAATAATAAAAAGTATGTATTTTATATGTTCTGTACCCCATCACTAGCGTTAAGTACTTCGCACTTCCACAGCTTTATTGAATATTTTTGGTTCTTGAGAAAATTTTCCGTCATTATTAACCATAATCGTATATTCATAGTATTTATTATAAAGCTTGTCAGATAAGATGTTTTCATTGTTTGGACAATTCGTCAGAAATATTACAACCAGATGCTCTTACCCCAAATCCGGGGGAATTGCATTTATCTATTCGTTCAATTTTCAAATGCCTCAAATACCAGCCATCCTAGGAGGTAACTTCCTGTTGTTAATAGATTTATGTTAGGAAATGATTCATGATCAACCTATTAGTGTGTCAAGGGAATATGACAATCACATTTTGTCGGAGATCAGTTGAAAATCCACCTCGAAGATTTATATGTAGCATTTACCCCGATTCACCTTATTTAATTGAGAATTGAACCTTCCTCCCCAGGGACTGGAGTCAACCGCGCTGACAACTGACCCAAATCCCGATTGGGTAGGTCCGACATTTATTTCGTATGTTAACTGCTGTAATGTCATCCAATTTCAGAGAAATTCGTAAATGTCCAAAAGTTGATATAATGCATTGTCATCGAGAACAAATCTATCTGCCGAGTTTCAGATCGATCGGATGTCGGGAAATGGGTTTATTTCAATTTGCATTATTATTTGCTAAATTAAAATATCATGTAATTTAAAATTAACCCCGTGTGATTATTATTTTGTGCATATATTTATTTCTCTTTGAAAATTTGGCTCCCATTTATAGATAGGTACACTCGCTTAAGTCTCCGGCGTTGCCAGGTCTTTACACAGATTTATCGAAATCAGATGTAGACAGTTATTTTCCTATTATTTAGAATGGCAAAATTTCACCGAGAATTATCAAAATGGTGCTTTAAGGGTTGGTGGGTGTTCAAAATCTCATTTTTTCTTCTTTCTGTTTTGAAGATCAAATTTCATAAATCTCGGAATAAACCTGTGGATTTGTAAAAAAAACAAACCCACGCCGGGATACTATTCTTTATACGCGGTGTCCGAAAATTCGATTTTGTGGTAAAACTTTTCGATTAGAGATTTTCGAAGTTGGAATTTTAGTAGTCAAATTTTAATAAAATGTTTTACTAGGGGGTATATCAGCTATTTAGTCTTTTAAAATGCGTCGAAAAATAGACCCGGCTCCAAAAGTTTTTTTAACCGTTAGCTGCCGATAAAAACGCTCAAAGTTGCTCAGTATGACCAAAAAAAGATTATTTTTTCTCTATGTGATGTAGATTCACCAGTTTCTACATCACATATAGTGTGTAAAGATGTAGAGAGATAGATGATTTTATTTAACTTTATTATTATTTACCATTATTTGTCAAGATTTTTTTATCGACTTTATGTCCGGGTTAAAACTTCCCCACGGGAAAAACCAAACCCTTCCACAAATGATCATCTAGTCAATCCACATTATGCAAGTGCATTATATAAGCATAATAAATACAAAACAATACAAGAACAACACGCCAACCCATCAGAGATCAAATGGGAAAATAATTCACCGACTCCAGATATTTTCATATCAGATGGTTCGGCTCGGCAGAACTCCTAACTGGACCTATAAATCCTACTGATCCCTCAATATAAATATTTAAAAAATCTTTCGTAATCCTACATGTATTTAAAATGATTGATTTTTGCATTTTTATACATAAATCCTTTGATAGATCTAATACGCCTAAATTTTGAATGAGAGAGCTGGGTATAATGCCAGTAGCCGAAATAACAAATGGTAATATTTTTATAGTCTGAGAATGCCAAATAACGGTATTATCATTATGTCCATTATTATGTTATTTTATTATTATTATTTTTTTAATTTTATTTATTTATTTAACACCCAGAGGGCTTTTACATGGTTGGTAGTATAATTTTAATTTGACAGATACTTTGAAACATAAAAAATAAGAATAAAATTACATTTGATAAAAGCTATGCAACAAGTCATACAAACACAAGAAACAAAAACAGAAAATTACAGCTATTGGTAGGTTTACATGATGTGTTTAGGAGTATTGTTGAAATAAATGTTTTGAATGGTCCACAAAACTTGCCAAGTAGGTATTGAATATGTCAACATCACCCAAGTAATTATTTCCCATGGTGTGAAGTCGTTGTATCGGAGAGTGGGCAATGTAGTTACGCTTATGTGTGCTGCTGTAGAATATTGTATTTTGTCGTGTTGTTACTGTGGGTGTGTGTATGTTTATAAGTTGCAGGAGTTCACAACAGTCGAATTTAGAGTTAAGTATTTTGAATAAGAACGTTAAATCGTTTATTTTACGTCTATCTTCTAATGTATGTATTTTTAGAGTATTTAATAAGAAATTGTATTTTAAGTCTTCGACAGGGATATTTAATTTAAAATTTATAAAACGTAGAAATTTTTTTTGTATTCGCTCAATGTTAATGTGAATTTTGTAAGATGGAGACCAAACTACTGAGTTATATTCAATTAGACTTCTTACTAGAGATACGTATAATAGTTTAATGGCTTGTAAAGAATTAAAGTTTTTAGTTGTTCTTAATACGAAGCCTAGTGTTTTCATACCTTTGTTCACAATTTGATGGATATGATTGGTGAAACTTAAATTTTTCGTCCAATATAATTCCAAGATCTCTCATTTCCGTGACTCTTTCTAAAGCTATGTTATTGATGGAATATTCGAATAAAACAGGATTATTATTGTTATGTATTTGTGTCCATACTATTCAAAATGACAATTGAAGTAATGTAGATCTGATAGTATTATCATTCTAATGACTGTACAGTTTTGGATTGTTGTAAACGGAGGTGGCGCGCTCTGTTATTTTCAAAAACAACCGTTGAAGTTTTCAAACCGAGACAGCGGGTTTTATCTGCTAGTGTTCTAATAGTTCATTACCAGCGCACACAAGGGTCGGCAATAAAAATATCTTTTATCATTGCTATGGAATCTCCAAAATACCGTCATAAATATTACCTAAGTTAGGTAGCATTACAACCAATGAATCTAGACTCACCGAGAATTTATACAAAGTAAACTTCGGTGTGTCATTAATCATTATTATCGTTATAGGCCCTCCTTTTGAGTCCTCCTTCACTTTTGCTACCCAAGGAGGGAAGGACACCGACGCGCGACGCTCTGGACGCCTCTGCGATATTTACTTGATCAATTCGGCCCATTGGTGACCTTCCTCTGCTTCTCCTACCTCCACTTTGCTAGAGACCATGAGTTTCTCCAGGATTGGGTTCACAGTTTAGAGAGCAACGTGTTCAAAAAATCTATGTAAAAGCCTAGTTAGTATCTACTTATCTAATTACATTGTAAAAAAATGGAAACAGGATATATTAATTTAATCGTGAAGAAATTATGTTTCGGAAGCATAATTTAAAGAACTTTCTTAAAATATTATATTAAAGGACAAGGCAAATACTCAGAATAGTATTGTATATAAAGGGATGAAATACTATAATGCGCTGCCGGAAAATCAAGCAAGAAAAAATATAGTATATTTATATGTAACAAATTAAATGTACAAATTACTAAAATAAAATTAATAAATAAATAAAATAAAACACATAATCTTAGCTATAATACTGTATTTTTTAAAAGTTGTTTCCTTTATGCGTTCATACATTTCTATTGAAAAAATATTTTGTTTAGTAATTTACATTTATATTTTTTATTGAGTTATTTATTTTTATTTATTTGTATTCTACTCAAGCGAAACGATAGGAAAACCTTCAATTTATCTAAAGCATATTTTTGGTATTAATAATGTACACCAATTCGTTATAAAGATTAATCAAAAAGTGATTTGACATTAAGCTTCGCCTTAAGCATTCCTCGGGCGTCCCCGACTTCTTATACCATTCAAACAACTCTCTAAACACTCCTAGCACTTATAAGCTCAAACATTGAAAGTTTTAGCGATATCGGTTAACTCACAAACATACACAGGCTGAATTTTTATATATTACTAGCTGACGTGTACCCGGCGTTGCTGGTGGTTTTTCCTTACAATTCCTTAGTAAATTATTTTGATGTATCTCAAAAGGCTTAGCCAGCGTTAGTAATTAATGTACCCGACTTTTCTCTAGTTTCAATAAATAGAATATCCATGTATTGTATACATAAACCTTCCGGAAGAAATTCGGTAAATGGTAGTGAAAAGCCTATTAAACTCCTTTGCATAGTTTAGAAGAACTGAGGGCACAAACAGACACACACACGGATAGTGACTTTGTTTTATACTATTTAGAGAAGAAGATTATCACTATCATCAGTGTATTTACTTATGCTGGTACCCTCAACATTTTATAATTTATTTCAGTAGTTACCTGCAGTAGATAAAAATAATGATTTCCACGAAACATTGTCGGTTAACTCCTTTTCTCTTAAATCAATGATATTTTCGCATACTGTTATTCTAGTTTTAACTACCTTTTAATGTTCTGGGTAAATTATCATACCTAACTCATAACAATACAATTCCCATTTAACCGGCCGTAATGCAAAAAATAACATAGGATTAGTGGAAGCAAGTAAGTAGCTACTTTCTCTATTTCTCATGAAAGCCCAATTATCCTTAATCACATTGTAGCCATAAATTAGGGTAATTGCAAGCGGGTAAAACCAATGTCATCAGAAGGACGGATGGATGACTCATCTCAGTAATTTTGACAAATATTAGTATTGACGTTTATGCTACCTTCGATCTCAAGTCAACTAGAGTCTTCAGTTCTGAACCATACTCCGCGGGTGAAGGGTCTGAAGCCTTCGCCGGTCCGAAGTGTCAAAAAATATAAATTCTTCAACAATCCCGCGGACATTATAACATCACATTTTTAATTCAGTTCTGTAATATTTGTCTGATGTGACTGGCCTTTAGAAGTGATTAAAAAGTTATACAATTTGGTTGAAATTTGAGGTTTTTGAATACCAATTATTACACATAATGGCGTTCTCCAGTTATTTAAGCCTCAAACCACAGCTGGCAGAGTTTAGAAATGGACCTGATCGGGACAATATGAGTGAAGTAAGGATATTGATTTTTTTTAATCATTTTCGTAATATTTTTGTGATTGTTTTAAAATTATTCTCACGTGCCGCCTTTGAAAAAATATAGACGTTTTCATCCCATAAATAAACGGGTTAACTAAGTTCTTTACGTTCAGCAGTTATTATTAATCTTTTTTAACGTGTTTATAAATATGTGTAGAAATTAATTAAAAAAGTCTTCTTAATTTCCTGAAATGATAACTTATATTTGTGATTATTTATTACTTATCAAATTTAGTCGTATTTGCTAAGGAGTCAACAAAATAAACGTATATTTGCAAATATATTTTTTTAACGAAAAATGATGCCAGGCCACAGATCCAGTGTAAATTTAAGTTTCTCGTTACTATCACAATATTGTGAGACTGTGCGTCCATATTTTCCATAGTATATACATTATTATGACTCACTTTCGGTAGTAGAAAATAATATAACCATTTATTTTTACAACAATAATATTTATGTTTTAACATCTTTCAAAATAAAACCTGAATTTTTCAGGAGAATCTTTAACAAACTGAGAAATGTTTTTAGAAAACTTTTTGGATTTGCGGCAAACATATAACAATAAATTCCGGATAACTCTAGTAGAAAATAAACATTTACCGATTCCCGCCACTGCTTTCTTCCTACTCGTATATCAAAATGAACCCATTCAATTTTCTTTCAAAATGTCCCTCAATTAACGTTTGATCAAATGTATTTAATAAGAAGAAGAAAAAAAACTCTCGAAACCTTTCCCCTCAAGCAAAGTCCCAACTATATCAGGAAACATTGACCGGGTCTAATCCCTGTTATTATTGGATAACAAATTCATAATCCCCTCCACACTGCAGCTCCAAATATGACACAGGACAGGCCTCCTGTCTGAAATTTACAACGATTCGCATTATACGAAGTATTTAATGTTGCCAGGTTTCCGACTCGGGCACTGGGGGCTCCATGAACTCTGTAATGGGGTCCGCCGAGGAGCTGCAGAAGGTGGCCCTGATCCTCAACATCTCCGCTGAAGACGTGGCCCAGGACCGCTTCAGGGTGGACAGGAGGAAGCTGGAGGGGATGCTAGCGGACAATGTCAGCGAAGATGATTCTGCCAATAACTTCTTTCAACAGGTCTAAAATTGATTATATATATTTTTTTTTATTCAGCTATATATATGTATATATATATATTTCTTTACGGGTGTTTTTCGATATCTGTCTCACTAGGATATACCTGTGTCGAGACAGACGTATTGGATACATAAATGAGTATTTACATATTATTTGATACATGCATAACTATAACTAAAATATAAATTATAGGTACATTAAACATATTGTTAAGCCAGATCGCACGCGCCTGTATACACGGTAGACGATATCTTTCATTTGTTATTAATTTTCTCCATCGATTTGGATAAATGTTACAGTGAAGGTTGTCGGGTAGAAGATGAAAGTGAATCTAAAGTTAAATTAAATAAAATAGGTAGCCATCTTGAATTTCTACGGTTCTGTACGGATTACGATGATATTCGATGTGCAGGTGTATGGAAGTGGGGAACGCCCCTGACACAACATAGTACAAGTACTTGTTGTTTCATGTCCGAGTCAGGTCATGTAAAAAGTCAGAATACTGGATACAGGCTTCCACAAACCGAGGCGAATTTTCTCGTTACCGCAAACGCGAATTTTTCAGTCATGGTATAATGAAATCTTAAGTTCGAATAGCCACTCGAGTGATGGGTGTTTGGTTTTCGATTTGGCCATTAGATTGAATTTATTCCTCAAAATATTATTATAGGAGCAAATGAACTGCCTACTGTGGTTTAAAGCCATTTGCCATGGAGGAAGACATGGCACGATTAAGTGAATCAGATACTTGAGTCGGGCCATTTCAAGAGTCAGAATAAGAGTATGTATGAGACGATGTATGAATGTGAATGAGGCAAGGAGTGTGTGCCAAGACCGAGTTGTTTGGCGGTCCGTCTTCTCTGCCTACCCCTGCGGAGAAACGGCGTGATGATTAGTTAATTAGTTTAGAATCCACCTATACTTCAACGTTTATTTCATATTTTTATAAGTTCTATAAATTTTACATATTATAGCAAGCGATCGCTCAAGACACTTGCAAACTTACTTCGAATATAGTCGTATATGCAATATATTATTCTAAGTTGTTTTGTCTTTTTCAGGTGATGGAAGAAACTTCAACTGTTATAAATTGGCCAACACGTCTCAAAGTTGGAGCAAAATCCAAAAAAGGTACTTATGTTTGAGAATACAACACAATACGTGTACCGCTGTCATTGTACTCATTATTATTTATTATAATATACAAAACATTCTGTTATGATATGTTGTCTAATTAGTTTACGTAAGTACGAAAAGTACCCATTGCATCATTACATGAATTGCTAATTCATTTTTATGGCAACATTTTATTCAAAAAATGTTCCGTTCGTTTTGAAGTGTTTTTATTCGCTATTGCATTTTTCTGGGAATTGACCGTGACGTAGCGTTGTAATTGTAGTTTAATTGGCGCGATTGTTTGATTTTCAGAATTGACATAACCATATTCGACTTTTCATTGATTAGTACTAAGAGACTTCAATAATTGTGATTTACGACACGTTTTACAATATTTCTTCTCGAAATGAGTAAATCTTTTGTTCACCCTACTAAAGCTCAGTGCATTCATCGAGTTCAGTATTATGAGACCATTTACAAATATTTACAAATCATTGCGGAAATTGAATTAGCACAACTAAAAATAGGTAATATTGCCCTAGTGTTTTATTGTATTTTATTATTTCAAAGACTTATACAACTTGAATTATTTATAGATCCTCACGTACGCGTTGCCGGCCGGATTGAAAACGTGAAAATGGCCAGGGACAGAATTATGCAGAGTTTAGACACGAGGGTAAGTTACAATACCATTATACGAATTTGATCAAACTTGAAATACTAACGGAATTTCTCTGTGCTCATCGTTTTGTCGTTTTTATGATCCACCCACCATTTTGCGGACAGTTCATGTTTCAAGTCTGTATCAACATATTATGTGAGATCATAATAATTATTTATGATTGAATTGTGGCCCAAAAAAGAAATGTAATTCTTAACGATGCAAGGAGCGTATTTTAAATTGGTATTCATCTCATTGGATTCTTGTTGGGAATAGTAGAAAAAAATAATCTTGTTCTATAGCACCCAATAAATATTGATTCAATACCTTGAATGGTGCTATATTTTCCCTAGTTTTAAAGTCCATTAGATAAACAAATAATAGAGACCACAGGTTGACAAAATTGTACGTCAATCATTTTATTATTTAATCCTGAGACAATTATTGCTCACCCAATGTATTTACATTAATTTTAAATCATCCAGCATTATGTTTTAAAAGATATTTTTTATAGACCATTGGACATTTCCTGGATTATTTCTGACATAAGAGATACCTAATGCATCTTCGCAAAAAACTAAATCTGTGGCGGATTTGGTACAGGTCAATATTAAAAGATTTTTGCATGATTTTGTTTACAGCTTTCTGCTAGCCTAGCTTTTCCTACCCTACTTACTATTTGGTTCTAAATGGTTTTGTGAATATTCCTTTTTAATAATCATGCTTTGTTTAAAATTAATTAATCTTGCAAGCGGTCTTTATTTATACAAAGTTAACTAGTCACTGCACTCTTAAATTTCTTTCTTTCTCTAAATTAAATAACTTATGAAAATTGCTTTGGATAAGTTACTATTTTAATACCTTGTACCTGTTTATATCATAATGAACACTATCTTCTCTTCAAATTGACACATTTAAATATTCAGAATTATACTTGCTCTGATCGGTAAGAAGCTGAGATGACAAATGGGTCTGGTTCTCGTTCCCGCCCAGGCATTGTGTGTTCAATTCTTCTGCTAATTAGGTCATTCATCATTAAACATCTTCCGCTTTTTTTTTTCTTATCATGTTGCCTTATTAAGTAAAGTCACGATGAAGAAATCCAGAATTGGTTTTATTTTGTCTATACTAAACATGTATACAAACTGATAAAATATAAACTGTTGATTTCAAACAAAAATAAATAATTAATGAGTTTTTAAAAATATTGACCATGGAAAAATATTAAAAAAAAAAATAATATTTTTTTTATGACCCAAAAACGAATCTTTGAAAAAAAAGTATAATGAATTGAAACTATCACATACCTATAAGAGTCAAAGTACCTACTTATATGTTTTGACCTTCTGTTATCCTATAACCTTTGAACTAGTTCTGTTTGAAATTCTAACAGTTGCTATTACCGTAATGTTTCTTCCCCAAGGTACATTAGAGGATATTAAGCCACTAATTAACATTTTTCTGCACATATCTTACCACCTTTCCATCCATGCACCATATCGTTGACCCTTTCCAAAAATGTCACCATCTGATTATTTTGTAACCCTCAATCCATCATACCCCACTTTTTTCTAGCATATTATTTTGGTAAAATTTTATTTGCAACTGCCACACTAAATATGCATAATTACCAAAAACATGTTTTATTATTAAAAAAACCTATTTTATTATTAATTATACGTTATAGTTCTATCAGAACAATTAAAATATTAATTTGCATTTGAATGAAATAGCTATTTAATAGCACTATTTTCCATCGCTGATAACTGAAATAGTTGGTTCTTATTATTAGTTAAACATATGCGTTTAGTTAGGTAGTCATAAGTAAATTTTTACCATTATTTTATTGCATTCTTCTGTTTCCTATGGATATATTTGAATTTGTAATGCATGAGATAATTCACAATATTTCTGTGTTTTTACATTTATTTTTCTTCTCGTATCTCCAGCGACCAAATGTTTTCAAAACATCGGACTAAAACATTTGATCGAGCCAAAATGTTTTTTGTTTTCTATCATCTGCCGGGGAAAATAAAAACTTTGGCCCCGCCCAATGTTTCATGCTTGCAAAAACATTTGGTTCAATGTTTGTGGTAATATTGTCGCATATCCAGCGACCAAATGTTTCCAAAACATTGGACAAAAACATTGGGTCGGGCCACAATGTTTTTTGTTTTCTATCATCCGCCGGGGAAAATAAAAACTTAAGGCCCCGCCCAATTTTTTCATGCTTGCAAAAACATTTGGTTCAATGCTTGCTGTAATATTGTCGCTGGTGACCCACCTCTAAGTCAACTGTTGGACAGACTTAACTACATAAAGAAATTTTTCACATTTTAAAATCAAATCTTCATTATTTAATATCTGTTTGTGTGTTGTAATTTATGGTCACCTTTTCTGTGTTAACTTTTCAATGTGTTTGTTATTTGAATGGCTTTGGCTTTCTTTCACAAAATAGTAAATAGAACAAATATTATAATTTGTTTATACTTTTAGTGCAACCGGGTGACCATGAAGCTTGACGTGAGTTACACCGACCACTCCCACATCATTGGAAAGGTTTGTTTATAACTTTCATAATATTTGTAATATGACATTTTATTTTTCTTGCGGGAGGTCGTAGATACTCTCAGTATCGTCCCGGTTAAAGATCACCCTTCAGAATCTAAATTTGCTTGAAATGGCTTTACCCATCTTTGGTGACAAGATCTAAATAGCTAGGTTTCGTTTTTACTTCCCAACCTTTCTCCACTCCCTCCAGCCTCCAAACATGCCAATCGGGAATGCTATAGACCGACCGACTCCGGGTTAGTTAGACTCTAGTGCAGTATTCACATAAATTAAATTTATTTAAATATTTTGCGTGAGAAATAAATAAATATAAATATAATGTCACTTAATAATTTGTGTGCATTTTGAAATAACTAACTCTTCAGGTCTATGAGATTTTGTCTTTATCTTTAATAAGCTGTCAAATCGATAATTAATGGGTGACATATTTCGGCTTGACATTCAACTTATGTTTTGAAAGCAGATTAATTACTCATTTTAAGTTTTAACATTTCATATGGATATATGCAATTGAAAATAATTAAATTTACAATTAATTTAAACTTTTATTATGAATACTACACACAATGAAGTGTACTGTCCAATTTGCATGAGACTTGAGGCTTGATCAAGTAAACTTGACCATGTGTGCATGACAAGTATTGCATTTAAGACAAAATCGATTTTCGATTATGCCGACTTGATCAATCTTCGAGTGTCATGTGTAATGGAACGTGTGTAGCCACTATGGATGGATGAACAAAAATTGGATGGAAAACATGATTGTGTGTAGTGGCCATTAGCCTGTCTCAGTTGGTTCTGGAAAAGGAACAAATCGACTGCTATCGATGTAAGGTGTACTAAAAGAAACAAATCGACTTCAGGGCTTAAAACCCACTGTGTGATTACTACTAGCGATATTTCATTTGAATCTTAAATTTGTATGTCATTAATCAGGGTGGACTAACCATAAAGCGTGTGATGGAGGAGACTGGCTGCCACATCCATTTCCCGGACTCGAATCGCTCCAACCCCATGGAGAAGAGCAACCAGGTCTCCATCGCAGGAGACATGGACAATGTGGAGAGAGCTAGGGCCAGAGTTAGGGTAAGTTCATAGTTCATTAATTCATACTTCCACTAAGAACAACCAATATCTTCATTATCTCAAAGCATTTTTTGGCTGCTAACTTTCTACCCAAATTTATTTGCATTCTAATTGTTTTGATCTTTCAGGCCCTGACTCCGCTGATATTCAGCTTCGAGCTCCCGATAATGAGCTCATCTCAAGCACTGCCGGATGCGTCCACCCCCTATGTGGTGCAGATCCAAGAAAAATACAATGTTCAGGTAATGATGCAGCCTTTTATCAATGAACCTTTCCTCCATATTATTGTGAATGGATCTTAATAAATACTCCTTTCTCACAACCAAACACTTATAATCAGGAACTTGTGTATAGGACAGTCAGGAGACCAATGTCTATTCTGTTATACTCTAAATATATCTCTACTGGTAGAACTGACTGCTAGCTCACCCTGCTTCTGAATTGGAGGGGCAAACCTGTATACGAGAGACATCTCTTGGAAAACTATATAAACTGTATGAGCTACTAGCACATATGCTACAAAGCTCGAACTCTCTTCCATATTTTTTTTCAGTTCCAAGTACTGCCCCAAAGCCAGGACTAGTGTTATGAGTATTTGCTAGTTTCCTTTAACTACTTTATCACAATTGAAAATGTGCATTTCCTCGCATCTTAATATCTAGAAGTAGCATTATAATAATTACCAGTTTCTATCATTGACAAATCATGAAATGTTACTTGTTTTGCATGTGCTCGTACACCAGGTCTCTTTAACTGTCATTTCAGTTTCCACAGTATGGCGTCAAATATCCTATAATATTATAATACCTCCAATTCCAGTGAAATAGTGACAATATCAACAACTCTAGCCGTTGGAGGGAGCTAGTGTAGCATGATGATTTTGACATTCCTTTCAATGGCGGCAGATTGAATTTATTTAGTACTTGGTGGCGGTGTTTTGCGCTTTCTAATCAATATTGATTTTTTTAAATGTGATTCAGTTTACAAAAAAACAACAAAAATACTCGCAAGTCATTTTTCAAGATGCAAAAAAAAGTTGACAGGTTGATCAGGTGAAATTATTTCGTTAAATCCCCAATCAAATAAAATGTTCCTGATTAAGTAAAACATATATTTATAAAAATTAATTCAGCAAAGCTGTGTTAGTTCCATGTAAAATTCTGTGCTCAAGTTGTAGTTATAAATTATCATCAATGTTGATGTTCAAAATGCATTTTTGTATTTTTTTTATGTGACACCGCACAAGAGCGCCTCTGTCTATACAGTGTAAAGGCAGGGGAGCTATGTCGCCACACGGTTGGGTTGGGCAGTCACCGAAGGCGGTTTAAGATAGGGGCTGTAGAAAAGGATTTATTAAAGCAGGTCTTAAAGAGATAGATTTTAGAAATCACTAATATTGTCTTCATTATTTAAATATTACAATTTGAGGTTTTACTCAATAAATTATTCCGAAAAATAAATATTTCATTCTAGACTTGCAGAAAAAGTCAACAGATGTCGCACATTAAATAAAAAAATAAGATAGGTTTATCTAAAAGACGCTGTCTGGATTGCATTTAGTTCGGGTTGAATCTTGCGATCATACATAAAGATAGTTGCCAATAAAAATGTGCGGGGAAAAAAAAATGAAGACAATGTTAGTAGTTCTTATTCGAAGTATGATACAGTTAAAAGTGACCGAGGGGGATAGGGTCCCATTAGCGCAGTTGGTAGAGCACTGTCCCGGAAAGACAGGGGTCCTGGGTTCGAGTCCCAGATGTGACCGTTTCCTTTTCTGATTTTTCTGTTTCAGATTTTCGTTTAGAAATCACTAATATTGTCTTCATTATTTAAATATTACAATTTGAGGTTTTACTCAATAAAGTTATTCCGAAAAATAAATATTTCATTCTAGACTTGCAGAAAAAGTCAACAGATGTCGCACATTAAATAAAAAAAATAAGATAGGTTTATCTAAAAGACGCTGTCTGGATTGCATTTAGTTCGGGTTGAATCTTGCGATCATACATAAAGATAGTTGCCAATAAAAATGTGCGGGGAAAAAAAAAATTAAGACAATGTTAGTAGTTCTTATTCGAAGTATGATACAGTTAAAAGTGACCGAGGGGGATAGGGTCCCATTAGCGCAGTTGGTAGAGCACTGTCCCGGAAAGACAGGGGTCCTGGGTTCGAGTCCCAGATGTGACCATTTCCTTTTCTGATTTTTCTGTTTCAGATTTTCGTTTAGAAATCACTAATATTGTCTTCATTATTTAGATAGATAAGAGATAATATAGGCTTGTCTTTTAATTTGGATGTCTATGGTACATACTTACTTAATTCTTTGTCTAGATTTGAAAACATTAAACACATAAAACATACTAATTTTGGTTGTTGGTGTGTGAAATCACAAATATTCCTGCGTCAACCTCTCATGAACTTATGAACATTTTCACAAAGAAAATTAAAATTATAATATCCCGTAATTTTTCACATTCTTCAGTTCTAATTTTGAAAGGTTAATATTTGTATGTTAGTACACATACTCGCAAAGGAAATATGTTATTTTGATATTAATATGTGTGTATTTAATGTTTGTTTGTTTGATCAGGTGATGCTGCGTACTAGGCCAAAGCTACACGCCACGCTGGTGATGGTGAAGGGGCAGCAGTGGGAGGTGCAGGGCACCATGGAGGCTACAACTCTGCTAATCAACTACATGTGTGGCAATCTCGCAGTGAGTCGTCTTACTCGTACATCCACTTCTCTGTTTTACTTTAGAGTCCCGCTGTTAAGAGACGTGGTCTCCTTCTCCACAAAAGAAACTGGACCCGGCTGTACATGATACCACACAAGAGTCCCAAGTTTCCAAAGCCAGAGAAATTATGGCATTACCATTTTGGGAAAAGGTGGAATAAAAGTAGGGCACAATAACATAATTGTTTTTCTAGACTTTGCATTGTTTAATCTGTTTTGTGTTATTTGTCCAGCAACAAACTCTGGTGCAGATGTCGCTGGAGATCACCCCGATGCACCACCAGGTGGTGCTGGGGCGCGCCGCCAGCCAGCTGAAGGTCATCATGTCCAACACCAAGACTCAGATTATGTTCCCCGATGCCAGCGACCCGAACATCCCGATGCTGAAGAAGAGCAATGTGACCATCACGGGCGGCATTGAGGACGTTTACCTGGCCCGGCAGCAGCTTGTGGTGAGATTTTTAGTCAAGTTCTATTTCTTCCGGAACCCTCCCCTATCGGGCTGGAACCACTCTGTTATATTTCCACACTTTATTGCACACCATTACATTTCATTATTATTAATCTCTTTCATTTGTATGTATTACAGGGAAGTCTTCCACTTGTGATAATGTTTGACCTGCCAGAGGATGTAAGGGAGATACAGACGGAACACCTGACTAACCTGATGCAGAACCTCAATGTTTACATTAACATTCGCCAGAAGCCCAAACTGTGCGCTCTGTCCGTTATCATTAAGGGCATTGAGAGGAACGCAAGTAAGTTACACCAATTATTGATAGTTCATTTTGGACCTGCGAGATGTCTTGAGATTTGCAATTTTTAAGAATTTTTTTTTCAGTTACAATTTTTAAACTTTCAGATGACATCTATGAAGCCAGGCGCCACCTCCTGAACCTTCAGGAGCCGACGGTGGTGGCCAGCATTCCCGAGAGCTACCAGATCCCCATCCTCCCGGGCAACACAGAGACCACCAGCCATTTCAACCCCTTCTCTCCGAGCCACCAGCACAACATCCCG
The DNA here is from genome assembly GCA_026573805.1 of Hesperophylax magnus. NCBI lineage: Eukaryota > Metazoa > Arthropoda > Insecta > Trichoptera > Limnephilidae > Hesperophylax > Hesperophylax magnus. The sequence goes on from JAIUSX010000243.1 coordinate 379,217, forward strand.
CAGCACACATCCCCCATGGGCATCGCTGTGCCTCTGCAGAACCTGGCCAACAATGCCAGTCGGGCTTACCCACTGCCCCCGCTGCGCCTCAGCGACATCTCCAACTTCCCTGGACTCAACAGTCCCCAGTTCAACCCTCCTACTCCGGGGGGGTACCCTAGTCCCATGAGCCCTCTGAACCTGAGTCCCTCCATCTTCACTCCGTCTTGGGGGCTCATTCCGCCCTCTCCTCAATCACAGAATAATGGAAAAGTGTTCCAATACCCTGGAATGGCAATGAACAACCCATCGCCCACATATATGCAGAACCCCCAACAGCAACAAACTCTCTGGGGTACGTGTAACATCTTTTATATTCATCTTCACTCCTCATTGTAAAGCATCTTTCTTTAAAGCCTAGGACACATTACGCTATATGCATCAATGCTTATTTGGGCCTAGCCTGTACAGATTATATGTGGAGATGTCACACTACGCTATAATCTTTCTCTCCCTACGGCAGGAGATCAATTGGGGAGCTGCTGAGGAAAATATTATTTCTGTATATGGGATCTGTCACCTTGACAGCTGACAACGGTGTGATCACGGCGCTCCCTAAATTGATCTGGTTGTATATTTTCAGATCACGGCATAACATCATCGCCACGCCTGCACTTATATAACGCATCATCTGTCAGGTGTGACAGATCTGTATAGGATTGTATGGCGAGCGATATGGTGTTTTAAAAAACACTTATTTGTATAGTATAATGTGTCAGCATCCCAAAACTCTACTCACTTCATTGCATATGTTCGTTTGCTGAAGATAACATAATGTGACTTCCGTGTAAGTTATTATATTTATGCACTCATTGAGAATAATCCAAAATGAAAAATTCTTTGTCAATCGAGTTTGATGAATGAAACCTCATTTTCATATTTGTTATTAGGCACCTGAAGATCACCCAAAGGGGGTTCCCCAGGGTCCCCCAAATATCACGGAGCGACTGTGTCTCTTGATCAGTGGACTGTTTTTCGAGTACATGTGCACTACAATTTTTACAACCATGTTTGAGGCTCACGCACGTGTGTGTGAGCTCCAATATTGTCCACGCTGAATTTTTCCCATGCAATTTTAACCTTTATGCTTTTAAAACTGTAAATAGGAAAAAATTAGAATCACATGCGCTAATGTCACTGTAGATTTTACTATTTATTTCATGAATGTAGCTAGCCTTTTGAGAATTTACAAGATAATTTGTCTTTAATGTGAAAATTTGTTTTTGTAAAATGTGAAAATATAACAAAAATTTTAATATTTAATTTTTTAAAGTAGAACGTGTTTGTTACTTTGAAAACATATGTTGATGTTGTTTTTCACGTAGGGAATGTATTTACGGGTTTGTAGAAATAATAAAACCGGATTTATATTCTCGATTTTATAATTTTTTTTGTTTGTTTTTAGATAAAGTTAGCTATTCTAGGTATCTATACCATATACATGAAAAATACAAAGATGTGATGTAAAGTAAAAATACCCGACCAAACTGAATAATTATTTTATAATATAAAAAAAAGCAAATATGTGTTACTTTATTTATTTATGTTTTAAATTTAGACCTATAGGCCATTAAAAGTGTTGCTTCTTTTTTTGTAGTTGCAAGTTGTTTTGATGGTTTACTTCCAAAATGGCATTTTAAAATGTTTATTTTTATTATTTGAACAATCCAGTTTTGTTACATGAATAAGATTATCACGATGGCTTTCCCCTCCCAATTAATACTTTATCGGCAAAAAAAATTTTGGGTGATGAAAATTTGCTTTTTTTTTTTCTAATGCACAGTATTATATAATTATGCAGGTCTCCCCAATATGATGTCTCAAGTCACCAGTTCAAACATGATGACCCACCTGCAGCAGCAGCTGGGCGTACAGCAATACTGCGCCGTCGGCACGGTTGACCCGGGCCGCATGCACACCCATTCCATGTCCAGCTCCGGCAGCCAGCCAGTAATTATTTTTGCTACATAGTTCGAAGAAATTTTGACAGCATATTTTTAATGAAATTGAATGTATGCTCTCTCTAAACACTCTCTCTCTAATTTATCTCTCAAAATATTTCGGAAAATAAAACATTTTGAGCACAGGAGACTCGCTCTAATATATTTAAAATTGCCAACACAAGATTTCAAAGCAATCGGTGGAGAACTTTCTGAGATTTAAGATTTTTAACAAACGAACATTGCCATTTCTATTTATATAGATTATCAGATAAGACTTTCTGTGTATCTTCCCTTCTCTTGACAATGCTTGAATTTTATGATTTTGTCATGTGATAGACAGGAAGATATTCAAATTTATTGTATATAATCAAAAAAATGTCCCAGCATATACAAATTAGTTATTCTGGGGAAACTACTTGTGGTAGATAATATACTATTTTTATATATATATGTACAATAATAATAAAATATCTGTAAAGACTGTACAATTTACAAAAACATTCATTTAAAAAAACAAGTAAGTTATTACGAAAATAGAATCAGCTGGTGCACCAAGGGTTGATGCTTAGTCAAAATTATACTAACCCATTGGCACACCTGCTGCCAAGATTGGGGGGCTGCACTTTTTTCGCATCGGCATATTGCCCGCCCCATTGGAATGACTAAAACTTTTCCCACATACTTACATAGTTAACAATAAAATTATAATCTATATAAAAGCTTAACAAGTGTTTAATTTGGGGAAATATGGGATGCAATACTGCACAGTAATAATCCTTCTCAAGTATGCATAGATGTCACAAATACAAATTAGTATGCTGATGAGTTAAATACTAGAAGATCAATAATTTTTTTTTGTTTATTGTGAAAAAGATAATTTAATTTTTTTTTAACCTGATGTAAAACACATACCCTTTGTCAAAACATGCCCCATAATGGGATAGACTGCGTTGAATCGGCTAACGTTGTAAAGATTTATGAATAATTTGATTTTAATTTAACTTTCAGAACTCTCTTGGCCAGCTGCTAAACGTGAGCTCCCAGGCCAGCAGTGGATACCACAGCAACTTCACTGGAAGCTCTGCCTCTTTGGATGTTCACAGCGTATCAGGTACCTAATCATTTAGTCATCTGCAGTAAGTCAACACTGCTTAAGTAGGAATTATATTGTATTTAATGCATGTATTCTTGTTCCCAGGAGGTGATAGCTGCAACAGCGGCAGTAACTTCGTTAGTCCTTCGGTGAGCCCCATCAGCAAGGGGCACAGCCCGGCTCCCTCTCCGACCAACAACGAAAATCAAAATAACAATGGTAAGTTGAGGAACTAGCGTCATTGATCCCTTCGGCACCGGTGCGTAGTCGGGATACATGCCAAACGCGCGCCCAACATTTGTACACGGTTGACATTTGTCACATGAGAACGGGTCGCTTCTACGATTCGTTCTTAAGTTCAACAGCTCGGCTGTGGAACGAGCTGCCGGCCTCTGTGTTTCCTCCCTCCTACAACATGGGACTCTTCAAGACCCATGTTCACTCCTTCAGCTCTACAAAAAGACCCTAAGTTCTAATTACACCTCTTCACAAAGTATTCCTATTTAACCTTTCCGGGAGTAAGTTACGTAATGCTGGCCGTGCTCTGTGGAGTGAGTTTTTTTTACATAAATAAAAAATATATTTTTTGATTAAGTTTTATGATAGTATGCAAAATAAATAATAGCCGATATCTCTGTCGATAATGATGTAAAATGTTTAAAATTGGTGTAAAGTTACAGGAATATGCCCATAGATGGCAATAAGATGCATATTTACAGAATATGCATCGAATATGAATATGCGACCCCTGTCGTCCATAGCCGTCCATACTCCTTTGGCGAAAGTGTGTACCGTCGTTCATTAGCGTCCATACTCCCGGAAAGGTTAATGTCTAATAATAATGTTTTGTCAATCATAAATTTAACTTTATTTTAATGATAAAGTAATGTTTATAAGACAAGTTTTTTATGCATAGCACAAAGGATAGCAAATTTTTATAAGCATTAAATGTTAAGTGAAAAAAACTAGTACATATTGGATTATTTGGCGGGTTTTAAATAAGCCGATGTAGCTTAGTTGGTAGAGCACCTAACTGGCAATCAGAAGGCTGCGGGTTCAATTCCCGTCGGCAGCATTTACTTTTTCTCTGGAGATTTTTAAAATTTGTAATAGTGTTTCAGGATAAAGTTATTGCTTATAATAATTCGATAAATTTAACATGTACTGTAATATTTACACGTCACCTTTTAAACATTATTTTCTTTACTTGAATTACGTTTGTATTTTTTTAATAAGACTTATTTTTTATAAGAATACTGTTCACACATCACCTTTTGAACATTATTTTCTTTTTGTAAATACTTACTCCTTCCATAAACACGTGCTCTCCTGTTATTATTTTGAAATCTTGTTCTATTTTGTAATAAATAAATTTAAAAAAATAAATAAATAGCTAATAGATTGGAAGCCACTCACAGTATCGCCCCTGTGTGCCAAGTCCAACATTTGGAATTAAAACCTAGCTTGAAATGGCTTTTAAGATCTGAATAGCCAGATACTTCCTTACCCCACTACCTTCAGCTTCACAACATTCCATAGTCTCACTTGTAGTGGGGTTGTCATTGGATATGTGGCTATGTCTTCTGGTTCTATGGTGTGTCTTCCCAGGTATCTGAGCCTTGTTCCCAACAAAGAGGGACATTGGCACCAAAGGTGAATTGGAGTCTCTTCATCCTCTTCGCATTTCCTACATCTGCTGGTGTTTTTCACTCCCAACAACTGCATCTGTCTCCTGAGATGGCAGTGTCCCGTTAGTAGCCCTACCAGTTCTCTTAGCGTGTTTCTATCCATATCGAGTAGTTCTTGGTTCGTCTAGGGTCTGGTCCTTTTATGAGTACTTACGATTGCCTCATTCTGGGTGCCCTTTCCCATTCCTCCTCACAGTGCCGGATTTTGATCCACCTTTCAATATGTATTTTGGTGTGGCAAGCTGCTACTCTCTGCTACTATGGCCGGCTTGAATCCCGCAAGTGGTGCTTTCGCCCTTTTCCTTGCTAGTCCATCAGCCTGCTCATTGCCCTCAATTCCTTTTGTCGTGGTTATTTTATTGAAATGCCTATGTTCTAATTCCTGTACTCGATACGTATATTCTCCTGTGCACAACCTAAGATGGCCTCCATCTTAGCTTGAAATACAGTGCAATGTGTTCCAAGAGGTATCCCTGTAAACAGACCCCGGCCCCTGTTCCCTCCTTCATCTTGGACCCATCTGTGAACCAGATTAGTTCCTGTTTGTAAGTAGGGCCTGGAACCATATGCCTTTCCTCCCTTGTGGGGTACGACACTAAACTGCTGTCTGAAGAAGTATTCAGCTTGTTTGCCGTCCTGCCTCATTCCAGCTATGACTAATCACCCTCAGTCTTGTTCCGATCTCCGTGTAACTGTTTTTGGACAAATCACCTCTCCATGGACCTTTCCATTGTAACCTGTAGGCTGCCGCCATCGCCGCCCCCTGTATTTCTAAGTTTAGTGGGGGTAAATTCAGCAGCACTCCCATAGCTAGTGTTGGAGTGGTTCGCATGGCTGCTTTGATTCCTCTACATGCAAGTCCCTGTATGTGGTTGAATGTGGCCATCACTGTTTTCAGTGTTGTTCTCCTCCGCCAGACCAAGGCTGCATGCATGATTCTTGGTTTTACAACGGCTGTGTACAGTTATTGCCTTTCTTCCTACAGTTTCCACCTGTTTTTTCCAGCTCAGTTTGGCATCTATGATGACTCCAAAGTACTTAACCGTGTCTGAGGGTTCTAACTCCTTTTTCCATATAAGGTTAGATTGATGGCTCCATCTCTCTAATGTCCTTTTGGGAGTAGAGATTATCAGTTCTGTCTTCTCTGGGTTGTCCGACAGCCCTGTTTCTTCACACCATTCTTCCACTGTTGCCGGTGTTGACTGTATAAGGCCTCTGGTTGTGTCTGCATCCCAACACCTTATTATGGTCGCTATGTCATCCGCACACCCTTGTGTATATAGGCCCCTGTTGTTAAGCTTTAGGATGAGGTTATCCACCGCTAAGCTCCACACCAAGGGTGAGAACACCCCTCCCTGTGTGGACACCCTCCTGTTACCAATACTCTGGTGTTCACCTCACCCCTTGTCATCGTGCGTATCCGTTTTTAAAGCATGCTCTTCATCCACCTTCTGGTGGTTTCCACCTCCTCATAGTACTTCTCCCAGGAGCCTGTTTTGGTTTTCCATATTGCTTCCTTGTATTCTTTCTGGTATTTCTTATGAGCATACCAGTTTCCAGACTTTTTGGCCCTGTTGAAGGATTGTCTTACTAGTTTCCGTAGCTCTTGCAGACCTCTGCTCCACCACGGTGTTTTGTCCTTGGTACTTGTCTTCAGAGGACAGATATTTTCGTATGCCCTTATCATTGAGTCCCTCAGTATGTCTACTGCGTCCTCAATATCTTCGGGGCAACCATATTTGCCTGGGAATCTTGCCATTCCTATGTTTAGCCCCTCTGAGTATTGAGTCCAGTCAGTTGCTTGTGGGTTCCTATATGTGTTGGTCCCCATTCTCTTTGCCTCTCCCTCTAATTTAAATTCTGTGTGTCGATAGTCCGAGGGGATGGTTCATCTGACACTCCCCATCCTGAGACTCTCAAGGTTCCCAGAGTCAGGTCTATCACCTCCTGTCTGTTACTTATAACAAAGGTGGGTTCCCTACCTCTATTGAGAAACTCAAGGTTCACTGGCATCAGGTATTCCAGGAAGTCCTGTCCCTGTTTGTTGATATCCGTACTCCCCCACACAATGTGGTGCGAGTAAGCATCGGCTCCGATTATCAGTTCCCTACCCTTCTCCTTGCAGTTATTTCCCTTGAAGGTGGTGGTTCCGTAGAGTCATAGGGCGTGTATGCTGATGCCACCACTACTTCTCTGCTTCTTTGATCGAGCGTGACATGTAGCTTCACCGCCACCAGGTCCCTGCTGCAGTCTTCGGGGAGCAGTGTGCCAGCTATTCCTCTAATGAGGATGCAAGCCCTGGGTCTGTTTCCTGAGTCATTGTAATAGAGTAGCCCTTGGTTCATATTTAGTCCTCTGACCTTCTCCCTGTATGTCCAGGGTTCTTGGAACAGCGTGACATCCACACTGTCCCGGGTGACTGTCTACTGAGCACGGCTCGTGGACGATTCACTTTTTTGTGTTCAGCTGAGGGCTCTGGTTTTTCAGCTTTTGCAGCAGCCTCTCGGTACTTACTGCTCCGTTTTCTGGGATTATTGCCTTGACCTTCACGTACTTAGGCAGTACATTAAACCCCGCTACCTCCAGGTCACAGCACTGCCATTTAGAGAACTAGGTGAACTCATCGCACCTTTCCACTCCCTCTTGGTTCCTCGGAGGCCCCAAGAGGGAAGAGTCCACCACGGTGGCCTTAGCCTGGAATGGAGAGGTAAGGTAGTCCCACGAGTATCTAGGGAATTAAAAGGTCCACCCCAGCAGAGCCCGGAATACTGGGTAAGGTCTAAATACTCAGATGCGACCCTGTTTCTCGGAGGCACCGTTCGTGACATTATTCCCCAGTGCCATTCATTCAGCCCTGAGTACGGCAGCTCACACCTTAGCTTGGGATGGCTATTGCAGGTCGCGTTTCCACTCCCTGAGTGATGGGTTCGCCACACTCCCTACGCTGAAGCGCGGTATTCACTTACATATATTAAATTCAGTTATAAACTTTTTTTTTTGCTTCTAGCGGGCTTTGAGATTGACATTACCACACCATATTATCATATTTCTGATAAATTTTGTTTTAGAATTTTTGACTATGATTTCGGAGATGACAGACGGAGATAGGCGAGCTCCAGGATACGAGAAGAAGACTCTTGAGACCATCCAGCAGTCGCTGACTCCTGTAAATGACTATCAGAAGATGAAGATGCAAGCTAGTAAGGTGAGGTATTTTACTTTTCGTTGGAACAACCAAAATCCTATTAGGTCAGGTTATTATTCCAGTTCTTTATTTCAATTACAAGGGAGTGGTGTTTTTGTCCACAACATAAAGCCATACCCTTTCATCCTGCAGGTTTATTATAGAGAAGCCTCTTCGACAGTCGGACCTCTCCAGTGAGTGGGATTTTGTTGTAGAGTTAAGTACCATAGTAAAGGAAGCTTTTTACCCAAATGCTGTATTTGTATTTGCTTGTTGGATATGTTTATCACCCTTAGATCTAGTGTTTCTAATATACACGGCATAGTTATTATTTCTTGTGTTTTGTATTCGTAAATATAAAGGATTTTTATTTATTGTTTTGTGTTAAGTTTGTAGAACTAAAATAAAATAAAGGATTGTTCTTTAGGACAGGTTGTTTCAGAGAATTTAAACAATTCTTCAAATTTCAATGATAATTTTCAAGTTCTGTGAAAGATTTTTTCAAGTTCTGTTACTATTTCTTCTGTCAAGCAAGTAGCCTATGATGATATAATAACAGAACTTGAATAAGACTTTCACAGAACCCGAAATTGATGAATTGTTCAAATTCTCCGAAACAACCTGTCCTAAGAATTAGTGATGCTGCCGGGTCTCATTTTCGAGAACCGGGTACCCGTTTGAGGAACCGGGCGGGTACCCGGGTTTTTAAACATTCAAAAACCCCGCGATTTCTGTATCGTGTATTGGAATTTTGCCGCCATGTTATTGGAGGATGGAACCAATCAAACACACTGATTAATTAGCACACGTTGGGCGAGCGTGTGGTAGACGAGTTTTGGTTTGTGTGCATGACTGGGTAGGGTGGGGGTAGTGGGAGACATGCAGCCCGTCGGTTCACGCGGCTAGCTCGCAGTCGACAGCGGTCAGCAGTCTAGTCACAACAAATGACAGTGACTCACAGCGCCGGATGCATAATGTGGGATAACATATCGTGTTATTATACCGAGACACAACTGTTTCGACGAAATAAATACAAGACAGCTCGTTATACCATTGTTTTATTGTGTCTACAGTTAAAATTAATATCAAGAGGTCGTAAATAAATAGAACAGCATTCATCACGTAAACAATTCAAAAAAATTACACGTCTTGAAATTAGAGCCGGTTCTTGTTGTCAGAACCGGGTCCTGTCGGAACCGGGTACCCGGCGGCATCACTACTTAGAATAGAGTTGTTTAATTGACATGATGTTCAGATTGTTGAAGGTTTCCTCAGTGTTAGTTCTTACGGGAACTTTCAGAATAATTTTCACTATGGCTTTTTGGGTTCTAATTAATGATTTTTGGATATTGTCATTTGCACTGCCCCATCCGATAATACCATATTCTAACAATGATTGGCAAAGAGCCATGTAAATCTTCAAGTCTTTTACAGAGGACATTTCCTATGGTTTTGAAAAAATAACTTTATTTTGTAATTTTATTGTTTAAATAGTAAATATACTCAGCTAATTTTATCAATTTTTACACATAGATAAATAATATGGTCAACGTTTTCCAATGAGGGACAATTTTTGCAATGCCCATTTGGGCATTGATGGGAGCTATGAATTTTCAAATTTCCTTCCGAGTTTTTTAAATTTTTTGTATTTTGAAAGTAATAATTTAATTTTATTAGTAGTGTAAGTGAAGTGTTTTATATGAAGTGTAAGTGAGTGGTAGTATAGCATTTTTAATCCTGTTTAGTGTGTCTTCTGCTTTCTTGAATATTTCTGCCCAATTATTCCCATTAATAACAGTATGACTCAAAACTTATGTTGCCCAGGTTGAAGATGTGTTGTGAAATTAAACTATGTAATATTTTATAATAGATTCATTCTGTTGCCGGGATAACACAGCCGTGAATAAATTTTAACAATATTTTATATATCACACAAGTAATTAATCACAACAGGCACAGCAAGGATTATTTAAGTAATCAGGGCAGGAAAGGAATAAGTTGCACCTAAGAACATTTCCGAACATTCTAGTTAGTATCGCTACAATATGTTGCCGCACGTTACGCTGAAGATCCTAGCGGTCGCCTGATGCATGTGGAATAGCGCGGTAGTTTCAGGTACCGTCCGGCTTGACCTCTAGGCAACGGCCGAAGTGTCCAGAAGGTTCTACGACGGCCTAGGTACCAAGGTACCGGTGTCGGGTACTTCTGTGTTCTAAGTAATACCCAACACCGACCGACTCGAGTAGTGGAGACCACTGTGGCACTGGTCATTAATGTAAATTAAGAACAGGATTGGGCACAGAATGCTTTCATAGAGTATATGTCATCCAATCAGCGGCTGTCGCTCTGTGTGGGTGTTAATCAGTGGCTATCAACGTGTTACATGACAGATTGCGTTGCAACATCCAGCATTGTAGATGTACCCAATAAATTAACTGTTTTGTTTTGGTCCTCAGGCCATGAAGGAGACTTGTGCCGAAGGTTACAGGGTGCCCACTAACCGCTGGGCGGGCTACGGCTTCAGTCAAACGTCCCCTAGTCATCTGCTGAGCCCGAATCTTCAACAACAAGGAGTAAGGACCAAATTATATTTTGTTGGCGGAATATGGCTCTTCAAACAGTCAAATTAGCAACTTAAAAAAAAAACATAGCTCTGATCACAGATAACAGGAACAAGGGAGATGGGTCATAAACTATTATTAATATAAAATTGCCAAGTGTCGCCAACATCGTTTACCCATACTGATTCAAATCGCCAACCAAATATGATATATGATAGTTAGTGCAGTTTGGTCGTAGCTCGGTGATAGTCGAAACGCTTCTATGCCCTATCTCCCTTTGCTTTTCTTATCGAAGATCAAAACCAAAAGGTTTATACTATGTTATCAATTTTTGTATATTTAAACAAAATTCTTACTTGGCTCAAGTGTAACGTATCGTTCACCCCTTTCACAGATACAAAAAGTGTACATTCTTTGTCAAATAGCCTTACTAATTGAATGAACCTTCCAGAGTTCCACGGTTTGGGGTACTGCAGCAGCAGCCCGCAGCCCCCACAACCTGACGCGCCCCAACATCCAGGAGACCCCGGCTTCCCCGCCCCAAGAGGCCCCTAACGCCTGCCGCTACCAGCAGCTCAGCCAGCTGCTGCAGGAAAAGGGACTGGAGAAATACATACGTAAGACATTTCATTTTTTTTTAATTTAAGGAGAAAATACAGATACAGGCAGTAATTAGCAAGACAATATAAAAATTAACTGGAGTATCCACCTGCATCCTAAATATTTCTCACAGATTTACTTTATAGCAGCAGATAAATAAACCTTTACAAATATAGAGAAATGAGAAAAGTACACAATGTATAAACAAAGTATGTTTTTTTTTTTTTTTTAACTAAAAAGAGCTTTCAATTTTCTACTAAAGTACCGCATGTATCAAACCGAATCCTTCAGGTTTTAATTTTGGTTAAGGCCCCTTAGTAAGCGTTCAAAGATGTTTGAAAGGGAGATATGTAAATACAAATGTTAGAGAGAGCGCGCCAATACTAAAAAATGCTCATAATTAACCGTAAATGGTGAAAATATTTAATAAACACGACTCGTTTGAAATAGAGCAAAAATCTCTCGACAAATGCTTTAATTGCAAAGCAAAGATACACTGTGATTTTTTCATTCCTATGACATACTAAGGATGGGTTGTTTCATATAATTTGAACAATTCATCAACGTCATTTAAAGGTCTATTTGCTAGTTATGTGAATGTCCTATTCAAGTTTTGTTTTTATATCATTATAGGCTAGTTACTTGACAGAACTGAAATAATAACAGAACTTTCATAGAACTTGAAAATTAACTTTGAAATTTGACGAACTCTTCAAATTCTCCGAAACAACCCGTCCTAAATAACAGAACAAAACGTGTTTTTAATGATTTTCTAAGCTTACTTTGCATTTATTTTTTATCGAGGGAATTTCATATAATTAAAGTTTCGGGATAACAAATATGTAGATATTGGTTCCACAATAACTCCAATGACAATTCAACACACATTTAAAAGGTGATATAAAGTCATTAAAAGTGATGAAACAAAAACTAGGTTAAATAGTTACATATTTAACCTAGTTTTTGTTTCATCACTTTTCATAACTTTTTAACACTTTTTTATAGGTGTGTTGAATTGTCATTTTGATGAGTTATCCGGTCACCGTAGATATTATCTTCAAAAATAATTTATCAAACTTTATATATTATTTATATTACTTTGTTATAAATCGGTAGAAATTGGGTATGCCCCCGCATCCTGTTAATGTGAAATAAGTCAAAGTTTATTAGCTAGGAGTATATTAAGACCTGATAATACCTGACAGTATTTGAATCACCATCATTATAAGTGGATAATGTTACATGTACAATTCTGAAGGACTAGCCAGCAGAGGAGTTGAACCTAGTATGCCTATGTAGGAACGAACCCAAACGTCGACTCTGCCACGGACCCGTCATTACATATAATGAATATTTACATTGTTTCATTTGCAGAGCTTTTTGCAACTCACGAGGTGGACATCATAACATTCTCGTCACTGACTGAAGGAGACCTGGTGGAAATTGGTGTCACCGCTTTTGGTGCCAGGAAGAAGATGCTGTTGGCTATTTCAGGTTACACAAATTTTATGTTTATCTTTGCTTCTATCTATTCCATAATTAGTCATCATAATTAGTACAGTAAAACCCAATTAATTAGAATCCCGATAATTCGAAAAAATGCATAATTCACAGAATGGTTTTAAATTCATAAATCAAAATTTATTTTTGTTCACAAATGAAAACTTGTATGTGTAATTCAAATTTTGAGAAAATTAATCATAATTTGGTGAATCTGAATGTGACAGCGGTAAAATGCCATAAAAAATCTTCTGAAAATGCAACAAATCTATGGAAGTGACCCGTGAAGTCTTGGGTTACCAGTCTCAACACTTCTTTTCAACTGGCACTGTATTTTGTATGAGTCGAGACGTTTTTTATTCTTAAGATTATCCACTTTTAACATTGAAGAACACTAGGCAAAATGTTAGCATCTTGTCACTAATGTTATTGTATTAAACCAAAGTGCAAAAATGCATCCACGACCGCACCGCACCTGATAAACAATTTACCGGTGTTTAAAAACCTGCATTAGAACATTTTTATCGGTTCAAATGTGACTAGGGTTGCTCTTGCATACGTTATTTGTTTCACAATTATTTTTCAATATGGTTGGATAATCAATATATGCCCAAAATTCCCACAAAAAACCCAATTCTTGAAAATCTTAGAAATTCCCTACAATTTGGGGAATTTTCCACAAATTGGCAACCCACATATATACCTATGGACTAAAACAAGGCTGCCCAACAGTTGGGCGAAATTGACGATTTTGAATCACTGGCGGGCCACTGAATACCTGACGGTAGCCTAAATTGTTTGTTTTACCGCGGACCTGCGACACTTTTTCAAATTGGCGGGTTTTTTTAAAATGGTTCACGCGGGCCATTTATAATTCGTTCATTCGGGCCTGGGGTTGGGCAGCCTTGGACTAAAATATCCACATATTACTAACATTGACTGGTTGTGATAAAACAGCATTCGTAATATTCAGTAGTACCAACCAAAAGGTGTGTTTTTATGAGATTGTCTGTTTTATTTGTTTTTAAATGACTATTTATAAATTCTATGGATAATAATATATATAAATAAAAATGTTAATGTTCGTATCTCCGAAAGTTCCTAACCGATTGCTTTGATTCAAATACGGGTGTGTTTTTATAAAAATAATTAAATCTTTATTTAATAAATTTGCAACTATTAACATGTAATAGAATACATAACAATTAGATAAAGTTGAGGATTCTCACAACCTGCCTCACTACGTATATACCTATATTATATAGACATATCCTGTGACAGGTGAAAACAAGTTTTTTTTTTAAATCAGCGCCAACACGAGCTATTGTTTCTTTATCTGCACAGAGAGACTGAGCCACATCAACACTTGGTGGGGTACAGCTTGTGTATAATATAACTTATCTATTCAAAATCAGCGTTTGTTGATCTATATGAATATATTTATTTTTAAGCCTGAACTTGAAAGGCTGGCCGCAGCGGTAATCGGCTGCGAAAATTCGATTTCCACTGAAATAAGTCGTATTATTACAAATTTACTCCAAAGAACGTACCTAAATTTGAAGGGGTGGCAAAGGAACTCAATTTTCAGCAATTTTTTAAAATTTCGAATTTCATGGGAATTTGATAATTCGATTTAATTGGATTTCGAATTAATGAGATTATACTGTAGACTATTTCAATAGAAGTCGGACTGTTTGCTGACTGACTTAAGTAGCTACCTGACTTATGCGTCAGACAAGGGGAGGGAGATCGATTACTCAGATTGTATTGATTTATCATCTGTCAACTAGTTAAATCAATTGCATTACATGTGCTTAAATTACTCATTATATAGTAACAATCCCCTTTCCCACTACTACTGCTGACGAGACAAAACTCCAAATATCCAGGTTTTAGGCAGTCACCTGATGAATTCTATTTATCAGCGTATTAGTGGCTTCTTGAGTTTAATGAATTCAGTACAGCGTCTCGCTACTTACTATTGACCTCCTCAAATGTACCAAATGCAATAATATATTTTTGTTTTCAGACATCAACAAGAACATGAGCGTGTTCAGTGGCTCAGCAGCCCCTGGGGCCGAGCGCAAGGCCATGAGGATTTAAGAAGAAGACTCACAAACTCTTTGTGTGAATACTTTTACCGCGCTGGAGAAAGTAAAACCATTAGCGTTATTATATTTTAGTATAAAAGTTTCCACAAATTTATGTTTAAGATTATGAAAGTACAAATATGTTAGTTAAAATTAAAGCTGATGTTTACATGTTGTATTAAAAGTGTGAAATGGTCAGAACTTGTCACCTTTAAGTAATGTAAATTTTTTTTTTTCTATCATTTAGCTTTTAAAACCACATCATCACTTACACCTTAGAAAGTATCAATTTGTTTATGTTTCTGTTAATTCTCTCATTATTGTTTTCAAATCCGTTGCAAAGTTAAAAGGAACCGGTTGATCTGACCTTCATTAACTTGGCCAATGGATTTGAAAGAAAGATATTTTTAAGGCATAAGTGATGGTTTTTTATACAAAGATTAATTTATTACATTTATAACCACATAACGTCGATTTGTAATATCAAAACTGTCTTTAGAAAATTAAGAATCTCGTTATTATTATCATCATCACGCAAAATGTACAAGATATCAAATTTGTTGGAGGGAAATGAAAATGTTCTGTCAATTTTAAAATCAGATAATAATTATAATCGTATTTGGTTAAGATGATAACTTCGTTATTAATACAAACAAATTTAAAAACTCTCACTTTGTTTGGATTATTAACTTAGACGTCCCATTCAGATTAGGTACAGAATAACGTAATTATAAGCTTGCAGATTTCATTCGATAAAATTCACAATCAGTAAAAAAAAATGTCGACATTCATCAATTTATTAAAATATGAGCAATGAAAAAATTGAACTCTCAGCCGTGGGCTGTGTACTCGTAGCTCTTTGCCCGTGTACATTTACAGTACATAATATCTAACTACTGACTCCAATTATATTTTACTCATTAAAGATTTGATTTCTATAGAAATTAATAATTCGATAGTTGATTAAATTCAGAAATTTATTTCTTGACCGAGATGATTCTACAATATTTAATATCGCTATTAATAATTGTAGAATTTTTGTATATTGAATAACCGCAAGATCGTAACTAGTCTCGTGAAAACCTGATTGAACCAAGTGACTGATTCCCTAATCTTTTAACAATATTTACAAGAGAATGTTGTTTCATAAAATATTTAAGTCTTGTTTCTAATTATTTGAGATCACTCATGATGAAAAAAAAACCGAAAAATGAAAAACACAAAAAAAAAGTATTTGTTAAAATATCTAATGAGCCGGTGAAAATATACTTTATTGATGCTCTTACATTATATTTTTAGGATATAGTGAAATTTTCACATTGAATTTATTGTATCTAATAATTTTGAGATTTATATGATTTTTATTTTAAAACTGTCCTCTCATTTTAAACCTACATGACGTCTCATTTTTCATTCATCATTAAATTAGTATCAGCATGTCTATAATTTATGCCTCAGCCAAATTTGTTCTGAAAATGATTGCATGCATACATCATTTTAATGTTTCTCTTGCCGTTCATCAATTACATAATTAATTAATTAGATTCCCAGTTGGGAAATAATCTGATTGTGGTGAATACATTCTAAATGAAGACGTCTCTAATTTATTATTATTTGCTCTCCGTTGAAGTCTTTCCCAAAGATTCAGCCCTTTCTAAATGTATTAATGGACTGTGACACCAAGTGTAAGGGGACCCCTACAATCAATTATTAACGAGGCTATCTGAGTAAATATTATACTATTTGTAATAAAAATGTGAAAGAATGATGAGTGACTCGCGACTCCCTGTGTGGATTTCCTCCTAATCCACATTTACCTTTTTATGAATCCATGACGCTAAAATTCCTAAATTGTTTATTTGATATTATTTGTCAACATTTCTGTGTAAATACTCTTGTGAAATTGTTCTTGCAATATTATATTTGCCCTGTAACTAATATCAGTCTTATTTTTAACATTATATGACCAACCACCAACCACCAACCCAATTGACACAGTTGACCTAATTTTGATTACAATCATTCTTTCACATTCTTAATGAAAAATAGATTTTATACTATTATTTGTGTTTTATTTTATTTTTCTTTTTGCTTAGTTTTTTTTTATTAATGTTTTATTTTATTCTTTTTAACCAGAAATTTAACATTGTCTTTTTTAATAACCATTTTTTTCTATTTAACAATCATGTTTGTGTATTTTTATATAGCTTGTTTTGTATTTACTTCAATTGGCCCAATTG
Organism: Hesperophylax magnus; assembly: GCA_026573805.1. NCBI lineage: Eukaryota > Metazoa > Arthropoda > Insecta > Trichoptera > Limnephilidae > Hesperophylax > Hesperophylax magnus. The sequence continues at coordinate 396,155 of JAIUSX010000243.1, forward strand.
GGAATTGACGGTTAATCACACTTCAATAGTCATTTGAAAAATGTGTTTTTTTACCAGATCCTTATGTTTTAAAAACAGTTTCTATTCCCATTCATGTTTTGACAAAACACACCTATCATCACATACTTTTTCAATTTATTTTGCATGCTTTTTTTAAATGAAGTGATTCACAGAAATCACACCCTAGTTTATTTAGTATTACCTTTTTTTCTTTTTGATAGTTTATGTTTATATTAAAATTATCTTCAATGTTTAATCCTGATCTCATCCGCACAAGTATTTCTGCGGCGCAAAATGAAGCGGGTAAAATATGTGGGTTAATCTATCATTATAATTCTAATAATTTGCATGCTAAGATTTAAAAATATTCATAATGTAAACTGAATAAACATTTATATTCATTATCAAACAATTTGTTTTTAATTATTATCATCTTCTTTTTCTCCTTCCACTAGCCCAATAGTCACCCAGGATCTGGTACCATTTCAGCCAAGTGCTGTAAAAATGTAAAGTCGCAGAGCAGCGAAACGTTAAATCAGACTTAAAAAAACAACAATTGAGGATTGAACTCTCCTATCCAGGAACTGGAGCGAACAACTCTACTAACCTCACCAAATTGCGATCGGGTAGGACTGACATTTATTTTGTACTAGCTGACGTGTACCCGGCGTTGCTCGACTTTTCTCTACTTTCAATAAATATAATATCCATGGATTATATATATATATATAAACCTTCTGGAAGAAATTCTCTAAATGATAGTGAAAACCCTATCAAACTTCGTTGCATTGTTTAGAAGAACTAAGCGCACAAACAGACAGACGCAGATAGTGACTTTGTTTTATATTATTTAGATATATATACTGTAATATCATCCCGATTTCAGGAAAATGCGTGTATGTTCACATGTGTAAGTGATCTCCAAAAGTGGATAGAATGCATTGTCATCGACAACGAGTCTATCTGCTGAGTTTCAGCTCGATTGGATGTCTAGAAATGGGTTAATTTCCACTTTTAACATTTGCATTCATTCATTACTGAAAACAAAAGTGAAATTCAAATAGACGTACATATTTAGAAATACTTTTTAGTATTCAAATTTTTGTAATATCATTTTTTTAATACTAAAAAAATAAATAAAGCTCCAAAGGATAGAGTGAAGCCGCACTTCAGTAATAACGCGCTGTGTGTCAATATTCATTTTATAAGACTACATCGGCCCTTCCAGCAGTTTAGGCGATCAGTGCCGTACTGAGAACCCTCAAGCTGACGGAAGCACGTTGGTCGAATGTCGAATGAAATACCTAACGCATGGCGCACAGCTGAACATCAGCGTTGCACTGCAGCTTGTCTTTGAAATGTGTTCTTCATATTAAAAATTCTTCACATTCGAGTTTTGTCAGTTTGTTTTATATAAATTTCAGAAATACAAAAAAATCGTTTACCATCAGTATGATTATTATCTTCCTTATAAAGCAGGTTATTCAATCTATACATGGATAATTGTATGCAAGAATTGAAAGAGGTAGCATTGAGCGAGAATTTGAGTAATCTGAGAGTATGTTGCCTGTTGTATGCTGATGATGTGGTGCTGATTGCTAACAAAATGGCAGATCTACAGACTCTCGTGTCTAGGATGTATGAAGAATGAGTTAATGATGAATGTAAGTAAGTCTAACGTCATGGTGTTTGAAAGAGAGAGTACGAAAACAGTGTGCAATATAGTTGTGTATGAGGAATACTTGGAGCAGGTAGATGAGTTTGTTTATTTAGGGAGTATGTTTACGAGAGATGGGAAGACTGCCTCATCAACTCCACTAATGGAGGACTGAACGCAGTTGGCGCTAACAAAAAATTGTCCAAAGAAGCGAAGCTAGCAGTCCACAATGGAGTGCTGGTACCTATCCTGTTGTACGGAAATGAGACATGGAACTGGCAGAGAAAGGATGAAAGTAGACTGAATGCTGTAGAAATGAGATCCCTGAGGCGTATGTGTGGTAAAACCATGTATGATCTTGTGAGAAATGTGGTGATCCGCAAAGAGTGCAAGGCTGATGTAAGCGTAGTGAGTAAGATCAAGAAAGGGACACTTAGATGGTTTGGGCATGTAGAGCGAAGAAAGGAGTGTAAGGAGAATATACGATGCAAATGTGAATGGTAGCAGAAGTCGGGGACGTCCGAGGAAGACATGGCACGACCAAGTGAATCAGATACTTGAGTCGGGCCATGTCAAGAGTCAGAATAATAGAAGAGCTTGTACGAGACGATGTATGAATGTGAATGAGGCAAAGAGTGTGTGCCAAGTACCAAGTTGTTTGGCAGTCTGTACTCTCTGCTTACCCCTGCGGAAACGGCGTGATGGTTAGTTAGTTATAAAGCAAATTATTAAAAAAAGTTAAACATTAAATTATCTGGCCCGGTAATAAATTAGTTCTTTTTTAGTAATAGTATCACCAGGCTCATCTTGCCAGAGCTCTTACCAGAGAGCAGTTTGATGTACGAAAATATCTCACTTAGCGAGCATAAAGGGCAACTGGCATACGGGCCCTTAAACATGATGTAGAAATTTCCTTTCCAAGTACCACTAGTTTCTGAACGTCGTTTGGTTAGCCCATTGGCATCAAATAATTTTTTTTGTTATACACATACAGTCGTTAATTATTGCTATTCATCGGGCACAATAATCGTGTGAAATTCGAGCTTCTCAAATTTGTTCCATTTTTACGTCTTTTGTATTACAACTCATCGTCAATTTTGTTTTAAAAACCAATAAACATGTTTATGAAGGTACCTAGTTACGAGTACCTACAATCCTGCAGGGGTTAATTTATGATAATAATGCACAACTTTTTCAGGGGGAAGGGGTTGACAACGATATTCAAGAGTTCAGTTTTCTCTTGATTTTTTGAATTTCGTGTTAAGTAAACCGGTTCTTCAAATTTGGTTCCATTTAGGAAATGCAACGTAAATTAAACAAAACTCTACAAAAAAATGTTTTCAGCCAGGGTTTTCAAGAATGAAAAAGTATAAAATTGACATGCTTAAAAAATCTTTTCAACGATTGCAGCGCCATCAATCAAATCAAAGAGAAAATTTAAAATGCATTTTATTTATTTATTTTATTTTATTAGGTACAATATTTTTTACAATTCAAGGTTTTCAGTAATGTAGGCCTCACTGGGTGGCTTGCCCGTGCTGAGGCCTTCATTTTATAATATAAAAAAAACTACATAATACATTTAATGAGAAAAATTATACATTTAAAATTAAAAATACATAATTATATATTTAAAATTTAAAAAAAAAAATAGTACATTGAAAATAATCTTGTGTGTTTGTGAGTGATGTGTGTTTATATTGGTTTTGTGTGTTACGTGTACATTCAATATGCTCCAGATGTTTCAGCTGATTTCTTTATATTGGCACGTAGGAAAACAAAATAAATTTCAACTTTCTGCTGATACAAAAATTATTATTGGATACGCAGAGAAAATGCATTTATTTAAAAAAATATATTTGATTTATATTATTTTTTTAAGTTCCTCAAGTATTTTTTGGTTTTTATAATTGTTTTAGCTGTTTCGGCTTTCAAGACCATTTTCAAACATTGTTATAACCACGTTTAGACAACTTATTTATATGATTCTCATTTCTTTTTATGCCTCATCCAAAATGCATTTATTTAAAAAAATATATTTGATTTATATTATTTTTTTAAGTTCCTCAAGTATTTTTTGGTTTTTATAATTGTTTTAGCTGTTTCGGCTTTCAAGACCATTTTCAAACATTGTTATAACCACGTTTAGACAACTTATTTATATGATTCTATTTTACCCCATCCCAATTTAAATTTTATGATGTCTAAAATGATTTATTACCGCTAAACCCATTTACTGATAAAATAATTATGACAATAGATTTCATATTCTGTGGGGTATTTTGAAGTCTCTTTTAATAAAAACTAAAAATAAATATTCTATCAGTTCAGAAACCGAAACATTAAAAGAAATTAAAAATAATGACCTAACAATACGAAAAGCTGACAAAGGTAACTCAATCCTAATACTTGATAGGATAGATTACATCAATAAAGTAAAAGACTTCTTGTTACCAGAATATTTTAAAATCTTAACGAAAGATCCAACCAATAAAATCGTCAACAACGTTAACATCCTTATAAACAGTTGTAACGCCATATTTCCCACCGAATGGTCCAAGAAAAGCGTCAGGGTTATGAACCCAAGAGCCCCTGCTCTGTATGGCCAACCTAAAATTCACAAAGAAAATATTCCCATTAGGCCCATTGTATCTTTTATAAATGCTCCTACAACAAACTTAGCGAAAAAACTTAACTTCATCTTCAAAAAATATACAAATTTTTCACCACGTTACAGTGTCAAAAACTCAATAGAACTTGTCAATAAAATTAAAAATTTTTAATCTTCTACATAATATTTCAAAGAAGGGCTTAAAAATGTTAGGTTTTGTACTAAGAGTGGCTAAAGATTTTACCAACATTCAAAAATCAAAACTTCTTTACACATCACTAGTGAGGAGTCAGGTTAAATATAATTGATTATAACTGACGAAGCTTGAACTAAGCGAAACCTGGTTGGCTGTTAATATTAATTCAAAATAAAAGTGGTGTTTTACAAAGTGTATTTTTTCATTTAATATATAATGTCACATCCAGTGGCGGCTCGTGGCTTTTGGATTACTAGAGTACTAATATTACAAAAAATGGCTTAATCAATGTTGTTGTAGCTGAAAATAATTTTTTTTTTTTTTCGAAAAATTGATTTTTTGTATGAAGATTTTCAGGAATTCCGTGCGGCGCACGGCTATACTGAAATTTCCTGAAAATCTTCATACTAAAAATCGATTATCAAAAAAAAAAAAAAATCGTTTTCAGCTATAAAAACATCAGAAATGCCATTTTTTATAATATTAGCACTCTAGTACACCCAAAAGTCACGAGCCGCCACTGGTCACATCACAAAGTGTTTGCTTCCTTCGATAAAATGAATATAATTCAACTGTATGGTCTCCCGACTATAATGTGCATTCTCAAACAATAGAAAGAGTACAAAAATATTCCTAAGCTTTTTAAATTACAAACTAAAAATACCGAAAGAACAAATAAACTACACTTATCTACTACGGTTATCTAATCTATTAAATTTTTTCTTTTTAATGATACCTATATTGAGCAATTGGACGGACTTCCTATGGGATCACCTTTAAGCCCGCTTCTAGCAGAGATATTTATGGTTCATATTGAAAATATAATTCTTAAGTCTCCTTTAGCTAAAATACATCATATACTATGTCAGATATGTTTTTTTTTTTTTTTTTTTTTATAGTGATTACCTCACAAGAGTCCCAACTGCTCCCGTCTGGAGCCAGTGAGACTATGGCATCCCCAATTGGGGGATGTTGTGAGGCTGAAGGTAAGTGGGGCAGGGAAAGAGGAAGGTGGGGAAGTACCTGGCTATTCAGATCTAGTCACTAAACACGGCTAAAGCCATTTGGAGCAACGTTTCAATTCTGAATGGTGGTCTTACACCAAAATGATAGATGATATCTTCATTTGTCGGAAAGGCACCAAACATCAGTTAGATATCTTCATTAATTGGGCCAACACTGTTAATAATAAAATCTGCTTCACAGTCAAACATGAGATCAAAGGTAAAATATTTTTTTTAGATCTGACAATTGGAAAGAGTAATAATAAACATACCTTTGAAATATTTAGAAAGCCAACTTTTACGGACACTACAATAAATGCAAATTCAACTCATCCTTGGTCTCATAAATTATCAGCTTACCATTCCATGGTACATAGACTCATTAACATTCTCTTGGACATTAAAGCGTATGAGAAAGAAAAGGCAACGATACAAACCATCGCGGTTAATAATGGCTATGACTTAAATAACATTGAAAAAATTATAAAAAACAAGAAATATAAAAATAAAATTAATTTAATATATCCGGTAAATAATAAAAAATTAGAAAAATTTGCATATTTCGAATTTATTGGTCCAATATCCATAAAAATATCAAAAGAAATAAAAAAAATGCAGTCTAAATATAGCTTTCAAAACCAATAATAACATAGGAACAAACCTTAAAAACTCTAAAAGTAGAAATCCCAAACTGAATAATAGTGGTATATATTAATTAAAATGCGACCTCGCCGACTGCAACGCTACTTATATCGAACAGACGGGAAGGGCTTTCTCAACTTAATTCAAAGAACATAAAAAAGATGTTGTAATAATAAAAGCATTTTTTCTAAATTCGCAGAACATCTTAGTGAATAATCACATCCCGCTTGACAACAACGAACTTAAACCCTTATATATAGAAAGAAAGGGCCTTAGATTAAATTTACTTGAACAATTAGAAATCAATAAAGGAGCAATGACCCTAATATAACATTAATTATTAAAGTGAGGAAAATTATTTATTCCCCGCTTCTAAGTATGTTCATTTATTTATATATATATTTTTTTTATTTATTAATAAAAAAAGATACACGAATTACATTACATAATATAATAAAGTTTTTAATTACATAATATAATATGATATAATATAAGTATTTGATGTACTACCCCCATAAATAAGCAAGGCTTGTGTGTATGGGGGGTGTTGTTATTTTGGTTTAAATTTGATATGATTCAGTTCAAGTGTTCGGAATACTTTTTATGGTGGCTTTTGAATTCGTTTATATTTACATTCATGTTTCTAATTTTTTCTGGTAATGAATTAAAAAATTTAACTCCGAGATATTCATGGTTGAACTGTCCTATTGTTTTTTTTACATTTAGGAGTAGGAAGTATTGATTGTCTAAGATTTCTGTTATTTTTAAAGGGTGCAACTTTATTTTGAATATTATTTTTATAAATTTGTAATGTTGCATGGTAGAAGTATAATGCACTTAATTTTCTGACCTTAAATTGTTTGAATAAAAGTTCGGACGAATATGAATAGGGTTTTAATATATTAATATTAATATTATTATATATATATACGCCTAAAAAGGCTTTTATATAAAAGTGATGCATGATGCAGTGTACATAGGAGAATATCTGTATTATACAGGAGATACCGACAGTAAATAGATGTAATACATTGTAAAGTAGGTACAAAATACACAATTGTTATTTTGTGATAACAAGTAGGTATAATGAGAAAATATTAAGAAATAATAAAAAAAGAAAACTAAATAAAATTAAAAAAAACTAAATATGAAGCAATATTAGTAAAACGTAAGAGTAACATAAAGTAAAAAAATAAATTACAACAACACTACATATAAGACAAAACATTAAAACTAATTTACCAACGCTACTCTAATTTGTAGGATTCGACAAAGTTAGTATAGATTATGCTTAATTCTATAAATGGAGTCAATAAATAAATCAATAGCACCCCCATACTTGTTGCCCAGATCATGCATCCTATTGGTCAGTGAGTGTGTCTGATAGTTGGTCATGTATGTATTGCAGAAGAATGTTATATTTTGTCTTGTATTCCTAGTCGGCACATGGAATTTAATAGTGGCAACGATGGCAGAACTATCAAATAAGTTGTTAATGACTCTGTATAACACAACCAGGTCTGAAATAATTCTCCTGTCAGACAATGTTATTAGATGCAATTGATTCATCAAACTGACATAATTAGTGTAATCAATAGGAATTCTGAGCTTAAAATTTACACACCTAAGAAATTTGTGCACTCTTTCTATATCATTGGAGTGAACTTTATATAAAGGGGACCAAATAGGTGAATTATACTCCAATTGACTTCTGACTAATTAAATATGGAGGGTTCTCATACAATATATGGACTTAAAATTAGTTAAAGTTCTGCAAAGGAAGCCAAGCATCTTTAGCCTTTTTAGTTATATAGTTGATGTGTGCAATGAATGACAAGTTTTCATCGAATTTACACCCAAGTCACCAATTTGTGACACTGGTATTAATTTATTATTATTTAATGTATATTCATGTAAGATATTATAACGAGTTTCGGAATTTTTTGAAAGTTTCACAAAACCTAAACAATATGACACATTTAAATAAATTAATAGCAGCCACATCATTATTAAACAATTCAGATAACATTAATGTGGGGAAAACAGACTTCAAATACCCCACAGAATATGAAATCTATTGTCACAATTATTTTATCAGTAAATCGGTTTAACCGGTAATAAATCATTTTACACATCATCAAATTTAAATTGGGAGGGGGTAAAATACAGGATTTTCCAATAAGAGGTGTTATTTTGATATTCAATCGTAAAAGATCAATGGTTTCGTTGCTTGTGTGGCACGTAGCGCCGTCTTGTTGAAAGTAAACGTTGTCAAGATCAAGACCATCCAATTCCGGCCATAAAAAATCATTAATCATCTCTCGATAGCGCAATCCATTCACCGTAACTGTTGTTCCAGCCTCAATTTCGAAAAACTAAGGTCCTTATGACTCCGCCGGACCATAAACCGCACCAAACAGTCACACGTTGAGGATAGTGAGGCTTTTCAACAATAACTCTTGGGTTTTCCGAGCCCCAGATGCGACAATTTTGCTTGTTGACGAAGCCACCGAGGTGGAAATGGGCCTCATCACTCAAGATGATTTGCATTTGATTCACTCAAGTGAATTTTAATAATTTCAATGCGTTGTTGAAGCGTGTATCGTTCCATTTTTATTAATAGCGTAGTTTCTACTTGTCAAATGTCAAAAAATTACAGCTTCAAAAGTAATATCTACCGAAATAGCGAGCTATTCAAAACAACACCTCTTATTGGAAAACCCTGTAGAATCATATAAATAAGTCGTCCAAACCATAAATCAGTCCAAACGTGGTTATAACCACAGTTTGAAAATGGCCTTGAGAGCTGAAGCAGCTGTAAAAATAATAAAAACCAAAAAATACTTGTAGAACTTTAATAATATTATTAATTTTGAGTTCTACAATAAATATTTATTTTTCTGATAAGATTCTGGATTGAATCTAGCTCGGAACATAAATAAATGTAGCTTCTCGTACATGTCCTTGAATGACTTTGAAATGACATTTTTGACATTTCTTGCTCGAATATCGAAACTGTCCGTGCAAATTGTTTACGTGATTGGTTTATTTATGCTGTTTACCGTGGTACAAATGCGATAAAACTGGTGTTCTATTTCTGTGATAGTATCCTGATTTTACTAAAATATTATAAACAAGTTCGTTTTATTTCACAAAATGAGTTTAAAAGCCGTTTCCAAACAAACAACTCCTTTCGAAGGGCAAAAGCCGGGAACTAGTGGTTTACGAAAAAAGGTCAAAGTTTTCATCCAAGAAAATTACACCGAAAACTTCATTCAGTGCATTCTCGACGCAAACAAAGGCAGCATTGAAAATTCAACCCTTGTCGTGGGCGGGGATGGCCGGTATTTGTGCAAGGAAGTCGTTGCACTGATTATTAAAATTAGTGCAGCTAATAAGGTTTGAAATAATCAGTCACATTGTCTTTAACATGGAGTTTTAATGTTAACAGAGGATCCTAATTCATATATATTTACAGGTTTCCAAGCTTTTGATTGGGCAAAATGGAATTTTATCTACACCGGCCGTTTCTAGTCTCATAAGATCCAACAAAACATTAGGTTTGTACATTTTATATTTCCCTGACATTTTATTAATTTAAATGTAGGTACACTTTTCTACAATTTGAAGAATTTAACTAAATAAAATACATTGAATTATTCTCATTCCTAATTCAAAATATACTCTTCAATTATTTTTAAAATAAATTAACGGCTGCTTCATATATTTTAAACCTTCTAAAGTAGGAATCGAAATCGAAACCAATAAAATATTATTTTATGTGTTTTTTTTTTCTTTAGGTGGTATTGTTCTGACAGCATCCCACAACCCCGGCGGCATAGACAATGACTTTGGAATTAAGTTCAACTGTGCAAATGGTGGACCAGCTCCTGATCAGACAACTGATGAAATATACAAACTCACCACCAAAATTACAGAGTATAAAATCGTTCCTGATTTGGATTGCCCTATTGACAAGCTTGGAGAATATTCTTTCGATGTAAGTTTTTAATACTTACTACTTATTCTCTAACACTACTAAATTCTTTTTGATTGGTAAGGGAATAGTTGTCGTAGTATAACCGGTAAGGTTTTATTTCAATGCATAGTTTCACATAATTCATAAGAGTCATTAAATATAATATTCTGAATAAATTATAATACTATCTTAGTAACATAAAAATATAATTAATTGCTTTATTGTGGCTTTATATAATTATCTTAAGTATTATTCCTGTTTTATTCTTGGTACTTGTTATCTTTCTCTACCAAGGCCATTGAAACATAATATATTGTTATAAAAAAACATTATATAAACTTTGAATGTACATTTTTTATTGAAATTAAGAAGAAAAGGTACAAATTAATATTGAGTTACATAGCATTCTTAATTAACTAATATAATTGCTCAGTTAGTAGAGAAACATTTGCGGGTCTTACTGGAGAGCTAGTCTTATATATTCATTGCATTCAAATATAAACATTTTTTTATGTACCTATATTAAATATATGTCACCCGTGACAGGTAAAAACTTGCCATCTGTTGGACGTAAAAGCAACACACTCTGTTGTTTCTCTATCTGCACAGATAGACTTAGCCACATCAACGCATGGCGGGGTTACAGCTAGTATTTAAATAAATATAATTATATAGTTACAATTTTTTTTCAGTAATTGTCTAAAATATTATAAATATGGGATAATAAAATCAGAGAAAATAGCAACAGATTAGCAAAAGAATATATCTAAAAATCATCAGTAAAATACCACTCTGTTGGTTTTGATAAAAATATTTTTACACATTTCCTTATTTTAAATGCTAATTCAAATGTAAGGATTTTTATTGTAATAATAAATTGATTGTATTTTTTAAAAGGTTGATGGCAAAAAATTCGAAGTAAGTGTAATTGACGCTGTGGATAATTTTGTCACACTAATGAAGAGCATCTTTGACTTTGGCAAGATTAAGACCCTACTCAACGGTTCTGAACAGAGGAAACCCTTCAAGGTTCTCATTGATTCAATGAATGGAGGTAATTAAAATAACATTCCCAAATGTTTCGGATGCCACAGTTAAGAGCTAAAATAACATAAATTATGTAATGTTATGTTTGTTATTTTGGTGGTAACAAAAACATCAATTTACATTGAGTGATATTTACAACTCTATTTTTGAATTCATAATTATAATTAATGAGAGAAGATTTGCTATTATCATATTATTTTTAATTAAGTAATGTTGAAATGTAGGCCAAATATGTGAATGATCTTAATATTCAAGCAGTAACTGTCAATAATATATATTTCCATTTCTATCTTCTGAAGCCATTCAAGTTTATGACTTTTCCATTTTGACATGATTTATTTCTCTTCCAGTGACTGGGCCCTATGTGAAGAACATTTTCACGGATGAACTGGGAGCATCTCCCGATAGCTACACACGCACTATTCCCCTCGCAGACTTTGGCGGAGCTCATCCCGACCCTAATCTCACTTACGCTGCAGACCTCGTCAACAAGGTCAAGAGTAGCGACATCGATTTAGGTGCTGCGTTTGACGGAGACGGTGATAGGAATATGATCATCGGCCGTGGAGCCTTCTTTGTTACCCCTTCCGATTCTCTCGCCGTTATAGCCGACAACCTCAATCTCATCCCGTACTTTGTCAAGAACGGAGCCCAAGGCTTTGCAAGGAGTATGCCAACTGCCGCGGCCGTTGACAGAGTCGCTGAGAAACTCGGAAAGAGCATGTACGAAGTGCCAACCGGTTGGAAGTACTTTGGAAATCTGATGGACGCCGACCAGCTCTCTCTGTGCGGAGAGGAGAGCTTTGGAACGGGATCCAATCACATCCGGGAGAAGGATGGACTGTGGGCGTGTCTCAGTTGGCTTTCCATCATCGCTGGAACTGGAAAGTCTGTTGAAGAAATTCTGACTGACCACTGGAAGAAATATGGTCGCAATTATTTCACCAGGTACGTAACTTAGTTATCTCCTAATTTTCATTAGATACACAAATATTAATTGGTATGTTTAGTTGAGAATTTGATACAGAATTGATTGAGCACTTTACAAAAAGTGTTCATCAATTAATAAACATTATTTTGTTCAGCTACATATCCTCTTACTCTCGCCTTTAAATAAGAATTTTGTTATTAGCCAATTTGCCGATTAACATTCCTAATCATTATGGATAAATAGGCATGCGCCAGTCTCTATTTGGCAACAATGAGTATTCTTTTTAAACCAACGCATCGCATATTGCTGGAGACAGAGATTATCTGTATGTAATAGCTATATGGTAAGGGTATAAGTTTTATCATATCGTTGAAACAGGTAAACTCTTTCCTTATCATTGTTTGTATAAATGTATCTTAATGAACAAGCTATTTACATAACTTATGTCATAACTTCTATAGGTATAATTTTCCCATATATGTATGCATTATTTCAACAATTTAAAATTATCAGTGGTAATAAAAATATATTACTTTTGACAATAAGTTGTCGTTACATGTTCGTAAGTGTTATTTTTTTGTTACTCTTTTGTAACGTTTATTACAATGATAATAAATCAATTATTACAGATACGATTATGAAGAATGCTCAGCCGATCCTTGCAACAAGATGATGGCAGATTTGGAAGCTAAAATCACCGATCCATCTTTCGTTGGCAAAGAATTTTCCTATGGCAATAAGACTTACAAAGTTAAGTTGGGAGACAACTTCTCTTACGTTGACCCCATCGATAAATCTGTTTCTACCAAACAGGTGAATTTTCAATTTATTATTTCTATTGGTTGTTTTGCTGTTGTTAGCAGAAAATGAGCTTACCCATGAGATATTTTCGATCAGTAGTGTATTTTAATTTAATTATGTATTCATTCTGGTACTGGTGAAAACATTATTCAGATAATGGCAGGTAATATAGAAAGCTCGGAGCAGATGGCGCTGGTGTTGTACAGTTTAAAAGATACTTTTTTCAGGACTTATAGGTTTTTTTTTCAATTTGCTTCATTAATATGGTGGTTGGAGTCTCAAGGAGTTATTAAAAAATGAATTAAGAAATATAAATGCCAAAGTAATTGGGAAAATGGAAGACTTGGTTCCACTTATAACCGCAACCTATTTCAGATTGTTTTCCTATGAATGTAAGTATCTAGACATATTTTTAATAGAATAATACGCGAAATTTAATTTCAGCGGCTTACCACAGAAATAACAATTTTCTCACGATTTTCTGAGCCACAATGTTGAAAAGTGAGGTTCACTCAAGTTTGTATTGCTATTAAAATAGGTTTTTGCTCAAATTAGACTAGATATACAATTATAACAGCTTCCAGAGGCATCACAGAAACTGATTAGACTAGGTATACAATTATAACAGCTTCCAGAGGCATCACAGAAACTGATTACACTAGGTATACAATTATAACAGCTTCCAGAGGCATCAGAGAAACTGATTAGACTAGGTATACAATTATAACAGCTTCCAGAGGCATCACAGAAACTGATTAGACTAGGTGTACAATTATAACAGCTTCCAGAGGCATCACAGAAACTGATTAGACTAGGTATACAATTATAACAGCTTAAGACACGATCCACATATTTCTAAACTGTTCATCACTTTGAAACTTTCTCGAGAAACATAAAGGCACAATACAACATTGGGACATTTTAATTACTATTGTTTACTAAACTTTTGTAAAACAAACTGTCTCCATTGCATAGGAAGAATAGCTGGCACGATGTGCAACTACACCAGCGCCAACGGCTCATTCAGCGTTTCAGATTACGTACCGTGCTCCAAATAAATCCTAATTCCAGGGATTTATTTTGCTATGTCCCAAAAATCTACAGTGGAAAAGCCACCGACTGCAGAGTTGGTGTTTGGCAATCGGTTCAAAGTTCTCTTCTTATCCACATGCAATAATTTGTCGATTGTTGTTTGCAGGGTCTTCGTATCATATTTGATGATGGCTCCAGGATTGTTCTCAGACTCAGCGGAACGGGAAGCTCAGGCGCTACAGTCAGGTAATGATAATTATTTATTTTACTAAGAACGGGTTGTTTCAGAGAATTTGAACAATTTTTGAACAGTTATATTTATCATGAGCTGTTTAATATATTATCTACATATCTATTTAACTTTTTAAAAATCTCTCTTCCTAATTTTTCAATAAGAAATACTATTTTAAAATATATCGTAATAATTGCCTAAATGGGTAAAGGTAAATTAATATATATTATATAAATATTTCAAAATGATTGTTTTATTATACATACAAGTACATATCAGATTAGAGATTTGTTAGCTAATTTTACAATCAATTATTATTAATTATATTTAGATTTTTACTATTAATTATATTATATATTATATTATATATAGTTTCTAGCTTCTGATTGTGTTTCATGTTTTTTTTATTGTTAGGTTGGCAGTGCCTACACTGCCTACAAACAAACTCTAACTATGCGCGAACTTCATATTGGTGTTCTGTTGGCAAATTATTATTATTTACATAAATAATATTAAATATCAATATTTTTCAAAATCGTAAATGCAAAAAGTTGTTGTTTATTGTCATTAAGTTGAATCAAATGTTTTTTTCTTTTTAAATGCGCATTAAAAAGGTAGATGTTGGTAAAGAATAACCATCAGTTGGAGTAAAATTAACACCTTTTAACTAAACCGACTGCTAATCTCATCGCACAATTACGCTCCTTTTATTCATAAACACGGGTACAATTAATCAATATGTAATAATCTATTATTTCAGTCAACTTTGTTATAACTATCTTTAATTGTTGTGACAAACTATACGATATTGATTTACCTTATAGACATTGGCGGTTGTAACACATATTTAAGCACTACAAGTCTCCTATGAGAGCAGATTCTATTTCAGTAATAGTTAATATCAGTTGTAGACATGTAGTGAATAATAGTGTTTCATTTGAGAGAATCCATAACAAATACATACAATTTCATTAATTCAAACAACTGTCATTAACTCCTTCCTGTTCCGTGTTTTAACAATATATACTCACCTTCTCTCTGTGAATGACCTAATATCTACCTATTAAATGTAACTGTTGTTAGTATCACTTAAACTGGGCGAAGCCCAACTAAGTGCCGCCCGCAGGGCCTAGCAGCAAAAAACCCACGAAGCGAGTTTTTAACTGCAAGTAATATATTATTATTATTGTAACGATTTTTGATATTCAAATAATCCTGCAATGCCATTCGACTGCAGTGGTAAACCTACATCGGTTGGATTAATATAGGATTTTTTCAGCGTAGCGGAATAGTCCTACAACGAAAATTTTATCACCACGCATTTCAATTGCCTTCCGTTTGGGTAAAATCATTGCCGAATTTTTGTCTCTCCTGAATGTCGCCAAATATTATTTACGCGGTGATGGATTGCCGTCGACGATATGTAGTAATAATAATGAATATATCCTAATAATATTTATGAAGATTTATAAAATTTCCTTTGTAAGTAGATGTAAGTGATGACCTTCCGACCAAGATATACATCTTGGCCAACCTTCCATGTCAATATGAATATATATTTAATAAAAATGGTTCCATGATAACTCAACACAGTGACTATTCAACACACCTTTAAAAAGTGATATAAAGTAATTAAAAACGATGAAAAAAAAAAAATTAAACCTAACCTAACCTAACCTACTTAACCCAGTTAATAAAGTTTCCTGTTTCATCACTTTCCATGACTTTATATAACTTTTTAAAAATGTGATGAATTATCATTTTGATGATTTATCCGGTCACCAATAAAAATATGTATTTAATAATCGGCCTTTCTTCCACCGACTCACGAGAGTCAGATTTTTCACCTCACTAACGCCGGGCTAATATGAAATAATTTTTCTGATAATGGTTCAATGTAACATTAAATAAATATTTCAGTTTTATATAAATTTGTATATGTATATTTCTTCTAGGCTTTACATTGATTCGTATGAAGCAACGGACGTGACCGGCGACGCACAAGTTATGTTGAGGCCGCTGATTGAAGTTGCTCTCCAATTGTCGGATCTGAAGAAATTTACAGGACGTGATGCTCCCACTGTCATTACATAAATCATTACCTTCGTAATACAAGTTTTAAGTTTGACATCTGTAAATCAGTTCATTGTTTCGTAGGCTATACTTACAGTCACAGAAAATTTGGTGCGTGGTTTATAATATAATAATATGTAATAATATATATTATATATTATTAATACACATTTTATTGTAATTAAAATAAATTATCAACCATTAAAAATCTACTAAATATGATGGAACCTACTTAGCAAAATATGTAAATAGATATACTATATTCATGGAGAATAAACAATAGTGTTTAATTTGCAAAAAAAAAACTTTTCAATATTTGTTAAATTTTGTCTGTATTATGTTCGTTTTGGTATATCAATTTATACCAAAAATAGTTGTATTTAATGTTCCCTCTAAGGCGTGCGGGTGTGCAGCCACACGCATTGTCCGCACACATGTTTTCATCTACCGTTTACATCTCGAAGAATAAATAGTTAATATGTTTATTAGTACCAAAGTATCATCAATTATTATTAACCTTCTGGACTTCAATATGAAGTAACATTATGGAGCAAGAATTTTTTTTTTATAATCTACATATTTCAAAAATGTAATTTATTATTCCATAGTACATTAAATGGATTACTTAATTTATCTATGCATAAATGTGCATCTTTATATTGCACGGATAAGTTGATGGGCTGCTCACACAATGAAAAAATTAGAGGGAATGTTGGATGTATTGACTAACAATATTTTCATAACCAAAGATTATATATGGAAAATGGTTTTTTTTTTTTAATAATCGAGCCATTTTGATTTTTATTCAACTTGTGTTATTTTATTGTGATGATGCTCTGCTTACAATAAATACATACTATGCTAAGAGTAGAATAAATTGATTGTCATAAAAATATTGATGTATATTATAACAGATCTATTTATAAAGGTCGATTTACACTTTGATTAGAAGCAAGCGATTAGTGTTTGGTATTTGGGTAATACCAGGAGATACATATAACACCCAACTATGGAAAATACAATACATGCTATATTGGTTTAACATTGGCGTCTCTCCTGGTTTTCCTTAACACTAATCCTAATCACTTGCTTATCGAAGTGTAAAATGTCTTTATCGGCATTGCAATATAATTTAAAAATTGAATCACTATGATTTTAGGATTCGTAAATAATTTCATTGTGGAATGTTTAAAACTACTAAACAGGTGTTCCTATTATGTATTTATTTATTAATAATATTTTTACAGAATTTATAAAATTGTTAATACTTTTTATACCTTCTCCGTTGTTATTATTTTGTTGTTAAATATAAAGTACAATACATTATATAATATGTACAAATAAATGGGTTAAAAGTTGAAATAACCGTTATAAATATTTTGTTCACATTTTTTGTTACAACATTTCCTTCTTCTTTGGTTTCGATAAAGTAATAATAAATCACCCACCCTCACCAATAAAACACTCTTACATATGCAAGGCGTCCGGAAACTCGTAGTACAAAGAGGAAACTGGTGATTCTAAGTCACACGGAGAACCAAAAAAAACTCCTTTTTTTTCAATCGGAACAATTTTATTCATTTATTAAAACTTTTTCCTTTTTTTCTATATTAAACCCAAGAGTTACAAATATTCAGCAGAGATACTATTGCAGATTCATCCAATTATATTTTTGGTCTGCCGAATCTAATTAATTTTTCTAAAATACTTACACGCAATCAATACAAATATTAATTTATCATTAACACATGTGGACAAAACTCACTGAAGAAATAAACTTATAGACGTCTGTTGTGGGCATGAAGTAAGGTCAGTTTTGTCTTACTTAAGGTTGAAATTGATTTTCAAATATCGAAATTCTTTTTTAAATGGATAATCAATTTCATAGGCCCGTAAGTCGAATTTTTTTGTGATTTGGTTACTTTCAATGTATTATTTTCAATGTACCGAATTCAATAGGTACATTGAATTACTATAAGGGTTCTTTCAAATCGGTATAAATCACGCTTCTAGCATTTTATCTCTTCAGTGGCAAAACTCAATCACATTTGCTAATTTTGCGTTAGCAGTTCAATTTGCAGTCGTTATATTATTCTTAATATATAATTTTACTAAACCTATTTAAAATCACTTAACATAAGATCTTGCACTACATTAGGTCACTAATAGTTTTTTTAACACAGTTAATACACAATACTGTCCTGCGTCCGTCACAGACTCAATCTACGAAGAACTGGGCCAGCAAGTTGCAGGCTCCTACCAGGAATATAGTCGTGTAAAACAGGACATTCCATGCGGTTAGTTTCCCTCTGATGCGAAGAGACATCATCTGAAGCAAGCTGGGCAGCGTAAACACATGGACCAAGCCACTTACTGCTCCTGTATACCTGGAATTTAAATATGTAAATACATTATGTATATATTTTAAATTGCTTTAGCTTAATCCGATCTACGCTGATGTCATGTACTGTGTCAAAACGTGTTGTGTGATGGGTTAGATTGGGTTGAAAAGGCCAGCATTAAAAGGGTTAAAATCTATCGCACTCAAATTACTGAAGTAAAGATTGTCTCTATTGTGCGATGGAACTCTGGCCCTGGACTGGATAGCAAAACTTTTATATCTTGTTCCATCGAAAATGGTAAGTTTTGTATTTTGTGCAGTAAACAATTACATATTATAGATGCGTATTACATACATTAGGTGAGCATTAGAGAAATAAAGATAGATCTGTATTACAAACATTATGATAGGTATATTTGAGTAAGTTTGTGTTGTTGATAGGTACATATTTTTGTTTGGCATGCCATTTTATATTTATGTTTTTGCCAAATTAATGTTTTGGTTTGTATTCTAAACAATACATATTGTCTTTGGAGATGCTGTGCCGAAGGGGTCTTTCTAAGGAGAAGAAGTTTGTAGTGTTGGGATTTCAACAGTTTTCACATTTTGCTTTATTCGCATGTCTTTTCTTTGATATTAAATAAAAATACTTGAAAACACATCTTTTATGTGAGATAACTTTTGTAATGTTTTCTAAATTTTGGGTTTTTCAGTGTAGGTTTCTAGGGTTAAAGAAGTTTTGAGTTTTTCGATGTAAGTTTCTAGGGTTAAAGAAGTTTTGAGTTTTTCGATGTAGGTTTCTAGGGTTAAAGAAGTTTTGAGTCTTTCAATGTAGGTTTCTAGGGTTAAGGCGATGCACTACGTAGTAATTTAAAATCATGTGTTTTTGGTTTGAAAATTTGGTCGCCTAAAAATGTTTCAGATGCTTTAATTAAATACTGCGAGTAGAATACATCCTGGCCTTCGAAATAATCGAGTATTTTTTAGATAAGTCTTTTTATAAGCCCAGAAAAAAATAATGTATAAGGTCTATGAAAACTGCTTTAAAGTTCAAAATCTCCTACTTACGAACCCATTTTCAGTTATGGTTTTATTGTATAATGTGGCAAATTAAGTTATTTATAAAATGATCGAAAAACATTTAAATATTTGTGCCTGAACATCCACAAAATAAAATAAAAGGCACTTTTTGCCTATGTTTTTTTCTTGCATAAATCAAAGGTGGATGGTGTGAAGCGGGAATTATCGCCATCTACGTAAGGTGTGTTATTGATAGCGGCTCGATTCAAAATATTACACGACGTAGTGCATCGCCTTAAAGATGTTTTGAGTTTTTCAATGTAGGTTTCTAGGGTTAAAAAAGTGGAATTTTACGTCTAACAACCTTGGAGGAAATATTCCTCCATGCTAACAACAATACTTTGCAGTTACTTGAATAAAAGTAAGAAGTTTTGAAAAATAAATCTTACCAATAAATTAATATAAAAAAGGTTTAGAAATGGATAAAAATATTACTTAAGATAATTTGTTCCATCCAACGGGTTTCTAACAAGTTGAAATAAGGTTAAAATAGATACAATGTGAGATTAATGTAATCCGAATTTACCTTATGATAGTTCCAATCCTCGGCACGAAGCACGCAAACACGATGCAGACCGCCACCACAACTGTGTTAAACATGACTACGGCCAGGCGCTTTGGTGGGTTGGGCCCGTTGGAGCTGCCCAGGCACTGCACGCGGAGCATGTAGGCGATAAGTGGGTACACCGTGATCACCTGGAACAGCAGCAACACTCGCGCTACGGCTGTCATTATGTCGCTCTTCACAAAATTGTTGAGGATGTTCTGAAAGACCAATTTTTATTAACAAAATGTGATTACTGAACAAGAGTACCAAATGCCTGGAGCCAGTGATACTATTTCTACAATTTTGAAAAATGTTATGTAGCTGAAGGAAGTGAGGAGAGAAAGTGATGGATAGAGGAAGGTTGGTAAGTAATCTCTGTTTACTAAACATAGCCATTTCGGATTTTTAATAAATTAGCAATATTTTTTTTTCTCACCAGGTGCGAGAAAAAAGGCCAAAGGTGCGAAATAAATATATTAAGTACCAATATTTTAATTTATTCATTTTACATTAAAATTATTGCCTTAATTATTATTTTTTTATTTATTTACAAATGTGACAACCCATTTTATTTGATTTATGAATGTGACAACCCATTTTATTTCTCAGTGCAATTTGTTTACAAAATTACATCATTGTTATAATTGAGAAAATCAATTGAAATTTATTTTACTCAATAATTCAAATGCAATCTGTCACTCATATTATTTACATAAAGATTACGATGCGATAATATTATTATTATGTTTGTCTGTGAATGAGCACTAAACTGTATTTTAACAAAGTATTAAATATTTTTGTTAATACTTTGACATCTTCTTGATTTCACCACCTGACGGTGTTTAGATTTTCAGCAATTAATGTACTTATTTACAATAATTATCATTTCACGGTAAATTTAACGGCCAGTTGTTTCACAGAATTTGAACAATTCCCCAATTTCAAAGCTAATTTTCAAGTTCTGTTTTTATTTCAGTTCTGAGAAACACCTCGCCCGTAGTGAAATAATAAAATGACTTGATTAGAATTTGAATTTTTACTTTGAAATTTGATGAATTGTTAAAATTCTGTGAAACAACCTGTCCTAAAAAGAATGCTGTAAATAATGTCAAATGATAGATTTAACTTACATCTTCTATACAATTTTTCGCAAGAGGAAAACAAATGTAGAAAACGGCGCCAACCAACATATAAGTGATGGTCACCAGTACAAATGCGACACTCAAATCTCTTCCCTGTAAAATAAAAGCGTTAATTAGACATAATATTACCTTTTTTATAATATTGACATAACTTGGCTCGATAACAATATTATTTTATTATTTTATTTGTATGGGAGATAAACTCTATTGATTGATTATGCCGTTACAGTTTTCAGAATCATCCATCAGTATCATAATCAGCAGAAGGTCTTACATTCTTCTCTTGGTGTCTGTTGTTCCTCATGACTGTGATGATGATGTTGTGAATGAAGAAGCTGAGCGCCAGCATCCCGCTGAGGGCACTGAAGTCAGTCTTGATGGTGAACTCATCTACCCAGGAGTTGATGTGCATTCCCCAGCCCCATCCCTTCACCGTCACAAATACTGCCAGGTACAGGACTGATAATGTTCCTGGGAATAATAACATCAAGAATAATTTGCAAGGCAGATAGAAATATTACACCTTTAAATTTATACGATGAGAATGCCAACATTTTTATAAATCCCAACCAGGAATTATTAGATTCCTGGTCAAATAAAATTTTACACGCAAAACACTTCCAATTATCTCAACCAAACGTATGTTGACAAATTTTCGTCAAACAAATGGTTGAGTATTGGAGAGTTGAGCGCAGAAATAGAAGGATTTATGCTTGCCATTCAGGATAGAGTCATTAATACTAAAAATTATAGAAAGCATATAATCAAAGATACAAATCAAATTGATGATTTGTGTAGAAAATGTTTGGCTTTTCCGGAAACTATAGAACATATTATATTGGGATGTTCTATATTAGCACCGTCCAGGTATACATTTAGGCACAATCAAGTTTTACCTAGCTCTCTCATTAAAAATTTAGGCGTACTAGATCTATCAAAAAATTTATATCTAAAGATGCAAAAGTCGGTCATTTTGAATACATGTAGGATAACGAAAGATTTTTTAAATATTCATGTTGAGGGATCAGTAGGATTTATAGGCCCTATTAGAAGTTCTACCGAGCCGAACCCTCTGATATGAAAATATCTGGAGTCGGTGAATTATTCTCCCATTTGATCTCTGGTGAGTTGACGTGTTGTTCTTGTATTTATTTTGCTTATATAATGCACTTGCATAGTGTTGATTGACTAGATGATCATTTGTGGAAAAGTGAGTGGAAGGGTTTAGTTTTTCCTATGGGGAAGATTAAACCCGGACAAAAAAATCGGAAGCATATAATTTTGTCATCAAATGTAAAGAAATAAAATATTATGTATACCAAAAACACCACATAATGATAAGAATGTGTTCTTGAAATAATAACAAACATTTTGTCTTCAGATACCTGTGTAAATAATATAAATAAACATATACAGGGTGGCAAAGGATGACCTTCATGATTTAAAATCGATATAACTTTTTTATTTCAATATATTTATGCAAGACTTGAGGAATTTAATATGGAACAATGCACGACTGCAAACACAAAAATTGTTGAATTTTTAAAACCAACTGTCCAACCAATATTGTTTTGACGCAGTGTGCATATACTTAATATTTTAATTTGCAGATCACCCCCACAGTTTTAACAATAGATTATCTGGTTGCATGTTTTTGGCAAGAAGGGCCGTTAAGGAACCTCCCTGGTACTCAAACACCATAGATGGAAATATTCAACGTGTACAGAAGAGAGTGTACAGGATAGTGTACAACCCTGGTCAAAGCGACCGGGTTCCTGTTAAAGGAATGAGGAATATGGGAGATAGCACAATGGGCCTATGGCCTAAGTGGTCACAGGAACTATACGTAAACTGTCTCCGCTCTATAATAAATAAATAAAATAATTAGGTGTAGTGTACCTACTTTAATTTTTAAATAAAATGAGTGGATATTTATTCAGACCCCTACGTAAACACAAGTGAACCCATTGCATAAATAGTAAATGAACATGAGAAGAAGATTAAATAGTTTATAATATAATCAGTAATCTAGTGTATTAATTAATTAATTAATATTAACTTCTTCATAAATGTTTTGTTTAACAACAAATAAAACTTGTAAATATTTTACCTAAGTGACACCACTTTGAGAACTAAAATACATGATATATGTTACATACAGCATTGGAGCTATTTGCTGATTAAATTGACAAATTTACTGATTACATAAAAGTTGAATACTAATCAAATGTGCATTGTAAATAAATCAATATCAACTAAATTGTTTTATTTAACTCTTTGAAGTTTCTCAGCCATCGCATTAAACTTTATTGTTTTATTTATTTTGACAAATAATATTCCCATGTTGTACACAAATAATTAAGACATTTTTTAAATTTTTCCCTTTTCCATTGTTATGGGTGTATTTGAAACTCGGGCTGTGATGGAAGGCATTATTATCTAGAAGAGAATTGAACTTGCAAAGTGTAAATGAGAACCCAATATTTCGGAAAACTTGGCCGCAATTCGGTATTATTCATTGAACGCAGTGAAGTCCTGTTTTAACTCGACCGTTTTGCATTTCATCTGTCTGTAAATTTGTTTGTAAACTCCGTTTTAAGATGGTAGTCATTTTAATGATTTAGTAAGGATTCTTTTTTCAAATGTGAAATCGTTGTGTTTATTTGGACTTTCTTATTCGAATATTTTGGAAAATTAAGGTACCCGCCTGAAGAAAGTTTGAAAAAAGAATTGTTACGGGTATAGTGATGTTTTTTGGAGAAATTGTATAATTAACTAGGTAATTAAATAATAATATAGGTAATTTGATTAATTATTAAATATAAGTACCTACTTACAAATCTTATTATTTCGGAGGAAATTTTGTTTTTGGTTTTTGAATGGGAAAATTAGAAACATACTTTTTGGATTCAGGATCTACTGTTTCATGAGCCACTCTAGTAACAAATGATATTCAGGCTAACCTAAGCTAACAATGTACTTAATATTTTTAATGTTCTTTACTCACCAAGGGAGTTAAACTTTGTGAAGAATGTGGTAGAGTTAAAGTTAAGCAGTGGGAAGATGAGCAGGGCCACATAAAGAGGAACGGATGAATAAAGGTCCCAGTACTTTCCCCCCCAGGAGGCCATCACCATGTCGGGGTTGTTGGAGGTCATGTTCACAAAGTTCTTGGGACAAGTAACTCCGTCGAATGGATCGCTGGTGGTGATGTTGTCGGGTATCTCTGTAATAAGATTACACAAGTATTTAATAAGGAATTAAGGATGAGCTCTGTGGCAGGGAGGGAAAAGCTCTGACTCTGGGCCCAGTGGTTCCGAATTCAACTAACAGCAACTGAATAACTTATTTACATATTTTTAACTTATGTTTGAAACATGAAGATTTTTGAGCGGAGGTAATCTCAATATCGTCCAAGTAACAAACTAACATTCAAAATGAAAATATTGGTTGAGGATAAGCTCTAGATATTATTTATAATAATTCAAAATACTTTTTTATATCTTATTGTTTTAGCACTATGAAAAATTAATCACAAACATTTTTATCTCTGCAGGTGGTCAAAAAGGAATCTAACGAAACATTTTTTTTTTTTAATCCATAGATTTTTTGTGTACACCCCCGATTACGTTTTTTTTACCATTGATTTTTAAAATTAAAATATATCCTTAAAGTTTGGTTGTTTTTCAATTTTGTTGGGAACAGTTTAATTTGTGTGATAATATATACACGGTGTCCGGAAACTCGTAGTAACATTGGGAATCGATTTTGTGGTGTAACTTTATTTGATTTGAGTTTTCGTTTTCGGGTAAATCAGGTAAAAATTTGAAAAAAAATCATTCGCTGGGTGGTTAATATGAGTTATTTGATATCTTTTATAATGCGTCAAAGCATAGACCAAGCTTAAAAAGTTTTTTAACACTTTAGCTGCCGAAAAAAAGTAAAAAAATTATGGAAATGCTCAGATCAAAAAAAAAACAGTTATTTGATTACTCTGTGATGTAGATTCACCGGTTTCCCGCTTGAACTACGAGTTTCCCGACAACGTGTATATCACATTTTCAGGGTCCGCCAAAAATTGCAGTGGGACGTAAAATGTATTAATTGTATAAAATTTGATTTACCTCTGAAATAGTTGACTGAATAGTAAAGGAAGTTCGTCATGAGCACCCAGTAGACGATATTGGCTCCAAGCATGACCACCACACTGAAGATCTGTGCAACCACCTCAGCCCAGCGGCCTAGCAGCATCCGGCACAGGTCTGACACTTCGCATTCTGTATTGTCACCTGAAAAGAATCATTTTTGTCGATTTAGAGTCAGTCATTTCTCCAGATAGTTTAGAAAAAAGTCGATTGTAATGATTAATCGGCAGACTAATAGCAATATGTACATATACATACAGTAAATCCCAAAACTGCACACTGGCAAAATACTTCAATAGGAATATCCTGCTTTTACTCATCCATTCAGACATAATAATGTTTAATGTACCTAAGTATGTAGAAAATAATTGTCATCAATCACTACTTTATGTATTCAAATAAATCAAAGTTGGTTTGAAGTAGAGAGAGATACTCGTAGCGAATGCATTCAATTGATTGCTCCCTTTATTCACGACCTTAAACTCAATGTCTGTAGTGAAGTAGTCTAGGGGCACTACTTTCAGGGTTGTACAAAATGATTTCTCAGTGGGCCTAAATAATGTTTCTTTTCTGTCCAAAATTCCATGTTTCTTAATGCACAAAGGTATACACAACAAAACTTCACAAATTAATTAACATTTTTTTTCCTCCACTGCTCTTCTCACTAAGGAATTCCTGTGTCGAGATAAGCAGCTTTACAATTATATTCAATCAAATAAGTAGAGTACATAATACATACAAAGATGGATTATATCGAATATGGGGTTTCTAGGATGATTTATGACAAACTACGATATTTGTAATCCAAAATCACCACTCTCAGGTAGTATAGAATTTTGGATCATTTTCTTAAATAGATTTAACAAACCCATAGTTTTTTTTTATATTTTCACTGGGCATATTATAAAGCAACGGAGCTTTATAAAAAAAACTCCTTTGTCGAAAGGATGTTCTGGTATTCATCTGCTGATTTATTAAAGAAGAACCCAATCTAGTGTTGATCTTTTGGCAGTATCAATGTTTTTGAAAAATTTACAGTGAGCCCGTATTATGCACAACTGCCTTACTGACATAATTTTACTTTCACTTTTATAATAACTGTGACGAATACAAAAAAAACTTTTCTTATTAATTATTTTTGAAATTAATTTTTGTGCAACATTTAAAGGATCTAGAGTAGTCTTGTGACAAGAACTCCAACATACAACATTATATGAATGCATTGATTTCACAAGCGCATAGTATACAGTTTTCAATGTAACTATGTCCAATATATTTCTTCCAATATAATCTTGAAGATGTAGGCTAGCTTTCTTATTTTGTTTGTTAAACCTTGAACACCTGATAGTGGGTGTTAGCAGCTATCATGAAGTTGTATTGAAAACATTAGTAGTTATTTTCATTGATTTTTAGCTCATTGGCTGTTGTTTTTGACTTACCATGATGGTAACAGACTTTGAGGAGGGTATAGGAGGTGAACAGGCACAGTCCTCCCATCATCAGCATTATAAGTATCCCCGGCAACAATCCCGCTCTCTCTATGCCCCAGGCCATGGTCAGTAAAGAGCTACCCATTATTGTGTTCCACACTGCAAACCTGAAAGTTACCATACATTATATTCATCTCGATAATATTGACGGTGATTCAATCCACTATTGTATTTGTACGCCTTTCTTCACAGCATTGAGTTGAAAAACCTATGTATACACGGATAGATTATCTATTCCAGAAAGTATGAAGGGATATGCAGAAATATCTTATGACTATGACCATTATAAAAAATATTAGACAACCACTTGTAAGAATGTTGGAGATTTATAAACTAACATAAATAATTATAGAAAAAATTATATTCTCAATACTGTGGATTTATTTAATTATCAATATCAAACAAAAGAGAATTATCTCCGATAGTCATTAAAATCATTTTAATGTCTTACCTACATGTTTTTGATAGTTTCAAAACCATGAACAATGAAATAAATAATGTTCAAATTAGTTGTCGTCAATCAACTGGTTTATCAAGGAGACAATTAAAATAATTATGAATTATTTATTTAGATAACTACTGTCAAATAGTAATTGCCAATACCTACATTAAAAAAGATATGACATATTTTTTATCAACATGTCAATTATTCACGTGCTTTATTTTTTAAATACTATGATCACATGGACCATTTTTTCAGAGTGAGTTCAACATGAGACATTAGTCGTGATAAATTATGTCTTTGTCTGCTTATAGCACTTGAAAAATTATAGTAACCGGTGAGTTGTAACACAATATAAGTTATTATTAGTATACACATATGTAATTATTAACTATATTCAACTTTTGGATGAGTCAAAGAATCAATCAAAACAAAAGGTCAGTGGCAACCAACAATTGCACAAACAGCTGGAAATTACATTTTGGATATTGTAATGGGGGGAGATTAAAAGGAAGAAAAAGGCAGCTAACAGAATCTCTACACTCAAATGAAATTTTACCGGGCGCGGCTAATGGATAAAGGTCTGTCATTTTTTTAAACTATTTTTAATTTGCAAGTTGAAGATCAGAATTGTGTCAGTTTATCCTTGTGGAATAGGTACTTTCATATTCGTCTATTTTCTTACATCCGTCATAGAAATTATTTTATTTAAAAATAAGCCAATGAACTGTATGATTATTAGGTGTATTATACTGTAACACACTTTTTATACTATGCCAATAACCTAATGAACTGTCTGGTTAATAGGTGTATTGTACTATAACACACTTTTTATACTATGCCTGTATGTATGATAAGAATATAAATATGTTACACAGGGTCACCATGGATTCAAGAAAATATACATATTATATAATATGTGTGTGGTAAGAAGAATTGGCCTGATCCAGTGAGACTGTTACCTCAATATTGGGGGAGGATTTATGAAGCATGAAGAAATGCAGGTTTGGAAATAGAAAGCTGATCCAGGCTATCAATATCTTGTCACTTGAACTTAAATGACATTGAAATTAACCAACATTGAGCTTAAAGAATGTGGAACATAAAACTGTGATTAGGAAAACATCAAAATTAAATAAATAGTGGTATGAGGAAAATAGTTGTAGTGCTGAAATTTGTAATTAGTAAATATTAAGACTCCCGTTCCTAAGAGGGGTAATGTACTTACCCAGACAAGAGTTTTGTGTGATATCTGAGATGCCTTTTTTTACTTTACATACTCTACAAATTTAGGTAATCCTTAGGAAATCTATTTGTTAATTGATATGCATTAAAAAAGTTATCAGGTTATAATTCCAGCAAACTCTCATGTGATTACTCTCCCACCCCTCCAAACAAGCTGCGAGTGCGATTGTAAAAGGTGCATTTTACTGGAAAGGGCTATAATAATATATATTTGAATTGCGACTGATTTCGTACTATTTCTTTTAAGGCGATAAAAGAAATAGTACGAAATAATGTAATATTTTAAATTGAGCCGCTATCAATAACAACCCTTACGTAGATGGCGATAAGGTTTAAATTCCCGATTAACACCATCCGCCTGTTTTGATATATGCAAGAAAAAAACATGGCCAAAAAGTACCTTTTATTTTATTTTGTGGATGTTCAGGCATAAATATTCAATTTTTTTCCGATCATTTTATAAATAACTTAATTTGCCACATTATACAATAAAATCATATTCGAAAATGGGTTCGTAAGTAGGAGATTTGAGTGCGTAGTCGGGATACACGCCAAACGCGTGCCCAACATTTGTACACAGTTGACACTTGTCACATGAGAACGGGTCGCTTCTACGATTCGTTCTTAAGTTCAACAGCTCGGCTGTGGAACGAACTGCCGGCCTCTGTGTTTCCTCCCTCCTACAACATGGGACTCTTCAAGACCCATGTTCACTCCTTCCTCTCCACAAAAAGACCCTCCACACAGCATCCCCAAAGATGACATAGGCCCTGAGGGAAATTATTTTCTTCAGGGCCTCCTGTGTGGAGATAAAATAAAAAAAAAAAAAAAAAAAAGGCGACCAAATTTTCAAACCAAAAACACATGATTTTGCATTACTATGTATGGCATCGCCTTAAAGTTTTGAATTACAATGATGCTGGGCGAAGTTGGGCGATATCTAGATAAAACGGTAGGTAGCAACCGATTTTTGAGTATATACACGGTGTCCGGAAACTCGTAGTACAAGCGGGAAACTGGAGAATCTACACCACATGGGGAACCCAAAAAAACATAAAGTTTTTTGATTTGAGCATTTTCAAAAAAAAAAAAAAACCAAAAAAAAATATTTTTCGGCTATTTTAGGGTTAAAGTTTTTTCTGGTGTTTAGGGTTGAATAACAGATGTTTTAACCCTGCAGAGCAGAAATATTTTATGATTACACCGGGTTAAATGAAGGGTGATTTCAAAATAATGCTTCAAATCCGAGTTTCTTCATTTGTTTTACTTTCAAATAGTTTTAATTAGTTGGGTACTTTGATTTTCAGTAATAATTTATAAGAATTTGATTAAAAAAAAAAAAAAAAAAAAAAAAAAAAATCAACTTCAAACTCGATTTACTCGATAACGAAAGCTCAAAAAAAAAAAAAGTATACTACAAAATCGACTCCAAATGTGATGTAGATTCACCAGTTTCCCGCTTGTACTACGAGTTTCCGGACACCCTGTATAATAGAGGAAAGGGCAAAAAGAATATTGAAAGATGATCGCTCCCCGATATATGGGGACTCTAGTGACTCCCCTTTGGGTCTTACATTGTTTTTTACCTTCAGGTGCGTAAAGGTCAATACAAAAATTGTAATGTTTAAAATATCATTTATTTTTATGTGACATTATACAAGAGCCCGGAGTGAGTTGGACTATGCCAGTGCCAATTTACTAAGAAATGTTTTGAAGTGGAAGGCACTTCTTATGTAGGGGGTGAAGAAGAGGGAAGGGAAAAGTTGGTGAATACCTTGTAGTAAAGGTCGTATTACACCTGCCCTAACAAAGTGAGTGCTCGGCCGAGTCATTCGCTATATTACTATGTATTACTACTATTAGCTTAAAATGCTCTTAACATGGTTTCGCAATGGAGGGAAAAGAGAAATTTAAGAGAGTTTTACAACAACAAACTCTGCATTTATTTTTTTAATATTTAATTCTTTGAATTTTCTTTCTTTCACTGACTGAGTGATGCTACTGAGCGAATGATGCGCCGAGTTCAGTATGCACGTGGAGGGGGTACTTACACGACCTAGTCATTAGTCAGGCTGACTAGAACTGACTGTACTGATCACATCAGTCGAGCACTCGGCATGTGTAATTTAGGCATTAAGAGCCAAGAAAAGCAATACTTCAAACAATGTTTATATTCCAAACGAGGACAATACTAAAAGCATCTTCCACTCTATGAGGAATTAAATTATTTCGTGAAAAAGCCCATCAGCCTAGTTCACTATTCTCAATAATATTTGCTCTCGTCCGGGTTTTGATCTCGTGACCTGTGGGGCACTGCCATAGAGCTCATAATGTCACTGTGCTGACCCGTTATTAAATAAGTACTGGAAATGTAATATTTATTATAATGTACCTTTATAATATTTTTGTAGACATTTGTGACGTCATACCATCATTGTCGCATGAAGAAATGTCACCATGTTATTTCATCATCCAAAACAAATCATCAATATTTACGAACATTATAGTATTTATTTTAATATGAGTGCATAAGAAAACTGTATTTGAATTAAGAGATAATTGCGATAAATATTATTTGTTTATAAAAATGGTAAGTAAGTTAGATATATTATCAAACCAGGAAGTAATCTTACACTGTCACCAGGGAACTCTGTTTTCTCTTGTGCTCCATTGAATATTTGTAATTCTCGAAGAAAGGCACCGATGAGAGCAAACCTTCAGCATCGACACTATCCTGAAACAAAATCATTTCCTTGGATAAAAAGATTTTTTAAAAACGAAACACAGAATTCTAAGACTGGAATAATGACTGAATTTTATGGTTAGAATATTGTTCCGAAAAAATTACAATAAAGTTTCCCAATATTAACAATTTTTGATTCCAAAACAATAAGTAAAAAAAAAACGATTTGTTTTTTGTTTCTGAGAATCAAATTTTTATTTTCTTTTACGAACCGTAATGTGATTATTTTTATTTTACCATTATTAAAATAATCGATCATTTTGTTATAAATGTTCTTGTTCAGCGAATAAAGAAGAAGTTTGTGTTAAAACTAATTCATCTTTTAACTCAGGCAATATGGTATTTCAAAGTAAAAGAGGATTTCCATAGTTTTATCTCTTAAAACGTATTTCCACAATATTTAAAGAACTTCATCATCAAGATAAATTTAGATGGCAAAAGTGTATATAAAGGGGGAATAGAGATTCAAACCCCCCATCGGCCTTAGTATTGAATAAGAAAAAAAGAATATTACTCGTATTACATTCTTGGAAAAGACAACAGTATTATTTATACCATAATGTGATGTAAATAATAAGTTGTAGTAAGAGGAGTTCCCTAAAAACTTCCAAATAATTCCCCCCTCCCCCCGATTTTCTCCCTTGCTCCACTCCCCAGGGTCGAACCCCCCACTATGTGAACGCTATAGCTACGCACTTGCTGGATGGTGTGAAGGCCAACACAGCAGCTTTGTGCACAATGAATTGGAATGAAACATCAGTAGGATGGAGGCGTTTCATTGGCAGCCAAAACTTTGCAAGACTTATGATGCCGATGATGTAGGAATAAATGTAACTTACTTGATCAGTGTCTGAGCCAGGTATCCTGATGTAGGCGTCAATGCCGCCACCGCTGTTGATCTTTCCCTGTTGTAGGAGGGGCATCCTGCTGCTTTGAGATATGGCGATCGGAGAGCGGGAGGAACCTGATGATTTGTCTGCTCTAAATAAGTATTCTAGCCTGAAAGCATCATATATGAATCAGGTTTAGTCAGCGGAAAATAGATTGTAGTTATTGTTATAAAAACAAGGATTATCATGGAAAAATTCTTACGTTATTGAATAACGTAAGAATTTTATTACGTTATTGAACGATTATTGAATAGAATCAAGAGAGCAAAATGAATAAGAAAATCTGTGTGTAGGTACTTAGTTCAGCAACTGAACATAAGCACAAGAACGGCGCTATACAAATCAGTAAAATATTATTATTTATTTATTTTTATTAAAGAACTGACACCATATTTATCGTTTTTCGCATAATAAACCTTGAACTACCTTGAACCCAGCTTGAACCTCTAAAAAAATGTTAAAATTATTATAAAGAGTATAAATATGTACCTAATTTCAAAAATTAAATAAATTTATATATAACTTTATTTGGTTTTTCACCCAGTCAGCCTTTTACATGACTTTTAAGAACAGAATATACCTAGTGAGCAATTGAACATTTTACCTAGTTAGCAATTGAAGTTTTTAAAGCATGAAATAATGTTAAACTGATATAAACAATATTACTAAAACATGTAACAGTAAAATAAAATTATATAAAAAAAAGAACAACGCTACTATAATTTGTACCCAAAACTTGTTGCCCAGATCATGCATCCGTTTGGTTTGTCTGTCTGATTGAGTTGGTTGTGTATGTATTGCAGAAGAATGTGTTATTTTGTCTTGTGTTCCTAGTCAGTAACTCTGAGTTAGTATTGGCGACGATGGAAGGGCTGTCAATTAAGTTGTTAATCATTACGTGTAACACAACCAGGTCTGACATAATTCTCCTATCAGACAGTATTATTAGATGCAATTGATTCATCAAACTGACATAATTAATGTATTCCATCGGAATTTTGAGCTTAAAATTTACGTACCTAAGAAATTTGTGCTGAACTATTTCTATAAAGTTAGAGTGAATAATTAGTTAATTAATTAATTATTTTTAATTATCGACTAACTAACTTGCCATCATAGTCTGGGTTTAACTTTCCGGATTTGGCCTGAATTTTCCGGAATTGCAACATGCAACCCTATCAGGGTTGCCAATTCATGGGGAATTCCCCAATTTGCGGGGAATTTCTAAAATTTTTCAAGAATTGGGTATTTTTTGTGGGGAAAATGTGAGGATTCTGGGCATTTCTTAATATTCAACCATATAAAAAAATAATATTTACAATAGTTGTGTGAATGCACTATAATTTCGTTTTTTCGTAACAAATTTAAAAAAAAAAAAACTATTTTTAAACCCTAAGCGAAAGAGAAAACCTGAAAATGACCAGATAATACAAAATAAAAGCCAATTTCAATAGAATATAGATCATTTGAAAGTGAAGGAACTTGTGAGGATTTTGAACTTCTATTGTGGGTATTTTAGAATATATGCATTGGCAACCCTGAACCCTATGCTAATTTTGAGTCCGTGCAAATTTGCTGCCGTTGTTTTGAATATTAATGTTCGACTTCAAAGATTATGGCAACTCTTTCTATTAACAGCTTTGTGTCATAATTACTGATCAGTTTATATATTAATTATTCGTCAGAGTTTATTTTTCGTACAGTTAATAATTAGGTCAAGCAACCGAGCAGTATGCACCCATATATAAATATACCATTCACTATGCACATAAATATACCACTCTCACTATGCACCATAAATAAATCTAGGCACCTAATACGTATTGATAAGATTACGAGTATTGACAGGTCACCTATTTGGTGACCTGTCAACGACGACATTATTAGCCGATAAACACGGCGATCTTCCTCAAACGCACACAAAATATTTTTAATTATTTTTTTCCGGAATTGCGTTGCATTCAAAGCCTTATTTATTTTTTCTTCACTTGTTTTTTCGGTTAGTTATAAATAAGGCTTTGTTTGTTTTAAAATATAAACTCCATGATTCTGTAATACAGGTTATATACATTTTTTTAATACTAACCTAACGAATAAAACCTCAAATTGTACTATTATCATTGGATATTAGCGAATCTCAAAAGAAAATATGAAACAGAAAAATCTGAAAAAAATGCGACTGTACTTTTTCTGATTTTCTGTTTTCAATGATTAAATATTATTTGTATCTTACCTCTGACCAGGGCTGCCACCTTTCGAAAACAGTAGACCCGGAGATTTTAGAAATATAGTTTTTTTTAATTAAAATATAACTTTTTTTGTATGAATTATTTAATTAAGGTAATTAAGGTCATGCTAAATTACCATTACCATTTTTTTTAAATATAAATGACCTAGCTAGTGCTAAGCTGACTTGGACCAGCTTGACACTTAAGACTATATTTTTCATTCTGAAGGGATTATTTAAGCATCTCTTCTTGCTCAGGTTTCTTCAAAAACTTTAAAAATTCATATTGTAATTAATCTTCACAATTAACTCTGCCTTCACCATGTCCACTGACAAGTAGTTTCGCTCGTCTGTCCACAAATTTCCCATTAAAGAAAAGACGCGTTCAACAAAAGCATTGCTTATAGGGATTGAAAAAAATATTTAATCATTTTTGGCAGTTCGGTGAACGTTGAGGTGACTTTGAATAACTGAACCCATCGTAAATCAACAGGCAATGTTGAATCTCTAGATTGTACGAACTGAGGAAATACTTGGTTTAATTTTCGGGTCTCGTCATAAAGCTTATCTTCGTCGACATTTTTCAAACCGAGTGATTCGACAGCTTTCACAGTATCTTTGTAACTCACTGAACTTGTTAGATCGAATTTGGAAAAGATTATGAACACAGAATCCTCAAAATTATAATATTTCTGTATGTATTCAAAAGTTCTCCTGTAAACCTCATTGGCTTCTTTTTTTAATTGATCTTGATCAGAAGGCCTCAAAAACTTTATGTTTCTCATTATTTTGGCACCGTAAAATTCATCGTGCATTCACTCAGTCAGACAGTCACGAGCTCCGCGATGGTCGTCTGTCGCTTCGCTGCCACCGCCCGGTCTGACCCGGAAATATCGATGTTAAACACGTAGCCCGGACATGCACCATGCAAACCCGTAGACTCCGGGTCAAACCCGGAGAGTTGGCAGCCCTACCTCTGACCAGTAAGTAGTTCGGTGAGCAGTTCGTGGACCTCACGTCCAAAAAAGAATTCTAATTTTCTCTAGTTTAATAAATCAAAACCAAAATTTCATCTGTAATTTAATTATAAACTAAATATTTTACGAAACATTTTTTTGCATTTCAAATAAGGAACCAAACAATTTGTCTCAAGAAACTCAATCAGTGATCATCTCAATGACATTTTTTTATCAAACTTTCTTCAGGGAGGTAGGTACCATAATATTGAGAAAGTGCGAATAAGGAAGTTCTAATATTCACGACGATTTCATATTTGAATAAAGAATCTCTTCTGAACCATTAAAACAGCCACCATCTTGAACCGGAAACGGAACGTACAAATAAATTTACAGACAGACGAAATGCAAACGGTCAAGTTAAACAAGGCTTCGCTACACTGTCAATTAAAACGGGACATCAATCGCAGGAATCAAAACGCTTAGTCAATTATGTAAATTTGTTATTATTAGTCATACATCATGGGATGCCACTTGACTTGCCAAGATGAAAATTAAGATTTTATTTCCGCTACTACCGAACGAATTTTCTGTATCCACAATGAGTTGACGCCCCCATCATCACAGATAAATTTGTGAATTTCTACGGATATTATTATTGTCACCGGAGCGTGCTCTGATTATCTTAACAAAACATTTGTCATCATGCCCAATTATCACTACATTTATTTGTCGACTGCCAATGCATTATAATAAATATAATTATAGAAGCAATATTTGACATAGTCGAACTCATTGACATTAATACAAAGACGCTTTATGTTCATACTAATTTTAAAAAAATATAGCACTTTCCAGTTTCTAGATGCAAAGCGAATTAAAAAAAAACGCATAAGAAAAGAATAGCCAATAACGATGCGTGAATAGTAAAAAAAACCTAAATTGTATAACAGCTTGCCTAGTATGCAACGGAACGCATTAGAAAGGGATAGTCATTCAACTGAACATGTGTGTACGGGTGAAACAGCTATATTATTATGAAATCCGTGGTTTCTGTATGCGGCAGCCCACTAACGGGCGAGCATGTAACAAAAATCTATGTCAATAATTGCATTTATTGAAATAATAACTGGTTTTGAGTACATACGAATGGAAAGAAATTCAATCAGATTTGGTTTTTGCTCGTGAATGATTTGTGCACCTCTCAAAAGCACAGGAAGGCATTTTTTCATAACAAGAGCCAAGATATTTATTTATGAGTCTGACCAACAAACTTACGTGCAATACTAAACGAAGTAAATCTCAAGTACGTCCACTGGGCCTAGATCAGTGAAACCACGCGCGTTGTATCAGTAACCTATCTTCTATTTTAATTCAACTAAGGTCGAACTCATATCGTCCGAGTAGCAGAGAAATGTAGAATAATTTAATTACTTATTAAGTACATATTATGTGATATTATTATATTAGTTACAATATAATAGAGTAAGTAGTATGTTGATTTGTCATCTCAGACAAATATTTGCCTTCTTATCGATATCCCACTGGCAATGGCATACAGCAATTAAACTACTTTGATTTGTGACATCATGTTGTATGGCCACAAAATTTATTCTTAGAATTTAGTTTTTCGTAGATAGGAACCGATTTACGTAATAGATATTCAATATCACGCCGTTTCTAGGACTAATTATTTTATATGAAAATTTAAACGTTCGTAACCAATCAGGGAGTTCAAATTTTGTTTGGTAGGTATATGTAGTTCCCCAATACAAGTTTAATATACAGTTTTACAATCTTTTTTGGGCAGATTGATAAAAGAGAACGAACGAATGAATTATTTGTTTGTTGGTACTGTTTCCACTATAAATGGTACTTATCTAAGGACCGGAATCTCAGTTGCTTTTTAAGCTCGGCTTAATAGATATTATTTACTTTCATTGAGTTTCTCTTTGGTAGGAACTAGGCAAGATAAGCCGACTGAGAAAATTACTGACTATACTGAAATGCCGATGAGCGATACAAAATTGAAGAACGCGAAATTATTGTTACTGCTTATTTGACCAATTTTCAGTATGTTGTTTTAACGCAGCTAGGACAAAAATAATGTCATAATGTGAATATAGCATTACTTTTGCCCCACCGTATAAAGTTATTTTTGAAAACACGTTCCTATTCTAATGTTTTTTTACACTACAGCTATACCTACCACTACAAAATACATATGATATGATAGAAATAATTTTCCCCTAGCGAAACCCATCCCTTTTGCGTTTATTTCGAACATTCGTATGTGAGTGACGCCTCATTTAATATAATATGGACATGATTATAATCTGTTAGAATAATTATATTACAGAAGATGTTTTACATGAAACCCGAAACCTCTTTAACGCAAGTCTTATTGACTGAGCTTAGCGAAGACTTGTTTTTACTCGACCGTTTTGCATTTCGTCTGCCTTTAAATTTGTCTGTATGTTCCGTTTCCGTTTCAAGATGGTGACCGTATTGATGATTCAGTATAGATTATTTTTTTCTAATTTGAAATCGTCGTGTTTATTTGGTCTTCCTTTTACGCATTTTTTTTCAACATTATGCTACTGCCTGTCCTTCCTAATTCCTTTTTTTGAATTCAAAAAATTTTGTCAAAAAATATTGTGGTTTATAATTAAGTAGGAATTTAGGCACATAATTTTTTTTTGTTTTCAGGGGAAATTTTGATTTGATTTATTAAATAATAAAAAATTAGATACATGCTTTTCGGGATGAGGTCTACTCGTCTACTATTCACAGAAATACTAGTTTATTGTTACGGGCATTCAAATTGTAAGTAAAGTTGATATTGTCCTATGTGGGTGTTTGTTACCTTTGTATATACGCTCTACGCTCGTAATGTATAACTCCTCACTGTTGACAAATTTGAAAAGGTAAACTGATATCTAGGTATATTACGTTGGAGTAGTATCATTAGTAGTACCTACCTAGTGTATTTCCTTTTGTAATGCAAACTAAATTTTAAACTGTTGGAAATATACTCGAACTGGAAGTCATAAAATGTTTTTTTCAGGCAAGTCAAGCTTTGCGCAATTTGAACAATTTTTAATAATTAAACTGACACATCGGCAAGTGCGACCAACTGTAATATTCCATTTAATCCCAAGGGGACAGAAGATATTAATTATAATATCTTCTGTTACTTCGGTTCTAAACAAATTTAAAAAACTAACCCGACACAACTTCAGTTTGAAATTAAAATCTTTTGTATTGAATTTCATTCCAAGCGAATTATCAATACGTCAAATAAAAATATTTAGTGAATAATGTTTCTAACTAAACGACAATTTTTGGCATTTTAAGACATTTAATGCCTAAAATATTTAATATTATTTTACTTATTAAATAATATGTATATCTTATAACATATTTTATGCACACAAGGGTAGGTACTAGGTAGTGTTCATTTGAGTTAATGAGCTAATTTCCATGTAACTTTAATATTTGTTTTTGTGATATTAATTTGTTAATGTTTCAAAAACCATTTTATTATTAGATTACAACTGTTTTTAACTATATTTTTCGCCAACGAAAGAGCACTCATGCAAAATAAACACAAACGTCAATCAGCATTTTGCAATATTTTTCAAAATAATAACTTATTTAAATGCTTTTATTTGATTACTTTATTTAATTAATTCTATTTTATGAATGGAGTTACATTTCACCCCAAGAGCGCTTTGGGTCTATTTGGACGCACACACATAAAAATACACTCGCCTAGTATTATTATTAAAATACATCACACAGGCGTAGGTACCATTTTATTAAAATTATCTATGGTTAAAACAATTTTTTTTAAATACACTTCTAAATTCAAAATAAACTCACCGTCCACTGTTGGTATCCCTGAGCTGCGTTAAGTAGGACCTCCTCGGGAGAGAGCGCTCGCAGTCCGTCGTGTCTGAGAACTGATTCGCGAATAGACTGAAACAAATTAATAAATAAATGTGCCTGACTCATGTGGGTATATAATGCATTGTACACAGTGTATATACATGACAGCACATTGTCGTCAGTAAAAAAATACAGATTAGCTTGTGTACTTGAACCACGGTCGGACAGTTCAAGATCAGGCCTTGAAGTATTTGACGAAAAGCATAAAATTCGTACCCAGATTCTGCTATTACGTATTCTCTACCCAATATACCCGCAATTTGCCAAGTATGTGAAAAAAAGTTTTAAAAATAGACACAACTGCACTTATTGTGTGGGTAGATACATTGTAATATTGATAAATACGAAGTATATGTATATGAAAGAATAATAACAACTTTATATCAAACTCAATTTCTGTGAATAATATATAGATTTTTAAAATTTTGTTGGTATTTTTTTTGGTATTGAATAGAGAATAAACTACTTTATTGAGTTATATAAATCGACCGGTTTCGATTGCACTCAACCTTCTTCAGGACAATTGAAATATACACTAAATTAAATACAGAGTACAATAACAAGGTAAACAAAAGGAAAAGAGAAAGAACGTACGAGAGGGAAAAAGCATCAAACACATGCTGGTGGAGGGGTAGGTAGAGGGGTAGAGGGAGGGTGGGGGTTACATACGGACAAAGGGATCAACTTTATAATTGGACTGTCATGTCGGTTTCTTTTTATTTATAAGTGGGCAATTATTTTTATAATTATTAGATTGGAAATGTATTTGTTGCATTATTTAGAAGGTTGAGTGCAACCGAAACTGGCCGATATATAACTAAATAAGTGGTTTAAAACAAAGTAATTTTTTTCATTTATATAATGTCAAACCACAAAGTGTTTGCTTTCTTCGATAAGTTTTTATTTGAGATTTTCACGGCCAAAAAAGTATTAAAGTGATTTATTTTAGGGTATCGTGCCGTGTTGCTTTACCTCCTTCGTTGGCCAACGTTTCGGACAGCATTACAGTCATATTTGCCCTGATGATCGACACCGTAATTATGTCAGAAGGAGGTAGCGTAACACGTCACAATACCCAAAAAATAGACCGCCATAATACTTTTGGCAGTGAAAAAATCAAATCGTATCTGATCGTTATATTGTTTTTTTTTAATCTCAATTTAAAATATTTCCCTAAACATAAGCAGGCAGTACGTAGGTATATATTTGGTAAGATTTAAAAAAAAGAAAATCGTTTTAAATACCTGTATGATTATATGTATAATGTGAAAGCGGGCAACATTTCGCGAGCATTAATTTAATTTGTAAATAAACACAAACTTTTTGTGAATACATGAATTTATTTTCTAATCTTTATAATGCTTTTTGTGCTTTTAATCTTAATTGTTTTAACCTAAATATCAAATCGAAGTGGGTCCCATTACCCGTCTGCTTGATCTTCTAAGTAATCAATGTTAGAATATATTAGTTAATTAATCATTTGTAATTATTGTGCGTTTTCCAAAACGATCTGTCTGAATTGTTCTCGTCGGAAACAAATGGGTCAGTACATATCTAAAAATTCAGAAATGTCAGTCATCATAATGGATACTATTTAAACACAATTAAGTATTATATAACCTTATTTGGCAATCTTCCAAGCCTCAATAGCCTTCTGAAGATTTTGCAAAACTTTCCGTCACTTTCACAAGCCTCTCCCTCGTATGATTAGACCCTTTTAGAAAATTTTAATTTAAAAATGTTGAACTCTACAAATGGTGCATCATCTTTAAATTAAATATTATAAAGAAACGATAACTAATAGTAGTGTACTTTACCTGAAGGATTAGAGTCACAAATAAAAAAATAAAAAAGAGATAAATGGTTATCTAGAACTGAGCATAGCGAAATCCTGTTTTAACTCCTTGTATAACACCCTGTTTTAGTAATTTCATCTTAAATTTGTTTATACTTTTCGTTTCCTGTTTTGAAAATCGGCTTCACCCACTTCATCATTCAGGCAAGCTAAATTGACAATTGACTGAATATTTTTTTCCCGGGTTACGAATAACCTGACAATATCTGAAAATCTTTTACTACCACCACAGTAAGCGGAAAATGTGGCTTGTGTTGTGATGGTAGACTTAGCCAGCCGAGGAATTGAACGTATGACGTGGACCCAAACGCGATGCCAACTCAGTCACCGACCAGTCGAGTTTCCATTTAAAACTTTCCCTACAATATAAAACAAATCACAACTTATCTATCAAATACATCCCATTGATTCACAAAAAAATATTTATTATACAAAAAGAGTACAAAGGGTATAGCTTATAGGTTACATCCTATTTCTTCCAGCTAACCCAACAAAAAAACAGAGGTATTTAATTCATGTAAGGTATTCATTTTAGGTGTATTTGTTTAAAAGAAATGTTTTTAGTGTTGATTTAAATTTAAGTGTGTCGGTTATTTGTTTGATGCTACGTGGAAGGTTGTTATATACTTTAATGGCTGAGTAGGCTGACATTTCATGCTCACATTGAGATAGCTAGTAGCACTTCATTGAGAATGCTGGGCTTTGTTCTACGCACTGCAAGGAATTTCAGAGATACCAGGGTACTCAAAATTTTATTTAATTCCTTAGTTAGGAGTAGACTAAGGGCGTGTTGTTTCGGAGAATTTGAACAATTCATAAAATTTCAACGTTAATTTTCGGGTTCTGTGAAAGTCCTGTTCAAGTTATGTTATTATATCATTAAAGGCTAGTTGCTTGAAAACTTTAACTGAAATAATATCAGAACTTGAAAAAAATCTTTAACAGAACTTGAAAATTTACTTTGAATTTTGAAGAATTGTTAAAATTCTCCGAAACAACCTGTCATTAGTAAAGTGGGTCAGTAATTTGGAGCCCACACCAGGTAAAGTATTATCTCATGTTGGGGAGAGTTCCTGAGATTTCTCTACATGAGGGAGTAAGTATGGCTACTAGCTACTACCTGTGGATCTATCCTACCCACTTTATTTTGGGTTGCTCGGAATGAACCATCCACGGGTCAGGAAGGATGTACAATAAGGTGGAGTGAAATTTTTTTTTTGAGAATTTCGAAATCGGCGTAGTTGGGAAAGATGCTCCATATATTAACAATTACAACAAAAATAATAAAAAAAATATATTCACAATACCTAGACATCGCCAAAGCTTTATATTTTATCATTTTCACGATTTTACCTAAGTATTTATAGCTCATATACGCGAAATAAAACAAACATAAAATTTGTATTTTACCATTTATTTTACCGATAATACATTCGTAGATTGTTAGAATGGAACAAATAGTGGAAATAAAAAATGTACATATATTATTTACCGCATTGAAAAACTTGAAAATTACAAAAGTTACTATGAACGGTACTGCATTTTTGGTGTTAAAAATAGGCATAAGGTGTCGTGACTCTAACCTTGTTTTTATTAATCCATCTCGCCTCAAGGGTCCACAAACAACGGCTGAGGCTTCTGTTACAATTTTCACACATCTCTCTGTAGCTTGAGTGTGGCAAGGAAAATTCTTTATCATTGGTAGTATGACATCGTCAATTATGGTGTGATCGGTAATGGCTTGTAAAATTGTCTCGTCACTTACAAATTTGGTTAGTGGTGGCTCGGTTATATTTTCCCACTTTAATATAATCATCTGCTGAAAAATCAAAAACAGGCACTTTGAAGGTACGAATAAAGTCTGATTGCATTTTCATTTGCCGAGCTTTCAATATTCTTCTCAACGCCAACTCTCTTACGTATTTTCGGTTGTCGTTTAACATGGCTAACAGTATATTTTTGTGATGCCCAAAAAAGCCATTACGCTGGATTACTGGATCAATAATATCTTTTAAATCACTGGGCAAATACCGTGAAAGCACTATTGTTTCGTTTAAATGCATTGCACCGGAAATACATAATGGTTTGGTCTTAATGTTGAACCACATAGGTGCGTAACTGTTAATACAAATGTCGTTAAAGTTACCATATTTTTGATGGTTAGAAATGTAAAGCCGAAGAATCCGATTCGCTGTAGTGAGCCACCTGGATTGTACAATTTTACCGGGATTTGTTTTTGATAAATTTTCATTGCAGAATCCGGAGTCAATAGTTTTACACATTTTCAGTAGATACAGCTGATCTGTACTTAAATCCTGTGTATTTGTCATACTTGGTAATGAACATTGAATGAATTTAAATTTCACGACAGGAAGTTGTTCACACTTATTTAAAGATTTACCAATAATTCCAGTGAAACTTTGCGGTCCAGTCGTGGTTCCATCGATGTTCTCAGAGAGATGTCGCAAAATGAGTTCGTTTGCATGTAATTGACAGACAATCCACTGTAAAGGCCGTTTGAGATGTGATTCAAGGCGCCGAATAACACCTCCTTTGTACCCCGTATTAACTGCAGTTCCGTCGCATCCAATTGCAACAATTTTTTCCAAAGCAATATCTTTCGAAGACAGTAATGAAAAAATTCCATTTCTTATTGCTGCAGATTTTCCGGTTTTTAATGAAATGTGTCTCATGTACTCGCTACCTGGTTCTTTTACTAAACTAACGTGTTTTTCAGTTATTATTTTTCGCCGGTTGTCCTCCTCGAAGTATAAACCAAATTGATTGGAATCGATTACTAACGGCTTACTACTAAGGGCAGTTCTTTTCTTCATTCGAGCTCGACGAATTTTACTCCTATCCACAACGCGAGATGTATCGTTCTGTGAAATTAAGCAAACATCTTGTAATACAGCGGAAACAATTGCAGCTCCTGCTCGATCTGAAATACAACATCTGTCTAATGTTCTGGCCACAACAGGGAAGTCTTTCACCTCATGGTGAGAATTATTTGGTTGTGCTTCACTTTGCATTATTTCTTGAGGAATTGAAGACGAAGCACATTTTTTTGAGAGTCTAAAGTTTAAACTACAAGAAGGAATAGCGTCAGTACCCCGATCTACTAGATAATATTTAGCGGATCGGAAACTTAGCCAAGATGATACGCGATACACTTCACTCTATTTGATACGCGTTTGGGGTAGAAGGATTCGTTGCTTTGTGGGAATAGTTTAACTGTTCCTACAATCCTACTTTATAATTATATTATTAAATAATAATGTAATTATATCATAGGTAATAAATAAACACTCAATTTTTTTTACATAATTATAAGCATTTCTAAGAATCGGGAGAACATTATTGGTGTTTTCAGTGTTTTTATCAAAAATTCAAAGTGGTGGCGATGTCGTAATTATAAATAAATATTTTTTATATTTTTTATTTAAGATAAGTACACAACGGAGCACCAATCCCGCGTATGCCGAATTCTATATTGCGAAAAAAAAAATTCTCCATACTAGACCGCTCCACCTTAATGTACAATGTACACATTGCTACATTCATCAGACTGATTTTTGGATGGTTT
Organism: Hesperophylax magnus; assembly: GCA_026573805.1. Classification (NCBI taxonomy): domain Eukaryota; kingdom Metazoa; phylum Arthropoda; class Insecta; order Trichoptera; family Limnephilidae; genus Hesperophylax; species Hesperophylax magnus. The sequence continues at coordinate 441,000 of JAIUSX010000243.1, forward strand.
GAAAACTCGGTTATCATGGAGAGCATTCATTTCTACGTTCAGTCACCGACAGCATAGACTGTTCTATCTCCCAGCCTGCGGGACTAACTTGCCAATGGTCATGCCTGTGGGGAGAGCAATCTTACTGTTGAACAGAATCAATTTTGATATCGAAATTTTTAGCATCAATGAAGCTGATTTTAAAAGTCAAGCTCTGTTAATATTAGTATAGTTTATAAAATAACTGTAATAATAGGATAGGATGTAATAATTTTCCTTCGCAAATGTATTAAAATGAAGATTTTTATAATGTTCATAGAATGAATAGATACCTACATTGAATTGAATTGAATCCTTAAAGATGACATAGGTCCTGAGGAATGCATTTTCCTAGGCCTTCCTATGTGGAATTGATGTTAAAAAATACTTGTTTAAATCCATGTTGAAATTTGGCCGATTTCGGTATAATTATGTTTTATTATAAATAACTTTTATTATTCCATTCAGCTGTGACAAAAGGCAGTTTCGGTGTGGAGAGGGGAAGGAAATGGGGCAGAAGAAAGTGGAGAAGTACCTGGCTCTTCACATATGGTCACCAAATACGGCTAAAGCCATTTCGAGCAACGCTTCGATTCCGAATGGTGGTCTTTCATGACTTTCATCAAGTCTATGCTGAGAATATCTACCACCAGTGCGACTCTTTGTATAAATACAATTATTCTCAACACTTTCCCTGTAATATCCTTGTCATGATAGTTTGCTAAACGAGACTCTCAATTTGAAAATTTGAATATCTTCAAAGGTAATATGTACAAGGCGCTATTAAATAATCTCGATTCTATAACATCAAAACATAAGTAACCCTGCAAATATTCCTGGGATTTTTACACTTTTACACTGTTTAATGAAATAATTAGTATAAAATTATCAACGCATCTCTAATTATTACGAAACAAAGTCACTATCCGCGCCTGTCTGTTTGTGCGATTAGTTCTTCTAAACTATGCAACGGAGTTTGATTGGGTCTTCACTATCATTTAGATATTTCTTCCGGAAGGTTTATATATACATATATATTATATTTATTGAAAGTAGAGAAAAGTCGATGTTTTGTAATCAAGTCGTAAAAAAATATTTTCGGGCGCTTACATTTCTAACGCTGGCTATACCTTTATAAGATACATCATAATAATGTGCCACGGAATTCTATATCTTAAAAAGGCCTACAGAAAACACTTAAATGGTATATGTCTATCTCCTAAGTAAAACCCCCTGCAACGCCGGGTGCCCGTCAGCTAATTATATATAAAAATTCAGCCTTTATGTTTATGCTCGCAAAACTCGAAAATTAGTCAACCGATATCGCTAAAAAATTCATAGTTTGATCTTATTAGTGCTAGGAGTGGTTAGAGAGTTGTTTGAATGGTTGAAGAAGTCGGGTGGGATGAGGGCGAATTAAAGTCGATGTAATGTAGGTTTTTGACAGTAGTAACATTCTGGTAAACAGTGGGGAATGGTGGAAGATGTCAAGAGGTAATTCTCATTTTGCATAGTTTTTCAATATTTTTTAACCTTTGTTTTTCTGAAAATATATTTCCCAAAACATCGTAAATCGTCGAAAAATATTGAAAAACCATGCAAAATGTGTAAAAACGTCATGAAACCTCAAAAAATGTAGTATAGATGAATTTTGTTAGATATTTTTCAGTGTTTTTCGACGATTTACTTAAAATTACTAATCAAGGCCCTATATGATTTGCTGACTTGCAGTTGACAATTTTGTTTTACTATGGTACAAAACGGGCTGATATTTTTGAATCGTGATAATAATCATTGTTAAAAACGAAATCAGTCGCAAATACTTTTAATAAATTAGCAATATTTTGTATCATAAATTTTCTCCGTGCCCTGGTGCCAGCAATGAAAAAGAAATTCACGTATAAGGCACAGAAAATACACAACACCTAAAATTCCAATGAAAAGCAATTTTCGTAATTTTTTAGAAAAATCACCATTCTTATGGGCGCTTCGAATATCTGGTTTGATTTTTAATTGGTTGAATTATTAAAATTACCTACTTGAGTATTGATGCTAGGTGAAAATTATTATTTTCCATTAAACAATGGCGGGTGTTCCAAACTAATTCAAAAACTTATTTTTAATTCATCCGTGGAACTATCGGAGTGCACAAATACATTCAAACTTGTCCTCTTGAAAATGATTTCTTTTTACATAATCATTATTTTATTATAATATTTCTAATTTTTTTAAATTGTGTGTAAAATCTCTGTTTTTAGCAGGGGAAAATATAAATAGACTCCTGTGAATTAATTCAAAAACACGATTATTTTATCGCCGTTCTTGTTCCTATGCATTTGGTTGTCGACTGCTTAAAGTTCAAATTAAACAATAGGTTATTTATATACATTATAATTAAAGGAGACGTTATTTTAATGACGTACAAATATGTTACGATTTGACACACAAGTCAAGGGCGCGTGGCGAGGTCAACGATAAACGAAATCTTGATGAAAAGTTAAAAGAAACTAAACGCGCATGTTGATTGTTTCGGGTCAAATTCCAGGGGTATAATTTGAAAATGGCCAATTAAGAAATAACATGGTCGTTAAGACAATTTTATGATTTTTTAATAATTTATTGCGTTTCCGACTTCAGCGGCGCCCTCTTGGCCGCAATCTGTATGACAACAATGAAATAATTTTCTCTATTGGTAGGTACTACAGCGTAGTGATGAGCATGCTTGAATTAATAATACAGTGTACATCAATAGGGAACCTTTTAATATTTATACATCACTAGGCAACAGCTTAGGGCTGGTTCAGGCTGGTTATACGCTTAAATAAACCACTCACTACATCGATATCTTCGGGCTTTTTGTATGAAACAAATTGGTCCTAAAAAACCATAGATATGCCAACATAATATAAACAGTACAATTCTCATTCGGAGCCTACTTATTATAATACACCAATTAAAAACTCTGAAAGTTCATTCCATAGACTATCGGGGTTTTTCATTGGTGGATATAGTAAGGCAATCATGTGACGTCACAATATTTCGGTTAAAATTTTCGATCGGAGTTATATCCCCCTGGTTATAAGATTCCCAGCGAAAGGTCGTACGTGATGTCATCATTCTAGTATCTTCTGACTTAATCGTTATCATACGAGACGTGTGAGAAGGAAGATGACGATCGTCGTGGGTCTAGTATAATATATCAGTTGCATTTTAAGCTCGGCTTGAGAGATATTTACGATCATCAAATTATCAGGTAACATGCAATCAACTGAAATACCGGCACTTCTGAATCCTTTAGAGTTCCGTATTATTCGTAACAACATCTACACTAGCGACGCCACTGACTGCAAATTTAAGCCTGTCATGAATTTAAGATCTTTAAGAATATGAAGGAAGCGGATCTTTAAGAATATGGTTATAATATTGGTATGCATTATGAACATGAATTTTGATTGATTATGCCAAGCTCTTAAAATAATATTGGTGTGGCGGCGCTATACAAATTGTCCAATAAATTAATTAATTCCATAAAGAACATCTGGATTACGCCGAAAACAACTATGTTTAAGTGTTTTGTTGTCGTTCGTTTTCGGTAAGTATTAGATCTACGTGATTGACTCATTTTATTCTATTTTTAGTATATTATCATGGGTTTACGACGGATATGTTTCCATAAACGCAAAATCTTAATCGTAAAAGAAATCTGATACGTATTATAAGTTTTCAATTACAACATAGTTACTGGTGCGGAAATTAGCCAAAGGGTGGGTATGTAGGTACCTTCGTAACATTCAGATCGACAACTTTGTCGATAATAAATAATAATCCATGTTTACAACATATTATAAACATGTCAATAAGTTGACATGAATGATTTTTAACAATATGAAATATAAAATGTATCTATTTACCCTACATTACTTTTTTTAAGAGAAAGTTTCCGGGGTTACAATAGCCTAATAAATATTTAAAAATCTCCTACTACCACCCCAGAAAGCGGAAAATGTTGCTTGTGCTGTGATTGAACACACTACCCCTAGATGGGACACAAACGCGATGTCAACTCAACCACTGACCGGTCATACATAATGCATACATGTACATACAGATATTGATTTCAATCGGTAAAATGATGTCAATTGGTCAACAAAGTGCATCATCCAATCATTCATGGTAATATTTACATGGTGCGGGTGTACGTGACAGCTATAAATTAAATAAAACTTTGTACACATCTACAAACATAGTTGCGAGGGCGAGGTCAAACAAAAGAGCTAGCGAACTTTTCAACACATTTAGCCCGTCGCACAATGCATTGTCCCTTGGACAAAAATACAAAAATCGACATTCGAATTTATGAATTTTAATTTTGCTATTGCAAAGATGATGAGTCATAACTGCCATGACATTAATCTTAATTACTTTGATGACGTCATTGGCTAGTTATGCGCCCTCAACTTAGGGATTACCGACAGCGATGCGCTAATCACATTATCAGTTGCATTTTAGCACTTGAGTAAGACGCCTCGTTTATACAAAATACCACGTTTTTATTATCAAACCACAATGGAATCTACTGGCACAGGTATGTATAATGTAATTATTTAATTTTTTTCTTTAGTTGTTCTGTATTGTGTCCTCAAAGTTGTCACCTAAATTTCACGCCTGATTAAGGCTGGCCGCATACATACGTTTTCCATATTCGATTTCCGAATTCGTTTTCCGTATTCGGAATTCCGTGAGACTAGCGCAAACGTTCGTTTTTCTTCATTCGGAATGTATAAACGTCAGTACCAGTGTTAAGGGCGATATATCGCCATTTAGGCTACTCAGAGCGAGAATCGGCGCCGAAAAAAAAATCTAAAAGGCGTCCCGAAATTCTCTAGCCACCCCCCCCCCCATGAAATTTATTTTTCTGGGGACAAATTCTATATTTTCTTGAAATTCTCTAGCCACCTCCCATGATTTTTTTTTATTTTCTGGGGACAAATTTTATTTTTTTGAAATTCTCTAGCCACCCCCCCACGAAATTTTTATTTTCACGTGAAAAAATCAATTTTAAACATGTCCCACCTAACAGCAAATTCGGCTACTTTACGCTACCTTATGTATGAGAAACGGCGATATTAGGTCAAGATCCGTTGGCAACACTGAATTACGAACGGAAATTTCCGTACGTTTGCGTCGGCACAAACAAACTGTATGCAATAGCTGCGTTCCACATGTTGTCATTAGGTTTTTTCCATTCGGTTTCTCCGAACGCGCCGGCTCGCATTCGGAACGTGCGTAAGGAATTTGTTCCGTTCGGAACTAAAACGAACGTGTGCGGCAGTTAATGTATTTTCTACTGATTCCGTGCATCTCCCTGCTCTTCTTAGAGAGATGCAAGAAATAACGCTGAGTGAATGGCAAGCGCGATGGTACAGGTCAAATTCGGGAAGATGGACTTACTCATTCTTCCCGTCTGTTAAACTCAGAATGGAAGGGGCATATTTAAACCTGGATCACCATGTGACCCAACTTCTCTCCGGGCATGGGGAATTCAGGGGGAGACTTCACAGTCTCGCCCTGTCCCCCCATCCAAACTGCGCATGTGGCAATACTAACCAGACTGCCGAGCATATTCTGTGCATTGTGAGATTTTGACGGATGCAAGAGAGGAAATGTTGGAAGGTCTGAACGTCATCACAAGACCGGTATGGAATGCCGATCTCGTTTCGAATAAGGTGAACTTTGAGTGCCTGAGGAAGTTTACAAAGGTTTGGGTAGAGAGATGGCCTGATCTTAGAGTCGCTGATTAGATTAAAATCATTCGGAGTTTCAGGTGCCATGTGTGACTGCTTCTGGTTTCCTCGGTTAATTCTTTTCCTGCTCTCATATTACCTTCGTTATGATATCTGTTTTATATTTCTTTTTTATTTTCATTTTATATTAAGGTTTGCAATCACCTTTGCATTATATATTTGATTTGTTTTTTTTTTGCTGTTTTCTTTTTAATTTTATCTGTTAATGCTTTTCTTCTTTCCATAGTATCTGCTATTATTTTAATTATTTCTTTTGTTATGATTGTTTCTATTTCAGCAGGATTCCATGCGAGACTGACCCCTTGAGCGATGGTAGTGATGACATCATCGCTCAATCCGTCATAATGAATTTAATTAATTTAATTTGAGTTTTTAATTAACTTGTCCTTTATCATTTTTTTTCTTCTTTCTTTTGCTTTACATATCATTAGGAGTGTGTGCAGTAAGCCGGAACTGAACTTTAATCGTCCTGTACCGTCTTCAACCCGTTTTGGGTGTGAAATAGACCTCGTCCCTGCCTAATCAGACGCCTCCCACACCGGACAAGTGTTCACACAGAGTCGACTGCGCCTCCCCCATCGCCATGGCGGGCTTGAGGAATGGCCGAACAAGCTCGACAACCTTCCGCCCACCCTCCGAATGCCTGACGCTCACTTAGTCTCTAGGGTCTTCGGGCACGCCCCCAACCTTCCCACATACTTTTTCTTCAGGGCATAATCAGGTAATCCGGCGGAGGGGCGCGGTAGTCGTTCTTTGTGTACGGACAGACCGATCGCCATGCACATTCTCGATGGGACTGCCAGTGGACGGGTGTAATACTCTCCGGTAATATTTATATATGTTTAAATGTAGATTCCTACAATATAAACATGAATGTATATGTGTTTCCTTTCTTTTTTTTTTCTTTCTCTACAGATGACCTAGGCTTTAAGCAGTTATTTCGTCCTGTATTATTTTTAGGCCTATTTTATTTTACTATACCTGTACATATTTTAATATTGTTATTTGTGTTTTTGTGTAATATTGTAGGCATCCTGCAGCCTAACCACTATGCAGGGACATTGGAGGTCTAGATTCATTTTAAAATAAATGTAGAGTCGTTAAACAAAAAAAAAATAGAGTCCTTGTGAGAGCCCTGAAGGAGTAACCATCTGTTACTTATACCAGGGCGGGTAAGCGGTGGATAACCTCCAGTGATTCCGTGCATTCGGATGTCCGAATACGGAAAACGAATTCGGAAATCGAATACGAAAAACGTATGTATGCGGCCAGCCTAATGCGTTACTCAACTTTGAAGGCATTTTAAAAAATAACACCAAATATCACCTCGTGGTTTTTACGATTTATTAATGGTCATCTAATAAATTTTCATGTCCCAAAAAATTGGCTGCGTCTGTCCGCGACTAAGGATTTTATGATTTTTTTTTTCAGACGGAGGTAATTCTATCAAAATTTTCGAACTCGCAGAAGTGTTCTTCGAAAGCGAAAAACCCGATAGACAACTGGCTGTTTTTCAGAAAATATGTTCGCTTATAAATTTTATTGACGTCGATGATGAAAATCAGGACAAGATAAGGACTTTCAGCAGACTTTTTTGTTTAAAATTCAACAATTTGCTGAATGACGTTTCACGCAATCGAGAGAAATTTCATGCACGCAATGAGACGTGGCTAAACCAACAAATACAGTTACCATTGGGTTTAAAAGGTCTACAAGATATAACCAATCAGCCTGGACCAAGTCGTACCCGCGGAAGACCCCTCAAGCCATTCGAGGAAGCTTCGCTCAAGACCAAAAAAAGGCGCGTATCGGAGCTCGTGTCTGGAAGAAAATCAGACGAGCTGCAGTTTGCTGCGGATGTGGCTAGGGGTACACCAGAAAAGGATGGGACGTCTTCACTAACTCCTCATCAAGCACTAGCCCTGTATCTCGATCTAGATCTATCAGAAAGTAAATACAAAGTGTTAAGAGCTGCAGTAAATGCTGTGCACCCAAACTGCTTTCCAAGTCTTTACCAGCTTAACAAAACGAAGAATGTTCTCCTGCCATCGTTAATCACAGTCACTGAAACTTCAGCTGAAGTTAATTTACAAAAACTTCTGCAACTAACTGCACGGAGTATTATCAATTTGGCTACAATGGAGGAAGGTAGCGATAACTTAAAACTTGTATGTAAATGGGGTTTCGACGACAGTTCGGGTCACAGCCAGTATAAACAAATATTCACGGATGCTTCAAGCACTGATGAATATTTGTTTCTGATAGCATTGGTGCAATTAAAATTGATTGATTTAGATTCTGGATCAGACGTTTGGGTAAATCCAAGACCATCATCGACACTCTACTGCAGACCAGTAAAGTTTATTTTCCAAAAAGAAAACGCAGAGCTTGTGCGCAATGAGGAGGAGGAGATGAATGAGAAAATCAGTAATCTGCAAGCTTGTGACCTAGCTACCGAGAGTGGTCAAAGATGTCGTGTTAACTGCGAGATGTTGTTCACTATGATGGATGGCTGTGAGCAACATATTATCCGGTACAAACTCCACGTCTAAGTGCCTAATCTGTGGAACAACTCCAACGGAGATGAATACGGAAAACGTGTTGAATCGTCCACCTAATACTGAGAACTTTCGATTCGGTTTGTCCACCCTACACTGTTGGATTCAATTTTTTGAGTGTATTTTGCACATAGCCTACCGACTACCTGTCAAATCCTGGCAAGTTAGGGGGGAGGAGCAAAAGAAAATTGTCGATAACAATAAACAAAAAATTCAAGCCGACTTCAAATCAAAAATGGGTTTGTTAGTAGACAAACCGAAGCCAGGATATGGCTCTACAAACGATGGCAACACAGCAAGGCGTTTCTTGTTGAACCCCGACCTCAGCGCAGAAATTACGGGTATTGAAAAGGAGCTAATTGTGAAATTTTCTACAATTCTCAGAGTGCTCGCAAGCGGCTACCACATCAATCTCGATAGTTTTAAATTATTGTTAAACGAGAAGCGACAAATGTACATCAGTCTTTATGGCTGGTATTATATGCCTAGCAGTGTTCACAAGGTACTACTTCACGGGTGTGAAATAATCGACGCATTTTCCTTGCCAATAGGACATTTATCCGAAGATGCGCTAGAGGCGTGACACAAGGAGGTTAGAAAAAATCGACTATCTCATACCCGTAAATGCTCGAGAGAGAGCTCCAACACAGACCTGATCAGAATATTGCTGTTGACTTATGAACCTCTCTTATCATCCAAAAGGAATAAAACTACAAATAAAGGCGTGAAAATGGATGGAGAGGTTCAGAAGTATATTAAACAAGTAGACGAACCTTCCGCCACATCCAGTCTAAACCTACATCTAGATTTAGAATTTAGTAGCGACCAAGAATCTTCGGATTCAGATTAGTTTAAGATCCCATACATGAACTTATATCACACTTACCAATTATGTAATTTTTTTTCTACTTTCTCTCTGCAATGTACTTACTACAACATAATATAATACATGTAACTATCGTATTATTAATTACTCAATAACTACAATAATGAACTGTTCACTCCTCTGCTAACCACAAGCTAATGCTTCCTTGGAAGAGTAGTATAAAAATATTTTAACATAGAAAACCAATGTAAATCGTATTTTATATGTAATAACTTTATTTTTTTATGTAAAAAATTATAAATAAATAAATAAAGAAATATATCAAAGTTTACAAAAATACTAATATTAATATTTATGAAATGTGTTAAATTGTGTATAAATATGTATATTTTTAATATGCGCGAACTAACTATGATGCTAATGACTCAGATTTAGAAAACGGCATTTTTTTTTATTCTACGCGTAACCGGTTTTATGATTTTTGTCCTCTCCCCCATACACTTCAATGCACTGTGCGTCGTCCCACTGGGTCCGTATCGGTAAGCAATCGACGTAAACTGAAGAAAAGTAAAGTTTGCAGCGCAACCATTGTGGGAATTTTTTGCGCAGGATCTTCGGCTAATGTCGATTGCTTACCGATACCGACCCCGTGGAACGATGGCTTTGCACACAATATCTGAAATAGCGTTTTGTTGATTATTGGAAGGTAATTAAATTTTATTCAACTCCAGAAGGCTAGAGGTAGGTACCTTCTCTAAAAAGCTTTTTGGTAGACCCACTTTCCTACCCAATTCTCAACAATAACATTATATAATCCTGTTTTCAGGTATACTAGAATTCACAAATATATTGAAAATACTATCTACTTTCTACAAGAAGATAAATAATTTAAGGCCGAATTACACCTGCCGAGTACTCAGCCGAGTACTGGGCCGAGTCACTCGCTTTTGTTACTCAGCCGACCAATTTATTGAAGAGTAGAGGTGATCATATGTAAAAGAGACAGTGGGCGAGTCAGTTCATAGAGATTAGTTTAAAGTGCTGTTAACATGGTAATTTCGAACTTGTATAGACTGTAAACAATAACCGTCTTACTTTTTAGATTATTGCGTGTTAGTTCGTTGGTATAGTTAAGGTAATCCTTATCCCGGTTTAAGGCCGTTTTCATCTTACCTTCGCCGTGGTAATAAATCAAGTTTTCAGTTATTCCGTTCTTACGCGCCGCGTAATATTTATACCGCGTTCATAAGGGGGGTAAGTTACGAAATTAATGGTGTTGTTGGAATTGAGTGAAATAGATGTAGGGCAAAAAACAAGGTATGAGAAGGAAGAAGGATAACCAAATCACTTACCACTGTAACTTCTCTGCGAAAGAATTCGAGTACATAAAACACAATCACCTTCTACGGGTTTTAACGAAGGCATAACAAAATTCGCGCCGCGATACCTCGAGGTAATTGCCATTAAACGACAATCAATTGAGAAAAATATATTTTCCTTCAAAAAACCTGCTTCAACGATAGTTTTTTTTCCATCATCAGTTCAAAACAAAAGCACTCGAACTTGCGTAATCTTCTTGCACTATGTTCAATTTTTCAAACCGTTTCTAACTAGTAGTAATGGTTGGGGAAAGGTGGGAACTGTAAAAATGACATCCAGGTAGGAACTAACCATAAATATTATCACTTCAAAACCCAACAATTACGTTTATTTAATTTATATTCATAAAACAATTATTCTCTCCACGCAGGCGATTCTATCTCATTTTAGGGATGCTGTGAGAAGAGTTGGTATATTTAGGAAAGGAGTGACCCAGCATTTTGAAGAGAGATATATTGTAGGAAGGAGGAAACCCAATAGTCGACAAATACAGGTTAAATATCAACACCTCTTATTGGAAAACCCTGTAGTACCACAGTCAAACTGTTATATTATCTCGTATACAACAATTTTAGAATAATCCATTTAAATAAGTGTGCGAGTATATCATTACATTACTTATTGTTTGCTGTGATCTCTTCTATTGTTGATGAATATTCCTTAGATTCAATTTGGCATACTTTTTACCAGCTTTTTCAACATTTAGAGGGCCATTTCTTCAATGCTCCGCTATTATTGCTCAAAAAAATTATTGTGTTGGTTCTGCGTAATTAATAAATTTATATCTAATTCATGTGAAATTAGGTACAAGGTGTTCGAGGTTAAATTCTACTGACTTCGGGACATGATTCAAAGTACAAGTAAAAAAGATAAATAGTTTTTTTTTTAGAAATTGCAACGTTAGTAGTTTGAAGTTAAAAAGTTCAATTGAATTTTGTAGTTAGAAAGTGAAATATGTATATTTCTTAAAAAATGGGGAAAAATGCTTCTTCGGAAAAATATTTTTATATGAAAAAAAAAACAAAGAATTTCGAATATCTTTTTTACTTCTACCCTTCTACCATTGTGTAGAACCATCTCCCGAAGTTATTGCATTGTAGCCCGGACACGTGTTAATTATGCTGCGTATATACTTGCGAGACGAATCGCGAGCCGAACCACGAATCACGAGAAAGGAACGAACTAACCGCAAACATCGTGAACGAGTAGGTAACATGATTATTGTTGTGATATTTTGTTATTCTTTGCCATGTGTTTCAGAATTTAGTAACGGGCAATAATCTCCCAAACCCATGTCATCGGAGATCGGAGGGTATCTGAGGTCTAAAGATATAGGTATATCGAAATGTCCACAATTTGGTAGCAGGGTATGGGTACCGCTGCGGCAACCATTAATTGGATAACCAACACCTTTGCCAGAAGTCACCCTAAGTGGTTCGCTACGTTTGGTGTCTTAGCAGGGGAACCCGGTTTCAAGGGGTGAGGCTTGTTTAGGTATTGGTCCTTGGTGGCGGATGCGTCTGCCCACCAGCTGCGTGGCGGTCCGAATCGGGAGAGGTCGGTTGAGGGAGATTCTTTGACCTCTCCAGCCGGACTCTCTCGACCCATTGACTTGCATCGCAGTGGGAGGGATAGATTCATATGCCCGTCACTTCTAGACACACTGACCCCCGGTTCCTACCCACCCCTCATACCCTTTTCCTTCTCAGAACTTACTCTTTTCAAATAATTATTAAATATTATATAATATATTATAAGGAAGCGTGTCTGTGGGTTTGTTTTTCATACAAATCTGCTGTTTTAATTCGCGATTAATGAAATTTTGTATACTTGACCTTCACAAGAAAGTGGAAGAGAAAAGAGAGGAAGGTCACTGTCTATTTTGGAAAAACCACCCCCATCCCCTTTTCCCACCCGCAGAATAAAACCCTTCAAAATATATACCTATTATGACTTTTTCATTCGATTGAAAGTGGCCCTGATGCGATCACCGCATTTCATTGTAGGTCATACAAATATTCAAGATTGAGACATTTAGTGTTGAACGTAATCAAAAAAGCTCTCAATTTTATAAATAAAAAACGGCACAGAAATGGAAAACGTTTAAAAAACCAACGGCGGACAAGTATGAATTAGTACAGGATGGATGTTATATACATATGGTTACAAAATATATTTATGTTCCCAATCTCACCAATGAAGAAACTGGTTCTTGTGCTTGGTGAGAGAGTTACACTAATTATAAGAAAAAATAGAATACCATTATGCTATTGGTAAGTATATATATAATATGAACAATATATGAAGAGACAACATCTAAATACAGTGGAGGTGAGTATAGAGTGATAATAAATATCGATGAAGGGAAAAACAGGCAATTATTTAGTTAATTATTTCTGAAAGTGTAACTTCAGTTTAAGTTTAAGCATGTTAATATCCTTTAATTTCTTTATTTCAATCGGAAGGTTGATGAAATACTTTATTCTTAAATATGTATAGTTATTTTGCATTTGTTTGGTATTAAATTTTAGAATTTTGATATTGTATTGATATCTTTTAGATAGGTGGGTTTCAAATTTTTTGATTATATTATCTTTATAAATTTGGATAATTGCATTTTTCTTGAATATATCCTCTACTCGGGGCACCCTGAAATCTGTAAATAGCGTTTCTGTTGGATACGTGAAGGGTTTCTTGAGGATTAATTTGAGGATTAGCTTCTGGACCACTTTGATCGGGGTTAGAATCTTATTGTATGACCCCCCCATCCAATAATTCCGTATTGAATTAACGACTGGATTAGTGCAATTGTCATTAGTAAGTTGTACATTTGGGAATCATGTCGTGTCCCCCTATTTGAGGGATAATCTGGAGAGCCGCGAAACACATATTTAGAACCGCTGGCCTAATCAGTATACAAAACAATTGCTTATTACTTATTACATTTTGGTATCATGCCGTGTCCCCCTGTTTGAGGGAGAGTCTGGGGAGCCGCGGAATACATATTTAGAACCGCTGGCCTAATCAGTATACAAAACAACTGCCTATTAGATTTTGGTATCATGCCTTGTCCCACTGTTTGAAGGAGAGTCTGGAGAGCCGCGAAACACATATTTAGAGCCGCTGGCCTAATCAGTATACAAAACAACTACTTATTACATTTTGGTATCATGCCGTGTCCCCCTGTTTGAAAGAGAGTCTGGGAATTCACGGAACACATATTTAGAACCGCTGGCCTAATCAGTATACAAAACAATTGCTTATTACTTATTACATTTTGGTATCATGCCGTGTCCCCCTGTTTGAGGGAGAGTCTGGGGAGCCGCGGAATACATATTTAGAACCGCTGGCCTAATCAGTATACAAAACAACTGCCTATTAGATTTTGGTATCATGCCGTGTCCCACTGTTTGAAGGAGAGTCTGGAGAGCCGCGAAACACATATTTAGAGCCGCTGGCCTAATCAGTATACAAAACAACTACTTATTACATTTTGGTATCATGCCGTGTCCCCCTGTTTGAAAGAGAGTCTGGGAATTCACGGAACACATATTTAGAACCGCTGGCCTAATCAGTATACAAAACAATTGCTTATTACTTATTACATTTTGGTATCATGCCGTGTCCCCCTGTTTGAGGGAGAGTCTGGGGAGCCGCGGAATACATATTTAGAACCGCTGGCCTAATCAGTATACAAAACAACTGCCTATTAGATTTTGGTATCATGCCGTGTCCCACTGTTTGAAGGAGAGTCTGGAGAGCCGCGAAACACATATTTAGAGCCGCTGGCCTAATCAGTATACAAAACAGCTACTTATTACATTTTGGTATCATGCCGTGTCCCCCTGTTTGAGGGAGAGTCTGGGGAGTCGCGGAACACATATTTAGAACCGCTGGCCTAATCCGTATACAAAACAACTACCTACCTATTACATTTTGGTATCATGCCGTGTCTACCTGTTTGAGAGAGTCTGGGGAGTCGCGGAACACATATTTAGAACCGCTGGTCTAATCATTATACAAAACTTATCTGCGTTTCAGTCTCAACTTTTTTTTAAAGTTCAACTGATCTGTAACATTGGCCCTGCCGCCGAAATCTCAGTTGTATCCACTTTTCTGATTAAAAAGATAGAGTTTCAACGAAACCATCCGCGGAATGCTTTCAAGAATATGTGCAATTTCATTCTTAATTTCAAATACACTTTTATCTTTTTAGAAGGTACACACAAGATACAGAAAATAGGTACTTACCCGCAACTGTATCTGGACTCCACGGAGCTTCCAAGGGTCGGCGATTCGTTCCCGGAATCCTCGTCGGCCCTCTGTGCGGGCCATTTCTTGTACTTCATATTTATTGAACTATCAACTGTCAACTTCCTAATTTAACACAAAAACACGTAATGTTAAATAATTGTTTATCACTACGTGACGTTCACAGCAGATCGGTGATGCGTCTGGAGAAAATTCCCAGAATCTGGGGAAAAAACATAATCTTAGGAAAAAAAATTCTCAAAATCAATGAACTTATGGAATCTCAGCAACGATTATCTATATTTTTTAGATCTAGCACCTAAAATCAATGTTTATAAAACGGAACGGCTTTTATGCTATCGATCAAAATTGGTCACCTACAAAAAGGACTTTTTGAGATATTGGCAAATAATAATAATAATAATAATAATTTATTCCAGAATGTATGCAGGGGTAGTGCAATGCAATACATTCCATATTTGAAATAATATACATAATAAGTAATAAAAATAATAACAAGGTTGGTAATAACATAGGTGATTCCAACAGGCACAAAAAAGCGGAATTTAAGTGAAAAAAGATAAAATATAAACAGAAAAATGAGCGTGAACAGCCGGATATTTGCACATCTCCCGTCTCCAGAGGGCCATCAGAGGGGACTCCATCCAGGCAACCATGGCAACGATGATTTTGTTACTAGATTGGCGTAGTCTGCGCCATAAGCTTCCCATGTGATGGCGGAGAAGCGCTCTGAAAGAGTGTACTCGTCCCTCCAGGAACATTTCCGTGGCGCTGCAGTATCTCGGTAGGCAGAATAGTTGGCGATATGCATTATTGTAAGCAACTTTTATCTTATGCCATTGGGATGAAGTGTAATCCACCCACAGCTCTGACGTATACAGCGAAGTGCAAAATGCATTGAAAAGTATATTTTTCACGTTTGTACTGCAGAGATAAAAACCCCTTGACAGCATACCTGCTCTAAGGGATATCGCTCTTCTTTGCCTTTTCATATCCTCAGTGTCTTTCAGGTCGTCTGTGATAATATGTCCCAGGTATTTGACGCTACGACTAACATCCATTTTCCTTCCATCTAGCCATACTGAAGGTGTTAGCATGGTTTCGTGTTTGCATTTGAAAACCATAACTATTGATTTGGACGTATTATATACAAGGTTATGATTTTTTGCAAAATCTTCACATATTTGGAGTAGTTTCATCAGTGCGCTAAGTGACGGTGCTAGAAGAACCATATCATCTGCGTAGTTAATATTGTTTACACATACTCCTTGAACATGGCAACCTATCTTACTGTTATTAAGTCTTTGAATTAGTTCATCAGTATATATATTAAACAGTGCTGGAGACATGCTTCCTCCTTGCCTTACGCCACTTTTCAAATAAAATGGGTTGGAAAAAACTTATAATTTTTTGGCCGTTTTCATACTGTTGTATATTTTCAAAGCATTTTTCTATAGGTTCGAATTTTTAAATGTAGATATTTCAATAAATAATTAATTGTCAGTGTTAGTTGAAAGTGTGTTTTTTTTAATTTGATCAATTTTGATAATAATGGGGAGCTTGGATGGTATTATGACTGGGGCCGCTGCCCGCCTGGGAACAGGGCAGATGATGATGACCACCAGGGGGCCTACTCTGTATCTTTCCGGTTGATAAACCAGTAAGTTTGTGGTTTAACCTTTCCTTGCCGGTGCTGTCAACTGAGTGAACATCGTCTCTAATTAATAAAATATTTCTCTAAAATATAATATAAATAAACACAGAGTTCAAATTTTAGGCATTCCTACGCAATAAATTTATGTATTGAATTAAGTAATTACAATATATAAATATTTACCGAGTGTATAGCACCGGAGGACGAGGAATTTTTGAACACCGTAAGGGAAGGGTTAATACGCGTTTGTGACGTGACTAAACCGGCGGTAGGAAAGTTTCGAAAGATACAGAGTAGTACAACCAACAAACCAGAAAATAATTATTATCAAATAGACCGGACTTTTTGTGAGTTTTTATTTTAAAGTAAATACATTTTTAATTTTCATTAATTACCTATGTGATTATAAACAACTTACATGATAATTCTTCTCTCTATTGGCTCGCCGTTGTAATTTCTCAAATAAAACGAATTTTTGGGGAAATTTCCTCCCTTTCGTAGGGTAAAATAAATTTGACCACGTCATCACTATCACAGATTGAAGCCAGTCTTTGACCCAAGAGCGCATAATCACTTTGCGGCCACATGAAGTAATTCCATCTGAAATAATTTGTTTATATTATATTGCGATAAAATACCCATTATGGTGTTAAGATGTAAACAGCGCTTAATACCCGTTTTATATGACACCTTTTTTCATCATGTTTGTCTAATCGGGATGAAAAAAGGGACGTGTTCTATTTCTGTATTTGGTATCATGAGTGACGTGTATTGGTATTACAGATTTTCGTACAGTTTAAGATGGCGGACATTTTTATTTTTTATGTTAGTACAATATTTTACATTTCATAGTACAATCCAGTAATGTTGGCCTCACTGGGTGGCTTACCCGTGCTGAAGCATTATTATTATACATTATTTTACATCTGTCATCTCTCATTAACTATATTACGTGAAAATGTTGCATGTTTATTCAGTTTTTTTATTTGAAATATTTTTTTTTTTTAAAGTATTAACTACGATATGTATTTATTACTGATTGTGAATGTGTATTACTGTTAGGTATCGTAAATTTCTAATGTATATATTTGATGATTTGACATTTTGTTTTGAGGAAATAATACACGAGAATTTTACATACGTACGACTCATAGAATAATGAATATCTATGTGTGTTAACTCCATATTGTAACATATTTTTTACAGACAGTATTATGAGAGTTATTGCTTTGGAATCTGCCCTGCTATGTTTTGATAGTTCCGCCTCATAAATTATACGAATATATGGCAACTATCTGTATTAAATCGTAAGTATGAAAATAATGATCGTGAAAAGCAAAAAAAAATCGCATGGTTCCCGATATGGGGATCTGTATGAAAAAAGTATCGTGTGAAGCAGGTTTAAGGAAACTGTTTTATCGGTGGTTTTATCTAAAAGCAAGCCCAAATTAAATAAATATTATATTCATTCCCGTTATACCTACATTGTTGTGATTTATTAGTAGCTAGGCAATTTATAATGAATTAATGATAATGCGAATTCTGCGACCTGCAGATGATTGTGAGCACAATGAGGTTGTATCCTATTTTTTGAATTATAATCTTATTTAAATCGTTACTAACGACAGTAAAATTAGTTTTTCAATATCTCCAAAATTTGCGCTTTTTTCTCAGGGCCTCCCGTGTGGAGGTAGAGGGTAGAGGAGGGTGATTTTCACAATTTTCGGTAGATAATAAAAAATATTATTTTGAATTATCAACTATTGTTTATCCGACAAGGCTTTTACATAAAGAATAACAAATTATTTGTAACCTCACCGTAATACGAAATGATATAGCATAACTGTTTTAGATAGTGTCAGGATTGGATATTTGCCTCTCAAAAAGACTCTACGGTTGTTTGTTATCAGTGAAGAATATCTCCCTAAATTTCCCAATGGGTTAAATATGATATTGATCAGTTTAAGTACATAAAGACAGGAAATAAATACATCAAACTAAATTTTATACGAACAGCATCAAAGCTTGCCTTTTAAACTCTTCTTCATTAAGGGGCCGCATTCCAAATTTCTACCGATTTATAACAAGTTTCTCGTAACACTTTAAGTTTCTAAGTTCTTAAAAAAATATATGCTATTTTTCAAGATATTATCTGAATATGTGTAAGGCCGAAACGTTAATTACATAAAATTCCCTCGATAGAAAAAATTGCAAAGTATGCTCCAAAAATTATTATTTACACATTTGTTTCTGTTATATTACAAGTTACAGGTATGAAAAAATTCAAATTGCTTCTTTAAATGCTACTTAAGATATTTCTAAAGAATTTTTTGCTGTATTGTTAATAAGTCATGTTTAATTAAATATTTTCACAACTGTCTCTTACGCTTATTGCTTTTAAATCACATTTATTATAGCGCGCTCGCTCCGACATGAAGATTAACCTATCTTTCATTGCAAAGCTCATTCGCCAACTCGAGGGCTTTGGGGGCAGACGTGTCGTTCAACGTTTTATGATATACAGACGTGCGATTACGTGCAAATATTTGAACCTATAAAGATAATTTTAAGCGTATATCAGTTCATAAATATTGTTTTTTCAAAGATGGGAAATCAGCGAAAGACATCTCGTATTCCAAAGAAAACAATATATCTCCAAAGGGTTCAACGCATGATAGATGAGAAGAAAAAAGTACAATATTTGATTTACAAGCTTATATTTATTATAAACGATAATTTATTATAAACATTTGTAATTCATATTTTTATTTATGTATTGTGTAGTAAAAAGTTATAAAAATTATTATTTTTTTTTTTTTCAGAATACGATAAACGATAATTTATTATAAAAATTAATTATTATTTTTATTTATGTATTGTGTAGTAAAAAGTTATAAAAATTATTATTTTATTTTTTTCAGAATACGTACTTTGGGAAATAAAACTAATTCCAAAACATTAGAAATTACGGGGCAAGTTCTTATTAATTTAGTTTGCTTGTTGAGGATACTATATGATCGTGATTTATTTGTGAATTAACTTTCTACGTACACAAATACACACGTCACTTTACAATATTACTCTAAGATCTGCTCTGATGATTCACAATGCAACGATGTCCGAAATATAATATAATATGTAATAATAATATATGGGCCATCTGTTTCAAATAACAATACTCGAACGTGGAATCCAGAAAAATAATGAACGGGCGAGCGAAAAAAGCTATTGAAAGTTCTGAAACTGTGGGGAATATAATTTAATAAAATAAAATACTTTTTTGTTTTAAAACCACGATATTAATTAATTTAAGAACCGACCGGTTTCGCTTTACTTAAGCATCATCAGGGTACAAATTAATACTAAACAAGAAGTACATAATGTGTGCATATATATAACAAAATATAGAGGGATACAACATGATACAAATATAAGCAACACAAAGACGGTCATAAAATACATTAACATAAGTGCACAAGTAATGGAAAAACCGCTAGATAATTATGTAGACTAATGGGTTATACGAATAAATCGGGAGAAACAAAACATCAATAAAACCTCAATAATAACGGCTTCTCGGCTTCCGTCGCACTGGTGCGGCTGCTGCCGAAGAAAGGAGGACTGGGCGGACAGGAGGGACAGCATACTGAGCCAGCCGGGGGAGCAGATCCGGTGAGAAGGCCGCTATTATTTTTTTAATGTCTGTCGCACACATTCGCTCCACTTGCTACAAAGGAAAGTGCTGCCATCTATAATCCCAATAATCTTACCACTGTGCAATGAATTTGATGCTCCGAAACATGCAATTTTAATAGGGTTTAAGGGTAAAAAAAATTTCCCTAACGAGAAAACACAAGGCCTCTAAGTCTATAATAGGCAGGTAACATTTTAAACACCCATATGAGGTAAAAATTGTGAGGCGCAATTACGCCGTTCTATTTGTATTAAGAACATTAACTTTAATTTCAGTAAATTTAAATGATTCACCTCTTCATGGAAAATAAGATTCTAGAAAATGAAAAAAAAAATGGAAAAAAGGTTTAAGAATGTGCTGATAAAATTTCATATTAAAAAAATCAAAAGCTAGCTTCCAGTACGTGTAATTTAAGAAGATATAATTCTCTCAATGTGTAATTTCATCCTTGTGTAATTCTCGTAGAGATATATTGGTACGTGAAATTCACACCTGTGTAATTTCTTCTGTAACCCATCAAATGCCTTCACAAAGGACATGAAACAAATCAAACCATTATTAATTTTATTTCCAGGGGCCGCACACTGGGGCAAGAGTGATGAAAAACGCCCTTTATCCGAAGTGACGTTTTAAGAGAAAATTTGAATGTGGAAAGGAAGGTTATAAAAAAACTAAAATTTTAAATACATAATATATGTAAACTTTATTATGTACATATTATATATATATACGATTTAAATAAATAAATAACAAAAAAATAAGTTCTCTTTATTCGACTTGTTTGAGTCAAAATCACTATGATCATCACCATCATCAACACCACCGTCATCATGATCATCATCATAATCGTAATCGTCACTATCATCATCATCATCCTGAGTACTTGATTAATTTTCACCTGTCGGCTGTAATGATGGCACCATTAGATGTACAACTACTACCGCTTCTTTGGGGAGTGTGGTCAACTTTTTTTTTGGCAGCTTCCTTTTGCTCGTTATCAGAGGATCTGATGACCAAAACAACAAATTGAAAACATAATTTCTAATTCCTTAGAATTGAGTGTACGTTTTACATCGCCCTGAGCTAAGACCAAACGCTTAATGGTAAGATTGAGCATTGTTTGCAAATCAACATGAACCGAAGTATCACTAACATTGATTTTTTCAGTCCTTTTATGCGGCCTGTACAATTTTATAAGACGGGTATAGTTTTGGAGCGATTGATCTTATTACATTCTATTGGTGTCGAGATAATCCCGCTTCCACTACGAGTGCTACAGCATCCTCTCCTGACATAGTAACTGCTTCAAGAGAATTTCTATAAGCTTTTAAATATTTAGATACTGGGACTTGATGAATCCGATAAAATATCAGTGATTTCTATAAACGCCTCTGTCTGTCCTGTAGCTCTAAGTTCCATTTGTGTGGCATAAATTTATTCAGTTAGAGGAGTAGACTTTTTAAAATCCAGATTTTTTTGTCGTTTCATTCGTTTTGTACTCTGAACAAAGGTAATTTTCGGGCGACCGGGGCCACCGCGTTTTAGTGTAAGATTAGGAAAAGAAATTGATGAATCCAGCCATGTTTTATTCGTTTTATATATTAAAACAGAAACATAGCTAAAAATAAAAGTTTTTATCTGAAATACTCACAAAAAAGGGATACATTCTATTTATTTTTTTAATTAGTAATAACCAACGCAACCAACTCCACTGTGTATAGATAGATCACGAATTTAAGACCCGGCGTTCTGAATTTCTACCGAACTATAACATATTTCCCTTGAACACATTAAGTTTTTAAGATCTTAAAAAAATATATGTTATTTTTTAAGATAATCTCCGTACATTTGTTATTCTAAAAAAGTTAATTCATGAAATTCCCTCAATAGAAAAAATTTAACACATTACAGCTATGGAAAAATTCAGTGTTTCTTTAAATGCTTCTCGAGATATTGTCGAAATATTTTAGCTCTATTTTAAATAAGTCGTGTATAGTTAGGGTTGCCATCCGTCCGAGTTTCCCCGGATTTGTCCTAGTTTAGAAGGCGTCCGGGGAGCGTCCGGGCGGGGTTTCATTTGTAGTCCGGGTTTAGTAAGTCTAAACTTTAAAAAGGGTCAGTTTTGTTGCTTATGATTTAAGAAGACTGAATTTAGTTCATATTATGTTAAGAGGTATTTTGTTGTGTAAATGGCTGCTGATACAAATTTAAAGAAGATAATTATTATTCAGTTAAAAGAGTTACCTCAAAAATTGTAAGACTGAATACTAAAATGGTCTCAGTATTTTTAAGATTTTTGTTTAAAAATGTAATTACTATTAAAAATTTAATAGGTACATTTAAAATGATGATAAAAGATGACAAAATTCAATTTTAAGGTCTGAAAATAAATAAAAAGGTGATTTATGACATTTTAAACTGTTTTTATTACACTGACTGTGTTTAAAAAAACCTGTTGACATGTCCGGGTTATGGGCTCTAAAATCCGGGGTTTTCACGCCTCTTGTCCTGGTTGCCAAATTTTAGAGATGGCAACCCTATGTATAGTTAAAGATTTTCACAGCAGTCGCTTACGCCTGTTCATTCCAATCGTTTTTAATATTAGCGCGCTCTCTCTAACATTCGGATTTACATAAGTCCCTTTCAAACAATCGTCATTCGCCAGTACTTCAATTCAATTCATAATTCTCACATGGTTGTGCAATCTTTTTAACCAATGTTTAAAAGAGGGTTACACGCCTTTAGATTGGAGAAGGGCTATGATCATGCCATTATACAAAGGTAAAGGGTCAAGTATGGAATGTGGGAATCATAGGGCTATTAGCCTGCTAAGTTCAGTTAGCAAGCTGTATGGTAGAATTTTGATTGAAAGTGTAAGAAAGGAAACAAAGGATAAAATATGGGATGTGCAAGGTGCTTTTATGTAGATCTACAAAAAGCATACGACCGAGTCGACAGGAAAAAGCTATGGAAGGTGTTGTCTAAGTAGGGAGTGAATACGAATCTAACTCAGGCAATTGCGTCTCTGTGAGGAAAGCGTTGCATGTGTTGGGGTGAACGGTGGTTTTACGGGGTGGTCTGATATCACAAAAGGTGTTAAACAAGGCTGCGTAATGTCACCGTGGTTATTCAATCTATTCGTGGATAATTGTATGCAAGAATTGAAAGACGTGGGATTGGACGCGAATTTGAGTAATCAGAAAGTATGTTGCCTGTTGTATGCTGATGATGCGGTGCTGATTGCTAATAGTATGGATGATCTGCAGTCTCTCGTGTCTAGGATGAACGAAGTATGCATGAAGAATGAGTTAATGATGAATGTAAGTAAGTCTAAAGTAATGGTGTTTGAAAGAGAGAGTACGAAAACAGTGTGCAATATAGCTGTGAATAAGGAATACTTGGAGCAGGTGAATGAGTTTGTGTACTTAGGAAGTATGTTTACGAGATATGGGAAGGCTGACAGGGATATTGAAAGAAGGGTAAATGCAGGTAACTCCATTAATGGAGGACTGAACTGAATGAGGCAAGGAGTGTGTGCCAAGACCGAGCTGTTTGGCAGTCCATCCTCTCTGCCTATCTCTTCAGGGAAACGGCGTGACGGTTACTTAGTTAGTCATTCACCGGTTGGACGGCTTGTTTCTTATACCTGCGCTTGTGCATTCGGCACCTAAAATTACATGATTTATTGTAAATAATATTTGATTGATAATATTTGAATAATTTATTTTACATGTATATAGCATTATATCGGAAATAATATTATTTTTCAAAAATGGGGAAAAAACAACAGTTTCGGATTTATAAAAATATATTAAATCTTAAGTCACACATATTATTGCAATCTGGACGGCAACTGCTAGAATTTTGCGACCTTTACTACTGAGGGCGTGCAAGCCCATTTTACATAGTCCCAGTAATTATTTATTATTATTATTTTCAATTATTATAATATATTACATACAATATAATATAAATTTTTATATTATGTCACTATACATTTTTTAATCCATTTTTTTTAAGTACCTATAACAAAAGATTTACTTGCTTACTTTGGCACAGGGTTTCAATACATAACACTATGGGACGTTCTACCATTCTATATCCTGAAAGAGTACCACACAAACGGTCTCTTCCAAACGTTAGCTCAAATCTTTCAATAAGTATATTTTACGTCATGATTGACATTTTTTTCCAACGAAAACAATTAGGTATTTGTGTGAAGTTTCTACCAATTTGTCATCTGAACTCTAATGGATTCAGCAATCATTTACCAGAGGGATGTTCTCCATATATCCAGAGAAGTCAGTAAATTCGGCAAATCCTTCAAATATACTATGAGAATGTGGGAGATTTACAAAAAATGCAAGAATAATCAAGTTCCTCTCTGATTTTTAGGAAAAGGTACAGTATGAATATCTTCATGCCTGACCTGCGACCTGCTACTGACCTGTGACTAGGATATATTTTATTTAAGGCGATGCCATACGTAGTAATGCAAAATCATGTGTTTTTGGTTTGAAAATTTGGTCGCCTAGAAATGTTTCAGATGCTTTAATTAAATACTACGAGTAGAATACATTTTTAAATAATCGAGTATTTTTTAGATAAGTCTTTTTATAAGCCCAGAAAAAAATAATGTAAAGGCCTATAAAAACTGCTTTAAAGTTCAAAATCTCATACTTACGAACTCATTTTCGGTTATGGTTTTATTGTATAATGTGGAAAATTAAATTATTTATAAAATGATCGAAAAAAAATTAAATATTTATGCCTGAACATCCACAAAATAAAATAAAAGGCACTTTTTGGCCATGTTTTTTTCTTGCATAAATCAAAACAGGCAGATGGTGTTAAGCGGGAATTTAAACCTTATCGCCATCGTAAGGGTTGTTATCGATAGCGGCTCAACTTAAAATATTACACGACGTAGTGCATTGCCTTAATCCATGCTTGTAAATTTAAAATATGGAAATAATAAATATTTTCATAATTAACAACCATAATTATCGGGATCGACTGACATGTGCTCCACAATCGACCAGCTTGAACCCTTGCTCTATAACATCTTTCTGTAGTTAGCATTATGTTTCTAGATTTTGTCTTAGTATGTCTGATCTTGTAAAATGTATTTTTAATTTTACAAAGTGTCTTTGGAAAGGTTCTTAAATTAACAGTAGGTATTTGGGTATGGGAAATGGTAGGGCAGATTTAATACGAAAATGGTGGTGCATTCAAGTATTTATTTGAATGAATACACTAATCATTGTTATTTAGTTTCACTCCAATCGTTTACGTGAATACACTTTATTAATGTACTTGGTGTTTGTATAAGGTTTTTCTAAAGCACATGTTCAGCATTTCATGTGTAAAGTTTTGGTGGCAATTTTACAAGACTCAATTAAATTGATTGGTTATTATTTATCTTTGCGCAAAAAAGTTTACATTTGAAGGGAGTGAAACAAAAATTACATCAAATATTATTTATGTACAAACAACAAATCCAATAGTTGTTGTTATAATCTTAACAAATCACATCAAAGTAAGTAGTTGCCGTAACAAAATAATAAATTACAAATCAATCCCTCGGACTTCGGCGGTGGGGAGCAGTTGGGACTCTTGTGCGGTTTCACACAAAAAAAACTTTTAAAAGTACTTGCCTATTCAGATACTTACAATAAAGGTACCTAGTCATGTGACAAGTGCTAACACAAACTGTCTGATAAATTCAATTGTACCTACACACTAACAAGGTGTACAAATAATAATAATAATAATTGTTTATTCCAGAATGTGGTGAGGTGAGTGCAATCCCACACATTCCAAAAAATATAACTACAATGTTATATACAGAGATTCAAGTAAGTACAAATAAAATAAAATATAAAATATAAGTTTGATAAAGCAAATAAAACATAAGAAAAAGTAAAAGGAAATATATGGATTGGAGAGTGATATCATAAAACATTTACATTTCTTGTAAGCTTATTGGTATATCGGAGCGATAATTATGGGGGCCAATATTTTTCTCCAATGTTTTTCGATGCTCGATCC
The DNA here is from genome assembly GCA_026573805.1 of Hesperophylax magnus. Taxonomy (NCBI): domain Eukaryota; kingdom Metazoa; phylum Arthropoda; class Insecta; order Trichoptera; family Limnephilidae; genus Hesperophylax; species Hesperophylax magnus. Next base: position 467,257 of record JAIUSX010000243.1, read on the forward strand.
TGAGGCCTGGCAGGATTCGATGATGAGGACGTTTCTGGAGTTGTTGATCCTTCCCCTCGTTCCTGCTACCCTGGTTCTCATTAGGGCTGCAAAGCCGGGAACTCTCCCCTCCATGAACATCGAGGAGGTACTGCAGTACCTTGGAAGTCCGAACATTATGCGGTAAGCATTGTTATATTGAATCCGAAGCCTTTCCATGGTTCGCTTTTTGAAATTGGCCCACAGCTCGCAAGTATACAAGGTAGTGCAGAAAGCTAAGAATAGCGTCCTTTTCACCTTCGGGCTGCAGAGTCGAAATCTTCTACTAAGCATGTTACTTTTTATGCTCAGTGCTCGCCTCTGCCTGTCGATGTCGTCGTCATCCGTTAAGTTGTTGGTGATGATATGCCCTAAATATTTCGTTGTTTCTACTAATATGAGAGGTTCTCCATAATAAATAAATAAAGGTAAAATTACATGTATCGCAATCATACAACCTTTCTCACAATAAGTTTCTTAAACAAGGCATTGAGAAATTGAAACACTAATGAAGCAATTCATATTTTGTATTTCTTGAAAAAAAAATGGGAGTGAAGGTATGTAGGTACTATACACATATTTAATAATACTTGTCTTTGTAATTATAATATCATTTGACCTTGGTATATTGTATAACTGGCCTGACTGGCTCGTTACATTAACATAATAAACACAAATATTTTAATTTTCTGCAATCTTGTAAGCATGGTGTACTTACGAATGAATGCTAACAAACAAATTAATATTAAAATGACTATACATATCACTATTGCCTACATTACGTGAAGCTGGTTTTGGTTTAAATGTTAAAACCCATCTTTCTCATACATTCTTTATGAGCTTCTATCAGTGTGGTGCAATTTTCTTGGCCATTTTCGACAATGCTGAAAAGATCAAGAGTCATTAGAGGGCAGTTTATAAATATGTACACTAAAAAATTGGTACTGTGGGCTGGAGAAATTATGTATAACATTTTCTTTTGTTTGATAAAAATAAATCATTAAATGTATTAAATATATAGAAATACGTTATGTAAGTAAATTAAATCATAAGAGTGCATTAATTGCGTCAGAAAAATATAGAAACATAACCTCAAATGTTACTCACCAGGCATCTCTGACTTGTTTAGTCTCTGGACACGCACAACACGCTTTGCAGGCTTTGGGTTTATCGGTTGGAGATGCAGCTATTGGAGTTGCAGCTTGAAGCTGCGCAGTTTTAGTTGCATTGCTTCCCATTTTTACTAGATTTACCAAAAAATCCGCAGAAATAAACACAGGTTAGTAGAACAAAATTGAGTGTTGCCACAATAAATAGGACTCACCACTCACCATAGTACTCATGGAAAATTACGAACGTCAGCTGTCAAATTATGTTTTTTTCTATGATTATAATTCAGTTACTTGATGGCAGTGTTGCCAAATGCACCATGTTTTTATGTGTTGGTCTATTACCGGTTATCAAAAATATCTACTTTGGTGAGTTACGATTTTTTAGTATGGGTCACGTGGGGAAAATCCCTAATCCAGAAATACAGTTCTTGAAATTCAGTACAGAGTTCACAAGAGTAGATAAAAATATATTATATGTACAATTGTCCGGGGATAAAGTGCACAAACTTCGGGAGGTGATTCTACATGATGGTAGAAGTAGAGAAGGTAAATAACTGTTTTCGAAATTCCGTTCTTTTTTTCCCATAAAAAAATATTTTTGCATTGAATACGAATAAACATTATTTTTACCTACATTAACAGGAAAAATTATTATTTTTGATAATGCATTATAGATCATTTTCTAAGCTTCCGTTGTTTTCATATTAATATGCTCAATAAAAAGATGACCATAAACATGTTATTTTTATCCTTCAAAACATGTTTTTTTTTAAATATTTTTGGGATATGACATCGCTGCTTGGTGGTTACTTCGGAATGCTATTAACAGGGTTGCCAGTTTGTGAGAAATTTCTCAAATTTCTAAGACTTTTAAGGATTGGATAATTTTTGGGGAGAACCTTTTTTGTAGTAAATGTGGGGATTCTTCATGTGTTAATGGTTGTTAGAATAGACAATACTTTCGATTTCTTAACAACAAATTTACAAAAAAAATCTTTTTTTAAACCTTGAACGAAGGAGAAAAAGGAAATGACCAAATAATAAAAACAATAAATGCCAATTTCAATAAAATTTAGTTCCTGAAGGTAAAGGAACTTGAGGGAATTTTGTGGGGAATTTGAACATCTATTGTGAGGATTTTAGAACATATGCATTGGCAACCCTAGGCATTAATATTATACCACTGCCGTCGTAATACGCATAAATAAACCGGTATTTGGTGGTATATCTAAGGCTAGCTTTAGACTTGTAAGTTTTTTCGTAAATTTACGTCTTCTAGCCAATGGGCATATTGCATTTTAAAAATCCAATATGCCCATTGGCTAGAAGTCGTAAATTTACGAAAAAACTTACAAGTCTAAAGCTAGCCTAATATCTATGACTTCGTTACTTGTTTATATCTAAGCTTGAAGCTTGTCATTATTTGTCATTTGTCATTGCATTGCACTATTTTGCAGACCCGCTGTCATTATCACTCGCGTTTGTTTTTATAGCGGTACCGTTATTTAATACACCTTTTAATTTCTCTATCCGCTAACCTGAGCGTACTTCAAGTAGTAACATCGTCAATAAGTTTTTTGGACATATTATTATATGCAAGAACCACGGGAAGTAAGTCAATTAATAAAATATAAATATATTTTCTTATATTTAATGCTAAAGTTCATCGAGCATTGACACCATTACAATATTATTTTTAATTCCAGGAAAAATCAACCAATAAAGTGAATAAAATCGCAATAAGCATGTTTTGTCAATTGTTGACCCAAGTTTTAATTTGGGTCCGGGTTCTGTTTGACTCCTTGGTGGACTTCTTCGCCTCCCTATACTGGGACCCCAAAAAAGAAGTCATCCCACCATTGGATGACCGCACTAAAATTCTGCTTGAAAGCGCTACATCACTCGCATTGAAAATTAGAAAGAAGCAGTTGAAAGCGGAAGACCTCGTCAGAATTTGCATTGAACGAATTAAACTTGTAAGTAAAGATTTGTATAGCGCCGTTTTTGTTAAAAAAAAAAACACCTCAATGGTGCTGTGTCGTGAACCCTACTAATGAGCTTGTTCCTAATGTTCACACTCACGTTGCCGAACTCTTGTTACACGATTGCAAGAAGTTTTGGCAAATATTTACCTAACCGCAGCACATAATAGGCATGGATTATGGAATTATACTTCATTTCAACTTAATTATTACAAGAAACAAATATTTTCATCGGGAGAGATGGTAAAAGATGTGTATTATAGTTCCATTTTTATTAAAAGTTCAAAATTTCTCTTATAAAGAATCTTGTGCTGCCATTTTGATTTTTTTTAGCATTGATTTGACATTTGCCAAGGAAGGTCAACATAACATCTGTGCATCTAATCTTGTGCATGTATATATTTGTTCGGTAAATATACAGACACGCTTAATATGCACTTCTTTATAAAAAAACCAATGTTTAGTAGTTAGATAATAATGAGAGGTAAGTATTTTAGTTTCAAGAAATAGAAAAAAATGCATTTTAATAGTTATTTCGTCAAAATTTAAATTGATTGTTCATTTTTCGGTCATTGTTATTGATGCGAAAGGTTAATGGTTAGTTTTTTTCTTCTCTCATTTAACCCAAAATATGAATCTATTATCCTAAAATGGGTTCTTATTTTGGGTTTAAATAAGAAATAAAATAATAAAACTATTTTAATCAGAATGTCAAAGAAAGCGTGAAGATATCAATTTGTCAATGTTTTTTAATGAAATAGCTATTAAAATGCACTATTTTTCATTTCCGGAAACTGAAATACTTACTTCTCATTATTATCTAACTGATCAAAGTGTGTTTCAAATAAAATGTGCATAAGCTTGATCCTATTTTCTATATATTTACTGTTGGTTCTTATAGTAATTAAGTTGAAATGAAGTGTAATTTCCACAATCCGTGCCTAAATGTGTGGCGATTAGATAAACATTTACCGAATCTTTAAAGAATATACCTACATTAGATGGATGTGTTGATTGATAGATTAGATACTAAGAACCTAGATATTTTTGCGTTATTGATTTATTATATAACTTTTTGACCAGGTGAACCCATTCATTAACGCTGTCACAGATGAAAGATACGAAGATGCCATCAAAGAGGCTCAAGAGGTAGATAAACAAATAGAAAAAGGCATTTCTGATGAAGAATTCAAGAAGAAACTGTTCCTGGGTAAACTATTTATTATACATATCTTCTTTTCTTTTTATACACAGGTGTCCCAAAACTCAACGTTATCCTTTGGATGGCTGGTATGCCAACTCATGACGGACCAGAATATCATAACATGACTTTAGTAAAATATTATTAGTTTACTAGATATGAATTTCACTTTTATGAATTTCGAGAAAATCGATGACTTCAATCAGTTTTTGGAGTGCCACAGCTACAAAACTCTATATTCTAAGATTACATTCTTTATTACGCAACCCTGAACAGCTTTGATGTTGATCACAGTCCAAATAATATTATTTGGACTGTGATCCTTTGGCGAATAACAACACAAGTAAGTAAGGTGTCGATTTTATAAAAATTAATAAATGTGCCAATATCTTGTAAACTAATGACTTCTAACCAAAGTCATCTTATAGTATTCTGGTCCATCATGAGTTAGCATATCAGCCCTCGAATAATATCAAGGATAAAATTGAATTTTGGGACATCCTGTATGCAATATAAGTTAATATATGATACATATTACAATGAATATTTTGCAACACTTAAGCTGAAGAAAAAACGTTTATGCAGGTTTTTACAATCTTTCATACAAATTGCACACAATTACCTTGAATTTATATTACATGTGGTTAGTCGACCATTCAAATCTAATTTGTTACCTAATCTATTCCTCGAAAAGGTTAATATTTTAGAATTGTGTTCAATAAATCAGATTAAATTGACAGCAGAACGATGTATAAAAAGGTGTACCTTTAAACTATTGGTATATGGATGGCACCAGTGGCGGATCCAGGGGGGGGGTCACGGTGGTCATGACCCCCCCCCTGGGCCCCAGCCCAGGGGGGGTCATGACTACCTAGGTCCTGGGCCCATCCAGGACCTAGGTGGACCACTAATTAAAATTGTTAAACATAATGTTTTTATATATTTTTTGTCACAATATAAATTTTATTTAAGTACTTTCAATATTTAATATAATACTTTGTTTGACGGCAAACGCATTATTCGGGAACGAACGCATCGAAAATTCGAATGTTACCGCGTCACCGCGCACCGCCACCGGCGCGCGCTTCGGCCGCCACCTTTCATATTATTATGACACATTTCGTGTAACCACGTGTGACGCTTGCGCGCGCTTTGTTACGAATAACGTCTAGCGTCTAGCAAAACCTAACCTCAATCGGAACGACTAAACTTTATTAATAAAGTGTTTACTCTTATTTGTTTACTAAGTTAAAAAAAATAAGTTCCAATATAAGTAATAGTGTTCTTAAAAATTGTTGCTGCAAATTCAATTCATTACAAGAAATGGTAAGTAATCTAATCAGTTTCTTCATTATGCCAGTGTATGTGTGTTTAAACTCAAATGTTATTTGTTAATGTTCTAAGGCTGGGGTTAGACTCGTAAGTTTTTTTCCTGTAAATCGCTCTTGAAGGCGAGTTTGGCCAAATTCCCAATGTAAACGACACCAAAAGTCACTTAACGTAATTTTAGTAAGTTACAGAACTTATTCTTTCGGAAGTTTTTTGACAGGTCTGGACAGGTCTAACGCGCCCGCGCGAATTACCAGCCTTCCTATACTTCCTAAAGCAATTCTTAAGGCGAGACACAACCTCGTTCATCGAGGTTTTGCCCAAGGCTAACATTTTAATTTATTTCGGCGAAATTATAATTGAATTTAAAAAAAATAAAATTATGCCGCACGAGGGATGCAAGTTATTTATATTTTAGATTAATAAAACAATACCTTACAATTAATATATTTTACGTTCAATGATTTTAAAACTTTATAACCCGTGTATAACTATAAAGTTAGCGGACTTAGCGGTAAGTACCAGATTTTATTTTTCTAGATGATGAATTAATAACTTCGGAAGTGGACACATTTTTAATATTTGTAACAAATTCTTCAGAATCAATTAAAATGAAGGCTAAAAGTGTGGATAGATTTTTTTACTAAGATTACGAAAACGTTAGTAATTTTTTTATACACGAGCCTACGCCGCCCGGGCTTGCGGAGCAAAAGACAATCTTAATGATATACCTAGTGTTACCATATCCAACAATACCTACTTTTTACTTGTATATATTATTATCAAAATTAAATTATAACTTCTTGTAACTGTAACTGACCGGACCTAAGTCCTCCATCACAACACAAGCAAGTATTTTCGGCTTTCTGTGGTGGTGGTAGGAGTTATTGTTGGGTTATTCGTAACCCGGGAATGTTTGTCTTTCTTTAAAAAAAAAAAAAAAAACTTGACCACGACTACGTGACCCCCCCCTGGCGCCAAAGCTGGATCCGCCCTTGGATGGCACCTACTAGTTCTCTTGGTACTTTTCTATCCATACTGACCAGTTATAATAAGATTGACAAATTGTTCATCCCCCTATCGCAGAACTAGCCTGAACTGAATTTTACAGGAAAACTCTTTTAAACTTTTTTCATTACAAGTTAGTGATATTTACCTCCGGACACCATGTATGCTTCGTACTAACCTGACGAATATTTGGCAAACTGAACTCTTGTGGGGCAATAAAATTGAGTTTTAAAAAAAAATTTAATTATGAGAAGAAAATATAACTAACTATATTTATGAAACCAAATATTTATATACCTAAGGACCATTTTGAATTTTAATTTGACGTCAGTAATTTACTTTTATATACAAAATAATTAATTCATATTTATAGACGTTGACCTCCGAGAAGCCGGCCATACTTTTTTTTAAATGTGAAACTGCACAAAAGTCCCAACTGCTTCCAACTGTCTGGAGCCAGTGAGCCTTGTGGCAACCCCAATTGTGGTATGTCACAAGGCTGAAGATAGTGGGGAGGGGAAGGAAGATGGGGAAGTACTGGGCGCTTCTATGACTCGTTCTTGGTTCAACAGCTTGGCTGTAGAACGGTTTATCGGCTTATGTGTTTCCTCCCTCTTTCAACATGGGTGTTTTCAATACTCATGTTCACTCCTTTCTCTCCTAAAAAATACCCCGATAGAAAATAGGCCCGACAGAAATTGTTTTTGTCTTTTGTCCAATATTACTAGACTCTTGTCTAGAAAATGTTTTATTTTTATCACACTTTTTTAAAATTATATACTATTTTATAATGTCTGTAGTAAAACGCATCATCAGATTGAACAGTTTGAAATATGACTGCACACCCACCGAGCGTGTCCCCCTCGCCCCGGGAGAGAGGCAACTGTGTATAGAATGAAGGAGGGAAACAAGACGAAAGCGAGAACTCTTATCTCACTGTTCATTTTGTTGCCTATCGAATAAGATATATTGTATGAACATTTTTTACAATGCAAAATCTCACTAAACAAAGTATGTTTTGAACGATCCTTAAAGATTCGTCGGCAATCAAAGGGTACAAAATTTTCAATCAATCAATTCAGGCAATCAAAGGATATGAATAAGCAGTTAGTGAATAATAATTGTTTCAGGTGTTCCGTTCACGGCCAAGGAAAGCTATGCCGTGGCAGGAATGCAGCACACCCTGGGGCTGGTGGAGAGGAAGGGTATGAAAGCGGAAGTGGACGCGGAAGCTGTTAAGATCATGAAGGACGCCGGAGCCATCATTGTAGCTGTTAGCAATATTCCCGAAATCAACAAATGGTAATTAAAGAATACGCAACTGAAATAAAGAAAGACTCAGTTATTTTCTCAAAACAAACTTAGATTTATTTTTTAAATGAAACAAACACTTTGTATACAACCACTTTATTTATTATTTTGCATATCCAAACCGGTCGATATGCAAAATAATAAATGAAGTTCGTGGTTTTATACAATGTGTTTGTTTCATTTAAAAAATATAATGCCTAACCACAAAGTAATTGCTTCGTATAAAAAAAATAAAAATTTCAGTGTTCTGTGTTCTATTTAACCTGATCTAGGCAACTGTTTTATATATGATCCATCGGCGGCTATCTCTGTACGCGGATGGATCATATCATGTGATCAATGAAATTGAAAAGGTTAATAGATTTTTGACACATACTAATGAAGAATCAGAATAACAGAAGGGCGTGTATGTGTATGAGACGATGCATGAATGTGAATATGTCCGTCCTCTCTGCCTACCCCTGTAGTGATAGTTAGTCTAATGTAGAGGATTGGTTCCTGTGTATTTTTTTGAGGTTAAATTTACTCTTTTTCACTGTCGTCTACTATGAATGTTCACAGGCAAGAGTCCCGCAACATGTTGTTTGGACAGACTGCAAATCCTTATCATACCGGCAGGACCGTGGGAGGATCGTCAGGGGGAGAAGCTGCGCTGGTATCTGCCGTGGCATCTCCCATTGGACTGTGTAAGTATTTTTATTGAACAATGATTATTACCTTCAGATTCAAAATGTATTTTATACATATAAAGCTTTGTTAAATTTATTATGGATTAGGTAGGTATGATATATTTTCTCATAGAAAATAATATAACTGGTTTGGGTTATTTCACTTAAAGGGCGAAAAACGGTGGACAACAAAATAAAGATATAATAAACTCAAATTTGTGAGCCTTATCTGACATTTATTAGAATACATTTATGTAACACAGTTTTGTGACAGTTCACCTCTAGTGTGCCTTGCACAATACAATCATCTTCTATCTATACATAATCTATATCTATATATAAATAGAAATGTAAATGTTCGTCTGTTCAAAATCTTAAATCTCCGAAAGTTCTTCACCGATTGCTTTGAAATTTTGACACAAAATTGCATTAGAATATGCGTGTGTTTTTATATACCTATATTATATAGATACAAGCAACGCAAGGCGGGGTACAGCTACTACATAATATATTATTAACATGAACACAAGAAATGCCATCTGGGCTTATTTCGCGATCCAAAAGTCTGGCCAGTCGAGCCTTAAATTTTCAATACAAAACTGTGTTTCATCATGATTATGAAATTCAAATGGGATGGCAATATACAATGACAGGCAAGTGTAAGAGAGACAGAGCATATGCTAAATGGTCTAGAACCGAAAGGGGTACTAAGTCAGTGGTGACATTGGATTCCATTCAAATTTGTATGAAAGACCCTGCTAGTGTTCTTCTTTATTCTATAATCAACACAATCATATTATATTTTTTAAAGTGTTCATTTTCAAGAATGCCATATTTTGTGCATATTAAATAGAAATTATATTTTTGAAACAGGTTGTTGAAATGTGGAAAAAAGCTACAGTCATAGATAAATGTTTAATATTCTAAAATAGATACATCTTATCTTAATATATAAAAATTCAGCCTAGAAGAAGTCGGGGACGCCCGAGGAATACTTATCTCTGCACTGAAATGAGATACAGAGTCGATGTAAATGTCTTTCATTAAAGGTATCAAAAACCAAATACCTAACATTCAGTTCTACTATTTCAGGGCAACCCCAAACACTTCACCACCTTACAATACATAAAATTAACTGTAACTTTGGAAATAATAATCCTCCATGTAAGTGTGAAGCCCTCGAGTGTGTTAAATTTATTAAATATTTAGGCGTTATAATTGATAATAACCTCAAATGGAAGAACCAGATTGAAAATGTAGCTAAAAGAGTGCGCACACTGATTCACATATTTATTTCATTACGGGAAATTAAAAAAAAACCAAGACTTAAAAAACATATAGTACGTAACTCAATCATAACCTACGGTTGCATTGGGTGGGGAGGTACAGGAAGAACAACATTAAACCCGTTATTGAAGGCACAGAAATCTATTTTACGTGTTATTATGAAGAAACCTTTAAGATATTCGAGCGACGCTCTCTTCAAGGAATTTAATGTACTAGATGTCCGACAGTGCTATATAAAAAAAATAGTAATCCATGTTCATAAAAATTAAAACAGCCGAACACAAACATCAAAAAATATATATAATAAAATCCCCTCTCAGCTGAAACTGTGTGAATTGTCATTCTTCGGTCCAAGAGTGACAAAATGGTTGTTGGATCTATGCAGGACTGATTCCGAAATGTTACTAAAAAATGTAATTTGATAATTATTTATCACGTATGCCTTTATGTATCTTTTTTATGTATCTTTTTATGTATCTTCATTTTATCATACATACTTATTTTATCTAGTCTTAAATCCTGTATTCGTCTAGGATAACTTGAAACCTGTAAATTTGACTGTCCTAAAACGGGAATCCTTCCTAGTTGGACAGTCAAAGGCATAAAATGTAATCAATATTATGAAAAATAAATAAATGTAGTTTTTTAACAGTAACATTGTGGTATACAGTAGTGAATGGTGGAAGAAGTCGGAGTCAAAAGCGAAGTATTGCGGGGTCCACTGGTTTTCACATTTAATTCAGTGGTTTAGGATCACAAGGGCTTATCTAGGAAAACATATTTATGAAATAAATGCAAATAAAGATTGGAATGCTCGTATATAAATATAACTGTATCGCTTAAATGGCTGTATGTATGAGATAGAGCTTTGTGTCACTAATAAATATGTTTATAGCATTACCGAAACCAAGCTTAACTCGTTGTTAGTCCCCTGTGATACTAAGCCCCCGAATTTATTAATTGTGTTTAAATATAAATGCGGCGATTCCCAAACACTTGACTACATCAGTGTGTATGGCAGAGCAATTTTTTCCACTTCTTTGACATTTTTTATTCTTTTTTGAAAAGTATGCACTTTTTTCAATGGCTGTTTCATTTTTGAGGTCAAACCTAGAAAGTAAAAAGTTATGCGCGCACTGCTGGGTTTGAATCTCTACCGACAACTAATGTCAGAAGTGACCGCCGGAAGCGGCCAATTGAGTAAAAATACTGAAGAAGAAGTGAATGACACAAACCGGAAAACGATTATTGGAGGAACGATCGTTGGAGATTTGACTGAACATAGTTTCATAATTATTATATTAATATGTACATATAATGGAAATATTTACTGAAACACAAAACTAAATGTTCCAGGCTCTGACATTGGCGGTTCCACCCGAATGCCAGCCTTCTATTGTGGATTGTTCGGGCACAATCCTACGGCCGAAACGACTAACATGAGAGGTAGGTACCTTACCTATTAAAAAAACCACGGGCCTTACTAATAAATGTGTTTTAAATTTTACACAACTGGTAAATAACCATATGTATGGTGAATGTATTATTCATACATTATGTCAACAGGATAAAAACAGAACACTATAAAACAGCTAGTGGTAAAAAAGAACAATGTAAAATAAAACATTTATTTTTATCATTACTCCATACAATTAGAATTCTAAACAAAACAAATATATATTATGTTAGGTTGACATGGCACAATCAGGTGAATCAAATAGGTCATTTCAAGAGTCAGATCAACAGAGTATATATGAGACGATTTATAAATGTGAATGAAGCAAGGAATTTGTACCAAAACGTCGTGTGACGGATCATTCTCTCTGCCTACCCCTGTGGAGAAACGGCGTGGTGGATAGTTAGTTAGGTTAGGTTTCTTTTTCTTAACTTTTAAAGGAACTATTCTGTTTTATCATGGAACCATTATTTTATATTAAGTTAACCTATTTAACCTAAAATTTTCCTTGTTAGGAGCTACATTCCGCACGGGCAAAGAAAAAGGCTCGATAGTGTCTGCTGGAACTGTTGTCAAGAACTGCGGAGATTTGCAACCAATCATCAAGTTGTTGACTGCGGAGCACGCCTCGGAGCTGAACCTCGATGCCCCGGTGGACCTCAAGAAACTGAAGTACTACTACGTGGAACATACCGGAGATAACAGGTGCAGCTCGGTGCACGCTGATTTAAAGAAGTGTATGAAAATGTACGTAAATTATTAAAATACTTATTGATATCAGTAATGTAACACTTGTTTTGGGGGGGTATTTCCACCACTTCTGAATAAAGTCTCACCAAGTATCTAATCATTGGATAAAAATGCGTTTCTCGGCGAGGGTGATACAGATAATGTGCTACTTGACGAGTAGCGCTAATCAGTAGTTTACTCGAAGGTGGTTAATTATCCCCTTAGTATTATGCAATTTATTTATCTTGGCAACTGAGCTTTTACAGGTTTTTATTTTTATTTTTTTTTATTTTTTTTTACTCAAAAAACATCCAAATGAGCATCACATCAAAAAAACAAAATACTCCACCATGCAAGATGGAAAATAGTAGATTGGGAATATATAATATAATGGGAATTTAGTACAATAAATCAATTGGATAAGGATAAGACCTGTTTATATATTGTGGTTGATACATTAAATATGTCGACAACATCCTTATATTCATTACCCAAATTCTGTACACGGGGAACGGGGGTATTCAATTTGTTGTGATAAAACGGTAGATATTACATAGAATAAAGAAGAAAACTTGAAATGTGCTCCGTCTCACTTACACTCGCCTGACATCATAGATTTCAATCGCATTTAAATTTCGTGAACACAATTTTGTATGAAATTTTAAGCCTCAATTAGGCAAATATTTGGATCACGAATGAATGGTGAATTTTTTAAAAATTGTTAGTGCAATATTATTAGCCAGATCGTTGTGGTACCATTTTCTAATAGAGATTGGAGTCGACTATTAAAAAAAAAACTTCAATGCAAGTACAATATATTATGAGTAATTGACCATTATTTTAACCATTTCTGTTTTTATTTTGTAAGATTAACAAAAATGACATAATAGTTGTGTGGTGACATAGAGCTAATAAGAGAAAGCTGCCCGAGGCGAGGTGAGAGGCATGGGCATGTCCTTTTCAGTAATTTGTCAATAAATAGATCCCGACAGTCTACAGTAGTCTAAAATCTGCTACGAACATGTACATAGTCCTTTTAACAGTGGCACACGATTTGCTCGCTGCATGATAACTGTGACTGAATCTCATATCGAGTAAAAAAAAGTTTGGCTTTTTTCCAAAATCAAATGTTTTGTTACAGTATTTAGTTTGACATTTTTGTAATCTTTTTATAATTTACTCACCGCAGTAAACAAGTACATGAAAGATGGGTGAACGTCTAGTAAAAAAACATTCAGGCCTTGCGCTGAAATGTTCCAAAATGGACTGCGCTGCAAACTACTATTTTATTTCAGCAAACTTTACTTTTCTGCGCAGGGTCTGGTTATTTCGATGTGCGCTTGCTGGCGGTCAATCTACGAATGTTGTCGTAGTTTATTTGAGATATGCTCGAACCCGTCTGGTGCCAAAAAATATTGTCACCTGGTTTGCCTACAGTTTGTCGAAATGATTCTCGGTTTCTGCATTATGGCATTTCTATTTCTTCTGGTATTTGTGTATGGTTATGTATTCATTATTTGTATTCCATTGCTCAGGGTTGTGGAGAACCTGAAGGAAACTGTTGCCGTTGACAACCCTCCTGCCAAGATTCAACTGGAAGGATTCAAGTCCATGTATAAGATCTGGAGGTACTGGATGAGCAAGGAGCCGGCCGACTTCGCTTTCTTGCTGGGAAATCAGAAACGCCGTGTTCATGGACTGACAGAGCTAGCTAAAAAGGTGAAAAAAATTCTAATTTTACTAGACATTCACCCATCTTTCATGTACTTGTTTACTGCGGTGAGTAAATTATAAAAAGATTACAAAAATGTCATTCTTCTGGCATCTTAAGGAACTGCCTGATGTCCAAGTCACCTCATTTGCGACTTTTCTATGAAGAGTAGCATAGGTTCGATGCTAAGCACATCTCGGATAGTTAAACTTCTTACTTGATCCCCTTTTGTGACTTCTAATTATGTATTTAATTTATCAAGGCCTGCAAGCATATACAGTAGAACCTCGTTAATTCGAAATCCACGGGACATCAAAAATCAAATTTCGAATTAACGAATTCCCACGTAATTCGAAATTTTATGAAAAAAAAAAAACGCTGAAAATCGATTTTCTCGGCCGCCTCTTCAAATCCGGGTGGTATTTTAGTTGTAAATTCGTATTAATACCAATTATTTCTTTATTTTCGCGGTCGATTACCGTAGCGGCAGGCTCTTTAAATTCAGATATTCGAAATAAATTCGCAAAAATACGATATATTTCCGTGTAAATCGAGAATGCGCGGCCGATTTCGGTCGCGGCCGACCCTTTAAATTCAGATATTTGATGTAAATTCGTAAAAATATGATATATTTCCGCGTAAATCGAATTTTATCGGCAGTTTTTCGTCGCAGCCGGCTATTTAAGTTCAGATATTTGAAGTAAATTCGTAAAAATATGTAATATTTCGGCGTGAATCGAAATTTTTCGGCCGATTTCCGTCGCGCCTTATTTTTTAACTCGGATATTCGAAGTAAAGTTAATAAAAATACGATATATTTCCGCGCAAATTGATATTTCGCGTCCGATTTCCGTCGCGGCGGGCCCTTTAAAATTCAGATATTCGAAATAAATTCGTAAAAATACGATATATCTACGGGTAAATCGAGATTTCGCGGCCGATTTCCGTCGCAGCGGGCCATTTAAATTCAAATATTCGAAAAAAATTCGTAAATATACGATACATTTACGCGTAAATCGAAATTTCGCGGCCGAGTTTCGTCGCGGCCGACCCTTTAAATTCAGATATTTGGTGTAAACTCGTAAAACTACGACATATATCCGCGTAAAACGTATTTTCTCGGCCCTTCAAACTCAGATATTCGAAATAAATTTGAAAAAGTACGACATTCCAGTGTAAATCGATTCAGATTTACAAAATAATAATACTTATGAGGACGATGTATAACCACGTAAAAATACATTTTTCGGCGTTTTACCGCCACGGCTGACTTTTAGATTCAGATTTACGAAATATTACGATTTATTTTCGCAAAAATCAAATTTTTTCGAAAACGAATTTCGAATTAAAAAAAATTTTGTATGAAAAAATTTTTCTGCGGAAATTTTTTTGGCGAAAATTTCGAATTACGCGTTTTTTCGAATTACGCGTTTTTTCGAATTATCGGGGTTCGAATTAACGGGGTTCTACTGTACATAGTATCCTTAAAATTTACAAGCCATGACATTTTTGAGGTGTTTGGAGATGAACGAGATACATATTTATTTATTTATTGGACAATTTGTATAGTGCCGCTTTTGTGAGATATCATGTCATATTATGTTCATTGTTTGGACAAATTGAGTTTTCTTCATTCAAATGAGAAGAATATAATTAATAGTGATCATACAAAAATATTCTATTTTGTTTATGTCATACATATTTATATCAATATCATTGTAAGATTTGCATATGAAATTACACAAATTTTTTTGAATATCAACGGTGGTTGAGACAAATAAAACCGATATTTACAAATCCTCAAAACTAATTTAAAATATTGAAATTTATATGAAAGTTGTTATTTATTTTTAAAAATTTTTATGTAAAATATTGCAATTCTATTAATTGTAAATATGAAAGATTTGAAGGTTGAGTAAATACATCTATGCACAGACATAGGAATTAATGGACGAGAAGATAATGGCGAGGGGTAAAATCAACTGTTGAAGAACGAAGGGGGTGAAGCTGACTGTGATTCGTCAATAAATCAATCTGACAGTAAATAGGCATCTCGCATTATAATATCACCATTTACTACTTAAAAGTAAAATCTGCTTTTGAATGAATAGACATTTTTACATGGGAGCGCAAATTACTCGCCACGTTATGAACAAATTTGCGAAGTCCAAATTCGGCAAAAAAATTCGGTTCTATTTTCAGAGTCGAATATTTCGTTTAAGTATTTAGTTAAGACACTTTTATAAATGTTCATAATTTACTTCCCAGCAACCAACCAGCTTTGTGTTTCGCGTCCAGACGTTTCTCGATGTGATAGTATATGTTTCTAAAACTGATCTATATTATACGATGTGAATATGCTTTAAATAAAGTAAAATAATGCTTATATATGGAATGTAATACGACAATTGGGTTTATTCTCTTTTTCACATCTATTTTTACAAGTTTTCATAGTACAAGTCAACATTTTGCCGTGTTATTTCGTAAAATGAACCGATGATGCCTCGACCATAGTTCGCACAAGAATGATGACGTCACGTTTTCAAATTTCACTTGAGGCCATACGCGAGCACAGCCGGTTCCAATGGAACCGGTATGGGGAGTGGGGATAATACGCTTTTAATCACTTAGGGCAGGTCTACTAATATTCATATGTCTATGCATCTATGGTTTTTTCGAGATAACCCAAAAAAAGTTATACATATAAATTTAGTTTTTAGTGTGTAAAAAATGCCTAAATTTTTTACTTTGTTGTACTTTCAAGACTGTTCTAACCGAAATTACTGAAAAAAGGTGCTCAAAGGCACAGTTGCATGATGCAAACCTGGTTTTCTTTATCAAACTTTATTTTCCCTTATCAAGTATTGTCAAATCATTTGATTTTTTATTTATTTTTTATATCTGTCTACCAAAGATATTTGGAGTATGCAATAATTGACCACAAAACCTACTTTGTGGTGTAAACTTATCTACAGTAAAACTCGCTTAAGAAGTTCCCACTTAAGAAGTTTTCACGCTTAAGAAGTTTTGATTTTTGGTCCCTTGAAAATTCCATACAAAAAACACGATTTTTTCCCACATAAGAAGTTTTAGAGCTAAAACTGCTTCCCGCTTAAGAGGTTTTAGAAATCCGGCGGTAAAATCAACACAAACGAAATATTGTGTCGCAAAATATCTAAAATGAACCTTTTTCCAAGTCATAAATTGAAAGACGTTGACTGAAACCCATACCTAGTACCTGAGACCATAAAACCCTTTGTCGGCCGCCGGGCCGTAAGCCGTAACTTGCCGTAACCAATAAACATCCAATAAATAAACCAAATACCCCGTCTCCTAATCCCCTAACTAGGTAAAATAGCAATGGAACGAATAAACAATGCGGAATTATGTAACAAATATGCAAGCGTCTTTAAGGCCGAAATAACATGAAAGATTATATTAAACTCAACCTTAATGACAACGTGGGCTAGATCTACATTTGCATACATTTGACGCCTGCTTCAATAATCTTCTCTTTGATAATGAACATAGAGATGTTTCGTAATATTATTGTATAAAATTTTTATTCCAGCGAATTTGTAAAACACGAAAAACTTTTGATAATCTATCGGATCACGGTTAATACGGAATATTTCACCTTTAAATACATAACAACATGATTATATGGCGGGGGAGATGGTAAAATATGCATTATAATTACGTTTTTTTCATTCAAACATCAAAAATTGCCGTGCATCATGTTTCATCTGACATTTGTCGTAAATTAAGTTTGAAGGTTAGGAAATACATATGCATAAATTTAAAATGTAGATTGAAACGAAACTTCGCAAATGATTTTTGTAGTTTTTGGATGCGTTCACAGATTATACATAATTCCAGCGTCAAACAGCTTGTATGATATAACTTTCTGATTCAAGCATCAAGCCATTTATTTATGTGCGAAATCGTAGCTATTCGATGTCTGCTAGTTAGGTAGGACCATAAATGAACCTACATGTACATAATATTGAGCTGCGCATATTATTTTCATAAGGAATTTCTAGAAAAGGATTAAAATATCTTTAAAAATATACGATAGTCGACTGTGCCTGGCGAAAATACATCATAACAATAGTCTCTCAAATCTCAAATGCCATTGGAGCAAGCAGCAAGCGTGCAAAAAAGTTAAAGTCCGCCAACTAATAAGCAGTTTGCCGCGTAGACTTTGTGAGATTTTTCTGTGCAGTGCCATGGCAGGGTTGCAGTACGCAAACGGTTCTGAGGCAAAGAACCCGCTATCATTAGTTTGCGGTTAACAAAACCGCTTGGTAAAATTAACCACAACAAGTCTTTCTTTCTCCCTCAGTTCATATAGTAAACGAAAGCGTAAAAAAGAGACGGCGTATATCCACAGCTCTGTCTTCAACTGTCAAGTTAAGAGTGAGTAATCACTAACAAGTAAATATGTATAATCCATTGCCTTTACACCAATTTAAAATAAGATCAACAGTATGAACCTTTTGGAATGCTGCAACTTTTACTATCCGAATTCGAGTGGCTTTTTCGAGGGATATACTTTAACAGTTTTAAAATTGTGTTTACTTTGTCCATGGGATGGTTTTGTTTTGATTTGATAATCAACTATGTTCTACCATTTTTCATTTATTTCACATTCCCACCTTTTTCTAAATACATATGTAATACTAATTACCATGATAACTAGAAGATGTATATATATATATTTTTTTTTTGACCGCTTGGATCATATGAGCTTGTTTTCACGACAATTTAACGTAGGTATACATAGGAATGACGTATGCACCGGACTCGAGTTATTAAATGGCTAAAATTGAATCCCACTTAAGAAGTTTTCCCACTTAAGAAGTTTTTTTTCCCCGGTCCCTTGGAAAACTTCTTAAGAGAGTTTCACTGTATCTTTAAATATTGTGTCTTTTCTGTTTCCAGATATTGGGCATGAGTGAATATAGCTTTGCAGCCATATTAGGTCTCCTCGACGGACAGATATTCCCTCAAGAGAAGGAAAGCTGGGCTGTCCCAACAACTGAAAAACTCAAGAAAGAATTACTGGTAAGATAACTTCATAATGTATGTAGAAATAAAAAGGGGGCCAATAGGCAGGTGACAGTTTCTTCCAGCCAACCCCGATACTTGCAATGACCGTGTGACTAAAATCTTGCATGAGGAAGACGGCATGAAAGCGAGGAACTATAGGTATGCATATAAAGAGTATGCTAGGTTCTCCGGTGTTTCTTCATCATCACCTGTGATCCGAGATAAATCATTGTGTTAAAAAAAAAATTTCTGACTATTTAAGCATTGGCGGCTGAAACATCAGGTCAATAGGACAATGATTCCCAAAATAATAAAATGACAACAATTGTAGTTTATATTTATTAAATTTTATACAAATCAAAATAACACTGACCATAATTGATTTGAATACCGCCAAATAGCGAGCAGCGACAAATTGGCGTTTAGCGTTTGGCGAGTACTGTCATCTAACATTTCAGTTGGAAGCTCTATCCATTCTGCATGTACGTACGCTCGTTCAAAAAGCCCGCTGATCCAACTTCTGTCTCTATAAGAGCCGTACAATAAACGAGATGACACTATAGTCCTACGGCCTAATATTACGCAGACGAAATTTCGCTAACTGGAGGTTTGATTCATGTCCGGGACGGACTGACAGAGATAATACGATGATATAATAATGTGTTTGAAAGAGATAGTTATTATAAACGTAGGTCGGGTAGTTATACAAAGTGTAAACGTCACGTAAAATAAACTTTTTTTAAATTATTTCGATACTTCGGAATGTTCTTTTGCTATTTTTATAATTTGTGATGATCATTATATTTTTCGAAATCAGTTGATGTAATAAAGTAAAAAAAAAAATTTATTATCACTGACCACTTCTCGGCTAGAATAGAAAATAGCTTCATTTAAAACATTTTTTTCTTTATTTTTCACTATTTTTTTATTAAAGAAAATTCAACAAATATAATATATTGCATATTTTTCTTTAGACAGTGAATAGTATTTTGTGGCGATTTCCAAATAAATATTACAGTGTTGTTCTGTTTTCCTAATTCATCATTGGTAATTAATTACTACTCATACGAAGTTGCGTAATACTTAGGTATGTGTTTATTAATGAAAATTATAAATAATGTTTAGCAATATCAAAGTATAATTTGAGTTGAATAGATGATATACCTACAAATTCATTGGCATATTAACCCCTAGGAACCGGGAAGGATTTCATTGAGTTGGCTGCCTGGACGGGCATGATTTTCTAAAATTTTGGGTCATTGTTTAAAAAATTATACAGCAGCACCAAACAGTTAGCAGTTTTAAGTTATAAATTTTATTTTATGGCATTCTTAAATGTTGAATTATTGTATACATATATTCAATATTAGGTTTTTAGTGTCTGATTTTGTGTTATGTTAAATTTACCTTCAAAATGCCGCCACTCCAAATATAATCACTCATAGTTTATTTGTTCATTATAATATTGACAAATTTTTTCTTTACATATAAATAATGTACCTTTGTCAGTCATCTTATGAATATTTATCTGCAGTTTTATTAACACATCGATTACAATTATTGATTTCTTACTACGCAGTCACTTTTTTCCGCTGACCACACATACACTTACATGAGACCATGTCCATATTAGATAGGGTTACCATAAGAGTATTAAGCGCTGCGGGCACTTTATATTAAGGCGATGCACTACGTCGTGTAATATTTTAAATTGAGCCGCTATCGATAACAACCCTTACGTAGATGGCGATAAGGTTTAAATTCCCGCTTAACACCATCCGCCTGTTTTGATTTATGCAAGAAAAAAACATGGCCAAAAAGTGCCTTTTATTTTATTTTGTGGATGTTCAGGCATAATTTTTTTTTTTTTTTCGATCATTTTATAGATAACTTAATTTGCAACATTATACAATAAAATCATAACTGAAAATGGGTTCGTAAGTAGGAGATTTTGAACTTTTACGCAATTTTCATAGGCCTTTACATTATTTTTTTCTGGGCTTATAAAAAGACTTATCTAAAAAATACTCGATTATTTCAAAGGCCAAGATGTATTCTACTCGCAGTATTTAATTAAAGCATCAGAAACATTTCTAGGCGACCAAATTTTCAAACCAAAAACACATGATTTTGCATTACTACGTATGGCATCGCCTTAACTTAATACACTTATAAATTATATTATATCACTTATAAATATATGTACTTAGAAGAAAATCACTCTCCCGTTAAATACAACTTCAAGAAAGGTAATTATGAAGGATGTTGTCAGGATCTAACAAATGTCATCTAAACAATAAGATACAGTTATTCTACAATATACTATGGAATATTATAGATAAACACATTTTAAAAAAAAGTCACATAAGAAATCACTATCCCAATTGGTTTAGCGAAAAATGCTCCTGAAAGAGAAAAATAAGGTTAGACTACGGGCTAAAAAACACAATAACTCAAGAGACCATGCTGAGTTTGCTACTCTTAGAAAAAGATTTTAAAAAATACTTAAAGAATGCTACATATTGTTATGAAGCGGTGTTAAGTCTTATTTAAAAGTAATTATTTAAAACACCTCTTCAGAACAAGTACCATTCATAGCATTAATTTTGATTAAAATTATAGAGAGCACGGTCTGGCAACAAATAGACCGCCGGGCAGTCTATTGTTTTTTTCCGTTTCCTTTCGCGGGGACTCTGGAATTGTTACACGAGCGGGGCGGCCGTGTAATGATCGCACAGTGAATTAGATTATAATTCATTTTTACCCTGGATGGGCGATCGTATTAAAAAAGTGTACATCAGTATTCCTGATGCGGGTTATTCGGTTCTTTTTTACAAAAACCAAGTCGGTGCAGGTTCTATTAAATAAACGTCCGTATAATGGATGACCGTGTGTGTGTTCGTGAAGATCACAAATAATGTTCTACTGAAGTTTATATACGCGATCCCTTGCAAATCGTTATACCGCGGACTCCGGGAAATGAAGCATTCACCTCAAGTGGCGCGATACAAGCCGTATTTTTCTTAATAAGAAACGGATAATAAAATCACAAGCCCGGACGGCACCCGCTCAAGTAATCTGCCGATCAGCTCAATGGATGGATTCGCTCCATTAATGTTACATAAACGATAGACCCGATACGCTCCAGAACCGCTTATCAGCCACCTTGTCGGAGACGCTGGACCCGTCTCCTGGACCAAAGCCCTGATGGTGCCAGCTCGATCTGTCGGGGACAGACCACCGCCGGCCGTATAGAAGCTCCCCGCTCACTTCCCGTAATTAAGTGGTTAATCAGTTTTAGATAGAATTAAAAAACCAATTATTGATCCCTGGGGGTAAGTGCCGAGTCATAATATGTAACATGTTAACTTAAATATATTCTCCATGTTTTATAATGTGCAAAAACAAAACTACAGCTTTCATTTCACTACAATCAGTAGAACCTGTAATCCTTTGTGTGCCCATGCCTTGGCGACAGTTTCATGCTCTGCCCATCCCGAACATTACTCGAGGACCGAGTATTGGCGCGCAGAAAATCTGCAAAGTTCTGGATGGCATTTAATATAAAATATGGCCGGTAACAATTGGCGCCTCAACGTGTTTTGGCTCGTGGTGATTGCATGTTGTGCTGATTTTGGTGAAATGTTTCATGATTAATTGACATAATATTGTATCACTTATGTCTAGTGATTTGAATATTGTTTCATAACCTCAAATACACTCAGTATTCTTGTAACGATAATTCATAATTTGCGTTATTCTATGGTAAAATCTTGCGTAAACTTTCATCTTTCATGAAATCTATGATTTATCTATGCTTTTGTAGCTGTCAAATTCTATGTCAACACTAATTGGTAAACAAGATGATTATATGGGAGGTTATGTCAAACTGTCTAATTCATAATTATTTACGATTATTTTACGATGTCATTCACTTGTTTGATCAAGGCATATTTGCGTTTTATAATATTATTAGATTTTTACGCTAATATACATAATATTAAAAACATTTATGTCGGCGTTCTACAATACAAATTGTAAGTCCACATTACAATCGATATGCGTTTTAATTACTCGTAAGTCAACAAACACTCAATATTATTTATATACATACCTACGTCATTTTTTTTTTTTTCGCCCAAATTAAATGATATCTTTGATTGACAATTACATTAGGCCGACGTTTAATAACGTTTCACAATATAATAGGGTGGTCCATTTTTCGCAATTCTCATTAGGGTGGAGCATATTTTTTTTAACAATTTTTTTTTGTTTTTTTTCACAATTGTACAATAGAAGTTGAGCTAATATTACGTCTAATGATACTACAGCCGTCAATGAAGAGTTTCTTTTGTTTTATAAACAAAAAAAATTAAATATTTATTTTTCTCTTCTTTTACTTCTTTCTTCCTATCTGAACATCAAAGAACGTAATCATGTCTTCACCAATACCAATACCAAATATCAATGGGGCTTCGAAGGAGGTTCTCATTAAAGAACTTAAAGACAGGAATATTGATCCATCGTCGACTTCTCATGAGTTACGTTTACAGGCGCGCGCTTATAATAAAGAGATTAAAACACCTGCTATAAGTGAAGTGAATTCTGAATCATCGGATTCTGAATTAGACGACACAACCATTAAGAAAGCCCACATAATTAAACAAACGAAGATTATTTATAGGGACTCACACTCAAATAACGTAGACGGTTGGAAACTGAAATATGACGGAAAAAGTAGTGTAAGGGAATTCTTACTATTAATTGAGGAGAAATGTAGGACAAAAAATTTTAACCAGGATCATCTTGTACGCGTTTTTCCTGATCTTTTAGAAGGTTTAGCACTCCTGTGGTTCAGGTCTATTTACACTCAGGATTTGAAATGGGACGATCTTTCAAAACTTTTGATAAGACAATTTGAAGCAAACGACCTTCAAACAGATCTTAAGGTAAAACTATTTAACATGACACAACCTAAAGGTATGTCAGTGCTAGAATTCACTCTCAGAATGAAATCATTAAACAATATGCTTGAAGCTAAACTACCGGAATTAGAACTTTTGCGGTTGGCAAAAAAAGCTTTATTGCCTATGTATACAAATTTACTAGTCTCAAGAGATATATCGACATTCGAGCAATTGACTACTCATGCAGGCAACTTGGAATCTTATGCATCACTGTCGGATGATTTCGTATCTTTCAACGTTTCTCAACCAAAAGTAGACTTACCTGTCACTAATAAACCGGAGAAATTTGATAGTACTGCTAGACAAACACCTAATTTTAATAATAATAATATTCATAGACACCAAGGTTATAGCCAAAATCAGTACAGAAAACCAAATAACAACAATTATTCCAACAACTATACTAAAGTTAGTCTTGGAAACAGAGATAATAATTATAAATACAATAAACCGTCTTCTTCTACTTCTAACACATATACAAAAACTGCACACGAAAATTCTAGAACGTTTTACAATAAACCATTCTGTTCATATTGTAAACTATCGGGACACGTTATAGAAGATTGCAGGAAGAAAAATTCAAGGTCTAACAATCCTAAAGTGGGAGCTATCAATGACAAAGCTCATAAAAAGTCAAAAAACTAGGTCGGAGTCTCTCTTGCTACAAGCCGTCCTTGGCGCAGAGGAAAAGCGAGTGGGAGAGTTGGCTCCGAATAGTTGATAAATTTCTTTCATCCCCATCAACCGGAACAGTGGGCCCGCTGCCACGGGAGATGGCTATTGAAAATGATAACCGTCCTTATACTTATGTACATATTATAAATAATTTCTACAGTGGAATGCTAGACAGCGGCGCTTCATTGTCATGTCTAGGAGGCAATAGTTATAAAATTTTTAAGGAATTAGGTATTAAGTTAGTTAAAGTTAAGTTTAGTGTTTATACAGCGGACGGTTCAAACCAACCAGTCTTAGGGACAATGTCATTGCCGGTCACGTATAAATCATCCACAAAGGAAATTCTTTTCTACGTCATCCCGACATTGTCGCCTTCAATTATTCTAGGAGTTAACTTTTGGAAGGAGTTCCACATCGCACCGGAACTGTTTTCGAAAGCTACTCTTCCTGTTTCGGAAGGAAATATTAGTGGGTTGCGGGCTATTCGGCCAGCCTCATCCCTAACTATTGAAGAGAACAGGGAACTCTCTAAAATAGTTAAAAAATTCGAGTCAATTTCTTTTGAAAAAAAGGGGTTAGGTCTAACACACTTAGTTAAACACAAAATAATTACAACAGGACCACCCATCAAACAGCGGTATTACCCTCTTTCACTCGCACGGCAGAAACAATTAGAAACAGAAGTTGATGAAATGCTAAAATTAGGGGTTATTCAACCTTCTCGTTCACCATGGTCCAGTCCAGTAATAATTGTAACAAAAAAAGACGGAACAGCTAGATTCTGCCTTGATTCTCGAAAAATTAATAACGTCACGGTACGTGATAGTTACCCTCTTCCCTATATTGCGCGTATCCTAGATAAACTGGGCGGTGCCAGATATGTTTCCTCGATTGACCTCTCCAAGGCATTTTGGCAAATAGCCTTGGACAAAAAATCATGTGAAAAGACAGCATTTGTTGTTCCTGGGCGGGGCCTCTTTGAGTTCACTCGCATGCCGTTTGGTTTGAAAAATGCTCCTAGCGAATTACAAAGACTAGCGGATGCATTGTTTGGACCTGATTTCGATGATAATGTTTTTTGCTATTTAGATGACCTTATATTAGTATCGGAAGACTTGAAATCACATTTAAACTTGTTAAATCGGGTGTACGAACGTCTACGAGACGCGGGTCTCACCATTAACTTAAAAAAGTCAGAATTTTGTAAAGCCGAGCTTAAATACTTGGGCTATATGGTGGATTCCCAGGGACTTCGCACTGATCCAAGTAAGATAGATAGTATTAAAGATTTTCCTATACCGAAAAATGCTAAACAAATTCGGGCATTTGTTGGCCTGTGCGGTTACTTTAGACGGTTTATCAAGGGATTTTCAAGCATTGCAGCTCCTTTAACAAGTATTACTGGTTCAAAAAAGGGAATTAGTAATTTTAAATGGTCACCGGAAGCTGAATCCGCATTTATTGCACTAAAGCAAGCACTTACTTCTGCCCCAGTCTTAAGTTGTCCAGATTTTTCGAAACCCTTCGCTATACACTGTGACGCAAGCTCCGTAGGCATTGGGGGGGTATTAATTCAAACTATAGATGGACAGGAGCACCCTATAGCTTATTTTTCGAGATGCTTAAACGTTCACGAACGTAATTATGGAATAACTGAGCGCGAACTTTTAGCCGTACTAGACTCCGTTACACACTTTAGACCATACATTGAAGGAACTCATTTTACAGTTGTAACCGACCACTCAAGCCTAAAATGGTTAGGTTCTCTGTCCAACCCCAGCGGTCGTCTCGCGCGTTGGAGTTCACGCCTATCCCAATTCTCGTTTGACGTAATCCATCGTAAAGGTACTCAACACATAGTCCCAGATGTCCTTTCGCGAATGGATCTTGCCGAAATCTCCATTATAGATTCAGGAAATATTCAAGATGAGTGGTATCAAAATATTTGGAAGGGTTGTCAAGAATTTCCCCAACGTTTTCAGAACTTCCAAATTCGGGAAAACGAACTATTTCGTCACACGAAAACTCGTTTAGCACTGTGTGAAGACACTGCGTGGAAAAAAGTAATTCCTCAAGAAAAAAGATTAGACATTTTAAGTAGTGTTCACGAGTCTATTCGATCTTGTCACCCCGGCGTTTTTAAAACTTATAAAAAAGCACAATTACGGTATTTTTGGCCAAATATGTACAGAGACATTAAACAATTTGTAAATCGCTGTACGGTCTGTAAGGCCCACAAAATCAGTACGGCCTCACCTAACGGTATTTCATCACATCCAAAAAAAGTTACACGTCCAATGCAAATGTTATCGTTGGATTTGGTAGGTCCATTACCGAGAAGTTACTCTGGTTTTACCGTTATTTTATCCTGTGTCGATGTTTTTTCAAAGTTTACCTGGCTGTTCCCGTTGCGCAAAGGTACCGCGCGAAGCATTGTGAAGAGTTTAGAAGAAAGTATCTTTCTTGTACATGGCGTACCGCGCACCATTGTTTGTGATAACGGCCGTCAGTTTGTATCCAAAGAATTTAAGGACTTATTAAATAATTATAATATACCTCCTCCGTTTTATAACTCTTATTATACCCCTCAAAATAATGTGGTAGAGAGATATAACCAAACTTTGGGCACCGCATTATCGATATTAGTTGAATCAGACCACCGTAATTGGTCAAAATTTTTACCACAAATACAATCAGCTATGAACAATTCCGTAAATTGCGCTACGGGTTTTACACCTTATTTTCTAATGCATGGTCGGGAGCAAATATTAGACGGTGATTTGCATCGTAACCCTATAGCTGATACGGAATCTAATTTACAAAATTGTACTAGTCAGAGAATCTACGCACAAAAATTAGAAGAACTGTCATCAGTTTATGAGCAAGTCTCAGATGCTTTACTAAAAGCTTATCAAAAAGGAGCAAACCATTATAACCTGCGGAGAAAACATGTTAGTTTTCAAGTCGGAGATAGGGTTTGGCGTAGAAATTTCGTCCAATCAAACGCTTTAAATTACTTTGCACAGAAACTAGCTCCACGCTTTGTGCAAAATATAGTCGTGAAGAAAAAATCAGACTTAATCTATACATTAGCAGACCTCAAAGGTAAGGAAACTGGTAACTTTCACGTGAAAGACATCGTCAAGTCAGAAAATATACCGGATTAATATGTTTCTGATAGTGCTTTGGTGGGTCTGGCCACCCTACCAAGTACTCTCAATTAATTAATATTTCAAATATTTTTCAATGCACGGGAGCACAAAGCGGCTTGATCACCCGAGTTGGAGCGACCCAGCATTATGACAGTCCTTAGTCCTGTCCTAGTTAATTTTCTTTTAGAAAATATAGAAATTTCGTAAAATGGTTAGTATAATCGGTAAATAATAGAAAGAAACATAATAAATTTAGTATAACACTCTAGTATCCTACTCGAGTTTGTTACACGACAATGATGTTGTTCAGATAAGCTTATAGGAAAATAATTTAAAAAAAAAAAAAAAAAAAAAATGACTTGAAATATGGCTTTGACTAAACAAGTGAAAGTTAGGTAGCATGGGATATATAAACTGCCCAAATCTTGGAATGCACGGTGATACTTTTCCACTATCCCCGTATATTCTAGGTTTCTTAATATATACTTATGTTCATATTGTATACGTTCGCCCGTTACTTAGAAAGTGAAGATGTACCGGTCCAGTACATCTTTGTTTTCTAAGCAGTTTTAAAAAATTTTATTATTAAGAATTGAATTTTACCAAATATATTTTTGTTTACTTTATTATAATTATCTTGTCATGTTTGAAAATGGTATACTTATGTTAGTACTCTTGATATTTTGTTTAATAATTTCATAGTAATTAATGTTACAATTATAAGAGCTGGTTCAGCATATGTCTTTTCCTTAAATTCCTTCTATAACTTTAGTTATATTAAGTAAAAGTAGGTTTTATCTATAAATTAGTACAATAATACAATTTTCTACAAATTGCACCATTTACAACAATGGATGTATACAATTTTCTACCAATTGCACCATTTACAACAATGGATGTATACAATTTTCTACCAATTGCACCATTTACAACAATGGATGTATACAATCTTCGACCAATGACTCCATTTACAACAATGGATGTATACTACTACTAATTGCACCACATCTATAAGATTGGTTGTTGACAGTTCCACTCGATTAAACCACCTTACACACCTGCGTGTGTGTAAAGGTTAAAAGTTTTTTCTACTATTACGAAATAATGCTTTCCAAGGATGATTATTTTGTCTTATTGTATAAATTCTCTTCGAAAAACTTACCCAATAACCAGGTCAGGTAGAGTAGATAGAATTTCTTCGAAGTGTGTTTTATCTCCAACGGAGAAGTAGACTCAGTGAAAAGTGAGGGTTGGTTTACCGCCCTAAAAAAGTGTTGCCTGAGTGGCTTATCGCCCTATTAAAGGGCCAGTGAAGCTTTAACGCTTAAGTTGTTTAGATGTGTTGAGAAGAACAATAATATTTTTTTATATACCTACAGGTTTACCTACAATTTTGTTTAAGAATATTTTCCGTCACAGATGTAACGCTAACGGCAGTCTTCGACAATCGTCAATTTATCATCACCCGGTATTCCGATACTGTGGGTGCTTGCAGACTCCGTTCACGTAATATCTTCTAAAATTTGTAATTAAGTTACATTAATCTTAAGTTATCTTTAAGTTCTAGAAGGGATGAATCGCAGGCTCAACCATCCGGCTGCACGCTCGATGGGTGCGATTGAAGCTGCGGCACACCCATTCATCATAAGTTTTGCTATCCAAATCGTAGATTTTGTCTTATTCCTTACTTATCTTACAAATTATGATGCTCATGTATAATTGTTGATTGTTTTTTTTAGAAACCCAGAGGATCTTTTCAAGCTTAGTTATTGCAGTTGTAGTTTTTTTTAGAGTTGTATTAATGTTTGGGGACAAACATTTGTGTGGCGCGGGGGGTAATGTTATGAAGCGGTGTTAAGTCTTATTTAAAAGTAATTATTTAAAACACCTCTTCAGAACAAGTACCATTCATAGCATTAATTTTGATTAAAATTATAGAGAGCACGGTCTGGCAACAAATAGACCGCCGGGCAGTCTATTGTTTTTTTCCGTTTCCTTTCGCGGGGACTCTGGAATTGTTACACGAGCGGGGCGGCCGTGTAATGATCGCACAGTGAATTAGATTATAATTCATTTTTACCCTGGATGGGCGATCGTATTAAAAAAGTGTACATCAGTATTCCTGATGCGGGTTATTCGGTTCTTTTTTACAAAAACCAAGTCGGTGCAGGTTCTATTAAATAAACGTCCGTATAATGGATGACCGTGTGTGTGTTCGTGAAGATCACAAATAATGTTCTACTGAAGTTTATATACGCGATCCCTTGCAAATCGTTATACCGCGGACTCCGGGAAATGAAGCATTCACCTCAAGTGGCGCGATACAAGCCGTATTTTTCTTAATAAGAAACGGATAATAAAATCACAAGCCCGGACGGCACCCGCTCAAGTAATCTGCCGATCAGCTCAATGGATGGATTCGCTCCATTAATGTTACATAAACGATAGACCCGATACGCTCCAGAACCGCTTATCAGCCACCTTGTCGGAGACGCTGGACCCGTCTCCTGGACCAAAGCCCTGATGGTGCCAGCTCGATCTGTCGGGGACAGACCACCGCCGGCCGTATAGAAGCTCCCCGCTCACTTCCCGTAATTAAGTGGTTAATCAGTTTTAGATAGAATTAAAAAACCAATTATTGATCCCTGGGGGTAAGTGCCGAGTCATAATATGTAACATGTTAACTTAAATATATTCTCCATGTTTTATAATGTGCAAAAACAAAACTACAGCTTTCATTTCACTACAATCAGTAGAACCTGTAATCCTTTGTGTGCCCATGCCTTGGCGACAGTTTCATGCTCTGCCCATCCCGAACATTACTCGAGGACCGAGTATTGGCGCGCAGAAAATCTGCAAAGTTCTGGATGGCATTTAATATAAAATATGGCCGGTAACAATATCCTATATTAACCTTGTTGAGCAAGGGATAAAACATAATGTAAAGACTTTCTGAGCTTATTCTAAATCATTGCGTATTCATAATTTATTTGTTTATTTCACTCCTATTAAGGCTTTTACATACATATATATAAAAAATATTTATGAAATTATACAAAAAATGTGGAACGCTTCACGATTTTGCGTGTCATCTTTACGCATCCAAAAATAATGCATATGGATTTTATGTCTGCAAATAATGGACAGCAGATTGCCAACATTAATTTTTAAGAATTAAAAACCCAAACTATTTATCTGAAATTATTGGAGATAATAAAACATGGACCATGGAAGAATATGCACCGCAACGGAATATTTTTGAAGACACCCGAAGAATAAATGTTCTAAAGTAATCACTTCACTAATGTAAATATTAACAAGACTATCTTATAGTGGACCAAGTAGCAATAACTCAGCCTGTAATTATAAACACACGCGCGGCAACTGGACATCACGCGTACATCGACGCGCATTACGAGACTATGCGACTGACAAAAAGTTTGGTGAATTGTGAAGGGATACATGGATACAAAAAAATAATTAAAAATCACTATCTTTAAATGGTATGGTAGAAAACATTCAGTTTTAGAGTATGATTCTTTTACTTCGAAAATTTACCGGTGAATTAATTCAATATTTGGAGATGAACATGACGAATTCTGCTATTGTAGTGGGGGGTCGGCTTGTAGGAGAATTTTCCTTCAACTACAATTGTAGTTGGTCAGATCCTTCAGGTTAATTAAAGATTAGTAACAAATATATTTTTTTAAGTGACCTTCCGCTCCTGGACCCCTAGAGCCGCCTCTGTATTTAAGATATATTTATCATGTGTTACATTATTAAATGTAAATAATAAGTATAGTGTAATACAAGCTCTTCATACATATTCATAGAGATTCCTGGTATGTTGGTTGTGTTGTTGATATACTTATCCTGTTTTCATGGTAATTTTTATATTTTCCTCATCTTTATGTTTACTTGACGGCCGGCATAGTCCAGTGGTAACGCATTGGACTGCCATTCCGAAGGTCGCGGGTTCGAACCCGGCGTGCGCAAATAAATTTTATTTGATTGATTTGTGTTATTTCACAATTAATTAATTAAAAATAATATATAGTATATTTGCGGCACGTTCCAGAGTGGAAGATACTACCAGTATCGCCCTGGTGTAAGACCACCATTCAGAATTGAAACGTTGCTCCAAATGGCTTTAGCCGTGTTTAGTGACTAGATCTGAATAGCCAGGTACTTCCCCACCTTCCTCTTTCCCTTCCCCACTTACCTTCAGCCTCACAACATCCCCCAATTGGGGATGCCATAGTCTCACTGGCTCTAGACGGGAGCAGTTGGGACTCTTGTGAGGTATTCACTATAAAATATAAAAAAATAAAACTTATTATTTTAGAAATGGTTTTATACTTATCCATCTGTCTTCATAATTATAGTAAAACCTTAATGTAAATGGCCACAACAAAAGCAAACATATTTTAATTCTTAATAATTGAATGTATGGTATATTACATAACTATGCTTGTGTTTTGCAGGACATCCTTGGGTCTGATGGAGTTCTGCTGTTCCACAGCGCGCCCCACCCTGCTCCTTACCACTATACATTCTTTGTACGCCCGTACAATTTTGCTTATTGGGGGATATTCAATGCTCTGAGGCTACCCGCAACCCAGGTAATTACTTAATCCTTTTTTTAATTGTATAATCCACCTCGACTTTGAAACAACCAATTTATTTCACACTTAAAAATTATCAGACCTTTTGCCATGTCTATGGATTTGAGTTTTCAGATATTAGACATGTCTACTAATTTGAGTTTTCAGACATTAGATATGTCTACTAATTTGAGTTTGCAGACATTAGACATGTCTACTAATTTGAGTTTGCAGACATTAGACATGTCTACTAATTTGAGTTTGCAGACATTAGACATGTCTACTAATTTGAGTTTGCAGACATTAGACATGTCTACTAATTTGAGTTTGCAGACATTAGACATGTCTACAAATTTGAGTTTGCAGACATTAGACATGTCTACTAATTTGAGTTTGCAGACATTAGACATGTCTACTAATTTGAGTTGCAGACATTAGACATGTCTACTAATTTGAGTTTGCAGACATTAGACATGTCTACTAATTTGAGTTTGCAGACATTAGACATGTCTACTAATTTGAGTTTGCAGACATTAGACATGTCTACTAATTTGAGTTTGCAGACATTAGACATGTCTACTAATTTGAGTTTGCAGACATTAGACATGTCTACTAATTTGAGTTTGCAGACATTAGACATGTCTACTAATTTGAGTTTGCAGACATTAGACATGTCTACTAATTTGAGTTTGCAGACATTAGACATGTCTACTAATTTGAGTTTGCAGACATTAGACATGTCTACTAATTTGAGTTTGCAGACATTAGACATGTCTACTAATTTGAGTTTGTAGACATTAGACATGTCTACTAATTTGAGTTTGCAGACATTAGACATGTCTACTAATTTGAGTTTGCAGACATTAGACATGTCTACTAATTTGAGTTTGCAGACATTAGACATGTCTACTAATTTGAGTTTGTAGACATTAGACATGTCTACTAATTTGAGTTTGCAGACATTAGACATGTCTACTAATTTGAGTTTGCAGACATTAGACATGTCTACTAATTTGAGTTTGCAGACATTAGACATGTCTACTAATTTGAGTTTGTAGACATTAGACATGTCTACTAATTTGAGTTTGCAGACATTAGACATGTCTACTAATTTGAGTTTGCATACATTAGACATGTCTACTAATTTGAGTTTGCAGACATTAGACATGTCTACTAATTTGATTTTGCAGACATTAGACATGTCTACTAATTTGAGTTTGCAGACATTAGACATGTCTACTAATTTGAGTTTGCAGACATTAGACATGTCTACTAATTTGAGTTTGTAGACATTAGACATGTCTACTAATTTGAGTTTGCAGACATTAGACATGTCTACTAATTTGAGTTTGCAGACATTAGACATGTCTACTAATTTAAGTTTGTAGACATTAGACATGTCTACTAATTTGAGTTTGCAGACATTAGACATGTCTACTAATTTGAGTTTGCAGACATTAGACATGTCTACTAATTTGAGTTTGTAGACATTAGACATGTCTACTAATTTGAGTTTGCAGACATTAGACATGTCTACTAATTTGAGTTTGCAGACATTAGACATGTCTACTAATTTGAGTTTTCAGACATTAGACATGTTTACTAATTTGAGTTTGTAGACATTAGACATGTTTACTAATTTGAGTTTGTAGACATTAGACATGTCTACTAATTTGAGTTTGCAGACATTAGACATGTCTACTAATTTGAGTTTGCAGACATTAGACATGTCTACTAATTTGAGTTTGCAGACATTAGACATGTCTACTAATTTGAGTTTGTAGACATTAGACATGTCTACTAATTTGAGTTTGCAGACATTAGACATGTCTACTAATTTGAGTTTGCAGATATTAGACATGTCTACTAATTTGAGTTTGTAGACATTAGACATGTCTACTAATTTGAGTTTGCAGACATTAGACATGTCTACTAATTTGAGTTTGCAGACATTAGACATGTCTACTAATTTGAGTTTTCAGACATTAGATATGTCTACTAATTTGAGTTTGTAGACATTAGACATGTTTACTAATTTGAGTTTGTAGACATTAGACATGTCTACTAATTTGAGTTTGCAGACATTAGACATGTCTACTAATTTGAGTTTGTAGACATTAGACATGTCTACTAATTTGAGTTTGCAGACATTAGACATGTCTACTAATTTGAGTTTGCAGACATTAGACATGTCTACTAATTTGAGTTTGCAGACATTAGACATTTCTACTAATTTGAGTTTTCAGACATTAGACATGTCTACTAATTTGAGTTTGCAGACATTAGACATGTCTACTAATTTGAGTTTGCAGACATTAGACATGTCTACTAATTTGAGTTTGCAGACATTAGATATGTCTACTAATTTGAGTTTTCAGACATTAGACATGTCTACTAATTTGAGTTTGTAGACATTAGACATGTCTACTAATTTGAGTTTGCAGACATTAGACATGTCTACTAATTTGAGTTTGCAGACATTAGACATGTCTACTAATTTGAGTTTGTAGACATTAGACATGTCTACTAATTTGAGTTTGTAGACATTAGACATGTCTACTAATTTGAGTTTGCAGACATTAGACATGTCTACTAATTTGAGTTTGTAGACATTAGACATGTCTACTAATTTGAGTTTGCAGACATTAGACATGTCTACTAATTTGAGTTTGCAGACATTAGACATGTCTACTAATTTGAGTTTTCAGACATTAGATATGTCTACTAATTTGAGTTTGTAGACATTAGACATGTTTACTAATTTGAGTTTGTAGACATTAGACATGTCTACTAATTTGAGTTTGCAGACATTAGACATGTCTACTAATTTGAGTTTGTAGACATTAGACATGTCTACTAATTTGAGTTTGCAGACATTAGACATGTCTACTAATTTGAGTTTGCAGACATTAGACATGTCTACTAATTTGAGTTTGCAGACATTAGACATTTCTACTAATTTGAGTTTTCAGACATTAGACATGTCTACTAATTTGAGTTTGCAGACATTAGACATGTCTACTAATTTGAGTTTGCAGACATTAGACATTTCTACTAATTTGAGTTTGCAGACATTAGACATGTCTACTAATTTGAGTTTGCAGACATTAGATATGTCTACTAATTTGAGTTTGCAGACATTAGATATGTCTACTAATTTGAGTTTTCAGACATTAGACATGTCTACTAATTTGAGTTTGTAGACATTAGACATGTCTACTAATTTGAGTTTGCAGACATTAGACATGTCTACTAATTTGAGTTTGCAGACATTAGACATGTCTACTAATTTGAGTTTGCAGACATTAGACATGTCTACTAATTTGAGTTTGTAGACATTAGACATGTCTACTAATTTGAGTTTGCAGACATTAGACATGTCTACTAATTTGAGTTTTCAGACATTAGACATGTCTACTAATTTGAGTTTGCAGACATTAGACATGTCTACTAATTTGAGTTTGCAGACATTAGACATGTCTACTAATTTGAGTTTGCAGACATTAGACATTTCCACTAATTTGAGTTTGTAGACATTAGACATGTCTACTAATTTGAGTTTGCAGACATTAGACATGTCTACTAATTTGAGTTTGCAGACATTAGACATGTCTACTAATTTGAGTTTGCAGACATTAGACATGTCTACTAATTTGAGTTTGTAGACATTAGACATGTCTACTAATTTGAGTTTTCGGACTTTATAGACATGTCTACTGATTTGAGTTTCTGCAAAATATTAAAGCACATTGTCGAAAAATAAACAATAAAATGATGATTGATTGTTAACTTTTCAGGTTCCATTAGGACTGAATGATGCAGGCCTACCCCTCGGTATCCAGGTGGTCTCAGGTCCCAATAACGACCGTCTCTGTATGGCCGTTGCAAAGCACCTCGAGCAATCTTTCGGGGGATTTGTTCCTCCTTGCAACACCATCAACTAATAACAATAAGCTTGTGTATTTAAGGTTATGTTATGTTCAAGATGCTATGAATTAATACCAAAAGAAGATGGCATAAGTCTTTTGTTAATCATCATTAGATTTCTATGGTAACCCGATTCGGTATAATTGGAGTACAGCTTAACACATATAATTTTGCAGGCGGCCAAAGGAGAAACCGACTAATGAATTAAACTCAAATAACCTTTGTTGTAAAATGTTGATTTAGCATTTTCGCCCTTTCTTTAAAACACTGTCAAATCTAATATTAACTTCTAATACATAAATATTATAGTTATGCTGAAAATTTTATATACTTACATACATATTATCTAAAATGGTGCAGAGATAAATATATTTACACATTTTTTAAAGGAATTTTTTTATATATTTGTAAAACAATGAACATAATACATGAAGAAAGATAGTGGTGCCGTCTTGTTACTGTCGCCAAGACATGTATTCATTTTTGAGGTACATAGAACTATTTTAAAGAATGATAAAGTTTCAGTGTGCTGGGGAAAAACCAATTTGGTTGCCAGGTTATCAGCGTCGATTACTGAGTTTCCCACTGTTCACTTTTTATCCCCATGGATGATACGAATCCCGGAGAAGAATAATTTTAGAGCAGTCCTTTTTTATTTATTTTTTGTACCTACTTTGAATTTTTAAAACAATTTGTTTTTATACTTCACTTTCAGTTAAATAAACACCTTTACTACATACATAAAATTTGAAAAACCTTCCTTTATAAAGTGGTTTTACATCTGGAGCCTTATGCTACCGTTGTAAAGAAAAACACAGTGGATTCTCAATCCCTCCTGGTGCCAGAGATATATTGTCACATGGTTTATATCTTCGTCATATATCACTATATCTGACTTCAGTGATTACAATAAGGAATTAGAGTAAAAAATATTTTGACTTTTAAAAAATATGTTCTTGTAATAAAAAAACATCGATTCCTGATACATAAAGATTTCTATATTTTTACTTTCAGAATTAATAAATCGTTCCTAAAAAATCATTTAAAAGCTAGCTATACTCTGTAAACGTTCCATGATTCGTAGAACGAAACCTGACGTCAAATGTATTTAGATTAATCTTTACTACGAATCGGTATAGGTTATCAATACCAAAAATATACCATGGATACATTTAAGCTTGTTCTATCGCTTGGTTTGATCAGAATAAAAATAAAATTGTTAATTACGTCATGAAAAATATAAAAGTAAACTACTAAATAGACTTCTTTTTCAAGAGTTTACTATGAACTCGAATAAGAAACAACTTTTAAAAAATACTGTTTTATGGCTATGTTTATTTACTACCACTTGACTTGATTAACTTTTTTTCCCTTTTTATTAAATTATTCACAAAATATTAAAATCCACTTTGGCGCTTACGTAATAATTTTTTGAGTGAAATATTGAATTCTAGAATTTCTTCAGAAGCCCGCCGAGAGCGGCAGCGAACAGACGTCAGATCTGTGCCAGTATTTTTAACGGTTTCTTTACTGGTAACATAATTTTAGCTAGGGGCATTTTTAGTTTTCAAACCCCCAGGGAAATTTTGTGTTTTTTTCTGATATTATTGTTTTTCGTGACCAAAATATGATACCTTTTCAA
Organism: Hesperophylax magnus; assembly: GCA_026573805.1. Lineage (NCBI taxonomy): Eukaryota > Metazoa > Arthropoda > Insecta > Trichoptera > Limnephilidae > Hesperophylax > Hesperophylax magnus. The sequence continues at coordinate 505,088 of JAIUSX010000243.1, forward strand.
TACATTTATTTGAAATACACTTTCGTTTTTTTGAAAGTATGTATGAACTACCTGACATCCAATCGAGCTGAAACTCGGCAGATAGACTCGTTGTCGATGATAATGCATTGAAGTGGACATATACGCATTTATCTGAAATTGAATGACATTACAACAATTAACCTGTTAACCGGGCGGGACGTATAAATACGTCAAACGTAAACAGTATCGGGTACGGGTAGGACATATGAATACGTCCTTGAAATATATGTTGCGCCCTGGAACGAGCGGGATGTATATTTCCGAGCATATCACACGGAATTGAGTTTTTAATTTTTACATATTTTAATTTTTTAAACTCAATGTTTCTCTTTTATCTGTGTGCTTTTGTTTATTGTTCTGTAATTATAACCTTCTTATATTTTTTGTAATCTTTATAATTGTTTGTAGAGTTTCTAATTTTTTCAATTCGATGTTTTCATTTTTATAATGCATAAATTAAAAAAAATAATAATTTGAAATTACATCCTCCGGGCGTGACGTACTGATACGTCCTAGTGAAGGAGTTCGCACCCGTTGTATGCTGCGTAATTCAAAACAGAACTCCCCGGTTAACAGGTTAATATGTATACGCAATAAATGTCGGTCCTACCAAATTGGGATTTGGCTCAATTGTTAGCGTGGTTGACTCCAGTCCCTGGGGAGGAAGATTTATTATTTAGTAAAATCTAGATATATATTTATTAATAAAAACAGAAGTATTTATACCAAAAATTCTTAGTTTTTTACAGATTCATTTTTTAAATCTCAAAATACTACTTGTTAATCGATGTTTTTATTCCGTGTTTACCTGAGTTAATGATTTATTTCTCATGGAAAAATGCTTTCTGTTGGTATTAATAATTACTAATAATGAGTTTTTATAGGTCCATAATTAAAAATAGGGAAGTAAAAACAAAAACAAATATCCAAATGTAAGCCAGCTAAGAAAACGAAAAAATATTCTCAGGAAATGTGGACTCGCGTTACAGCAGTATGATAGGTGTGTAATCCAATTTACGGTTTTGTTTAGTTTTTATTTAATTAGACGAAATTTAGCTGGCAAAATTTGTTTATATATTGTTATTGCGCCCGCACTACTAATTTCAAGATATAAAATTTCTATAAATAATAATAAATTCCAAGAAAGTTAAAACACTATACGTACCTATCTCCGTTTCAATTTTCAACATAATTTTGGTTCATAAGTTCAACATTGGTAAAAAAATATAAAAAATTACTGCTCTACTAAAGTTTTTTAGTAATTTTTTTTATAAAGTTGCACTGAAATTCACGAAAAACCAAACCTAGTCGTGCAATTAACTTGTTTGCATTTTTACGTCTTTATCTCGGTACCTATTAGAGATAGAAGAAAAACTGTGAGTTGAATTTTTCTCAGAGAAGAGTGTGAGAGTTCATTTATAATATAGTTTTTCCTGAATTTGAAAAAAATATAATTTGTTTCGATCCACAAATTGATAGATTTTAAGAATTATAAGTTCATATGAGATGGTTGTGAGTTGTTACTCGATAATTTGTAATACTGAGATTTGTTTGCTTTAATTGTTATTTGAAATTGATTTAAAAATGATTTTATAATGATATAAGTACGCAAATTTGGTAAAGTGCATGTAAGTTTTAAAGGTGTAGGTTTTGCATGGTAGTTTATAAGTAATGATAGTTAGATTTTCAAATATTGTCAGGTTATTTGTAATCTGAGAATGTTTGCCTTTCTTTAAAAAAAATAATACTATTAACACTTCCGGCGGGAAGGGTAGTTTTACCTCTTACGCCGGTCCTATTTGAATGGAGAGAAAGATTGCTTTTCCAATAATTTTATACTAATATCAATCTCTTTGTAAGGGTTCCAACTCTACAACTTTTTGTCCTTTGTGTGGAAGAATATTTTATCAAAAGGAAACTGTATATAAACCCGTAGAACGGATAACACATGCTTCTACTTGTCGCGCGAGATGCGGAAGTTTTTGTTTGTTTTGTAATGATTTGTGCGAAAATGAAGAAAGAATATATATAGTAAAATACATACATTTTTTACAAATAAAAATCATTAAACGACTAAACACTGACATTAACTTCAGTTTATGGAGTCTTATTTCAAAAGTAGGCTTTATTTTCAGATAAAAAATTTTAACATTGGAGTGTGGTGACAAATATATAGAAAATTGAGGTGATTTTGCACAAAAACGGCGCTATACAAATCATCCAAATATTATTATTTATTTTTATAAAATGTCAATAAATATATGTACTATTTTAATAGAAATAGCTGTTTAAAACTAAATTGAATATTCAAATCGTACTCGAATTGGATTTTGTGCTTGAAGTGTGTTATTATACATAATTAATATATATAATTTTAATAACGCTCTTGTTATTTTTAATGATTATTCATATAAATATACCACAAAAAACATTAAATTACAGCATTTAAAAATAAAAAAAATTAAACTGTGTAATTATATTACATAATCATTAATCCCTAAAGTATTAATCCCTATGAGAGAAAGCCAGGGCGTCACCTATGACATCTCCTGTTAGTAGGAAATACAGCTTCATGTTTATATGCATTTTTATTTTTATTATAACTATTTTTATAGTTGAATTATCCAGAAGAATTGATATTTATAATATGTACTTGTTTAACTAGAGTATTATATTTCGTTTATCTGCATAATCATTCAGATATCTTATATCTATGTGGTTTTTTAATGGAACTAAACAAGTACTTATTTTAATTTTTTTTTTGTTTTTACAATTTAACTTTATAATCATTATTTAAGCTTTTTTGAAACATTATTACGGTTAGGATTACTTCATTTTTATGGTGCTCTAAGCAAGATCCTCTAGTACACTGAACACATAATCCCTAGAAGTGTGATCTCTACCGATTCCATACATGTGTATCGCCAATTTACATGGAGCCTAACGACTCCTAGGCCACAGTCAGCCCAATAACAATTGATTATTTGTTCAAGAATTACGATATTTGAACATGTTGATCTTGAATTTCACCAGAAGTAAGAAAAATTTATGTTTACTTAACACACTTCTACTGAATTATCTCTTCAGTGCAATTACGGATGATGTAATGTATTTTAACAACCTCGCTGTTCCTTTGTTAGATTTTTGTAAAGTTAAATTATAGTCTCCGTCACAAAAAACGCGTGTTTTTTAATTTGTTCATACTGCCGAGTTCAATAATTTGTCCGTCAGAGTGGGAAGTTTAGTTGTTGTGGAAACTAGAGCCGGTTTTGCCATACCTACCTAAATTTCGGTAGATCTAACGATTTCGGCAAAAATCTGACGGATATTCGTAGAAAATTTGTGAATTTAAAATCAACCGAATTTTTTGCAAAACTATGGATGCAACTGCACACACAGCTTAATTCAATGGCTGTCTTAAGGGATCAGTTTCCATGCAGCCTTATCTCCTTCTCTCTCCCCTAATCTAAGCTTATTTGATTTCTTTTTGTGGGGAAATCTCAAATCCCGAGTATATGTTGTCAAGCCAGACTGCCTTGAACATCTCAAGACGAAAATCCAGGACAAAATCTGTAGGATTCCTCGTCAGATGTTAATTGTAACTACTCAAAGTTTTCGTGACCGGCTAAAAAACTGCATAAATGTAAATGGCCAACATCTGAGTAAAATTCCCAACTTATGTTTGGTCATAAATCAAAATTTTTTTCAAACAAAACTGACCGAGTACATCTCATTTGAAAACCATGTGATTCCCGTGACGGACCCTGTATAATAAATATATGTAGGTGCAGTAATTATTGTTATTGGATCATAGTAAGGGTACTGGACTCAACATTCCAATAAATAAAATAAAAACTATTTATAAAGTCTATTTGGAGTGTAATTATTACAAAAAATATTTTTATATGCTTTTGTATTTATGCAGTTCATTCAATTATATAATTTTTCAATTATTATTGCCAAAATAAAATAAACATTTATCTATTATAATTTTTTTTTCATGTTAACCCAAATAAAAAAAAATATTGAATCACTGACTAAATTGATTATATTTATTTCCATCAATAACTAAAAAAAATACCCTACTTTATTCAATGATTTCCATGTACCTATTTCTTTTAACTTCTCAAGTGCCAAAAGTACTCTTCGGACAATAAAAATTTGTATCCGTTGAGTGCCCTCGTATCCAATGGGTAATCTTAAAACATGTTTTCTACTTGTAGGATTTTTACACACTGCACACTACAGACCATGGAATAAAGAATAACACAAGAAGTGCCTTGTGGGTGTGTTTAGTGATCCAAATATTTTTCTAATCGAGGCTTAAATTTCCAATACAAAACTGTGTTTACAAAATTTAAATGGAATGGAAATCTACGATTTTAGAGCTCGACCTGTGACAGACCACGCTATATTTTTGTGGCTTGGCATATATCAAAAAAAAAAATTATATATGGAAACAAAACTATTAAAATTAAGAAAATTATATGAATATAATACATGTCTCCTTATTTACAAAATAAATAATAAACTCATACATACAAATACAGAACTCATTAAAACGTCCCAAGTACACACACACTTTACACGGCAACACGATAAAATACATTTAAACACCATACATACTCATTATGGCAAGCAATCCATTGGTTACGAAGGGAGCAACATATATAATTGCCTCCCAGACGAAATTAAAAATGAAAAAAGTGTAGGTACATTTAAAAAAAAATTGTTCAGTTTTATGCTCAATCAACAAAACAATGGAAGTGGATAATATCCAGAGATGTGCTTTATTTCAAATAAATCCATTTCAAATGGAAATGCAAAATGCAAAATGGGTATTTTCCATTTTGCATTTTAAATGCTTTTCTAAAAACCATTTTGCATTTTAAATGCTTTTCTCAATGCTTTTTTGCAACATTATTCCTACTATCTCCACTCATCTTTTTTTCATAAGTCCCAAATATCAGTCGGTCCTCAACCTCGCTATAAGAGATAATTTACATTTGTCAAGTTGCTCCCTGGTAGGAGCCCTGGCAATTGAGTGATACCATTACAAAAAATATTGATTCAAATACTGAACATGGGGCCATGATGCTGTAATATTAAATGTTAGATAGCAGTTTCTATGTTTTTACGTTGGCAACATTAGTCCAGCGCAATTTTTTTGTGGTTTCATAATCTGTAGTCGTGGTGTTTTTGGATTTACCATCATGTAATATGTTTGTTCTACATTGATGTCCATTATTAAATGACAAAATTGTTTAAAAATTCTATATTAATTTTGATTGTTTGACCTGAGAAACCATTTTGCATTTTAAAAATAGGTATTTTGCATTTTGCATTTGAAATGCTTTTCTAAAAACCATTTTGCATTTTCAAATGGAAAAGTTTTGACCCATTTCCATTTTGCATTTCAAATGGTTTTGGGTACCCATTTTGCACATCTTTGATAATATCGTTGTGTAATATATTTATGTATAATGTATTCGTTATTTCTAGTTAAATAAGTGAAAAATGTAATTTTCTTTTATCTAGAATAAAAAAATAAAATAAAACATATCGCTCGCCATACATTCCCATTGGCAGTGTATGATGCGTATAGCCGATAGCGTAATGTCTGCCGAACTGCCCGCCGAAAGGTCGCTTCCGCCTGCCGGCCGAAACGTGACGCTAAAAAGTCACCACGCTTCCTAATAGGCTCTGCCACACGTACATTTCGGAGCGGCTGTACCACGCACCGCTCGAGGCCGCCGCGCAGAAAAACTCATAATGGACTGCGCTGTAAACCGTTATCTTACTTTCGGACTTTACTTTTCTGCGCGGCGGTCTAGAGTGGCGCGTGATACAGCCGCTCCGAAGTGTACGTGTGGCAGAGCCTAATGAGATTGGCTAATTGGCCGGGAGTGGTGGGGAGTATGAGAGCATGCGCAGATGCTAACAGCGCACACCACGTGTTGTAATCACGCCGGCCTAGTGTTGAGAAATCGAAGTAGAATTTTGCTGTCAGTTTTCAATTGACTTTGCGCGGTCGTGCTCGCTCGGCACATCACAGAGATTGCAATAAGAATTTTCAATATACTTTTAAAGTTTATTTTTTAAATTAAAATCACTCGAAGACAGCGTAGCGATGGCCGAAACTGAAATGTTAAATAATAGTGATCAAGATGTGCCATTTTTCGAAGGAGTGGAGAAATTACTGGAGATTTGGTTTGTTCCTACTAAGAACGCCGACTTGAGGAAGATACCAAGGTAGGAAAAAGTTTTAAACTTTATCGTTACTTTTTGTGAGTTGATGAAAACCCTTTTGTTGAATGACAAGATTCCCGCTCAGAATGTCAACAATGTAAATGTTATAGTTTTCCCCCAGCTGATGGGGGTGCGCAGTCGTTCGACCGCGATCAGGTGTGAAGAATCATCATTACGTCACGTCATAAATTACAGATTGATATAATTAATACAAACAAGGGTAGCATGTCGGAAATTGGAGGCTCCGAGTTCGGTGAGAGATTGACAGTGTTATCTGAATTTTCCAACATTTCCCATTTATTCAGAAGACGTCAGATATTCACGCCATTTGAAGAATCGCACGCATACCAATATTTAAACCTGTATCCTGGTTTGGTACCTATGTATGTGGTAAGTAAAGGTAATGTAAAGACAGAAGTATATTATGTACCTACAGCTATTGTCCGAGGTAGCTAATATTGTTTTCATCTTACCCGGACCAATATAATAATATAAACAAGTAACTTTACGAATGTGTAATAATGGGCTTTAGAGAAAACAAAAAAATCTGCATAAAGTTGTTCTCCTTGAAATAATGCAGATTGGTAAAATGTTTAATGATACACATTTTACACCTACTTGTTAAAAAATAATTGTTTGAAATGTAATTATCTTTTTTATTGGATAGATAGGTAATAATACCATATTGCCGTTAAAACTGACTAGGTAGGTAGTAGGTAAGTGTGATTTCACAAAACTCAAATCTTAAATGGGTCATTTTCAGATACTATGCGAATAAGTCAAGTCGTTGTACGATCTACAAATATTTATTTTACATCACTATAAATTCAGAAATTCGACACTTCTAACTGCCATTGTAATGTAAAAGAAACGTATCTGCATTTCTCGTGTTAAGAAAACAGTGTCTGAAAATTATTTGACGAATTCTTAAATATTTGTCGTCAATCAAATAACCGTAATTTAGATCTAATCAGTATAAAAGAGTATTTTATTTTTTATAAAAAATACGTTTTACATTAAATATATATTAAATTTGTAATAATTGCGAAGAAACGTATCTAGCAATGAATTTCTTCCGGTAGGCTTATACGTATATATAATACATGCATATTATATTTACAGAGAGTAGAGAAAAGTCGAGCAACCCCGGGTACACGTCTACTTGCTATAATTCTTATGTTCTAGACTAGACCAATAAAATTCAATTAAGTTAAATGTCGATTTAGTATTTGTATTGTACCTACGCAATATATTACAAAATTATTATATGTACGACAAAGAAATGTTTAAAATATATTTTATTGACAATATTAACGATGTAAATATAGTTAATTCATCCGGATGAAGGTTCAATATCAAGAACGGATAAATAAACTACGGCGCATGTTTCGGGGGAACGTAGGAACTCCGTATGCATTTCGGATGGAGTTTGTTTAAAAGTAGGTAATTACTGCAACCTTCGACCCTTCCAATTTAAATAAATGTATATATATTGTCGGTTCACTCTTATTCTCATGGCAATTTTCTTACAATTGCTTACGTGGGATTGATACAATATTTTCAAAAGGTTGGGGTGTTTAAAACCAAAAAAGTCACATTATTTGATGACCAAATCGATAATCGTTTTTTGTATTATATTTAAAACATTACAATAGTTTTTTTTTTTCTCTTTATTCATAACAATATATTTGAATACAGTTTTTTACATGCCTATCGACTACTACACTAGACACATGTCCGTATTAAATATACGAAATAAATGTCGGTTCTATCCAATTAGAATTTGGCTTAGGTGTTAGCGTTGCTGACTTCGGTCCCTATGGAGAAAGATTTAATCCTCAAGTCAAACCAATTTTTTGAGAGGAAGCTACAAGCCACAAAATGTGTATATTCTTGGTATGCCTTATATCGTCACGAATATAGGTAAAAGGCACTAAAATAGATTGGCAAACGGAGTCTAGAAACGCTTAATTTCAAATGCAAAGTGGTTTTTATTTATTTTGTAAATAATGTTATAAGAAATCAAAAAAGTTAATCAAGGGAAACTGTCACAGATAATCTTAGCCATAAAATATATATTATGCATACAAATTTCTATTGAAAAATACATTTTTTTTTAGTTAACATTTATTTTTTATATTGAGTAATAATTTTTTAGTTGAATTCTACTTGGAAATGATAGAAAAAGCTTCAATTTATTTAAAGCATATTTTTTGATATTCATAATGTAAACCAATTCGTTATAAAGATCAATCGAAAGTTGTGCTAGGTCGTGTAGTATTTTAAATTGAGCCGCTCTCAATTACAACCCTTACGTAGATGGCGATAAGGTTTAAATTCCCGCTTAACACCATCCGCCTGTTTTGATTTATGCAAGAAAAACACATGGCCAAAAAGTGCCTTTTATTTTATTTTGTTGATGTTCAGGCATAAATATTTAATTTTTTTTCGATCATTTTATAAATAACTTAATTTGCCACATTATACAATAAAATCATAACCGAAAATGGGTTCGTAAGTAGGAGATTATGAACTTTAAAGCAGTTTTCATAGGCCCATACATTATTTTTTTCTGGGCTTATAAAAAGACTTATATAAAAAATACTCGATTATTTCAAAGGTCAAGATGTATTCTACTCGCAGTATTTAATTAAAGCATCTGAAACATTTGTAGGCGACCAAATTTTCAAACCAAAAACACATGATTTTGCATTACTACGTATGGCATCGCCTTAAGCTTCGCCTTAATTCTGTTTTTGTAAAGTCAAAAATGTTTGTTATAATCCAAAACTGAATAGGTACTGTATAAACAAGATTCCCGAGGCGTACGTGAGTAAAACTATGTGTGTTAAAAATGTGGAGATCCGGAGGAGAATAATGGATAAAAATATGAAAGGGATAGAAGAATTTAAGATGTTTTGGACACGTAGAACGAGGCTCAAAAAAAGGAGTGAAAAGAGAATATTATGAAGTGGAAGTGAATGGGATAAGAAGTCGGGTGTCCCCGAATAAGATCAAGTGAATCAAGCACTTAAGTCGTGCAGAATAACAAAATGATATGTATGAATGTGAATGAAGCAAATAGTGTGTGCCAAGACAAAATTGTATGGTCTATCCTCTCTGTTAACCCTTGCGGGAAACGGCGTGATGGTTAATAAACAATTCACCTAAGCATTGAGACTCTGGTCAAGGAAAATGTAAGTTTCTTCAGGTATTTCATATTATATTATCGTAGGTTGTATTATGGAATACTAATAGTTCTCTGAACACTTAGTAGGCATCGGGTCCAAAAAGTATGTTTTTAATTTTCTCTTATTAATAAATCAAAACCAAAATTTCCTCAGAAATCATAAGATTTGTTAGTGAATACTTATCTACATAAACCACAAATGTTTTTTTATCTAACATTTTTTAAATTTCAAATGAGGAATTATATAATTTGTCCAAAGAACACTATCTCAATGACAATTATTTTTCAGGTAGGTACCATTATATTTTTAAAAAATGCGAAAAGAAAGTCCAAATAAACATGGCGATTTCACACTTGAAAAAGTATCTTTACTGAGCACATAGTTGAAGTAAGGCTTGCTTGATTAATAAAGTGGATGCGGCAAATTTTCGAAAACGGAAACGGGACACACAAACAAATTTACAGACAGATGAAATTCCAAACGGTCAGTTGAAACAGGACTTCGCTACGCTCAGTCAATTATTTACACATGCCTTGGTTGATAAGGGGCGGCTGGGGGCATAGGTTATCGGCTAATAGTTGCAAGTGGATATCACAATCATGTGACAAAATTAACATTGATTTAGTTTTAATTGGTTTACGGACTTTCATTAATTTAATCATCAGATAGGACTGTTGTTGGTTTCTGATGCTAACATCTGTGTTTACAGAACGCAAATAAAAATATTATAAGTTTTATATCTTTATATAATATGAAAATGAATGATCGTTTGTTTGTTTGTCTCTTACAGACTCAAAAACTACTGGACGGATTTTGCTGATAATTTTAAAGTATGTTCTTATTGGTGTCAGGAGTGTTTAGAGAGTGGTTTGAATGGTATAAAAGTAGGAAGACTTTCCGCATTATCTCTGGATGAGAAAATGGAATGAGATACGTAGTCAAATAAATGTCGATATAATATTTTTTTTTTGGAGTAACAATGAGGTATACAGTAGTATGGTGGAAGTCGGGCACGTCCGAGGAAGACGTGGCACGATCAAATGAAACAAAAAGTAAACTTTTCAATTCTTTAGAATAATATTATTTCCACCTTAAAAATATAAAATAAAAAATGTTTTCAGGTACACTAGAATTAACAAACTCAAAACTGTACTCCAAACCATTATAACCCCGAGCAACGCCGGGTACACGTCAGCTAAAAAAAAAGTTAAAAATTTCCGTGATGCGAAGAAACCTACAGTATTTGAAAAACTCCTACTATCATAAAATATAAGATCACTAAATGATAGTTTCAAAGAATACAAAACACAATTAAAAAAATATACTGAAAACCTAAACTAAATAAAAAAAAGTAAATAAATAAAAGAAAAACAAAAACAAAAATTTAAAAAATAAAATAAAAATCTAAGAAATTAAACAAATAATACCTCATCCCATACACACAAGCAATTGCTTATTATGGGAGAACATTGAAAAATAATAAATATTAATCTATCATAATATCTTTTATCTTATTACTAGTGAAATATATATATATATATATATATATATATATATAATATATATATATGTATATCACACATTGTAAATTTTTTTATTGAATAAATATAATTTAAAAAAAAATTAATCATTATTGTAAGCTGAAAATGTTGTTTGTATGATGGAGGACGCTAGTAAAGGTTTATAATGAATAATTATTTGAAAGATACGAGGCTATTTTTATAAATATTTTTCTAAGTAGTAATTCTTTATAAAATAGCATTTAATTAAGTTAGCTCAGGAATCGAGATTTCAGAAATTCGTTACGCACTTCCAGTATGGTAAGGTGGATAAAGAAAGGACTATACAGGAAAAGATAAAACATATTTATTTATTTATTTATTTAACGCCCAGAGGGCTTTTACATGGTTGGTAGTATAATTTTCAATTTGACAGATATTTTGAAACATAAATAATAAGAATAAAATTACATTTGATAAAAGCTATGCAACAAGTCATACAAACACAAGAAAGAAAAACAGAAAATTACAGCTATTTGTAGGTTTACATGATGTGTTTAGGAGTATTGTTGAAATAAATGTTTTAAATGATCCACAAAACTTGCCAAGTTGGTATTGAATATGTCAACATCACCCAAGTAATGATTTCCCATGGTGTGAAGTCGTTGTATCGGAGAGTGGGCAATGTAGTTACGCTTATGTGTGCTGCTGTAGAATATTGTATTTTGTCGTGTTGTTACTGTGGGTGTATGTATGTTTATAAGTTGCAGGAGTTCACAACAGTCGAATTTAGAGTTAAGTATTTTGAATAAGAACGTTAAATCGTTTATTTTACGTCTATCTTCTAATGTATGTATTTTTAGAGTATTTAATATACACATATAATGTCAAAGCGAACAGATAATGTGGTTTATAATATTTGATTCGGATCAAATATTATAAACCACAGATGGGTCTGTTCATACGTGCTCATAAAAATGTGCTTCTGAAATGTGTGACATACCATTCTCTCTGCCTACCCATTTGGGTATGGAGTGATAACATCAGACATTGTTATTTTTCTTATTACTACTTGTCACCTATTTCAAGTAGGGTTTATGGTTCCCCGGATTGTATCAGCGTATACCTATATAGCAGAAGCAACGATCAAATGCATTTTCATTGTTCTACTTTCGTCAAGGCCAACAGATATATTTAAAGAAGGGTAAATGCAGGATACCCCATAAATGGGGGAATTAACGCGGTTGGCATCCACAATGGAGTGTAAGACATGTACATTGCTTATCCAGACGAATAGGGTAGATCTGTTGTATAAACTCGAAATATAATGCATTTTTCATCGAAATTCGGAATTTTTCCAAGGCATTTTAAATGTTCTACACATTTCTTCATTTTAAAGATGTCACAAAAACAAATACCATTTTAGAAACTAGATAAAATTACCTTATATTTGTATTGGAAATATAATTTAATGTAAAAAATTGTAATATTTTAATTACAAAGATGAAAAGTTGAAAAAAATTTAACACAAACATGATAAAAAAAAATGATCAAAACATTTTAAAAAAATAGTATTTGTTTTTTAAAAATTCTCATTTGTATTATGTTACTAAACAACGTCACTTTCATCGAGGTTTTATTAAATTAACGCGGTAAAAGTCAATTAAATAATAATCCTAAGTCCTAAATCACCTTGCTTTTTCCGATATGATGGGACTATACGCACAATATGACATTATTAGTGGATTAAAACTGACTAAAAATTACACAAATAATAGTAAATATATTGAATTATACTGATATAATAGTGAATTGGTCATTACAATAGAAATTATTATGAAAAACATGATTTTAATCACAAATGATAAATCAACACCGTCATTCGCGGGGAAACTGACGTGCATGGCGCATGCGTAAAAGTCTGTCAAGTAAATCATAAGTAAAACTATTTCAAATAATGTTAGGATTCTAAATGGCGGTCTCTCACCAAGGCGATGCTAACAATGTACTATTCCACTCTGGCCGCGAGGTGCAAAATATAACAATATAAAATTATTATTAACAATTAATTGAGAGCCGTTAATGAGCTGTTGTACGTCTATGGAGCTGACATCTGAACCATTGACCTCCGGGCTAAGAAGATTTTATCACTTCCCTCCGTAAATTTTATTTGACTGATTTGTCTTATATCTCCATTTACTAATTAAAAATAATAAAAATAACGTTTAAGAGTGTAAGATACACTCAGTATCGCCCTGGTGTAAGACCACCCTTCAGGATTGAAACTTGAAATGACTTAAGCCTATTTGGTGACCAGATCTGAATAGCCAGGTACTTCCCCTCCCCATTACCTTCAGCCTCACAACATACCCCAACTGGGGTTGCCATAGGCTCAGACGGATGGGAGCAGTTGGAACTCTTGCGCGATTTCTTTAACCTAATCTTAACCACGGAGGTAGTCTGATGTTCAAGAAAATTCTGTATTGTTTCCAATTTATACAAATTAATCTTGATAATTGTTTTTTATTCTTTGTTACAGACAAAAATGGGAGAGTTTGTTGAAGATTGTTCGCTGTGAAATTATTTCTTTCACTCACAGCGAGCAAGTCGACGCTTACGTGCTGAGGTAAGATATTTCATATATACATTTTATCGTTTGTTTATACAATAGGTGGTACATAAAAAAATGCAATTTTGATTAATTATTTATGGAGCACCAACCGTCGTAAAATTGGTATACAATTATTGGAATATGAAATGGATATACTTCTAAAATAATGACGTGGAATGGATTAAATTTATGCAAAATGTTTGCATCGAAGAGCGAGATATCTCCCTTTCCAACTGTGGGCCCGAATGTCTTTTCGGGTGTTTGCAAACACGTTCACTGAATGATAACCCATTGATTTTCACATACTGTATGAACAATCAAGCCTTAGTATCTGTACCCGAAATAAAAGACCTGGGGATAATATTTGACACCAAATTAACATTTATAAACAATATAACCACTAAAGCGATGCAAATGTTGGGTTTCATATTAAGAACTTCAAAAGATTTCAAAAATTTAAAAACTTTAAAAATATTGTATTCATCCATTGTCAGAAGCCATTTAGAATTCAACTCAACCATTTGGAATCCATTTTACAATATTCATGAAAAATCTATCGAGCGAATCCAACATAAATTATTGATTAGGAATTCCTATTGAAAACATTAACTACACCTCACTGTTGAAAGTCATGGGCCTTGCCACATTAAAAGATAGAAGAATATGTTCTGATCTATTTTTTCTTTATAAAATTGTTAATAACATGTTTGACTCCCCTGAACTCCTTAGGCTGATTGACTTTCATGTGCCTAGTAGAACGGTTCGTCAGAAGGTACCTTACCATTGTAACATTGCAGGTACCAAAGCAAAACAAAATTCAGTAATGAACCAACTGCACAATGCAGGGAATAAATATCACATGAACACCAACGGTACTGAATGTCTATCGGCCTATAAAAACATTGTTATTAAATCTGTATGTCTATCTTGATAGCTTTGCGATGTTTATAAATTTTCAATGTATCTAAATTTATAGGAATGTGCATCCTATAGTTTACTCTGTTTGTTGCTTTAAGTTAATATTTCTATACTTGTATATATTTTAATTGTTATATCTCTATTACTCTTTGATTATATCAAATGTATTTTTAATTGTATCATATTTAAAAGCCCTAATTGGGCGTGTATGAATAAATAAATAAATAACTAATATTTTACAAATTATAACAAGTCTTAAAACATGTTTTTAGATGGTTGCCTTTTTGAGATAAATAAATGCTATAGAGCAGACAATATATGAGGTGCGGAAAAAAGTATTATGTACTACATTGTATTAACCACATTCATAACGTAAAGACCAAAATTTTATACATGTAATATTTCTGACAATCGCAAACTTATTGAACAAATACTTGCAAATAATATATTTGTTTTTACATTAATTAGCTTTACACAGGAGGCCCTGAGGAAACAAATCCCCAGGACCTCTGTCATCTTTGGAGATGCTGTGTGAAGGGTCTTTTTAGGGAAAGGAAGGAGAGGAAGTTCTGGGAAGTAAAAAGGTATCATGGGTGGATAAGGAATCTGGGGGTCAATGTGTCCAAGAGTGACGGACGTATGAATCTATCCCTCCCAATGCGGTACAAGGCGATGGGTCAAAAGAGGTCAAAAAGTCTGCCTCAACCGACTTCTCCCGATCCTGCCTACCACGTGATGTGATGGCATCCCTCGCCAAGATTTAGACAAACCTCACCGAAATACCGATACGAAATACTCGCGTTGTAAAAAAACTCCTGTCGCAATGATAAATGTACTATCACCGACGAGGCGATCTTCGCTAAATTAGCTGAAAGTCTTACAAAGCAAAATACAATTTCGAATATGTTTATGGTACCTTCAGCCAGCTGTGACCTTCTCAGTTGTGCAATTTTTAATTAATTCAAGAGCTTTAGATTGCTTATCTGTTAGCGTAGGCCTCTGCGTTGACCCTGCGCGCTATCGAATGTAATGGCAGCACTAACTTACGGTATTGTTTGACCTTAACATTAATTTTGGCAACTAGAAGAGCATCCGACTGCCCGACCGTACAAAAAGTCAGTGAGCATACTATCTTGGCAACTACAGCAAGTGCAGACTATTTGTTGGGAAGTGACCCAATCTGCACGGAATGCGTCTTCTTTTGATATTTCTAGAATAAATAAAGATATTTTCGAGAGCTTTTCATATTAAAAGTTCTGTAAAGATAAATATATTTTGACCAATATGCCTATAAATGATTTTAACGCTGTTGACTTTCTGTATATTAAAGCTTTTTAGTTATATTGTGGGCTAAATGTTGTTTTCGACTATCTAGCTAAAGCAATATAGACGGAACTGTATATTTTCAATATGTATAAAAAAGTGACTCTTGCTTCATAGCAGTCATTCATTTTTGTGAAATATAGCAATTTCATTTAATTATAAATGTAAAACAATGAAGAGATTTTAGTAATACAAGACTACATTAATGGAAAACTGAACACGGTTGGCGCTAACAAAAAATTGCCCAACGAAGCGAAGCTAGCAGTCCATGGGAGTGCTAGTACTTGCCCCGATGTATGGCAGTGAGGCATGGAACTGGCAAAGGGAGGACGAAAACAGACCGAATGTTGTAGAAATTAGATCCCTTAGACGTATGTATGGTAAAAAACATGTATGCTTGTGTGGTGTAAGCGTAAAGTGTAACATTAAGAAAGGGATGCTTAGACGGTTTGGGCAGTGAATGAACGAAGAAAGGAGTCTAATCGAATTTATGACGCAAATGTGAATGTTAGAAGTTGGGGACGCGTTAAAGTGAATCGGAATTATCAGTGATTCAACAGAATATCTGTCCTAAAATATTTAGTTTTTTCTTAAAATTATGTGGCTCCAAAGAATTTCACGAGATCTTGTAAAATAGATTTTCAACATAGACATTTAATTCCTATGTCTGTGATTTTCACAGAAATAGAAAAATAAACCACCCTTTTCAAAACATTGGTTATTGTAAATATAATAACCAGTGTTCCTAGTATTGGTATGAACTCCGCGAGCCTTAGTGCGACGTAAACATTGAAAATTATAGGTACCATATTATATTGTAGTCGTAAAACTAAATATGTTTTTTTGTACCAATTGCTCCTAACCGTCTGGAGCCTGCGAGACTATGGCATATGCAATCGGGGCAGGATGGGAAGGCTAAACATAGTGGGGAAGGGAGATTGGGCAAGAGGAAGGTGGCGAGTATGATTCCCAAAAAGTGTTGTTTCAGATATGTGTTTTTTACATAATTATTTCCATAACACTGTAATTAGCTTGCATTTTCATAGCGTCATATCTTTGAACGTTGGTGTTTTTCTCTCTTGCATTCACTGATCTTGAACTTAGGAGTATTATTTTTCTCCTTATTTACCTACAGTATGTTTATATAATATAGGACAGGGCTGCACTTACTAGACCCAAGTACTTATTTCCTTAAGATTTGGAACGTTAGTTAGTACGAATTTTGATTTCCTTCGGAAGCTAGCTGCAAAAATTATTGTGGAAGGTATGCAAAATGTTATATCATTTATTTTATCCAACTCGATGCATTATAAAGCATATTCCATCCGGTTCGATGATTGTTATTATTTATTTTAATATTATCTGAATATCTGAAGGCACAACACATCAAAGGTCATGTAAATGTACGCGGAAATCAGAAAACAATTAGAAGGGTACGGATGTGTTACAGTCATAGTGATTAAATAGCTATTATACATAATGACTGGTCATTATATTTAATAACAAAATTGTTTAGAGAGTGTGATAAATTAATCACTTTCTCCGGATATTATTCATTATATCGGGTCAAAGTTAGCCAAAGTAATAAATACTGTCCAACTGACTTTTCACCCCCTATCCTAACCTATCATTACCCAACCTAACCTAACCTAAGCTATAATTACCCAACCTAGTTTAAATTTACTTTATAAATTAAAGGCAAATTGAAATATAATCTTTACCTATACCTACTTGTTTTATTACTTTATCCAAGTCTTCGAAGATATTATATAAAATTGCTAGTTAATGTGTTTAATTCTGTGTCAATTATCACTTTGTCTAAATTGGGTAGACATTATAAATAATGGCTGGATAGTATATATAATATCCGGATTTATTACTTTGGCTGTAACATATATATTTTTAACTTTCACGCTATTGGCGGGCTTTCAGCAACCTAGTAAGACAACACTATTTGTCATAAATCCACATCACTTTGGAAATGTTTTCGTTACAATTATTAAACGTTCGCGTTTTGGGCTCCTAAATATATTTTAACGTTTGATCTTCAATGACGCAAGTCAAGTAAAAAACATATTTAGTTTTACGTCTATTATATAATATCTTCCGATATTGAGTCATTTTATGCAGTTCGAGTAATGTGTAATTATTTCGCCACCACATCTAAGCAAGAAACGGCAAGAAGTGTCATAAGATTTTTTAATTACCCTACCATTTAGTAATAATACAACAACAAAAAACATTAAACTACCTAACGTTTCTCTACACGTTAATTTGTCTGTTAATCTTCTGATGAACAGAAGTCGTGTACTAATATAGCATTTATGCACTGACTGCACCCAACGTTCTAATTAAAACTACCGAATCCGGTCTACGCGCACCGCTTATCGCGTTCAATAGTGGAACAAGTTTCGACGAGATATTAGTACAAAGTAGCGATCATATTAATAATTGTAGCCCTTTGCATTTATGCAATATTATTTATTTACGTGGAATCGTATTATTTATTCAAACCGCATTTTTCAAGACTTAATTACACATAGTGATTGACGATTGTCATGCTCAGAACGCGGTCACTTTGAACACCTGTGAGAAAACTGTAGGTAGCATCCGTTATAATTATGACATACACGCTTTATCACTTTTATATTACGTATTATATTAGCCCTTAAACCGTTTAAAATGATTTGTTGTAATCCTGCTCAGCTGTGACATCTCTGAAATGTACTTACTTCTCTGAAATTGGATGACATTTCAGCAGTTAATATACGAAATAAATGTCGGTCTTAAGTTTTAAAAGACATTTTAAAAGTTCACCACAGTTTAAAAGCCAATCCATGGGGAGAATCAAGCGTCAGGCAAACCTAAAAAAACAACTGTTAATAAAAATGGATTTAAAAATCCTTATTTTTTAAAGGTTTTTTTTTCAACAATGAAAATGAATAGTAGAAGGGGTTCGATGTCAATTCCATCTGGAATATTTTTGAATTTGTTTCTTCAACAGAAATTTTTTCCTTTTCATATCATTTTGTAAGAATTCTTAGAAATGTCTGATTAAATCTTCATTTTATTTAGCATCAATTCAATGTATTTTCTTTTGATAAAATAATTTTAAATATAAAAAATATGTGTATATTATTTGAGGTGACCGGATAAATCATCAAAATAATAATTCATCACATCTTTAAAAAGTTATATAAAGTCATGGAAAGTGATGAAACAAAAAAAGTTATTAACTGGGTTATGTAGGTTAGGTTCGGTTTAAATTTTTTTTTTCATCGTTTCTAATGACTTCATATCACTTTTTAAAGGTGTGTTGAATTGTCACTGTGTTGAGTTATCATGGAACCATTATTTGAAACTAGCTGACTTGTACCCGGCGTTGCTCAGGGACTTGTAAATGGTTTGGAATAAAGTTTTGAGGCTGTGAGGCCTTTTTAAGATATAAATTTCCGTAGTACATAATTTTGATGTATCTCACAAGATACATCAAAAAAAGGTTTAGCCAGAGTTACCAATGTAAGCGCCCCAAAATATTTTTTTACGACTTATTACAAAACGTCGTTTTTCTCTACTTTCTATGAATATAATATGCATGTTCTATATATGTAAACCTTCCGGAAGAAATTCTCTAAATGATAGTGAAAACCTTATCAAAATCCGTTGCGTAGTTTAGAAGAACTAAGCGCACAAACAGGTAGACTCGGAAATTATACTATAGGGTTTTCCAATAAGAGGTGTTATTTTGATATTGAAAAAGCTATCGAGAGATGATTAATGATTTTTTATGGCCGGAATTGGATGGTATTGATCTGGACAACATTTACTTTCACCAAGACGGCGCTGCGTGCCACACAAGCAACGAAACCATTGATCTTTTATGGGAAAAATTTCCGGACCGTGTTATCTCTCGAAGAGGTGATCACAATTGGCCACTGAGATCTTGTGATTTAACACCTTGCGACTTCTTCCTTTGGGGCCACGTGAAAGAGAAGGTCTACGCCAACAGCCCAGCGTCGATTCAAGACCTCAAAGATGAAATTCGTGAGGCTATCGAGGACATAAGGCAGCCACTTTGCGATTTGGTTATGGAAAATTTCATGAAAAGGATATGGTCCTGTAGGCGTGTTCGTTGTGGTCATTTGACTGATGTTAGTTTTAATAAAACTGTGGATTTGTATCAACGCCGCCCACCCGCAACAGACACTCTTCTTTATATACGAGTAAATAGACTAACTGAAGTCCCCGGTGAGCTGCCCTTGTTTTATACTTTCGAAATTGAATGTACACAGTGACCTTCCTGTTGTTTTGAAGGACAAGTGTGCGAATTTTCATCAGTCATAGGAAGTAATAAAACTGTATACATATTAAACCCACACTGCCCGGTGTTCGCCACAGACAATGTTTTTTTTAATATAAATAGATAGGTAGATGTATTCTCGACCTACCCAATGAAGTTGATCGTGAAAAAATGCTCCCACATCGAAGTGTTTATTTATAGGAAATCTATTACACAATTGTATGAGCTGTCATATTTGCATCCTCAATATTATTAATTATGGACGTACCGATGCATACGATATTGCATTGTTAGATTATCATAGTAAGTATTGTGGAATCTCTTTATACAGCATAATAAAATGATGTGAAGGTGCAATTAAACAGTTTAATTTCTAAATTTGTGTGTGTTTTATGTAATTACGTAATAAAATAAAATTAAACAAAAAATATAATAAAGACCCGCTTAGAGTTAGTTGCACATTTTTATTTATTTATTATGTAGGTATGTGCTCATGAACAAAAGGGTAGGTACTTATATAAAACCATGCAACATATTATTTCGTCTGTCATGTGGTTAGTTATTGCTGAGTGAAATTATTCATGTGTGAAATCTGGTTCAATGAACTGAAATTTGTTTCGAATTTAAGTGTAATTTTCAAAATTAGAACTGTTTTGAATAATTCTGGCAAGCGGTGAAGTACCTACCTGTAATTTAATATTTGTATTAGAAAATTATTTTAATTGCCAATTTCTAAATTGTCACTGATTTGTTAATAATTCGGATTATCCCGTGATTTTTTACGTGTTTGAACGGAATCAGTTACAATTGAAATTTACAAACGGAAAGTGATAAATAAATATGAAAAATCAATTCATTCGTCGAAAGCCATTTTTATTTAGAAATATGTTGAAAATTGCGAATTTTTAGAAAAGATGAGTGTCAATTTCCATTGAAATAAGATGTTTTCGATTGTCTTGTAACTTTTTGATTCTTTGAAGTTTAAAAATATTATTTTAACTACATAAAGATTTTTTTACGATGGCCTTTGAAATACCAGGTTTTTGGAATTTTGTATTTGGTATTTAGTGGTAAAGCCGGTAAAAATTTGCATCGCTCTGATAAATTTTATTAGTATTTTAATGATAATTTGTAAATATACGGCTTATTTCGGTATTCTATAATGAAATCTTTTTCAACCAAAAGTCGATATAAATAAGGTCACGTGATGGAAACATGTTGTTTTATAAATTTTTTTCATATTTGCACATTTGCTTCACATAGACCTGCCCATAAAGGCGAGGGGAATAAACGGAGTGCGCGGAACGTGGAGGTGGCGTAGGCGTCACCCTTTCAATGATTTGTCAATAAATGAATGTCTGCTGGTTCAGTATTTTACAACCGTCAAAAGGTTTCGTAATTTATTAGCAACTTTTCCAATCCACTCACTCAAATTGGTCATAATCTATTTTCTAACATTTCATCTTTTCCACCATTTTGCTCATCAAAGGGTTGCTTAATAAATTTCCTACAGTCAGACGACTTATCTTAAGGCGATGCACTACGTAGTAATGCAAAATCATGTGTTTTTGGTTTGAAAATTTGGTCGCCTAGAAATGTTTCAGATGCTTTAAATAAATACCGCGAGTATAATACATCTTGGCCTTCGAAATAATCGAGTATTTTTTACATAAGTCTTTTTATAAGCCCAGAAAAAATTCATTTATAAGGTCTATGAAAACTGCTTTAAAGTTCAAAATTTTCTAATTACGAACCCATTTTCGGTTATGGTTTTATTGTATAACGTGGCAAATTAAATTATTTATAAAATGATCGTAAAACATTTAAATATTTATGCCTGAACATACACAAAATAAAATAAAAGGCACTTTTTGGCCATGTTTTTTTCTTGCCTAAATCAAAACAGCTGGATGGGGTGTTAAGCGGGAATTTAAGCCTTATCGCCATCTACGTAAGGAGTGTTATTGATGGCGGCTCGATTCAAAATATTACACGACGTATGGCATCGCCTTAATACACTAAAATTCAGCAGGCGTATGTTTGTGCTCGCAGAACTCGAAAAGTAGTTAACCGATATCGCTGAAAATTTCAAAGTTTGTTCCTATTAGTGTCAGGAGTGTTTAGAGAGTAATTTGAATGGTAGAAGAAGTCGGATACGCCCTAGGAATACTTAACGCAATATCTCTGCACTGGAATGAGATACGGTGTCGAATTAAAGTCGGTGTGATGTAGTTTTTTAACAGTAACATTTTGGTATACAGTAATGGATAGTAAATTATTAAAGTACGCTCGAGAGACATTAGCAATAGCAAAGCATTGCGGGGTTGACTAGTTATTTATATGAATCATTGTTTATTTATTTGTATGCTTTGTTTGGTCATTAAATTGTTTATTTATTTGTATGCTTTGTTTGGTCATTAAATTGTTTATTTATTTGTATGCTTTGTTTGATCATTAAATTGTTTATTCATTTGTATGCTTTGTTTGGTCATTAAAATGTCGAGCATTAGTTTCTGTTTCCGTTATTTGTTTTTTATCTATTATTCAACGAATTTTTGATTATATTATTTTTTTCGGAAAAGTATTTGCCACAATTTTATGGTTTATCCTAATTAAATAATATGGAATTCTACAAACACCCAAACTTTTTTTTTCTTCCAGTTTCAGAGAAATATTATTTCAAGGTCTGTTATTTACTTTATTGTGTGGAAAATTGTTACTCGTATAGTTCGATGGTTAACCCAGTTAGGGCATTTCGTTCTACTCTCAATCTGAGTAGGTCGGTATATATATTATTTACAATTTGTCGCTGATGTTTGCTTTATTTCGTCGGCTATAAAAACCTTTTAATGACAAGGCTTAGACGAAAATTGATGACATATCAAGGAAATGAGAAATATCTAGATATTGATTGCACTTTGCTATAATGAAAATTACGTAGTGTAAACCAACTGTATTATACTAGAAATATAATTATAAATAATCTCTATGTATAAAAATTCAGCCTTCGTGTGTTTGCGCTTGTAAAACTCGAAAAGTAGTCTACCGATATCTTTTAAAATTTCAAAGCTTTTTCTTATTAGTATCAGGAGTGTTTAGAGAGTAATTTGAATGGTAGAAGAAGTCAGGGACGCCCGAGGAATACTTAACGCGATATCTCTGCACCGGAATGAAATACAGAGTCGATGTAATGTAGTTTTTAAACAATAAAATTGTGTTATACACTAGCGAATGGTGGAAAAGTCAGCGAACCCTGAGAAAGACACAATAGCGAAGAATTGCTAGTAAAATATAAAAAATATTTAGTACCCAAATAATGTTTTTACTAATATAACAACACACTACATAGGGGCCGTTCAAGTATTATATAAGCACTATAGGGGGGCAGGGGGGTCTTTGCTTTGCTTATTTTTGATGACATGGGGGGTGGGGGGGTCGAGATAGTGATTACGTCAGCACTGCTCAGCAGTAGTTATTTTTTTTTACACATTGGCAACCCACACATTGTCTATGTTTGAAAACCGAATACATATCCGGGGATTCCCACAAATAATTAATACGTTTAGGTACTCGCTTAAAAAACAGAATACATTAACAGAAAAATGCATATATGTAGGTAGGTACCAATTTTTACGTAAGCATGGGAGGGGGGGTAAGAGCTTTGCTTACTTTTGGTGACAAGGGGGTAGAGGGGGTAAATAATTGTAATAAATCTGCTTACGTAATACTTGAACGGCCCCATATACATTATACTTTTTGTGGCCAATCATTGAGACGCCAATTTCATTGTGCTATTATTAAAATGATGTCATATACGCACTTACGTTAATAGCTATTATTTATCATTCACACCAAGATGTAAGTTACACAATATTAGATAATAATGCTTCGCAAACAGTCTGCAATTTACTATTGCATTGTTACTGCATCGATATTTTCCGTTGTCAAACAATGCCACATTATTTCTATTTTAATACTGGCAGTTCGTGGTGAAATTGCATACTAATGATTTATTGAAACAATTTAAAACTTTTATCCACTTTATTTTTTTTAACCGTTACCGTATTCAGCCTATTACGGCCATCTTCAGACTGGGACAATTTTTTCTTAAATTATGGTATATACGCACTAACTATCACGCCGCTTCCACGCAGGGGTAAGAAGAGAGGACAGACCGCCAAACTACTCAGTCTTGGCACACACTCCTTGCCTCATTCATATTCATACATACTCTTCTGTTATTTTGACCCTTTACCTGACACGACCGTCTTCCTCGGGTGCCTGCGACCTGCGACTTCTACTTTTCACATTCGCGTTATATATTCTCCCTATATTCCTTTCTGCGTTCAATCGCTTTACATGCCCAAGCCATCTAAGCGTACCTTTCTTAATGTTATTAATTACGCTTACATCAGCCTTGCATTATTTGCGAATCTCTTTCCGCATTTCTCAGGTGATCATAAATGGTTTTACACATATACGCCTCAGGGATCTCATTTCATCACAATTTAAATTATGTTAACAAATTGTTATATTATCCTTATTTTACATATTTTTTGGTTTATAAAATGGTACGTATACATTTGCGAACCGAAACGCGAACAGAATTACGGGAAAGGATCGTAGCAACTGAAAGCTGAAACTGCAAGCGGCGTATCGCGCCATTTACGGTTGCTTCGTTCTTTTCCCATAAGTTGGGTTCAACTCGGCAGTTCGGCTCGCCTATGTATACGTAGCATAAGAAATTTTGAATTTATTAATATTATAACTTCGTGTTGCCTGGTTTTAAAATTTTCAATAATAGTTTGTTGCATTGTGTTTTATATGTATGTTGTAATACATGTAGATATATAATGAAAAGTTGGTGAATTCTAAATTTATTACGTGGTTTTGGATTTTCTCATCTCCGTTGCTATGTGGTGTTTGGAAATAAGAAAAATTGTCCCGTTATAGGCTGAAACCGGTAACGATAAAAAATTGGTTAATATTTGTAATAAGCATTAATTTGTGGCTCGTCATAATTTACAATAAAAATATATAAATTTGTTTTAGACCACTTTAATTTTAATTACACTACCGGTTTCGGAAGCACCCTTCCTTCGTCAGGAGAATATTAAAATTGTTCTGTTTTAATATTATTTCATTTCTCCTGACGAAGGAGAATATTCCCCTGAGGAACTGTTCTTTTTTAATATTATTTCATTTCTCCCGACGAAGAAGAATATTCTCCTGACGAACTGTCCTGTTTTAATATTATTTCATTTTTAATATTCTCCTGACGAAGGAAGGGTGCTTCCGAAGCCGGTAGAGTGTAATTAAAATTAAAGTGGTCTGAAACAAATTTATATATTTTTTTTATTTGTTGTAATAAAACGTTATTCTAATAAGGATTAGCGTTCGGCGCTCAGCGCTGCCCCAAATTCAGAATGTTCCGATAATAATAAAAAAAAAATTAATTAAAAAGATTTTAAAGGAAACTATGTATTAGTTTTTAGCGGAACCTAGATATTACCGATCTGTGCGATATTGGTTCCAGACGGGAGGGTGGGTGATGTGTCCGGGGATGGGGTATCTCTTTCCTCATGGAACCAAAGTACAATTTGAAACGGATGACATTTAATATTATTCTCATTTAGAATGTGAGGCTGGTGGTTGGCTGGGGAAGATGCCTGAGTTTTTCTAAAGATCCCAAAGAGAAACTATGTCAAATTTGGTATTGATCGGCCAAACGGTGTAATATTTTTTAATGGAATAAAAACTTTTTTTTAACCCTTAAGATCCGACCAACTACAATAGCAGTTCACTGAAATCATGACTACCTGCAGGTGCTTTGCAATTTGCAGTGTGTAGAGCTAGGTTTTAGAAGTTTTGAACGCATTTCAATCCTGTCCTTGAAAATTCCTATGTAAAACTTTGTCATTGTAGATTAGTAAGTAAGCCTGTCAATTATTCCAAATATAATTTTCAATATTATATTTGGCTTTGAGATATTTACAAAATACGGGGTTTTCCAATAAGAGGTGTTATTTTGAATAGCCCGCTATTTCGGTAGATGTTACTTTTGATGCTGTTATTTTTTGACCTTAGACAAGCAGAAACTACGCCATTAATAAAAATGGAACGATACACGCTTCAACAACGCATTGAAATTATTAAAATTCACTTGAGTGAATCAAATGCAAATCATCTTGAGTGATGAGGCCCATTTCCACCTCGGTGGCTTCGTCAACAAGCAAAATTGTCGCATCTGGGGCTCGGAAAACCCAAGAGTTATTGTTGAAAAGCCTCTCTATCCTCAACGTGTGACTGTTTGGTGCGGTTTGTGGTCCGGCCGAGTCATTGGACCTTACTTTTTCGAAAATGAGGCTGGAGCAACAGTTACGGTGAATGGATTGCGCTATCGAGAGATGATTAATGATTTTTTATGGCCGGAATTGGATGGTATTGATCTGGACAACGTTTACTTTCAACAAGACGGCGCTACGTGCCACACAAGCAACGAAATCATTGATCTTTTACGATTGAATATCAAAATAACACCTCTTATTGGAAAACCCTGTATTACCCGTCTATATATAAACCCTAGCAACGCCGGGTACACGTCAGTTAGTTTATTACAAAACACGTCATTTACTACTCCCGCTTTCATTCACAACCGTTGAACTTTACAAATTTAACTTATCTCCCGTTTTAAAATTAGGTAATCTATTTCAAGGGCATTTAAAAAAGGTCACAAGTGCAAAAAGCCCCGATAAACACGGAAAGAAATTTAATTACTACTACGTGTCGTGCTCGGCAAAATACTAATTTATACAAATTAAGTTATTCATTTTCTTTTATATATTCCTAATCTATAAAGTAGGAACTCTCTTTCGTATCTAATGAACCTTCTATTTTCAACCTTCACTTAATTTGTCGTAAGATTTTATTTAATTAAATGCCCACGTTTCTGAATCGTGCTTCAGAAAGATCTTTTCGTAGAAATTAATTTATAATTTTGGGGTTTATGGAGACTCGTGACGTCTTTATTACATTGTAAAATTAATATAATACCGTATGAGTATATTTCTGAAATATTTTTTTTTATTTTTTTTATTTCGTATCTACGCTAGGTTAATTAAAAAACTTCTTGTTCTGTCTTATTACTGTTCTAATGTGTTCGCTTTTGGGAACAACTCGTGTGGTGTCATAGAAATCGTTTTATCTCCCTCGCTGCAAGGGTGAGAAATATGGTGTTAGAAAGAGAAAACACCACGCTTATATTCAATTGTAAAAAATTACCACAGAATAATTAATATGTGCACCTTTATAAAATCTAAGGCTTCGAACAACAATATTTTAACATTTAAATCTCTAATAAAAAGCTGGATTCAAAACATAGGGAGATCAGAAATAGATCTGACACCAATTACAAACTGAAACTAAAACCTCTCAATTGAGCAAAAAAAATCATATAAAATATTTATAATTATTTCAGAAAGAACACTATTTAACTACATATAATTACTTTATATTATCCATACTACAAAATTTTTAAATATCTTTGAAATTATTTTGAAATCTACATATAAATGAAATCTTCAGCACGGGAGATCCAAGTGAAGATGCCATTATATCTATTCGTTACAAAAAAAAGGATAGTATAAATACTTATTATTATCATTAGAATCAATTTTAAAAAAAATTAAACCTCGTCTCTTCCATTTTTATTCATTATTTTTATATGAAACTACAAAAACGTGATCTGTTAATTATGTTTTTAATACATTTGTCTCATAAAATATGAGTGTGTTTTTTTTACTCTTCACCAGTAATTTTAGGTGGAAAAAATAAGGTGAGCCATTTAAAACACTTTTTATGTTTGCATTAATAAATGATGTTTCATAAACATTTATTTCTAATTATAAAATTTGATAGCGTATTTTATTACTTTTCTAAAACAGTTCTCAGTTTTCGGATACGTTCAGAAATATTCCATTTATTTGGATTACATATATTGCAAAGCGAAAATACTGCAAAGGCCAAAACTATTGATAGATGTTAAAATAAATTTAAAAAGTATTGTTAGATGTTACAATAAGTTTACCTACATTTAAAAACTATTGATAGATGTTACAATACTTTTACCTACATTTAAAAAATGTTATTATATTAATTTGTTCAAATCTTCTATGCTTTATTTCAAAACTACAAAAATATTTTTACATGTTTAGTCTTGCATTATCACAGTGATTTGGTTCACTGCGGAAAATTACTGAAATCAACGCTTACGTTGCTTTGGCTTCGGGCCACTGCATATTTTTATTTATTATTTTAATGAAGGGAATTAATTATTCTAATCAAGAGAATTCATTTAATTGTTATCAGTTAATTAATAATGTTTGACCCTGTCAAATTCTAAAATTAATCTAATTTTAAGATGTGATGTTACTTTTATTTCCATTCTAATGCTACGTATAAACAGGACAAACTTATAGAGTCGCAAATGATGGGAAAGGAACGATTGTTCATTTTCCGTAATTCGTGGCTCGGCATGCTATTTAGTCTTGCATTATCACAGTGATTTGGTTCACTGCGGAAAATTACTGAAATCAACGCTTACGTTGCTTTGGCTTCGGGCCACTGCATATTTTTATTTATTATTTTAATGAAGGGAATTAATTATTCTAATCAAGAGAATTCATTTAATTGTTATCAGTTAATTAATAATGTTTGACCCTGTCAAATTCTAAAATTAATCTAATTTTAAGATGTGATGTTACTTTTATTTCCATTCTAATGCTACGTATAAACAGGACAAACTTATAGAGTCGCAAATGATGGGAAAGGAACGATTGTTCATTTTCCGTAATTCGTGGCTCGGCATGCTATATACGCACACCAAAGTATTTACTGAACTATTTATTATAAGAGAGCCCGTGTCTCTCGCTCCACAAAGGCAACTTGAGGAATTTATTTATTCGCAATACAATTGGGACTATTCCATTCATGAGGCTTCCACCGAAGTCCCCTTTACATATTTATAAAGTGAGACCCCTTGCTTTTAACATCACAATTATGTTGTTTTGCTAAAAGGCACGCGTCTGTTCTTCCGAGAGTAGCGCCTATTAAAACTTCTACGGCGTCATCATAATGTTCTCCCTTCGTGGGGTGGGATACCTAACCGATATTCCAGAACAAGGGGCATAATACATCTATATTACATGTACATCTATGGTGGGAGGCGTGGGTATCTAGATAATACCAGCGTCTATGGTATGGAAGTTCCCGCCAATCATAATGTAGGTACTATGTATTGCAAAAGGCCAAGGTCACCGCGGCGCGCAGGCGCGGGAAACTCAGATGAGAGGAGGTCCCGTATTGATCGCCGTGGTCGCTTTTCCTAGAGATTTGACACTTCGCGGATCGATCGCATGCTGCGGACCTCTCCCTCTGCTTTCCGCCGTTCTGTTATTTATTTTGATCTTCTGCGAGAGCCTCCCACGCAGATCGTCGACCCAAAAATAATTTCTCGTTTCCAAAGCGGCATTATTATAATACATACATCATTGTTGAAAGTATTTTTTTTTTGCATAATTGAAACAGATATATTTATTCTTTTGTTAGATTTTCGCTTGAAATTATTATTTTCAGTTTCTTATTTTTTGTCCGCATATTTGAAATGCTTCATTAAAATTCGAAAATTTTCTTGGCAATTTCTTATAAAAGGGGAAGATAAGTAACCACCATTATTATTTTATAAACTTACTAAGAAATATGGTTTTCAAATTTAATTAAACTCCTCCTTAAAGTGATGTAAAGGTTTCCCGAGATTGCTTTTTAGTTTATTATTGGGGATCGAAAACAAATTTTAATAGAACCTACACTTTATAAGGCTACCTTTACATACGTAAGTTTTTCCCGTAAGTAGCTCACGTAAGTGACTTATGGCAAAGACACTGTAAGTCTCTTAGCATAATTTATATCAAGCTTTAGAAGTCGTAAGAGGCGTAAGTTTTTGACAGGTCTAATCGCGTCCGTGCGAACTTACAGCCTTATCACAGCTTATGAAATCAGTTTGATACGATTACCGTAAGAAACGGTACCAAAACGCGCAAGATTTTTTTCATACGAAAACTAGTTTTTTTACTACATGAACTAAAATATGATTAGGATAAGTACATAAATTATTAACTCCCGAAAATAATATAAAAAATAACACTAGATACAACTCAAATAAGCACTACGAAAACGAATGTAAACGGAAAAAAAAATTCTGTTTCCAAAAGAAGATATAATTCTATTTTTTTAAGCTTTCGAAAAATGAGCACCCTTCTTTTTAATTATGGGTCCAATCCTTTTTAATCTCAACGTTTCTGTTTATAACATTACCTATTTGTATTCGGAGTCGGTTGCTGTCACTCGGATAAAATTAAAGAACATCACTCAATTCCGCCGTTAACGGAACAAAACCTCATGGATTTGTTTAGTTAGAATTGTTTCTCTCAAGTTAACTCATATTCCAACACTTTATTTGGGCCTTTTCGTCTGTATCGACAAAATCGCGTGAATTTGACAGCGGCAAATCGTTGTTTACAATAAGCCATCTCACCGCAAATAAAATAACGGTCGCTCTGAGTACTTACGTAAGTTTATCTTCCGAACAACTTCCGTGAGAATTAAATACCATAAGTTGGATGCATATGTGAACTTTCCTGTTAGTAACTTACGTAAGTTGTAACTTTTACTTGTTAGTGTAAAGCCAGCCAAAGAATGAGGTATGAGAGGGTTCAACTATTTGTTGTGAAGGCTTTTCAGAATTCACTTAGATATTCATATTTCGATGTATGAATCTAAGTAATTTTTTTATATTATTTTTTTCTCCTTTTATTGATTAAAGAACAACGTCACCCGTAAATCAAGCGATAAATTCAATTTTCGGAAACGGATGTTTTGATTATTGAAATATTTCGATATTGTCCATCACTAATACAGGGTTCTCCAATAAGAGGTGTTATTTTGATATTCAATCGTAAAAGATCAATGATTTCGTTGCTTGTGTGGCACGTAGCGCCGTCTTGTTGAAAGTAAACGTTGTCCAGATCAATACCATCCAATTCCGGCCATAAAAAATCATTAATCATCTCTCGATAGCGCAATCCATTCACCGTAACTGTTGCTCCAGCCTCATTTTCGAAAAAGTAAGGTCCAATGACTCCGCCGGACCATAAACAGCACCAAACAGTCACACGTTGAGGATAGAGAGGCTTTTCAACAATAACTCTTGGGTTTTCCGAGCCCCAGATGCGACAATTTTGCTTGTTGACAAAGCCACCGAGGTGGAAATGGGCCTCATCACTCAAGATGATTTGCATTTGATTCACTCAAGTGAATTTTAATAATTTCAATGCGTTGTTGAAGCGTGTATCGTTCCATTTTTATTAATGGCGTAGTTTCTTGTCTAATGTCAAAAAATGACAGCATCAAAAGTAACATCTACCGAAATAGCGGGCTATTCAAAATAACACCTCTTATTGGAAAACCCTGTAGTAGTGTTAATAATATTATCTGTGTTTATTGTTTGCATGTTTTCAGGTCACACGTTGAACCGCAAATAAACAATATTCTTGTTTTCCAAGTATTTGTTTGTTTTAAATGCTAGATTATACAGTATTTGTTCTGCTTAGTTACTAAAATAATTATGCCTTGACGTATTACTATACCATTAAATAATCATCTCGTTTAACTTCATTGTAATTTATTAATAAACATTTAAAAAAATATGTATTATTATTTTTCTTGTTGTAAAGGCAAATTTGCGAAAAAAGTGGGAAATCATTATTTCTTTACCTTTGTGACCAAAACTCGAAAAGTAGTCGAGTGTTCTTATTAGTTCCAGGAGTGTTTTTTTTGTTGGTTTGAATGCTAGAAGAAGTCCAGGGTCGGGCTGTCGGCTTTGAGTTGTTTATCAATTAAGACTACAACAAATGCATTTAAAAAATTACCCATCTTAATGATGTTATAATTTTAGTAGAATTATAATAATAATGATTTATTCTCTTCTTTTCTTAGTAACATATAGAGATAAAGATATCCTCACTGGGATCTCCCGTGCTGAGGATTTCATTTACATATTATAATTAAATTATAAGAAATTAATATTACAACAAAGTAACATATGAATTTAATTATAAACATATATCATGTAGTTTAATTTTTTTTTTTAAATAATTTTAAAATAAGTAAGATAGTGTTTTTTTGTATAGTTCAGTTTAGTAGATTCGGTTTTAGTCTGTGTTTGATATCTGTATATTTTTTTATTTCAGATCTCCCTATATATCCAGTTTTTTATTTGAGATTTAAATGTTATAATGTTGAGGTTTTTGAGTGAGAGTGGTATTTTACTGTAGAGTTTAATACTATGTTATAAGAAGCTTTTTTGCCCAAAAGTTGTATTAGTAGTTATATGTTGGATAAGTTTTTGACCGTGAGATCTAGTGTTTCTATTGTACGTGTTTGTTGTTATTTCTTGGGTTTTGTACTTATGAATGTAAATGAGTATAGTTTTAGAATATAGTTGTTTAATTGACATGATGTTAAGATTGGTGAAGATTTCGTGTTAGTTCTTACAGGAACTTTCAGTATAATTTTTATTATGGCTTTTTGAGTTTTAATTAGTGGATTTAGTATATTTTTATTTGCACTGCCCCATCCGATATTTCCGTATTCTAACAGTGATTGGCAGAGAGCCAAGTAAATTTTGATTAAGTCTTTTTCAATGAGCACATTCCTGATAATTTTTGAAAAAATAACTTCGGTTTTTAATTTTATTATCTAAATAGCTAATGTGTTTGGTCCATTTTAAATTTCCATCAATTTTTAGACCCAGATACGTTATATGGTCAACGTTTTCTATGAGGGACAATTACAATGCTCATTTAAGTGATGCGGGCTATGAATTTTCAAGTTAAGATTTTCTTCATAGTTTTTTTTTTATTTTGAAAGTGATGAATTTGGTTTTATTAGCATTTAGTGTAAGTGAATGGTAGTCTAGCCATTTTTAATCCTGTTTAGTGTGTCTTCTGCTTTCTTAAATGTTTCTGTCCAATTATTCCCATTTATAAGGAGAACAGTATCATCCGCAAAACTGATGATTTCTCCGTCGCATTCTATGTGGCATAGGTATGTATCGTTGCTTGAAATGGCTTTAGCTTTGTTTGGTGACCAGATCTGAATAGCTTGTTATTTTCTCACCATACTCTCCCCCATCTCCTTCCCTTTCCACTACCTTCAACCTCACAAAATACCCCAATTTAGGATGTCAGAGTCTCCAGATGCTTGGGAGCAGTTGGGACTCTTGTGCGGTATTCACATAAAAAGGAGGTTGAACCCCTGACTTCTATTTCAAACCCACTACTAGACTACTCAACTACTGACAACAGGTGATAAGTATTATTTCTCATCCGAATTTGTGGTGCGCCGACGGTAAAACACGGATACACACAAATTCTAAGTTTGCTAAACACTGTCCCATGTAAAGTAGAATTTAAATAACCCATATTACTAATAACTTTATTATTATTCTATGTGCGTAATAATTAGTGTATTTTTTATACGTTATGTTCTTCACCGCTCGAATTTCGTGAGCTCCTAATTTTAGGCAATTCACGTAACCCCAATTTGTACGATTATATTTTTATATTGACGTTTTAACTCTCATCGCGGTGAATGGATTTCAGATTTATAAACATATATAATCTCAATTAACGATAACCCCATCAAGTAACATTTTATTATGTTGAATTTGGGGTGTTGTGATATTATTTGATAAATAATACTCACAAATTCCCCTGTCAAAGATATACATTTTATGAAGTTACATTGACAGATAGATAACGATATTTATTTAGATGTCTTTTCGCGAGTACACTACATACTTGTACTAACCAAAGATACTTACAATTCTAATCTCCTGTTTATAATATGTAGTCAAAAATATATTTAAAATATGCACTAAAACTTACTAATATTTTTATTTGTGCATTTAATCAAATCCCAATCTATCTATACGTATAAATAAAAATATAAATGTTCGTTTGTTCAAAATCTTAAATCTCCAAAAGTTTTTTAACAATTACTTAGAATTTTTTTACACAACTTTGCATTCGAATACGCGTGTGTTTTTATATGTCTATATGTTTTTAAATCGCCATCTGTTGGACTTAAAAGCAACACGCGCTATTGTTAATCTATCTGTACAGACAGACTGAGCCATAGCAACGCGTGGCGGGGTACAGTTAGTAATATTAATAATACCTCCAACTTATTTTTTCCATATATTCTGGCATGGCAGTGGCATGAGTTGTGCGCCTCGGTTTTTCCTTTACATTTCAACGTATGTTATGTGAAATAATATTCTGTATTTGAAATCGAAAAAAATATATAATTGGTTTCTTTGCTCATACGTAAAAAATATATTAAATCGGCTATCAACTCTGTATTTGATGATTTTGAAAAAAAATTGTTCCTATTTTTATTTAATTTCTTATTTGTAGATTTCACTTTTATGATTAACTTAATATAATTATTATCATTAATTATTTATTATTCATTCAATTTAATTCCCACAATTATAACTAACCAATCATTTTCGGCTTCCTGAAAAACGACTTGAGTGTTTTTGTTAACCGTTCAATTGAACCTTGGTACGATTTACCGGGAGCCGCACGAATACGGCTCATCAAAAAGAGCTCAATTGTGCGGCTCGCTCATAAACGACTCATCGCTACTTCGTAGCCTTATTTGAAAATGCCTTTCACTTTTCAGGCCGAAATTTATTTCAGTAACTGTGATGTAATTGTGTACCTTACTTATCTTCACGCCTATTAGATCAGATGATTCACTTCTTAGTCAGATATGAGGCGGTACTTTGTCCTTTGTACTGTACAGGCCAAACACAGTAGACAGGTCGTCTAGTAATATAATTATTATTTTATGATTTTCTATTTCATTGACTTTGTCGCCAGGCTCGTTGAAAATTCGCTCAGTTATATTTTAGTGGAATGTGGATTTTTTGTTTTGCTTATCTTCAAATTTTATTTTGTCTTTTGGAAACCGCTCTTTTTTAAATAATTGTTTCATGTACAAAACACATGTACCAAATATGTTGTGAGGCTGAAGGTATAGAAGAGGATAAGTTAGGGATGGGGAGGAGAACGTGGATAAGTACCCGACTATTCAGATCTGGTCAAAAAACATGCCTAAAGCCATTTCAAATAAATTTTCTATTTTGAATGGTGATTTTTCACCAGGACGATACTGAGAGTATATTCCACTGAAACGTTCTGCAAATATACATCATATTATTTTTTAATTAATTAATTAATTAATTGATCTTGTCTTGATTTGTGTTCATGTTATGTCTTTGTCTAAAATACAAGTTAGTGATGGTCTTATTAGATATACCAATTTTAACCTTGTGCGTACATATGTTACATGCGTGACATTTTCAAAATTGGAACTGGAAGAAAATAAGAATAAAATAATCATAATAATTAAAATAAAATAACTTTGTTTGAATACCACTTTATTGTATATATTTATAACCAACCGGTTTCAGTTCAACCCGAACCTTCATCAGGGCTAATAAAAACATATTAAATTAATTACAGAGGTGTATGGGTACTTATAGTTAAGCTGGAAGAGGGAGAGAGAACATCAACTTTGGTGGGGGTGGAAGACTTAGGTAGGAGAGAGGGGGTAAACATAGGTGCAGGGAATGGAAATATATTTAAAATGGGGCTGGTTGTTAAATCTAATTGTTTATTTAATAAATTGATTTTATTGACTTTAAGGGATTTTTTTATCTCGAGTGCTTCTAAATTGTTGAGGCGTAGACCTATCCCGTTTCTATGTAATACTTCTATACCTGAAGGCTTATCAAACTCAAAAGATAAAGAAAATAATTTAAGCCATTCTGGCATCTATAAACTCAAATGTAATGATTGCGAAGCATTTTACATTGGTAAAACTGCAAGAAATGTTCAAACGCGGGTAGTTGAGCACTTGAGATGCTTAAATAACATAGGTTTTTCGGAATTTGCAACACATTTAATAGATAAAGATCACTCATTTGATAAGCCTTCAGGTATAGAAGTATTACATAGAAACGGGATAGGTCTACGCCTCAACAATTTAGAAGCATTCGAGATAAAAAAATCCCTTAAAGTCAATAAAATCAATTTATTAAATAAACAATTAGATTTAACAACCAGCCCCATTTTAAATATATTTCCATTCCCTGCACCTATGTTTACCCCCTCTCTCCTACCTAAGTCTTCCACCCCCACCAAAGTTGATGTTCTCTCTCCCTCTTCCAGCTTAACTATAAGTACCCATACACCTCTGTAATTAATTTAATATGTTTTTATTAGCCCTGATGAAGATTCGGGTTGAACTGAAACCGGTTGGTTATAAATATAT
Source organism: Hesperophylax magnus (assembly GCA_026573805.1). NCBI lineage: Eukaryota > Metazoa > Arthropoda > Insecta > Trichoptera > Limnephilidae > Hesperophylax > Hesperophylax magnus. The sequence continues at coordinate 541,661 of JAIUSX010000243.1, forward strand.
ACAATAAAGTGGTATTCAAACAAAGTTATTTTATTTTAATTATTATAATTATGTATACCCACAAAGTGTTTGCTACAAGTGAAAAATTAATAAAATAATCTTTTAAAATCCTGGCAAGTCTCGTAAAATAATATATTACGATTATTTTTATTCTTTATTTGAAATGTTGTGTAATTTTTTTTAGTTTTCATCTTCGTAACTAACAGTGGCGGCCCGTGGGTGTGCTAAAGTGCTAATATTAAAAAAAAAAAAAGGCTTTATCGATGTTGTTGTAGCCGGAACGGTTGTTTTTCAGTTTTTAGTATAAAGATTCAGGAAATCTGTGCAGTGCACTGTCATACTAAAATTTCCTGAAAATCTTCACACAAAATCGAATTGTTTTGGGCTAAACATCATTAATAACGAATTTTTCGAACTTAGCACTCTATCACGCTCAAAAGTCACAAGCCGCTGCCTACTCATTACTTGGTAAGTCAAGTCACACAAAAACTGTGATTTATCAGGGGCAACTAATGTAAAAGCCCGACTGGGCGTAAAACCAAATAAAATAAAACATTAAAAAAATACTACGGGAAAGTCTGAATTGTTAATTTTAGGAAAATCAGTTTAATTTTTGAAATAATAAAATATTATATTAAAGGTAGGAACTTTAACGCTTGTCTGAATTCTTCGCACAACTGATTCCAATTTTTAAAATGATGTTTCATTTAAATTCAAAGCAAATCAATTATTCGTGTTTTTTTTTTTAATTTTTATATGTTTCAAATCTTCCGAAAGAATTTGTGGTTTTTGATTTGACTTTTGACCTATTTTAGATCAACAGAAAAGCACAAATTCCATGTTGTTATGCTTGTTAGCGGATCACAATTTGATAGAAAGCTGAATCGAAACTAGGACGGGGGCTTAACGAGGACCTTTTAAATGTAAAAAAATCAACCCGTAAAATTCTAGTAAAATTTTCTTTTACTATAATTCATACGTCTATTTTAAAATGGCTTTTAAAACTTAAATCTTTAAAAAAAATGGTTTGACTGAGGATTGAACCTTTCTACCCAGGAACTGGAGTCGACAAGTCTACAAACCAAGACAAATCCCGATTGGATAAGACCCACATTTACTGCGTATATTAACTACTGTTATGTCATCGAATTTCAGAGAAATGCGGATATATACGCGTCTGTATGCGTGATTGCTACCAAAATGATGATAGAATGGTAAGTTTTTAGATTCTCACGGCCAAAAGCATTTTTGTTGTTTGTTTTTGGGGTGTTATGCCGTGTTGCGCTAACTCCTTCTTTAGCCGACGTTTCGGACAGCGTTGCAGTGTCCATCATCAGGGCAGATCCGGTAGATCCGAAGATGTGTGAATTTTGGTTGTCGAGTTTGTGCTTATTTATTTGTGGCCTGGGCCCATCCAAGTGCGAAATGCCAACGGAAGTGGCGACATCTTGTGGCGAATTCTGAAAGCTCAGTATTTATGTTAGCCTGGGTCCCGTCCAAGTGCGAAATGCCAACGGAAGTGGCGCCATCTTCTAGAATTCGCCACAAGATGGCGCCACTTCCGTTGGCATTTCGCACTTGGACGGGACCCAGGCTAACATAAATACTGAGCTTTCAGAATTCGCCACAAGATGTCGCCACTTCCGTTGGCATTTCGCACTTGGATGGGCCCAGGCCACAAATAAATAAGCACAAACTCGACAACCAAAATTCACACATCTTCGGATCTACCGGATCTGCCCTGATGATGGACACTGCAACGCTGTCCGAAACGTCGGCTAAAGAAGGAGTTAGCGCAACACGGCATAACACCCCAAAAACAAACAACAAAAATATGATGATAGAATGTTTTGTCGTCGGCAACGAGTCTACCTGCCGATTTTCAGCTCGATCGGATGTAGGGAAGTGGGTTAATTTCCACTTCCGATATTTGCATTCATTCACGAAAACAAAAGTTAAATTCAAAGAGATGTATTTTATATTTGACAATAATGTGAAAATACAACATTAAAATTTCTGTAAGAAACCTAAATCTAAGTCGCTGGTCGATTATTAAAAATATATATTTCAATTATCGGCATGTTTTGACTTCGTGCAATTTAACGTCTGTAAAGAGAAACTCGTTTGTTCATAATATCACATCACGGACTTGTTTTGTTATCTTTCATGGATTGTTATTCGCCTTTGTCTTGGACGCTCTTTATACCCCGTCAGCGACTCCGCGTATACACAGACCGGCTCAGCTATAGTTTATTTTTTTATGTGACACCTCACAAGAGCGTCCCTGCCTGTGCAGTGTACAGACAGGGGAACTATGTCACCACCCGGTTGGGCGGCGTTGTGAGGCGGAATAAGGTAGGGGCTGTGAGGAAGGGATTTGTTAATGCGGGCCTTGATGAGGCTCGGATTATAGGAGGGAGGAAAAACAGATGCCGGTAGCTCGTTCCACATACGAGCCGACTTACACAAAAACGAGTCGTAAAAACGGCCCGTTTTCATGAAGTCAACGTCAACCGTGAACGGGTGTTCAGTTCGTGTCCGTCGAGTTTCGCGCACGTGCACCGGTGCATCAGGAATCAATGCTGCTAGCTCCTTGGAGCAGGCTCCATTGAAATACCTGTAGAACAGACACAGCATGCCTACATTGCGTCTATGCATTAGAGAAGGCAATCGGTCTGTTAACAGCGGATTGTCAATCAGACGGATCGCTCTCCTTTGCACAGATTCAAGCAGGTTTATTAAGTATTTTGGGGCACCAGCCCAAAGGTGGCTCCGTTACTATCGCTCATTTTCCTCTATTATAGTATTGAGAATGGATAATGTTCACAGCGCTTCATTGTGAATGATTCAATTATGTAATTCTTTCTTTCGCATGAATCATGAATATTTGGGGTTGGCAGTAGAAAATCACAGACTCTCGTGAATCGCAATTCGTGATACAATAATCATTACTGTATAACTACCGGAGAGGTAGGCATGTTTACATACATGGCACAATTCTGTATTTGCACACACCCCTTGTTTCATTTACATTCATATATCGCCTCTTACGTATCCTTCTGTTATTCTGACTTTTAACGTGGCCAGACTCAAGTATTTAATTCACTTGATCGTACCTTTTCTTCCTCGGGGGTTCCAGACTTCTACCATTCAATTTGCGTCATTAATATTCTCATGGCACTGCTTCCACATGTCCAAATCATCTAAGCGTCCCTTTCTTAATATTATTCACTTCGCTATCTCATGCCTTGTATTATTTCCGGATTACAGTACTTGATGTATAAATAAACAATAATAATAATAATATAATATACTTATAATAATAATAAGGATTGGAATAATGTATATAACATAGCGAATTTGGGAATCTCGCAAGTGAAAACATGGCTAGACTCAAACATACTTACACTTAACATATCAAAGACAAAATTCACAACATACAGTATAAATAGCACGGGACAGCCAAAAAACAACACAAACACCATAAAAATACACGAATGTTTAAACACCAACATCTGCGATTGCCCTCCTCTAGAAAAAACAGAACAAATAAAGTATCTAGGAATCGTAATTGACCATAACCTTAGATGGACACCTCACATCAAACAAATCACAAATAAACTTCTCAAAACTATACACATTTTCCTAAACATAAGAAACATATATAAAATAAAACAATTGAAAACAATATATTTTGCACTTTGCCAATCAATAATAGAATATGGAATTATTGCTTGGGGAGGAGCAACAAACTCGGCTATCAATTACATAGAAACTTCACAGAAAACGATCTTAAAGGTAATACTAAAAAAACATAGACTGACTGATACAGACCAAATATTCAAGAGCTGTGATGTTCTAGATATACGCCAATTATACGTTAAAACACTACTAAACTACATTTTTCACAAAAAAAAAAAATTTCAACATACACAAAATAACACTAACAGACCAGTTAGACAAGCGTACAAAGAAAACATAAAAACTCTGACAGTAAATTCCAGATTTGGACAAAGACACTACCAATACCATGCAATAAAAGCTTTCAACAGTTTAAAACTTGAAATTAAAATTGAGGAAAATAAAAATAAATTTACACACAAAATTACAAAATGGATTAAAGAACAAAAAAGACAATATTACCAAAATTTCATAGCATAAAATAAAAATAAAACCTACACGTAACACACAAAACCAACATAAACACACATCACTCACAAACACACAAGATTATTTTCAATGTACTATTTTTTTAAAATTTTGAATATATTATTATGTATTTTTAATTTTAAATGTATAATTTTTCTCATTAAATGTATTATGAATTTTTTTTATATTATAAAATGAAGGCCTCAGCACGGGCAAGCCACCCAGTGAGGCCTACATTACTGAAAAACTTGAATTGTAAAAAATATTGTCCCTAATAATAAAAAAATATAAAAAAAACAGCTGATGTCCCCGGCTTTGCCCGGGCAGTGACCTTCCTCTTGTTTTGAAGGTCAAGTGTGCAAAATTTCACCAACCTCGGAATAAAACTGTAGATTCGTAAAGCAAATCCAAATCTTAATATAAATAGAAGATAGATTGCAAGAGCCAGTAAGGGGTGAATTTTATCATTGGTAACCGGTAAAAATAGGTTAATCTGGGTTGGGTTAGGTTAGGTTAAGTTAAGTTAAGTTAGGTATGCTTAATTTTAACTTTCCTTTAACTGTTATTCAATGTTGTTTTATCATGGAACCGGTAAAATTAGTAGTTGTACTATAAATAATAAATATTCACATTTATTTCTAAATTGGTTCCTTCTCTGTGAACAGAGTATAGGTACACCACTCGACGTCGAAACCGCATTCAAACTTTATATTATTATTCTTACCTGCTGCTTAGCGTGCAGCAACTTTGGGGGTTACTTTAATTTACCTTGAATGTTGTACCTATATATTGTATACAAACAGTGTGTGTTGACTGTTGTTGTACTAGCTGCAATGACGTGTCGGGTACGATTACGTTCCGTGACAGTCACGTGACGTACATATTCGCTGGCGGCTTGCCAAATTCCAACTAGGTACGCCGACCGACGCGACGCGCCTATTATTCTGGTCGGTAATACATGACGCTTTTCCGCGGTCTTCCAAGCTCACAGCTGACGAGACACTTTGCCCCAATGCGCGGTTCAAATGCACCTTGCAATTTTAATTCATCAAGCTTTTAAACACACCCTTTATACTCGGTTTCTTTTGGTTACTTGTCATTGCACCACGCATTTAATTGTCTCGTCTATCCAATTGTGAAGTAATGTTAAATTTTACACGAGCAACCGGAAAACTGCGATGTTTAGAAAAGGATTAATGTTATGCTTCATTGAATAATACTCTAACCCTTTGCATCGTGGGTCTTATTTATGTGTCAACGTTTAGTCTCGTGTATTTAGTGGTTTAGAGGCGTCAATTATTATGAAACTATTACTTGGGAAACTGCGCCGTTCAGAAAAAAGATAACACCATTAACACTGTTATCTTTAACTCGATTCACACGTGTACGTGCCTTTTTAATATTTTCCGCACGGTTTGGATATAAACCTTTACTAGTGTAAGTATTTTATCCCGAGGATTTCCCAGTTTTCTTTTATTGAGCCATTTTTTGCGCGTCGTGTTGATAAGAATAGTTTGCCACATTCCCTGTGAGTGTCCCCGACGTCATTCGCTCAGTGTTTATGCCAAACATGAGTTTTTTTATGCATTTGGTTTAAGGAATTTCCTGTATGATTGCAATATATATAATATAATGAGTATTGCAAATATTATTCAGAATCTCTAGAAATTTTTGATAATCCAGTTAAAAACGTGATTGCTGTAATTACGAATGAATTAACAGGTTTTCTGATAAACTTGGTAAATTACGAATATATTATCACGCTGTCGGAACATTAACGAAATCCGAATATTTTCGCATATCGTCATGATATACTATCGAGGCAAATGCACGTGTTCCGATGTCGGAATACGTGCAAAAAATATTTTACCTCCGAAATCGACATATGTAAAAAAATTGAAAATGCTGAAATGGTAAGATGAAAATTTTAAAAATTGACTGGAATTCCTTACTGCGTAGGTTAAATTTTATTTTATTTCCATATCAAGCAAAAGCAATCAAACAATATAAAAGTTAAAATATTTCTAAAAATCGTTTAAAATAAAAATTTATTTCTGGCTTGGCAGATGCATCTCGCATTATCAACATTCCATGAAAATGATAATTTCTTGCCGCATTAATAATAATAATATTTGGAAATTTTCTATAGCGCCGTTTTTGTGTAAAATCACCTCAAGGGTTATCAGCATTACATAAAATCATTTCTTGCAAGTTTCCCAGAATAATATCACGTGCACGCACGTATTTCTCAGCATTGCATTCATATTACCTACAGCGGTACGTACACACGAAGTAAAAGAGAACCCGAGAATTTCTTGTAAATTATTTTTTATTTGTATGAATACCGCTCAAGAGGCCCACCTGCTTCCCAATGTCTGGAGCCAGTGAGACTATGCCATCCCTAATTATTGTGGTAAGTTGTGAGGTTGAAGGTAGTTGGAAAAGAAGGAGATGCGAAAAATGAAACACGGCTAAAGCTTGCTGTGTAATTATTATTATTATTACGCCTTCTGAAGGCATTACCAAACTGGTCGAAGGCGTAATAATAATTACACATATTATATAATGTTTTTTTTAAATAAATTCAATATATAAAATCAAAAACCAAAACACCCGAATTTCCTCGTATTGAAAATGATGCATAATTCCATTGTTGTGAAGGGTAATTGGATTAAACAGAACAGTCACAAAACAGTACACTATGAAATAATGGTTTGATTTTTTAAATTAAAGTTAGAAATGTTTACTTTTCTTTAACGTTTTGTTTTTTCACTGTTCTGTTTTGCAGTGGCGTGCAATGCTCTCAATGTTTTTATCAAACTATGGAGACCGCTATGTACCGAAGATTAAAAATATATATATAATTCTGGTTATCGTTCTAAAAACCTTTAGTTTGAATATTTTCCTTCATAATTATTATTGATATTAAAAACGATCTACAACCAAACATTATTAATGGCTCAAACTGACTACAACGTTATTATGACGTAAAATCGCTACTGGCGGCGTGACGTCACCAACGCCATATGCACGAACAAAAACGAAAGTTTTGGCGACAAATCAAAATTGGCATGTTTGAAATCGTTATAAAAATATATTCCTGAACACAATAAAGAAAATGCGGTTATTATAGTAATTATTTTCTTTCGTTTTTAACAATACAAAAGCTGTGAAAATACCCTATTTCTGCATTTAGATGTGATCCCAATGGGCATACTTTAGCGGGCCGTTCATATTGCTATTAATTATTTCATTCGTACAAAAGTATTCTTTGAATGGAGGTCTTTTTTCCGGTTTCATGATAACTCAACACAGTGACAATTCAACACACTTTTAAAAAGTGATATAAAGTCATTAGAAACGATGAAAAAAAAAACTGACCTAACCTAACCTACTTAACCCAGTTAGTAAAGTTTTTGTTTCATCACTTTCCATGACTATATAACTTTTTAAAGATGTGATGGTTTATCCGGTCACCCTTTTTTCCCGGGTGCCCGGGTTCATCGGGTGAGGTGTGTTCATGATGCGCCTGCCCACCAGCTGCGTGGCGTGCCAGATCGGGAGAGGCTGGTTTGGGGAGACCCTTTTCTCCCTTGACCCATCGCCTTGTGCCGCAGTGGGAGGGATAGATCATTCGTCCTTCACTTCTGGATACACTGATGCCTAGATTCCCAACCCACCCCTTACACACTTTTCCTTCAAAGAACTCCCCCTCCTTCCTTTCCTTAAAAACACCTTCCACACAGCATCCCCAAATACAACACAGGCCCTGAGGGAAATTATTTTCCTCAGGGACTCCTGCGTGTATTTTTATATGGAACCAGTAGGTATGTAGTTATGAAAAAAATGATGCTATTTTTTGTGAGTATGTATATATGTTCAGATAGAGTTTTCATTGTCTCTAGCGAGAGCAGCATGTTCGTGTCTTCTCGGCGCTGGATCCTGAAGACGTGCGGCACGACGACCCCGCTGTTGTGTCTGCGCGGGCTGCAGACGCTGGCAGCGGAGATCGCCGGACACGCGCGCGTCGAGAACGTCTTCTACTCGCGCAAGAACTTCATGCGGCCCCACCTTCAGCAACAGCCGCACCGGGAGTTCTACCAGGAGGTAATTTTATTCTCTGGTGTTTCTTCATTATTAGTGATTATAAAATAAAAATAGTTACAATAGCCTGCCTATGGGGAATGGGATGGTAGGAGGGAGGGTAGGGAGTTGGATATAGTCTGCAGAGAAATATGTACTGTGCGAACGTTATTTATTAATTTTAGGTTTAAAGTTGTGAGGTGCTATGTAAGTTGAATAAATCGAATTCCCTCTATGAAATAATCTTTAAAATGTATAAAGCGCGGTGAATGAATGTGTTTCGCTTTGAGTTAGTGCTGCATTGAGGTATGTTTTATGTGTGGTTTTGTCTGGTTTGGTATCCGTACTAGTCATTTTCATAAGATAGAACATATCCGTACTAGATATTTTCATAAGATAGAACATATCCGTACTAGATATTTTCATAAGATAGAACATCCGTACTAGACATTTTCATAAGATAGAACATATCTGTACTAGACATTTTCATATGAAATAACATATCCGTACTAGATATTACCTAACCTTTTGATTAAAAAAATAATTTGTTAATCATTGCACATTTTATATGAGGTTATTTTGCCCTCAAATTAAAATTTCAGTTTTGTATGAAAAGACCGCTCAAACTAATAAATGGCTTTACGGTTGTCACGGGGAATATTGAAATCTGAAAAAAACTTTTATTGTTTTCGTTTTTGTTATGATTGATACCTACACAAATAACGAAAGGGAAATTATTTCTCGCTAAATTTAACGTACTCTTGACATTTTGGTCTCCCAGAGAGCGTGGCTCTCCCACTTACTTTTAGAACGTTGGCTCCAGCTGATTTGCCGGTGTGTAAAATCAAATACCCTGTAATATTAATAATGCCTCCAATTTCTGACATTCCCATACATTCTAATGAATTTTAATTTGTAAAAATAAAACTAGAACTAGAACGTGGACCCCGCAATGTTTCGCTATTGCTAATGTCTTTCTCTGACGTCTTTGACTTCTTCCACCATTCACTACTGCATACCACAATGTTACTGTTAAAAAACCACATTACATCGACATTAATTCGACTCTGTATCTCATTCCGGTGCAGAGATATTGCGTTAAGTATTCCTCGGGCGGCCCCGACTTCTTCTAGCATTCAAACCAACCAATAAAAACACTCCTGGCACTAATAAGAACAAACTTTGAAATATTCAGCGATATCGGTAGACTACTTTTCGAGTTTTGCGAGCACAAACATACGCAAAACTGAATTTAATGTATTCAATAGTACAGGGTTTTCCAATAAGAGGTGTTATTTTGATATTCAATCGTAAAAGATCAATGGTTTCGTCGCTTGTGTGGTACGTAGCGCCGTCTTGTTCAAAGTAAACGTTGTCCAGATCAATACCATCCAATTCCGGCCATAAAAAATCATTAATCATCTCTCGATAGCGCAATCCATTCACCGTAACTGTTGCTCCAGCCTCATTTTCGAAAAAGTAAGGTCCAATGACTCCGCCGGACCATAAACCGTACCAAACAGTCACACGTTGAGGATAGAGAGTCTTTTCAACAATAACTCTTGGGTTTTCCGAGCCCCAGATGCGACAATTTTGCTTGTTGACGAAGCCACCGAGGTGGAAATAGGCCTCATCACTCAAGATGATTTGCATTTGATTCACTCAAGTAAATTTTAATAATTTGAACGCGTTGTTGAAGCGTGTATCGTTCCATTTTTATTAATGGCGTAGTTTCTACTTGTCAAACGTCAAAAAATGACAGCTTAAAAAGTAACATCTACCGAAATAGCGGGCTATTCAAAATAACACCTCTTATTGGAAAACCCTGTAGTTTGAGAACATCAATATTGACCACGCTTTATAACTTCAACATGAACACAGAATGCAACATGGAAGGAACTCAACTAAGAAAGCTTCGCTGAATTTACTTTTAAAAATATTGTATCAATTTTAATAAATTAAAAAAAAGCGCAAAACACCACCACCAAGTACTAAATAAATTCAATTTGCCGCCATTGAAAGAAATATCAATATGCTACAATAGCGCCTCTGGCGACCAGAGTTGTGGATATTGCCAATTTTTCACTGGAGTTGGACGTATTATTAATATTATTCGATATTTTGTAATATTCACTGAAAATTCTTTATGCTATGGTAATATTGAATATGTGAACTTTTCTTCGAAGTTCGTCTTTCGATCCAAAATTTCTTTGGCGTGCTGTGTTTGGTTACATTTAATTTAATTTTTGTTACATTTAAAGTTAATTACAAGAATTATTTTCAGTTATTTTATGTTTATTTATTTTATTTATTTAAACGCCATAAAATGGCTTTTACAATAGAGTGATACAATAAAGTGATTACAGAACAAGTAATGTGTACACAAAAATATTGTTGCAAGTGATACAGTTGTTAATAGAAGTGCAGTTAAACAATACATAATCAAAAGAAATATCTACTAGTATAGAAATAGTCGAATGAATACTAGGTTTGTATAAAAGCTGACATAAATCGAGTATCATTCCTCAAAAAATAGCTAGAACTTGTTATGTATCCCATACTAGAAATGCTCCTTTGTTATGGCGGGTGAAGTTGCAGATTCAATTAACATATCATTACATAGACATATGAATATTAGTAGACCTGCCCTAAGTGATTAAAAGCGTATTATCCCCACTCCCCATACCGGTTCCATTGGAGCCGGCTGTGCTCGCGTATGGCCTCAAGTGAAATTTGAAAACGTGACGTCATCATTCTTGTGCGAACTATGGTCGAGGCATCATCGGTTCATTTTACGAAATAACACGGCAGAATGTTGACTTGTGCTATGAAAACTTGTAAAAATAGATTTGAAAAAGAGAATAAACCCAATTGTCGTATTACATTCCATATATAAGCATTATTTTACTTTATTTTAAGCATATTCACATCGTATAATATAGATCAGTTGTTACTATCACATCGAGAAACGTCTGGACGCGAAACACAATGCTGTTTGGTTGCTGGGAAGTAAATTATGAACATTTATAAAAGTGTCTTAACTAAATACTTAAACGAAATATTCGACTCTGAAAATGGAACCGAATTTTTTTTGCCGAATTTGGACTTCGCAAATTTGTTCATAACGTGGCGAGTAATTTGCGCTCCCATATAAAAATGTCTATTCATTCAAAAGCAGATTTTACTTTTAAGAAGTAAATGGTGATATTATAATGCGAGATGCCTATTTACTGTCAGATTGATTTATTGACGAATCACAGTCAGCTTCACTCCCTTCGTTCTTCAACAGTTGATTTTACCCCTCGCCATTATCTTCTCGTCTATTAATTCCTATGTCTGTGTATCATTATAATTATATTACAGTTTGGATTGATTTATTACATTATAGGTGTGAAAATGTTAAATATGTGTACAATATTAGATAGAGAATGTGAAACATATTATATAAATAATGTTAAAAGTATTTGGGTATTGTGATTGAAATGTATTGCAGATGTAAGATTCAAAAAAAATCTATGTGTGTTTTGAAGTTATGGAGTTACACGGAGAAAACTTACTGATACAAAATATTGCTCATTTATTAAAAATCTGGTCAATTTATTCGTATTTCTGTTAAAAACGGGACTGCAGGCCTTGAATGAATTAGTTGATAGATTTCCAAACAAACTATCAGTAAACACGAATGTGTTAAGATGTCGGAACACGTGCTCATAAAAATTCAAATATTTTCGCATTTCGTCATTCTATTTATCATCGTAGCTGCATAAACACGTGTTTCGATATATCCTGAATGTACTAATATTTGATTAGGGAATGGAAAGTCATCACGTTTTTTAACAGGATTTTAATAAATTACTATTTTTTCTCCGTGTGGGTTTCGGTTTTTCAAGTTATCAGGGAGAAGGGTGAACATTTTTGGATCTAGGAAGATGAATTGTCTTTGTGATGTAGTAGTCTATAGTGTAGTTACTTGGTAGTGTCGCACGTAACATTTTCAACACTTAGGACGGGTTGTCTCACAGAATTTGAACAATTCATCAAATTCAATGTTGATTTTCAAGTTCTTTGAAGGTTCTTAACAAGTTATGTTATTATTTCAGTTTTATGAAACAACTGTTCAATTATGATATAACAACAGAACTTGAAAATGAACATTTAAAATTCGATGAATTGTTCAAATTCTATGAAACAACACGTACTAATTTTATTATTTTTCTCTTATTCCGCTTCACTCTTAATACGCAATATTTCACTTTCAAATAAATGGATTTAGCTTTATTAATTCAAAACATGATTTATTATGTCGGGGGAGACGGAAAAATAAGTCACTTACGCGATATGTCAATTAGTATGCGGCGCCGTTATAGTCGCAGCCGACGGCGACTATGTTCATATCAAGAGTTGGATTATATTCATAATATCGTATTAGAATTAAATCACAAACCAGTCTACACAAACCTAGCGTAGCCCACAAACTACTTGAAAACTGGGATATAACTCTAAATAGGACGCGAGCAGGCGTTATTAAAGGTTCCCCAACATTTATAGTAACTTTTAGTAATAATATAACTAAATTCAAGTATTAATTCAAAGTAAACATTCCATATTTACCGTGAAGCGGAATTCGTAACCTTTACCCTAATTTTTATCAGTATTTTTTTTAATGATAAATCTACATCACAATACACGAATTGGTATCATTGGACTGAATTATTTTTCGTTTCGATTTTTTTTTGACAGAATTCCAACGAATCTAAATAATGTTTGTTTTTTTTTAATACTGCTTACGCTTTTTGTTGCTTAAAATACGCATTGTTTAGTAAGAAATCTGACAAACAAACTGTATCTATAGTGCCACTTCACGGTTTGCGTATTTAAGAATATTGACTTGTTGAGTTGCTAAGGCAATTTGAGCCGTGAATTAGAGAATTATTACGTTTGTATGATTAAGCAAAAAAATCATTTGATCATAGCGTCAATTCCCAATAGTATGTAGTTATTGAGGTTCAATCACTAAAAAGCCAGATAGAACGTTGCTCATTGATATTATGGGTTAGAGTTGACCCAATCAACACAAAATTAAGATTGTATGTATTGGTGCATAATAATATGTATACAGTGATGTTCTTGTTGAATGTCACTGAGAATCAGCATTTCGTCTTGCAAACGCGTGCTCATTGTTATTAGCGAGAAAGAGACAACAAATATACGATCATCGAATTTGAATAAAGTGTATTCAGTTATTAGAAAAGTTTTACGGTGTATTATTTTAGAGAACGAATAACAAATTTTAAACTTGCTGTATGCAAGCAATTTGTACTGTTTTCGACTTATAATTCGCAGCGAAATTTACAACCACATTATTAAGTTTATTATGTATATAGATAGCCCTGGAATTTCGTCTATTGATTTTGGGTTGAAGATCAACCTCGGAGAACGGTGAAAGTTCTCTAAATGGTATACACATTCTCCTAGAGACCTAGATAACCCTAGTTTTCTCCCGCTAGATGAAAAGTTCTGGCACTTTGCCAGCAAACAAACGCTTATTTATTTCCGACAGATGTAGCGTTCCCTAGTTCTGGTAGTCCCAATACTACGCGGTTCACAAAATCGCGTGTTTGGCGTCGCGATGCTGAGATAACCTTTTAAAAGCCTTAATCGATAATAAGGAAGTTGAGTGAAAAATATTTTGACTTATAAAAAATATATTCATGTAGATCAAAAAATATCGATTCTAAATATATAAATATATTTCTATATTATTATTCTTAGAATTAGTTAAACGTTCTTGAAAAAGCATTCAATAGCAATAGAGTGTATACGCTCCACGATTGGTCGAAAGAATTCTGACGTCACATGTGTCGTGACTTGTACGTACAGCGAATCACCTATGGTGCATCTCTTTCTATTACATGAGAGATGGTCGGTTTAGATGAGAGAGGTGTATAGGCCAAAGTTTATTTGGGTTTGTCAAATATATGTACGTATTTGTTGTTATTATTATATGAAATGGGTTTCTAAAGATACATATTCGTATAGTGCTTTATAATAATATGTTGTTTATTGCATAACTTAGAAGTTTTTATTATTATACATGTCACATAACATGTGATACACTTCAGGCCGCCGGCCGCTCAGAAAAGTCTCACAGTGAACTGGGCTGTAAACCGTTATTTTACTTTTGGTCTTTACATTTCTGCGCGGTGGTCCTGAATTCGCGCGGGGCAAGTCAACAAATAGCGACGACAATACCGTACCGGGCTTGAAAATCAAATATTCTAACTTAAAATATTAATTTAACTATGAAATCTTAATCAATTTTCTTTTTTTTTTAATAACATCAATTCTAATAGACGGTTACCATTGGTAAAAAAATTACTGGAATTCCTTATTGAAGAATTAATTTTTTTTCCATACAAAATCTTTAAAGCGACGTGGTTCTTACAGTTTGAATGACGTCACACCCACCCCCGCCTCTTACCGCTCGGATTCCGCTCGTTTTGGCGGGCTTAATAAAATTCAAACTTTGAGAATTAATTTAACTATGAAAACAAACTTTAAAAAAAAAAAAAAAAATACTCGTATTTAAGTTTGAATGCGAACATTGATAAAAAAAAATAAAAAAAATGGACTCAACTTCCTTATTATGTCTTCGACGACCACGCCATTTTCACGTGGGGCATATAACAACCTCCGTGGCGTAGAACTTGAAACCATCGAGTTTTAATCAAACCTAGAATTGGTTCCGTAATTGTGTAAATATGTATTTACGCCGATTGTCATCTGTACAAACATCCGTGTAAAGTACAGGAGCGTTGCGGACGTTGCGATACTGTCTTTATTGGTTTAAGTTTCAATTTGTTTTTCCTTTGAACCTAACATAAGCATTGCGGCTATCACAAATCTATTATCTACTAAGAGTTCCATTCTCGTATTCTTTTTACTCGTTTACACATTTTTCTGATACTAATTTTTTTCAATTTTGAATCCAATTTGTTCTAGAGTGCGTTTTGGCATTTGATTCAAATTCAACTCTCGACTGATAAAATGTTCAAAATAATATACTCATCGTTGTCGACTGAAATGAATTTCATCCCGAAAGAAATAGACGTAAATAAACCACTCACTTATAGGAAAACTGCTACAAAATTCAATCAATTAAATTAATTCGAATGAATTTTGAACATTTTTCAAATGATCGATCGTTTAAAAATTGACATCTCGTTTACCGCCATCGTTAAATGGGACTTACTTTCATCAATTCCAGGAGGGTTCGGCGTATTGATCGTCTCTTATTATTTACTAGCTGTACCCCGCCACGCGTTGATGTGGCTCAGTCTATCTCTGCAGATAGAGAAAAAATAGCGCGTGTGTTGCTTTTGCGTCCAACAGATGTTTTTCAAAAAAGTCTGTTTTTATGAGTAGCAGGCAATGATGAAATACCCTAAGAGGTCACAGGCGACATATTATATATAATACAGGTATATAAAAAAACGCTTATTCGAATGCAACGTTATGTCAAAATTTCAAAACAATCGGAAAAGAACTTTCTGAGATTTATGATTTTGAACAAACGAAGCTTTTTTATTTATATAGAATAACGTACCAACGAGGCAGTACCTACCATCATAAAATACGCCCGCCCTGTTGCATCTCACGCGCAATATCCCTCACGATAGTGCCATCAGGGATTGAACAGTAGTTCCTGGTACATCCGGGATTTGCTCTATTGATTTTACATGCACCGGGGGTAGAATAGTGCAGGTGGGGTAGGAATCCACCCGCCCGGTCCTACTAAATACCTGCCACCCGTCACCACCCGGTGGCCTTGCTGGGCTATACAGCAGGTGTGAATAATCGCATCGCCGACCTACGGCAACACTTAGTTAGACTGGCTCGTCAATTGATTCAATGAACGTTTTACTGCAACACGTTTTACTGTTGTGGCTTTGGTAATAAATTAATTCCAATCCATTTTTAAAAGCTCTTTTGGTCAACAGTCACATTCACAAGCTTTCATTAAATCTTGTTTTTATACTATGTAGTTTAATTAGTTTCTTATGCAAATCTGCCCAGCGGAAACTGGTGCACGGAGAAAAATGAGTATTGCTGTTATATTAAAAATTATTCTAATCCGGTTAAAAATGGGATTGCAGACTGTTTCCTGATTAACTTTTAGTAAAATCCTCATAATATATAATGACGAAATGCGAAAATGTAATGATTTTTATGAACACGTATTCTTCCAACATTGTGATAGTACATTACTCTTTTACTAAAAGTTTAATAGGAAACCTATCAATTCCTTCGTTAAGGTCCTGCAATCCCGTTTTAACCGGATTACGAATAATTTGAAGAGATTCTTAATATATTATTTTATTTATTGTTTATTTATTATTTATATTTTTAGGAACGATTTATTTATTCTTTTTTGTGTCTATTACAGATTTATTTAGTCTTATTATAATAAACATGTACCTATATAGCCACACCGGCCCAAATTGAAGTTGCGGTGGTTACCTAGAGTAGGATCACATGAATCCAAATCAGATGTCATTCTATTTATCGTAGCCAGTGGTGTGTACTCCAATGACGTCAGAAGTCGTCCAGTAAGACACGGAACGTTTAGACGTGGTTATTTAATCATTTTGTCGGAAAAGCCGTCTTATGGAATTAGAATTTTTAGACCAATCATCATCTGTCTACCCCTGCAGGAAATGGTGTGATGGTCAATTAGTTCTACGTATAATTTTATATAATAAAACTCTCACAGTGGAAGTTTGCTGAACCATAAATAGTTTTACATATACATATAATATGTATTTACCTATTCATAATAATATCGGTATTGTTCTTTGGAATACATACCTTATTCTACAGCGTTCGTTTGACATTCGACACTATATTCAATGTATTATCAACTGGGGAATTTATTTATATTCTTGTCGTTATTAATAAACCAATAAATATGTAATGCTCTCCGCGAGGACAAGCAGCATGTGACGATGTAACACGCGATACTGTTTTATTTGGGTTTGGCGTTGTATTAGCTACCGGGTATTATTATTAGTTTACGGAAAGTTCATGCGACCCAATTAATTTCGACAATCCCAGGAATTAAATAGGTTCGGCAAGAAATATTCTCGCATTCTAATTGACGACTCATTCCCTAGTTTTAATAACCTGGCATTACTGTGATGATTTTGATGTTGCTGTTTTCGAAAATATTTGTTGTCTCTATTTTATTTCATGTGATACCGCTCTAGGGTACCTACTGTCCAGATTCAGATGAACTATGGCATCCACAGTTTGGGGAATTTTGTAAGACTGAATGGAGTGGAAGAGAAAGAAAGTAATATTATGATAATATCGACTCCTGTGGTAAACCAGCAAATTATTACGGCAATTTCTTGCCGTCAAGATTTCCGTATTGTCGGTCAAGTCGGCACGTTCCTGTTTCTAGATTGAAATCGAATAACGAAACGCATAAGAAGAGAATAGTCACAACGAATATGTGCGAATGAATCAACTATGAGTGCGATAACATCATTCATAGCTAAATGGAACGGAACGCATTAGAAAGAGATAACCACTCAATTAATATACGTACGGGGTAAACAGCTATATTATTATGAACGCCCCTCGTTTCTGTGCGCGTTCCTCGCGACACCAGTTGCGGCCCACTGACGGGCGAGCGTGTCCGCGGCAAGCATGACGTCAAAGACGAGTGACAAGCATTTTTGTATGAATGTCTGCCAGATCAATCGCTTGACGTCATGCCCAGATTGCTCGCCGTGGACATGCTCGCTCGTCAGTGGGCCGCTTTTCCACTACTCGACGAACAAACAGGGTAGTATAATACGACGTACGTACTGTCACTAGGTTGTCCTTCATCCTCTTATGTGTTTCTGCATTCGCTATTTCACTTTATTTTATTTGACGTTTAAGGTTTTCGGGCAGCAAAAATCATTGTGAATAATTGCATTTATTGAAATAATAAGTGTACATGCGAATGGAAAGATACTCTATCTAATTTTGTTTTTTCTTAAAAATTATTTGTGCACATCCCAAAAGCACAGGAAAGAATTTTTTTCACAAAAAAGAGCAAATAGCGACATGTTTGTAGCAGTCGGTGACAGCTGTCTGACCGACGGGCTTATGTGCGAAACTCATAAGGCAGTAAATCGCAAGTTTGTTCACTAGACCTAGTTCAGTGAAATCACACGCGTTGTCTCAGTAACAGTGGCGGTTCGTGGTCTTTTTAACAGGGGGTTCAGAAATTCAAGAGAAGATAAACATATCTAATTAAAATTTACTTACTGTTGTCCTTCGTCAAATAGTCGAATACGGCAGCAGTCACACAACTTAAATAAAGTTAGTGGGAGGGGTACCTACATATTATTGTTTTTAAATCACTTTACACTAGACACAATTATTAGATAATGAGATAAGTTTTATAGGAATTAAATTGTTTAATGTTTTTATAGCACTCAATGTAGGTATGTTGCTAATTATTATTGTTTTTTCGAGAAGAATAATTTCGTAGAATATATAATAGATATTTTAAAACATAAAAAAACAAATAAAGGTGGCACGAAATAAATTTAGTTTTTTTTCACTTATACAAAAAATCCATGCGCCGACTTTTTGCATTTGAAAACACTTCAATTACGCGGGTATTAAAATCAGGTATAGAGGTTATCAGTTCCTTCTCTATACTAATCATACACAGGGCATTTAAACGGTCTTGAGTCATTGTATTTCTAGAAAATGTCTTTACTTTGCTGAGTGTGGAAAAGCAGCGCTCACTTTCAACCGATGTCATTGGTATCGTGCAAATGATTTTGAGTAATGTAAGAGTTTCACTGAAAATGGACTGTAAAGAGCATTCTACAAGATATTGCAGTATTGAGAGGGCTCCATCGGCACCGTACAGTTCTTCGCGACCATATAAAACAATCAGTTCGTTTTTCAATTTGACATTTTCGAGGAAATTGTAGGTTTTCACTGTCTGCGTAAAATCTGATTCAGGAAATTTTTTATTGTAGTTCCCGACAAGTGTTCTTTCATAGAATGATCGATTTCGGCTATGAAATCCACCAGAGCCCGGTAGATCCCCGGATTTACCGATTCCGAAGACTCATCGTGTCCTCGGAGTGCAATTTGAAAAGCCCCACAAAATTTAACACAATCGATTAGTCGCGATAGAATGTGCCTGTTTTTATCAACTTGTATGTTAAATTCTCTTATCGATCTTCGATAAGCAGAATCCAATTTCTAGCGTATATCGAGCCTGCTAATGGATGCCAATTGCACTTCATTCAGCAAATGGATTTGGGACGCCGAGTGTTTTTTAATTTTTGATGTTAAATGCGAAAGATCGTTTACTCCAATTTTACACCACGATGGGTCGCCTCCAAAAACTAAACAGGGGAAGCAAAATAACCGATTGGTTTCCTCGCAACCACATAACCAAGTACACCTCGCGTACCACTCACGTTTAAAAACTCGAGTGAATTTCTCGGTTTTCGCGGCACAAACCTGGTTTAATGAGAGGTCAGGACGCGGAGGCCCTTTATTTTTAATTTCCAACCTTTTTTCATAAGTATTGGCATTATTTTTTATATAGACAACACTGTATTCCGCCATTGTATAAAAAAATTATGACAAAATATTCGCGACAATCAATAAACGCAAACGCATAAATAAACATATACGCAAACGCTTTCAATTTGAAATCCGAAAGAATACTGGAGAAGACAAAACACAAAATTGCATAACTAGCGACTACAATGGGGCGTTTGCCGAAACTTTCGCAAATATAATTAAGGAATATAACTACTTATCTAAAAAAAAAATACGAAAACAGAAATCAAAATCGGTCTACTTCAATAGGTAGTAGATTTACAAATGCCATAAGCAAATGGTTGGAGAAATGCAGAAACAAGAAAACAAAAATATGTACAAAAATGACTACAAAGTTAAATACCATAATATAACATAAAAAATAACACTTAACTTGCATCCCTATGGTTCAAAGGTCAAACGTCGGTCGGTCAGTCCGCGATGTTCTCGGGTTTCTTCGGTTACATTCGTCAATGTTCGGAGGTCACGTGATATCACAACGCGTGTTCGACGCACACACTTTGTGTTAATTTTGCAAAGAAATACCAAATTTTGTATATATCACCGTCATAGGGTCTGTACCGGCTAAAATTCTTTTGTATGAAGAGTTTGGCGCGGATTTCAACTCGCACAAACATGGAATAGGTATCGTATTTTTCGGTGGCGCGGGTTTTGAAGGCGAAATTTTAATAGCGTGCTATCTATAATGTGCTTATATTATTATAAAACAAGTTTGTTTTATTTTCTCATCTTTTTAATGGGGGTTCGCCGCACAAACGCACTTTAGAGAAAACCGCCACTGCTCAGTAACCTATCTTTCCTGGGTTAATCTACCCTTTAAATTGATCTAAGATTATTTTGGAGGTTTTGCCTCCAAGTTTATACACGATTGGTGGAGTTATTGCAGCAGATCATCGATGTTTGTATACCTCTAGGCAGGAGCTCGTTTTTTGTGTTGTGAATTTAATACATTGCGGCAACATTGACGGCCAATACCTTGCCCGGCAAGACAATTGTTCGGCAATAGGCATTTTTTTCTTGCTCGCTTGCCAGCACCTTTATAATAACATGGTTCCATCTGACAAAGCAATGTTTTGGAATAATTAACTACCTTCCTCTCTCTAAAGACAGTTATACCAAATGATTACTGTGTCAAATCTACGAATAATTTAGTAATTCGAGTCAATTGGTAAATTTCAAATTGCTGCTAACGTTTCAAATAGTAACCTAAATTTCTATGATGAAATAATCGATATTTTCCAATTGGACCTGTAGAAGGATTCTTATTGGCGTTGTTTTTCATTTCGGGCAATATTCCGTACCTGACTGACAATATTTGTGCTAGATTCTGACAAGAACATTATTGTACATTTCAGTCCTCGATCTCCGTGAATAGCTTGAAAGTGGCTGTGAAACTAACGCTTTGGTATTTTTAGGTGGAACTTCTGGACACATTCTTTGAGGACGGCTCTGCATATGTTTTGGGGCCAGAGGATAAAGACTGCTGGTATTTGTACACGCTGCTGCCTGTCGAAGGTAACCCTTATTATTTTACGTTATGTGAATACCAAGCAAGAGAGACAAACAGACAGACAGACAGACAGACGTACATACATACATACATATATGTATCCATACATACATACATACATACAGACCCACTGTCCAGAGTCATTGGGATTATGGCACTCCCAATTGAGGCATGCAAAAATGGGAAATTAATTAATGTTAATATATTTTGAATTTTGAAAAAATCGATCATTTCGAAATGTATACCCATCACTCTTGCATGGATTCCGGAAATCCCATTCTTCATTATCAGGGCTGCCAATTCGTGGGGAATTCCCAAAATTGCGGGAAATTTCTAAGAATTTAAACTGATTGGGTATTTTGTGGGGGAAATCCTTGGTGTGGGGAAAAGGGGGGGATTCCACAATATAAGAACTGAAGTAACCAATACCGATTAAAAGGACATTTCTTGATTATCCAACTATATTGAAAACAATATTTACAATAAATTACAAGTCGGAGAATGATTCCTTTTGCAGCAATTTTTCAAACAAATTTCTATTTTTTAAGCCTAAACGAATGAGAAAATCCGAAAATGACTGAATAATTCAAAATAACTGCTAATTTCAACAGAATTTAGTTTCATTTTGTATGTAAATGAACTTGTGGAGTATTGTTAAAATTACAGCATTTATTTGGGGTATTTTAGAACTTATTCATGACTAATCGTGATTATAATCAGAGATGTGCAAAATGGGTACCCAAAACCATTTCAAATGCAAAATACCTATTTTCAAAATGCATTGAAAATGAAAAATGGTTTCTCAGGTCAAAAAATCAAAATAATTATAGAATTTTTAAACAATTTTGGCATTTAATAATGGACATCAATGTAGAACAAACATATTACATGATGGTAAATCCAAAAACACCACGACTACAGATTATGAAACCACAAAAAATTTGCGCGGGACTAATGTTGCCAACGTAAAAACATAGAAACTGCTATCTAACATTTAATATTACAGCGTCATGGCCCCATGTTCAGTATTTGAATCAGTATTTTTTGTAATGTATCACTCAATTGCCAGGGCTCCTACCAGGGAGCAACTTGACAAATGTAAATTATCTCTCATAGCGAGGTTGAGGACCGACTGATATTTGGGGCTTATGAAAAAAAGATGAGTGGAGAAAGTAGGAAGAATGTTGCAAAAAAGCATTTAAAATGGAAAATGCATTGAGAAAAGCATTTAAAATGCAAAATGGAAAATACCCATTTTGCATTTCCATTTGAAATGGATTTATTTGAAATAAAGCACATCTCTGATTATAATACTTATTCCTTCATCGCCTATAGGTAAATAATAATTTAGTATTACATTATTACATATTATTGTATTCCCAGAAGCAATATCAATCAATCATTGCCACGCGTGTTTGTTTGTATTGCGTATTATTACGAAATAAAACATGGTGTCTGCTATCTACTAATTCAGATAATATGCAGTTCCACTAAATGTCTATTACTCCCACTTATGTCAGGTTTTCAGTAGTTTTAGACTACATTTCCAATATTTGTACAACAAACATTATGATGTCAACATTGTGTAAGGTTTAAATTTAGACCTAATCATTTGTTGTACAATATGTATCAATTAATCAACATTGAACCTGAGGTGAGTGTTCCTATTAGTTTTAAAAACTCAATAATGCTTTATCTTGTGTTGTATTATTACTGTCGCGACGACACGTTTATTTTAATCAATGCAGCGGAATAATAAGAAGGAACATAATATAATATTTGGATCAATGCATTTTCTGTTCAATGACACTTGAATAATGGAATTGACAGAATAATTTGTATTCATTTGCTCCCTATTTAAGTCTATTTTTGTTCTAATTTGATAAGATGTCAATAATAATACTTGAGGTCACGTCAAATTGCAATATTCTACACTTTATAAATAAATCTAAATAATTTTATATATCAATTAGAAAATCCTCTGGTTGCTACTCTAGTTCCTTATCCGCTTATTGGTCTCCAACCATCGCTTTGATTTAACAATATGTACTCCTTTGTCCTGCAGGCTTATTCATTGAAGCCTCTATTGGTTTGCGGTCAGCTCACTTTAGCATCCTTGGTAAATGCCCTACCCAGCGCAGTCTCCAAGTATGTAAATACAAGGCTAGTGTATTCATTTCCAATGAAAGCACTATTAAAACACACCTTTGTCTATATTATCCAAGACTATAAGACTAAGTATTCCTCAGGCGTCCCCGACTTCTTCTACAATTCAAACTACTCTCTAAATACTCCTGGCACTAATAAGAAAAAACTTTGAAATTTTCAGCGATATCGGTCCACTACTTTTCGAGTTTTGCGATCACAAACATACACAGGCTGAATTTTTATATATTATTAAGTAGATTAGACCATGATTATCACATTGAACATGAGAAAAGTTTGTTGAAACTTCGAAGACCATTTAAATAAGTTTAATTAGATAAAAATAAAAATATTTGATGATTTTTATAGCGCCGTTTTTGTGAAAAATTATATCAATATTTAGTTCACCACGTCATCTGTTATTTCAGGCACAGTGGGTGCACTGGTGAAGGAAGAAAAGGAGGACCGGGCTCGGCTGGCTCTCTGCGGCCCCGGCACCGCCAAGTCCACTCCGGAGCCCGACCAGACAATGGAGATGCTCATGTCGGACCTGGACCCCGACATCATGGCCATCTTCACCAAGCAGCATTCCAAGGATGCCGCAGAGGCCACGCTGGTATGTGGAAATACATCACTTTTTGATTAATTAATCACCTTTTCACAAATGAATCCACTTGTCAGCAATTGATCACCATTTCAACAATCAAACAAATTCTTCTTGGTGCTGTGTTGGATTTCTACGGAGTTCCAACTTCTGCCTATCAGTGTTTAATATACTAATAATCTAAATAAGCTAAGCTCTTAGACCCCGATTGAAAATTACCTCATTAATTAAAAATAAAAATTTCGGTGGTGTGTCTCCGCTTAACTCAAGTTCAATGAACTCTACAACTGGGATTTGCTTTGATTTTCAAAATTGGAACTGATTGTGGGAACGATTCAGACAAGCGAAAAGTAGGTAACAAAATTAATTAATATTTCTATATTTGAAATTCTGTATTTTTTGCTTAAGGCGATGCACTACGTCGTGTAATATTTTAAATTGAGCCGCTATCAATAACAACCCTTACGTAGATGGCGATAAGGTTTAAATTCCCGCTTAACACCATCCGCCTGTTTTGAATTATGCAAGAAAAAAACATGACCAAAAAGTGCCTTATATTTTATTTTGTGGATGTTCAGGCATAAATATTTAATTTTTTTTCGATCATTTTATAAATAACTTAATTCGCCACATTATACAATAAAATCATAACCGAAAATGGGTTCGTAAGTAGGAGATTTTGAACTTTAAAGCAGTTTTCATAGGCCTTATACATTATTTTTTTCTTTGTTTATAAAAAGACTTATTTAAAAAATACTCGATTATTTCAAAGGCCAAGATGTATTCTACTCGCAGTATTTAATTAAAGCATCTGAAACATTTCTAGGCGACCAAATTTTCTAACCAAAAACACATGATTTTGCATTACTACGTATGGCATCGCCTTAAATGTTTGGAAAGTGTCACAATTTTTCAAGTTTGAGGCAAATATTTTTTTTAATGAATACTTTAGCTTACCCAAATCCTAGAATTATAATATCTCGTGATATTTCACAGGTCTGGCTGTCTTACATAAAATCCAGCTTACAGATGTTATTCTACAGGACACCCAAAGGCTTCGGGGCCTCTTCTATAAGTGTAACCTGTGGGCCAAAGTGAATTATACTTCCGCCACTGGGTATGAAGGTTAATTAGTTAGCTCTTCCATGATTGTTGGCAACCATCCTGCAGAGCGCCTACTGATCATATCTTGAACGCCTTAAACCTAACCTAACCATTGTATTGTTCTTTTAAAACCACATGTTTTTACACAAGTGCCGATGGGTAATTTGTATCTATTTCCTGTTTAGAGCAACAAGAATAAAAATTTAGTTTGTCAATTTCTGAATATAATGTGCACAGTAAAGTTCCTTCATAACAACATCGTAGTGACAATAAATTATTGTATTATAAGGTAATGACCTAACGATAAGTTCCCAACCGGTCGATGGCGGAGAAAAATTTGGTCGATCCCAATAATTACGAATGTGAATTTGGAAAATAATTATAATTTCCTTATTTTAAACTTACAGCCATGATGAAAATATTTATATTCTGATTGCCGGACAAACTTCTTTTGCTAGATTTGTGCGATCTGTATGAAGCGGTTTAATGTACAAAGTTTTGAAAAACAACAAAGGGCAACGGCAAAAATTCTTGTAGGTTTGTTTTTAGAAGTCGATCCCCATGAAAATTAAGATAAACAGTAGCTCTCAACCCTTTAGAAGTTGGGTTAATATAACAATGTGTATTTTGGGAGGCGGGTTTGGGCACCGACGCCTCGGGAACCATCTATTGGATAACCAATACCTCTGCCATAGGTCACCCCAAGTGGCTCGCTACATTTTTCTCTCATACCTTTTTCCTTCCCAGAACTTCCTCTCCTTACTTGAAAAGACCCTCCACACAGCATCCCCAAAGATGACAGACATAATGTTTAAAAAAAAAAAATAATAATTTAATATAGTGGAATAATACAGGGTGTCCGGGGGTAAAGTGCACTAACTTCGAGAGGTGACATGATGATAGAAGTAAAAAAGTTAATTAACTTTATTCGAAATTCTAATGTTTTTTTCCGTACAAACAATTCAACGTTTTCACTACTTTAAAATGAATTTCTAAAAAAAGTTTTTTTTTTTTTTACTACGTCTTCACACTGATTGTTTTATTTTACAGCCATCATTTTCCCATGGATTCACATGAATTTATGTTTTTCCTTAGAAATCTGGAATTGAGAAGATTATTCCAGGGATGAAGATCGATGATTTCTTATTCGAGCCTTGCGGCTACTCGATGAATGGAGTTACCCGAGATGTAAGTTCAAAGTTCATTTATTATTTATATCCATTATCATTGAGAGAAATGTCAATAGGTAATTAAAGGAAAATTGTCAAAATGGTTATTTGAGTTCACAAGAAATTTTAAAATTAGTATATGTTGATTATAATTATTGATTCTCGATGAATACAGTTAGGTTGATAATGAAGATTTTGCAATAATTCTCTTGCAAATACGAACATTGTATGTATATCTGCTTTCCCCAAAGGAAAAATGCAAATCATTATCATACCTCACTCGTATTTAAGAAATAAAACATTGTTGCCATGGGAATTTTAAAAGCGCTCATCTTATCACCAGTCGAACGATGGCTACCCATATTTAGGCCTAAATTTTGGTAGACGAGTTTTCTAATTAATTTTTAAATTTCCGCTAACATCTCAATTATAAAATCTACAAAAAAATATGAGACAAACAATGAAATATAGGTGGATTTATTGGCTGTAGACCACATTAAGCAGCTTATGTTTCCTTATTAATATTCGAAGGAATCATTTTTTTAATGAACGCTGCCGAATATCCATCGCCCAAGGCAGTAAATACCCAACTATTGTATTGTATTTGAGTTCTTTGTTATCGTTGTGAAAAAAATACAGTTAAAAACGAACAATCCACAATGTAAGATTTTTTACATTTCACGCAAGAATAAAATTGGCTTGAGTTCAAGCAATATTGTCTCCTGTGTTTATAATATAAGTTTCAAACTACTTTATCCCACATATACACAAATAATTTTTATATAAACACTTAATATTCCATCTATTCTAACCTTTCATTTTATTTTCTTTTTAATGCCTTGATCCATAAAGGGACAGCCTGATTTGCCAAATGTGAGTAGAAATATTTGGTTTGTCTTCCTGTGTTTTAAGGGAGTGCACTTGTGATTGTGTTACCTAATAGAATTGTACATTATTATTTTCTGTCTTGGTAACTGATAAATCGTTTATTAGAATGTGTTTTTAATTTGATCACATTCAATTTAAATATTAATAGTTAAACCTATCAAAACCTTGTATTTAATAATGAAGAAATTGTTATCAGCCTCGACAAAACATATTAAATAGGTACTTCTTAAATACACGTCATCCCGTGTCTCTAAACATATTTCTCTAAGTATTTGATTTAGTTTCTAATCTTTGTATTTATTATTATAACCTTTGGGCTTACTTTTAATTTACATTTTAATATTAACAAAACTACTCTCCAATTACTAAGAATTTGTATAAACATTCATTCTTGGAATTCATTATTTGTGGGTTATTAATCTGTGTTACTATGCGAGAGATACTAACAGAAGTTATTGCTCCTTATCATATTTTCAATATTAAAGTCACTAATTACCCTAAGTTTATGCTGTAAGCTGTATGTAAGAAATCTTTAAACATAGTGCTGCAGTTGTATCAGTTCACACTGTCACAGGATTAGCGGGACCTCTCTACACGGCCTAACTAAAACAATATAATATCAATGATTTACTTAACAGCACAGGTCTCTGCATATTGACTGTTATATTTCTTAAAGATGTTGTCAGAAAGTCGGAGAATTAATGTAAATTTCCCCTTCTCAATAAAATAAAAATAAATGGGATATTTATGAACATATCCGATAACTATAAACATTTTTACAAATATACATGTAATTTTTTAAATATTAAAATTTTAAGCATTAATATATTTTTTAAATGGCTCACCTTAAGTTTTTTCATCTACACTCTCAATTAAAATTACTGATAAAGAAAAAAAGACGTATTTTATTAGACAAATGAGTTATAAATATTATTGCCACGTCGCTTTTTTGTCGTTTCATATAAAAATAATTAATAAGATATACACAAGTTTCATAAATTTTTCTCATGTTGCGGTAGGAACCTTTGGTTTTATAAAGGTGTACATTTTAATTCTTCTGTGTTAGATTTTAATATAAAGCATGGTGTTTTCTCTTTCTTCGTTTAGATCATATTTCTAACCATGACAGTAAGGGAGATAACGATTTCTATGAGATAACGTGAGCTGTTCCGACAAGCGAACAAATTGACTCTACGGGTAAATAAGCTGTTTGTTTGCAAAACCGAACAAATTAGCCTGAGGAGTTAACTGTCCTCAGAGTTAAGATATTATCTAAAGATGTACCTCACGTAATACCACACAAAGTAGTTATTGTATCGCAGCCGATGTTCCAGTATTAATAGTCCAACTTGTCTGTTCCAGGGCTGTTACATGACCATCCACATAACTCCTGAACCGGAGTACTCGTATGTCTCCTTCGAGAGCAACATTCCAGCGGAGAGCTACGAAGAGGTCATCACTCGTGTCATTGACACATTCCGTCCAGGGAAATTTGTCCTCACTGTGTTTGCTAGCGAGGTAACTTAATATTTGAGACAGATTCTAAGTAACAAATACCTAACTCAAACTCACTCTTTGTAAAATAATATTTAAAAGGCAGAGAGAGCATTGGGGCATTTTCACAAACTATGAATACTGTTAAAAATATGTGCTAAATTTTAAGTTTATATTTTTCTGATTCTGATCATTGTACAAAAAATGTGTAATTTTAATGTTTTTATTCATTATTACTGATTTAAAAAATTACATATTCCAAAACGGTTCCAACTGGCTACATAGAAAACGCTGCTCGCTGTTAAGACGGCTGTCACGGACGTTGCCTGGCGTGAAATCAACACCGCCAAATTCACTAATAAAAATGAACATTTTGGTATGGCGGAAAATCGAAAATGGCCCATTTTAAACCATTAAAGAAAATTTATTAAATAATTAAATAAAATGAAAATATCTTAATTAATTCACTTGTAAAAATTAACATTTCGGTATGGCGGCAAATCAAAATAGCCCATTTTAAATTATAGAAAATTTATTAAATAAAATACCTTCATTTCCGTAATTTTTTGTTGTCTATTATTGCAACATTTTAGGTTGTATTATATTAAAATGTCCTTAAGGTTTAATTTAGATTCTCTTATTGCTGCACTTTGTTTTGCAGGAATCTTCAGTGGCCGACGCTCCGCGTGAGCTGAAGAAGCTGTCCTCATTTGGGTGTTACGAGCAAAAAGATGCTCAGTACTGTCGTTTCTCAGGCTACGACCTGCACTACGCCCTGTACTGCAAGTTCCCCAGCTGAGGGTCGTGGGGCAGCGGAGCAACCGGCCTTCTGACCCCTCTCCCGACCTGCGCTTTTACCCCCCTCCCCTTCCCTCACTTCTCCCTCTTCACCGTCCAATGCAACTCCCTTCCGGAGGAGATGGACCCCAAGTCTTGCCAATATCTAAAAATGGTCGTCGGCAACGGTTGCTATTTATTTTATTTTATGTTTATTAGTGGTAAGAAAGCTGATACAAAACAGAATGATACGCTGGTTTCAAATGTACTTATGAATGGAAATGCCTTTGACGATTGGAAGAATGATAAATGTGGTGCTAAGCCGACATCTCACGAGCTTCTGTTCCGAGCTCATTGCTCGACGGCAATCAAGAGCTTTGAATCGTCAGAAACTGACATACGTCTCCATTATTTGTGTAAAGAGAATGAAATGACAGACAAATTGTTGAAAAATATTTCCTCCTCAGGTACGGTTGGATCAGTGAACTTGGTGATCCTGCAGGTGTTTGTCAGCAGAATGATACTGCTGTCTGTTTGCTTGCTTCTTTCCTGTTTGGTCAGCTTTTCGCCGCTAGTCTTGTTTTCTAGGTGGCGTAATAAAATATCATGAGGAATGTTTTAAAGTGCGATCATTCAATGTTGGTATGAACAACTAGAAGATTCTTGTTTGGAGAAACTTGATTGCGGGCAGAGTCCTTACTGCTCTTCATTCCATGTCACCCATTTCACCAACATTGACAATTGCGCTGTAGTTTTTGAAGGAATGTTTTCTTTTGCAAATAATTTATCCCTGCGGATAAAATTTGGCGAGCACAAAGATCGAGGATTGAAGGTTGCAGCCTTAGAAGATGGTATCGGATCGAGAGAGTGGTATGAATGCCTTAGTAGAAAAGTGTTTTTTCCTTCTTAAGAAATGAAATTTGTAACAGAAATTTATGACAGTTAATTATGGAAGTTTTTTATTAATTTTATATTCTATCTATTCTATTATAGCATTCATACAAGGTGTGTTATCAGTAGATGTCTCCAAAAAAAAAAAAATAGTACGAAACACATATTTAATGAAAAAGCATTTACAAAAAAAAATGAAGGGTAAATCTCGATTATATTATTATTGTTAATCATAATAAATAATATATTTCCGTTTGTTTGTGCCGGGTTTGGGCCCTCAGCCCGGGTTTCGGCAGAAACATGAACGGGTCCAATACTCTTAATTAGTTTTTAATCATCGTTGCTCCAAAATACGTTCAACATTCAGATTTTAACTTGTATTCTTCTCTCTAACTGGTATAAAATTTTTGTCAATATCACATGAATGAAATCATCAAATGATGATGCAAATTTATGTAAAATCTATTCTACCAGAAGCAATGTTTTGTCTGGTGCAACGATGAAATGTTTAATATTATAAATAAATTCCACTTGATGCAATTTGTAAAAGAGGTATACATATTTGTGTAATATGAAGTTGGCAGCAGTGTGGTAAACTAACCGCACTGTTATCGGTGATTAAAAAGTTCCATTCCAGTCAGTGTGATTTAGAATTTTAATTAATCTATTATGTGTTATTATAAAAATATTTTAATCAACTTAAAAAGTATACATTCAATTTATTGCAACATAGTTTAACCCTCACTACTGCATGTGGAAGCAGACCCCAGTCTGTTATCTCTCGGCGTGTGAGCATGAAGCGTGTCATCATCGCTATAATTGATGGTAGAGAATAGTAAATCTAAATGTCTATTTACCATATTAAAACATTGATAACTATTGGGATTTAATAAATATCTACAAACAACTTGTGCCTTATTATTTCAAAACCTTCCATTATAATATAAAATTGGCTTAACATTCCAATGCAAATTGCCCGACCAAATAAGGGCCGGCGCCTGGCGCTAGTGAAAACTTCAAAGGCGCTCGCTGTATTAGATATTACCAGCGAATTGAGTCCTTGGTGCCTTAGCAAGTCGGAGCAGACCGCTTTAATTGTGCCTGCACAGGGCCAGCCCTATTCACGAGGTAGAAATTGTTCACTGAATGTTTGCAAGCTGCAGTCTCCAGAGCGAAGATTTTCCTGATGATATCCAACCTCTGATATTAGAGGGCACCAGGAGAAAAGGAACTTCTTCATCACCATTCAACGCCCCAATCGTTAATGCATTTATTAAATCAAGGAGATTCCCATGACAAAATTCTTTCATAAATATCTCTGCCATTATACTTGACTATTGGGTTGTGTTTGACCTTGGCAGCTGCCGGTAGAATTGGCTTGTCTATCTTGACTTTATCTTCATAGAAGTCATCCAAGTTGGGCTCAATATCTTTGCTCATCTTGGAGATGTAGCTGGGAATCGGAGTCTTCTTACGAATTCTAGGTGATATATCAGAGTCACTGATGTTCAGAGCAACGAGATCCTTGTAAATCTTTTCATTGAAATGAAAATTCAACTGCTTTGATATCTGAAATAAAATATTTCACATTATACAAATCCATTTGGATTAAACAAATTAATACGCAGATATTGCATATCCTTGGGGTATTTTGGTACTTCAAAATTGTCCATTTTCTACATGCTGCAGAATCAGGGCCAGCCAATAGGAGCAGTTCGCTCCGGGTGCCAAGCTTGAGGTTTTTGCCAGCGCCAGGCGCTGTTCGGATTAGGGCCGGCCATGTACCGAATATAGATTTCCTGATGCTAATAATACACAAATATTTTTAAAAGATGGTACTTTTATAATGATTGGTTTCACTCCCTTCCGCGGTATTAGGACTAGGTAACCAGTACCTGTCTGCTTTCATCAGAAAAAAATATGATAAGAAATAATGATGAAGTTGCCAAATACTGCTTCACGCTTTACACACAAACTTTTAAAAAATAACACCTGGTTTCAACTTGATTACTGCAAGAAACAACGATTTATGTCTGGGGAGATTCAATTTGGAAAGTCTATGTGTGAAGATGGTAAAAGATGCAAAAGTTCCATGAAATAAGCATACATTATTTAAATAATCCAAACTAATAACTTATTTGTGTATGTTTTTCCATCTCCCCCGACTTAAATAGTTGTTTCCAGTAGTAAGTTGAAATCAAGTGTTATTTTTTTTATTGCGAGTGTGAAGCGGAATTCGGAAACGTTACCGAAATAATTAAATAGGTACCTCTTTTTCAGCCACGATTTTGCTGGGACCTTCCAGGACATTTAAATCATCACATTTCTTATGAACCATTTGCTCTACTTTCCTTATTTGCTTCAGGATCGCTTTGGAAGAATGGAGTCCGGGATCTGCATAATCTTTGTCAGAATATTTCATCTGAAGCTTTTCAGTGGATTTTCTATTTCCTGTTGGAGCTGAACCGGTCGTGAAATTGGATCGAGAACCCTCAGAACAAGACGATTTTTTTGTAACTTGTTGACAGGTGCGTTCTGTGTTTCGAACTAAAACTTTTTTGCTTTTTAAACTTTCCTTAAACGACATGTTTCACTTTTACACTTTGATATGGATTATAAAATTAAGGTTTGTTTAAAATTATTGTTAGAATCATCTAAGGAAACTAGTGCAGTTTTGGGGTGACGCCGTAACAAGATACATTCAAACAGAATGTTGACTGACGTTGACAAAACAGTTTATGACTGTTTACGACGTTCAGCATTTCATTAGCTTGAAATGGTTTGAAACATAAATAATAAACCATTCACGTTTGAACATAAATAAACCCGTTTGAATTTAAAATTCTGACAGTTTAATCAGTGTATTGCCAGTATTGTTAAAAAAATATGGAACTACTGGAAGTTACCTACCTCGGGACAAATATTATACATACCACGTCGCTTGCTACTACTCGGCTACTGGCAACACTTGTCACTAGAGGCAGTTTGACAGATTGATAAGCTGAAGGGAGCTCGTGTAAATTTTGTACTAATGTTTCTCGGCATACGTTGATTTATTTATGCTGTAGTTGTGATACAGAAACAGCAATATACATGGTTTTTTCCCATTAGTTTTGTGAAAATTATGACAATTGTCATAATGGCTACTAAGAAGATATTCAATGTTTGTACCTCTTGGTTTTGTGTCACATCAACTGTATTTATGAATGTTTCTTACTGTGTTTGACATATTTTGACTATTAATTTTCATTTGCAGAATCCGAACAAAATTGCAGTTGAAACTTTGGAGTTATCTGTCAATAATGATGGTGTCGTCAGATCGGTGCGGGCCATTGTAAGTAAACATAATATAGTTTCCTGTCAATAATAATCAATTATTTTGATATTGATACAGTTCTGTCAACCTTCACCCTAAACTCAAACAATATGTTCATACCAGGGGGCCTACTCTGTATCTTTCAGGTTAACAAACCAGCAAGTTCGTGGTTTAACCTTTCCTTGCCAGTGCTGTCAATTATTAAAATATCTCTTTATATATACCAACCACGGTGTTCATATTTTAGAAATTCCTCCGTAATTACAATATTTAAATATTTACCGAGTGTATAGCACCAGAGAACAAGGAAGAAAACCGTAAGGGGAGGGTTAATACGGTTTTGTGACGTGGCTAAACCGGCCGCACGGACGTTTTGAAAGATACTGAGTAGGCCCCCTGAAACCAATGAAATGTCATTTGTAACTTTTTTCGGAAAGGATTTTGGCCTTTTTATAGTGCCGAGTTGTAATTTTTAAGTATTTTGCTCTCAGGATCCTGTTTGGGTGACGAAGCGGGATCTGGCGGTATTCAGCCCGGCCCCCAGTGGCCCCACGGTTGCAATCGGAGAGCTAAAGGCCTGGCAGGAGAACACACAATGCTTCCTAGATGATCTCAAGTGGCTGCTCACCCTGGAGTACCATAAGTAAGCCAATGTCTCATCTTTATCGAAATAATTTCACTCTCTTTCCTCGCTTGCCACAAAGATAAATTTTTTTATTATTTTAATATAGATCATATGGGTTAAATACATACATATTCTGCAAAATATAATATTTAGGTTCATAATTGGTCATGTATACCTTATCAGAAAAGAGGAGCTCTTGTGCCTGATAAGGGAGCTACGATTCTTACTTAGATTCTATGTTATAATATTATGTTATGTGTAAAACTATAATAATAATATATATATATATATTTTTCTACTATAAATTTTTTTGGAAAAAAAGTTTGATTTTATTTATTTGTTCTTGTTGGTTCGTAATACTTAAATTGAACAACTTCTTTATCGAATATGAATTTCTACCACAAAATGTTTTAAAAAGCATATTTTTCCTTAATTCATGTCTCGTTCAAAGGCTATTATGAATGACTGACTTTACTGGATTACAGAGACTGTGCTGTAATTGATTTAAAAGATCTTCTAACTTATAGATTTTTTTCAGCTTTATACTTATTTCCTTAATTAAAATGTAAATATTATGTTAATTTCAGATTTTGGTCTCACATAGTGTACTACCCCCCGTGTATGGACATGGTGGTCTCCTTCCTGCAGGAAGCCTACCCACCTTACCTGCCCCCACACCCTGACAATGCAGTCATGGACTTGTACAGTGAGGCGTATAAAAAAGTTCTTACAATCTTCAGTCGACTCGTCACTAATAAAGAATCTGAGGTACATGTCTTTTTAAGATCTTTTTCTATGGTTGAAATAAGAATAGTTTCGACTACCGGGAAGTCAAGCACTCGCCAAATACAGATCTCCCTCGCGTGCCGGCTGTAAAATGGTATTTAGGACGCCATGCTATTAGCTATTCACTGTTTGACAAAATTATATTTTTGTAAATTGTACTGTCCCACCAGATAATTAATGTGTTTATGCATTAATTATCTGGTGGGAAAGTACAATTTACAAAAATGTACTGTCCCACCAGATAATTAATGTATGTATGTATTTATTATCTGGTGGGACAGTACAATTTACAAAAATGTACTGTCCCACCAGATAATTAATGTGTTTATTTATGTATTTATCAATATTTAATGTTTATTGCAAAGTAGTTTTCTTGTAATAGCTACTTATGTTCATAGAAATCATTTGTATGAGTGAGAAAAAAAGACTCCTTTGTATGCCCTAAATGTACAGGTGGTCATAAAAGTGACGAATGCACGGCTATTAGAGGAACAGAAAAGTGTAATAATTGTATCAATACTAAAAACAAGTTAACCTGTCCGGTAGTGAGTTTCTGGAAAGAAAACAGTACCGCTGGAGGGAGTTTTTTCAATAATCAAAATTTAGAAAAAATGAAATGCCACCTCGTAGAGTATAAAAAAAAATAAAATTTTTACCTAGAAACTAGCACGAAAAAACAAATACTAAGCTATTTAGAAGGAAAAAATAAAAACAGTTTTGCAGAAATCGTCAACCATCGAAAACGGAGTAGATTTTTGTTTTTACTTAATAAAAATCATATTCACTTACCACAATTTGAATGATGCCAAGGGGATCAAGGGGGGAAGAACAACTTTTTTCACACACTTACATATACGTATTATTATATACACGAACACTATTGTATTTTCATTATAAAAATTCAACAAAGTTATATACATACACAATGTATATTTTGACCGGTCGGTGGCCGAGTTGACATCGCGTTTGGGTCCCACCCAGGCGTAGTGTGTTCAATTCCTCGGCTGGCTAAGTCCTCCATCACAACACAAGCAACATTTTCAGCTTACTGTGGTGGTAGTAGGAGATTTTCAAATATTGTCAGGTTATTCGTAACCTGGGAATGTTTGTCTTTCTTTTTAAAAAAAAAAAAAAAATATGCAGTCAATAATTAATAATAATTTATCGGTTGCCGTAGTATCATTATCAGAAAAATGAGTAGCTCGGAGCAAAATAAAAAAAACCTATCTTGCGAAAATAATACTTTGAATAAGGGTGTTTCAATTATTGGATTATTTGTTCAGTATTTCTTCAGCGAGTTTTTCCCATTAGTCCCATAAGCATAATCGTGGCTAAAAATGTATATATTTCATCCTCCGTGGTGTCTTTCCACTTCATCATTTTAGACTTCAGAGAAATGTCTAAAGAAATTTTTGCAGCGTATTTATTTGTTGACAATTATTTTTACCATATCAAGTGTGAAGAATAACTCAAAAAAGTATATTTCCAATGAATTTTCACTAACTATATATTTGCTCTTATACCTGAGTTAGTTGAATCGAATTCATGAATAATGGGCGTAAACTTACACTGATCCCATTATTTACGATGATCAACTTTTTTATTTTTGCATGTTGAATAACTAGGGAGAATTTCATCCTCATCAGATGTATCAGATTCTTCGGATGAGCTATCCGAATGTATTGGAAAATCATGAAGATCCTCGTAAACATCTTCATCTTCACTTTCGATTAAAATATAAGCAATGTCTGGTTCATTCAAAGGGTTAACCATTTTTTATAAAAATAAACGTAAAATATATAAATTGAACAAGTTATCAATACGAAACACAAAGTCAAATCACAGTAAAACACTGTCCAAATTATGAATAACCTAAAATAATAAAATGTCAATGTATAATAACAGTATAACGAATAATATTTCAAATATGTAGTTCACAGCACTATGATTAACACTATTGAATTTTGTTCAAACTGTCAAAAACTGTATTCAAACTGAAAACAAACACTATCGGTACAATATATGTAATAAATGTTCAGATCCAAACACGTGAGGTAATTTTTAATGCAAGATGATTAAGTTATTCAGTGTAAAAAAAAAACAAAAACCACAAACTTCACTTCACACAAAACATTAGACATGGGCAGATTCATTCACAATAATGAATCAATTCAGTCTTATTCACCTGGTCAAGTGAACTAATTCATTAATTTAATTCCTTGATTCGTCACTTCATTTTGGGTTTGTACCTAGATTGCTCACATTTAGGAACCCTAAAGAAAGCAATAATGAAGCATTTTTTCGCATTCAAATAAATGTGTTAGTTTTGAAAAAAACATTTTAAATAAACACAAAAAATATCAAATATAGGGATTTATTTTGTACATTGCAGAAGTACATTTATAACTTTACTTAGAAAACCTGTATTTGTAAGCTTTACACTTTATAGCACAGAGTTCTTAAAGCGAGGAGAGCTTTGGAGTAACTTTAGTAAAAAAAGATATGTCGTTCCACAAAATAAACATGTTACAAACTTTTTTATTAATATGTTATTTTACGAACAAAAATAAAAAGTAATTTTACAAGTCACTAATAAAATCGTTGAAATGGGTGCCGCAAAGGACACGGAAGGCGCAGGACGCTGGATCTGGACAGGAATAGTCGGATGTTTATTTTTTAACTGCCATTTTCCATGCAGCCTGTTCCAGCGCTCTAAATTGTGGAGCAATGCATCCCTCCATCTACTTCAGAATAGTGACACCAAAGTTCGCTCCTTTTTCTGGAAGACAGCTTGGCTATTCAATATGTTGCTTTTTCCTATAAAAAACGAAAGTAAAACATCATTAGACGATACCAAAAATAAAAAGTCCCTCGATTTTTCTTTTTTTACATAGAAATGCTGGCAAACTGAATCCCAGAATAAAAATTATTATTATCTTTCTTCCTAAAACTATCTACATATTTACTACAAAAAGTAGGTACCTTAAGATAACCTTTACATAAAAAATATATTATTTTAGGGGCAATGAGATACGTTCTTAAAGCAATTATAAGAACTAAATTATTATTATCCCACTTTTGTATATCCAACCCGGTCACCTGGAATAAGCTTCAACCACATAAATATTATATTTATTTATTTTAATGTTTGTAGGTACTTACCTCAATGGTAATGTTAAATCCATGCGCCAAATAAAAACTGATTGAAAGTCTGTCGAGTGGCATAAAATTCAGTACAAAAATACAGTAATCAAAACAAATTACTTGTTATCATTACACACAATTCGACAGTCAACTGATCTCGTTTTACGTCTACAAGTAGGCAGGTACATAAAAAACATACTTATAAGAACAATAACGTAAATATCGTTTTGTTTCTAAGCGTATTGCATAATTTTCGCATGTGGAAGTTAGAAAAATACAAGAGATACTTTTTACTCGCTTTTTTACTAGAGACTGAGATTGAGCGCTTGTCCGGACAGACTCGGTACATGGGACATAGGATTTGTGTCTACGATGCGTGACGTTACAACTAAATACGGAATAAATTCATTAAAATGTTTATATATATTATTTGTAGAACCTACAGACAAGCCGTCATGTGTGACAGCTTTGTGGGACTGCATAAAACTTGTATCTTTAAATATTTATAATAAATAAAAAATCCTTGACTGGGGACTCGATGAAAAGAGTCTTTTGGATTACGGCGCGGGACGCGGGATACTAGATACGTGATTTAGTGCGACAGGGCACAGTACATACAAACTCCGCGGCGCGCCGCCATAGTACCGTAATAATATTTAATTAGATTTCTATGAAACACTATAATATTTAAATCATTTAAAGTGCACATCATTATTAATTATTACCTTATTATCATGAAATAATTTAACTGTAACATATATAGAAAAAAAATGCCAACGATAAGGAATGAAGATTCAATTCCTTTTGAAAATGAGAATAAGATCGAGTGTGTTACAAGATTGAATTAATTCAATCAATTTTGCCCACCTCTACAAGACATCGCTCGCAATAAAAATGTTGTTTACCACCAACTGCCAGACGGTGACGTCACGGAATATTTAAATTGTGAATAACTCCATTGGTAATATACCTAAATCGCTAAAAACTTTTGCAAGTTATTACAAATTGTCCCTAGATGGCAGTAACTTTTGGTTTTCCGGAAGAAATTCAATAATTAATTAATTTTAGGCGCTACCATACTGGTACGGTCATACTCCTTACGAACTATTTTTGTCTCGCCGTACCTGTACGGTCATACTACCGGACAGGTTAAAGATAAACCTAGATTCAAATCACCCGGCGTGGAGTTTCGAATGTCCAGTATAAAAAAGAATATTGGAATTGGAGATGAAAAAGGTCAATTTTTTATAAAAATCAACCAACTGCAAGGAATCATATATTTAAATATTCAGAGTCTGATATCGAATAATGAAGAAATCTAGACACTTGTAATGTTAACGGCCCTCGCTATTAAATGTTTCTAGCTTGAATTCGAATATCTATCTCGCTGCACCAGCAGCAGGCAGGTGCGTTCCATTCAAAATCAAGACACGCACAGAGCAAAACAAATTATTATTGATTAAAGATATTGTGTTTATGAAAATTATGTTAAAATATATTTTAGAATGTAATGCAATATAACGATAGCTTGATTCATGGAGAAGGTTCTCAGTAACAACATTTAATATAACTTTTTATTTGGAATTTTTGATGAGTTGGATTTGGATGAGATGTATTACTATGTGTACCTTTGTACCCATACATAATACAGTAATACAATTATAAAGAGTGACAAAAGGCTTGGCCTTTGTTCCAGCCTGGTTTCGCAATGCGGCGGGGCAAATTTAATTTAATTTATATGAGTATATCATATTGTAGAAATAAAAAAAAAATTATATAGGTACATATAACGAATCTGTACCTCGTCCAATGTGGATGATACGTTCAGTATCACCCTGGTGAGAGACCATAATTCAGAATTTTAAAGTTGCTTGAGAACGGCGTAGATATGTTTAGTGACTATAACTCTTCTGAATAGCCAGGAACTTTCCAACCCTCCTCTTCCCTATCTCTAAAAATGTGGACTACATACATTAGGAATATAAATGAAATTTCTTCTGAAGACACTTCAATGAAATAAAATGTTTAAATATTGAAGACAATATTAGTGATTTCTAAACGAAAATCTGAAACAGAAAAATCAGAAAAGGAAACGGTCACATCTGGGACTCGAACCCAGGACCCCTGTCTTTCCGGGACAGTGCTCTACCAACTGCGCTAATGGGACCCTATTCTCCTCGGTCACTTTTAACTGTATCATACTTCGAATAAGAACTACTAACATTGTCTTCATTTTTTCACCGCACATTTTTATTGGCAACTATCTTTATGTATGATCGCAAGATTCGACCCGAACTAAATGCAATCCAGACAGCGTCTTTTAGATAAACCTATCTTTTTTTTTATTTAATGTGCGACATCTGTTGACTTTTCTGCAAGTCTAGAATGAATATTTATTTTTCGGAATAACTTTATTGAGTAAATCCTCAAATTGTAATATTTAAATTGATTTCTTCTTAACAATTCCTTCTTACATGTTTTGGTTTTAGCTGAAACCAATTTTACTTTACTTCTTTTCGGTATTATGCACTTTTCTAAATACTCAGGATTTTTAATAGGCATGCAGCAATTATTTCGAGGATCAATTAATTCGGGTAGCATGCAAAAATTGTAAAAGCTTTTCAACCATATTAGTCTGCCAAAATTCGTCATCCTGTAAAATTTTTTCATTTTTATTCTGAGTTCAGTCCATACAACAAACATACAAATATCTTTTTTTGTTATATGTAATTGGCCCTGAACCTGGTAAAACCAATCGTGAGATGTATTTACCAGCATTTCTCCATTTTTGTTAAGTTTCCAAAGGGTTCATTTTTTGGATTTTACTGCTTCATAAATGAGCATGCTGCGTGCTTCGAAAGGACATTTAATTTCAATCACGGTGTCTTCAGAAGAAATTCCATCTGGGGTCGCACCCATATACAGATACTCTTCATCTATGAAAAGATCACACTTTTCTATGGTAATGCTTTCTAGTTCTGCAAGCTCCTTCAGGATATTGTATTCATGTTTTTGTCCGTGTCGAATTGTAGGAATATTTGATAAGGATTGCTGGTACAAAAATGTATTTATGATAGCTTAACGTGGCTACATTATCGATATTTTGACGATTAATAACTTAGATTGTCGTTTGAATCTGACAATTC
The DNA here is from genome assembly GCA_026573805.1 of Hesperophylax magnus. NCBI lineage: Eukaryota > Metazoa > Arthropoda > Insecta > Trichoptera > Limnephilidae > Hesperophylax > Hesperophylax magnus. The sequence continues at coordinate 583,138 of JAIUSX010000243.1, forward strand.
ATGATTCTCCATACAACGATTAAGATCGCTAGTAAGGAAGGCCCTCAAGCGAGACTCACATAACATACGATATTGAAGACAGTGAAGTTACTTTTCAAGGATATACAACAATACGCCGTGATTCCTACAGTAGACACACAGGGGGAGCAATAATAATTATTAAAAAAGACATATTATCTGAAGTTATTTCTAACACACAATACGAAAAGAACTGCTGGATACTAGCGATCAGGATAACTTCTGGATGTAAGAAAGGAGTAATTTACCATTCTCCAAATGCAAGTACCAAAGACTTTCTATCATTTATAGAGAACTGGTGCACCCAAAATCTCGAAGAAGAAGAAGATAATATCGTAACTGGTGACTTTAATATAAATTTAAAAAATTTGAAGAATACGTATACTAAAAGACTGAAAAAAATTATCCAAGCATCGGGAATGAAACAACTTGTTAAAAGTGAGACACGAATAACAGATAAATCCAGGACGTTAATTGACCTTGTCATATCCAACAGATTAGATTTGAATGTAAAAGTTCTAGATTTGCCAAAAATAACCGACCATAACCTTATCCACATTACAGATAACACAAAAAGAACTAGTACGAAAACCAGCAAATTAATAAAATAAAGAAATTATAAAAAATATATAACAACCTCGGTGTTCCGCAAGGGTCGGTATTAGGTCCAATTCTATTAATTATTTACATAAATGATATAATTAAAACCATAAAACATTGCAAAATTAGATTATTTGCAGACAATACATTAATCTATATTTCATGTGAAGAGTATATTGATGCAATCAACAAATTAAATGAAGACCTACAAAATATGTATAGTGAAATGGCTGAAATGAAACAAATTAAAACTATATGTAAACAAAACAAAATATATGGAAATAGGCAACAAAACGCATAACACATAAGTAGAGAGGGCAAAATTTAGCAAAATTTTCAGATTTTTTAGCATTAACAATTGGAAATTTAGCGTTTTATAGCATTTTGAGGCATAACTTAGTGTTTTGTAGCAAAATAGAAAAAATCTATTTCCTGAATGTTTTTAGCGCATATTTTAAGTATTTTTGGTAAAATATATGTTTAACCTTCATTTGCATGTGAAAGATTATAAATAATTAATTTTAATATTATATTAATTAGAAAGGAAACTCTAAGTACGGGTCGAACACAAACACAACAAATGCAGATTGCGATTAACATCAATAGGCGTAATTTATTTCGCACAAATTGTGTAATGTCAAAAAGCAATTTTAGCCTACAGTACAAAAATATTAAATATTTACACATAAAATAGTAACAAAATTATAAAAAATCGTAGGAAAGGCTTCCAAAAATGAAATAAAGTAGGCATAATACTTTTCCCTGCACATTCACATAAAACTACCTTCCTTATGCATTTTTCTCAATTCTTCTTTAGTTGTAGTGGACTAAATATTACCTCCTATAGTATCAGCTTCTCCAATTTGTATGGTTCTTTGACTTCTGAAATACGCTATATTCTCGGAAAGCGTTTAAATTCAGCGTACAGTATAAATTAAAAATATTAAATATTTACAGATAAAATAGTAACAAAATTGTAAAAAGAGGTAGGACAGGCTTCCAACAATGAAATAAAGTAGGCATATTTGAAATACAGGTAAATACAAAAAAACAATGGAAAAGGCACTTTACTGATTGAATGATAGCATTGCGCACGTTTCAATAGTGGGCTCCTTCATTCTCGTACGCCTGTCAGTCAATACCCGGTATTTTCGGGAAATTCGCGCCTATTTCGCTAAATAGAATAATTTAGCTGAAATACGGTCAAAATCACGTTTTTCGCGTTAATTCGCGAAATAGAAATCACTGGAAACACTGTCAAATGCCTTGAAACGCAAAGAAAACTTATAAATGCTCTATTTTCGAACCATAAATATTTTTTCGCGTTTTTAGTTAAAACGAAATTTTGCCATCTCTACACATAAGTTAAAATTGACAATCAATGGTGAAAAAATTGAAAAGTAAATGAAATTAAGTACCTGGGTGTAATACTCGATTCAAAACTCAATTTCACAGCAAATTTTGAATATGTGCTAAAGAAGGTATCAAAAAAAGTCAATTTTCTTAGAAGATTAAGAAATAAACTAAATGGAAACACTACAGAGCTCATTTATAAAACTATAGTTGCTCCACATTTAGATTATTGCTCTACTATGTTATATTTGGCCAATGAAGGAAATTTGGACAAACTAGATGTTATACAGAATAGAGTTATGATAATACTGGGAAAAGACAAATACGCAAGCATTAATCAAATGAGAGAGCAGCTAAATTGAATTCCAATAAAAAAGAGACTTATTTAATATGTTAATTTTTGTGCATAAAGTCATGAACAACTAAATGCCAAAATATTTTAAGGATTGTTTTTAATAGAGATGTTCATAATTACGAAACCAGAAATGTAAATAGAATTAGATTGCCACATATGGAGAAATCAAAATTACAGAACTGCCTAATGTACAAAGGACTTAAGATGTATGATGAAATGCCTGAAAGTCTGAAGAATGAATGTATGTTGAATGTATATTGAATGACCGGTCGGTGGCCGAGTTGACATTGCGCTTGGGTCCCACTCAGGTTTAGTGTGTTCAATTCCTCGGCTGGCTAAGTCCTCCATCACAACACAAGCAACATTTTCAGCTTACTGTGGTGGTAGTAGGAGAATTTCAAATATTGTCAGGTTATTTGTAACCCGGGAAAATCTTTTAAAAAAAAAAAAAAAAAAATGTATTTAAAAAGAAATGTTATGTTTTTTGTAAAAATATTTAAAGTTACAAAATGAAATATTATCTTGTTTATATTCAAATGTTGTATAAACTAACTCAATAAATAATAAAAAAATTTAATTTAATTTAAAAAAGGTTAGATATAGAAATCGAAAGATATTTTTATGGTTTTGATATCTCTAAATAGTATAAAATAAAGTCACTATCCATAACAACCACAAGAAGTTCATTGTAAGTTTGATGATATTTCCAATATTGCGGCGCGCTTTTTTACAGATAAAATAAACATATTTTCAAACATAAGGGACAAAGTTACTAGCTAAAATAATGTTAAGATAGATTATTTCCTTGCCAAGCGAATATATATATTTTAGTATGCTAGGAGCATTTTAAAGGTTAAAAATCATAAAATCGAGTCAAGTGCGACTGAGGTGCTAATTATCGACGGCGGATATACTGGACTTCAAAGTTTTCATTTCAAAATCAGTTATTCCGTATAAATGAAGCATTTCTACAGAAATTTTTCATTAATTTTAAAATTTACAATAATTATGTAACGCCTTAGTAGATAACGATTTAATAATTCAGAGTTAAAATTTTATGGGCAGAATGATTCATTTGTAATTTATTGTCAACGGTGAATATGAATTATTTTTCCAGTTTGGATTGCAATCAGGCGCGGCTCGTGCTAACGTTCACTCCTGCACCGAACCGCCGACAAAATCTTAAAAAAATGAATTAATCTTTAAAAAAAAACGAATTACTTATCTAAATACACCAATTTGGTAGAGAATAATAATAATTGCGGCCACAAGCTTTACTTACCGCCAGTTATAATTATACCGGCTAGGAACCGAGGTACATACCATTAGGGGCGATAGAGCTAAGCGCCCCGTTTGGTTATTGTCATTTAGTATAAAGCCCATAGCAAACACATTCAAACCGTGAAAACACACAGAATGTACAGAAAAAATGCCTGGAGCCGTGCGGCGAATACGAAGAAGATTGGAAATATCTGAAGAAAGGGCCCCAGCGAAATAATTATTCTCACGTAGGGTTTGAATAAGATAGTAGTATTTCTCTTGTAAAATGCAACCTTGAGTCAAAGGGTCAGCTACGAGTCTTGTGCTTTGGGATAGGGAACATATTTGACATGATACTATTACCTTTTTTGTTTTACAGTTAAAAAGTAACCTTTTGTTTGTGTGCGTTTTTTGTCACTTATTTCAATCTTCATGATTCATTAGCTCAGTAAAGTAAATGCTGTAAATCTTCCATTATGTTAACAATCAGCACTGCATCATCAGCATACAATAGGCAACATACTTTCAGATCACTCAAATTCGCGCCCAATCCCACCTCTTTCAATTCTTGCATATCCATATATAGATTGAATAACCACGGTGACATTACGCAGCCTTGTTTAACACCTTTTGTGATATCAAACCACCCGTAAAACCACCGTTCACCCTAACACATGTACTGTATATTATTTTCAATTGAAAAATTGTGAATTAACATAAATTATTCAAATAAAATTTTCTTGCGCTTGATTGGTAGTTGTAAGCCTACCCCTCAACCACGGAGGCCGTCGATATAGTTGTGATTACCTAAACATTCCAAACACAAAATAATTAGATTATTTATTTTCTTCTGGAAATTTATTTCTTTAACCACTCGAGCGGTAGCTACCCAAATTTAGGTAGATGATTTTTATAAATTAAAATGAATCATACTTTTAACAATTTTGAAAAGAAAGTAATAAAACCTAAAAATACGCGATAAACGGTGAAATCTGGTGGATTCATTGGATTTATACCTCATTAAGGCGTCTTAACCAGCGGACGAGAATTCAAATTTCGTTAAGACGGTCTCGCGATCGGACGTTTTTTTAGAACGAGACAGAAATACTGAATTCATTCCACGGCTAGCCGTACACTCGTGCGGCTGACGAAAACAATATAAATACAGCATGGTTCTGATGAAATAACAATTATTGTTGTTGAATTCTCGGTTGTAAGGAAACTAAACTTTCTTCCTAAAGTAGTTACATACATTATTTTTTTTTTTTTTGGTAAACTAATGTTTATGAAGACAAATTTTTTTATGCATAGCACAAAGGGTAACAATTATTTTTATAAGCAATAATTATTAGCCTGAAACACTCATCCACATTGAAAAATCTCCTGTCCTTTCGATTTCCGGTCGACAGCTCTGACCACTGAGCTATGGCGGCTTATCTCTTATCCGCGAAATAATTCAATATATACTAGTGATTCATTCAACAATTACTGCTTATTACATTTTTTCACCTGAAAACAACCAACTTTATTTTATATGAGAAAGGCATTGTAAGTGCTAACTCTCTCACTAGATGGCGTCGAGACAAATTGTCAACATTTTTTTGGTGAAGATACTTGAACTTGTCAAATATTAATTATTATTTTTTTGGTAAACTAATGTTTAAGACAAGATTTTTTATGCATTGCACAAAGGGTAACAATTATTTTTATAAGCAATAATTATTAGCCTGAAACACTCATCCACATTGAAAAATCTCCTGATAAAAGATACATGACGCCAACGGGACCGGAAATCGAAGGGACACGGGTTCGAGTCCCGTTGGCGTCATGTATCTTTTATCAGGAGATTTTTCAATGTGGATGAGTGTTTCAGGCTAATAATTATTGCTTATAAAAATAATAGTTACATACATATTTGTAAATTATACGTCGGAGTGCGTAAACATAAATATATACAAATGCATTTTGTTGACATGGTAGATATAAAATATGTAGGTATATTTTATTTTTTTATTTATTAACATTCAAACCTGCTAAACTACTTATGTAGTTTGTCAGCAGGTACATAATGACAACATTTTTGCAATAACATGGTACAATGGTAAAACAGTATGTAGGTATGTATAATGTTGATGATAAATTAACAATAAAATTTTTTCTGTGTCTTACTAGAAACTTATAAATAGAACAAAAAAAAAACAGTGTTTTTAAACAAGTTTCAGTATACTGCAACATAATTTAGTGCACTACGTTATTTATTAATAATCATTTCGAAATCATCGTAAATATTCACCATTATTATAAAATTCATAAATCAATTTGTTTAATAATCAATTGTGCACAGTGTTCCCTACGTCTCGCTCTAACAAGTAACAGGATAAGGTATTCTCTCCCTCGCACTTACTGGATAACACTTGTGGACGCTCCCGCTACCTACTTGAGTTAATTACCTGTACATTGCGAGCAGGGTTGTCACTCATATTATTTTCTTATAAAAAAAAAAAAATTTAAATTTAACTTTCGAAATGAATAATAATGAAGCAATTGCTTTCCTAAACAAAGCTAAGGAGGAGATTAATAGCATCCACAATGCCATTACCGATCCTGTCTTAAAAATAACAAAAGACCAAATGGCAAAAATACTCAGTAAACTTTCTAATCTATCTGGAACTATGCAAGACCTAGGAGTAACTGTTGGAGTTCTTGAAGGAAAAGTTATGACATTCGAAAAAATCATTGAAAAGAAAGTATTACCACAGGAAACAACGCCAATTTGTGAGGTGCTCGCTGAGATAGAGGAACGCAAGACCCGCTCGAAGAACATAATTTTACTCAACGTCCCCGAGTGTAATTCGAACTCAACTACAGTGAGCGTCTTGGAGGATGGAAAAAAGGTATTAGCAGCTATTAGTGAAATTAATAGCGAGTTCAATCTAGAAGATGTGAAAATTTACAGGCTCGGAAGTAAAATTCCAAACAAAACCAGGCCAATTAAATTAGAATTTGATGAAGTCAAACAGGCGAAACTAATACTCTTTAACAAAACTACTCTGTCCAATGGAATTATAATCAAACCTGACAGGACACTACAACAAAGAAATCACTTAACTGACCTCTGGAAGGAATTAGAAGAGAGGAAAGAAAAGGGCGAAGTCGATTTACGAATCAAACATTTCAACGGAATTCCCAAAATCATCAAAACCCAAGCAAAAAACTAAAAAACAAACAGAACAGATTTTCTAGACTTACAGGATATTATCAAAATGTACGGGGAATGCGTACAAAATTGCACCAACTTAAAACTAACTCCCCAATCTTCTCACACGATATTCTGTTTTTAACTGAAACATGGTTAAATGCTGATATCAGCTCGTCAGAATTAGGCCTACATCAATATACCACATATCGTTCTGATCGAAATTCTATTACGAGCAAAAAGTCTAACGGAGGAGGTGTGATGCTGTGCGTATCCAAGAATATATCATCTACTAAATTACCGGTAAAACACAAAAGTGTTGAACAAATTTTTGTATTGCTCAATATACCTAATGGAAAAATTATTATTGGCTGTGTCTATATCCCACCTGCATCGGATTTGCAAACGTATAAAAATCACAATGAGGACATAGAAGTACTCAAATTCAAATATCCTAAAGCAAAATTCATTATTGCTGGTGATTATAACCTTCCTAACTGGACCAGCCAAGATGACAACGGACCTGCTACAAACCAAGCCGATTTACAGTGTGCTAAATGTAGTGAAATTCGTGATATGTCTTTATTTTTGGGACTAACTCAATCAAACAAGATTTTCAACTTTAACAATCGAATGTTGGATTTAGTGTTTTCAAGTGATTCGAAAATAGTGGTTGAGCTATCCGACGAATTATTATTACCATTAGATCAACACCACCCACCGTTGGACATTATCATAACAAATAGGCCTTTAACATCTTCAAAAAAAACAAGTGTCCCATCGTATAACTTTTCCAAAGCTGAATACCATCATATTACGGAGTACCTTGCCCAAACAGATTGGTCCTTTTTAGATGAGGAAAATAATATAAATGATCAATTAGAATACTTTTACTCGATTTTAAATACCTCTATAGAACAATTTGTTCCCAAGGTTAGCTTTACATCATCTAATTATCCGAAATGGTTTACAAGGGAACTAACTAATTTAATTAATAAAAAAAAATGTATCCACAGAAAATATAAACATACCAGAAATTCTAACGATTATATAGCATTTACTAAACTACGAAAACAATGTAAAGAATTATCAATAAAGTGCTATAGTGACTATGTTAACGTAATTGAAAATGAGGTACATCATCACAATGTGAAAAAATTCTGGAATTTTACTAAATCTCAACGAAAAGACAACTGTGGATATCCTAATAGCATGTTCTTTAAAGAAAAATGTGCCGACAGTATTGAGGGTATAGTTAATCTTTTTGCTGACTCATTTAAAAGTGTCTACGACAAAGATATTCCCATCAAAGCAGTCTCCAGTACGTCAGTGGAAGAGTCATTAAACCTAAGTCAATGTTTCATAAAATTAGATTCCATAGAAAGAAGCATAAAAGCACTAGATAGTAATAAATCTGCTGGACCGGATGGTATTCCTCCCATATTTTTAATAACTTGCATTGATAGTTTGATATATCCCTTACATAAACTTTTTAACAAATCCTTAGCGTCTGGCTGTTTTCCGGCTCTGTGGAAAAAGAGTTATTTAACGCCCATTCATAAAAAAGGCGACAAAAGCGATATATCTAACTACAGACCTATTTGTATTATGTCTGCTTTACCCAAACTTTTCGAGTCATTAGTATTAGATACCATTGTAAAACCTATCAACAATATTATTGTTCCTAACCAACATGGCTTTATCAGAGGTCGATCTACCTTAAGTAATTTAACTATCTACAATAATTACATATCTGAATCGCTCAGTCTGAAACAACAAGTGGATTCTATATACACCGATTTCAGTAAAGCATTTGATAAGGTTCGACATCATATTCTTATATCCAAACTCCGACTGTTAGGCATCAAAGGTAGTTTATTGACATGGATTATTAGTTACCTCAGTAATAGAGTTCTTTGTGTCAGGATTAATTTTATAGAATCCTATGTATTCGAGGCCACAAGTGGTGTCCCGCAAGGGTCCCACCTTGGCCCAATATTATTCTTAATATTCATTAATGACATTGTAAACATATTTAAAGATGTACAAGTCCTACTTTTTGCAGATGATCTAAAATTGTTTAAAAGAATACGAAATATATATGATTGCCTAATTTTACAAGCTAATTTAGATAAATTTTTTAAATGGTGCGAACAAAATATGTTATTTTTGAACATTGAGAAATGTCAAGTAATACGATTTTCCAGAACTCATTCTCATATCTTACATGAATATAATTTAAATAATGTTAAATTAACACCAGTATCACAAATTCGTGACTTGGGAGTTATATTCGAATCAAACTTAACATTCACAGCGCATATAGATGATATAACTAATAAGGCTTTAAAGATTCTTGGCTTCCTTTGTAGAACCCTAACTGATTTTAAGTCCTTGGATTGCATGAAAACACTCTACATTTCACTAGTTAGAAGCCAAGTGGAATATAATTCACCTATTTGGTCTCCTTTCTATAAAGTACACTCTAACAAATTAGAACGGGTTCAACACAAATTTCTTAGGTACTTAAATTTCAAGCTTAAAATTCCAATAGAAAACATTAATTATGTAAATTTGATGAATGGACTTAATTTAATTACGCTGTCTGACAGAAGAACCATTTCAGACCTAATTTTATTATACAGAGTCATGAACAACCTTATTGACAGCCCTGCCATCGTTGCTGCTATTAAACTCTATGTACCGACAAGAAATACTAGACAAAATACAACATTCTTTTGCGACACATATAAAACCAACTATCAGTCAAACTCACTTACCAATAGGATGCATGATTTGGGCAACAAGTTTGGTGGTATTATAGATATATTCCATGATTCCCTTTATAATCTTAAATTCAAATTAAACCAACACTTTGTGGAATCATACAAATTATTGTAATAGATTTAACGATTAGATATGTTATTGTAATGTTTTATATTATATTTTGTTCTTTGTTATTGTTAAATATTATGTTGTTTAAAATGTTTCTTTACGCCATATTCTTCAAAAACTACTTGTATATTTTTTTAAAATTCTTCACTTTTATAACTCTTAGTATAAATTCTAACTCGATAACTTATGTAAAACTTATTTATAATCTATGTAAAAGCCCCTATGGGCGTATAACAACAATAAATAAATAAATGACAAGTTGGTTAAATTACAGAATTGTATAAATATAAATATGTAAGAAGCAGTATAAGCCTCATATAACAAAAACAAGCACAAATGAAATTAATATGAACAAAATGAAAATATCAAGTGAAATAATCAACAAGTACTTCTATGGTTTTAATATACATAAGGTAATACAAAATTATAACGATTTTTCATTTCCCTAGAATGTGAATTCCAATTAGGAAAACAAGGTCTTCAGTATTGCATCAATATAAATCCTCAGTATCTAATAGCCATTTCCTTAGATTATATTTGACTTTGGCTGTAAAAACGTTTATATTTTTAATTGTCATTGGTAGTTTATTAAATATTCTGGGTACAATAAAGTTTAGGGTTCTTTCACCGTATTTATTGGTACATTTCGGGACCACCAATCCTTCATTTTGGGTGAATCTTGTATTATGTTTATGTAAAACTCTTTCCCTATACAAGGAATCAGACAATATAAGATGTTGACTTACAATATTATAAAACAATAATCCTCTGACAGGTAAAACATTCAGAGACTTGTATATTAATTTAGTGTCGTTTCTGTGTGCATTGGTATATTTATGGATTAACAATTTTGTAAGGGAGTTTTGTAATGTTTGGATATAACTTATATTAGTTTTACAAGAATGTCCCCAAGAAGTGATTCCATAACGGATTGTGGATTCAGCCAGAGATAGATAGATTAATTTTAAAGTACTTACAGGCACAAAATATTTTATTTTATAAATTCTACCCACAATAGACCGTAGACATTTACAAACATTAGTAATGTGTACATCCCATTTCATGTGGCAGTCAATAGAAACGCCCAAATATACATAATTTTTGACGAAATCGATGGTTTCACATGAACAGGGCTGTGCAACATTTCTATGTAAGCAGTCAAAAGTATGTGTATATAACGAAGGGATTAAATTGTATCTCGCGTGTGGTGATCTTATGTGCATAATTTTAGTTTTTTTGGCATTTATTATGAGACCCGCGTCATGAGACCATTTTAGGAGAGCAATAAAATCAAGCTGCATAAGGTTCATTGCAGTAATCAAATCCTCGTGTGATATTACGAGAGCCGTATCGTCTGCGTACACAAAATGTTTAACGAAAGAAAATAATTTACTCATAATTGAGACGTATATAATATACAGGGTTGGCCCTAAAATTGACCCTTGTGCAACACCTGTTGAAATATATTTTCTTTTGCTAAATTTTTTTGGAATTTTTACTGTTATTTGTCGATCTGATAATAAATTTTTTAACAAAACTAGTAGCTTTCCTCGTATTCCTATTGCATCCATTGTTTCTAAAAGTTTATTTGTATCAATGGTATCAAACGCCTTCGAGTTATCTATGAATAAAACCAACACATGTTTTTTTAAATTTAATTCATGATTTACTTGATTTGAAAATTCCTGAAGCAACATTTCCGTACTTTTTTTCTTTTGAAAACCATACTGGTTGGGATCTAGCAAGGAGAAGGATTCTAAATATTTGTTAAGTTTTGTAGAAATGTATTTTTCAAGTATTTTTTCTAGGGCTGGCAAAATGCTAATTGGCCTATAATTTTGTACATCTGTATGTTTGCCGCCTTTGTAAATCGGTCTAATGATACTACTTTTAAGTTCATCTGGAATCACTGCTTGTTTTAAAATTATATTGATAAAATGAGTTATGACAGGCCCTAAAATATGAATATATTTCTTAATGTCAAACATTCGAATGTTGTCAATCCCTGGTGACTTTGAATTGTTTAGTTTGCTAACAATGATATTAATTTCTTCGCAGGTAGCTCTTGGTAGGTACATACTATGTTGAACTTCTGTCGGTCTGACGGTCGAAGCTATATAATCACATTTATGTATCATAGAGCTAACACTGCTCGTAAAATATTCAACAAAATTATTTGCTACGGTTTCTTCATTATGCGTGTTTAACATATATTTTGAGATTATTTCGTCACAACTACTTTTAGACTTGCGTCCTAATATTTTATTTACTTCATCCCAAGTTTTTTTGGTATTTCCGAAATAATTTTTAAATTTATTGTTAAAAAAGATAGACTTACATTTAATGATTTCTTTTGTAACCTTATTTCTGTAAGTTTTATATTCTAATTCAAAGAATTTATTGGTAGGAGTATTTTTCCACCTTCTGTACAGTAAATCTTTTTTTTTAATGTTTTCTAAAATATCAGAAGTTATCCAAGATTTTATTGCGAGGGGTCTTTTTTTGGGTTTATAATACATAACGATTTTACTTTGTTCATACAAATCCTGAAAATTATTTTTAATTTTAGTGTATAACATATTGCAATCTTGTTCCTCAAGCAAGGTATGCCACTTAAAATTATAAATATTTTTGTCAATTTTGTTTTGGGATAAGATCGATATTTTTTCCCCGTGTTCTACGACTTTTGTCCTTTCAATATATTTAATATTGACTGCAGTTAAAAAATGATCCGCTATGTTAATATTACTACATACACATGAAGAAAGAGTATTGCTTTGTTGACATCCGCTATTAAAACGTACAAATATATGGTCTAAACAGGAACGAGTAATTTTTCCTGCTAAAACCGCTTCCCTAGTTACTTTACAAATGCATTTGGTTAAATAATTGTCAGACATTATATTTTCATAGGACATAATAAGTGGGTTTTGATAATTTAAAAGGTCTAGGTTAACATCTCCTATAAGTACAATATTTTCTCTGGGTCTTATATTAGACAGAATGGAAGATATTTCATTGAGAAATTGAACTTTGTTGGAGTTGGGGGGGCGGTATATTGCTATGATGTTTAAAATATTCTTGTTTGGAAGTGTCATAGAGCCAAGCACACATTCAAAATGATTTGTTTCTATTGACTTCTGTTGAAATGTGAGTTCATCTCGAACGTACAACAATATACCTCCACCCGATTTTTTACTTCGGCAATAATTGTAACATTTAAATCCAGGAATATTATACAGACAGACTAGCTCTGATGTTATAGCCGTTTCACATAACATTAACGCATGAATATGTTTCCAACAAGAATTTAAGTAGACATTCAGAGTATTCCAGTATTTATAAATCGATCTAATATTCAACTGAACAATATTAATATTTTCCATACTATAGTTACTATGAACATTTAGCCAATCCTGAAAATCATTAGTATTATCGAATTCTACCTCGTCATCTTCTTCAACATAATTATCGGCCATAATCAATAGTGGCAAAGTCCTTGGAAAGGGCAGCTTTGTAGGCCGGGCATGAGTCCTTGTCTCCAGTCGGATGTGCTGCGGGCTTCCCAAACCTGGTACAGGTAGCACAAACTGGCTCGGCGGCAGCTTTTGGGCAGTTTATCCTGGCGTGACCTTCGCCTGCACAGTGTCCACATCTTTGCTTGTCCTTGCAAAACTTGAAAGAATGTCCAATCAATTGGCACTTGGAGCATATTGTAAGGCCAATAAAATCGCGGACTCGGCACACATTCCAGTCCACAAAAACCTTCTCTTGCTCCACCAACACATGTCGTGTGCGAGCAGGAACCTCGTAGACTCTGTGGCAAGTTGTTCCTGTTCGAGCGCCAGCTAGGTGACTAAGCTTACAATTTTTGATTGTGGACTCTAGGTCTGCTTTGTTCTGTACTCCTGCTAAAGCACTTTTCAGGAAGCACTCGTCTGTTAAATCACGAGGAACGTTGAAAAAAATCACTTGTGGATGCCGTTTTGTAGGTAATCTGGCACTCAGAGTGTCCGAGTTAGTTAGGCAAGGGGTTTTCAAAATTTTTTCTTGATCTTCTTTAGTGGCAGTATGGATCACAACTCCTTTGTTTCGGATATTCCTCATACCCGTAACGCGTATCCTAAGATTTGATGGTCGCAACACGTCCTTTAGAAGCTGATTTGTACCTTCACTGTCTTTTACAGAGTCCATCTTTGGGAAGATGCATACAGCTGGTTTGGGGGTCCCAACTTTAGGTCCTGAGCGGTTGATTGGTGGTGCCGTCTTCTGAGGATCATTTTTGACCATGTCCGCAAATGAAAGGCTTGCCTCCGTGGCATCAGCTACTCTGCGCATCACCGGTCCCAGATCCGACTCCAGCTGCAAGATTTTTTGAAGCCTATGTTGGTTTTCGGCTTTTTCAATGGTAGTTTCTCCTTTTGCCACCATTAAGTTGGCATTGGCTGTTGCCAGATCAGCTTTGAAAGCCTCTCTTTCTAACAGCAGCTGTGATACTGATCGGAAAACTTCAGATATGTATCCGCTTATCCGTAGCTGTTGGTCCTTTGACACTCTAGACTGCTTTTCCGCAAGGACATCTTGGAGTGCTCTAAGACTGGCTTGTGTGTCGTTTAGTATCTGCACTGAGGACACTGGGATACTATGGGTCTCCTTTTCAGATACGTCTGAATAATCAGATTCGCCGTCAGATTCCTTGTTTTCAGACACTGGAGAAATCAGTTCCGAGGCTATTTTGTGTGATGAGGACGTTGAGGACATCATGATTCGTTTTTTCCGCCGATGGCTGCACTCATCAGGCAAGGGTTGCACTGGGCTGGACATTTCAAAGAACACAAGAACACGATCCTAGGTTAAGTTGCAAAATGTTGTTAAAAATGTTTAAAATCCAGTGAAACAGATATTTTTTTTCACAAACTCAAAAACGCAAAACCTCTGGCACTTGTATCATCCATACAAACACAACTTTCACACAAATTATTTTGCTTTTTTATGATTTTTTGCGAGAGCAAAGTAAACACGAACAGTTGTCACTGTGATTATTGTTGCAATTGAATGAATATACATTTAAAAAAAGAATCAAATATTTGTTTTTTTTTAAATTTATTTTACATAGGTTTTCCAAAGGTGTTTAAAAATCTTTTGTTTTACATATTTATTTGTTTGTCCGAAAGGTATTACCGGTAAGTTTTATGTCTAATACTTATCTAGTATTACTTGATTTGGTTTGTATGACATTGAAAATAGGGTTTATTCCTTACAACTGAAGTAGTATATATATTAAAACTAGGTTTTATTTCCAACTATTTTCTACGGTACCTACCTACATATGTAGTTATGCGATTGCATAATATTGCATCGCTTTCATTTACTTGTTTTCATGGTTAACGGAGCGACCTGACTCGTCTAATGTGGTCTAATGTTGAAATGTTATTAAATTCACGAGGTAAATTTCGATTGAAAAATCATGGGTTAGTATGTCAAAAATAACCTTGTGTTTTTTCCTAAAACAAGAAGCTCAATTCACAATATGACATTATGAAACTGACAAAAAGTAACACAAAAAATATTAAATATGTTGAATTATACCAATGTAATATTGAATTGGACAATGAAATAGAAATTATTATCAAAAAAATTATTTGAATCGCACATCACGAATCAAAATTCATTTTGTTCGTGGCACTTTTTGACCACCAATCACAAACAGTTTCACGTACTTTGGCATAAGTTTTAACATTTATACATGAAACATCGATGTCAGACATAAACTCCTGATAGTCCATAGTTGATTCTTTTCCCTGGAAATTAAACAACACAAAATTATCGCCAAATGTTATAAAAAATATGTGCTTATTCTGACTGATACTTTCGAACGACCCTGTAGCATATAAGTACGTACAATGTACACGGATAATTAAATATCACTAACCTTTGTTTTTTCTGAAAATATATCTCCCACATACGTTTTTGATGTCGTAATTTGTGTTTTCTAATAAAACTTTTTTCCAAGGGTATTTTCCTCCCCATTTTTAAGAGAGAAATTTCTTTAAAATGTCATTAACTAGACTGGCGTAGACTATACGTCCGCTTGCCGCCGGTCGCGGCGGAAACTGACAATATTTTGTCTTGTGCCGAGTTAATAAAGATGCACAAACGCGAATCGAAATTATTTTCTATTATATACTTTAAGAATATATTTTTTGGTCATAAATTATTTCTAATGTTTCAATAATGTCTTGGTAAATTATTTTTATAAAAAAAATCTGAACTATACCAGTTTGTAAGACCATAAATAAATAGTCCAATTGTGGGATTTTCGTCACAAAACGCGTGCTCGGATTTATTTATTAGTAATTTTATTTGAAATAAAAATAAAATTCTTTTACATACTTTTGGTAGATAATTTATTGATTGTTTATACTCTATTATTATATGATTTGAAATATTTGTTGTATAATACAAATTCACCTTTGAAAATGCAACAAATCTGCGTATCGTCCAACGGTAACACTTTATTATGATATGAAAATAATATTATTTTTCAAAATTTAACATCTTACTTTACTAAATAAAATAACGATCTTTCAAAATCAATTTGTTTTTTTTTCTAGAAAAGTGTCCATACGTCTAAAACTGGCCTCAAAAATGCCAAATTTTTGGTCAAATCTACCTATTTCGCCTTAAGCAGTTCATACGTTTCTGTAGTAATATTTGGAGGTATGATATAAATTAAATCGAATGGCCGAATTGAAAAGCGATCCCCTGGAAATCTTCATCGCTCAAGTGGTTATTGGAAATCTCCATCCCTCGAGTGGTTATTGTTAAATATATATTTTTATTGTTTCAGATTGAATGGATGAGCGCTTCCTATTTAGGAAAATTAATCTATGACAAATTTATATTTACAATACCGATAATATTTGATTTGTGTCTTTTATACGGAACCAATAACTCCAGCCATATTTCAAAGCTTATAAAGACTGTCTTTCAACTGCAACCAAAGTACAATGACGATTTAACAACGGCCTTGACATTTTTAAAGCAGGTATTTATCATTCTGTTTTCAGTATTTTTAGTATTATTTTGTAAATATGTAGTTACATACGTTTCTAGTTTTGAAGTGGATGTCCAATTCCACATTATTTTACCATTAACTCAAATGGACATTTAAACGAAACATGAAACAGAACCAAGACACAGAAAATAAAAACGGTCGCAACTGGGGTTCGGATCCATGATCTCTATCTTACCGGGACAACACTTTTAACCACTAAGCTATTGACACCTGATTATTTTCCTTCGTATGTTCGGTGTCTTGTTGTATTTCATGTTTCTTGTTATTTTTTTTAGTATTATCGTCTTCAATGACTAAATATTACATTGCTGGGTATAAACTTCAAAAGTTATTGCAGTAAATTGAATAATTGTAGAATGGTCAATAGGCGTCCCATATAAATAAAATTCGAATTGATATACTGCCGCTGTAACTATAAACACAGTGTCTTCCTTGAGAGTCTCAGGGAAGACACTGTGTTTATAGTTACAGCGGCATTATATTCCAGACACTATTTAGGTTACTTTATAATTACACAATATATTTATTACAACACACTTTATAATTAACAATTTGGGAAGTGGGTTTGGGTACGGTCGCCCCAGGAACCACTTATTGGATAACCAACACCTTTGCCATAGGGTCACCCCAAGTGGTACGCTACGTTTGGTGATTTAGCGGGGGTGCCTGGGTTCATCGGGTGAGGTGTGTTCAGGATGCGCCTGCCCACCAGCTGCGTGGCGTGCAAGATCGGAAGATGCTGGTTTGGGGAGACCTTTTGACCTCTCCAACTGGTCTCTCGACCCATCGTCTTGCGCAGTAGTGAGAGGGATATATTCATGTGTTCATCACTCCTGGACACACTGACCCCTAGATTCGTCCTTTCCTTAAAAATTACGCTCCACACAGCATCCCAAAGATGACATAGGCCCTGAGGGAAATTATTTTCCTCAATGGCCTCCTAGGTGGAGTTAATATAAAAAATTTAAAAAAAAAAACACAAAGACAGCAGCCAAAAATATAAGAAGTAGGGAAAATAATTGGATCCCCAGTTGCTAATGCTAACTTTTTATTTTCTGCTTCATGTTTCATTTAGATTTATTAGTATTACATATCTTCTTCTTCTTCTTCAATGATTAAATATTACATTGATGGGTATAACCTTATTATTAGTTAGATATTCCAATAAATACTACAAATATATTGACCAGTAGGTGAGTTGGCATCGCGTTTGGGTCCCACCCAGGCGTCATGAGTTCAATTCCTCGGCTGTCTAAGTCCTCCTTCACGACACAAGCAACATTTACCGCTTATTGTGGTGGTAGTAGTAGATATTAAAATATTGTCAGGTTATTCGTAACCCAGGAATGTTTTGTCTTTCTTTAAAACAAAAAATGGTTGCGCTGATTTTATATGTAAATGTTTTATTTTCAGATTTTCTCCTTTATTGCCTTACAAATAGATAATCGAAACAATATGGACGTAGTGCCTCCAACTCTGCCGGGAATATTCAAGGGCTTTTCACAGTCCTTCGGGGGCCTGAGGTCGCAAGTAACGGCGGCCAAGACCCTCAGCCTGGCCTCCCTGCATGACCTGGCGCTGCACCTGGTGGACTGTGCCGTGACCTTGAGGCTATTTCTGGAGGTATACCCACCCTCCAGACTTTCACTGAGGGAAAATGAATTTTATGCAAGGTACAAAATATATTCTCTAATTTATCTATGGATATAATAATAAATCCAACTAGGGGATGTAGTTGAGAAAAGACTTTTTACCTTGTTTTATCTTCTTTTTCATATTTATGACTAGATGATTATAGTTTTTACACAATGACTGGCTATCAATCACATAGCTTTTTATAAGTGTAGTATTATCCATGATACTGTACAGTTATCATAGTTCTTAACCATTTAAGTGCGGTGTGCCGATATATGGGCTAGGCCATAGAAAACATTTCATGTTATTTACCGGTATGAAACTTGGTCACCGCGTGGGGAACACATGTCCTTGTCACCTGCTCATTTGACATTGGAAATATTTGCAATTATATTATCTTTATTATTCCATGGATTATTGAAACTTCTTGTGGAAACTAGGAAAAACAGAAAATGCACCTAAAGAAATAAATCATTATTTTGTCTGTCTGCTCATTAGCATGGCTGATAAGCATTGTAGCATTTAATCATATGGTTGAGGTTTGGTTGGGAGTGATTTTAAGTTTTGTATTAATTTAGTACATCTTTCTGTAAGGGAAACTGATCTTTTTTTTGTTTTTGTAGTTTAATATATACCATGTGTCTTCTTTTCCAGCATAGTGAATTTATATGAAAACACTTTACCTTTCATGTATGAGAAGGTGATAGATCTGGGTGACCCAAAGAAAGAGCCTTACAACGAAATTTTCAATCAATTAGATTTAATTAGAGCAGAGTTTATAGACATTTACAGATTTATTATAGTGACTACAATAGACGATATTCTCTCTGGCGGGTATGTTAAATTCACTAATAATATTACTATTTATGAAACTATTTATTGATCATTGTAATAACATAATTAAAAATACTCTTACATACCGATTTTTTTTTTAAATTGTACAATGCTAATTTGTATTTATTTTTAGCCCCAATGTTGAAAACAGTGTCAACTCGTTTTTCACAATAATTACGGACAGTCTATCAGAAAAGTATTTCATCAAAGATTACAACAACTTGCATCCCGTTGAAGTAGACCTGAATCTTCTCTGCCAAGCTTACAATCAAATAGACCTTGTCAAACATAATTTCATCATTCAAGCCATCATCACTACTTGCTATGACGATGATGACGGAGCCATCCCACCAACAACTAAACAAAATGATGGAGTAACTAACGGCCACCATGAAGAGGCTTTGCCAGTTGAACTGTTAGACAATTTATCGATTGAACCCGTCCAGGGAAGTGACATTCCGCAGGAAGCCAAAACTCAGTCGTTGATCTCTGAAGTAAAAGACATTTTACCGCATTTGGGCGATGGTTTTATCCTGAAATGTCTCGAGCATCTAAACTTCAATTCTGAAAGAGTTATCAACAGCGTGCTAGAAGGAACTTTAGATGAATCCTTACAGGCTCTGGATCCTTCTTTGCCCATTATTCCGCAAGATGCCCTGGACACGCAGTACCTGGAGACGGGAATAGACAGACTGAATGTGTTTGACAATGATGAGTTTGACGTAATGACGAGGGATAATATTGACTTAAGCAAAGTACACAAAGGAAAGAGAAAACCCAAACATAAGAATCTTTCCGAGATGCTCAACGATAAGTCCCACGTCAAGGAGATGAAGGACACTTACACCAAGTATAGGTATGCTTTATGCTTACTACATTCTAAAAACGAATTGACAGCGTTGATGTCACGCCGGCGACGATGGTGACAGCCGTCTTACCAGACATTGGCATTTTCTATGTCATAATGACACAGCCAGTCTGAACCGTTTCGGAATGTGCGGTCCTAGATAATTTTTTTTAAATCAGTAGTTATGGATGAAAATATTAAATTACTTATTTTTAGTACGATAATCATTATCAGAAAAATAAACTTTAAACCTTCCACACATTTTTAACAGTCTGTGGAAATACCCCATTTACAAAAAGCTTCCTGAACTATCGATAATATGTATTTTGCCACTACATAATTCTGTGGCATGTTTCTAAAAGGCCAGTGTCAGTTTTTCAAATTTAATTTAGTAATCTTCATAAAGTTTTGGCATCCAGCAACGCCAAACAGAATTTATTTTGTATTAAAATACCATAGGTTTTTAGCTTTCATGTGCATTCTGGAATCTGCCCCGGGCTGTGTTGCCATTGGTGGATTAATTTACTATAAAATTGTTGAGGGATGTTCAATTGTATGGTCAGATTTTTTTACTATGGAGTAGTGGGGTGCTGTTCAAACTGTAGTAATATTATAATCCAAGTGAGTTGTAGTTATTCTTTGGGATTTTACTGCACAGCTGCATATCAGAGAAAACTGCAACTGATAGTGAGATTTACACAATGGGTAACAATAACAATTCAATAATTATGTCTATTTTATGTATGTACATATATTGCTTTTGATCATTACAGCCTGGTATCAGACGATGTAGACATGTATGAAGACGAGTATGACGACACGTACGATGGAGACGCGCCGGTGCTAGTCAGCGATGGAAATGCAGAGGCCGACAAGAAACTCCTGTTCAAGAGGGCGCCCCTCCGAGAATCCGGAGAATGTCTGGCCGAGAGCGAGGTCAGTAACAACAACGTAATTCCTCAACAATTGGGTGAATCGTTTACTCGAAATGCTAATTATTGTTTATATCCCAGGATTCCGATGACGAGCCAGGTCCTTCTGGCAACACGCAGCCCAAGGATTCTTTCTGTGTGAACCCAGAGGAAGTGAGGGCGAGGCACCAGGCCATGAGGGACGCCAAGTACGGAAACAAACATCCACAAAGGTAACCTTTTTAAAAAATTAAATAAACACCTTTACTTTGGCTTTTTCAAGTCGACAAGTAGTTGCACTACTTAACGTAATTAGGTTTTATTTTTTCATTTGAGTGTTCATTATTATAAAGATGCCACTAATAGATTCCTATCATGTATAATTTTGCCTAGTTTTATTTCTCTGCATAATTTTCTTGTGCTGCTTAATTTTGAACTACATAATTTAATTGCATTTCCAGGGATGTGGTTGGTAAAGCCAAGGGACAAGGGCAGGACAAGGATGTGCTGATCAGCCGGCAAAAGAAGGCGGCCAATAAGTCGCAGTCAGGAAACCACAACCGCAGATCGGGGGCCCAGTGGAAGAGGAACCAAGGGGTGCTGCCCTCATAGCCCCCATAGCTCCCGTGACCCCTGCCCCTCCGGCACTTGTGCATCCTGCCCACATGTGATACTATTTAATGATTCGTTCGATAAATACTATATTATAGTTATTTATTTAAAAAAATAATGGTTGTTAAAAATAATCGTAAATGAAACACCGTCGTCGACATTTTGTAGAAAGTGCGATTAAGCTAAATCACGATTCTACAGAAAAAGCTTTCAAAACCCTTTAAATTATTTTGTGAGTTATTCACGGTTGAGTCTAGGCTTATCAATAGCTGCACAACATAAAAATGTTTATTGCCGCAAAAAGAATTTTGTTGTAATTATCTACTGGCAACCTACCTACACTACAAGCTATTTCATTCCTTCCATTATTATGAGGAGAGTCTAATACAAGAATACCCAACTGATAACCCAGGGGAAGATTGATGGAGTAAAGTAGTATGTATAGGAATCTGCCGAGTGACTGGTAAAATTCAAGGGCTTAAAGTCAAACAACATTATCGGCTAAAAACAAGGGCTTAAGTCAAATTACGTTATCTACAAAAAACTACTAATAATTCGAGAGCTTAAAAGACAAACAACATCATAAAAAAAAAACAATTCAAGTTTTTGTGTGTCTTTTTGAAGATAACGTTTTTGTTTGATTTTAAACCCTCAAATTATTGGCAAGTTTTTTAGTAGATAATGTTAGCCTAGAATTATTTGTATGTTTTTCTGTAGATAATGTTGTTTGACTTTAAGCCCTTTAATTTATCCGCTCAGTTGTTTCAGGGTGCAACCTGCATGGCGAAGATTTCCCTTGTGGTATCCTACCTCTGAAAAGAGAAAGCAACCGAAGAAGATAGTTTTTGTCCTTAAATCTAGCTAGATCCTGTTGATCTTCAAAGATTCTACTACCATTATCAGTAAATTTTTTTAAACTTTGTTGTTTTCGCTTTTACAGCAGTATTCTATTATTATTCTTGTGGATATATGTTGCCCCATCGGTCCATTTTATTTTTCACAGTTAAAATGCTTTATTTTCCCTTTCTGAAAATTCTGACGACAATTTATCACACTTTGATAAAGTATTACCTTAGCTAAGTCAGCATTAAATCATTTTTATTTTATTTAAATGTGTATGCAAATAACAAAGCATTATGTTCTATATTTATTCATGTTACATATTATATGTAATTATTTACATGTCAAATCTTTACTTTACTTGATACCCGATATCTACTGAAAAAGTAATTATTTTTATTTCCAATTGTTTCTGGCTTTCACTCTTCAAGAGAAGGTGAATTTATATTTTAATTTTGTTTAAATTGGCAAATTTCTAAATTATATGGAAAATTGGAGGAGTTCTTTACACTAAAGAGTCAATCTTCTACTAGTAATAACCAAAAGGTTTAAAATGTGTGTTCGTCCACCATATTCAATATTAATTTCATTATTCATATTTTTTGTATGAGCTGTTTAACCCCTCAGGCCTCTGGCATATTCTGTCAGAATGTCAGAGTATATCCGCTTTGAACGATTTCTATGAGACCGTATGGGTTGTTCCCAAAAGCGAACATACTAGCCTGAGGGGTTAGCATTAATAAATACTGAGAAAATAGACGATATTTCCCTGGATGTTCTACTGGAAGTTTTAAAAAAATGATCTTGAGAAGGCAGAAATATTTTAACTGCCAATGTGTGCATTTTAAAACGTATAATATTGTATGCCCAACTCGCTGCTTTAAGGCTATGATGCATTCAGTGGCAGTCCGTGACTTTTGATTGAGTGTTCTTGTAGCTGAAAATATGTTTTCAGCGACAAATGTCGTATTTTTCAGTCCTACCGATGTAGCTCATGAAAAGTCTAGAACGGCCCTTGAATACTTTTCAACAAATTAATTATAGATTAAAAAAAAAATGCTACTGCTAAATTATGTTGCAAACATAAAACAATATTAGTAAATTTCTACCCAAAACAAGCAATAAATATTTATTAATAAATGCATAATTAAATATTTTATTTTATCCTATCTTGTAAACATATACAGGTAGATCAGTGCATCGCCATCATACTCGATGGCAATGCACTGTTCACAATTCTATGAAAAGCTTCCATTTATTCAGTGTTTATTATATGATTACCACGAATACATATTTATAATCC
The DNA here is from genome assembly GCA_026573805.1 of Hesperophylax magnus. Taxonomy (NCBI): domain Eukaryota; kingdom Metazoa; phylum Arthropoda; class Insecta; order Trichoptera; family Limnephilidae; genus Hesperophylax; species Hesperophylax magnus. The sequence continues at coordinate 606,875 of JAIUSX010000243.1, forward strand.
AATAATGTTAAAAAGTAGAATGTGTCAAAAATTTATAATATGATTAACATTAACATTTCTGTAACAGATGACTGAATAAATGCCTACTACACATTTTATACGCCGAGCCCCATTGAAAATCGTAAACTATAAATAGTTTTATACAACAGTTATGGGTGTTATTTATTTATTATTTTTAATATGTAGACAATAAATATTTTCAACCATTTATACTATTTTATTTTGGGTGGGGTGCTCTCCTTCATTTTGTCCCTCACCATTCTTCTCCTATTTCTGGGCCTTCCCATCCTCCTCCGTCTTCTTCCACTTCGTCGACGTCTTCTTTGATCTGCTTCTAGATCTTTTAACATTCGTCGGCCCGCTAGGACGGCAGATTGGCCGTCTTTTTTAATTCTCGTGTACATTCCTCTCTAGTACTAAGGGAGCAGACAGAAGTTCTGTAGTTACACCCCCCTCCGCTAAGTCGTTACCTAATTTGGTCGAGCCAGTTCAGTACAGCTACAAACTCGGTTTTTAAGTATTATGAGCAAATACCAACGTACCACGTAAAGGTCTTTTCATGGCAGCGAAATAATTGGTGATTTAATCAAATGTCAAATTATTCTGACCGTCACAACACGGATGGGCATGTGCCAAGTATGGTGGTCGAAAAATCCTAAATAATGTGATAAACTATCTATTGAATTAAAAAAAAGTTTTGTGAGGCATGCCTCCAACTAAACAATGCGTGGGTATATCAGGTACCGTTAATTTCAATTCATACAATTCCTCCGCCTACGTCGAATCAAAGGCGAGCTGTATGTCTGCCCCACTTGTACTGCATAGGTATATTTGTACTGCTTTGCAGCTCGGCGAGCGGAAATCCACATGAGGCCGGCCTGCATGATGAGATTCATAATATTATAAAGGCAAGCAGTACTAATGAAATACGAAAATACTAATATTGCACAAACTGCCATCGGTGCGGTCATTATGATGGCCAATTTACTTACCTCAAAAAAAAAAACCATATTATTGTAGAAACACTCGTCAAACCGTGTATGTAGAAAGCAGCTGAGATTCTTGGACCAGAAAGTAGACAAAAATCCAACAAATTCCACTTTCTGTAAATAGCGCATTGACGATATGGCCGAAGACATAAAAAAGCAAGTTGTAGACACTGAAATAATCGCCTTTTTTTGCAACACAGTTGGATGAGAGCACAGATGTTGCACAATGCTCTCAATTGTTATTTTTCATATGATATATTCAAAATGTAACATTTCAAGACTAGATGCTGTTTTCTAATGAGTTAACTACAACAACAAAAGCTGAAAGGGCATTTTCTGCTGTTGTAATTATAAAAACGAAATACTGAAATAAGCTATTGCTAGCGATTTACTTTGTGCGATTTCTAATGATAAGCCAAGTATTGAAAACCTCATCCATCACATTGAAATAATTAAGTTTGTATTAGATATATACAATTTTAATAAGCTATAAATAAAACTTTGATGATAATGAAAAGTTTTTTTTCTAACCTGAGCTCAACCTAAAATTATCTGTGTAGGGAGGTGTGGATTTTTTTTTGGTGGAAAGAAGGCGTGACATAAATAAGTTTGGGAACTAGATTATGTACAGAGCTTTTAGTGAAAGTTAATGATGGTTTGTTCATTCGTGTTCAGGGATCGACTGTACATCACTGATGAAATCGCTCGAGCTCTGGTCTATTTGGATAGGGAGGAAAGAGAGGGTGGAGGAGCAGGTCCCATTTTTGTGATTTTTTAAGTTTTTTGACCAAAAATGTGCTTACAATGTTGTGTTCAGAGCTGTGCAAAATGGGTACCCAAAACCATTTGAAATGCAAAATGGAAATGGGTCAAAACTTTTCCATTTGAAAATGCAAAATTCAAAATGGTTTTTAAAAAAGCATTTCAAATGCAAAATGCAAAATACCTATTTTCAAAATGCATTGAAAATGCAAAATGGTTTCTCAGGTCAAACAATCAAAATAATTATAGAATTTTTAAACAATTTTGTCATAATAGTGGACATCAATGTAGAACAAACATATCACATGATGGTAAATCCAAAAAATTTGCACGGGACGAATGTTGCCAACGTAAAAACATAGAAACTGCTATCTAACATTTAATATTACAGCGTCATGGCCCCATGTTCAGTATTTGAATCAGTATTTTTTGTAATGGTATCACTCAATTGCCAGGGCTCCTACCAGGGAGCAACTTGACAAATGGAAATTATCTCTCATAGCGAGGTTGAGGACCGACTGATATTTTGGGCAAAAGATGAGTGGAGATAGTAGGAAGAATATTACAAAAAAGCATTTAAAATGCAAAATGGTTTTTAGAAAAGCATTTAAAATGCAAAATGGAAAATACCCATTTTGCATTTCCATTTGAAATGGATTTATTTGAAATAAAGCACATCTCTGGTTGTGTTATATAGTTTATTGGTCTTAAATGTTTCAAAACATGAGCTTTAAAAATCATGGACAGGCAAATTGCCTGATTGAAGTGTGACTTTAGAAGGCGCGGAGAAGATGAAGGTTCATTTGGTTCACGATTCACAATATTTTGAATCCTATCATCTGGCATTATTTCTTCATTTTTTGGCACCTGCAGAAATTTGTAGTTTATTGTTTTGTGATTAATTACATTTTTTAATCAGTTGTTCATTTTTTACTATAAGTTATGCCAAGCACAAAAAAAAATATTTTTATAATTATTTTTTGCAGTTTACAGTAATTACAATACAATAATTTGTTAAATTTAATTTGTTGAATACTAAGTTTGACTAAGGCTAGCATTACACTTGTAAGTTTTTACGTAAATTTACGACTTCTAGCCAATGGGCATCTTGCATTTTGAAAATCCAATGCGCCCATTGGCTAGAAGGCGTAAATTTACGAAAAAACTTACAAGTGTAATGCTAGCCTAACAAACTATTAAAATTATTTAAAAGCTATAAAATAAAGTATTTTGATATAGATGGCCTAAAAAGGAATTGATACATACTTTTGGGAAGCTCCTGACCGCAGCGTTAACTTTGTCGATGTGTAGTATTTCACAAAATCCTTTCTCGTGAGTAGATTATACCTATATATAATATGTTTTCAATTATTGTTTCAAATAACGTGATTTGTTTATGTAAAAATAACTAAATAAAGCGATAGATGGCGGTAATGTATACATATTGCGGAGGACGTAGCGCATAGCAAAAAAAAAAAGTAAAGTGCAGTGAAGACATTATATCAAAGAAAAGCTCACCGCCCATTGTAAGCAATGACAATAATAATAATATTTAGAATAATTTTTATAGCGCCCTTTTGTGAACACATCTATAATGAATATATATTACGAAATTATTACCTACGTGGGTACCAACCGCTCCTAAAGTTACCGCTCTATAAAATAAAATAAAAACAAATAACATTTACTTCGATTGTTCATTTGGCGGTATTAGCGAAATTAGAACATTTAGTTGATTGACGCAACTAGCAAATATAATCGATGTATGGTTTGGTATATGACGGTTCGTACCTATTCTTTTCCCGGTAGTACCTAGATACCTATCCGTAAAAGTTTACGATGTCGTTTGATTTTGATATGGTTTTTATTGTGTACGCCCGTACGTAGGGAGATGTTTTTAAAATAATGTAAATGATATTCTAGCAACTGACCCCTAGATTCCAATCCAGACAACTGAATTCCCGGTAATAATCACGGACACGGCAGACAAATCCAAATCCTAAAGCTGCGGCCAAACAATCATTTTGGATTTATCCGTGAAGGGGTAATTTGCCACGCTCGACTGTGCCTCCATAATGCAGTGCCTACCTCCCTACTTTAAACCGTGCGATGGACGGATGGACACACACAGATAAATCTAAGTGCCGGAATAATACAACGCGTGTTTTGTATGGATCATGTTATTATTCACGTACAGTCTTTGTCGGTGAAATGGTTATGTGCCCAAGTGGCGAGTAGGTAGGCACCGGACAGTTTAGTGAAGCACTCAACATTGAAATACAGTAAATGACTTGCTTTCAACCCTATCCCCAATCATTGGTCAGTAATAAAATATGTAATAACACCTAGACGGAGCTATTCGATAACAATTTGAAGCCGCGGGGTGAGGAAGAAAGTGTATGAAAAAATGCCAAAACCTACTTACAAATTTTAATGACATATCACTCTTCTTGTCTTATCAATTACCCAAAAAAAATCATAAGCCGTAATAACTGCACCACTTTGCAAACAAATCATTTCAAAAGTTTGTCATACAAGATGGCTGCCAGGCAATTCCCCCTCTCCCTAGATTTGGCTTCAATGCCATTCATACAAAAACTTGAAATTAGCATTTAATAGCATTTGACATAGTTTTGGGACTGATCCTTAGAGTGTGTTGCAAATGACTTTTCCCAGCAGCACCTTCAAACGCCAACTTATATTAAAACGTATTTTCATACATAACTCCGCTTGGTCGTATCTTCTCCAAGTTTAAACATTCTTTAGTGTGTTTATCTGAAGTGACCTGCCAGGTAAGTATGTTTTTCAGTTTTATGTTTGTAAATAATACAATTAGATAGAGCCTAGGAACTCATAATAAATTGTACAGCGCCCTTTAGGATATTTTTCACTAAAATGGCAGTATACAAATTAGCCAATTACCTATTATTATTTTTATGCCTTATATGTTTAACTATTTCGATTAGTGTAGCGAAGCGTGAATCTTGAATGTATACATTTTGTCTTTGTTCTTGCAATGTGCCGAATACGCCATCTTATTCTTGGATTGGGTATTTTTACTGACGTCCCCTCACGTTCCTTGAAGAAGACGAGCCTTGATGTTGCCGATTAAGACAGCTGCAGAACAAACCACGCGCGCTTTTCCCAGGAAACGCTTTTAGGTTGCATGGCTACGACATCGTCTCCAGAATAAATCATTTGCAATAAATTGTCAACATTATGGCATTTTGATGCCTTAGCGTTATCCACGGATGACCCGTATGATTTAATCCGTAATATTATTGTTACTCATAATAGTCATAATATATCTACATCTGGCCTAGGCCAGAAGTAGATATATTATGATAATAATAGCTAGCTGTCAACATCAAAATCATAATAGGGTATTTTCACTGCTTTTTTACTCTCGAAAAAACATACCATACTGAATGTATTTATGTTTTATTTTAATAAATTTTCTACAACGATTTAAAATGTTCCATTTTCTATTTGCCGCCAAAATATGACGTCACGCCGGGCGTGGTTGGTGATAGCCGTCTTACCAGCCAGTGGTTGTTTCTTTGTCATAATGATGTTAGGCAATGAACCGTGAACCGCTAATGAATGCGGTATTTAAAATTAATATATTTTTAATGAAAATATTAAAAGCACACATTTTTAGTACAATTATCAGAATCAGAAAAATGAATTAACTTAAAATTGTCCACACATTTTTAACGGTGTTCATAGTTTGTGGAAATACCCCATTACGTACTAATAAAACACGGAATTCTTGCTTTAATTTTTTTATTAATTGCTATTGCAAAAAAAAAGCTCCTACCGTTTACACGACAACTTTTACGTCACTTTTTAACGAATGGCGTAAAATGTACCCGATTATACATTATTTTACTACTATTAATAATAACATTGCAGAAAATCAGCAAAACAAAACATTTAGGCCCTCGTGTCGCTTGCTTGGCATTAAAAAACATAAGACGTTTATGAGTGCTAAACGTATCGTGCATGGGCCATAAAAACGAGTAACTCTGAAATATACGATCTTAATTTAAAAAATAACGCACTTTGTCCTTTCATTCGGATATCCAAGAAACCTCAACATGAATTTGACTTTTATCAGTTTTAATTTTTGTCAATCAAATAGAATTCCAAATATTGTTTTTTGGTAATTTTAATAGAAAACTTCACTGTTTTATCCCACCCACTAAACATGTCATTTTATATAAAATATGTACCTACGTGTACATAACTGTTTGTTTTCCAAATAAAGTAAAAATAGTAAGTAACTTATTTCAGTTTAGAAGGAGAGAATTAAAGAGTGATTCCAGATATTGTAATCTCGTTAAATTGTATAGTAGTAAGGCAGTGGGGATAAGTATACTCTCAGTATCACCCTGGCGAGAGACCGCCATTCAGAATCGAAATGTTATTCTTGAAATGACTTCAGTCGTGTTTGTAACTAGATCTGAATACCCGGGTATTACAAACTCAGCTTAATTATGGGGGTACATCTTGTATATAAAAGCATTATTACATTTTGACTTATTTTATTATTAAAAGTAATAATTAGTCGCCTGTAATATCAATACAAATTGAAAATATTTCCCCAATAAAAATAAATGCCGCCGACGGGAATTGAACCCGCGCTTTCTGATGTCCGGTCAGACACTCTGAACCACTGAGCCACTTCGGCTTATTTCCAACCCGCTAAATAATTCAATATGTACTAGTACCTACTTCAATCAACAATTACTGCTTATTATATTCACCTGTAAACAAACAACATTATTTTTGTAGGAGAGGCTTTGTTAGTGCTAAATTTCCCACTAGATGGCGTCGAGACATATTATATCTACATTTGTTCGTGAAATATTTTGACTTGTTAAATATTATTATTTTTTTTAATGATAAACTAATTGAAAGTACCAATTTGTATTTATATTACATGCGACTAATTATTGCTTATAATATTTTTTATCTTTTGTGCTATGCATAAAAACCTTGTCTTATGAACATTAGTTTATCATTAAAACATATTTATTATTAATTTATTTATTAAAATATATTTTATTGATATGCAATAGTGTAACATTACTTCTTGAATTATGATGTTTTTAAAAAATGAAACATCTTAAATTACCATTAATTTAATTTTCTGTTATAAATATATTGGTGTGAACTTCTTGGCTTGTCTGAATTCTTGACACAATCCATTCCAATTTTGAAAATGACACTTCAATTCGAGTTCATTGAACCAGATTTAAAATCAATCACAGACAGATCCACAACCTAAATTTGTATGTTTGATGATGTATATATTATTATGTTTGTGACTTACAGAGGAAGCAAAGAACAAAAGCAACAAAGGCGAGATGAAGCATCAAGCAAGCCCAGACGTCATTATAGCGGGACGAATCTGTGCGGCCGCGTAGCAAATGGACCACTCTTTATATCACATACAACCAACGCCAACTCTTCCTGGAAATGTTCTTACGCCCCTAGGCCATCACACACGAGAAATACGTGTTCATTAGTGGAAAAGATTCCTGTATTTCCATTGGCATGGATTATACTAGATGGCATTTGTAACTGAGACCTCCGGTGTCGAATGAGCAGGGACACTAAACCAGCGGTTGGGGACCAGAGGCCCGCGAGCACTTTCGGTGCGGCCGGCGCACAGTGGGCTGAAAATCGCCTTTCATAGACATAGAGACTTGAATTTTCAAGGGTATTTTTTTGGCTAGAAAGGGATTCTGCTGATCATTACTATGCTATAAAATTTCGTACGAAGCAATTGCGTGTACAAATGAAGGAGTTGTCATTTTTTAAAGAAAAATTTTTATGGCACTGACATTAAAAATGAGGCTATCTCTGGAATCATGAGGTTGGCCATTCAATCCTAAGTGTAAATAAAATATTGTAAACTAGACAAAGCATACTCATATGTAAAGCATTTAAGCATTAAAATGAATCATCAACATAAAAAAAAAAATTTTTCAACTTTGAGGATTTAAAAAAAAAATCACAAGTTGCGCCACAATACGAAGTATGTCAAAAAATACAAATAAATGGTAGTATATCTGTGTGTAAGGATATAATGGTCAACCTTATGATTCCAGAGATATCCTCATTATTAATGTCTGTGCCATACAAATTTTTCTTAAAAAAATGATGACTCCTTTATTTGTACACGCAATTACTTCATACAAGATTTTATAGCATAGTAATGATCAGCAGAATCTATTACTAACCAAAAAAAATACCCTTGAAAATTCAAGTCTCTATGTCTATGAAAGGCGATTTTCAGCCCACTGTGCGGCGGCCTGCTGACCACAATTAAGCGTTTAAAAAAATTACTTTCAGAACGCGAACGGTTTTCTTTCACGATGTTTGACATTATTACAAAACTCAGAGAAAGGTATAATATAGCTGACAGGTACTTACTTATGTAACTACGTTACCAGAAATTACCAGTAGATACCAGTTTAGACACAAATAAATAGGCGAACCAACGTCCTTTTTTAATTAATTTTATTTCATTATTATTTTGATAATAAGAAATTATGAGTGTAATACTAATTAAACTGGGACTTGTTTACACATACAATTACTGCATTTATCTGCAGACGCCTTTAAGAAGGAAACCATTTTCGTGTTTGAAGTGCAGTTTTAAAATTTCAGTTGCAGACTATGTGCTGCAAAAATTAGAGGAACCCATTTTCGTTTTCTGGGAAGAGTTTAAATTAAATTTGGGGACTTGCGGAAGGATTTGTGATCAACGCTTCTAAAATTTCCATGCCCCCACCCTCTAAAATAAAATAAACCGATTCCAACACCAACGAGAAATGCGCTGTAGGTAAAAAAATACTTGGTTCAGAATCAATAATATGTGTATTATTTTATTATTTCCTAATGTAAGCTGGCGCTTGTGTTTTAAATTGTTTTTTTTTACTCCCAATAAAAAATTAAAACTGTACTTTCAGTGATAACAAAATATAGACAGAAAATTTTAATATTTGAAAAAAGTAAGGATAAGTATAAGATGTAAATATAATTGTGTTATTAGAAATACATATTTATATGAGTGATTTAATACCTCAAAATAAATTTCACGTAATAAAAATCTAATTTATCAAAGTTTACAATATACAAAATCAGTTTAAAATAGTATATCTCACATTTCTAAAAAGTACAGTGTAGATATGTAAGTGTTAAATGTACACATTGTGTTTTATATAAGAGTATATATTTATTTAGATAACGAAACACCCTTTCTTGTGTTATTCTTTATTCTAAGGGAAATAGGTACGTAGGTAAGTACCCGACATTTACGCAAGAACTTGACAAGATTCTATTCATACCTACATGCAGAAAAGATAATTTTAGATTCTGTATTACAGCTAAAAATTTCCTACCTCAAATATGCAGGTAGGTACTTACTACTTAACGATTTCCATGGAATTTTAGAGTTTGTGATGAATAGTCTGGTGATCATACACATAATTGTGTTCATTTTATTCAACGAAAACCAATCTCGTGCAATTAATATCAGTTATTTCCACAAAACCAATCTAAAGCACTGTGCAGATTGAGGTTTCCGCCATCCCCGGACTTTCTACTTCTGCGATATGATGGCTCCCGGCGTTTCGGAGATTTCAATAACTCCATCCCGTCTTCCAAAATAATATCTCAATGCACGCTGGGAACTTTAATTAAATTATTATTGAAGTCCGGTTGCTGATTTACGTGAACATTACTCTTTATTTTTGCGGTTTTATACTCGAAATTTGAAATTGTACTCAAGGTTCTTAGATATATATGTACATTTTGAGAACGACCATTTTCCACCATTGTGTCTAGCAGTGGGCACTGTCGTGGCGTCTATTTCGAAATGGTCGACTATTGTAACGATCAAAACAGTTTTGAAATGTTCCAAATATATTTTTTTACCACACAAGAGTCCCAGCTCTTCCCAACCGTGGAGCCAGTAAGACAATGCCATCACCAATTGGGGTATGTTTATGTTGTGAGGCTAAAGGTTGTAGGGAGGGAAGGAGAGGAAGGTGGGGAAATATCTGGCTATTCTAATCTGGTGATCAAACACGGTTAAAGCCACTTTCAATACTAAGTGGTGGTCTTACACCAGGGTGACACTGAGAGTATCTTCCACACTTCTAATATTCATTATTTATTAATCAAATGTTCAAACAGTTTTTGTGCTTAGGAAACATGTAACAGTATCATAAAATAAAACAGAAACTAAAACAATACTATAACCCAAATCACTAAAATACATTGCCTACGCTACTACAATTTGGAGGATTCAGCGAAGTACTGGTACTGATTATGCTATAAAAATGGAGGCAATCAAAGATATTAGAAGAACAAGATATGCTATGTTGGCCGCCGGACCGTAGCCGGAGTACTACCTAATTAGGGTACTTTGAACGGTATCGGGACGTGTACGCACAGAAATCTGTTCTATGTATTAGTGCGGATACCTTAGCGATGCCTTAGCGTATGCGAAGGTGTGCTGTAGTATTGGTGAACAAAACCGGCGACACTCGGCAAAACAATTCCACTCAGTACGAACTGCGCATAGCACATCTCGTTCTTCTAATATCTTTGGAGGCAATAAATATACCAATAGTACTTGTTGGCGTTAGCTTGCATCCTATTATTTAGTGAGTGTATCTGTTAGTTGGTTGTGTACAGGGCAGGCCCTGATCAAACGGCGCTTGGCGCGAGTAAATTTTTGGCGGCCCTTGTCAAAACCAGTAGACGCCTACCAGTAGGTATGTGATCAGTGATCACTGTAATCAATTTGTATTTTTATTCATGGACCGTTTTTATGAAAATAATCTCAAGAGCGGTCGGGACTGTTAGGTGTTAGGTATTATCAGCGCCTTGGTGATTCGGCGCCCGCACAGAGCCGGCCCTGGTTGTGTACCTACGTGTTGCAGAAAAATGCTCCATTTTGTTGTTAATGACCCCAAGCAATATAATTTTATGAAATAACAGGTAGGTACGTGGGACAGTTATGTACCATGTTGGAATACTATAATAACTGATGCTTTTATTACGTTCAATGCCGAATTCGAGCACAAACATCGTGAGTTCCGCCAGTACATAGGTAACAACAGACAATGGCATTACTTCACCTATGTGAATATATTCCATCCACCATAATCAAATTGTCATAAGTCACGTAGGAATTATATTTCGCGCAAACGCGCCGGTGAACTTTATAGCAATAAATTCATTGTGCGGCCGAATGCCAACGCACGTTTACGAGTCTTCGTGTCGTAAACTTAATAATATTAAAATACAATAACTTTTTTTTTCGGCTTTCATTAAGCCGCTTCCTTTTGTGTTCCCGACAAGTCTCTGCCAAAGCTATTGTTCTTGGCATTCATATTTTAATGGCGTGCGACAATGGCTGAAGAATATTTCATATTTTAGTGTTTAACACCTCCGGTCGCGTACTGTCATGCTAATTCGGGTATTATGTACGGAATATAGAAAAATATACATAGTACGTAGCACATACGTGGTGCATGGTACAAGAAGATGACAGAGCTGTCTCCCACTCCTCGACAGGACCGAGCAAGGCGGGGCAATAATTACTCTATACAAATTGAAAATATCTCCCGAGTAAAAATATAATAAGTTGGGAATAAGCCGACATAGCTTAGTAATTCACAGCACCTGACCGGCAATCAGAAGGTGCGGGTTCAATTCCCGTCGGCAGCACTTATTTTTACTTTGGATATTTCAAGCGAGTAATTATCGCTTATAATAATTTGTTATCATTTGTGCCATGTATAAAAAACCTTGTCTGATAAACAGAATAAAAATGTAACCAATTCAATAATTCATCAAATATAATGTTGATACTTGGTCCCATCTTGGTCCGGTCTCTCTAGATAAGTAGTGAACTATATTTGCAGGGTAATTGCAATGAGAGGATTCCATCGAATGTGTTATGAATCTACATAAACCTAGTGTTGTAAGATCCTGCGCAACAAAGTAAAGTTCGCTGCGGTATGCAGGGCAGCTATTGTGGGACTTTTCTGCCCGGGGTCTTACGGTTTATGTCGATTCCTTATTCTTACTGATCCATAGGACGATGAGCTTACTTTCACCCCGTGGTGTAATATAGTAAGGCTCTCTGGTGTTGTCCAGTGGATAAGATAAGAATGAAAATATTATTGAAAGATTTCTCCAAGCACCTAAATACTACACCCGGGTCTGCACCTACCACTACTGAATAAAAAACTGAATTATTCGACTGAAAACTGTCGTCATTATTTTGCAATGTATTTTGTACATCCCTGTTTTTTAGAACATTTTAAAGAAAATATTTTTTCGCAATAATTCAGCAACTTTGTTATGGTTGCTTCGGAGAAGTAGGTACTTATGAAAACTGGTGTCGAAGCAATATCATATCAAATCAAAATAATTATTTAAAGGGTTTATATAAATAATGTTGGGGTAGGTGGGTAGGCTGAAGTCGGAGTTCGTTGTCGGTTCGTCAGTGCCTACCAAGTGTGGTCTTTTATTTATTTTTTTTTTTTATAGTGAATACCTCACAAGAGTCCCAACTGCTCCCGTCTGGAGGCAGTGAGACTATGGCATCCCCAATTGGGGGATGTTGTGAGGCTGAAGGTAAGCGGGGAAGGGAAAGAGGAAGGTGGGGAAGTACCTGGCTATTCAGATCTAGTCACTAAACACGGCTAAAGCCATTTGGAACAACGTTTCAATTCTGAATGGTGGTCTTACACCAGGGCGATACTGATAGTATCTTCCACTCTGGAACGTGCCGCAAATATACTATATATTATTTTAATTAATTAATTGTGAAATAACTCAAATTAATCAAATAAAATTTGTTTGCGCACGCCGGGTTCGAACCCGAGACCTTCGGAATGGCAGTCCAATGCGTTACCACTGGACTATGCCGGCCGTCTGAGTGGAAAAACAACAAAATGGAAAAATTATTGCAAGAAAATCTTTTTTTTTTTTTAACATACATTAATAATGACCCCACTAGACCATTAGGTCAGTAGTTACCTTATAGAAAAGAGTACCGTAATATGGAGCGACTTTGATCATCGCGGATATCTACTCAATAAACACTCAGAAATGACTCGCCTCTTATTTTTAATGATTATATTGAGAGTTCAATTGTGAAGTATTTTTTAATATATTTTCGAACATTGAAAAATGTAAATATGTATATTTAATAAATTCCTCATCGGTTATAATAGTTTCGTGTCATTTTTATTGTAAGTGCGACAGTGTCCATCGATATAATAGTATATATTATAACTACTTAAATATTCGGATTTGTATTTTTTTACATTTTTTTTGGAATTACAAATAAGCTTAGGTACAAATGGTACATCAGTCGCCCCACCACAAAAAGTGACTTTGATCACTATGTTTTTTTTAACTCCACAAACACATACACATTTTATACATACATATAGTTTAAATGTAGAATTTTAATTATCTTAAATAAAAACTACTAAAGCGTCGTCATGAAATAACTTTGTGTTGCTTCAAATTCTTTCGTGATATCTTATTGTAACAAATCTCTATGAAAATATGAAACACCAAAAGGCAGATAAACTAAAAAAAAAACGGCAGAAACTTTTTTTGTAGCTCTGTGTTCCACATATTTTCATTGAAAGTTGTTTATATTATCTTACTTTATGATTAACTGTGTTTTACGATTATCGATCTAATCAGAAACCCAAGTGACGCGTCGTCTCCGATTATCATATTATATGCGGAACTCGTTCTTTGAAAAAAAAATCTCTTCTGAAATTGCTTCAGTCGGCCAGTCAGACGAACCCCCTCTTACAAAGTTTTTTTTTTTTTTATTCAATTGATAAAATGAACGACTAGTAAGTAGTGTATCCCAAAAAATGAAAGTATTTATAATGCTGCCTACTGAGATTGTTTTGGAGTTTGAGGAATACGTTTCTTGAACACCTAGGTAGAAGGACCTGTACCTAGGATTTCAAATAACGTCTAAAATAAATATGTGTTTTGTGGTATCGAATCCTTACGTATATACATATTACCTATATACCAATATTGTACATACTGTAAATATGTTCGTTGTCAATAAACTGATTACGTGATCAGTTCAGAATCGAGGAAGATTGTTACATCGAAATCTTTGACTTACGACTGTTGTTCCCAATCCTATTAATCAACAGTAAAGCCGAAATTTTGGCTCAACGCTGGCTCAAATTCGCAATTACGACGACCATAAATAAACCACTCACGTGACGACTGAGCGATCAACCAGTTTAAGGAAGCCAAACTAATGGATTAAGCCTTCTTCAGTAAATGACTAGTTATGAAAAGTGTCGACAGAGTGAAAAATATTCGCGCCGCCAGCAAACACTTTATTTTTAACATATTACATACGTTTGTTTAAAAAAATATATAATATCGGTTTATGTATTACCGTATTTAAAAAAAAATATATGCATTAATAATAAATACAATAATTAATTCTTAAATATTAATTTAACATTGAATGTTTTAACTTTTAAATTTTCCTACTCAAGTAATTTCATAAGAAAAGTTATCAAGTTTCAAAGAAAATTGATCAGTCACCCCATTTAACGGGAGTCTAAACCCTAATGTACTCGTATAACTCAGTCTTACGACAAAGATTTGTCGAACACAATCAGGTTTAGTGAAAAAAATAAGAGATACTCGTACACGTTACCAAACGTTAAGGAAACAAAGCTTACAAGGATTTTACAAACAAATACAACATACAAATTTAAACTTAGATCGAAAAAAAAAATTCGAGATACATATTTTTTGCAGTCATGCCATATTGAAAACGTAATAAATTTGTGATCAACTTCATCAACAATTTTATTGCGGATAGCGGATTTTCTACTTATAATAAGTTTCTGGTTGCATTTGGCACTCGGGGGTTTGGAGCAGGGTGAAGTGACCAAAAAGTACTTAAGGCGATGCACTACCTCGTGTAATATTTTAAACTGAGCCGCTATCAAAAACAACCCTTACATAGATGACGATAAGGTTTAAATTCCCGCTTAACACCATCCGCCTGTTTTGATTTATGCAAGAAAAAAACGTGGCCAAAAAGTGCCTTTTATTTTATTTTGTGGATGTTCAGGCATAAATATTTAAATTTTTTTCGATCATTTTATAAATAACTTAATTTTCCACATTAAACAATAAAATCATAACCGAAAATGGGTTCGTAAGTAGGAGATTTTGAACGTCAAAGCAGTTTTCATAGGCCTTATACAATATTTTTTCTGGACTTATAAAAAGACTTATTTAAAAAATACTCGATTGTTTCAAAGGCCAAGATGTATTCTACTCGCAGTATTTAATTAAAGCATCTGAAACATTTCTAGGCGATCAAATTTTCAAACCAAAAACACATGATTTTGCATTACTACGTATGGCATCTGAATTATACTAAATGAAAAACGCACTTTGAAATACACTACTTTTAATGAATCAATACATGACCGCCAACCATGTTTTGCTTATCTCTAGCTTCGTCAGGGCTTATAAAAAATATATATTCGACGAGAGAAAGAATCGTTCCGGGCTGCTGTCTGCACTGTCTGCTGATGATAGCCAATCTCAGATAAGAAAGGACCCAATCTGAAGTTGGATAGAAGTACAGGGTTTTCCAATAACAGGTGTTATTTTGTATATCCCGCTATTTCGGTAGATGCTACTTTTGAAGCTGTAATTTTTTGACATTTGACAAGTAGAAACTACGCCATTAATAAAAATGGAACGATACACGCTTCAACAACGCATTGAAATTATTAAAATTCACTCGAGTGAGTCAAATGCAAATCATCTTGAGTGATGAGGCCCATTTCCACCTCGGTGGAATCTGGGGCTCGGAAAACCCAAGAGTTATTGTTGAAATGCCTCTCTATCCTCAACGTGTGACTCTTTGGTGCGGTTTATGGTCCGGCGGAGTCATTGGACCTTACTTTTTCGAAAATGAGGCTGGATAAACAGTTACGGTGAATGGATTGCGCTATCGAGAGATGATTAATGATTTTTTATGGCCGGAATTGGATGGTATTGATCTGGACAACGTTTACTTTCAACAAGACGGCGCTGCGTGCCACACAAGCAACGAAACCATTGATCTTTTACGATTGAATATCAAAATAACATCTCATTGGAAAACCCTGTATATACCTAAGGCTGCTGCGTACAGGGAAAAAATGCGTCGCGAAAAGTAAAGTTCGATTGCGGAAATAGGATCCTTTTAGTAATATCTGCTTTTTTATATTATACTTTACATTTCTTATTATAATTTACTAATGTTCGCCTCACTGGGTGGCTTACCCGTGCTGAGGATAGTACTTTTAAAGAAAAATAAATAAAACTAAACATATAGCTTAATTCAAATGAAATTGGACTACCAAAAAGGAAAAAGCCAATACAAAAAACAGTTTACCATACAAAGAAATACGTTGCCGGAAACTACAAAGTCTGCACCAATAAGTAGATTCAAGCTGGATTCTAGGAGCCATATTAATCAAAATAAAATATTACAAGTAATGATAATCTAATAACTAATTACAAACGCTTGTAAGATATAATAAATTAAACATTTGTAAACATGGATGTACAAATGCCTTAAATAAAATAAATAATAATTTATTCACAAATACGTTAGGAATAACCAATAACCATTTTACAAATTCATCTTAAATTTCAGTGAATATGATGGATTACGAGTAGTATTAATTTTGATAAATCTGAAACAACATCCTAAAGTGCTCTTCAAACGCCCGTAAAATCAGTTGGTTCCTTTTTCCCCCGACCGCCCATCGGCGTGCCCCTTCGCCTCGGAGCCCGGCTCTACCGCCCCCCGGCCCCGTCCGCTCCACCGCCCCCCGGCACGCCCCACCGCCGCGCAGAGGTGCCCTAATGATAGGTAATTACCAGCAGACGCTATTATGTTCAGACACCGATGCCGCCAGGGAGGTATTCCGGATATTGGCCCATTTGTTCTTATTTACTTCTTGTAATCAACCCATCAAAAGTGACGGGAACCGGCCATCGAGCACCGGACACGTCCGAGAGATGACTCTGCGTTCAGGTGGAAATTAGTAGGTGCCCTTATTTCATTTTCGTTACAAATTATTAACCATTTTAAAAAAGTGAGTAAGGACGGTTTGTTTCACAGAATTTTAACAATTCCTCAAATTTCACAGTTACTTTGCACGTTCTGTGAACGTCGTATTTAAGTTCTGTTATTATATGATTATGGGCCAGTTGCTTCACAGAACTGAAATAATAACAGAACTTGAATAGAACCTTCACAGAACTTAAACAAATAGACAATCATACAATGTGGTGTATTTTTATTTTTATGCTGAGAACTTACCACTTTTTTTAAACTTTTTGTTTATCCCAGCACTATCATTTGCGTGTCAATATTGTCTTGCAAGATGAAATGTAATTCGTGTTAATTGTTTGTAAAATGTGTACGCTTAAGTCCCGGTTGCTTCGCAGATATTAAATGTAATATTCAGCGCCATTTTGTTTTATTTTTGACATTTCGTCCCCGTTAAACGCCGATTCTAGGTGCGTTTCAACTTTCTATCAAATTGTAAAAGCTGACAATATTAACTACATGGTCCTCTTCTGCTGATCATGATTGTTCAAAAGCTGAAACGGACTCAGTATAGGTAAAAAAAACGAAATGGCGCTGATAGCCATTTGATGGCGATGTTTATATTAGAATTTCTGCGAAACACCTGTCCTTAGTTTTCATAGATCGAGAAATTTCGCAATATTCTCAAAAAAAAATGTGTTACCAAGAATACCTACATTTTCACTATCTCTATTTTTATAAACAGAATTATTAATGTTTAAAATCACATTTGATATGTTAAAGAGTGATCCAAAATATATTTGTTTATTTATTTATTTCACGCCTATTAAGGCTTTTACATACATTTATATAAAAAATATTTACGAAATTATACACGAAAATAGTGCAGGAAACGACTATTTAAAACAATTGCAAAAAAATAAATATAAAGTCAAAATATCACTGAACTTGATCCACACAGTATGTAGGCACAAAACATAAAAAATCCAAAATATTTTTTTCTGTTACAAAATTATTATGTGTTAGTCAAATTAAATACCTTTATTAAAATATTCCACTACTTTATGAAAAAAACTTCAATAGGGTATGTGCTTATATATTGAAATTGATGTACTAAATATATCAACAACATCGTAGTATTTGTTTCCTAGCTGTTGAATCCGTCGTATAGGAGTGTGATATTGGGAAAAAATATGCAATTTTCTTAAGATTTTTCGACATAAAACTAATTGAATATAGGTACCCAATGAATCTCGGGTTGGGGAAGAGGTAGGTAAGTACGCGGTGAAATAGAAAATAAGCTTTTGATCCGCATTTAAATCCCGGTGGCACCTAAATCATTTTTCCTCTGTGTGTTTTCTATTACTTTTGAATTTTATCAATATTTTCGCCAAAAATAATCAATTAATAAAAAAACACATTTTCATATTTAATAATTCCCCCCTGTTCAGCAATCGTGTAGCGGGCATCGGGCATGTGAGATGTGAGCCATACGTCATTAAACAGACCTGCACGGAGCTCATTCCTCTCCTCCAGTGCATACCTTCTACTCTTTACGCGCTCCACTCTATTACCTACTCTATAGTCCCCGTAGTCTATGCGCCACTCTCCCGCGTCCGCAGCGGCCCGTCTCTATGGTACGTTTATAATATTATTAGCCGTCCATCTTTTTTGGTCGTCGTCATATTCGTTTCTTTTTTCCAGCCTCCTTCTTTTGTGTGCTCGCCTTTTTTTATCTAATTTATAATTTGTTGTCGGTCGGGGCCAGCGCCTCGCCGGGGTTATTAGTTATTAGTTGCTCAATGCTCTGCGGTGGTGGTGGAAGGGAACCCACCTACCTACCTATCAACTACCTGACTGGATATTGCTGGAACATTTTATTACACCTCGAATCAGGAGCTTTCAATGGACGGACGACCAACAATTTGTTTGATTTTAATGATCCTGAAAATACCCATTAATGGTCTTGAAAATACCCATTGCAGAATAATTGCGGTGGGGTTTTATTGCTCTGAAAACTTTCCAAATAAAATCTTGTTATTTTATCAACAGACTACAGTGTTATTTATACCTATATTGGGTTGAACCATTCCCATTATGTCGACTTGTTCTCATAATTTATATTTTATTAAATTGCTGAATAGGGTATTTTCATAAGCTGTGCATACCGTTAAAGTGAGTGTAAGATTAAAATTTATTTTTCTGATGTGTAATTTTAATATTTACATTCATAATTATTGATTTTAAAAACAATTATTTGATTATTTTCATTACGACCTAGATATTGCAGATAACCGCTACTCTGGAAAGACGGCTGTCATCGGTGTTGGTCGGCGTGACGTCATCAACGCCATATTCACGAATAAACGAACACGCCATTCTGGCGGCAACTCAAAAATGACACACAATCGAACTAGAAAATGTATTCATCAACGTAAAAATAACATTTATGGTACCTACTGACCTTCGGACTATGAAAAACTTGTTCTGTAAAAAAGGGATTCTGTTTCGAACTCAATCCGTGTGACTGACAGCCGAGAGTCCTTTCCGCAAAGTCACTGACCATTTATTTTTATAATTTGTCTTTTTATAGCTGTGCGCTACAAAAATTCAGGCCTTACACTCCGATTGTAATATAACAAAAATGCCAACATATATTATATATTTGCCAATATGTCTAGATTGATATGTGGACTAGGTAGGTATGTATAATACATAAATAATAATGCAGGATACAAAAATCATAGTCGGAACAGAACCGGTCAAAACAGACTTTTAAGATTTTGAAAAAAGAGTGCTTTCAGTGCATTTTATAAAATTCTGTGTTAGCGGGTAGGTACTTTTTTGCACCTTATAAGTAAATTATATAGTATTAAGAATTGATTTTCATGTAACAATACTATATAAAATCGTTAATATCGATGATCAATATTTCGTCTTGAAAATCCCTGTGCGTAGGCCATCAGTCTCGATATAATTTAATAGGAATGATATGAAAAAATAACATCTTGCCACGAAATTTGACACGTTCATGTTACTCCAAATGCATTTTGGTTGAGAGGCTAGATTACTTTAATTGATCTTATATAATCTGATGATTCTACTGACTGTTCCGTGCACCTATGCTAGGTATTTTTCACACCAATTAACTTTTACGGTGACGATTTCACCATCAATACCAGAATGTTTTGAATCAGAAATCTTAATAATTTTATAGAATTGACGATTTTATTTTAAAGAAATTTGGTGTGGTAATAATAATAGGCGTCGAAAGAGTTAATTTTGTAAATGCAAATAAATCTGTGGTAAAAAGAGTTGTTTATTTTTTGAGCAGCTGATAAACGAGCAAGCTAAATTGCGTATAGACCGTCGATAGTTTTGCAGAGTAAAGTTATGGGCGTCAATATTGTCGGGTCCCATTAATATTTCCGTAATGCGTAAGACACATTCACAACAACAACAAAAAACAATCTCTTTCAATGTCTCCACCAAACTATAAAAATATATTTAGCCCGGCAATGTTGTTGTCGGCAAAAAAGGCAATACGGTTCCATGATAACTCAACACATTGACAATTCAACACACTTTTAAAAAGTGATTTAAAGTTATTAGAAACGATGAATTTTTTTTTAACCTAACCTAACCTAACCTAACCTACTTAATCCAGTTAATAAATTTTTTGATTCATCACTTTCCATGACTTTATATAAGATGTGATGAATTATCATTGTGATGATTTATCCGGTCACCAGGCAATACACGACAATCTTGCGCAATCTTGACCTACAATGCAATACGAAAATCTTGACAGAAAAACCTTGTACCAAGTTGCTCGTGTACAGCCTTTAGTTCCACCTTTCGCCGTCTGCAAATATAAGTGTGACAAGTTGTACAAAAATAAAATAACTTTGAATTAAAAATTAGTAGTTAAAACTGGGTAGGCATCTTTAAAATATCCTACTTAGATTAATCGAGGCTTACTTGGGAGTCTTGGGACTTTGGAGGGCTTAACTGCATTCTGTGAAATTTTAAGGTTTAATCGTAAAATATCTAAATGGTTTTCAAAATAAGTAGGATTAAGTAATGTTATTTTTATATCTAAAATCAGCTTATAAATTATATGTGGGTATCATTGACTGGAATTATTGCCTTTGGTGATTAGAAAGTCCGTTCATTAAAACCCAGATCCAAGGGCTCATAGCTAGCTAAGTGCTAAGAGGAAATAAGTTATTGGTCGATCGTATGTTATGAAAGTTAAAGATATCTTATTTGTCGCACCCTGTCTCACCTCTTTTTTAGTATCAACAAAAACCCGCTGAAAAACTCATTTTACGAATAAGGTCACACAGTTAAAATTAAGCATCTAAAATACAATATTATAAATCATAAAGATTAATCACTTAAATGAGCATTGTAATTGTCCCTCATTAGAAAACGTTGACCATATAACGTATCTGGGTCTAAAAATTGATGGAAATTTAATATGTACCAAACACATTACACTGAAAAAAATGAGTTAGCTAAAGTGTTAAGCTAATTGAAGTTGTGTAACCATCTCCTAAACTTCAGCTACTTTACCTAAAATACTTTATGTGCAGATACCGTCGTTGTTTAGTAAAATGTGCTTGAGCTATTACAACTAAACTTTAATAATAGCACACTAAAAGCGTACTTACCTAAACAAAATAATCGGTTTGGTTAATCAAACTAAAGTAATTTACTAAACCTATTTCACTTTAGTAACTTAAGTTTATGTGTTACTTCCCAAAGTATTTAGCTAAATTTAACTAAACATCTAGTTTGGTTAAATGTTTTGTTCATATAGCAAAACTGAGGTTGGAATATCTAAATTTGGTATTTTTACATAACAATTAGTTGCTTTGCACAAACTTAGGCAAAGTTCAACAAAACTTTAGTTAAATCTCCCGAACTTTGGTAGATTTTTTTGTCGTCGCTAGCGGTCGACGCAGGTGTTCATTTACGACGCAGTTCTCAGATCGCCACAGTTCGCACCATACGTGAATTGACGTTCGTTGCGCGCGTTGCGAATTTATTTTTGAATTGAATTGAATTTATGTTAACCGCTGTTCCTAGTTCCTAGTGATAATGGCAGACAAAACCGTGGAGGATTATTTAATTTCTTGGAATCTGGAGGCTTATATAGAAACATTTAAAGGTGAGTTTTCTTTTTTCATTTTTTTATTGATTTAGAATTTAGATCATGGAACTATGATATTATATATTATGATAATATCCATTCTGTTTGATTTAGAAACTGGCACCTTCATTATTCCATGACTCAAGTACCTACGCAATAGATTTAGAAGATTTGTATTTATTATGTACCTAGTTTGAAGAGTGCGTGTTGACGCTACAACCAAGATTGTGTCAGGAGTTATGACACAAGTTACAGAGAGTGGTATATAAAAAAAAAAATAATTGGATCACTTGTATAGCGCCGTTTTTGTGCAAAATCACCTCAAGGGCGCCTTTATTTCTTTGTTTGTTTTCGCCAGTATTATTTTGTATTGAACGAATGTTGTTTGAAACTGTAGTATTTTCTAAGTTACAGTTTTACCCTAGCCAGAAACTAGAACCAACCAAACTAGCTTTGAAATCGTACCGATGGATGGTCAATCATAGCAGGTTATATTTAATTTTAATAAATGTGTATTGCAAATTATTAATTCGGACATAACATTTTGAACATTGAATTCTGTTGTTTTTTTTTTGGGAGGGATATGTTTTTTTAAATACAGGGTGACCACCCATTGTTAATGTTTTCATTTGAAATTTTCATATAAATGAAATAATTTCATTATTAAAACTATTTTATCTCCGCTTGATTCATGATACAGGGTGTTCAGTATCTGCTGTTGTATAAATATACATTTTTTTTAATGAATAATTTTCATTCCTTTGAAAAATTAATTTTTATTTTCTTGTTTTGAAAATTTTTGTATTTTCTCGTCGTTTTTTTTCTTTATTTCAGACTCAAGCCATAGACTCGAAAACACTCCTGATAATATCTCAAGATGATATTGAAGAATTGATTCCGACTGTAGGGCACCGGGCACTGCCTACAGCACACATTAATGCGCTCAAGGATGTTATTAATCCACCTGTCATAAGTGTAAGTTTTTAAAAGCAGTAATGATGACATATTGTATACCTAGGCCTTTTTTGGCTAACCATTTGGAAATAGTTGTACCGGACGCGATTTTGATACTGCCGGGGGGGTCAAGCAATTCCAAAGGGATAAAAACAAAGCTTGACCCCTTCACCCTTTCTTTCCCCTTTGTGTACATACCCGCTTTTTGTTTCAGATTGAAGATATACCTTCAACTTCCAAACAAACAACGCCCATATATTATCAACACGATGACTTCCTTTTACATGACATTTCCTTGTTGGAAAATAAAAACAAATCACAAAGAATAACGCAAGAAGCTTTTGAAGAGCAAATTTCGAATATAAGTTAAATAATTTTAGTAAGTTTCAGATACCTAAGTAACTTAGGTTAATTGTTTTATACATTCCGATATATGTATTTTAGTAGTGGCAGCGTAGAATAGCCATCCTGTGACTGATATTATGATGATTATATAAGTGGTTATTAGTTATGTAATCAATATGCAATTTAATTTTGTTTTCCAGGACTTACGCAATCATCTCCTATCAATCAATGAAGGGCAAGCACTTTTAATGCAGTTTGAGTCAATGGGTCTGTTGGACAATTCTGCCAGACTGTGCAGTACTATTATAAGTAAGGAATTGCAGGGTAATCCAGATAGATCCATTACAAGCAAGAGATTTTATGAATTTGCTTTTCAAATCACCAAAGTCTTTAATAAAGAAAGCGCAGCTGTATATTTCACCCCATATGTATGTTTTGGGCCTACCCAAAAAATTCCTGCTAAAGGTAAATTACTAGACACATACAGGCAGCGCCGAAAAGAATTTTCCAAATCAGGACACAAACATCTTTTACTATATTTAAAAAAAAAATATAATAAAAAATGATAATATAAATGTGTGTATGATCAAACGTGTTTTCTTTTTTGAGGCTTTGCTGGTAGCTGGAAACAATATTTTGAGAGACGATTCTTAACAAAATAACTTTTATATGAATGAGGTTTTTAATAAGTACTTTCTAGTCTTACAAAACATAATATTTATTTATTTAGTTTTCATCTCTCAAAATGGTTGTAATAAACTACCTGCAACTCAAAGTATTTAACCCATGATTCTGAATTATGGGTATAATCCTTCGAGTTGATGGTGGTTACATTTACACCCTGTATTGTTTTCAGCTAAACTGCAAAGCTGCACTTCCTATTTAATATAGATAATCTAACCAAAAAGCTAAGCTACAGTACCTAAAGCTAGCAGTATAGAGCTAAAACACCTATATCGGTAGGGCTATTCCAACCGAAGTTTAGTTAATCAACCTAACCATTTTGTAATATTAACTAAATAATAAGGTTACTACATCTAAACAGTTAAGTTTTTCTAACCGAACACTACAAAATGGTTTAGGTATATAATTTTTAGTTTAGGTAACACAACTAAACACAAAGCTGTCTCAACCGATTAGTTTAGCTAGAATACCTGAATCGTTAAGCTGTCATAAATACAGTTTAGGTAACAAAACTAAACACAGAAAGTTAGAGAGCTGTCTCAACCGATTAGTTTAGCTAGAATATCTGAATCGTTAAGCTATCATAAATACAGTTTAGGTAACACAACTAAACACAGAAAGCTGTCTCAACCGATTAGTTTAGCTAGAATATCTGAATCGTTAAGCTGTCATAAATAAACTGCTGTTTAGCAAACAGTAGCTAAAAGTTCGGCAGTCACCACAGCAATAAACTGTTTAGTAGATAATTACTGAAAATTTGGTAAATCGTACCTAAACATTTCTTTCAGTGTAGCTATTTAGATAATAAAATTAAAAAAACTAAGTTATTTTTTCAAAACTATCAGGAATGTGCTCATTAAAAAAGACTTAATCAAAATGTACATGGCTCTCTGCCAATCACTGTTAGAATACGATATTATCGGATGGGGCAGTGCAAATAAAAATATACTAAATCCACTAATTAAAACTCAAAAAGCCATAATGAAAATTATACTGAAAGTTCCTGTAAGAACTAGCACTGACGTAAATTAAACAACTATATTCTAAAATTATACTCAATTACATTCATAAGTACAAAACCCGAGAAATAACAACAAACACGTACAATAGAAACACTAGATCTCATGGTCAAAAACTTAGGTATCCAACAATACAACTTTTGGGCAAAAAAGCTTCTTATATCATAGTATTAAACTCTACAATAAACTACCACTCTCACTCAAAAACTTCAACATTATAACATTTAAATCTCAAATAAAAATATGTGATAAAATATTTGATATGCTTGGTGTAACTATAAGTGACCAGCTCAGGTATGGGGGCTCCATCGAAGCCAGAGTAAAGTTGGCCTCTCAGAAGCTGGGCGTACTGTACAGGGCCCGCAGATACTTTAATAGTACACAACTGCTGACCCTGTACAAATCGCAAGTGCGACCTACTGTCGAATTTGGCAGCCATCTCTGGTCCGGAGCCCCTAAATACCTGAAAAAAACCCTAGACTCTGTGCAAAAACGGGCGGTCCCAAACGGACTGCAATCTTTAGAGCACAGACGTCAGGTAGGTATGTATGTGTCCTTGTTCTATCGGTATTACAATGGAAGATGCTCTGAGGAACTAGCGTCATTGCGGGTCGCTTCTACGATTCGTTCTTAAGTTCAACAGCTCGGCTGTGGAACGAACTGCCGGCCTCTGTGTTTCCTCCCTCCTACAACATGGGACTCTTCAAGACCCATGTTCACTCCTTCCTCTCCACAAAAAGACCCTCCACACAGCATCCCCAAAGATGACATAGGCCCTGAGGGAAATTATTTTCTTCAGGGCCTCCTGTGTGGAGTTATATATAAAAATAAAAAAAAGCTGGATACTTAATATAGGGAGATCTGAAATAGAAAATATACTGATATCAAACACAGACTAAAACCGAATCTACTAAACTGAACTATACAAAAAACACTATCTTTCTTATTTTAAAATTTATTTAAAAAAAAAATCATACTACATGATAGGTATATGTTTATAATTAAATTCATATGTTACTTTGTTTATTATTTTTCTTATAATTAAATTATATTATGTAAATGAAATCCTCAGCACGGGAGATCCCAGTGAGGATATCATTATCTATATATTTTACTAAGAAAAGAAGACAATAAATCATTTTTATTATTATTATTATTATTAATTTAATCCCGATTTCCATCCATCCGAGCGACCATGTCGAAATGAAATTACTCTTCCAATACAAAATACCGGTTATATAATATTTATTAATTATAATAAACCGTTTCTAAATTGATAATCGTTGCTAATTATTTCAGGCCCTGTTTTGCGTCCATTATCAGGTGAGTATGTACATTGTGTTGGAGGTTTTTTTGGCGGCAAATTAGAAGTTAAATGGGATTGGTTCCGCACACGTAAATAGCTGTAGGTACTTACATACATATTTGTATGGGCTTGATGCCTTCAATACTCAATACTGAATACAGGTAAGTACTTATTTTACAGGTTACAGGTGATATGGGTCCACCTCTACAACACCTGATGTAAGTACCTACACCATTGAGCGGCTTGATAACTTTGTTAAACTAAAAGCTCACCTTTTTTGATTACAAACATTTTTTTCTTTGCCTACCCACTTACAATGGAGTTTTCTACCAGGCTTCAAACGGAATTTGGATAAGATTGGATAAGCTCTTTCTCAGTAGATTTTAAAACTGTCTTTTCAAAATGTTAGCTTGTAAGGATGCGAATAAACAGGACAAAATGTCCGCGAGCCAAGCCACGAATTACGGGAAAGGGCGGCGT
Source organism: Hesperophylax magnus (assembly GCA_026573805.1). Lineage (NCBI taxonomy): Eukaryota > Metazoa > Arthropoda > Insecta > Trichoptera > Limnephilidae > Hesperophylax > Hesperophylax magnus. The sequence continues at coordinate 633,735 of JAIUSX010000243.1, forward strand.
TTCGCGCCATTTGCGATTGCTTTGTTCCAAAGATATCTAATATCTTTGCTTTGTTCCTTTTCCATAATTCTTTTTGTCCTGTTTACAAGTAGCATAATATTAACGGATAGAGCGCCATATATTACATGCTGCTTATGATAATCATATTTAATAAATACCTACCTGTAGCTTTGTACCTTCGTAAGATTTTATAAACTAGAAGTTAGGTACATTCCGATTTCGTCAACGTTCAACTTTCAGCAATACTTTTCTGAGTAAACATTGGAAAAACATGGAACAAACCAAGGCTGACTGTAGGCTGACTTGGCGCGCAACGGATTTTGCAGTGTCACGTGATCAAGTCAGTGCCATCGAGCAATGACAGTTTTGCATAATATGGCTACGATTGTTGTTGATACTCGTTGTAACTGCTGATTTGTGTGTTATTGTACCGTGAGTGATTAAACTATTCAATGAAGATTACTTAGCGACGGAACTAATTTCGTAATTTATTTAATTAACGCCCTTTTTGGGGGATTTTGCACAGAAATATTAAAAATGATGCAGTATTACACATAACTGAACTGCCTCAGTAACAATATTTTGTCTATTAGTGATAACATGAAAATATTCACTAATTCGGCATAATTATTTCGTGTTCAATAATAATAATAATGATAATAATATTCAAAAATCTGTTAATGAAAAAATAAGAAAATACACTGATTTAGGAAATGAAATAAAAAGAATTTGGCATACTCAGACTATAAAAATATTACCATTCGTTATTTCGGCTACTGGCATTATACCTAGCTCTCTCATTAAAAATTTAGGCGTATTAGATCTAAAAAAAAAAATATTTTGAATACATGTAGGATAACGAAAGATTTTTTAAAATATTTATGTTGAGGGATCAGTAGGATTTATAGGCCCTGTTAGGAGTTCTACCGAGCCGAACCCTCTGATATGAAAATATCTGGAGTCGGTGAATTATTTTCCCCTTTGATCTCTGGTGAGTTGACGTGTTGTTCTTGTATTGTTTTGTATTTATTTTGCTTATATAATGTACTTATATAATGTTGATTGACTAGATGATCATTTGTGGAAAAGTGTGTGGAGGGGTTTAGTTTTCCTATGGGGAAGATTTAACCCGGACATAAAATCGGAAGTAATAAAAGATTATTTGTATTTTAATTGGGTTAATTTGGCAGTCGTGCGCCCAAGCCTATACGGGAATAAACAACATGACGTCTTGTTTTTTTATAATACATAGTTGTGTTAACCTATAAATATTGTACAAATTTCAAGATGCCAATGCACACCGTTATAGAGTTTTGCTTCTTCCTACAAACCATTTGTGATTTAAACTGAAGATTTCTATTTGCATCCATTGATTATTTTCACAGTTCGTTTCTGTTTGGGCTTCTTTTTCATGTCGAAGTTTAATAATTATAATCACGAATAGATCATTAAATATTAATCACTGCACCTACTAATTAATTAATTAAAATTACGTACATTTTTTTTTTTTTTTTTTTTAATTTTTAAAAAGAAAGACAAACATTCCCGGGTTACGAATAACCTGACAATATTTGAAAATCTCCTACTACCACCACAGTAAGCTGAAAATGTTGCTTGTGTTGTGATGGAGGACTTAGCCAGCCGAGGAATTGAACACACTACGCCTGAGTGGGACCCAAGCGCGATGTCAACTCGGCCACCGACCGGTCAAAATGTACATGTTTTTCTAAAAAAAAATTTACTGCCATAAAGCGAAGATAGAAAAATCAACCCAACAGGAACTGGTGAACTCACTGATTGACTGCTCGTAAAAAATATCTTTTTTGCTTCGAGAGAAGAGATTGTCTTTTCATCTAAATGGCTCTAGGCAAGGATTACCGTTTCCCTGGATGATCTTTAGACACAATTTGTAAGATTAAACATTAAGAAATAGTTTATCCAGCGAAGTGTGTAATTATACTAAGAAGTAAGGTAATAATAATATTAGGTACATGTAGGTAGAAGCATTTATATAAAGTTTGCTGCGTAGGTGCTAAAAAATATTTATGGCTTAATCACAGACCCGGAGGCGGTCGGCCGGGGAAAATCTAACAATCAAAAAATTATATTACAGATTGTAGTACCTAAATGGTTTTTTTATTACTGGCGAATCTAATGCATTAATAATATGCATTGCAGATGAGAGCTGATTTAGCTGGATCTAATAGGTTTAAAAAAACAGTTTCGCGGAGAAAGGAATGATTTGCTAGGGATAAGATTGGAAAACAAATTTTATTAATATTGTTCAAGCCAAGTAGTACATTTTTAACCACAATGTTCAGATATTTGGAGTGCACCAAATATTTCCGTTTTTTTAAATATGCATAAGAACCTACCTACGTAACAGCTTTAATAAAACAGTTCCACGGAGAAAGGGTTGATTTGCTAGAGATAAGATTGGAAAACAAATTTTATTAATGTTGTTTCAGAAATTTGAATTTGAAATTTTCAGATATTTACAGCGCACAAAATATTTCCGTTTTTTTTAAATATGCATAAGTACCTACATAATACCTTTACCAAATTACAGTTCACTCGTTTCACTCGTTTCAGCTTTGTAATTCTTCAAAATCGATTAGTATGCCTAATACATTTCTTCTTGAAAAGAGTGACAGGTTTTGGGGATCAATGGTGAGGCACGAAATGAAAGAAGGTTGTGAAGGTCACATGTGTTTATTGGTGAGTCAGTAGCCGTGACAAGGAGATGATGAAGGACAGATGTAGAATACTCCGGTTGCTGCTGTGATGTGTTGGCAGGTCAAGCGCGGGTCAGTGAGTCGACGCCGGGCGCTGGTGACCGGGACTCAATGTAGGTCAGGCACTGGCGAAGAACGCAGGTCTTCAGGCACTCCAGTGCTGACGAGAAGGCCGAAGGTACGGCGGACCTTGTGGGCAGTTGAACGGGAACGGCGTGACCAGTGAGGATGCTGCGTGTCCTCGTGGTGGTCATGGTTGCGTGGAAGAAGCGCTGGTCAGAGACGCTGGAACCAGGGCGCTTGTAATCCGAGTAGCGCTGGCCGCGGACGTGGCCGAGGCGCTATGATGATGTCCCGATAGAGTCCATGATGATAGGGGCGAAGCCGGGTACGTGTCCCTCGCGCTAGTAAGAAGAGCGCGGGTGATCACTCGTTGAACCTTGCAGACTGGCGGCAAAATTATGACTGACTGACTGGCTCGCTGCGTCGGGCTTATTTATACTACTCGGCCGACGGCGGCAGTAGGTAGGTGGATGGCAACTAAATCGAAGACACTCGCTCGATCTGGATCATTCGCGAACTTTCGACGGCTTGGCAATTATGCCTAGGCCGTAGGCTCGAACCTTCTGGCGAGTTCTCGTAGTATTCGAGACGGACTGCAGTGTTATTATCAACAATATGCAGGTAGGTACTTGAAGTACGTAGATTACTTTGTTTACGATTTAACGATGCAAGTACATAATTCGGGAGTAGATACTAAGTAGCAAGTAGCAGTTTATTATTAATTATTTAATCTGGATAATTCGACGCCACAGACACCCCCTTCCCAGCAGCTTTGCTGAGGGCTGCGATAGAAGAAACAGCTCGGAAACGAACGTCTTTTAAATTGTGACACTTCATAAAAAAAAAAAAATTTTGCAAAACACATGTTCACAACACAGGTTGAAGATTCACTCAGATAACCATGGTGGCACTATTATCCGCGCTTGTGCGGAGATGGTCTGGTGCTGCTGCTCCGTGGTGCCTTTACTGATCACCCATTTTGAGACGGGGTTACCGGTGAGTCGGGGTAACACTATCACGTCGGGCTGCAGATCACGTCGGGCTGCAGATCACGTCGGGGTCACCACTTTGGGGATCAATGGTGAGGGCACGAAATGAAAGAAAGTTGTGAAGGTCACATGTGTTTATTGGTGAGTCAGTTGCCGTGACGAGGAGATGATGTAGGACAGAAGAATACACCGGATGCTGACTGATGATGTGCTGGTCAAGCGCGGGTCAGTGAGTCGACGCCGGGCGCTTGTGACCGGGACTCGATGGAGGTCAGGCACTGGCGAAGAACGTAGGTCCTCAGGCACTCCAGTGCTGACGAGACGGCCGAAGGTGCGACGGACCTTATAAGCGGTTGAACGGGAACGATGTAGACCAGTGAGGATGCTGCGTGTCCTCGTGGTGGTCATGGTAGCGTGGAAGAAGCGCTGGTCAGAGACGCTGGAACCAGGGCGCTTGTAATCCGAGTAGCGCTGGCCGCGGACGTGGCCGAGGCGCTATGATGATGTCCCGATAGAGTCCATGATGATAGGGGCGAAGCCGGGTACGTGTCCCTCGCGCTAGTAAGAAGAGCGCGGGTGATCACTCGTTGAACCTTGCAGACTGGCGGCAAAATTATGACTGACTGACTGGCTCGCTGCGTCGGGCTTATTTATACTACTCGGCCGACGGCGGCAGTAGGTAGGTGGATGGCAACTAAATCGAAGACACTCGCTCGATCTGGATCATTCGCGAACTTTCGACGGCTTGGCAATTATGCCTAGGCCGTAGGCTCGAACCTTCTGGCGAGTTCTCGTAGTATTCGAGACGGACTGCAGTGTTATTATCAACAATATGCAGGTAGGTACTTGAAGTACGTAGATTACTTTGTTTACGATTTAACGATGCAAGTACATAATTCGGGAGTAGATACTAAGTAGCAAGTAGCAGTTTATTATTAATTATTTAATCTGGATAATTCGACGCCACAAGGTAATTCATTCAAATTAATAATTATCGTCCAATTGAAACACTACCATTCAGAAAAGAAACGTTAGAATCATTTTGCGTAAACCCTATAGGTACTCTAGCGATCAGTTCTACATAAAATTGAATGTAATTGATGTTCGTCAAAATTACATAAAAAGGGTTACTATTCACGTACACAAAAATCTAGAAAATCTTGATAAAATTGATCATAAATATATCACAAGAAGTCACAGACGAAAGGATCTCGTGGTCCCAGGGAGCAATACGGCAAAGTATCAAAAGTCGTATACATATCTGGGACCGAAATTATATAATAAAATCCCCCAAGAATTAAATATTAAAACATGCAAAATATCATTCATCGGTTCAATAATAACTAAATGGTAGATTGGCTTGGGAAGGGTGGAGTCTGAAAAACTATTAAATAATGTACTTAAAATTTTATTTGGTTACTAATTAATGGCTCATTTAGTAAAAACTTTATACATATATATTCAATTTAGACAAAAAAACAACAACAACACTTTAATTTTACAGAATAAATTTTTAATTCATAAGAACACTTGTACTTATTTTTAATATACTTATGTAATTATTGCAATATTATAATTTTGTCATTTTTGTTATATACATGTATCCAATGTAATGTTATAAAAAATTGTTCTAAACGTGTTTGGGGCCAGATCCGAATAACCAGGTACTTCCCAATTTACGTCTTTCCCACCCCCTTCCCCTCTCAACATACCTCAACTGGGGATGCCATAGTCCCAATGGCTCTGGAAATTTTGTAGCAGTTGGATTCTTGAAAAAAATAGACAAGTCGAAAGAACGAAAAACGCGTAATAATTTTCCTGGCACCAATTCTGTGTCAATAACATAATCGTTGAAAGAATTTCAATAAAAAAAAACGGAAAACGGTTTCAATATTAAAGTCTTACCAGCCATTAAAAATGTTGGTCATAATACAATAAGTATCAAAGGTCAGACATGTGAGAATTCCCTTTTATTTTTATGTATCACACACACATCAATAGTATGTTATTGTAGGCAATCAGAAGTGGGCAGTAAGTAATACATACCCATAAAAGTGAAGCTTCTTGAATTTTACAGCTGTTCCTTGAAACGATTGGTTCATTTTACAATACAATGAAAATGTTTGGTACGTGCTTATAAAATGGGGTTATGAATTGTATTGAATTCACAATACAGTCGATAACGTTTTTCAAAACAATATCGTATAACAATAGATCTGCAACGGCAACCGATATTATTGTAGTGACTGTAGAAAATGTAGGTTAAAATAATTTCACGCGGCAGAATGATTCAAATTCATGAGTCGTCTGAATTGTTCATTGTTTTGGCGGCTGCATTTCTGGTTTGAGAATAAATAAAAGTAGGTACCTAGTACCTACCTAGGGGCAACGTAAAGCAGATGAACCTTGGATAATAAAACTGTGGAGAGTTACACAAGCACGATGAAATCGCATACATGGATATCAACAAACAACTCCACCAATATATTTACACATTTTAAAATCAAGAAGGTAGGTACCTAAGTATTCACAATGCAATTAACTTGTAGAACAGTGAAATATGGAAAAAAATCGTGCATTCAATTTGATTGTCGTACTCAAATATTATCAACAACTCACGCCACTTGGAGGTGTTAGGGTGGCATGTTGCCTTCAGAATGTACGGTAAATGTCAGAAGTTGGAGGTATTATTAACATTGTAGGGTATTTGTCATAATATTGATTATTATATTGCGAACTCTGGACAAAAGTATAATCGAACAAATTTATTAATATGAAATGCCAAACAGTCAAACAGGACAAAAGTATAAACGAACAATTTTTTTTAATATGAAATGCCAAACAGTCGAGAGAAAATAGGATTTTGCTACGCTCAGTTAATTAATTTGGTAAAAAAAAGTCACATCAAATTTGTTATTCCATCATTACAAAAATCATGAACCTACCTACAGCATCAATATGAACCAATAACAGATACTCGCGGGGCTATAATGCCGTGTTGTTTTGTCTTGTCCCGCAGCTATAATAACCACAGTCATAATTACGCGAGGTGCACTTTTTATACGCAATTCACACACCTTGCTCAATGCTGCCACAGAAAACGGAGGTGAGAAGATGGCGTGCGGGGAGAGACCAGAGACCATTATTATTATTTATGCGATCGCCTCATCTCTCGTCTCCGGGCTTGATGGATGCCATTACTGCAGCCCGCTAAATCAAATGGGTACTGGTCTCAATGATTTTAACATTCATAATAAAAAGATAATTATTAAAAACATGTTTTCAAATGACCACGGAGTTTTATTTTTGCTGTTGTTGTCGATTAAGAATATTGCTAGATTTGAAAGTCAAAAGTCGCTAGTTTTACATTGTAAGATGTGTATTTTAATTTCTCGGTTCTAATCATTTATTTTTGTCATTTTACTAATCATTTTTTAACAATAATCAAGAGTAATAATATAGGGCTTTTGTAGGTATACATAATAACTGTAGGTTCATTGTCCTCGGGGTGATTTCTCACGAAAACAGCGTCATATAAATGATATTGTTAAAAAATTCACCTTTTGAAACTTTTCTAATATGTAAACACCGGTATGTCTTTTTTCATAATGCGTTGATTATGCGAGAGAATATTGTGAAACAATTATACGTAGGTATAAAGTTTTTTTAATGCCATTGTTTTAGTGCTATAGAATTATAAATAGCTATTTACCTAAAACTCCTTTTAAATAATTTTTTTTTCCAAAATGTAACCATAACTAATTAATTAAGTATTATTACATTATTTTTTTCTACTTTCACTGCGTGTTTAATTTCCTATATTTGAGATTACCTAGATATAGTTTTATTTTAAATTCTACATCGGTCCGACGGCCTCCGGCCCCTCGACTACGAATATAGAGGTCGCGAGTTTATTTTCCGGCTACTTTCAGTATCGCCCTGTTGAAAGACCACTCAGAACTGAAACGATACTTGAAATGGCTTTCACCGTGTTTGGTGACCAAATCTGAATAGATTGGTACTTTACCACCTTTCTCTTCCACTACCTTCAGCCTCACAGCCATAGTCTCAATTAGGAATAATATTGTGCAGTATAACATAAAAAAAAACAATATGATAAGATTCACATGATTATTTTTACAGGGAATTTGAAATTTAGAACAATATACTGGATGGGTTGTTTCACAGAATTTGAATAATTCATAATTTCTACGTTGATTTTCAAGTTCTGTGAAAGTTTTATTGAAGTTCTGTTATTATATGAATATTGGCCAGTTGTTTCACAGAACTGAAATAATAACAGAATTTGATGAATTGTGAAACAACCCATCCTAACTGTGTGGCGTCAGCGTAGACTTCACCTATGAAGGATGCCACCGCCCAAAACTAGAACCCATCACCAAATAATTTTCTTTTTGTACGTTTTTAAATTTCAACACGCCATTATCAATCGGCTAACCAGAAATCATTTCAATCGATGAATTGAAAAAAAAACTGTTGGCAGATATTAAAATTCCCAATGAACGAAAGAAATACAAAGAGAACATATGAAGGTTCAAAGCCAAAATGAATAACATAAATTACGAGACGAGTATTATAATAAAACCTGTCAGATCACATTAAGTGATGTGACATTTCCATATGACAGCTTAATTAAATTAAATTAAAAGTGACTTGACCTAAACGTCAACAGAATTTTTGTTGCAAAAAAATCGTGAAACATTTTTTCATGGCCCAAATAATAGAATGAGAGAGTAGGAAGCAATATTTTTACATCGGTTCAAAATGTAGTAATTCGTCAATAACCCATTTTATTTATTTATTGGACAATTTGTATAGCGCCGCTTTTGTGAGATAACCCCTCGGGGGCGCTTTACAGTCGATGCAGGTATTACAAAAAATATAAATATTACAAAGTGAAATTAAGTTTAATAAAATGAAGTACAGGAACAGGTGATGAATTAGGTACAGGACCAGGTGACACGAAGGTAGAAGATGGAGACGCTGGAGCAAGAATCCTGGTGGTGAAGGAACTGGACAAGCTGCTGCAGACCCATATTAATCTCCTGCAATAAAAAATAACCACGTCGAACTTATAATTTTGGGATGTTGACTAAAACCAAATTGTAACTAATCTTTTGTTGATTGGTAAATTTTGCGCCTAATGAAGCCAGTTTTAAAGGTTACGTTTAAAAGTTATGACCTTTACAGTGTGTCCGGGGGTAAAGTGCACTAATTGCGGGAGGTGATTCTACCCGATGGTAGAAGTAAAAAAGATTAATATCTTTTTCGAAATTCCGACTTTTTATGCCATACTAAAATATTTTTCCATAGAAGAATTATTTTTTTTCTCATAGAAACAATTCAACTTTTTTACTTAAAAACTACCTTAAAACGTTCGTATTTCGAAAAAAGTTATACATCTTTTCTACTTCTAAAATCATGTAGAATCACCCCTCCCCCCCCTCCCCGAAGTTAGTGCACTTTACCCCCGGACACCCTGTATATTATGGTGACCCAAAGATATTAGAAGAACGAGATGTGCTATGAGCAGTTCATACTGTGTGGAATTGTTTTGCCTAGTGTCGCCGGTTTTGTTTACCAATACTACTGCACACCTTCGCTTAGGCTAAGGTATCCGCAATAATACATAGAACAGATTTCTGTGCGTACACGTCCCGATACCATTCAAAGTACCCTAATTAGGTAGTACTCCGCCTACGGTCCGGCGGCCAACATAGCATATCTCGTTCTTCTAATATCTTTGTGGTGACCGGATAAATCATCAAAATGATAATTCATCACATCTTTAAAAAGTTATATAAAGCCATGGAAAGTGATGAAACAATGACTTTATACCACTTTTTAAATGTGTGTTGAATAATCACTGTGTTGAGTTATCATGGAACCGTATATTATAACTTACAACTATCTACGATTACCCACGTTTAAACTTGTACCTACTTACTAATTTGACTACACTCACCTCACTAGCTAGGTAGTAGGTACCTCACCTAATGACAATAACTGTCATCATCAAACTCAAATACTGTCCCAAACATTGGGGTATTATATTTAGATGAGAGATGAAGCGAAAAAATAGGTTCCGCTTTTTTACCTCCGAATGACCTCTAACTCTCCCAACGCTCTAGCTAAAACTACCGATTGCGGTCTACGCGCACCGCATATCGCGTTCTAATAGTGGAACAAGTTTCGACGATATATTAGTACGCAGTAGCACCTCGAATTATAGCTCAATTCTTAAAATAAAACTTCGGGGTCAAGGAAAGACTTTGGACTTTATTGTGATATATAACAATTTGCTCTGATGGCTTATTTAGCAGGCGGTGGGAATATTTCGAAACCTCAACAGTAGAATCTATTATAGACTCAATCCCTGCGTTATCGACAGCTATCTGCCATCTACGGGTAATCTCTTAAACTACATCTAGTGTCATCTTTGAGTAACCTCTCAAACTACTCTCTGGTAAATCACAATAACGAACAATATTGCAAATATAAACTAATTAAGTTCTAATCAAGAAACGTTCAATGTCATTCTTTCAAATGACATTGATCATGTGGGTAGCCAGAAAGATTTGGACAAGTTTGCAAAGTTTTTTTAAAAGCGGTGATGTCATGGCATTTAAAAATATCCTAGAGCTCCATAGAATAAATAATTAGCGAATTCCTGCCATTTTATTAACGACCATTTCTATCCATTGTCCACAGAGAGAGACTCGTGCTGATATTCCTCGTTTACTATCGACTCAAATTCTGAACTCCACCAATCAAGCTTGATATTTCTAATTTGCAATCTTCGATTGTGTTTTCATCTTGCCGCAAAATTTTTGCAGGAATTCTTAAAGTTTAGAGACAAATGGATTATTCCATTGTACCTAATGACACTATGTATACACCTAATATATTACTGTTTTCTGGAATCGATTAAGTTCTATCTTGATGGAACCTGTTGTAAACACATTTATTAGATTTAAAAATAGTATTCTGGAAAATTGCGAAAAACGATAGAAAATCGGCTACCATAATATGGTCGATGAAACCAATTTAAGGTTTCGTACTATGAGTGCTTGGATTTTTCAATCTGATCTAGCCAGAATATCATTCTGGATCGGAAAAATCATGAATATTGTACGGTATATTGTCGTTAAATATTCAGAAAACTATGTTCCTAAATATCTCCACAGAAATTGTGGAACGGACGTTCTGGTTGGAAAACTATGCGCTGCAAATGATTTCAAATCACAATGCCTTCATGTGAAGGCAGTATGAAGTGTGGTATGAATGTTCACACCACAAATGGGGCTTCAATTTCAACAAGCAACCAGGACAAAAGGACATGATACAATAACTCAGTAAACTGCAAACACATCTTCACATTCACAATCCTTGTAATCTTTTCTTTGTATTACCTAAGGTACTCCGTACGTATAGTAGGGTGGACCGTCAATGATCTTTTCCGAATTGAATACATCAACCTTTCATTTTATTTTAAGATTTATTTTTAATTTCCAAGCAAACTACGTATGGCCCTAACCAGAGGAGTGAGTTATCTAAATTTTTTTTTTTTGCTGCTCGAAGTTCAATTAGAATTTTTGGAAAAAAAAAACAGATTTATATCATGTTCTAACGGTGCCTATAATATAAGGTAACAGAATTACAGATTTTTTTCTTCATTACCGCTTTGATTATTTGTACTTTATTTTATTTTCAATTTATTATTTCACTAGCTGTACCCCGCCACGCATTTCTGTGACACAGTCTGTCTGTGTAGACAGAGAAACATTAGCACGTCTTGCTTTTTTTTAAATGACGCTGTTTTAAAAAAATATGTTTGTCCAACAGAATGCGTTGTTTTTCAAAGGCATGTTTTTATGTGTCACAGGTGACATCTTTATAATATAGGTATAAAAGGCAAACGTACCTTTCCTAGACTTTGAGGAAAGATGGACTAATATTCTAAAATATATCGTGATAGCCCATTCTACAGTACAGAGTGTACAGGGCAGTATTGTACCCGTTGTTTACCGTTCGGTGGTCCAAGAGCCCACTTCCATATTATCCATTGTCAACTTTTTTTAACCGGCTCATTGCAGATTTGTGCCCATGATAGCCTTAACGAGTACCTACTTCTCCACGGTTTATGGTAGCCGCCTCCATTAGGTGATTTATATTATAGGCTGGCAACACCGGTGACAGACAAAGAGTTGCCATGAATGGCGGCCTAATGATTCAAGCGGGAAATATTGACAGCTCGACTGTGTCGCAAGTCGCAAGCACTAAATGTGCCCTGTGCACGGGAAACTCCTTTGTAACGAGGAAAGAAAAATAGGAGAGTACCCACCCGCTGCCTAACTAACTATTAATTTTTCTAGGACAAACAGAGAACGAACCGTAGAAGTAAAACAATGCCACCATTACCATTACGTACCTACATGTTAGGTTGTTGACATGGAAAGGCTTTTTGGTTGTTATTAATTATTAACGAGTTTGCCAAAGAGATAGGTACCCACTCGTTTTATAAAATATTAATGAATATGTTAAAAAAATATTTAATTATCCTACAGCCAAATTATTTTCAATTGTAAATTTAAAAAAAAAATAAACAAAACTCACCCAAGTACCTGCAACCTGTTTGTTAGATTAACTTGGGAAGGATTTTTATTGTTTTGGTACATACCTACTCATTTAAAAAGTGATCACTGAATGAATGTTAAAAATAACATATATATATATATATATATATATATAAGTTGGATTTAATTTTCTTACTGCCTATTGCCAATATTTCTGAATTAAAAAAATAAACAAATCTCACCAAATACGTACCTAATCTCATTGTTGGTACATGTTCGAGGAACGAACAAGGGTTGGGATAGCCGTATTTGGAAGGGCTATTCCACACAGATAAAACATGGATCAAGCCTATGTCTTATGACAGACGAATGCGATAACACAATTTGTAAGGTTAATTCACAGTCAGCTTACCGGGTGGCGAACGAAATCAGAATCATCTGTCAGCACTGGAACGGTGATCGTTGTACGGTAGCATCACTCGTTATGTTGAATTGGATTGCGATAATTGCGATAAAATACGTTTAAGGGATTATTCCGATAAATAACCAGCGAGAGTACACACATTGGTTTTGACAAGACGAACGTTTCGATGCGATTGTACGGCTCACGGCACTCCATGATTATAGTTGACGGGTGTGATTTCAAACTGTACAGTTCAAAATCTGACCATACTATTGGTCAGCACACGGCCTGTCAAAAGCAAATCGGCGTGACGGAACAGTACATGTGAATAGAAAGTAATGATTTTCCTAGCTTTATGCTTTAATAATAATTCTAAATCTGTAGATACTTATTTTATTTACATTCAATCAAAGAGCAGCTATTGAATAAATATAAAACAATTAAACTATTAACTTCCTACTTGTATACACCGACAAACAATAAAGTAACTTCGGAGTGCAGTGTTTAGTATAATGGGCAATTAACAATTCATAATAGCACAATATACGAGCAACAATTTTCAAATTAATGAATTATTAATCCGTCTATTATTAAAAAACGCATTATACATTCCCATAATCACTTTTCTGCAGGGAAAACTCCTTTGAAGCCTACACGTGACTTGGGTAGATATTACATTGCTCTCTTCATGGCTATGGCTTGTGGAAGGAGGTATTTCCTACCTCCAGGTACTTCCGGTTAAGGAATGCACGTCCCTCGGCATATATGAAAAGTAATAACAATGCAATCATTCTGACGACTGAAGAACTAAATTCTCCATTTGAAATCTAATGAGAGGATTATACAACGTATCTTTAAATGGTAGATATAAAACAAAGTCACTATCCGCTTCTTGTGCACTTAGTTCTTCTAAACTGCGCAACGGATTTTGAAAGGTTTTTCACTGTCATTTAGAGAATCTCTTTAGGTATTTATTTTTATATGAATACCTACCGAAAGAAATTCTCTTAATGACAGTTAAACCTATCAAAATCCGTTGCGCAGTTTAGAAGAACTAAGTTATCGTACCTATCTAAAAATCAATTAATTATGTACAAAATCAACACCCTATTATCACTTCAGTCGCATAGTAAAACAGGTATTGATGAAACATGTAATATAAGTTATGTAAAAATTTGACAATGTTAAATATACAAGGTTTTAAGGTGCAGTCCCCTAGTTTCAGGATCGCGATGTTATTCTAGGTACAAGCAATGAATAATTCATGAGAAACGGGGTTTTCTTTAAATATAATCTAATCTAGTAAGACACTCTCCCCACCCAACCGAGATTGTCCTGGGCACATACACACAATTGATGGGTGACTGATGATTAGTTAACGGGTTAAGTGGGAAAATCAATCTTTTTTTCTAAATTCTTATGTGACACAACAATAAATGCAAATTCAACTCACCCTTGGTCCCATAAATTATCAGCTTACCATTCAATGGTACATAGATTAATTAACATTCCCTTAGAAAATAAAGCATATCAAAAAGAAAAAGAAACAATCAAAACAATCGCGGTTAATAACGGCTACGAGGCAAATAACATCGACAAAATTATAAGAAAGAAAAAATATAAAAATAAAATCAATTCAATATATCCGGTACATTTGCAAGCTTAGAATTTTTCGGTCCAATATCTTTAAAAATAGCGAAAGAAATTAAAAAATGTGGTCTAAATATTGCTTTTAAAACTAATAATAATATAGGAACTAACCTCAAAAACTCTAAAAGTAAAATCCCTAAACTTAAAAATAGCGGCATTTATGAATTAAAATGCGACCATATAGACTGTGATGCCGTTTATATTGGACAGACTGGGAGAGCCTTTTCAACTAGATTCAAAGAACATATGCGTTGCTATAAAAATAATAAAATTGATTCAAAATTCGCAGCTCACCTCTTGGAGAAAAACCACGTCCCGCTTGACAACAACGAGCCTAAACCTTTACACATAGAAAGAAAGGGTTTTAGACTAAATTTACTAGAACAATTAGAGATAAATAAAAGAACTAATGATCCAAACATAACCCTAATTAATAATCAAACAAAAATGATCAATTCTCCCCTGCTTAATATTTTCAAAAAACCCAAAAAATATAATTCCTTAACATAATCACCCACGTACCAACAATTAAGAAAACCCTTAGGTCATTAATTCTAACAGGTGTATAAACACTGCTGCATTTCCAAATATTTTGGTTATTCCAATTCTTAATTAATCATTTTTGAACATTATAGAAATTTAAATGGGTGGGGATAAATAAAATCATATAAATCAGTCGTCGCCGTGTGGACATATCCACAGTTTGATAATGGCCTCAAAATCCGAAACAGCTGTCACATTAAAAACTGTAAAATAACAGAAATACTTGCAGAACTTAATAATTATTATAACATTATTAAATTTGATTTATCTTAAATTTATTTAAAAAAATTAAATGGAGTTCTACAAATTAAACACCAAAACAATAAATAAAAATTTGTTACTTAAAAACCCTACTACAATTGCATGTTTGTACTCAGCAAATTCACGATCAGCATCAAAATCAATGGTTATTGTTACTAAGTTTATCGTTGGAGAAGAACATTTATTATGTTATATAAAACCCTTGTCAGATGCCAACTTGAGTATAACTCTACGTTATGGTCTCCATTTTTCAATATTCATTCAGATAACATTGAAAAGATTCAACGGAAGTTTCTAAGGTTTATAAATTATAAATTGCATATTCCTATACAAAACATAAATTACAATTACCTCTTGGATTAAATGTCTCTATTGAAACTTTCAGAAAGAAGAATAAGCACAGATTTAATACTGTTACAAAGAATACTACATTTTAAAATTGACTGTCTCGAATTACTTCAATGTATCAATATCCATGTTCCCAAAAAATCATGCCGACATTTCTTACCTTTTTACTTCAATAACACCAGGACACTAGCTTACCAAAATTCTTCGATTCCGAGACTTCACAATCTCGGAAACAAATATTCTGATCTGGGTGATATATTTCATTTGAAAACTAATCAGTATAAATGTTGAATATTCTATCACTTTTATTCTTCTAGACACAAATAGACCTATGTACCCATATAACTTCTCCGCTTCTACTATTTTGTTTTGTTGAATCTTTTAAATTCAATTATATGCGTGAGTATTCATTTTTGCCATTATGTTTACATTCTTCTTTATTTTATTAA
Organism: Hesperophylax magnus; assembly: GCA_026573805.1. Lineage (NCBI taxonomy): Eukaryota > Metazoa > Arthropoda > Insecta > Trichoptera > Limnephilidae > Hesperophylax > Hesperophylax magnus. The sequence goes on from JAIUSX010000243.1 coordinate 649,773, forward strand.
TTTTTAAGTATTTACTCTGATACAAAATTATTGTTTTTTTTAAAGAAAAGCCCACTAGGGCGTGTAATAAATAAATAAATAAAATAAAGGTCGCCAATAAATGAGATGGGCATGCTACTTTAAAGAACTGTCGGGTTCAATGGGTAGGTGTATAATCAAATCAATATGAATTTTCAAACTCTGATAAGGAAATGTAGAAACTTCTCCTTAAATAAATGAAATTTTATGTCATGGGTGCGACGACTTTCATAGTTATCCTTATGAATCGAATTTCCCAGGGGCCCATTGCTATATTTCAAGTCGCCAAGTTGCGAGATTTACCTCTCAGAGTCCGTGATCGAACATGCCCATAGGTAGGGCATATCGAATATCCACGTCTTCCATGCATACTTAGTTCCAAGTGAATACCGCCACATGTCGTGCGTTATTAATTCCGCGCGGCGTTCCGTCAGCAACACGCGCAGCTCTACCGCAAAGGGTAGTGATTTGCGGCGTCCATTATCGACACCGCGGGCAATACCGGTTCATTTCACTCTGTGTTTCATAACACACACACCAGATTATATTGCCCTATGAAGGGTGGAATTACAAAACAATTTCCGATCGTAAATCTTCAGCGGCTGCTGGGCTGGACCATCTAATGATCTAATGCTATGATGGTGCTTTTAAAACCACTTTGCTAAATCGGTACCGTATCGAAGTCAAGCGAAGTAGTGGGATCAGAGCAAAATTATCCAATATCGATAGCATTTATTATATACCAACTTAAATTGCCATTTGACCCGAAGATAGCTAAAAGCATGGACCTAAAAACCCTTTAGCCGTGAACTTTTAACCTAAAGGGCTTTTAGGTTCATGGCTAAAAGGTTTATATACGTAGGTACTTGTGTGATAGGAAGCTTTTATCCGATTTTATGAATTTACAAAAAAATTGTTTGTTTCAAAAGCAAAATGTTTTTTTTTTCTTTTTAGTTAAAGTAATAGCTGTCTACCTACCTACTGAAAACGCATGTTTTTCACACGGAGTAAACTTACTGGCATAAAATACTATTAACTTATTAAAAATTTGGTCAAATTAATCATTTTTCTCTTAAAAACGGGACTGCAGGTCTTTAACGAATGAATTGACAAAGTTCTTAACAAAAGTGTCAGTTAAAAGCGAATGATTTATGAGGACGGCGAAAGGCGTGTTCATACAAATACTGATATTGTTGCATTCCGTTATGATATTTATTAAGAAAAGATCACGTGTATCGATATATTCTGAATGACTAATATTTTATCAGGAAATCAAGAAATGCTATCACTATCTTCACGGGATCATTTTTCTCCGTGCATATATATAGATATAGATAAGTTTCAGGCAACAAAATGTATTCGCAAAAAATCGCCAGTTTCCGTTTGTACTACGAATTTCCGGACACAATGTACAGGTAACAATACTAAAATGATATCTATCAATACTTTTACTACGTATTTTATTTCAAAAAGACAAACGGTAGGTATACGATGGTTGAACCGTGATTTGGCTTAAAACAGAGGATAAGCAAAGACTGTAAACACTTCTAACCACCAAAAAAAATCACGAGATATCTTTGATGCGTCATATTATGAAACTGTATAGTTTTAGACTTAATATTTCAATTTGTACCTGCTCCTGTGTATTGCCTTACAAATCCTAACCGCGGCGAATGTCGGTGGGCAGGTAATTACTTATCCACGAATAATAATTTCCTCCTTGAGCTGATAGACCAGCCAATAGCCAATAGCCTAGCATTTGCTCTCGCGGTGCGTTACAAATCGATCACCGCCGTAATAATGCAGTATCATGTTTCAATTAAATCTTACTCTTCTCTCTGTTCCCACGATATGGAACTAATGGGAGATAAAGGCATTCAGTAGACTGCTTTATCTGACTTTAAATAAATTAGTAATCATTAAATTGCATCCACGAACACTGGAAAATAATTGATTGGTTAATCGCAATGTTTTTAAATAAATTATTTTAACGTCCCACCTCTAGGTGAAACCTTAAATTTGTGTTATAATTGTTACCATGTTATCCGTGAAAAATCACGGGATAGTGTGAAAGTTTAACCCATCAGTTCCAATTATGGAAATAAAAATAAAAATAAAAATTGATAAAATATTATCAATGTAATAGGTAGGTACTTTATCGCTTGTCTGATTCTATACATAATCAGTTTCAAGTTTTAAAATGACATAATTTTTATTAAGCTCGTGGAAAAAAGTCCATGTGACAAGTTTCGTGCCAGATACAAACGTAAGGCGTCGTCTCGGTCAGGGCCGAACTTCCGCTTAGGTCCGAGAGGCCACGATCTGGGGTTCAAACCTTGGGGTGGGGGACCCAGCCAGGGATTTTTTATATATTTTTTAAAAAATTAACTCCATACAGGAGGCCCGATAGGAAATATGTTTCTTTTAAGGCAGAATATGTCATCTTTGGGGATGCTATGAAAATGGTACTCATTGAGGACACAGGACTCTGAAAATAATACATCAAATTTTTCATAGGGCCCCAATGTCAGAGGGGGTCCCGGCTAGATGCCAAAATGATGCACATTAAGGACACAGAACACAGAAAAAATATTTCATGTAAGCGTAAAATATCGCTTGTGCAAAGATGGAGGCCTGGTATGAATATATAAGTGGTATGAACTCGCGACGCCTGGGTGGGAATCTTAATAATTTTTTAAAGGTTTCCTCTTTAAGGAATTAAAAAATATTTCCGTTTGAGAAAATACAAAAGGATTTTCTTCTAAATATTGTAGGGATACTAACTCTCCGAAAAAACAGAAATCCAAAGCATTTATTGATTTGCCCTTCGACCTACAAATTTGTTCTGCGGCGTTTTTCCAATCTGTTTGAGAATGCAACAATTCACATTCCACTCTCTTCACCCACACCACATGCCTACCCCAATTGGAGAATGGGGATTGTAAATGCAATAATTCACATTCCACTCCCTTCACCCACACCACATGCCTACCCCAATTGGAGAATGGGGATTGTAAATGCAATAATTCACATTCCACTCCCTTCACCCACACCACATGCCTACCCCAATTGGAGAATGGGGATTGTAAATGCAATAATTCACATTCCACTCCCTTCACCCACACCACATGCCTACCCCAATTGGAGAATGGGGATTGTAAATGAAATAATTCACATTCCACTCCCTTCACCCACACCACATGCCTACCCCAATTGGAGATTGGGGATTGTAAATGCAATAATTCACATTCCACTCCCTTCACCCACACCACATGCCTACCCCAATTGGAGAATGGGGATTGTAAATGCAATAATTCACATTCCACTCCCTTCACCCACACCACGTGCCTAATTGGGGATGCATTTCTAGTTTTTTTAATGTAAACGTTTCTAGTTTATTCTGACTACTTCATTGGTGCTTCCCTGTAACCTCTATAAACCTATCATCGAATCTGGCGACGCCCCTGATTATATATATAAGAAAATAATACAATGAGATAAAGCTATAACAATAGAAAACCTAAAAAAATAATATAAAATCTACACCAGTCGGTGGCTGAGTTGACATCGCATTTGGGTCCCACCCAGGCGTAGCGTTTTGTTTAATTCCTCGGCTGGCAAAGTCCTCCATCACAACACAAGCAACATTTTCCGCTTACTGTGGTGGTAATAGAAGATTTTAAAATATTAACAGGTTATTCGTAACTCGGGAATGTTTGTCTATCTTTAAAGAAAGAAAGAAAAAGAAAAGATAAGTCACCTTATTGGTGACATAAAGAGAGGAGGGGTAGGTAAGGTGATGAGGTAACAGTTTCAGCGGGGGTTAACGGAACAATTTAAATATAGGACAATCAGTTAAATTTATTATATTATTTGTTGGAGTTCTTATTGACAACTTTCGATCTAAATTATTTAATCTAATTTCGATTCAATTTTTATAACTTTTATTTATCTGTGGATGACTTTCTGTTGAAACGAAACACAATGCTTGTCTAATACCTAAAATTGACTAGACAAAGTTTTAAAACACAATTATAGAATTTTAAAAATTTTATTTTTTAAATAAATTGTTTTCCTTCTTTGAATCTATAATAAAACATTACTTTATGTTTTTATTGAGTATTACGTACGTAATAAAAATAAATATAAAGTTTTTATTTGTCACAAAGGTTCCGCTCGAGGTTTTTGGCTTGTCCCAACGTTGATATCCTTACCGTGCTTTAAGGGTAACTGTAAAGTATTTACGACCATCCCCTGGTAAACCTGAAGACCTAAGCTGAAAACAAGATATCACTACTTGAGGATTAGTAGTAAAACCTTTTTAGGTAAGTGGGTTACTTACCCAATTTTTTTTACACAGAAAGTGAAAAGGTTTTGTTGGTTTATTTTTATGGGACAAAGTAAACAGAGACATCTTGCAGATCTTATAAGACCAAAATTAGGCTTTATGAGATTTAAAAGCTGGGAAAGATTGAAGCACCGCTGTACATTGAATAATATTAATAATATTTTGTACAAGCAGTTATTATACAGGACCATACTTACCTGGAGGTGATTTGAGATTAACACTGTTTATTGTTTATTTGAAAAATTTAGATACAGTTCGCTATAATAATAATAATATTTGAATGATTTGTATAGCGCCGTTTTACACCGCAAAATCACTTCAAGGGCGCTAATAGTATATGTGTACCAATAATTTTGTACAGGTATGTACCTAAAAAGTTATAAACAGTATTATTGACGATAGATTTATAGGCTATGTGTTTATTGGCAATTAGAGAAAGGTGAGTACTAAAGTTTCTATTGGGAGCTTTGAGGTAGAGTTGCCATTCAATGCTATTTTTCAATGTAAATAAAAATGTAGATGTTCGTTTGCGCAAAATCTTAAATCTCCGAAAGCTTTTTAACGAATACTTTATAATTTAGACAACATTGCATTCGAATACGCGTTTGTTTTTATACCTATATTATACGGTGACCGGATAACTCATCAAAATGACAATTCAACACACCTATAAAAGGTGTTATAAAGTTATGAAAACTGATGAAACAAAAACTAGGTTAAATATGTAACTATTTAACCGATTTTTTATTTCATCACTTTTAATGACTTTATATCACCTTTTAAAAATATGTTGAATCGTCATTTTGAGGAGTTATCGTGGAACCATATTTTATAGATAATCTCAGTCTGTTTGTGCAGATAGAGAAACAATGGCGCGTGTTGCTTTTACTTCCAACAGATGGCGCTGTTTTTCAAAAAGCATGTTTTTACATGTGATATCTATATAATATATGTAAATATAAACACACGCGTATTCGAATGTAACGTTGTGTCAAAATTTCAAAGCAATTTCAATTTCAAACTTTCGGAGATATAAGATTTTTAACAAACGAACACTTAAATTTTTATTTATATAGATATAAACTGTGACATATGACATGTAAAAAACATGCTTTTTGAAAAACAGCGCCGTCTGTTGGACTAACACGTATGTTTTTTTTAAATAGCGCTTACTGTTGGATCTAAAAGCAACACGCGCTATTTACTTACAGTTACTTTGAAATTAAATTAATGTAATCTTCTACTAAACCTGAGTTTTTTGATATACAGTTGATTGAAAGGGCGTACCAGTTAAATCGAAGTGTTCATGGATTCATCGCTAAATTAGGCATTTGTATTTCCTCTGTCTGAGTTCCATAGATCAAGTTATACAACTCATATTATACATTTGTCATTATACCTACTTCATAGTTAAAATTAAGTACGATTATTTCAATTTTTTTTCGTTTGGAAACAAAGTTCGATGAAATTTTTGTTTCATAATGCCATCAAAAGGTGAAAAATAAGAAGTTAGGTAATTATTAAATTTGATTTTGTGGTACCAGTAAGTAGGTATCTAATTCCAGTATTATTCGATGCTGGAATCAGAAGTAAAATGAGATTCTGTGATGAAGGCACCCTCCGAATTACAAATCTTGACCCACCCACAGTAAAAATGCAAACCGACATACTTAACCCCCTATACTTAATGAAGGATCAGGATCTACGTCAGTGATGGTATATACGGGGTTAAAACTGGCGCAACAGCTATCGACGAGCGGGGGTTATAATGTTTAATTTCCGTTTCCCTTTGACTAAACAATACTGTCTAGTGATAGACGATACTTTCTACAAAACAAACATTAAATGTCAAAGGAGCAAAGAAAAATAACAACACTGAGACTCGGTGGTCAGTGTGTAATAGTACAGTTACGTCACTACTAACTAACTAACAGACTATCACGCCGTTTCCCCGCAGGGGTAGGCAGAGAGGACTGACCGCCAATCAACTCGGTCTTGGCACACACTCCTTGCCTCATTCACATTCATTCGCACATATGACTTCTAGCTTTGCTTCTTTGAACAATTTTTTTTTCAAAGCCCTCCATTAATGGAGTTACTATATTTACCCTTCTTTCAATATCTCTGTCAGCCTTCCCATCTCTCGTAAGTACGTCAGTATTTTTTAGTAATGGTTTCAGTAGGTTTATGTATCTTGCTATGACTCCTTTTAGAGAATAACTTCAGACGTAAATATCTCTCAAGCCAAGCTTAAAATGCAACTGATATACCGGCCCATTTTATCGCTATGAGAGAGATTTACGTCCGTCACGTAAGTCACGTTACGTCTCTGGTAGAAACCCTAGCAATAAAAGCCTAGTGATACCATTACTAAACAATACTGATATATCGAGCCTTAGCCAGGTAGCAACTTTAGTTTATGAAAACATTTGAAAACCTTTAGGGGTACAACATATAATATTTCATACACACAAACCATCCCAGACAAACTACGTTTCTTCACATCAGCTGACACCAGCCATAAAGACATCGCTCACAGATGACCTGAACACTGAACAAAATGCATGATTACACAAAATCCCCCAGCTTGCTTAATCTCTTCCTGAAAACTTCCTTTCTCCCTTTGAAATTCAAAATCCCCAAATCTGGGGACTTCTCCCAAGACATACCATCACTAATCTACGTAGAAACAATTTAGAAGGTACCTACCCATTTCATATTATGCGTGTTTCCATGATATTTGTAGCCATATCTCTGAGTTTTGATTGCTGGTATAATAATATTAGTATTGAGTTGTGTGACTACTCAGAAATAGCGGCCGGCAATAAACCCCCCGCCATAAAGCGCCCAGGGTAAACTTTCTTTAATTGCTGTTAAAACCGCTCTCGGCATTACCGGTCAATGTTCATTGGGCTCTGGCCGGAGAGGTATATTATAGAGATAATACTGTAGGTTTATTGGGTCGGCATTAAGTACACTTTCAAAGAATCGTGGGACAAGAAACCTTTCATAAACTCAAATATTAAGAAATTTCCAAATACACTGGAAAAAAGTCTAGTGTATGTAGGTACCTCTAACCGCTTTAATCCAATTTCTTTACAGTTCAACACAAACTTAACACAAAACTAAAACATTTAAATGTTCGGAAAAACCTGTTATAATGACATTTTAATATGTACGTTTACAATGTCGTCCATAACCTAACTAACATAGTAAACAACATGACGTATCGTGTTATTTTATGCCACCATTTAGAAACGAAATGTTGTTTGAAATGCTGTTAGCCATGTTTGGTGATCAGATCTGATTAACCAGGTACTTCTCTACCTTCCCCCAGATTCCCTTGTCTTCCCCACCCCCTTCATACATATAATATACCACAGCTGAGGATGCCACACATAAACTTGTTCTGGACCATTAGGTTTCTACTAAAGTTGTACTGACCTAGATTTAGCAGACAGAAAAGCATTGTGAATTTAGTGTCTATTTACCAATACAAAAACCTAATTCGTATAGTTTTCTGTTGCAATATAAATCTTCAAGAGGTCAAGCGATGGAATGGTGACCTTTAGATGTAATCGCACCGGGTCGATTTAGATCGACTTAAAAGCGCTGAGGGCAATGAGCCACTTGCGTGACATTTTTTTGTTCAGGAAGGATTTCTCAGTTATTCCGAATTTTTTTTTAAATTTTAATTTCATTTTCAAATAATTAACATTTTTTTTTAAATCTCCTCAAATGAAATTCCGCAGAAACATGATTTTTGCTCACAGCTGGTGGGTTATTGAAGGGTCAGAAGTCGTAAATCAATTCAAACCTATATGTATAAAAATATGGATGTAATCATCTATTTTAACGTTCATATGACGTAGCTATAGCATTCACATGGATCCACGCTAAAGTAGGGGGTAGGGGGCAGGGAGAAGGAATATTTTTTAGAAAGTTTTTTGGGATCTCCTCTGCTCACTGCAATTTATTATTATTTTTTTGTTAATAAAAGAGATGGGTGCTAAAATTTTTTGAAATAGGTACTAATTTCGGTTGTGGGTGTCTGTGATTGTAACTGTGGTTCAATGAACTCTGATTTTCTTTAAATTTATTTATTAGACAATTTGTATAGCGCCGCTTTTGTGAGATATCATCTCAGGGGCGCTTTACAGTTGATGCAGGTATTAAAAAATAGAGTGAAATTAAGTTAAATAAACGTTAAGGTGACACGAAGATAGACGATGGAGACTCTGCAGCAAGAATCCTAGGTGATGAGGAAACTGGGCCAGCTGCTGCAGGTACGTGTCCAGGTACGTGTACGGTTATATTTTCAATATTTGAACAGATAATGACAAGAATTCTGACAAGCGATAATGAACCTAGCTATAATATAAAAAAATTAGAACGTCAATTTATTAATTGATGTGTCAAGAATTCAGACTTCCCGTGATTTTTATGGGTTTTACGGGTATTATTGCATTTTCCATTAGTAATGGGGTTATTAAAAGAATAAGTAATTTATTATTAAAAGATTTAATTTTGTTTTAAATCTACATACATCTATCATTTTTTGTAGCAATTTCCTAAATTTCAGAAGAAACATTAATTCGCATATTTTTTTGTAATCCAATTAAAAACAATGCAAGAGGTTCATTGGGTCAACAAATTAAAGTGATTAAAGTCGTTGCGTATACCATATGTACACTATATACATAAATCCCAAACAAACGACAGCGCACGTAGATACAAAAAGCCATAAAGGATGAACCTTGAAAGGAAGTGGTTGTGAATGTGGATGATGAGATTGGTGATAACAGACGCATCAATATCCTCGCGGAGTCAATATGGATGTGTAAAATAATAAAATGTCACTTAGATGCAATGCCGTCGACCGCCCCCGACTGTAGACTGTAGAGTATGTACCCAACTAGTCTGTTCTACTAACGCAGACAATGCAACAAAATTCATTTTTTTATTAGTAGAAAGATAAATTACTTAATATACGTATTTTGAAAAATATTTATATTAAGTAATTTTCAAAAAAAAAATCAGTATTATTTGTTGAAAATAAGATTATAAATAAAGATAAGTAATAAGTAAAATAAATAGTGGCTTTCTTTCGTGGTAGGTAGGTACCCACCCATCAAAATTAAATTACATAATTAAGTAAATGCATAATATAATTATGTATTTTTTAGTGAGTATTATTCAAAAGAATATACATATATAAACGTTTACATAAAGTTACTTGGAGTGGCTTTTGGCTTGTTTTGTGACCAGACCTGAATAACCAGCTAGGTACTTCATAACCTTACCCCTTTCCATATGCCAGGCGTACTCAGTGCAGTTAGTAAAATTGGTACAACATATTGAAATTTTTCAGGCTTTTAAGTATATACATACTGTTCAGAAGAACAATTTTGTGTGTATGGTACATAATATAATAAATTGAGTATGCAATTTATATTTTCAGGGCCATTTTAAGTTATCATAGAAAGTTCTGTTGATCAAAAGTACAAAGGAATTCAATAATTGTATATACTAACAAGAGTACAAAATAAGTATTTAAGGCGATGCACTACGTAGTAATGCAAAATCATGTGTTTTTGGTTTGAAAATTTGGTCGCCTAGAAATGTTTCAGAAGCTTTAATTAAATACATCTTGGCCTTTGAAATAATCGAGTATTTTTTAGATAAGTCTTTTTATAAGCCCAGAAAAATATAATGTAAGGCCTATGAAAACTGCTTTAAAGTTCAAAATCTCCTACTTACGAACCCATTTTCGGTTTTGATTTTATTGTATAATGTGGAAAATTAAGTTATTCATAAAATGATGGGAAAAAAATTAAATATTTATGCCTGAACATCCACAAAATAAAATAAAAGGCACTTTTTGGCCATGTTTTTTTCTTGCATAAATCAAAACAGGCGGATGGTGTTAAGCGGGAATATAAACCTTATCGCCATCTACGTAAGGGGTGTTATTGATAGCGGCTCGATTTAAAATATTACACGACGCAGTGCATCGCCTTAAAGTACTCGCACTATGAAAGTGGTTACATAGCAATTTGTAGTATATATTTATATACCTAGGTACTTACAAATCCAGCCCAGTTTTGTAGTTCGATACCCACCTAATTATCAATATTCTACCTGTCGTAGAATTATATTAAGTTATCAGCACTTTCCCTCTTATTTTAATTATATTGCATAAACAAACGATATTTTTCTAAAAAAAAAAAATTATATCGCCCACACTCTCCGTGAGGGACGCACTAATGCGGTAGGTACCCGGGTACCCCGCTGTCGGCGTCTCTTTGTCCTCGCATATATGGCTGGCAACATTCCGTCATGCTTTTTGCTTCGGCCGACAACACCCGGCCGCGCGCAGCTGAGCCTCGCGCGAAGTCAACTGGGCAACTCGCTACAAAAAATAATGATTTCCGTAAAGAGTGAAAGAGAGTGCTTAGTATGTGTGGAACCCTTTTTAAGTTGACGTATTTTTAGCTGACGTTTCAGCTGCTTTGGATACACGCCGGAATCTCGCGGCAGACTTGACTGATGGAGCACTACGCAATTTTTTTTTAAATATTTTCATCTTATATTTTTTTTTATTTGTAATGATAATAAGATACATTTAATCGTGAAAATTTAATAAAGTTTTCGGGAATCGTGACAATTTATTTATGTTTTCAGAAAATTTACTATTATTTTTTTTAAATAACGAAAATTTAAAAAAAAATCAGGAATCGAAAAATCGTATTCAAGGATCATAAAGAATTTTATTTTTTGAAAAAGAATCATTAAATTTCGTTATCTTTATTATTAAATACCAAAATGCCAAATTTTAATAAAAGTCATGGTGATTATTTAATATTTTTTTGCTTAATCCTGAGTATGCAGGATTTTTACCAGCTATTTGTTGAGAATATTTTTGCTGACCGATGACTTTTTTAAATTAAAAAAAAAATCTTGATCTTAATTCACAACTGATCATGTTGCTACCGTTGCGCGGATCACGTGGTACGCGCTCTGTCTTGTCTGTTACCATGCCGCTGGAATGAGATGGAGAGCGTATCACGTGACCCGTTAGGCTGCACTCGACTACCCAGTGGCAACGTGCCGTGGATTTTTATGTTTATTTTTATTTGGACAAATATATTGGCAAAATGACATCTACGGTTTTAATTCCGAATATGTATATATATTTTTTAATGTTTTAACTCCGAGCTGGTTAAAATAATTACTGATAATAATAATCGTTAAAACTTATGCCTCAATTTTTTTCTAAATTCTTAAAATAAGAAAGGGTTCGTTTTTAGTTTAATAAAATTTCCGTATTTTCACAGCCTTTTCCAGTCTTCGCCAATACATAATATTTGTTTTGTAACAAAATATATTGATTGGTTCCTGATTTATTAAAAAATATTATAATCCATTACTCTACCAAGTAGTAAAGTTAAAACCATCGCTTCGCCTATCTTTCAGATGTTCATCCCGATAGCAATTTTCATAATTCCGTCTCTGTCTCTCCGCTGAAATGGCGTGCTGTGGAGAGGGAAGGAATGATGTTTCATGATTCTCCAAAGGAGATGGCAGAACGAATTGTGTATTCCGTAATTTGGTTCTTCATGAAACCTGTAGAGCCGGCATGGCTGCGAGTGCGACAAGGACGGGTAGACTTCTGTCCTGCACTTACGATTTAATGGTAAAACAGTGGCGTAGAATATTATTAAATATTATAATTATTGATAACGGTGATGATAAATCAGTTTGCCGATTATATTGTTTTTAGGTAATTCCTTACTTATCGCTATAATCTATTATCTACGTTTAAATCTTCACCTAGATTTAAACCCAGTTAATCCGTTAAAAAAAAAATTAAAACACTTTTTTAATAAGATTTAAATAAAATACACAGGTACATAGTATATTATATTGTTGACATAATTTTACATAAAAAATTCGATTGTTTTTTTTTAATGGTTAATATACACGGTGTCCGGAAACTCGTAGTACAAGCGGGAAACTGGAGAATCTACACCACATGGAGAACCCAAATAAACATAAAGTTTTTTGATTTGAGCATTTTCAAAAAAAAAAAAAAACAAAAAAAAATATTTTTCGGCTATTTTAGGGTTAAAGTTTTTTCTGGTGTTTAGGGTTGAACAACAGATGTTTTAACCCTGCAGAGCAGAAATATTTTATGATTACACCGGATTAAATGAAGGGTGATTTCAAAATAATGCTTCAAATCCGAGTTTCTTCATTTGTTTTACTTTCAAATAGTTTTAATTAGTTGGGTACTTTGATATTCAGTAATAATTTATAAGAATTTGATTAAAAAAAAAAAAAAAATTAAAAAAAAAATCAACTTCTAACTCGATTTACTCGATAACGAAAGCTCAAATCAAAAAAAAATATACCACAAAATCGACTCCAAGTGTGATGTAGATTCACCAGTTTCCCGCTTGTACTACGAGTTTCCGGACACCCTGTATAATATACGTTTCTTGGTGCCAATTAATACCTAGCTAAATGAGAATAACTCGTGTTTAGGGAGGGAGATTATTTATAGATATTGTTGTCACTAATAAATAACTAACTAACTAGGTAATTTAAAAATAGTGATGCATTCGTCTCATTTTAAAAATAAATATCGCTAATAAGTTTATCGCCGTATACTTAAAAATAATCAAAATTATAGAATTCATTTTATTTTTATTTGCATCTTATTCTATTATCAGAGTTGTACAAGGCTGCTGCCTGCATGGTAAAGATTACCCTGATGGTAGTCAACCTCTGACAGGAGAGGGTACCAGAATAAGAATTTTAAATATATCGAAATATTTTCGTGTATTTTAGTAACATAAAAAATATACCTTGGCTATTATTAAATAATTATTAATAACGTACTGCAAGTTATCATGTTGTTGATATGAACCCTGTCCCGTTGCAAGTGATTCATTTTATAAACATTTGTTCTGTTTAGTTGTAGGTATACATATTAATGTTTATTGGTGTTTTCAGTAAGGATAAAATTGGTATATTATCATTTATTTGTGTTCTTATATCCTATGTTATTTTAATTTTATTTAATGTTTACAATTTTGTAACTTTTGTAAATTTTTTTGGCCACGGGTACTGGACCCTTAGTTTGTTCTTATAATTTTATGTTTACGTGAAAACCTGTGATAATATTTTATTTGTATTGTGTAAAAAATCTGTTGGTTTTCCTAAATTAATAAAATAAAATAAAATAAATAAATAATATGGTAAATGTCTATATTCAACCAATCGCTCCGTGTATATTATATTATGTAGATGTAATAATACATCGCATGTGGAAAACCAACGAAATTAAATGCGCCTCCCCTGGCAAGAAAATCCTTTTATCGGTCATATATCTTTATCTCCCTCTCGGTCGTACATCGCCGAGGGCCGATGAAAGAGACGGGCGAACGCATTCAGTTCTAATTTGGAGATCTTTTCCAGCCGGTTTTATGGCTCAGTTGTTTTGAGCACAGAGCGCGGGTAGCCGCACTGTTAGAGCGCGGAAACGGAATATTCACGTTTAGAGTGCGGACTTGACCGCGCGCGTTCACGTCAAACTCATTTCTTTCCACGATAAATATTTACTAAAAATATTAACAGATAGTTTAAGTGTGTGATTACGTGCGTATGTTGTATTTACCGAGTTTTAAAAAGAATTGTGACAATTTACATTTAGTTTACTGTGAAAATTAAAAAAAAAACTATGTCTATCAAAATAGCGAACTTTTGACAGACAGTGAAAAGTTCAACCAAAACACGTATTTTTCTTTTGAATTGTAAGTTGTTCATTGGAGTGATGAATTAAAAGAGACAAGTTTAAGACTTTAATTGACAATGGAATCGTTCAAGATGGTTGTGTTGACAGTTTTCATGTTATCAGTGAGTGTATTCTCTCTGGTAGAAAGCGAAGAGCCATGGGTCCCTGTCAAGGCTCAGTGTGAGAAGATAACCATCCCTATGTGCCAGGATTTAGGCTACAACCTGACTGTGATGCCTAACCTGATGGGAAATGACAACCAACAAGAAGCTGAGAGAGGGGTAATTAAAATTTTATTTTGTTAAAAGGATTTTCCAGCTTTTCTATTTCTTGTATCACCTATTTATGAGAACTGTCCTATTTCATAAACATTCTTTGATGTTGTTAATTGACATGATATGCTTTCTATTGACATAATAGAAAGTAAAGCAAGTCAATTAATTTTCACTCTTGTTGTGTGATGTAATGAACAACAAAATTCTCTATTACTTACCGAGTTGCAACTTTACATGCAACTTTCAAAGGTCAATATTATTGTCTAAAATAATATTTAACATGCAGAATCATTCGTGGTAGTGAATCGATTCCGACTGATTCGCCTAGTCTTGTGAATTTATTCAAATAATTCATTCATTCAATTTTGCCAATGTCTAATTAACACAGTGTTGTCATAATTCATAATAATATTAACCATTGCTTATACGCCTGCAGTTTAATTTCGGCACACATTCTCGAGAAACGAATTCATAAACAGTATCTTTATCGTTTTTATGTGATTATTCACTTTAAACTTATCTTAATACCATTTTCTCTAACTACTATAGGACCATAAATAATCACATGAACGCAACATGTGGCTATAAATACAATTTTACTATAAATCTTTGAATAATATCCGTCCCAAACTGTTGCGTATTATTTTTTGATAAGATTGCATAGTTATGCATAACGTCTTTTGAGTAATATATTGTCAGTTATGAGTTATAAACAAACGTTTTAAACATTTAAGCTTTCTGTCACAATTGGATTAAGATAAGCGAGTATCGTTACGTAGGGATTACTATTTTTATTTTATCTTTATCGTTGGCCTTCTCTTGGGGGGGAGGGGGGCGTCAGAGCGCAACCTCCTATCATAAAACCATAATAAATACGCGTGTGTGGATTGTTTACCCACATCATATTATTTTTTTCAGTTTATTATTACGCAACACTTGGGACACACGGGCTAGAATATCAGCTATAAGTTTATAGAGAACAGTGCAGGGTTCAAAAGGGAACCACTTGATAAAGTCACAATTATTTCTTAAATGATGATATTCAGTGAAACTACAGAAATATAAAACTAATTAAAAGGGAGGAGGGGTGAAATTAGGTATATGGCAATTCAGTTCTAGTCACTAAACAAATAGTTATAACATGCATTTCGAGTCTAAATTGTGGTCTTTCTCCAGGGCGGCACTAATATCTTCAACCATAGATGAAATTTGAAGCAGGTACCTACCACTTCTTATATTTTTTCATTCTCTGGCCCAATATTAAACTTACTAAAGCAACATGACACATTTAACTTTGTAGGCGGCCAACGAAAGAACTAACGAATGATTTTTTTAAATCACAGAATACACAAAATTCTATACATCTTCAGTCCTTCAGTCAAAAAGACCCTCCACAAAGCATCCCCAAAGTTGACATGCTCTGAGTGAAATCATTTTCAGGGCCTTCTGTGAGTTAATGTAAAAGAAAAAAAATGAGGCCATATTCTGTTAAGTTAAGTGTGTCAAACTGTATTCAATCACGTTCATTGTTTCTCAAAAATATTCTACCAGGAGTACAGAAAACCGTGAGAGAATAAAAACATTCTAGTTTTAAAATTTATGATTAATTTGTACAATGTTACTTGCTACACAGAGATGTGTGATGCCCAGTGCCTACGTACTCCAAATATAACTCCAGTAAACATTATTTCATCTCGAGCATATCACGGAATAGTCATTAGACGGTGTTTACAGATGCGGAAAAGTATAAAACAAGACAGATCTAGGCGGACTGGACTAGCTAGGTGGGCGATCCGAAGAACACATCCCAACATTCAGTGAATCCATTTTTTTCTATTCGGTTCACTCGCGTTGAAACTGGATTCAAAACTAGAACGAACTTATGGTTACCATTTTATAATTTCAAATTATTATAATCTTTATGATTACAATCATTTCACATTTTAAACGAATAATTAAAATGATTGGTTATTACACCTATTCCCATATATGAAAAATCATATAGGTTGAGTGGTTACGATACTCGGCTACGAATCCGGACAACACTGATTTAAAACCCTGCATGCAAAGGTAAATTTAGTTCAAAAACTTGCAACGCATTATTATTATGTTAGTTTTTGAGTAAAAATAAATAAGTAGATTTAATTATTTAACATTCAGTATTTATAAATTTGAATAAAATTGCTTTAGCAGGTACCTGCCTACATATCGGTTTATTATTTTGTCTAATTTGTTTGCTAGGACCATAACTTTATTTAAAAGAATTATCAAATTTGTACCTGGCAGGCCTAATCCTGCCATTAGCTTTTGTCGGATCGCTATGGTCTTTGAATATGGAATATTATAAAATTTTGATCTTTGAAAATAGAATTTTAGTCTTTGACTTTATTGGTCTGTTTCCTGGATGTAATTGAATGGTTTTACCGAGGATTTCCATTTGTTGATAAACACAAGAATGCTTATTGTTGTGTACCTACTAAATCTATGGAAAACCGGGTAGATTCAATTCCAGTTATTTCATGTTTAAATAAATTAAATTGGCAAGCTCCAGATATTATATTTGGCAGCTATATGAGCATACCAGTCACACGTGGGCGACTTTCATGTTAATATTGGAACCTTTGAAGTTATGAATACAAACACAAGCTTGACGTTTTACGAGGCCCGTCACGTTCATTTTCTCAGCGATATTTGTAGTATCATTTCCATCCATTTATCAAAATGTCTAAAGCTTCGGAAATTTACATGATTTTACTAATGGTTCCGTAAGATTCGAGAAAATACGTCTGCCAATTTCGTATATTAGAACTTGAAAACCGGTACAATAATCAAAATCTTTTGGTCAGAAATTATTCGTATTTTCCTTTTTGCCAATTTCTTCTGCCTCACAATATTCCACACATTATGGATGCCATAGTTCCAGTGTAGGTACCTGATGGACAGTGTAGTGTACTTGCCGTACATTGCGGTAGATAATCTCAGTATCGCCCTGGTAAAAGACCACCAATCGGATTGGAAACGTTGCTTGGAGGCCATGAGGAAAATTATTTCCCTCGGGGCCTGTCATCTTTGGGCATGCTGTTTGGAGGGTCTTTTCAAGGAAGGAAAGGGTATAAGGGGTGGGTAGAAATCTGGGGTCAGTGACCAGGAGTGACGGACGTATGAATCCATCCCTTCCACTGCGGTGCAAGGCGAAGGGTCGAGAGAGTCCTGCTGGAGAGGTCAAATGGATCTCAATCAGCCCGGACCTGTTTCAATTATTTTCCATAAAACAAAAGCTCCTACCAACAGTATCATAAAGTACATATTACAAAGATTCCTATCAAAATAACAAAAAAATCTTTATAAATATGTACAATATTTATTTATTTACGCCCGTAAATTCCCAAAGATACTGGGTGCGTAACGACGTTTATCAATAATTATATTTACTATGAATATAATGGGTACATAAATGAATACAAAATAATTGTTTTTACCTAGGATCGATAAGAGGGGACTGTGGTCGGTTATTCCAAACTAGTTCGAAAAAATTTTGAAATTTTCGACGCTTCTGGTGCGGACAAATACATTAAAACTGTCCTTTTTAAAATTAAATGCATGTACATAATACAAATATTCCCATTAAACCATTTCCAAAACCGAAATTACCCTCACATTTTATTTTAAAATGTATTTGGTATAATGCTAAGCTTTTAATCCCCTAAAATATATTTTCCGAAAAATAAAATCAGTCGGTAAACAACATGCGTTCACCTTGAAGCGCACAATATTCCAGTAATAAAAGCAAATATGCTCGAATTAATCAATCCATTTCGAATTTCCCAAAAGCATGTGACCCAATTTCTATATGTTTGAACATTGAATTAGGGTGTAAATATCATTTTGTAATAACCATAGGTACCTTCCTACCCCTTGTAAATGGTAGTATTATTATTTGTAGTTGTTTCCATACACGCTCTATCTTTGTTGACAGGCGGGTCCTTGTTCCCTTAGTACAAAGGGCCGGCGAGGTGGGTAGGTGCTACCCATATCTACCTACTATAGGCCGGGTCCCCTACTGTGATCAAAGGGTCCCAAATTAGTCGTTTCACACTGGCAGACATAGAATCTAGCAAACGGTAGAATCTATTTATGTAGCTTGTATCAAATTAGCATAACAACAACAAAATTCTGCAAATTAGTCGTAGTCCTATCCTTTTTAGTCGATATTATTGTATTTTTAGAATTTAACGTGGCTACTTTTTTTCATTTTAAGCCGCCGACCGGTTTCGCCACAATCATGACTTCGTCGGAAGATTCATTTTTAAGCAAATTAAATTTTCAGATACCTACTTAGTCGCTTTGTTGGATCGCTTTTACGGTTTGGGCATGTATAGGAGATGAACGAAGTGTAAAGAGTTATGATGCGAATTTTAATGGTGAATAAAAGATGGGTATATATGAATGTGACTGAAGCAAGGAGTGTACGCCAAGACCGAGTTATTAGTTACTCAATTGGTAAATATTCCCGAAGTTGCTATATTGCTGTAATTGCAAACTGTGCCAATTTCGCAGTGTCATTCTTTCTATGATTAGTTGATTGCTTTAAATTGTGTACAATTTACCGTACTCAGTAACTAAAATTATTAATAAAAACAAGTTGCAAAGTTTTTTTTAAATTAGTGATATAATGTTTACGTTTGGTTGACCAAACACAAACATATTTTTCACGTTTGAATAAACGTGGTCCCATCACAAAGCCTTGCTGAACCCCCACATATTATAATATAAATGTACATATTATCCCAAGTTCCAGGAACCACCCCCCTCCCCTCCTCGTCTCGCCCTGTAAAATTAATTCTCAACCATGTCTCAGTTGTATATCAAAGCGCGGTCGTATTTCAGCCTACATGTGCCATCATGTTGATGGAATTTTGTGTTATTTGAAAAAACTCGAATTCGCAAAGTTATCGTAAACTAACTGCATCTGCTCTTCAGAAGCCCATCTTGAATTTAAAATAAATTAATTTGTTTGTATACTAGGTTGATGGAAGTCTGTATACATTTATTTCATGCAAGCGTAAACATGCCATTATTTTATTATTAGAGTATCTTTCAAGATTGAAAATAATATCGGGTTGAGTGAACAGATCCTCAAAACTTACAAATATTTAATTTACAAAAAAAATTTATTTGTATTATTTATCAGCTATTGATTCCATTGCTGTGATATTTACCTTAATTAACACAAATAAAAGCATTAACTATTCATTAAGAGAAGATAAAAAAAATAAGTGGCTGTTTTTAGTGTAGTGGAGAGATTGCGTGTTGCGGTTAGCTGCTCCAAAAAAGACGAAAGTTTCCGCATTTGAGGCCTTTGTTCAGCAAACACGAGATGATATTATCCTTCAGACAAAAAACTAAATACTCTCCTGAGATTTCTGACCGCCGCCGATTCAAATCAATTCGTTCAAGGTGTTCCAAGAATCGGGCTCTAAAGAAAGGCCCTCTCAATTTGGTTAATTTCAGACACCGTGTCATACTTTGTGGCCGGCCGGGTTGCCCCACGGCCGCTGCCCGGGGCGCTTTCTACCATCTTGGTTTAGTCTTGCGCTTTGCCCGTTTTTCCGTAATCTCATTTTAACTACCGAACATGTGTTTATATATCATTTCACATTTTTAACGTGTTTGAGTGTGATTACTTTGATCCTGCAATAATCGACCACCACATTTATCTTAATATTTTTGAAAATGATTAAATAACAAGTTATTTAAAATGGCGAAAAAAATTATGGGGTGGTTAAAAGCTTGATGTAACAACCCAGGCAAACGGTGATGTCGGTGCAGTTTATATGTAGTGTATAGTGGAATCATTGCAAGAAGATTCTTGCTTGTGTATTGGTGTTCTGTATCTGACTAATGCGGGGTAAGAGGGGATTCCAGGCGAGTGCTCCAAAGTATTCCAAACCAAATTGAACCACAGTCGGTGTGCACAAATACATTCAAACTTTTGTTCTTTAAAATGATTTGCCTGTTTCTGAATGTACTCGTAATTAGAATTAATTAATAGGTAACATAATTATAACCTCCACTTACAAACATTCCACCATCACCCTCTACTTGACACTTGCTAGAATACTCCTTTGGGGTGAAGACCATAAAATTATTTTGGGCATGGCTAACTGCCTGTGTTAGCTATATATACATTTAGGCTTGTTAGTAATATTCGTTAGTACATTATTCTGAAAGACAATGACCTCAGCATGTGGAAAATAACCGTGCATAGCTTAATTAGTCACCAATCAACCGCTTTGCGAAAAACTTCACATTTCGTCAATATCCCCTCGTACATATCATCATTGATGTATCTATACTTTGATGTATCATACATATCATCAACAACGATAAATTTGTGACAGCATTAAAACTACGCGATTGCATAACGTTCCTACAACTTCTATAAAAATGCATATTGTTGGATGAATTCCTTTAAAAATCTGCATCGAATTCCAAGGGATATTTTTTATCCCTGTTTTATGTTTGAATCTTTGTTTTTAAACCTCGGGTGAAGAGCTGTGCCATGGGCCTTCGTGGCCGTGCCCCACACCTCCTCGCGTTTAATGCCCGCCTAATAACACCTTTTACCCCCGGACTCCGGACCCGAGAGCGAGAACCAAATTACCCACCGCGCCCGCTTCATCGGCCACATTATCTGGAAAGCTAGCCGGCCATTTCTTACAAATTGTCGGCGTCTAGAAACACCGAGGGGCACCTGACGGTGGAAGAATCAGCGGTGTACTAAATTGCTCCTCACAACAAATGACAATGCTGCTTTTGTTTATCAACCAAAATACTTAATACATTGTTCGTTTTCTGCAGTCATTATCGTCACATTGTGTAGGTACTTACTTGTTTATCAACAATGCAATGCGTAAATACGAATGTAAAAATATTGCTTTTAAACTCCTTTTTCTTATACGTACATTTTTCTTCATAATATCAAAGCGAGAGCGTGGTGACTGATGGCAGAGGGACGTAGTTACCCATTGAAATAAAGAAATAGACAGTCATATTTATAATGGATCATAAGGACAGTAATAAATTACACGAAAACCTAACCCTTATTTTATGTTCGTTCTCCGACCTTGTTCAGAACCAAAACATATCGGCCCATTATTTTATTTATCACCATTAGCGATTACTTTATTTTGGGGCAGGGAGAATGTCTAATGGTCTTAGATGATGATTTGTATCGGTCCGAGCTCTGGGCCATGGGCAGATAGATACGTAACCGTCTCGATGATCGTTCATTGAACCAGTTCGTATAATAATGTTTCTATTCCGTTTGAATTCGTCCAGTGATGTATGATGATTCTCCCAAGCTTCAGATCGCCGATTGGGAACAATACAATCTTTTTTCAAGCGCATATCTTTTGTCCATCTTGTTTTCATGTAGCCTTCTTACTTGCTCTGGTATTAAAGCCATCTTTAACTTTCCGGTCTCCTCAACACGATAAGTTTCTTGAAAAAGTACCTCCATACGCTTTTGTGAGTGCTTGGCCTACTGGAGAGAGGATCATTAAAAAAGATGATAAGCATTATTAAGCAATTTTGCCTTCTGTAAAATAGATACATACTAATTATATGCAAATTGTGGTGGCAAGAGTTGTTTATAATAATGGTTAGGTTATTAACGTTTGGAAGAGAGCGTATCCAATGGTTGTATTCATAAGAGCTTTTAATGCCTTATTTTCTCTTTTTTTCTTGGCTTTTTTTACTGTACGTTTTTTTTTAAATAACGTGAATAGGTCTCATAATGACTTTCTTTTATACGTTGGCGCGGGTCTGCTGGCTTTGCCAAAATTTACATCATATATTCCAAATAAGAGTCCCTGTTCATTAAACGACCATTTATGTCTATGGTGATTGCAATTCATTATTCTGCTTCTCGCAGCTAAACATGTTCGTATTCTCTCACTAACATCACTTTCCTATTCGCATTATTGATGGGATTGGATTCGATTAGCGGTTGTCTATACCACGCGAGTGCCCGGTAGATGCATGTACGGGTTCCTTTCATGGTCTGTTGGTTTTTAGAAAGGTCTGTTTTTTTGTATACTTCAGCACATCTCCTTTCTTCATTTAAATCCAAAGTGCATTAACATTACTTTAAAATTCAAAACATGATTCTCACTACCATCTCACATCCACTTACCTTTTTTTAATTTAAGTATTTTCTGATTTCTCTTTTCATGGCTTTTAAAAAAACACAATCGCGTGCTCTTCGCAGGAGCAATAAAATTATAATAATTGCAAATATGCATATTATCATTCAATAGTCGGTTTCTAAACCGTGAGTATTTACAACATGCAATGGTTATGAAAAATGCGGGATCCCGTTATGCTCTTTGTAATCTATGCTTATATTTTAATAGCCATCAACAAAATTACGAATGAAATCACATTAAGATTTATTTAGCTTTATAAGCTCAGTTCTTTTAGCCATATCTGTTTTTGATATGTTTGGGTGTGTGGTGAAGATGAGTCTCCTAATGCTCGAACGCTGTTTTCTTACGTATGGTCCTGCCGCTTAGAGCTTTGTTGTTACTTGTTACCTCTCTTTCTGTTACATACATCGTTAGTGAGAAATAAGGAGGGGTTGCAACAGAGCTATCAGCGGTATGCCTGCTGCCTCTGGCTGCTGGAGTTCAGTGTTCAATCTCCCCTGATTGCGCTTTCTTGATCCGCAGTCAGCCATGAGTTATAAAGGCATACTGCTGATAGCTCCATTGTAACCTTTCCTTATTTCTCATAAACTATGTATGTATCAGAAAGAGAAGTTACAACAGAACCCAGTTGTTCGCCGCCCGCAATACCCTCGTGGAAGTATTATATGCACTGCCACTGAGGGCTCCGTTGTATCTTCTTTTTCTGATACGTGCATCGTTTATAAGAAAGAGGGAGAAGTTACAACGGTGCTATCAGCAGTACAGCTTTACCCGTAGTGTAGTCTAACGGACCAGTGCCCCAGGGAGGGCATTATTCTCTGCCGGGAACAAAAAAAACCTCGCACAATGGGCCAGATTGTATTACGCGGCTCAAGTGCGCGGCCAATCTGCAGGCAAAATCAAACCACTTACTCAAAAGTGGCTTCTCTTTTGAAGTTATGATTTTATTTGGCAATGAAATCTGTAATCTTCATTGGCTAAGCGCCTGGCGGCGTCCAAAGAGAATGAAGAACATGCTTTATCTGATCCCGATCGAGCTGTTCGTGTAGTAGTCACTTGGCTTGATAAAATACCACTTATTACTTATAAATGCATCTTCAATGCCAATATCATATCTGAAAGCCTTCAGCATTTTATTGTCGGTTTTACTGTTCATTATTATTATTTAAATACCTTCGTTATTCTGCAAAGTGGTCAAAATTAAACAATTATAACATATTTTCAAGGTTTATATCAAAAATACTTAACTACTGCTCGGAGCCGGCTTAATCAAGGTGGGTAGTTTGGATGATCCAAATTGGATCTGGTATCATCCCCTATCGGAGGTTGACTATCATCGTTACATTTTAACCCACAACGGGTCAGCTAAAATGCACTAATAAGTCACACAGGCTTTGAAGCTACGAAGTTTTCCTTCTTCCTCTTCTACGTTTTACATCATTTACTTCATCAACCTTCTCATCTTCTAATCAATCGTCATTCTTTGTAATGTGACCAACATCCCTAACAGGCCTGACTTCCTTTTATATCTGTAACATTTTAGCAATTTTTAAACATTCGATAAATTAAAGTTTTATAAAGATAGCCATCTAGTCAAAGTAAGGTTTGCTTGAATAATAACGTGAATATAGCAGGTTTTCGAAACTGGAAACGGAACGTGCAAACAAAATTATAGACAGATGAAATGCCAAGTGGTTGAGTTAAACAGGACTTGGCTACATTCCGCGAATGAACATTTAATTACTTTTTGTATAGAGGTCTGTCTCACGAATCATTGTGTCGAAAAAGAATCGATTAATAAGTCATTATTACAGCAGGAAAATTGACTTCCGTTCTTAGCCATCAGAGGTGGACCATTTCCCTTGCGGTAAGCAGGCGGCCCCTGTCAGTCGCGATGCATGGCAAAGGCTGGCGGTATTACATAACAGGTATTAGAGCGGGGCCTTAGCTGGCCAGTGCCCAGTACCTACCCAGGCTGTGGTGCACTGCCGGACCAACCGTAGAGGGGGTGATTTTATATTTGTATGATAATATACTAATTACCATTAGGATCTTGGCATAGAATCAAGAACAGATTTTGGCATCCCCAATTGGGGTTTTTAGTGAGGCTGAAGGAAATGCGGTAAAAGTAAGTAATCAATTTAATAAGGTAGATCTTGTACCACTATTAGTTTACATGTCGTGACAAAAATAAATGATAATAATAGAAATGAAATTAAAAACGAGTTTAAATATCAGCGCCAGCTTCAGTGAAATACCATTGGTTTGATTGATAAATTGTAGATATCTCAAAAATGTATACACTTGTCGCTTTTTTTCAAATGTGTATTTTTTATTTTGTTTAAGAATAATTATTACTGCCGACATAAAAATGATAACTGTAAAATACGAAATTGCCAAATTTAAAAAAAAATATGTGTTAGGTGCCCCATTTGTGCTTGGTGCGACAGTAGGTACAGTGTGCACCGCTGTAGCCTCACCCCCCGTGGCCCGACACATGTAAAGACCTCCATATCGGGCGTCAAGCTGCGATCCGGACCATCCATTACTTCGCTAATGTTGCTTCGGATTGCTTCCTCAAAACATCCGCCAACCATTCTTCTGATCTGAGAAAACATGTCTTATGCATATCCTCAAAGGAGTCCTTAATCCCTTGTTTGATATGTTAGACTTGTGTTGTTGTAGTTCCGGGATTTTTCTTTAATTCGGCAACTGTGTGTATTGGATGAGGTCTACCTTTGGTTTATTTCCCAATTATTGTTATCAAACCATATTGAGGTCTTCAACATGCATGTTAAAGTGACACTTAATCCACAGGTAGAAACGACTTGTTGAAATGGTTCAACTGTATTTTATAGGTTCTTTATCTCATTTTCTATCTGGGGACAGCACCCCCCAGATTCTATATTTAGAAGTTTCCTAACCTATATAACTTTTTTAAGTATTTGCTTTCGCAAGTGGATAGTAATGTGGAATGTATAAAATACGGGCTATACTGCATGGACTTCATAAAGTTTGCAGATAAATAAATTATATGTATATTTAAGTAAAACAAAAATTTTCCTAATATAAAACATGGTAGTAGAGTGTAAAATAACCAGTAACTGTATGTAAATGGTTAAGTACCTACCTAGCAATGTTCTGTGAACACCTC
The DNA here is from genome assembly GCA_026573805.1 of Hesperophylax magnus. NCBI lineage: Eukaryota > Metazoa > Arthropoda > Insecta > Trichoptera > Limnephilidae > Hesperophylax > Hesperophylax magnus. The sequence goes on from JAIUSX010000243.1 coordinate 675,577, forward strand.
ACTAGGAGAACCTATGTTTAGGTGTTCGCAGTTCGCATGTTTTCAGTAAAATGTTAAATGTGTTAGGGTAGTAGCAGTTAGTGCATAATTTGCTTATGATATTATCATAATAGTATATAGAATATTTACAATAGTAACAATGTTATTATATGTATACATTACATTAAAAAAACATCAAAAACTGACAAACTGCAATCCGTGTTTAATCAGCGGCACGGCTAATAACCGGGGTCTCTAACCACTGGATTGCTTTTGGTAATATAAATGCGCCAATTTAAATGCCTCCGATTGCTTTATTGAAAAAAATTGCAAATTATCTCGTGATCTCAAATCCTACAAAAATGAAACAAACGGTAAAATACAGGTTAACTCATTGGCTATATAGCACCATAACAAGTATGTATGACTCCATGTAAAAAATCTAAGTTATGTTTTTTTTAATGTTGGCGAAAAATTAAAAAAAAAATATCGTCTGGATATCTCGAGCAATCGAGGCAAAATTATTTATTTCGCGTGGTCGCTCCAGTGGCTAAATATTCGCACATTTCAGAACACCTTCGTAACCTTCACCGGCTCAAGTGCCCTGAAAGAATCTAGTACAAATTGTGCGGTGTTTAAATCCATCAATGAAATGGTCCCACCCTACATCTCTGAACTATGCGTCCCGGAAAACACTGGCCTGAGGCAGTCAACTCTTAGATCAGCAATATCATCAGCTATGGACAGACTGGTGGAACCTAAGCGCAAGCCAAATACTAAGTTTAGAGATCGCGCTTTCGGAGTATCTGGCCCGGAATAAACTTCCTCCAAAACTAAGGTGCATAACAAGCCCAACAGAATTTAGGTCTAAATTTTTTTTTTTTTTTACTTTTTAGGCTCTCAAACCCTTACATCATTATATACCTGTCTGAGAGTAGCATTCTTATATTGCCTATCCTAATCACAATTTCTTTATTGTACATCATTATTTGAAATCTGTCTCATACCGAGGGAAGAATCACATTTAGGAAGATAAACTCTGATCAAATTCTTGTACTGTTGTACCGCTCAACATGATATTTGCTTTTCCTCTCCTAAATAAGCTCATTAAAGAACATATGTAACTACATGTGTTCGAATTATGTCCTTTGCGTGCAAACTGTATCTGAGTTTCTCTAATAAACAATAAACAGGGTTCTGTATATTATCTGCCTGTACAAAATATAAATAAATAATAATAAGAATATATGTACATTATAACACAGCGTCACGTTCATTAATCAAATGCATTGTACATATATAGTTTTGATCGACGAACCGGTGGATGCAATCTGTTAACCCTAAGTTGATAATGGTTTTGACTTATAGTTAGGAATAAGAAAGATAATTTTAGACATACAATATATATTTGTAATCACCCTTGAGGTTATTTTACACAAAAACGGCGCTATACAAATGTCCACATATTATTATTATTAGTCTAGTATAAACATAAACGACTATCAATAAAACGCATCAATATTAGATAATAATAAATATGTAATATTTCCCACAAACAATGTATTCATTATAATTATTAACTCAGATCAGCGTTTGTCGCAGCGCAGCGGGTAGGTACCTAATCATTTTTTTTTTATCTAGAGTTCAATAAATCTTGCTTTGGTCTGATAAATTGACACAGTTTTCGCGAGTAAATCGTGATAGGTTTCTTGGGAATCGTATACCACGACTATTTTATCTGACTGGCACATATTTTATACCTGTGTTTTACAATATTCCGTGATGGACGAGCGCCGCTTGCCGGCGATCCTAAATCCGGTGAAGGTATGAATGAGCCCAATCTATTTTTTGCTGCTCCAGCAATAGGAATCTTTTTCGTAATTGTACTTTTTGTTGCAATTCGAGACGTTATTGGCCTTTCCGTTAGATTTCTTATGATGAGAAGGTGATACAAGAAATTATTCCACGACAAAGAATGTAGCTGTATTTCATAAGTTTTCAATAATTTCTGAAGAAAAATACGAGTGAGACTATCCTGCTCTATTTATAACGAAGGATTCTACACAATGTTTCTTTTGTTTATTAATTATTTGTTTTCGTCATTGTCGTGTGTCTCGATGAGTCTGTTACCATGTCAGAAAGCAATTAGCAATTCTGCAAATAGCACGTCAGTCGGGCGTGGAGACAATTAAACTATATTCTTCCTATTTGTTTTGCCCGCGATCGTATAAAATAATCGCCCATCAAAGGAAACGTCGGCGCGTCGCCGGCCCGATTAAGCAGTACCTATTGCCAATAAAATGGAAGTTGTAAATTTACCGCCTGCCATCGCGGGTTATCAGCGCGATTAAGCCTCTTATCGGGTATACAAACAGGCGGCACTGCACAAAGAGACCGATTTGTTACAAACTCCTGCTGCCCCGGGAACGCCATCGACAAGCGTTGAATTATCGGCTCAGGGCTGAGCTTTACTAATGCCTAGCTCCCGATTACCTGTCATTCCCATCAAATATCCAGGAACAGTTTCTTTACTAAGCTAGCTAACATGGATTATAAATAACTAGCTGACTTGTACCCGGCATTGCTGGGGGCTTATCTGTAGGCCTGTTTAAGATATACAATTCTGTAGTACAGTATCATAAGGTTTAGCTAGCGTTAGCAATGTAAGCGCCCGAAGATATTTTTTTACGACTTGATTACAAATCGACTTTTCTCTACTATAAATATAATTTTCATGTTTTATATCTACCGGGAGAAATACTCTAAAAGATTGTGAAAACCCTTTCAAAATCCGGCGGGTAGTTTAGAAGAACTAAGCGCACAAACAGATAGACATGGATAGCGTCTTTATTTTATACTATTTAGAGGTTCTTCGAAGGTTACACTCTGTTCTTCTCTTAGGACGGGTTGTGTCACAGAATTTTGCAAATTTCAGTTCTGTAAAGCAACTGGCCTATACTGATTTAATATATAAAAAACCTCACAGACCTTGAAATATAATTTCGAAATTTGATGAATTGTTAACAATCTGTGAAATTAAATGTCGTTTATTGGATTGATACACCGATTTATAGAATTCTATTATGGCGGACTAATATCTAACTTGGATCTGGTATAGAAATAGACTGACTGAAATCGCGCTACTCTATACTCTATATATATAGAGACTCATCTATTGCCATCGTGCCGTCTCTAACTTACTTAAAACAAATGTGTATTTTTGCTATTGTTTTCAGATTTACTAGATACTATTATTATAACCAAGTCTCAACCTTTATGTACTACTTAAGGTTCAAAATTAGCTGCCATTGTTCCCATAAAAAAAGTATTTCTTAGTGAAACTAATCTAATGATAGCGTCATCATCATGTTTATGTTTACTACAATTGTCCTAACAGGGTTGCGAAGTTCAAAAAATTCAAACTTAAAACCGAAATATTTTTTTCAGATAGTTTTTCCAAATACGGCTTCAACCCTTGAATTTGAACCAAATATTTACATTGATAATATTATTTCTTAGATAAGTATCTAGCTATCTTTAACCGATAATGTGGCAATTTTGTTTGCCACTCCAGCTAACGTATCTTTTCACTTAAAAGCATACTTTGATGTTATCAATAATAAACCTAATTGATAGTTGTGTACGTGTCTCTTTGACTTTAATGATTAATTGCTTCCTACAATTGATAAAGCAAATACTGCCTAATGCCGACAAGATGTCTTCAAAAATTATTACACTTTTTCTGAAAACAAAAACAATCAAAGGAGATCCCTAAAGTTAAAGAGCATGTGTGATTAAACGTGCTATTGGCAAGAAATTCAACCAGGAAGAAACGCAAGACCGATTAATGAATAAGATTAAGAAAATTACCCTTATATGGTTTGAACACGTTCAGCAGATGGATGAAGATAATAGTGATGCAAAAGTAAATTGAAAGGTCGGTGATGTCCCAGGAAGAGATGTTACGATTGCATGTACCCCTCCGAATATCTTATTTCCTACCGAATCATCTTTTTTTAAATGTCGACGTAGAAGGGATCAAAATAATTGATATTTTTTAATCCTAACCAGACTACAAGCACTCTTTTCACCATAGGAGGGAACAAGAACTAGATTGATTTAAATTATAATACAACTCTTTTATTAAAATATTTAAAAATACATATTTTTTATTCTGGTATGACTAAGGATTGAACCGTCCTCCCCAAGGACTGGCTCTTAACTGCTGTGAACTTTGAAATTTTTAATAAAATAAAATACTTTTTGTTTTAAAACCACGAGTTTTTAATAATTTTTATAACCGACCGGTTTCGATTTACTCAAGCATCTTCAGGGTACAAATTATTACTAGACAAGAAATACAGAGTGTGAGTTTATATATATTAAAAAAATTTCAAACCCAGAGAAATCATACAATACATTTATTACAATACGTTTGTTATATTTATATCATGTTGTCTCCCTCAATTTTTTTTAAATATAAGCTCACATTCTGTACTTCTTGTCTAGTAATAATTTGTACCCTGAAGATGCTTGAGTAAAGCGAAACCGGTCGGTTATAAAAAATATTAAATATGTCAAACCACAAAGTGATTGCTTTCTACAATAATTTCAATTTTTTGTTGATAATCCGGTATTGCTAGAATTTATAAGCTTCCGGATTCCACAACGTAATACTAGAAGTCAGGATTTATTTCAGTGCAGAAATTCTGGGACTAACTACCATATGTTTTCCTCTTTGCCCAGAATACTAATGGAGGGACACAATTACACCAAGTCAGTGGACATCTTCAATTTATCTTTAAACAAATACAAAACGTTGTTAATGAAGCAATTCAGTTATTTACAATAAATAATGTATATTTATTAATATTCGTGTGTAAAAGCCCCGAAAAAGGGCGTTAATAAATAAACAAATAAAATGTCTTTTAAAACTTAAAATAAAATTGTTTCTCTGAGGGTTGAACCTCTCCCCAGGGACTACTACTAGAGTATAGTACTAGAGTCAACAACGCTACACCTAAGCCAAATTATAATTGGATAGTACCTACCTACATTTATTTCCTAAATTTTTATAAAAATGTGTTGGTGCATAAGTGAGTGTATAATGTGAGTGCCACAAAAGATAATATAATGCATTGTCATCTACAACGTGCATATCTGCCTAGTTTCGAATGTCGGGAAGTGGGTTAATTTTCCACTTCCAAGATTCCACTCATTTATTAATTCAATCAAGAAAATAAAATCGAAATTCAAATAGATCTATTGAAAAATATGTGGAAGGCTTATTGCGCATCGCTCAAAATTTTAATTTTTTTTTTTTTTTTTTTTTTTTTTTTTATTGAATACCTCACAAGAGTCCCAACTGCTCCCGTCTGGAGCCAGTGAGACTATGGCATCCCCAATTGGGGGATGTTGTGAGGCTGAAGGTAAGTGGGGAAGGGAAAGAGGAAGGTGGGGAAGTACCTGGCTATTCAGATCTAGTCACTAAACACGGCTAAAGCCATTTGGAGCAACGTTTCAATTCTGAATGGTGGTCTTACACCAGGGCGATACTGGTAGTATCTTCCACTCTGGAACGTGCCGCAAATATACTATATATTATTTTAATTAATTAATTATGAAATAACACAAATCAATCAAATAAAATTTATTTGCGCACGCCGGGTTCGAACCCGCGACCTTCGGAATGGCAGTCCAATGCGTTACCACTGGACTATGCCGGCCGTCGAAGTACCGAAACTCTGAGGTACCGAAAACTGTTTAGGTATCTGGTTTTAATTCACTCTACCTAACCCAGACATACTTTTATTTTTTAAACCCTCGTAAAAAAAGTTTTATCACCACAAATTTGTTATTGTGCAAACTTTAAATGTTTATGATATATATCCCAGGAAATTTCCCTGCAATTAGGCGTTTGCCGAAGCGTTCCTTCTCTTCCCCCGCCCGTGGCGCCATCTCCCTTCCACTCGTATCTCGGATGGCTTTATTATTTATGGCTCCCCGGAACGTATTGTCGGCAAAACGCTCCAACTCCAGTTTATTGGCGATATACGGTTATTACGGCCTAAGTTTTCACTGCATCATAAAAGCGGTTATTAGGTTGTTATATTTCCGACAGGGACAGAGATATGACATATTATTATTAGTGGATTATTAATTGTAAAAAATAATAACCACTATTATTCGTTATTTATTTAATATCAACGGTATAAACATACCACAAACAATAATTGCATTAATAATTAAAATTATGTTTGTATAAAAACACTAAAAAGAATTTAAAAAAAAACTATTAAATGTGTTATTAATTAGATGGTACAGTGACATCAGAAGAATATAAAAGTAAGAGATACAAGTACATACAGAACATATAAGTAGACTTTACAGACTTTGTAGGTTAAATTAACATTAATTTAAAAGATATTATAACCTTCTTGTACCTACCTTCCGTGCAGTTAAATAGATCCGCCACCTCTGCGTAACGGACAGGCAGGATGCTTTTCTTCGCCAATTATTATACTCGTAGCTCATACATAATTTTAATTACATCTATTTACATTTCTTTTTTATCTTGAATGAATGAATGAATGAATGAATGAATGAACGAAAGAAGTGGTAACTCGGATGTGGAAATTGATCCACTTCCCGACATCCGATCCAGCTGAAATTCGGCAGACAGTTTCTATGTCAATGACAATGCATTCTATCAATTTTTGGTGGCACGGGTGAAATTGGATGACATTATAACAATTTACATCAATTAATTTACGAAATAAATCTCGATACCATCCATTTAGGATTTAGCTCAAGTGATAGTACGGTTCACTTATTTTAGTGTTTCCCTGGGGAGGTAGGTTCAATCCTCAGTTAAACCAAAAAAAAATATTTTTTTAAATACATCTATGTATTAATAAAAATAGATGTCACCGGTATAAATGTAGGTACAATGTCATTAATATTCGACCGGTCAGTAACTGAGCTGGCATCGCGTCTTGGTCCCACCCAGGCATCGTGAGTTCCTCGGCTGGCTAAGTCCTCCATCATGATTGTAGTGGTAGTAAGAGATATTGTCAAGTTATTCGTAATTCGGGAATATGTCTTTAAAAAAAAATAGCAATGGTTTTATGTCCTTCAATCAATTATTATAGATTTGAAGTAATAGAGAGTAATTAAGACTTGTTACAAACCGCAACCAATCAGACGAATTAAGGTGAGTTAATTAGTTTTATCTCCATCAGCGATCTAAGCTCATCCTGGCTTTGCATTTGCATCAAGTTCTGACACGTTGAGTTTAAAACATTGAAAACTCGCATTGCTAATTCCCCTAAAACATCTCATACCCAATATACCCATCACGAGCAGGGCAATTGGTCGGACGGAATATACCTTCTAAAATATAAAATATAAATTACCAGATAATATTCGTATGTGTGCTTATAAGCAAATTAATTAGTAACCCAGGCAATTACGTATTAAAGTTAATCAGATTAGTGCGATAATGGCTCATTGATTTGGCCGCTAAAGGTATAATGGAGTCATGTCGATCCGTGGGACGTTGAAAGGCAGGGTAGGGGGGGATCATTACGTCTTTATCGGCAGATAAGAGTTGATATCCCGACTCCGGAACCTGTGTAGGTGTATTATAGTCTCTAGGTTAGGTATAGTCCTGTATCTTCAGTCTTGTCAAATCTGAATGGGCCAGCAATTCATACGAATCAATTACAAAAAATAAATCAGATTACATACAAAATATTTAGAATAACTTCTTTAATTTTATTTCAATACAAACAAATATAAAAAAATATCTTCTTGATATTATCTTATTTATCGTTCTAATTTTTACGTATCTACAAGTTCAGTAAAAAAAAAAGATTCGTCAATTTTTTGGGCATTTTATAATTAAATTATTTTATTTTTGGAATAACTTAGTGAGTAAAACCTTAAATTGTAATATTTAATTATTAAAGACAAAAATTGAATAAGTAATACCTTCAAATAGAAGTGCTTTCCATGTACATTTAAATGGTAACCTAGAAAGGTTACCACTGACTTCAATCCCCGAGAGAAGTATTTTTTTAAATTTGTACTGAGAGAGCGCATTTCTGAATTTGAAATTTAAGGCCCAAATGGCCAGACTTTTGGATCACGAAACACTCCCGCATCACATTTCTTGTGTTCTTCTATAATCTTCGATTACAAATGTTATCAAGATAAATAAAGAAAAACTAAGTGACTGTACTGTAATCCCTATCTATCGATTATCATAATACGTATTATTATTGACATACACTGTCTATCGACATGCTTTTAGTTCATGAAACATAATGTCGAATCTCCGTGACTCGTCCATGGGAGTCTTGATTCCACATCTACCATAGATTCGGTTCCCGAATCGAAGTCCGATAAATGGGTACATCATTTTTTTTTTAAATTTGTAATGAAATTATTTCGGTCTGGAGTTCAACGGTTCTCACACACACCCAGTTCTTACTGTATATCTATGATTATTATATTTTTTATACGTTGATAATATTATCATTCCTTCTGTCCTTCTGGGACCACTCCTGATTGCCGACCGGCTTGCGGTACCGTTGGACGTCCTGAGATTATCCGACTTATCCGACTCGGATAAAGATGACTGGCCCGCTCAGGTTTCTAGTCAAGTGCCGGCACTGAAGTGAGCAGTACACTGCATTGTATGCATGTATTTGGTCGAAGCATAGGGCCTGTACACCGTACCTTCTACCATTTCTGTTCTCCTGTGAGCATGTTACCGACTGTGTTATGGTTTTTTCTTCATTCCGAACATGCTATTTTACCGTTGCCTAGGTCCAGGGGGCTAAGATGTTGAAGGAAGTGGCGAAATTTGATTATTTTATCCAATTACTGAACACAGCTCACATTCTCTTCTGAAAGCGTCTTCCATTTGTCAGAACTCAATATACCGCGAACCTCCTAACATATCTACTCCACGTGTTCAAGTGCAAAAAAAGAGATTATCAACAAAGTATATATGATAACACATACGGATAATTATACATTCTAAAACACTTATTCAATTCAATATACCAAAATAAATAAACAAGCAGTGCACCACAACATTGTCTGTCAGCCTCTTGTCAGCGATGTCCTCTTGTCGGTACCTGCCTTTGTGGATCGTCTTTTATCTCATCACCAGCGCCGCAATTGTTGTATAATATATTGTAGCCCATACCTGTACTGTATCTTTATATAATATACTGCCTCTCTGTACGCTGTATAGTACCTGCCTTTTGTACCTACGGTGTAGTCAAAGATGCACGGGATCAACTTGGGGTAACCTATGGCGGAGGTGTTGGTTATTCAATAAATAGTTCCCGGGGCGGCGGTACACAAACCCGCCTCCCAAATTTAAAAATACTACACCAATGACTAGATTAAATAATGGAACTTTTAAATTCAATTCATCTTATTTATGTTTTATACACGAAAGCAATTTATGCAGATTATGGTCATCAAAAAACCATTTACAAACGGAAACACTTATGTCCAAGTCAGCAGGTAGCTCCTACCTTCAGCTTTATAGTTTTCATTAGAATCAATAATTTAAAATCTTTACCCAATAATAAACTTTTGTCATAATAAAACGCGGTCGTTTATTATATATTTAATACTAAGAGTATACCTCCACAACGTTTCTTCATTTGAATTAATTTCTTAATAACTTCTAACTTCCCGACAATAAAAATTACAATCCGATAGCGCGCCATTGCATATTGAATGTGACTTTTCATGTTGCGCCGAGAAATTTATATTTCCAAGTCCGGCATTAAAACCTCTCAAGCGCATTCCACGATGCGAAAAAGTCAATTAGCGGAAATTAAACGTCCGCAATCGCCATCCCGCCATTACGTCCCAGGTTTCCACCGAATAAAACTCCGACATCTGAGCATACCTAATCAAAAGGAGTGCCGAAAAAATAACATTATCAATTCTGAATTTATTGGAACCGCATGCAAAAACAACGCAGTCGGTGTGTTTAAAGTAGGTGCATGCATTTGCATAATACATATAACGCGCATGTGAGGAATATAAAACAGATATATGCATCTCAGCAATAGCTCGTATTTCATTGCGTGCTTCATTTTTTCTTTTTTATAAATTTAAGTACATGTGTACAGTACAGTTATAAGTTATATTTCAATCTACTAGTTTTAACGTGGGTACTTTATTAAATATATGCAGTATCTACGTACTGCTTGGCTATTCGCAATAAATTATTCGCGAATGGTTGGAGGCTGACACTAACCACGGTCACTGTCGTTGTAATGGATTGTATATTTTCTATCTCCATATCGATAGCCTACATAATTATGTGAAAACAGTTGTTTTCAATGTCCGTAATTTATGCGCGGTTTTATTTCCTTTTAAAAAGCGGTAAAATTAATACGGCTCTCTTATTGCCATAATCAAGCTGGAAGAAAAAAACTTGATCGATCAAACTGCGCTATCGCACCCACCAATCCACGTCCAGCCGTCGATAAAATTAGTAATTAAGCAGCGAGCCGGTTATCCGAGCTAAACCCACCTTTAGTCTCCTAATTGCGTTTATACTTGGCTCGAGCAAGAACCGAGAGGAGGAGTGGCAACCAGGTAAAAGGGTTGATTTAAAACACCTCTCTCGACCACACACCTGAGGTAATTAGTTCATAACTTCACTCCACTCCTCCACAACTCGCTTTTGCTGTATTCTTGAATGGACTTGCCCCTAAAAGGTGGAGAGCCTTATCTCATCGTGCGGCAAAGTCCAGCCTCAAAGGAATTTAGGTAGGTATGTGTTTTGTTCCTTTTGGTCCTCATTTGGTCAAGACTTTTATTAAGTTGTGTGGTCTTTGCATAAAAGGAGAAATACACACTACTTCTCAGATTTAATAAACCTCACCGTTTCCTTGGTTTCTTTCTGTTCATTGTTTCACTTTACAAGCCACCTTTTGAGTTATTCACATTGCGTTGTGAGAATTCATCGACGATTGGGTCGAACCTCTCTGATCTTTTTTCTTTTGTCTTCCATATCTCCTCACGATCGATTTAAGATTCAGCAAATTGCTAAATACGAAGATAAGCCTTGATAATGTTGACAAAATTAAATTGATCGGAGATAAGCTCGAGCAGGGTTTTAATTCATTTCATTTCCATTTTGAGTGCCTAATCTTACTGATCGTAGAGAATGATGAACTTAATTTCAAACGAAGCTACCTTAATAGTGACGACTAATAACATTTCATGTTTTAAAAAAGCAATGGTCGAAGTTGATATGCATATCATTACCAAAGAAAACGAACTGGTTTAAGCTTACCACTCCTTTACTTGTAATAAGCCAACATCCAACGTCTACTCGTACATAAACGTTTGTTAGATCATTAACGCTGCAACATAAATGCTATTCGTTGCACTTATTTATAAACCATGAGAGGGGATCCATTCGTGTCACACCTAAGCTAATTTAAGACGTTTTAACACCATTATAAATGTGAGAATTCGAAATAAAAGGCCTTATTCTTTAGAAAGATCTCATTTGTCTTTTTAAATAATGAATTGCATTAATGACACACCTTCTCTATTGCAACTCACCCAGTTCAACACCCCTTACTGAAGACTTATTAATAAATTGATTTTAATTTATTAACATTCTACAGATTATGGATAGGAGGTACCATTCGTAATGGTACCTCCTATGTCCTGAATTTTTAATTATACCTATATATTTTATTTAAGTTCATCGACCAATTACTCATGTTTCTATAAAGATCATAATGATGTTCGGTCTTTGCATAATCTTTCCGGTGTATAGTTTTGTCCAATTTTTCATAGGAGCAATATCATTCCTGTTTTTTTCTCATTACGTATTATTAGACAACTGTCGGTAATCAATAAATAAATAAAATAAAATCAAGGTTCAACCTGAGCCCAGATGAAGAAGATTCTTACACGTGGTTCAGAACAGATAACGACATATAATGTATGGATATATTTATTTCATATTGCCGTATCAAGCGAAATACCCTCTAGAAATACTTATTACTAGTGATGTATTACTGTGCAGGTAGGTTTGGTATCAGAGAGGGTCGTGTTGCACTCTCTCAGCATGATACCATTAACCATATACTTTGCTAAATAAATAATACATAGTAGTTATGTTTCACGGCGCACGGTTTATTTACATTTAATATTCCCACTCGAGCCTTTGAATCTTTTGATCAAAAACATTCACCGCCGAGGTACCTTGCGGTTCTTTTTATTGTCGATCATGATAATAATAATATAATATGACTGTACTAATGTTACCATGCACTTTATACTTTCCTTGTATTTCTAGTCATAAGTGAGCCATTACGAAGCTTGGGTACCTACCTATCTCAATCACGATAAATATCTCGTATATGGAGAATGAGTGTTCTCATTTTTATGCCTTAAAATTTGTATCTGCAGCGACAGATTTATTTAGTCGTGCGGCGTCTTTTTGAACTATTTTTTTAAAATATGTAGATAGGTACTATCGCAAATTTATTTCGTCCTGAATATGCTTTCCGAAACAAACTGTTACATCCCTACCAATATGATTCTTAATTCATTCGAAATTGTTGTTTCTTTCCGGTTGTTTACATTATTTTATGAGTTTGACAGCCATTTCGCTTTCCGAATGTTCTGCCTGTTAAAATGTTATATCCAACCAACTTAAAGATTATATCTGATTTTTTAAACCTTTACTAAAATATATAAATTAGTCGTCAAAGAAAATACTTTTTTATTTAACTCAATGATTTAACGTCACTTTTCTACGACTCTTGGCGTCGCGACAATATTGTCCGAAACATTGATCCGCAGTTTAAAGATTCTTAGATCAATATGTAAAGAGTTGAACATTTTAAAATGTTTTCAATGTAGCGCCTTCGGTTGGGAAAATATTCAATACAAACACCGGCCCTCCTTGTACAGTCACCGGCAATGTTTACGATACACTTTTTTTCTGCAGTGGCCGACATCACAGGCACCGCTGGCTCTGTGTGCCCAGTGTGCTTTCTGTCGAATAAACAAACACCGAACCCGACCAGAGGGGTATTTCACCGTCTGAAGTGCGCCTCAGCACCTACCGGCGCAATCGAATTTATTTATTTATCGAGGTCAGAAATTAATGTTTTGTATCAGGACTAACTAGTTTAATCCATCAACAAAGACCGTAGGGTTGTGATCGGTGGTGGCGTCGATGATGATGAGCATATGATGAGATGACTCAAAGCTACGAGTACCTACCAAAGTATCGTGATTCGTTGGTTCTATGGCAACTCAGGACAGTGGCAATTCAACACACTTTTGAAAAGTGATGTAAAGTTGTAAAGTAAACAAAAATGTCGTTAAACCCTTAGAATAAGAATATACATCTTACTTGAGTTTAAACCTAACCTAACGTATCCTAGTTTTTTCATCACTTTGCATGTCTTTATATCGCTTTTCAAGAGTGTGTTTCAAAAGACTGTCCTGAGTTGCCCGAATACCGATTCGTTTTATCTTTTCTGAAGTAGTTAGGTACCTACCCACAAAATTTTATTGTCTATTAAAACGGAAAATTATAGACTAAGCATCAATCAAAATTGAGATATTATAGGTAGGTACCTACCTAAATGTAAATAAAATATTATTTACGCGCGTTCCATGGGTAGCTACCGAGCTTCAAAGCAATCCGAATGAGTATTTTTCGCCCGATATAATTTCATGGTTTGTTTGAAGTATTTTTTAATGGAATTCACTTCTTTTGATGTTGATTTACATCTATTCCCGGGTACGTTGCCATCTGGAAACCATTCAGCGGTTAGACTGGGACTCGGGGGCAATGTTATCTCAATATAATATACTCAACTTGCACCGAGCTCTACCTATTCACTATTACACAGTTCTATAGGGGCGTGCCTTTTATTATTTTTACTTCATTATAGATGCGTTGCTTTAAAACTGACTCTTTCTAGAAAATATGAACACATAAATCCATACCTACTAGCTTTTCACCCGGCTTCGCCAGAGTTTTCAACACTTTTTTTCTAATTACAAATTGAAAAGCTCGAACGAACCAATATGACCTCTTGTTTTGTATGAAAATTGTCTCTTAGCTAAAGTGAGATAAAATAGTTGCGTTAACATTTAAATTTTTTTTAAATCGGTTAAAATTTTATAACCCTTAGAGATACCTACCGTTCGAAGTTTTGCTGCTTTAGATAATATCATCTAAAATATGTTATTGTTATTCCTAGTTTAGCTGCGGTGCAGTTAGATATTTTATGTATTTGTGTCGAGACGACGTTTATCCAGCAATGATGATAGTCAATTTAAAGATCCGCCATTATAATTTAGCGGCAGTCGGCGAATGCAAAAAAAGTCCGGTCCGGTCATTAGAGTTCTTATTCCTTTCATAATTATATAGTCGGACCATTTGACAATGTCCTTTGAGGTTTCTCACGTCCGACATTCGGTCGCAGACCAACCGCTAAATTTCGAATTAGCCCTGGCAAAAAATTACGAACCCTCCTCTGCTCAACTGCTTTTTACGGTTTCTGTCGGGAATTAGGACTGACTGTCCTCTAGGAACCGTCCTTTACTTTTTCTGTCCGTCCTTCAAAAGCATCATTGCCTCTGTTCCTTGTTATAAAAATGAAGGAATACAAGCATTAAAGCTAAACCAACAACTCAACGCCCTTCAATCTTCGACTGCCCCAAATCCTAGTAATAAAAAATAAGCTTATTTTGGAAACATCAAATATTTTAGGAGAACACCGCCATGTTTTCAGTAATAAAATCTTAATACAATGTCATAGGTACACTTTTTTCTAAATTAAGATCTATCTAATTAATGATTTCATTCAACTTAACATTATTGTTTGCACTATGATAAATCAGTCATACATTAAGTATGGGTTATTTCGGAAAATTTGAACAATTCTTAAAATTTCAAAGTTAATTTTCAAGTTCTGTGAAAGGTTTTTTCAAGTTCTGTTATTATTTCAGTTCTGTCAAGCAACTAGCCTATAATGATATAATAACAGAACCCGAAAATGAACGTTGAAATTTGATGAATTGTTCTAATTGTCCGAAACAACCCGTCCTAAGATAGGTAACGCATGAAATTAGGAGGCATTTCCGTTGGACCATCACTTTTGTCCACTATTTAATTGTATGAAGTCACACGATGAGTGGGTTTTTGTTTTGATGTAGGCGCCTACCATGTAGGCACATTGCTCTTTTAAAATAATAAGATTGTTATTTTCATTTGTTCAAATGCACAATGCGCGATGCAGCAAGTCGGACGAAGTCCAGTTTCGCTGAGAAGATACAGGCCTCGTGTGCAGAAAGACGGCGTGGATTCCAGCGGAAAATAAACAACCAAGCCGAAGACAAAAGATCCCGCGAGATTCATCTGTTTTTATTTCTCCTCCGATGTCCTTCGTCCGACTTCTTGACGTGCATCCGTCCGCGTCCCGGCTGTCAGCGTCCGGGGGCAAAAAAACCAAAAACTGTCCCGCCAGCGAAGGCAACTTCAAACAAAATAAATACAAATCAACGGACCATTGGAAAATTTTGATTCATCGTAACTCTGAGAGTTGGAATTTTAACTAAGTTTTATCGAGAATATTAGTAGATGCGACATCTCGTGGATAACTGAACTAATATAATAATTATATCGTACCGTTTATGTTTTATGTTCCTTATTTTTCAGAGCTCGCTGTTTAATATTTTATTTTAGTCTAGGTTTATGGTATGCTAAAATTGAGAGATAGTATCAGTTTGTAAAGTAAAGCCGTTTATTGATGGTTATTAATGACTCGCTTGATTAATAAATAAACACCGCGTCTCGAGGAATGGTGCGAAATGACGAACTGAAAATACGCAGACTTGCTTTGTTTACAGTTTGCACGATTCGGGCTCCGAAATGATCAAATTATCTGTTTGCCTGTCGAAGAGGCGCCAAAATTCTTTCTAGCTTAAATCTCCATTTTTAAGTGCGGTTATTTTTTCATTTTCGCTCTGATAGATTTAAACAGCCGTATCTTCCTGTAATTAAATTAACCATACACGTTTTTTAAAGCGAGCTTCGCTAGTTAAACAATTGAAAATGTTCTCGAATAACATGCACAAGCTTTTAAGTCTGTTCCTTCTACTTTTGTTATTATCGGAGATTATTTTTTACCTCAGAGTGCTTTCAGATAAAATTGACAAAATTTATGACTCGCGCATACATTTAGGTCTTAAAGAGGGCCGATTGCTTGGTTTTAATTAAGGCCATTGGACATTAAGGGGCAATTATCCGGACTGACTGTGATTAGCTCTGCAGGACCGTACCTACCTACATTGCTTTCAGTCCTTATCATACCGCCTGCCCTCTCTGGCCTGGCCGCCCTGCCCCCTGGCCCTTCGCATCTCGCATTGCTCAACATAAATCTTTAAATTTCTCGGAACTTGTTTTAAACGTTTGATGAAAAAGTCGCGCTCCTTTTGAAAGATCTTATTTCACGTAATTGTCCCCCTAGTCCGCGCACCAAACTTTTTGCATTGCGAGACGATTCCAAATAGTGTTACCATGTGAAAAAATGTGCCCTTAATGTTCTATACCAAAAGCTTTATAGTTGGTACCCACCTAATTAAATAGCTGATATCTTGCCAATTTATTCTTTAATTTTTCTTGTTACTAATTTATATTTTTTGTTGATTTCAGCTCCAGATGTATTTGCCTCTCGTGCAGGCCAAATGTTCCTCTCACCTCCTCTTCTTCCTGTGCTCCGTGTTCGCCCCCCTCTGCTCGGAGTACGTCAGTGGAGCCATCTCTTGCTGCCGCTCCGTGTGCGAGCAGGTCCGCTCCGACTGCCTGCCCGTCATGCAGAGCCTCAACATTGACTGGCTGCAGCTTTTCAATTGCTCTCGCTTCCACGACTCTGATAAGCACCAACTGTGCATGCAGATCCCCAACAACACAGAAACTCAGCACAAGCAGGAAGAGGAAGAGGAAAGCTGGACTTCGGGAAACCCAAAGAAGTGGATTGAAAACTTTCCCAACCACTTTCGCAATTCTGGAGATAAACTGGCACACGGTACCTACCCGACACAGTGCCCTCCTAACTTCGCCAGATCCAGAGATTCTCTGACCTTCACCTGCGCACCCAAGTGTGGAAAGGATGCCTACTACAGGATGGAGGACAAGAATTTTGCGGAAGCTTGGTTTACTGGCTGGGCTTGGCTTTGTTTCTTATCCACACTCTTCACTTTGCTGACTTTTTGCGTAGATTCAACTCGATTTCGGTATCCTGAAAGACCGATCATATTTCTGGCAATGTGTAACAATTTTATCTCCATCGCCTACATTGTAAGAGGATCATTTGGATCCCGGAGATTGAGCTGCACAGAACCAACCGACGATAGAGATAGCTATGTAGCTGTGGATGGCCTAGAGAGTGCCCCGTGCACCTTTCTGTTCCTGACATTGTACTATTTCAGCATGGCATCTAGTGTGTGGTTCCTCAACCTTGCACTGTCGTGGTATCTGAGCGCCGCCAAGAAATGGTCAACAGAAGCACTGGAAAATATTGCTTCGTACTTTCATGTTGCAGCTTGGACTTTGCCCGCAGTGTTTGCTGTAGCGGCGTTAGTTCTTCGAAAGGTTACTGCGGATGAACTGACAGGGCTCTGCCAAGTTGCCGATACGGCGACAGTCCCTTTCCTCGTGATTCCACACACCAGTTTATTATTTGCCGCCAGCCTTGTGGCCTGTCTTGGCGGTGCTGCCCTGATTGAAGTTAGAAAAGCTGTGAAAATGGTTGGGAGGTCCACATCAAAACTGGAACGATTGATGTCAAGATTGATAGTCTTCGGATTGCTCTACATAATACCATCGCTAGGTTGCTTGGCTTGTAGCTTATATGAATCATTCAATAAAACTAAATGGCACTCCATTTCCTTGCTGGCTGCCTTGGAGTGCCAATTTCAATCTGGGTGTCCGCAGATTTCTTCTACAGGTTCAGGGGTGGAAATAGCTCTTTTGAGATTGTTCCTGTCGTTGGCGGGGGGAGTCACGACTGGCATGTGGGTCTGGTCAGGGAAGACCTGTCGAATTTGGGGATCCTTATTCACAAAGGCTCCAAAGAAGCCTCTTGCTGGCTACAGAGCTGAAGTAATTCCAGTGATCCTGACTATGCCTAAGAGAACATTCAATAGTAGACCGATACATATGTCTCGCGTGTGATGAGTTCACAATGGACATATTATGTGCCTGCCTTGTGAAATTCTATAGAAACTATCTGATGTGTATATTATAATATTTATTGTTAGGGAAAGTTCATGTGATTCAACTATGGGATGAAAATTTGAAAAAAATCCCATAGATTATAGACATTTTGTTAGTGCCTTAAGTTTACCTGTGTATTATAAATACTCTAATTTACAAGAATGTAAATATCATAAACTTTTGTCTTCTGTGAAGACTTTTATTATTATGTAAGTACGTTTATTTCTCTGCGGAGAAATCTAAAAAATAAAAAGCAAATAATTATATGGATTCTAATTTAATCAATCTCCTAAGACAAATTTCTGCAGCATTCATTTTTTTATAGAAAATCTCCAAGAGATATTAAGGTATGTATGGTTGTCAAAATAAAGTAAAATTAAGAAAAAAGCATTAATATACGATTTAACATTATGATAACCATTAAACAATACAATTATACATTCTCCATACAAATACAAATATCCTAATGTACATACATGCATTTACCTTAGTCCGTCATTCCATTGGGCCAGTAGGGGTAAGGAATCGACATTAACCGAAGACTCTGCACAAAACGCAAAAAAGCTGCAAACCACAGCGAACTTTACTTTTCTGGGAAGGGTCATCAGTTGATTTATTTTATTTTTTATTCACTTCACGCCCGTAAGGCTTTTACATGGGTATAAGTGGGATAATTTTGACATGTTGCATAAGTTAGAACAAATAGAAGAAATAGTAAAAATAAGATTACAATAAACAAAAAATATGTGCATAGGTAAATGAAATAAAAATAAAAAATATTTTTTTTATAAAGATACAGTGATCAGATAGTTTAACAAGGAGATAACCAATGGTTCAAGAATAGGGTTGGAACAGGTTTTTAATATGATTCACAGAATTCACTAAGTCAACATTAAACATATCAATATCACCAAGTATTGATTTCCCTTAGTGTGAAACCTCTGTATCGAAGAATTAGCAATGTGGTTGCGCTTCTACACACTGCGGTGGAATAGAGTATTGTGTCTTATTGTTCTAATGTTTAAGTTTATAAGTTGCAGGAGTTCGGAACAGTTTAATTAAGAGTTTCGTATTTTAAATAAGAAAGTTAAGTCTGTATTCTAATGTATGAATTTTTAGACTATTTAATAGGAAAGGATAATTTATGTATTCTAGCGGGAAATTTAATTAAAAATTATGAAACATAGAATTTATTTTTGTATTTGCTCAATGTTATTAATATGAATTTATTAAGAGGGAAAACCAAACTACTGAGTTGTATTCGATTAGGCTTCTGACTAGAGATATGTATAACAGTTTTATGGCTTGTACGGAATTAAAGTTTATGTCGATTTCTTACCCTTAACATCCAATGGGACGGCTAGCTTATAACTGGTTACCTATCAGTTGATAAACAATATAAGCATTGATTATCTTTATGGAGATATTTTCTGGCTGAACTAAATAGAAGTTGACAACAAAATAGTATATTTTTCAACAAAATAAGCTGAATTTATAATACACAGTTCTCCTGCTTTACATGCATATAATTGGAATTATATTATATAATTATATAATTGGTCCCTATTTTGGAAATATCAATAAGCTGAGTATACACATATATTCATGCCCACCAGTTTGGCTCGTCGTTGCTTCCACATGCTCAAGCTGTTCGACACAAGACACAAAAGATATTCCACCAAGACGCTCAGTCGAATGGCAAATTTTTGTCAAACGTCGAGCAAGAATTACTTCCATTGAATATTTTCGCATCGAGCCGTTCACTCTATATCAAACAAAAAAGGCATTGAATGAGAAGGTACATTAAGAGATGTGTGAATGAGCGTAAAACCATCAAGCATGAACAAGCTATGTACCTACCCTTGTATAATTCATCAAATTTTAAAGTTACTTTTCAAGTTCTGTGAAAGTTCCATTCAAGTTCTGTTATTATTCTTTGCTACTATGTATTTAGTTTGGTGAAATAATTGCCCCACTACGGAATAATAACAGAATTAACTTTGAAATTAAATTTGATGAATTGTTTAAATTCTCTGAAACAACTTGGTCGTAAAAATGTATATTAGAAAGGTAGTTCAACATGGCGCAAGTTTGGTTGCCAATCATAATAACAGATATTTCTCATTTGTATGTAATTTTTTCGGAAGTGTTAACAAAAACAAGTTCGATATTAAATTTCCTATGAATATGGATAAAGAATCATCTCCTTTCAGGAATTACCACAAATTTCTAAACACCGTTTGATATTGATGTGAAGAATATTCCCAAACAGAGTATTATTATTTTCATGATTTATTTGATTATCTCATATTGGTGTTGCTGTTTAAAACTATTTAAACGATTGCAGCGCCCAAGGATCATAGAAAATATATTTAACAAGGTTCGCTCATACGGGCACCTTTCGGAAAAAGCGCTTTAGGCCGCTCGAAAGCTCGTGACTTAGCTTGAAGTCCAATTTAAGTCTAAAAGGAACAATCTCCTTCACTTTTTTACTACGTATATGATATTATTACTTGGTAAATTTAAGTTAATTTCTCCACACTTTGTACAATGTGTGTACACAGAAGTCGAATAATTAAAGTCCATAAAATATGGTTTTTTTACAATAACAATGTGGTATGAGTAGTGAATAGTGACGCCCAAGGAAGACATAATGCATTATCTTTGAACTGGAATGACATTCGGAGTTGGATTACAGTCAATACAATGTAGATTTTTTAACAGTGACGATAAGGTATACAGTAGTGAATGGAATTTCCACCTCAAATTAGTATACTACATTTCACAACTTAAAACTTTAGTTTAGCTTGAAGTAAGCAAATAAATATTATTTTTGGTATATCTTTCCACGCACTTATGTAGATTTGTACATACCACTACATACTTTGAATGCATCACCAATACTAACATATAACTACTGTTGAATTTGGCAGCCATCTCTGATCTGGAGTCGCAAAATACTTAACAAACAGATTACAATCTTTAGAGCACAGGTATCAGGTGTGAATTCAGTCCTTGATATATCAGTATTTAAATGGAAGATGCTCTGAGGAACTACCGTCATTTATCCCTCCAGCACCGGTGCATAGTCGGGAAACACTCCAAATATACTTGGTTGATATTATTTACATCATGAGAACGGGTCGTTCTTGAGTTTATCGGTTCAGCTGTGGAAAGATCTTCATGTTACCCTCTTCCTACAACATGGGTCTCTTCAAGACCTGTGTTCACAACCTCATCTTCTCTTAAAGATCCACCACACAGCATCTCCAAAGATGAGAATAACAAGATAACTCCTGAGGGAAGTTATTTTCCTCTGGGTCTCGTGTGTAGATTAATGTTAAAAAATTCTTGTATCTTTAATGATGTTAAAATTTGGCTTATTTCGGCTTATTGTTTTGTAAATAAATTGTATTATTTCATATAGCTCTTATGAAAAGAGTTTCAGCTATTTCGGTATTAGGAAATGAGGAAGAGAAATATAGAGAAGAACCTGGTTATTCACATACAGTCACCAAATATGGCTAAAGCCATGTTATAAAGCGAGCCGAACACCCTTGAGGTGATTTTGCACAAAAACGGCGCTATACAAATCATCCAAATATTATTATTATTAAGTATATTTTGATTCTGAATGGTGGTCTTTCACATCTTTCTCCATGGTGATACTGAAAGTATGTACCACCTTGTGCGACTCTTTGTATGAATAAAATAAGGCTCAACACTTTCCATGTCATACATATCCTTTCATGGGTTCCATGATATTTCATCAAAATGAAAATTCAACACACCTTTAAAAATTGATATAGAGTCATTAAAGAGACTTTCTAACCAATCACTGCTCTACCCCCTCAATGAGTCAATTTTGTTAATTTTCTACAAACCTTGCGCAGCGCCCTCCATTTTTGTCAAAGTTATTTTGACAATCTTGTACCTAGTACCTACTACCTAATATGAAAACGGTTATAATTTATAAATAATGGGAAATTTCTAAAACAAACAAGGCAAGTTAATAGATGAAGAATCAGGGACGCTCCAGAAAAACATGACAGTCAAAGC
Organism: Hesperophylax magnus; assembly: GCA_026573805.1. Lineage (NCBI taxonomy): Eukaryota > Metazoa > Arthropoda > Insecta > Trichoptera > Limnephilidae > Hesperophylax > Hesperophylax magnus. Next base: position 697,919 of record JAIUSX010000243.1, read on the forward strand.
AATCATGAGACAATATAAAATGAATTTTAAGAAGCAAGAAGTGTGTGGTTTCATCCTCTCTGCCTAGGTAGTTATTTAGTTAAAGGTACATAACATTTGCAATAGCCAGATGAAAATGCTAATAATATGCCATTCCCTTAGTTTTCTCTTCTTCAACTCCCTCCCCTCCCCTCTACCCTCAGCCTCACAACCAGTGGCGGTTTTTGCTTAATTGCGTTTGTGCAGTGAACCCCTAATAAAAAGATGATGAAATTTATTTATTTAAGACAAACTTGCATTATAATAATATTAGCACATTATAAACAGTACGCTATTAAAATTATTAAAAAAGAGGTTGAAGAGCAACCCAGTAATCCCATTTTATTCATTATAGAATCAGCACAAAATGCTTCATACAAAAAATCAAAACATCACAATCGCCCTGACGGTGTATCGTAAACTTATGACAAATTACCACTATCCTAGTGCGCTGCGGAGCATGATGTTTGATGCCACGTTACCTCCGGAGATTGACGGATGGCGCAGCCAGTCGGTCTTTGGGCACAATAAGGGTGCAAGTTAATTGTTATGTTTTGGTATAACATTCTATAGTAGTTGTAGTAAATGTTTGTACATTCTTGTTCCTGCATTTCTCCATCATCTGTAAATCTACTAGTAAAATGAACAGATTTTAATGTACCTATCTATTACTTATGTTTTCGTAAATGCCGTATTGTCTAAGTCACTAGTATCGTTAATATTGTGTTGAGCTTTCTCCAGGATACAGCGACAACAGTAAATACATTTTGATTAAATATATATTATCTTCTTTTGAATTTCTGAACCCACAGTTGAAAGACCACGAACCGCCAATGCTCACAACATACCCCAAAATTGGGAATTCCATAGTCCCACTGGCTATAGATGGTTGGGGACTCTAGTGCGGTATTTACACAAAATTTCAAAAAGACTTGAGAAAATTCAATGAAACAACATACCCCGATAAAAGACTTTATAAGGCTGTTGACTGTTGATTAGGCACCCAAAATTATTCAATTCTGGCAGCACTAGAATTTGTCAGTTCGTTTCGTGACATATAATATCTTCTATGGATCGTAACCACTGACACGAGAGTGGTTTATTTATGACGTTTATGACTGACACTGACAGTTGGATAGTCAAAACACCCAACTAAGTTATTATTTCTACTTAATAATAAAAACCCAAAATGTCTACAGACTTGGGCCCAGAGTTTCTAGAAAAATACACTGCTATCGAAAATAATCTGAAAAAGTTTGTACATCTTGGATTGTTTTATTATTTGAAAATAATAAAAAAATAACGACATAAGTTATTTAATTTTAAACTTTGCAGGCGATTTATGAGGAAACCAAATATATCTGAAGCCACCGAGGAATTTAGCAATTTGGCTGTACAATGTGAATTGGCCGAGCAGCCACCATTTGCTGGAATATGTTATTTGGAAGCAGCAAAGTGCGAGAGCTCTATTGGAAATACTGTTGGCTCTGCAGAGTATCTCCTGATGTCCGCAAGACAGTTCATGAAGGCGGAATTAAAATTAAGCTCATTAAAATGTGTTAGTCCTGGAAGAGAAAACTTGGAGGTAAGCTTGTTCAGCAGCTAATAATACAACGGCCTAATTATAATTTACTATGGCCTCATCTATATGAGTGTGAATTCCACAGAATGAGCAAACGGTGTATGTATGTATTATATTACTATATACTAGTATTTCAATTCCCGCATCAAAATCCTTCTTTAGACATTGCATAATATAGGGAAAAATGAGGCCTGTGATAAGTATTGAATAGGACACTGCAAAGCTGATGCAAAACCAGTGCCGTACACTAGGGAAAAATAACTTAACATTTAATGACAAAGAACGCATATCTAGAGGTTAGAGAAAAAAATTATTATTAAATGTTTATTCGCTAATGCATTGTAAATATTATAATAATGCCAATGTGTGTAATTAATTTGGCGGTACCCACCTATTCTGTAGCCTGTAGTATAGTACAGTGGTACCTCGACATACGAGTGCCCCAACATACGAGTTTTTCGAGATACGAGCCGGCGAGCGAGTGATTTTTTGCTTTGAGTTACGAGCGAAATTCGAGATACGAGTTCGGTTTAGCAGGTCGGCCGGTAGCGCGCGTGCGCGGCCACGCCCACCACGGCCAGTGAATCAGTTAGCAGCGTGCTCCCGCTGTGGTGGAAGAGAGAGACGTGAACGAACTTGTCGAGGAGCACACCCAGGAACTGACGACTTAGGAGATACAAGAGTTACAGTCACAGCAGCATACGGATGTTATGCAAGAAATTGGTTTCGAGGAGTCAGAGGAGGAGGAGGTTATTTCTACAAGTGAGATAAAGGAGATCTTAGGAATGTGAGAGAGAGTTTCACAGTTCGTGGAAAGAAACACCCAGAAAAAGTTGCAACAGGTCGTGCATCTGATCTTTTTAATGACACTTGCCTAACTCATTTCCGGAACATTCTGAGAGGGAGGAAGAAACAAACCTCCTTGGTTTTTTTTCTAAACGGCCTACAGGTGAAAGCGAGAAAAATGTAGCGAAAAAGGCAAAGACCAGTAAGGATATCTAATTTATTTATTTACATTCTCTTTTTTGTTTTTGTATAATAAATATTTGTCATTTATAAATACGTTTTTATTATTCAAAACCACGTAACAAAAATAACTGGTGTGACATTTTGGGGGTTGGAACGGATTAATGGTAGTCTAATTGTTTTGTATGGGGAAATCTGCATCGATATACGAGTAATTCAAGATACGAGCAAGGTTGCGGAACGAATTAAACTCGTATGTCGAGGTACTACTGTATTGTTTAATTTAAGATTATTTTTCTAATTATTTACACATATAACTAAATTTTTTTTTTCTTTTGAAAGATCTTTTCCTATTAAAAGTTTTAAATCACTCCAATCTCAGTCCATTGTTTATAAGTAGACTTAAAAAGTAAACAATGATAAATATTATTTTGCGAACTAATATTCAAGATTCAATGTATCAGGCGCAAGTCCTTTACATTGACTGTAAATAAGGGGTGCTGAATCTTCTAGTCGGTGAGCTGCTTTATGTTCAGGGCCTTTTCCGGTTGCTGTGATGTCGTGTATCCAAGGAGAGAGCAGTAGGTAGTCCAAGGAAGCGCAAGGTCAGAAGTCAAAGGCGGTTGTAGTGGTTCCAGCGGGAGAAGCAGTCCAGAGTGAAGCGGTCAGCGTAGATGTCGGAAGAGAGAGAGTTAAGATCGCTTTACGCGCGGTATATATAGGACTAGCGGGGGCGTGCACACATCGGTGTGCGCGCGTCTGAACCGCCCCGCGTAAACGAGGTGCATCTTTGTGCAGCTTCGTGTGTTTTCATATGACTTTAATAGTCAATATTAAAATTATTTATTCAATAGTATTCTTTACGCCGCTTCATCTCATGAAAACTGTATTTCCCTAGCATTTTTAATGTTTTTATAATAAATTGTACAATATGAATCAGTGGATCCTCAGACCGACATTGGTGTGAGGAAATCCTTATAACGCATATTCTTTGTCGCATATTCTGTGGAACAGTCGAAAGCGTGGGTACATACCAGTACGTACTATTCTTTGCAAATAATACCATATCAAGGACGGCGTTCGGGGTTTTACCACCACATCAGAAGGAACGGTTTATTCAGAAGAAAGTTAAACTAAAACGCGTATGTTTGATATTATTGTCGAAATCGTGGTTTCAATTTACCATCTGCTATTTTTCAGCGAATGTTCCGCTTCTTCGATACAAGCATACAAGATAAAACTTGTCATTAAGAGATAAGTGATGGTCAGATTACTTATTATCAGTTCAGTCAGTACTCGCCGTTGCCGGGCATTGTCTGTTGCATTTAAAACTTTTCTTACTCTGCGAAAGTTTTGAAGTTTAATTGCAGGTTATATCGATCTTGTATATCAATTATTAATAAGGCATATCAATTGCAGGTTATACTAATTTATGATTACTTTGTGTTTGTTCAACGTATAAATTAGGAATGAGTTTGAATGTGGAATACATTAAGAACAATAGGTCGAGATTTGAAAACAAAGTGATAGTAAAAAATGCCGGTTCACCTAAACCTGAACTGATAATAAAACAAGAGTGCAAATCTGGATCGAAGAAGTTTACTCGATCATTTAACAAAACAATGTATAACAAAGCTTCGTGGCTCTGTGGATGTGATCAATTAAATAGTTTATTTTGTTTTCCGTATTTAATTTACGATGTTGATTCAGTTTGGACAATCAGCGGTGTTACTGATGTAACTCACCTTTCTGAAAAAATCAAAAAACATAATTCTTGTCATTTACATTTACAAAAAATTTTGGGCTTAAAGGTTTTAGGAAAAGTTGACATAAGAATGCAATTGGATTCAGTCTACCGTGCCTAAGTTAAACACCATAATGAGCTAGTTAATAAAAATCGATACAGGTCAAATTTCCCAGAACATGATTTCAATGTGAAGCTTAAAACATATGACTTCCTAAATAAAGTTCAGTTAAAAGGTGAACTCTGTGCAATTTACGCCCGCGACGATTTTTCAAAAGCTAATGGCGCTTTATCAATTTTACAACTTTTTTATAGTACTTGTTTATTAGAAGACTTTTCCGAGACTGTGAAATTACTAAAACGTGTGTTCACCATTCATGACCTTTGGGATGACCTCAGTTGAAAGCTAAAAATGTTTCTCAACGTTAAAAAGAATAAAATCCTTTTTAAACACGTTGAGCCCGGACAGACTGAACGCAATATCAGTGTTAAGCATTGAAAAAGGGTTTATTCAGTCTATGCCTGATTTCAACACGAGAATCATAGAGGTCTTCGCTAAACAAAATGAGCGGAGAATAGAACTTCTTTATAAATACGTATGTACCTTTATTTAATTTATTTTCTGACTTAATGTTGTAATCCGGTGAACCCCCACATATTTTGACCACCGGCCGCCACTGCGCTTGATACCGTGTCGCCGACACACTTAAAAATCTTTACATCACAATTACTTTATCAAATGATATGCTATATGTAATTAATCAAGAGAATTACTTAGTGATATAGCAACAGATCCTGAAACACATCTGAAAATAAACATCCACCACCTCACTCGGAGCCACCAGTCAACGAAATGACCACCGCTAAGGAACGGACTCAGTATTTACGTTGGTCCCCCTCCACTACTCACCATAGGGAATTCCAAGATGGCCGACGCCTCCAACCAATCACAGCACGGCATAGCCCATTGTATTTTAATCAAACAATGATTACAAATTCAAAAGTGACTATTTGTGATAACGTTGGACTCAATTTACGGGAAAATGGTCGTAAATATAACCACGAAACAAATATCAACATCAAGAAATGATTATATTCTAACATAATAACACGAAAAATCACACCTAAATATATTTATTGCTCTTTGGGAAATGTTCAAACCAAAGATGTCTAACTTCCAATCCAATATGTAAATTTATATATTTTATTATAAAATAAATAAACGAGACTTGAGGTGATGGTTTACGAAAATTGAACTGACTTGGTTAAAGGTATCACCCCTCAATATTACATTCCTCTCAGCAAGCCAACCGCCGAGAGGAAAAATACCTAACCAATTTACTCCTCACTAAAGACGGGAACCTCCTCCGAGAGGGCTCGATTTGAATTTTTTCTATAAATAGAGAACCGAATGCTATGAAAAGTCAGTTCAACAACTACCTCTGAAAGGGAATCCTCTCTACTGAAGAACCATCACCAAGTCTCCAATAAATATTTTCAAGTATTTTATTTAGTAAATAAATTCAGTTTTGCCAGTATTAAATTCCTTTCGTCAGTTCAGATTTGGAAACAAATTCCTTTCTGCACTTGACTTCAAACTTCACTCCAAACTTTCGCCACACTCGCAGAGACTGAAACGTGACAAGTGTGCCCAACCTCCTATTCATATACAGTAATTGTGCAGACGGTTAATTGTCTCGTACAATGACGGATGGAAAATCAATTAGAAATGTTCACACATGGTTGAATTGGTAATATACAACTAAGTATTTAGTGAATGTAATGTAAAAAATGGATGTAGAACAAATGTAATAAACCTATTATATACAAGAATATATGTGTTTATAAGTATACAGGATGGATAGAGTGGGAAATAGGTTATGGCGTTGGAGCAGGATGGGGGAGAAAAGGGATGAGGAAATGTTGCCGCGCAACTGAAATTATAAAAATAATTAATTAGCAATTTAAAGATAAAATAAGGCACGATGAATTTAATCATCATGATTTTGTGCTATTCACACCTAAAATGTGATACAATGAACTTCTGTAACGATAGTACCTAGCAGTGAATATGTCAGCATGTATGTCTATATTTGCAAGTTTTTTGTTGTACCAATTGCAGGTTCTGTTCATAAATTCATTTTGATTGGAGTTGGTGTTGCATTTGTCAATATAGAAAATGGTTTTCTGTCTGCTATACGTAAGCGGTGCGTGGACATTTATTTTGTTTACCAACTCCGGGTAGTCAATTTATGAGTTAATAATTGAGATTATTTTAGTAAGAATGATTTTAGCCTTTTCATTAAAACTCATCTTTTATATGTAATAGTTTTACCACACTAGTTGGCCAGCTAGTCAATATAATAATACAGCGGGAAGTACTGTCTTATTAACAATTTTTTTTATATATAATTTTGGGCAACTCTTCGATACTTGATATTATTTTCCATAAAAAGATACAATTGATATCACACAACCTGTAGACTGAAAAGCCGATACATATATTACACACAAAAGGTTTATTTCGGTATTCTCTGCAGTGAAAACTAATTTATTATTTTTTTAATGATATACTAATGTTTTATGCTATGCATAAAACCTTGTCTTATAAACATTAGTTTATCATTAAAAAAAATAATAATATTTGAAAATATTTCACCAACAAATGAAGATATAATATGTCTCGACGCCATCTATTGAGAAATTTAGCCCTAAAAAAGCCTTTCCTACAAAAATAAAGTTGGTTGTTTACAGGTGGAAAAAATATAATAAGCAGTAATTGTTGATTGAGGTACTAGTACATATTGGCGGGTTGGAAATAAGCCGACATAGCTCAGTGGTTTCAGAGCACCTGACCGGACATCAGAAGGCACGGGTTCAATTCCCGTTGGCGGCATTTATTTATTCGGGAGATATTTTCAACTTGCATTGATATTTCAGGCGACTAATTATTGCTTATAATTATTTGTTAAAACTAATTTAGTTTAAAAATAATAGTGAATTCATAATTTGGTCAGACCAGACCTCTCGTGGTTTACACCTGCAGCTGCAAAAACTACACTACGATTAAAACGAATTTAACCCATTAAATAATGATAATTTATTGTTTTGCCTTTAATAATGAGTGACTGGAATTTTTCATTTTGCCACAGCTTTGCCATGTACTAGTAATGAATAGTGTGTATTATTTTTTTTATGTAATTGACTCAAGGCAGACTAACTTAACTAACCATTGCAAGTTTCAGTCCTTTTTGTCTAAAAACTGATTTTGTGAAAGGTGAGGCCTACACTGTATAAAGGTCAGGTACTTGGGTAGTTTGATTAATACTGTTGAATCAAATTGAAATTTAACAATTTTTGACTTGCTGTCTCTAGGCGGCAATCAGTTCCTACTTGCACGCCCACAGCAAGTACCCCGAGAAGTCCCCGCTGAGAGTGGCGGTCATCACGGAGCTGGCGGAGGCCCTGGAACGCCTCGGCCACCACAGCGAGGCCATTCAGTACTACCGCTACTGTCTCAAGGACTACAACTCTGTCCCGGAGACAACCGGCTGTGAACTGAATGTCCTATCCAAAATTGCTACCATTTATTTGAAAAAAGGTGAGTGTTTTGTTAAATGAGGCAAATAGTGTTTAGATAGTGATTTATTTTATTGATACATGATTTAGAGAGTACATGTGGTTTTTTGTGATATTTCACCCTCCATGCTAGGGATGACCCTGTGTTATGGCGGGTGAATAATTTAGTGAGGCTTTTTAGCATTGTGGTCTGTACATTTGCTCTGGAAATTGATGGTTCGATTCCAGTCCTGGCACTAAGCTGTAAAATGAAATATTTATAGAATATATGTTGGCACTAAGCTAGTATGACCCAGAATTTCAGTTGTTCTTGCTCGCCATGAGAGATATTTAACCCATCCCATCTGAAGTTATTATGACTGAAACTGACCACAGCAACTGAAATAATTGTGCGAAATAGTCCTGAATTTATTTATGTAGTAATTTTATGTTTTTGTGTTTATTTAATATAAATTTATTTTTATTAAAATAAACATTTTGTCGAGAGGCTTAAATTATGGCGGTCCGGAGGGGAGGCCTTCTAAGATAGCCGCCTTATATTATGGTGGCTCAGACGGAATGGGTTAAGTCCGTCAAATTGTTCTCTGGTAGAACTGAAAAGATAAGCCGACCATTGTAACAAAATAAGATACAATTCTGGCGAAACAAACCACGTAGGGCGCCATTGTAGCATATTAATATTGCGTCAGCCAAATTACCACGTTGAACGCCATTGTGACAATTAATATAAGTTAAGAACAACAAATACCATAGTGTGAGGTAGGTGTGAGAAAGATAGTATTGAAACAACTTAGAATGTCACAAGAAATCATTTATTGGCAAAGAACGAAACATCGATTATTTTAGTTATTATTTACAATTAGATTTAACCAGATCATGAGACTCATAATTTAGGGTTGATAACAATATCTCAAGGGGTGTTGCAGAGATCGAAGATTTAACTTTACAGTTGGAATTAAAATGGTGGCAATTTTATAAGTAAATTAGTGACAAAGGAATACAACGATTATAACCTGACCTGTTTTATAGAAGGGCGCCATGCAAATTAACGATTGTAAATGCAAAATTTATAAAGGATAATGTGATGTCCAGCGATAACAACAGCTAGCTAAACAGGAACAATATGTCCGCAAGATTCCTCCCATAATGTCGCCTGGAGATAATATATTAATGTCTCCATGGTTATTCAAACTATACATGGATAATTGTATGCAAGAATTGAAAGAGGTAGGATTGGGCGCGAATTTGAGTAATCTGAGAGTATGTTGCCTGTTGTATGCTGATGATGCGGTGCTGATTGCTAACAAAATGGAAGATCTACAGTCTCTCGTGTCTAGGATGAACGAAGTATGAGTTAATGATGAATGTAAGTACGTCTAAAGTCATGGTGTTTGAAAGAGAGAGTACGAAAAAGTGTGCAATATAGTTGTGAATGAGCAATACTTGGAGCAGGTGGATGAGTTTGTGTATTTAGGGAGTATGTTTACGAGAGATGGGAAGGCTGACCCATTAACTCCATTAATGGAGGATTGAACGCAGTTGGCGCTAACAAAAAATTATCCAAAGAAGCGAAGCTAGCAGTCCACAATGGAGTGCTGGTACCTACCCTGATGTACGGAAGTGAGGCATGGAACTGGCAGAGAAAGGATGAAAGTAGACTGAATGCTATATAAATGAGATCCCTGAGACGTATGTGTAGTAAAACCATGTACGATCGTGTGAGAAATGTGGAGATCCGCAACGAGTGCAAGGCTGATGTAAGCGTAATGAGTAAGATCAAGAATGGGACGCTTAGATGGTTTGGGCATATTGAGCGAATGAGCGAAGAAAGGAGTGTAAGTAGAATATACGATGCAAATGTGAATGGTAGCAGAAGTCGGGGACGCCCGAGGAAGACATGGCATGACCAAGTGAATCAGATACTTGAGTCGGGCCATGTCAAGAGTCCGAATAATAGAAGGGTATGAATGAATGTGAATGAGGCAAGGAGTGTGTGCCAAGACCGAGTTGTTTGGCGGTCCGTCCTCTCTGCTTACCCTTGCGGACAACGGCGTGATGGTTAGTTAGTTAGTTAATTTTTATTTATTTTATTCAAGAAGAGGATAATAATAATGAGCCCAAACGAAACATGAAACAGAACGAGACACAGAAAATAAAATGATAACAATCTCAACTGTCTTACCGGGACAACATCTTTATTCACTCAACCGTTGGGACCTAATTATTATAAACAAGGCTATTAACAGGGCATTTGTTTTTTTAAATAATACTATTTTCTAGAGTTTTTCTTTCTTATCAGCAAACATTGCTAATTAAAAAGAAAAATTGCTAATTAGAAAAAAAAACTCTAGGAAAATGCGTAGTTCCATTATGAATCTCTTGTAAAATACTCATATATTACGTAATCGTATTTTATTTTCCATATTTTTCTTTCCACTTTACGTAGCAGTGGTCCCTACCACAATTGAGTTGTTTATATTGTTTTTCTTTTTCAGAAAACTATGCAGAGGCGCTAAAAATATTTAAAATAATCGATTCTGCTGCGAAAGTTCTTGATTACAAACAGTACATTCAGAGGTAATTACAATATTTAAAAACTTGCTGGTAACATTCTTGTTACAAGAAGTACTATTTATTATTTTGTTCCACTGTTTTAGGTGTGAAGTGAACATTCTTTTGCTTTATCTTATCGTTCAACCATCTCCCGACAATGTTACAACGGAAGCCAATCTGGTTAAAAGATACACCATTGTAAGTGATGAAGAACCGTGTCTAAATGAAGGTATGTTGCATTTATTATTTGAAAAATTAATTAATGGGTTTGCCTAGATTAGTTTAATGAGAGAGAATATGAAACATTACTGTTCTTTCTTTCAGAATATCCGATTCACCCTGAATTATTCCTGCACCTGCAATCTGTATTATTTGCCTGTAAAACTAATGACATCAAAGCACTCATTAACTTGAATACAGAAATGAAAGATTTCCTTACGATAGAACAAATGGACTTGATGCAAATGCTGATAGAAACTTATGAAACAATGACATAGATGGCTGCCTATTATTTTTAATTTTGATGGATTCACTTTTAAATTATTCATCAGGAGAAAAATTATCTGCTTACTCGCTTGGGTCTTTCTGCCGAACAGGTTAAAAAGTGTTTACGCTTTCATATTTACTATATTATTAGCATAAGTGACTTTTAGTTGGGCATTACCAAAGCTTTAACTAAGTTTAAAGCTTCATGTGAAAATCTTTAAATCTTTCCGAAATAATCAATATTTTGTGGTCTACGGAAGTGATTTTTGGAAATCGCGCAAATACTTTTTAACCTGCTTGGGGGAAGCGTATTTCCTTTTGCGTGTTCAATAGGAGGCAGAACTAGAGTTTAGAAAGAGAATTAACGTAAGAAACTCGGGCATGTTTTATTTATTTATTTTTATTAAATAAGTACATTTTTGTTTATTTGTTACAATATATGATCAAATATTTCAAGACCCCTCTTCCATAGAAGCATTAGCTTGTGGCTGGAAATGGAGTGTTTCAAGGTAATACTATCGTACTGCCTCCTATTGAACACGGTAAAGGAAATACGCTCGGGGGAATGACCCAGCTACTATTATTTACATTGAACCGTGGGTGTCGTGGGGCCGATCCTCTGCTTAATCCCTCAGGCTGATTTGTTCGCTTTTTGGAACAACTCATATGGTCTCATAGAAATCTTTGTGTCTCCCTTACTGTCATGGTGAAAAATATAATCTAAATGGTGTTAGAAAGAGGAAACACCACACTTTATATTCAAATTTGGAATTTAACCACAGAAAAATTTAAATGTATACCTATATGAAACCAAAGGTTCCGGTCACAATTCAAAAAAATTTATGAAACTTTATTTATGAGTGCATTGTCATAGACAATGAATCTATCTGCCGAGTTTCAGGTCGATCGGATGTCTGGAAGTGGGTTAGTTTCCGCTTCCAAGATTTGCATTCACTCAAACCCGAGAACAAAAGTGAAATTCAAAAACATGTATCTAAAAATTATTCAAAACAAAATAAGAGGGAAGACTCTTGGTGAACTTGGAAGACTGAAGGTGATATCAACCACACGTTAGTTTTCCAGTTGCATAAACTGACTCACGGTGTCTGATCCAAATGTCTCTTATGCATTCCTCACGCCGTATATATTAAAATTGTAACTACAGGTCTTATGGATAAAAGAAGTTCCAATAAATACAAAAATTACTAACATAATGTTTTATTTTCCCAACCTGAAATCATCTGAGAACTTCATTGCAGCCGTCAACTGCATTCTCAAGCATCTTTCGGTAAACTTTTAACAAGTATAAACCAAGTTTGCTTTTTAGATGTGCTGCAAAGGATTACAAAATAAAAATATCTTGCTGTTGATATTATTTTACTTTTTTGTGAATACCTCACAAGTGTCCCAATAGTCTGGAGTCAGTCGGACTATGGCATCCCCAATTGGGAAAAGCTGTGAGGCTGAAGGTAGTGGGGAGAGGAAGAGAAGGTTTGGAAAGTACCTGGCTATTCAGATTTTGTCACGAAACAGTCATATTCCACCTTATTCCTTAGGACAGTTACGGCCCTATTGTAATGGGACACCATATTGGTGTCTGAGTGAGCTGTCATGCTTGCAGCAACTTAGTAATGTGCAAAATAATGTATAAAGAATGAACAATTAAAATAAAACACAAACGTTGTTTACATTATTTTATTTTGAGTAATGTAAGTGGAATAGTTGTTCACTTCCTGGGCCTGTTCTGGTTGTTACGATTATCCCTAGGGAAGGACCGCTGGGGAGGGGTCCTGATGCGGCGATCCTTCTTGGACCTGTTGCGCACCACCTTGCTGTGGATTGCGCACGACACGCAGTAGTGGAGCTTCGCGTAGAGTTTGGGGAGCTGGTAGTTGCCTGGATGAAGAAACAATACATTAGAACAAACGTAATAAATTTAATTATTTAGGATACATTTTTACAGAATTTGCTATTACAGAACATAAAATGTACACAACGAGACTGATTATTATTATTATTAATAAAAAAATTAAGGACTGTTGCGTTGTAGCCGTCATATATCTAATGATCATTTCGACGGTCCAGAAGAACAATGTCAGATGTGCAAATGTGTAGTTTGCAGTAGAGATGTTCTGTTTTTGATAATATATTTCTCAAATGAAATAAATAGGGGTTAATGCAAAAATAATAATGATAGTTAATAAAAAAACACCATATTTCTTGATCTCAAAAAAACTAAATTTGCACATCCGCCATTGTTCTTCGAGACCGAAGATTTGGATTCACAAGAAAAAGATTAGCGTGGAAACGATTAATGGGCACTTTTATAATTCCTACGGCAACGGTTTAATTTCTTTAATATACTTGAGGGAGATATATGATAATGATAACATTTTTCCTTCGGGGAAGCAGAAATTTTGTCTCATTTTCAACTACTATTATTTAGTGTATAAGAAAGAGCTGCAGCATTATTGCGATAAAGAATGTATGTCTTATGTTTTGTTGGTACTGTAGCCATAGAAATTATAAATGACCCCTGTGGCTATGACACAAATAATATATATGTTTTTGTTGTTTGTTTTTGGGGTGTTATGCCGTGTTGCGCTAACTCCTTCTTTAGCCGACGTTTCGGACATCGTTGCAGTGTCCATCATCAGGGCAGATCCGGTAGATCACATCTTCGGATCTACCGGATCTGCCCTGATGATGGACACTGCAACGATGTCCGAAACGTCGGCTAAAGAAGGAGTTAACGCAACACGGCATAACACCCCAAAAACAAACAACAAAAATGCTTTTGGCCGTGAAAATCTAAAAACTTACCAATATATATGTTCTTTATCACAATAATACTGCAGTTCTTTCTAAAGGCGCTGATCCATTTGTGAGTCGAGAAGCTAACAGTACTTGTTGGCTCTCATTGCTGATCCAACAGTACTCTCAATCACCAGCGTAGTGACGTGGCATGTTCCCAGTCGTAGAACAGGAATAACCAAAGAAAGCTATTTAAAGATAGTTGGCTTGACTGATCCACTGACGGTTATTGTTTATTTCAAACAAGCACAGCGAGCCAAACCACCGGTTCTTAAAACCACGTATACAGGTGCTAGATTGGTAGTTTGTACCTTTGACTCGCCGGCATACCAGCGGTTTTACTCGCAAATGGATTAGCGCCTTTACACACTAGTAAGTAAGCACTCTTGAAAATGAGACAAACAAGTATTTCCTAAAGGAAAAATGTAATCAATATTGTATATCTCCCTCACACGCATTACAGAAATGAAACACCGTAGGGCGTATAAAAGCACACTTTGGGTAACTGCTAAAACTGATCAGTGCTCACACAGTAGCAAAAGACAGAGTGTACGAACAGATTATTATAGGTTGATGCTAAGCTTTTTTTTACATTAACTCCACACAAGAGGCCATAAGAAAAATAATTTCCCTCAGGGCCTATGTCATCTTTGGGGATCCTGTGTATAGTGTCTTTTTAAGAAGAGGAAGTACTGGGAAGGAAAAAATTATGAAGGGTGGGTAGGAGTCTACGTATCAGTGTGTTCAAGAGTGACGGACGAATGATCTATCCCTCACGCTGCGGCACAAGGCAATGGGTCAAGAGAGACCAGTTGGGGAGGTCAAAGGGTCTCTCCAAACCAGCCTCTCCCGATCCAGTACGCCACACAACTGGTGGGCAAGTGCATCCCGAACACACCTCACCCGGGTGAACCCGGCACCCCTGCTAAATCACCAAACGTAGTGAACCACTTGACAAACCTGCCTGCCAAATTGTAAAACTCGATGTTATCGGGTGGTAACCTCACTACCCACTTTACGAAAGATTTGGTGATGGTGTGTGAAAATGTAGTACTGTCTTCCCTTTATTGGGATGTATAACTATCGTATCATATTTCTATATCATCATTCAAACTATGATTTCAATAAGGACAGGCAAGAAAATCGATTGGAAGGACAATGGTGTTTACTGGAGAAAATTAAAGGACAACTGGCAAACATATACGAAAAATGTGAAGCACAGTTCTGAAACATAACAGCAGGAAGTATTGCTGATTCCATTGCTCGTGAAATATTAATATTTTATAATTTTATCAAAGAATTAAAACCACAGATCTCACTTAACAGCCAGAATGCGATATACACAAACTTTAATACACTATATAGGTATATTGAATTCACTGTATTTGGAGTATAAACACCGTGATGTTATGAAGTTCACTTGACACTTTTATTTGAGGATTCGGGTACTTACTATCGATGGAGGCCTCCATGATATCCCTGACGGCAGCAGCCTCTACGATGTTCCTGATGACGAACTTCTTGATGGCCTTATCTTTAGGCACGCACCTAGCGCAGTTTGTGCATCGGACGGGTTCAACATGACCACGACCGTTCTTGGAACGTCCGGCGTTTCGTCGCTTGCAAGTCTAAAACCAAAACAAAGAATAAATATTTATACCACACCAAAGGAAACGAGCACACAATATTGGATAACTTTTACTCATCCGAAAAACATCAGCATATACGAAACAAACTAATTTTAGGGTTATAGCCACATGGCAGATATAACAGCGTATCTTTCGTAGAAATTGTCGTAAAATATAACTAAAATGAACTAACGTATCGTTAGATACAGCAGCAGTTGATTAAACATGATAATAAATACTCAATACGCTTCTGTAATAAGAAAAATTGGAAAAAAATCAGTCAAGAGAGGAAAATACACACCATTTTGCGTGACCAAAGATTGTAGAGAACGGAAATGAAGTTGTCAATCGCCTTGCCTTTTCTCGCAAATTACCGCCAGGAGGCGCTAGCTGCTTTCCGCTATGTGTTGTCTATGACTCTGTGGAGGTTAACCGGAAGATAAAACAGATCGCTTTACTCAATTAACAAATAAAATTGGTGCACACACAATGTTGCTTCTCTTTCTATTATCTCCGATAACACTCGCTAAAGAAGGACAGTGATATTTTGTGTGATGTTTGGTTGCATATGCAAAATCAAGATTTATATATGGGGATATGGGTTCCCTAGTCTATTTGAAATTGTCTTCCAGATCCCAGTCAATCTAATTATTTTTAGTTGAAAATATATACAATTGTGTTCGTCATTCTATTATCAGCGCGAATCAACCTCCGCGAGTTCTACGCATTCTTTCGTTTTCGGTCGTATATCTGTTTTAGAAACGTCTGGCAATAGCGTAGTGTTGTTAACAATTATTATACTTTAGTGATCTGTGTACTATACCCACCCATATTGCGATGGCATCAATTTGTGCGGATAAGTGTTCATAAAGTGTGTTATTAGTAATGTTATCAGTTTTTCAACAAATAAAGTGAAATGTCACAACATGGCTACCCGGAAAGATTGTCTGGCAGGTCTAAAGCACTGCAGGAAGATGGTTTATGTCAGCCAACAATCGAGGTTCTTGTGGAATCTCTCACGGGATCGGCATTTCAAATGACCGTGTCACCGCACGACACTATTTACGTCATTAAAACCAAGATCTTCCGAGTCGAAGGTATGATGTAATATTATGAACACTGATGAGGGAATTAAGTTTAATCTTTGAAGTTTCTGGATTTGACGGATTGGTTTTGTTTTGCAGGTATTCCCATGTCTCAGCAGCATTTGTTATATAACTTCAAGGAACTGGACGATTCTGCGAGTTTGAGTGACTATTCCATCAAAGATGGGTGTACTCTGAAACTGGTGTTGTCTATCAGAGGAGGACCCATATCCACCAGAAGACTTCCATTGCCTTCTGTAGATGATATTCAATGGAGGGACATACGGGACTTTGTGGAGAATAATAGGTTCGCTTTAAATAATACGTTGCACTTGTCAACTTTTCCAGGTATGATTGCTTTTCAGTCTACTATTGTATGATTAGTTCTTAGCAACCTCTGACACTAGATCATGAATACCTACTAGCTTTTTATATGGTCGTTGGAATACATAGACATTATGTTTACTTTTTCAGTTGTAAAAAGCGCAATTTCTTACCATCCTAAGAAAAGTTGTCATTTTACTGAGCTGTATCTAACTTGATCTGACAATTGTATAAACATGTCTATTATTAAGTGTATCTGGCTTCTTTTTCATTTCATTATTTAAAAAAAAATATATATATAATAATGACAACATAAAACATCTAAGTAACACTCTTAAAAGTAGTTTCAATGCCACTATTTTGTAATTTACATTGTAATGAATTTCTGGGAATATTTGATGACCCTAAAATTGGAAACCTCGAAAGTAGAAAAAACACATGTTCTCAAGGTTGGCCAAAGCCAGAAAGTAAGTAATCAATAAGTCAACAGTCTTTATTATAATTTTTGCATTGTTGAATATAAACAAACGATCTGCCACATATATAAGAATGAGCTAATTCTGGTACATAATATTATCTGACTCATTACAAAGTTTGTTTGGAACTAGGAAAGCAATGTTTAATGGTTGGGAATGTGATTTGTTGCTAGTTGTGAATGTTGAAATGCTTGTATATCCGTGGGAAATGAGACTTTTCACATATAAAAATAGCACAAGAATGTGGAACATTTAAAAAATAATCTCCTGTACTTGTGCTTGGTCCAAATTCTAATATAACATTTTTATGTTGCAAGGCAGGTGGGCATAAAACAACTATTATATTGCTAGCGCCATACTTCATGTATAATGTAAATCATGTGATTTGTGTTGTGTAAATGACGATTTTAGTTAATCTTTATTTGGTTTCTGTTATCTGTTTTAAAATTCTCCGGTTTAGTTGTTAATTTCTGAAATCATTTTATACAATTTAAACAAATAGAGCGGATGGACAGAGAGGAGTGGCTGAAGGATGTGTGACGTACAAGTGAACGTTGGAAGCTGTGGATGCTTTAGGAAGACATGACACAATCAAATACTCGAGTCAGTTCGCATATGTTAAATGATTTTAAGAACCTTCTTATTTCTCGTAAATCTTATTACTTATTTTCCTTTTATCTTAATATATAAAAATTCAGCCTGCGTATATTTGTACTCGCAAAACTCGAAAAGTAGTCAACCGATATTGCTGAAAATTTCAAAGTTTGTTCTTATGTGCCAGGAGTGTTTATAGAGCAGTTTGAATGGTAGAAAAAATCGGGGACGCCCGAGGAATACTTAACGCAATATCTCAGCACCGGAATGAGATAGAGAGTTGAATTAAAGTCAATGTAATGTAGTTTTTTATCAGTCATATTGTGGTATACAGTAGTGAATGGTGGAAGAAGTCGAAGACGCCCTAGAAAGACTAGCAATAGTGAAGCATTGCAGGGTCCTCTAGTTATCTTATAATCTTTATTATGGTCAGGAAGAGGAAAACCTTACAATTTCCTAACCATCATAAATTATTCACATGACTTGTATTGAAGCTAATATAGCTAATAATAATTAAAGCTAATACAAAACCGTGAACAGTCTTGTTGATTCATCATATCTGCTAGAAAAGATTGCATTTCGTTGCCCTGAACACAACACCAGATCGACTTATTTAGAACACCACACTGTAAAGCCAAATATGCGCAAAACTCTTTAATCTTTACAACGAATTGGTGTACATTATGAATACCAAAAAATGTGCTTTAGATAAATTGAAGGTTTTCCTATCGTTTCGCTTGAGTAGAATACAAATAAAAAATAAATTACTCAATAAAAAATATAAATGCAAAGTACTAAAAAAAAATTCTTTTCAATAGAAATGTATGAATGCATAAAGGAAACTACTTTAAAAAATACCATATTATACCTAAGATTATCTGTGACAGTTTCACTTGATTAACTTTTTTGCTTTCTTATAAAATTATTTACAAAATAAATAAAAACCAGTTTTTGCTTGAAATCAAACGTTTCTAGACTCCGTTTGTCAAGCGATTTTAACCCATTGGCCTCAAACGACGCCGTCCCGGCATGTGTACGGCGATGTGTCTTAAAATCAAACGACGCCGTCCCGGCGGGTCTGATGTCTGTCGGCTTAAAAACGTAAAAGGGATATTATTGACATCTGTGTTTAAAATTTTGAATGCCAATCGCTCTGTAGATAATTAAGCATTCATTTCATAGTAATGGCAGGACTCCGTTGGTACAGTTTTTTTCCTGATATTTACGATTGAAATTTTGTTATATTTCAGCTTCATTGAATTTTTTCAAAATGGCGTGTGGTTCGGGAATTGACAAGCTTGTTCGTAAAATGCGTGGTGGGCGGCTAACATAAGCCCAAATTGAAAAAATATATATTATGGTAATAAGTATGATTAATGTAAAACTTTTCTTAATCCAATTATAAAAAATGAAAAAAAAATTGGTTTTTATAAAAAAAATATTTTTATATCCTCGTTTAATTATATTATAATTTTTTTTAAAACTGCATATATTTTTTGCATACCTTAATTCAATGCACAAGTAAATTTAAAAAAATTGTTTCGTTTGCATGTTTAGTTTAAAAGTTATGTAAGATTTAGTACACCACTCCAGATTTAAAATTTTGGTACAAAATTAATTCGGATGTGAAGGACAATTTTTTAGCTAAACAATTCGAAGGCCAATGGGTTAATGCCTATTACCTACGATATAAGGTATACCAAGAATATACATATTTTTGGCTTGTAGCTTCCTCTTAAGAGGACGTATCTGTAAAACTCACAATGCCTTACGAGATGTAGACATTTTTAAGTGTAACTTGATAACATATAAAATGCAACTTACTAAACTAATAACTTAATTTTTTTATTTTGTGAAATAATCCTATCATCTTAGTTTATCTTATTGTTTTTATTATAATCATGCGAAAACTGTATTACTACTAACTGTCTTTAATTGTTTTTATAACATTTTGTAATTCCTTATAATGTTTATTCTTTATATTTCTTTGTCATTTATAAATATATTGTAAAGGTGCAAATATTGAATCAAGGACTAGAATTAATGGAACATTATTGGTCTAATATTGTAAATAATTGCTGTTTATGCTAAATATATAAATGACTGTTTGTTTCCTAAATAAAATAAAAAATAGCTGAAGGTTTTCAGTCTAATCATTAATATAAGTCCACACATTTATTAATTGAGATGAACTGATAAGATTAATTCTATATTATGTAAAGCACCAACAATAGAATCTACATTAGATTTATCATTTAGTAGTAAATTTTGAGACTAAAGAAAACAGATTAAATTATAGAGGTTTATGTAATGACCGCCTTCCTACTTTGAAGGTCGCTTGAATGGATGATTTCTTGCAATATTTTTCTCCCACTGATTGCATAATAATTGCTTGGGTTGCACATTATTAGTAGGAAGCCTGTAATCGCCAGCACACTCGTGTCATTGAAACTCTAATAGTTGAAGGGCAAGTTTTGTTTTCTTTCCGTGTGTAATCAGCGGAATAGTGAGACTTCTGTAATATATATATATATTAGGTAGAAGTAGTTAGGATCCATCATTGAAGTTATGAATCTTTTGACTGGAGTTGCTAATGCTATATCTCTAATTTAGCAAGGAATTCTGGGTTAGGGACACATTCAGTGGATTGAAATGGCATTAAACAAATGAATAGGTAATAGACCTTAGAAAAGTCTTCCATTAAGACATCAATGGGAACAACTTTCGCCACCAACTTAATACCTTTTGGTTCTAACCCATTTAGCACACTCTGTCTCTCTTACACTTGCCTAACTTTGTATGTAGTAGTCCTAGAGAAAGGTAATTGACAAAAAATCTTCCTTCTCACATGTCTTGTACAAAAAAGGAAACAGACATGATACCAAAATAATGACATCACGCATGACTTCTATCTGGGACTATTATATCGCCATCCCATTTGAATTTCATAATGGTGACAAAACATAGTTTTGTATTGAAAATTTAAGGCCTGTTTGGCCAGACTTTTGGATCACGAAACATGCCCACATTGAGTGTTCTTTATTCTATGGCTTTAACTATGTTTAATGACCACGTCTGATTAACCTGGTACTGTCTAGCCATTCTTCTTCCCTTTCCCCTTCCCCTCTTCATTCTCACAACATTCCCAGATTGTGAATGCCGTAATTCTAGGCAGTCTTATTGGTCAAACACCGTAATATCCTTTCATTCAGACTACTTCATTTGTGAAATGAGAGATGAAAGATATAAGGAAAAGGTAGGTGGGGAAGTACCTGGCTATTCAGATTTGGCCAAATTCATTTTAAGCAATGCTTCGATTGAAGCAATGATTCGATTGAATGGTGGTCTTACGCCAGGGCGATACCGAAAGTATCTTCCATTCCAAAAGTGCCACAAATATAGACACTAAATATTATTTTAATTTCATAAATTGTGAAATAACATATTCAGTTTTACACTTCAGGCTAATTTGTTGGCTTTTGGGAACAACTCATTTGGTCTCGCAGAAATCCTTGTGTCTTCCTTACTGCTGTGGTGAGAAATATGCTCTGAACGGTGTTAGAAAGAGAAAACACCACGTTTTATATTCAAATCTAAAATTTAACTTCACAAAATTTTTAATTTACCAAAAAAAAACGCAATCGAAAAAAAATTATGAAACTTTCTGAATTTTTTATTAATTATTTTTACATGAAACAACAAAAAGTGGGGTGATAATAATGTTTATAATACATTATGTAATAAAATATGTGTGTTATGTATTATCTTTTTTCATTATCAGTAATTTTAGTTAACATAAATGTTGAGACGTTTTTAAAACCCTTGTTTGCATTAAAAAAAAATATTTTTTTTAAATTATGTTTATTTATAATACTGAAATTTCAAAAACAGTTTACAGTTTTCGGATATGTTCAGAAATATTTCATTTATTTGGATTTTATTTAAATACTCCGACAGAAAAAGCCTATTTAGTTAAATGCATTACTTCATTACTAGAGTTTTTCCCATTTTCTAGATATAAAGATTTATGTAATAAACTCATATGTGTGCATGTTTTAGGTTAAAGAAGGTTATGTAATTAAATAATATTAATTAATACAAAGAGAGAGTTGTGTGCGCATAGCATGCGCTATGTATTATTTGGCCCTGACTTTTAGGATCAAAGATCTGATATAGTATAAACCTGCCTCATTACAATACATTATCCTTATAAGTAACCTTCTGTCTTGGCAGGTGCTTGACTAATGAGAATAAGATATGTAATAAATAATGTTGAATAATCGAGTTTAACAAAAACTTTATAGATTGATCTAGAATATTTTTGAAATCCATTAAAAGTATTGCTCGCTATTTTAATATTTATGGTTTAGAAGGAATACCACATACCAAATCAGTTGGGGGGAAAAGTGATTTAACTTATTTAATGCAAGCCTAAAAATGCAAAATAAA
This sequence comes from Hesperophylax magnus, assembly GCA_026573805.1. NCBI lineage: Eukaryota > Metazoa > Arthropoda > Insecta > Trichoptera > Limnephilidae > Hesperophylax > Hesperophylax magnus. The sequence continues at coordinate 720,217 of JAIUSX010000243.1, forward strand.
TCATTCTCAGTTGAAAACACCTTTTAATTAATTAATTTTAATGATTAACTTTTGTTTGTCATTTCTTTTAAAATGTTAGTTTTTTTTCTTTCTAGGATACGCGTAAGTGGCTTAAAACTTCAATTTTGGTAAAATCATCACATTCATTGTATTGTCATTCCACAAAGACAATTTGGTTGTTTTTACAAAAATTGTATGGGTCGTCAAATTGCAAAACTCGCTCTAGAATTTTTCAGAAATCCGTAGATGCAACAAAAACTCTTTGGAACACTATATAAAAATAATATACCTTTTATGCTAAATATCAACATAATCATATATTATTCTTTTGATATTTAGCAAAAATATTAATTATTTATTTATTTTCAAATTACTTTGAGCACTTTTTGTGAATGTATCAGAACCAGCAGAAATTTCCAGGGCGGGTTTTGCAAGTCGACGACTCATATGTTTATTTATATATTGTCCTAGGAGTTCACCTGTGTTATGCAGGACTTAAAATATAATTTGCCATGGTGTAAGATTGGGGGTTCAGTTCCCAAAGAAGTGCAAATATATATTTTTTTATACAGTATAGTGTCTATGATCCCAACATTTAAAAACTGAGCCTGTTCGGTTTAAGGAATTTTCAGATTACTGGAATCTGTAAGAAAGAGCTAGATTTTCGGAATATTTGAGAGTTTGACCTTTTCTGGGACTTTAAGTAGCTGCTACGTATTTGAAAATTTTATTCTTTTTACTTTTAAAATTGGATAAGATGATTTTATCAATGTTCTAGTCCCTTGCTAACTTTGAATTTTCAAGTCTCTTTAAAATTACACTTTTTTCTTCAAAAGTATGGTAAAGTCTTGAGTTTTCTACCCAACGAACCCGGGCCCATCCCCTGATGGTTCGAATTACAGAGCCAATTTGTGGTTGTCAAAATGTTGATTGTTAAGCTCCGCTCGGCTATGTGATGATAAAGCTAGACTGCAAACAAAAGGAAGTGCGCAGACACATGCTCTTGCCATGCTCAGAAAGGGTGTGATTTATTAGTAGTTTGCTAGCTTTTGTTGATGGCTTGCCACGCTGCAATCGCCTCCCGCACCGCGCTTCATTCTTGACGATAGGGATCAGTCTTTTGTTTATGATCATTATAATGGAATCCTTCCACTAAAGTGCCTATGTTCTCCCTAGGGATGAAGCCCTGGAGTGGCTGCCGCCGGGCTGCAAAGTGCTGGTGTTCCGGGACGGAGACAATGTCAACCTGGTCAAGGTCATCGAGGATGATGATGACGAGCACTACTCCCCGCTGAGTGATTATTCCTTCTCAGGTCGGTACCGCAACTTTCATCCACTATATCGATGGTAATTTAAAAAAGTGGGCAGCCAAAAGAGGAATGCAAGAACTAAAAAAATAAACAGATTTTTTAATAGCCACAAAATATATGTTCAGTTATTAATGATGCCTCCATTGCACAGAAACTGTTTTTAGATCTGCGCATATTGTTAACTGAAATTATTAAAAATTTTATACCATATTTATGTATTAGTAGAAGTTATTTTTTGAGATTGTTTTAAAATGTTAACTTATTACTATTTTATAACTGTGCCACTTGTCGGTAGGCTACGGTATTACAGCTTCATGTATAATGTCAAACCACAGTGGTTACTTTCTACGAAAGTCCATTTAGCATAATGAGTGTTCTGATTTCAGATGAAACAGCGGTGACCATGTGCAAGATGATTGACTTGCGCTGCAAAATGGAAAAGCTTTCAATGAAGCGGAACAAGAAAAAAAGTCCTAAAGGAAAAGGTAAGCATAGAAATGAGCGCGAGACACAGATTAAAGAAATAACAGATTTGTAATTAACAAACGAACATGCACCGGGCAGTGGGGTGGTCGTGGGCATCTACCTTTCAGTGATTTGCGAATAAATATATCCGACAGTCTATCGCAAAACTCGCATTGCAGCAATATTTTAGTCCTCGATAATGAAATGTGCTTATTAACAGGTACCTACCTTTTTTACAATGGTGCGTGAATCCCTCTCCGTCCTTAACCGTAACTAAAAATCTCTTTAAAAAGGTTTTGCTTATTGATTTACAAAAACTGAATATTTTGTAAGAGTAAATAGTTTTCCCCTTTGCAATTGTCTTATAATTTACTACTTTTACTACTTTACTTTTTAGCTGTACTTACGCTTTGGTAGTAGTGATCAGTCATATTTGTAGTTATGTTCGGGATTCTTTTTATTAATAAATAACTACGAAATTTGGCTGAAGCGGTTTTTAATAATACATCCGAAAACAATAAATAAACGTAGAAAATACAACAAAATTATTTACGAAAGGAAGGTTCGAGAATGTTCCGAAGCGCGTCACGTAGGCAAAATAATTCGATGTCGCGGTTGCTGGTACTGTACTGACCATTTCGTTCACGTTGTCGCTTATCTAGGTGGAAAATAAAACATTCTCGAACATTCCAGTTGCTACAGAAACAAATATTAAAAAAATAAAAGAAAATCCAAGAAGCTTGTTTGGAAACTTCTAGAATAACGTTCGAGTTAAGTAGTGGCGTACCACTACAGGACTCCTCCTCCAGCAGCACGGTTAAGGGCTGCGTTGTGGTTAAAGGCGTCTAGGCTTTTAGGTGGTCCGGAAAATAAACACGCCTACCGGAACGTGTGGTCGTGTAAGTGCGATCCGGGTTGGTGTTGGACATAGAAAGGGTTGGTCGTGTTTCCGTCGTAGTTCCTTTGGTTTCCTGGGCAATGTAGGCAGGTTTGAGGCGGTCAATGCTCACAAAAAAAAAAAAAAAAAAAAAAATGTCGTGGTATAACTGAATGTATACTAGATTATGAATATACATTTGTATTACTTTACCAACAGAATTTCTTCAATTCAGTTTCATTTGCAAATTCATTTTCTTGTTTTTATCTATTAATATTTCTTTAGTTTATTATGTCAGCTAAACAATATTAAAATATATCATGGTATAACTGAAAGTATTCTAGACATATGTATTATTTTAACAACAGAATAGTCAACACTATAATTTACATGTAAAAACATTATCATATTGGAATGTCCTAAAACGGGCAATCGCCTAGTTGGACATTTTAAGTTCATTAATTGTATTATGTAATATTTACAAACAAACAATAAATAAATAAATAAATAAAAGTTACCTCCTTTCCTTTACGTAGAATGGTGAACGTCCGTTCATTCCGGCGGACGACCTGGTAAGGGCCACTGTAGGGTTGCTGTAGCGGACTTTTGACAGAGTCGTCCCTCAGAAAGACGTGGGTAGCTGTTGGAAGGTCTTTGAAGATGAAGTATTTCCCTTTGCCGTGTATCTTCAACCGGTCTAAGGTCATTTAAATGCTGCCGTAGTTCCTTGAGGAAGTTGCTGGTGTAATCGTAGGTTGCTGGCCGTGCATCGAGGAATTCTCCAGGTAAATGGAGTGGCTCGCCGTACACTAGTTCGGCCGAAGTGGCACCAAGGTCATCTCTCCAGGCTGCCCTAATTCCCATTAAAACAGTGGGAAGCACCTCCGTCCAGCGGTTGTTTTGATGGCATTTAATCGCTGCCTTGAGCTGACGGTGTAGCCTCTCAACCATGCCATTTGCCGCAGGGTGATAGGCCGTCGTGTGGATTTGTTTCGTCCCTGCCAAGTGGTTGAGTTGTTTGAATAATTTAGATTCAAATTGTTTTCCTTGGTCGGTAGTTGTACGGATTGGTGCGCCAAAACAGTTAATCCACCCCTCGTAGAATGTGCGGGCGACCGTTTCCGCCTCTTGATCTTTGATAGGGAGAGCCTCAGGCCATCTTGTGAATCGGTCCACGCACGTCAAGCAATACCTCTGTCCTTCTGACATTGGCAAAATAATGATATCGATGTGGACGTGTTCGAATCTTGCCGAATTCAGTTTGAAGTTGCCATGTGGAGCATTTACGTGTCGCGTTACTTTGTTAAGCTGACAGGGTAGACAGCTTCTTGCCCATCTTTTACAATCTGCTTTAATTGAAGGCCTGACATATCGCTGTGTTATCAGTTTGGTAGTGGCTTTTATTCCCGGGTGAGAAAGGTGATGTATCATGTCGAAAGCGGCTCTTCGGAATTTTGTCGTAATAAATGGTCTTGATTTTCCAGTTGACACGTCATTGTATATAGATGTGTTCATGTCAGAGACGATCCTTCCTGAAGATAATTTTTCATCTCTTGGTCGGTTTCTTGATCTTTTGCCAACTCGGCATAGTTTATAGTTGTCTCGATGTCGTCAATTCTGGATATATTGCGTCAGCAACTATGTTGTCCTTACCGGACACTTGTTGTATATCCGTTGTGAACTGACCTATAAAGTCTACGTGTCGGAACTGCCGTGGACTGCATTTTTCTGCTTTTTGCGCGAAAGCATACCTGATTGGTTTGTGGTCTGTGTATATCGTGAATGTCCTTGCTTCAACCATATGAAGTACTTGACCGCTAGATAAATAGCGAGTAGCTCTCGGTCATACGCTCCGTACTTTCTCTCTGCTGGGCTCAGTTTTTTCGAAAAGAATGCTAAGGGCTCCCATTGGCCATTAACTAGCTGTTGCAATGCTGCCCCGGCGGTGGTATCGGAGGCATCACTTATGATGGCTAGTTGGGCATTGCTCTCCGGGTGTGCCAGTAATGTTGCTTGCGCCAAAGCTTCTCAGCATTCTTCGAAAGCCTTGATTGTTTCAAGTGTCTAGGGCACTGGTGTCTTGCCCTTGGCATTTCCTTTTAGAAATTCGTTGAGGGGCGCTCGAGACTCTGCGGCTTTAGGTATGAACCGTCTGTAGAAGTTCAATATACCCACGAAACGTCTCAGGTCCTTTGTGGTTGCTGGTCGTGTGTATTGTCGAATTGCCTCTACTTTGTCGGGTAGCAGTCGCGTACCTTCGCTGGAAACCAAGTATCCTAGGAATTTGACACTTGATTCTCCGAAGTTACATTTTCCAGCATTGACAACTACTCCGTAATCCTGTATGCGGCGGAAAAGGATTTCTAAGTGCTGCAGATGTTCTTCTTCCGAAGTAGATGCAATAAGTATGTCGTCAATATAAGCATAGCAGAATTCTAGTCCTTAAAAAACTTCATCGATAAAACGTTGGAATGTTTGTGCGGTGTTCCGAAGTCCGAAAGACATGTAAGGAAATTCGAAAAGTCTGAATGGGGTTGTAATTGCTGTTTTTGCAATGTCTTCTTGAGCTACCGGAATTTGGTTATATGCTCGGACCAGGTCAATCGTAGAAAAAATTTTCCTGCACCAGAGTGATTGGGCAAAGTCTTGGATGTGACGAACAGGGTACCTGTCTGGTATTGATCTAGCATTCAATCCCCTGTAGTCCCCACAGGGTCTCCACTGGTCGTCGGTTTTAGGTACCATGTGGAGTGGTGATGACCAGCAGCTTTCGGAAGGTCTAGCGATTCCCATCCGCCCCATGGTCTCGAATTCCTTCTTTGTGGCGTGGAATCTCTCTGGCACTAGCCGTCTGGGTCTTCCGCTGATGGGGGGTCCTGGAGTCATCCGAATAGGGTGCTTGGTTGCGTGCCGGGTCTCTCTCATCTGTCCGTCCGGGCGCGTTAGGTCAGGGAATTTTTGTAGTAGCTGGTGGTAGATAGTCGATCCTCTTACGGTTTTTACTGAATCAACTTCGCAAGTGCTGCTACGTCCTTGGGTTGATAGTTTCTTAGTCCGGTCCAGCAAGCGGTGATTTTTGACATCAACTAGCAGCTCAAAATGGGCTAAAAAATCGACACCAATGATGGGTTTGGAGACATCGGCGATGATGAATCTCCAGGTGAAGTCTCGCCTGAGTCCGATGTTTAAGGTCAATGTAAGATTTCCGTATGTAGAAATGATGGTTCCATTGGCCGCTGACAGTTCGTACGGTTGCTTGTCATAACGTCCTGAGAGTTTGTTCCTAGGGAAGACGCAGAGGTCTGCGCCGGTGTCGATCAGGTATTGAATTTTTGTGTACTTGTCGGTGATAAATAGACGGCTTGAAGTCGGGCAGGAGTTACTGTCCGTCATCAGTGCTTGCCCTGGTCGTTTCCCGGGCAGAATGTGCAGGGGACCCTGCACTTCTGAGCGGCTGCTCCGAAGGTACGATGGTACCAACACATGTCCTCCTCTCGTTCTCCGCTCCTGCTCTGTGAACGCGGGCGATAGCCTTCGCCTCTGCTGTTCGAGCGTGTCCTAACCCGATCTTGATTGCGACTATTTTTGCGTACGTGTCTTCTGTATGTGGACTCGCCAGCATTGATGCCCTGGATCTCATTCCGTAGCGCAGCCCGTAGATCTTGTATTTCCGTTTTTAATGTCATCGTTAGTTTATGAAGTCGGTCTTCTAACTGCGCGTCAAGTCCGGGTGTTATCTCCGCGATGTGAGCTCTGCTTGTGGAGTCTGCAATTGCGTCTGCTAGGTCAGCCACTTTGTCCAGGATGACGTCCTTTTGTGTTGTCAGGACCATCTGCATGGTGTGAGGAAGACAGCCCATCCACAGCGTTCGGAGAACCTCGTCTGGTACTGCTACCCCTGCAAGGGTGCGTAGGTGGCGCAGGAATTGAGACGGCTTCCTGTCCCCAATCTCTTCGTGTTCTAGGAGCCGGCGCATCTTCTGTTCCTGAGTTGAACTTAACCGGCGGGTCAGTTCAGTCTTCAGCAGGAGGTAGGCACCGGTTGCGGGCGGTTTGAGTATGATCTCTCGTACCTCGGCAGCATATCTTGACTCCAAGGCTCCCAGGATGTAGCCAAATCTGGTCTGGTCTGCGACGATGCCTGATGCTTCAAAACTCCTCTCTGCAGTGCAGAACAACATCTCCGGGTCATCTGGGCAGAACGGCGGGATCCTCACCGCCACTCTGTTTATTTCGTCAGCCGCGTTTGCACCTTTTTTGGGCTGCTTCATATTTTCTATTTTTGGTTTATTTTGTTGATGATGAAGGCCATGTTACGTGTGTTCGTCGGGATCACCACTGTAGTTATGTTCGGTATTCTTTTTATTAATAAATAACTACGAAATTTGGCTGAAGCGGTTTTTAATAATACAACAAAATGATTTACGAAAGGAAGGTTCGAGAATGTTCCCAAGCGCGTCATGTAGGCAAAATAATTCGATCTCGATGTCGCGGTTGCTGGTACTGTACTGACCATTTCGTTCACGTTGTCGCTTATCTAGGTGGAAAATAAAACATTCTCGAACATTCCAGTTGCTACAGAATAAAAATATTAAAAAAATAAAAGAAAATCCAAGAAATGTACGAGTCAAGTAGTGGTGTACCACTACATATTCGTGTGACTCCTGGTAAACCGTACCGTGGCTCAATTGAATGGTTACTCTTTGTTATCAGGAGAATTTTATAAAAATAGTGCCATTTAAATTATCCAAGTATTAATTGTTATTGCATACTCAGAGATGTGAAGGGGTCTGACAGTCCGACATCTGGACTTGGGCATATGTAGGTACTTACACCTAGTAAATTTCATCTTATGTTTATGCGGTTTGAGGTGGCGTGCCGGTACCAAGAGTCATAAGATCATTCATTTTCTGGGAGCCGGGGGGAGCCATACCGGGCGAGCACAGTATTTTCATTACTCATACGCTCTGGGCCCACGGCTCCTGTTCAATTGAGCCGTATGAAAATATTGAGCTGGTACCGTGGCTAAAACTAATGATTGTTTTATTCAATAAACGCGCCGACCATGCTGGTGCCGAAAATAGGTTTTTACGTGTTTGCTTCCAGGCTGTCGGAATGGGTACACAAATTTGGCTTTAGAGCAGGTCTATTTATTCCGACATCAGTGGTACTGGAGAATTTTACTAAAGGTTAACAATTGGCAAACATTTTAACACACATTCGAAATGGAGGGCACTTAGATAAGGTTGGTAGTGTGTTAAGCTAGCAAGCACTCTTTTTATCTAACAGGGTAATGGATTTTCCCTGTTTTGAATAAGTGGATTTTCCCCCTATCTTCCCTCATTCATCTTTGATTTGCATTTAATTTTACTTGTCCTATTTTATGTATACACTCAACAGCACAAGTACTGTTATAATGTATGTAGGCTTTGTGCGGTGTTATAATTAACTACAGTCAAATTCATTCAATTAAAATCTAAAATCCTTGAAAAATTTTGATCCAGCAAATTCCCATGTACGTATTTCAAGAAGAGATGATAAGAACTGTGATTTTGTAATGATGACATGATTTTGAATCGGCTTGTCAAATTCGAAGACTGAAAGTCGAAAAAATATGCAAAAAACATGCAAATAATTCTAGGTCTTAAAATCAACTACAAAAAACATACAAATAATTTGATGGTTTAAAGCAGTGTTTCCCAGCCTTCTTTAAGCCATGCCCCACTGTAGTCTTTTCAAAAGTCAGATGCCCCATCTTTTTTAATCAAACAGCAGGTAAATTTTCAAATCATATTGTAATATGTTTGTAAACATATGAACCCCTAATGAAATTAAATAAAACCTATTCTAATACATATATTATAACTGAAATTAAATTTAGTTACGCTTGCTACAAAGAAATTTTATGTCGGGATCTAACTTAGTTAATTTCTGTCTTAGTTCCCCTCTATTAGTTATATCCAATCGATTTTGTATTTTAATGAGTAAATCGCTTATGGCGCTAAAACCACATTCTACCATATAAGTTGAGGGAAAGGGTAATAATAATTTTCTGGCATGCAAAGTAATATGTATTAGGATATTTTGTGTTAGTTTCTTCGAAAATTCTTAGTCTGTTTTTTCTTTAAGCCTAAATGTCACATTCGTACTCACACTGAGCAAAAACCGTTCTCATGTTATTACTGTAATTATCTATGTTCACGCAAGCCAAATTTAATGGCATACGTGTTCACTCATACGAGGACTAAGGATAAACTATTCTCATTTTCTTACTGTCATCATTCATTTTCACAGAACACTCAGATATTGCAACACGTTCTCACTCATTCTAAGGAACATTTGTTCTTATTTTCTTACTGTGATTATTCATGGTCAAGTATAATAAGACACACTCACACTCATATTAATGAAAAACCGTATCATTTCTCGTGTTCTTTCTGTAACTGCTGACTTGAGGTGATTTTGCACAAAAACGGCGCTATACAAGTCATCCAATTATTATCCATATTCGCAATCAGTCAAGCTTAATGGCAAACATTCGCACTCATACTAAGGAAAAACCATTCTCATGTTCTTACTGTAACTATTCATGTTCACAAAAGACAACTTTAATGACTCACATTCGCATTCACACTAAGGATAAACCATTTTCATGTTCTTACTGTGATAATTCATGTTCACAGAAGTCACGTTTAATGAGACACAATAGCACTCATACTAAAGAAAAACCATTCTTACTGTAATTACTCATGTTTATGGAAGTCAAATTTAACGAAACACATTATCACTCATATTTAGGATAAACCATTCTCATTTTCTTAGTGTAACTATTCATGTTCACAAAAGTCAAGCTTGAGAAGACACATTCGCACTCATACTAAGCAAAATCCATTACATTATGTTACAAATTCGCACCCATGCTTAGGAAAAATCATGTATCTTGTTCTTATTGTAATTATTTATTTTATTTTAGGAAAATTAACAGTTACTTGGTTGGTTTATACATGTGCAATTTACTTAACTGAAAAACCGATTATAGATTTCCTCATTACTATTATACATTATGTATAAAACATTTAAGCAGTATATATTGGTACAATACAACATCTACAGCTACATCCTGCACAGTTTGTGTTTTTAGATAATTATTGAAATTGTAACGGGTTTCATTGTATTTTAAGTACAATTTGGCGTATTTCAATTTTGTACATCTCAGGCATTTTTTGTATGACCGATGAGTATTCCCCTTTTATGTGGAATGCCTACGTGTCTCATCTCTGAAGCGTGGTGCCCCACCTCTGAGGCGTTATGCCCCACCTCTGAGGCGTTATGCCCCACCGGTGGGAAACACTGGTTTAAAGTCAAACAAAGTTATCTACTAAAAAAAAATTAATTAGTATTGGTATGTTTTTTTTGTAGATAACTTTGTTTGCCCCCGAATTATTGGTATTTTTTTTCCAGATAACTTTATTTTACTTTAAAGCCTAGAAATATTTGTATATTTTTTGTAGATAATGTTATTTGACTTTAAGTCCTTAAATCTCTGACAGATTTAAAATATCCCTATGTAAGATAAGTAATAACAAGATTGTTGTTACATTGTCACTATGCCATCATAAGAAACAACTAAATATAAGAGAAGAAAAGAATTGCTTCAGTGCACTCTTAGGATTTTATATGAATATTTGTGCGTATTCTTTTCAGCTCCTCTCGAACGTAAAGATGTTCCTCCCCCATTGAAGAAAACATCCAGCGAAGAAAACCTATCGCGCACCATCAATGGATTATTTGATGAAACACCCAACTTCACCAAGTATAGATACAACAAGCTGTTCTCCCAGCGCTCCAGCGATGATAATCTCTCCTGCTACGGCTCCATATTCAACGTTGACGGAGGAAACTGCAGCCGTTCCAATAGTAAAAATGTATTCAATGACAAATTTGGTCTTTGGCCTCCAATCGGCAGCTTTTCCGAGATTGCCAACAATGACAGCAGCAGCGGAAGAACCTGGAGATCTTCAAATACAAACTGCTTTGGCAGGGATTCGTACTCACCATTTTTAAACAAGGGGAAGAGTGACGGTTCATCAGAAAGTTTTAAAGATTCAATGGCCGGAGCCCTCAATAATGTATCCTCATACGGATCAGATAAGCGAGATGACTTAGACCTCTTCCGAGAGCCAAGTACCAGTAAGAAGTGCTTCCTTGGAGATCGGGACGACTCGGATGATCTGTTGGACTCTGAAGTTATGGAGAGATCTACCTCTTCCAAGCGCAATTCTAAAGTTGTCTCTAATTCAGGTGAGTTATTTTTTCTTAATTGTAGTTAGCTTTATTTTTAAGTGCTTTAGTTTTTCAATTATCACACAATATTTTAGCATTAAAATATTATATCATATTGCGACAGATTATCTAGAAGGAATGGTTATGAACATTCTGGTGAAAAAGGCTCAGTGAGCCTTATAAAATATCAGTGTGGATTTTATTTATTTGTGTATTCCTTTTTTTTTAACCAGTAATTTACTGAGCTAACTCCCATTCATATAATTGAATTTACGAAAGGCTTTATCATCGTTTACTGTTGAGAACAACTATCTATGGCAATTATAAAATAATTTCTATCCTCAAAAGGGTTTGTTTTCCTCATCTGGAGCTCCTCCTGTGATGAATTAAATAATAGTATTAATTTCCTTATTCTTCAGGTTCCTCGGGCCCTGGTGGGGTAGTCCTGGAAACCCCTTCTGCGCCTTCCCTCCCCTTCCCACCGCTACTGGCACACTCCCCCAACACAGGTAAATCTACTATTCTAAGTGGTCAACATCAGAGCTATTATATACTATATACCAGAGGCTATAAAAAGTGCTTGTTTTGTCTGCAGGAAATTATCACAACGATTACAGAGTGGCCCAGCTGTTGGGAAAGGAAAGCAGCCCGGACCAATACTACTACCAGTCTGGCCCCTCAAATCACATTAAGCGGGTGGTCAGGAAGGTGGTATTTGGCTCTAACTCCCACCTCAACAACATCTCGGAGGCCCGGGGGAGGAAGGAGCTGCACACACCCCAGGAGTCCCTGACCGGGCCCTCCCTGCAGGGAACGGGGGCCAGTGCCCTGGGCAGTGAGACCCTACTCAACAACCTCTCTGAAGAAAAGGCCCCCAAGAAGAATTCAACCCTTAGCCATTCAATATCCAACTTATTCTTTAACTCAAAACTGAACGTCCCCACCGTGGACCGCACTTGGAGTTCTGAATTAGATAAAACCGAGAACGCCAAGTACAAGAGGCCCACCATTAAACCTGGAAATATGGTATTCTCCAGCAGTACCTCCGACTTGTTAGGTCTCAAAAGAAATAAAATCCTACCGTCGCTCAGTCGACACCGGAATTGCGAGCGTTTAGATGTAAGTGATGAATGTTTAGATAAAATTGATATATTGAAACATGAGAATCTGCATTTTCAAGCAGATAATGATAACAGTTTCGAAGATGTTTCCTTTGGCATGAATGGGGGTAAATTAGTCAATGTGGTTGGGGACGGAAGAACAAGCACTTCCTCTTCCATCAGCTGGACGGATCCTGGCTTCACTGAGAAGGTATTTGGATCATCATCTGGAAACAGTGCCACTTCGGAGAACTTGTTGAGGGCCTCTGGCGAAATTGGTCACTTTGGACTTGACAAATTAAATAAAAGTCATTCAATTCATAACATTCGGCTTATGCAGAATGAAGATGTTTCTGAAGAGAACAATCCGAGCACGTCCTCGGGGTACGGGTACCAGTTTGGCGGATCCAGTTCCTCTCGTAGAAATCTGGAAGTCGGCAGCGAGCGCCGCTGCAGAAGGGTGAAGAAAATACCCAAACTAGATCATAATAATCTTCAAGAACACAAAAATCGCTTGGACGGTGTTTCCCGAAGACATTATTTACTTGGTTACGGGAACCAGGGATACGAAGCGGCTATTCAGAAAATGCCCAACAATTGTTGTCTGCGACTGGGTGATAAGTCTGACGTCAGAGGCTACCCCAGCGAGGAGAAATTCACCCCTCTGTACGAGCGCTGCGATAGAAGAGTCCAAGATGTGAATGTCAATCAAGGCACCAAACCAAAGCTGCGCGGTAATGTCACCGATGATGAGAAACTGATCATGGGCCTCAAAATAAACAATTCTCCAATGGACGTCCTGTATGACACTAAGGAGTCATCGGAGAGCGTGGTGCTGCCATCCATCGGGGCGGGCGAGGGAGACGTGAGGGAAAGAGAGAGTGTGAGCGGGGCGGAGAGCAAGAAGCCCAAGCGGATTAGGTGTGCGTTCTGCAAGAAGCGGCTGTCCATAGCGTCTATCCATACGTGTCGCTGCGGTGTGGTGTTTTGTGCCCCGCACCGCTACGCCGAGGTGCACGGCTGTCGCTATGACTACAAGGCCGAGGGACAGGAGTACCTGCGCCGGGCCAACCCGCTAGTCAGCGCCCCCAAACTTCCTAAAATATAAACTCTGGCTTTTAACTGTCTATTCATTTTTAGCGCATTGCAAGCTTGAATTCAATGTTCAACTATTTTATCTGTACATAATTAAAATATATAAGTGTTTGTTCATACCTTCCTTATAGCATAAGGATTGCTTTATTACACCGTAGCTACTTTCCGTCTATAGACATTTTGTCAAATCCCACATTACTGTTAAATTTGAAGTTCACTTGAATAAAGTGCCTAAAGCGCTGTCCCGCATGTAACAAATGGACTGTCGATTCCACAACAAAAAAATAATCTATTTATTTGCTTTGAATCTATTGTAAATATTTACACATTTGGATAGCAATTAAATTCATGGCCTTGAATTTACACGCCGCCGTGAGTTGTATAGCTAAAATTGTTAGAAGAAAATTTTAATTGTAACTATTGTATTTGGTGTAAAATTATTGGTTATCATGACTTATTTTAACATTTAAAAAAATTAAATAACAATGGTCACTATTTTTTTCTTTCTAAATATAATCGTATTCTCCAATGTGAAAAAAATAATGTTTCACAGGAACAACCAATTTTGAAGCAAGAAAACGAAGGTACCTCAAAATAATATTTATTTATATTAATAATGATTATTAATGTAAACAATAAATAAAAATAAGTGGAAGTCTCCCTTCATTTTCATGTTTAAAAATGCGTTTTTTCTCTCTCCTGTAAAATCTCAATTTTGTTACGCGCCCAGCAACAATATATTATGCTTTGTCTTTTATTTTTTTTGCATGAATCCTTTATTGATTTAGGTATGATTTTTTATTGCAAAATAAATAAATAGAAGTTATAATAAAATAGTGTTTTGGATAAAATAATGCTGAGGAGTGCTGAATTGTTTTCGACTACAATAATAACTTAACAGATTTTAAATATTAAAAACCGTTTTAAATATTCTCAATTTTGTATTTCCATATTATATTTTTCTTTTGAATAATTATCCTGTATTTCAAATTAAATAATATTTCACAATACTTTGTAAAGCGTGATTAACAAGTTTTTCAATGCTTACATTTTTTTAGAGTTAAATCAATTGATAGATATTACGCACTTTGGCTACGAAATATAAATTAAAAGTTACTGCTGGCCAAATGTTAAAATATTGTGCAAAGTTTACAAACAATACACTATTTAAATAGTGTGGAAAGTTTACAAACAATACACTATTTAAATAGTGTGCAAAGTTTACAAACAATACACTATTTAAATAGTGTGGAAAGTTTACAAACAATATATTATTTAAATATTGTATATATTTTACAAACAATATACTACTTAAAAGAATATTAAGCCAATAATTATTTTTTAGATATCACTTTTGGGAATGGAAATTATAAATGTCTGATAGTAACATTTGAATTAACGTAATGATATTTTGTTTTTAATCTTAGGAAATTATTTTGCTTTTAGCGATAACTTGAAATGTGTATGGTTGTTTTGGTTATTATTAAAGTAATTATGTATTACAAAAAAATGTACAGCAATGGTTGTACATTGTACGTATATAAAACTATGATACAATTATTATATCAATGGAATTGTTAACTTGTCCTCAATCTTCGTGATAAAATCCGTACATAATAATATAATTTTGATAGATGAAGACTTCAGAACATAGAATAATATTATGGTCATCTTTGAACCACACATTTGTACATGTCTGTTTTGCTATTAAATGTGACTAATCAATTAAATAAGTGACATTGTATAAAACTTTGAGCGTTTCTCGCTCCCACATTTTGCCACAACATGAATCAGACTAACCAGAACACTTGGTCGATTGCACTGAACCTTTATCAGCTAGAATCAATGAGTGATGGTATTGTTAAATAGAGGTATGCTAAGCAGGTGTTAATGCAGGATAGCGACTCGCCACACTACGCTAGCTTTCATAAAAATAAGAATTTTTTGTGATTGAAATAAAATCATTTTAATATAATATTATAGCGTATGGTTCAGATTTAACAAGTAGGTGTTTGTTTTACTGCATGTAGTTTTCTTATTTGTTGTAAAGCATGCCTTGTTAGAAATCTATCGGCTTGTTATTCATTTTGTGTTTTTATAATAAATTAAGTGAAGTGTGAGTGCTGTTTTAATTTAAGTGACATTTAAATTATACTCTGGTTTTATTGTCCATCTACATATTACTCTGGAAGTTCTTTGAATGCCTCTTTGTCACTCATGGCTTAGGGTCCCAAAGTCCTAAAGGGCCCGTGATCCTAAACCATCTAGGTTGTACATACTTGTATTCATTCAAGGGACATGCAGAGGTTAAGGAACTAATTTCAACTATTTGACTTTAGTTTCGATTAAGTACTCTGTATTACCTGTGTAGTAGGTAATATGCCCCAATAGTAAAATGAATATTACTAAACAAGTAATGCCTATAATTAGGCTCTTCAATGGTTGAATTTAGTTCCAATGTCATCTCTTGTTATTAGTTTTGGAATAGGAATAATCACTCCACTGATTTAATTTTTGTTGAAATAAATAACATCTTGTTGTACAACCCAAAGAAATCTGTACATTTTCGTTTGACTTTTGATAATTTATTTCATAAAATTAATGAATATTCTTCTAGTTTCTCGCAAATACAATTTCCTGTATTCATTTTTAATAGTATTGAATTACAACCATAATATAAAAGCGCTCAGCAGTCAAGATTCTCTGGAGTAGATAAATTGAATTACCACTGAGAAGATAACTTTGTATAAGACTATATTCATTTGGAATTGAAATCTATTATTCATTATCATCAAACCCTAAATTTTTGTCCTGAAATCTAATTTCTATGTCATTGGACATAAAATTGAAATAAACCTATTAGAAGTAAAGGATATAATATATATTGGAATGTATCAAAAAATTGAACAGCGTCTGAATTTAACGTTTAACGAAATATTAGTGACGAGTGTAATGGATTTGATTAACGAATGTATAATCATATTGTATTGATTTTACTTATTAAATTTATGTTAATAATGAGCATTACTATAGTTTAAACTTAATAGTTAAAATAATTAAAAAATATATCTTTCTTCTAACAAATAGTATTTTCTATTTCAAACCCACATATGTATTGTACATTTATTTGTACATATACTAATCTCCCCCATAGACATCCAAATTGATAAGACTGGCCCATCAGGGAAAGGGGAACAAACCAAGTCACATGGAGCGGGGAGGCAGCATGACCGTCTCCCTTTCTCACAGGCAACTCACTTTGTAATAATCACTATAGTCCGTGAAAATAAGATCTGCTTATGAATCCTTACTTACTAGTCCTTTTTACAATGGTGCGCAAAAAACTTAACTGCAAATCCCAATCAGGTAAACAAAAGTTTGGGCTTGTTTTCAAAATTGAATATTTTGTTAGACTATTTAGTTAGACACTTTAACATAAATGTTGGTAAATTGGTTAGTCGTGTAGGGGTGGATTTAGCGGGCCCATATAGCATAAAGGAAGGAAAACGCAGAGGTGCTAAAACATACAAGGCTTACTTTGCGATTTTTGTTTGCATGTCAACGAAGGCGATACATCTCGAGGTACTCTCGGATCTTTCGTCTGAGGCCTTTATCGCTACACTTAATAGATTCGTTTCAAGACGGGGTATCTGTCAAGCCATTTATTCTGATTGTGGTACAAATTTCGTTGGGGCTAAACGCCATTTGATTGGAGCACAAAATTTCTTAAATAAATGTCGTGATGATGAACTTATAATGCGCACATGTTCGGAAAGGGGAATAATATGGAGTTTTAATCCTCCTTCCAGTCCCCACTTCGGGGGACTATGGGAAGGTAACATAAGAGTGGTAAAGAATCATTTAAAGAGGGTATTAGGAGATAGTTCGTTAACGTACGAGGAGTTTACTACTATTTTAACCAAGATTGAGGCCATACTAAACTCGCGACCGCTGTGTTCCTTATCATCAGACCCTGAAGACATTCAAGCTCTCACTCCAGGTCATTTCTTAATAGGTGAACCGCTAATTTCAATTCCCGAATATAATTATTCCGAGGTTAAGACCAACAGACTCAATCGCTGGGAACACCTGCAGAAAATCATGCAACATTTTTGGCAGCGCTGGAATACCGAATATTTACAAGCGTTACAAAATCGAGTTAAATGGTACAAGGCTACACGTAACCTCCAAGTAAATGACCTGGTAGTCATTAAGGACACCAGGAGTCCTCCCTTAAAATGGCCGCTCGGCAAGATAAGGGAGGTGAAACCAGGTTCGGACGGGGTCGTTAGAGTAGCCTCAGTTCAAACTAGCGACGGGGTATATCTACGGCCTGTGACAAAGCTTTGCCTATTACCCATAGAATAAATAGCAACGTTTATATTTTTTCTTTTTTATTTTATTTATTGTCTAGCTTGAATTACGTTCGTATATATTTTTTTGTATTGATTGTAATTCAGCTATCCTCTGATAATATATTCTTTCCGATTTTTTTTATTGTATTTTGCACGTGTAATTTTAGATTCGCGTGCATCTAGTTTGTAAGTAATAGACTAACTGTTAGGATTAGGTTTCTTTTCATATACCTACTGTTTTCTTGTAGTTTATTTGTTTTTATTTTTTTTCGGGATCGACCAGTTTCGATGGGTATTGGAAAATTGTTAATTTTGGCGGGCGGTATATGTTCGGGCATATCGCTAATAAATTATAATTATTATATTACCTACATCCTATTGTTCCTACCTTGCCATCGGGAGAGAGGAATTTCGTCTGACCGGCGCCAGTACAATTTCTACCACCTACCGATACGCGTGTCGGGTCATACCTTTCATGGGCATTTCTTTCGTGGTCGATATCGAGTGACGGAACAAGATAAATACTGTGTGAGTTTGGTGCTACCACGGAGGCTGTAAGGAGATACCTGTACAAGGTAGGACTTTTCCTTAATTCTGGTGGCATCCTCAAATACCTATCCCGTTCCCGTATATCGTTCAATTTGCACCCGACAAAGACGCTAAGTTTTTTCAAGAGCTATCGAAACATTGGTTATATATATCTATAATTTACCAACCTCACTCATTTTTTGCATTGCTACGCTAAGTTGGTTCGGTTAAAAATGAACATTCAGATCCTGCGCAGAAAAGTCCCACAATGAACTTCGCTGCAAACCGTTGCCTTGCTTTAACTTAACTTTTCTGCGTAAGGTCTGATTATTTCAATGTGTGCTCCTCAGCGGTCAACAAACATATGAAGTATGTTGTAGTTTATTCAAAGCATTCTCGAACACTCCTGGTGCCAAAACTATGGTCACTAAAAATGGTGGTTTGCCTCCAGCTCGTCGAAATGGTATACCCAGATTTTATGTTAGGGCAAGTCTATCAATCTATGAATCTCCCGGTGACCGGGTATCTCATCAAAATGACAGTTCAACACACCTACAAAAAGTGATATAAAGTCATGAAAAGTGATTAAAGAAAAACTATCACTTTTTAAAGGTATGTTTAATTGTAATTTTGATGAAATATCATGGAACCGAATCTCCCACATTGCTCACCACATAAAACTATCACCGGAGATCTCAGTAATAAAACAACAATTTACACATTTTGATTATAATATCTTTGAATGGTGTGTAATATAATAGGCATTATGGAGATATAAAAATATAATATTATTAGTCATTTAGATATCACATACATTCTTTAAACAAATGGGATATAGCTGTTACTGTAAGAACAGATGTATAAAAATAAGTACATATTTTAGATTTACTTGGGAAAGTAGATGCTTAATACAACTTGGCACATTTCCATCCTGAAGTAGATTCTCATATTGTCACAATATATTATTATGTTAAATTATCCTAAGCAAGTATGTATTGCATATGAAGTGACAGAAAAAGACATCAATCATCTGGTATAATATCATTATTTTTATCTAAATCCACAAACATTGGACTATCATAGTCTACGGTGAACGGAATGTATTGATATGTTGTCAAATATCGCATCAGGTCTCACCGTTATGTCGTCACCTTGGAGCGTTGAGAAAATTCTCCAATATATTAATAATATTATCAATTCCTTCAATATAGTTAGTGTCTGCAGTCTGATCCGTATTGGGGTAAGCGTGGGCAAAGTCAATGATTTTGACAGCGCACCATTGCTCGTCCTTTTTAACATCTCCGTTCAACTCTGCCAAAGAAGATGCATAGTCTTGCTTGACTCTTGACAAGTAATCCCCGTAATTAATGCTGTATGAATTACTTCTCCTCATGCTGTTGAATGTTCTTTGCCACGTAGTTTGCTTGTTGTCCACAATACCACTCTTGGGCGTGTCGTAAGCAGTTAGCGACTTAGACACAGAAGGGAAGGAAGTTAATATTGGTCCCGTGGGGGAAATCTGACCACTGAAGCTGCTAGTCACGTCACCCGAATAACTTTCAGGCGAGATAAAGGACACTTTTCTCAGGTTTAAACTTTTGGGTCTGGGTGGTCGTATGTTTGAGCTGGAAAAAGCAAATAATTTTATTTTAAATTTTCGAAACCTTTCCTGCAAAGTATTTACTGACTTTTTGGGGACTGTAATCGCACAGAGAAAGCCAGTTTAACTTGCAACTAGCGGCCAAAGAATTTTATTGAGAAATTTGTTTTTCTTCAATACCAGAATTGGTTACTTTATCTGATAGTTGAAATGACCAACCTCATTTCAAGATTTAGATATTTCTTGAGCACCCTGAAGTCGTAGATCATCAGAAGAGAGGTGGAGTATAGTTTAACAACTCTCTGACTCTTAGCCCACTTTTGTATTTTCCACAGAAAAGTTAGCAGTTGCATCAGTAGTTCTCTATTGATGTTTCCATTCACATCACTATTGAGAAATATTTTCAGGGCTGCAAAATAACTACTATTAGATTTAAAACCGACACAATGCTACCTTAAAAAAGCTTTCATATTGTATCTATTCAAACTCACCTTCGACTGCTGTTTCTCCATTAAGTTTTTTCCCGTATTCTTTGTTGTATTTATGTAATCTTCCAGTTGCAAGTTTGTGTACCTGAAACCCTGGTATGCAAAAACCGACATCATTTTTGCATTGCGTATATTTCTTCTGCTCTCTTTCAATTTTGTCCTGCGTCGCTGCGGGGTCCCAAGTCTGCCTCCCAATCTTTATATCAATAACACACGGTTCTGCAATTCCTTCTAGTAAATTTTCTAAAATGATAAATTCCACCTTTCTTTGGTTGACATTGATTATTCTCGTGCCGAAGAAATTTGATGTGTATTTCTTCAATTCTATCAGCGCCGGTTCTAATGTCATTTGCAATTGATTGTAAAAGTTCACTTCTCGCAATCCAACATCTGGCTTTGAAACTGGTTTTAAAATTGTACCATTTTTGCATTTCAGCAGTCCTGCAATGAATAAACAATTTTAAGTATAGAAATCACTTTTTTGTAAGATTGATGTCAAAGAAACTGTCCGTAACAAACCAACCTATAGAATCTTCTCCATCGATGAACTGATGACCGGCGACTTGGTGTTCAAGTTGTTGGAACTCTTCGTTAATGGTGAAATAGTCGGTGCTGACGGAGGCTGAAAGGTGCCTGCTGATGGCCTCATGGCGGGAGTGTGTGGTGAAGGAAGTGTGGGAAATGGACCTCTGCTTGCGAAAAGCCGCCTTCCCTTTGCTCATCGGCGCATTATTAATCCTGCAACAAAAAATAGGCAATAAATTATAATATGAATAAAGTATGTAGTGTAAGTTTCTTTTCTTGAGCTACTCAGGCTGGGTTTTTTTATATAACAGCTTTTCATGACTATTCAATCATTGAAATCTTATCTTATTATTTGTATAATATCATGATCAATCATTATTTTCACAAAAGATCAATGGGGATTTAAGAATAATTTTGTACTTATTACTAAGAATTATGGACTTTTATGTCTGTGTTACATGCATTGTCCTATTATTTGCACTTAATCCCTCAGACTAATTTGTTCAGTTTTGCGAACAAACAGCACCCATAGAGTCAATTCGTTCGCTTTTGGGAATGGTTCATATCATCTCATAGAAATCATTGTATCTCCTTTATTGTCATGGTGAAAAATGTGAACTAAACGGTGTTAGAAAGAGAAAACACTCCGCTTTATAATAGAAGCTAACTGCTGAAGAATTAAAATGTGTACCTCTATGAAACCAAAGTTTCCTACCGCAATTTGAGAAAAAAATTATGAAGTTTTTTGAATTTATTATTAATTATATTTATATAAAACAACAAAAAAGTGAGTTGGCAATAATGTTTATAATGCATTTGTCTAGTAAAAATTTTTTTTTTTTTCATTATCAGTAATTTAAGATCCTGCATGACAACGCCAGGCCCCACACTGCACGAGTTTCGCAGGAGCTGCTGACAATGTTTGGATGGGATATTGTCGCCCACCCCCCTATTCACTTGACTTGGCGCCTTCGGACTATCACCTATTCACTAAACTAAAGGAGTGTTTGGGTAGGAAACGTTTTTCCAACGATCAGGAGGTCGAAGAAGCTGCGAAGAAGTGGCTGAAAGAGCTAGCGGTGGAGGTCTATGACACTGGCATACAAAAGGTGGTACCCCAGCTACAGAAATGTCTCGATCTCAACGGCGATTATGTTTAAAAATTGGTTTAATATATTTGTGATCCTGTGAATTTCCTGCGCTATACAAATCATCCAAATATTATTTATTATTACTATTAAATGTTGTAACCTTGCTTTCTGGATGACCCTCGTGTATCAATTATCGTAGAGAAACTTCCAAAGTTTTATGAAACTAAATATTTAAATTTAAACAAAAATATAAGAAATTAATCCATTGCCTTCGTGTAGCAATTAAAATTACAAATCAAATAAATTTAATCTTGGAAGAAATAACCAAACTCATTTTTTCACAGTAATACATGTGTGGCCCATTAGTATATTATATATATATTTATTATATATTATATATATTCTAGAAACGACCCAGATTCAGTGTTTTTTTTTTTTCCTTTTTCTGAATGGATAAAACCAAGTTTTATGAAAGTTGCAAAAGCAGTTTAAATAATTGTAAAAATAAGCAAATTATGGTTCTGCAGCTGAGAGCCCGTTGTAATTGTTCATTCTGATAAATGCATTATTTTTATGAGAAAGACCGAGGTTACACGGGAGATGTCAGTAGTAAGCCCATAGGCTCTTATGCCAGAAATTAATAATAATAATAGAAAATACACTTAATATCTTTATTTGTACTCACATGTTTTCAATATATTTTTTTATTTCATACCTTTATGGAATAAATTTGAGAGTAACCAAAATAACAAAGTGGGTGCAAAGAACACACAATATGCAATTGCAATTGTTTAGTGACTGAATTATAGAAATCTCTGCTAATGATAGTGCTCAAACAATATAATCTTAAGTAGCTGGAACTTATTTGCTATCTTACTTATCCATGGTTTATTTAGCGTTACCACAATAGATAATAATGATAAAATATTACCAATCATATTAATACAGAGCTGAACTAATAATGAAAGCGGGCCCGGCCAACCTATTTTTGTACAATTGCAATTACAGTCAAAAAGAGTGACACATACACCTTATACGAAGGGGTACTCAAAAAAAACCGAACTTGTGCTGCGGGGGCTCAGTTTTACATGGTCCTACCGGCAGAACCCGGTACTACAAAAACCCTTGGGGCTTTTACATAAAAAAAGTTTTAATTACATTAGTGTATTAAAATTTACAATATTAATGAAAATAATAATAGTTTTATTACTATAAAACAAATATATTATGTAATATATTGATAATATATTGCTACTAGAATGGGATATGCAATTCAATTTATCCATAATATTGGCACTATAGCAAACAATAGAATATAAGATATGAACAAAATGAATCAACGTAATAACTCTTAGGTTACAACAAACAAAAATAAGAGAAAAAGTATATTTTTAGAATAACTTAATGAGTAAAACCTCAAATTATAATATTTAATTATTGATGACAAATTAGAGATTCTTAAATTTTTGTTTAAATAGAAAAAATCAACATTAAAAGTAAGTTACAGATTTTAGTATATTATATTAATGAAACAAAATGTTAGAAATTTTTGGTTTAAATTTTAACATGGAATAAGTGAAAATATCAACAGAACTGAATTTATGTATATACAGGGTGGCCGGAGGTAGAGTGCACTAACTTCGGGAGGTGGTTCTACGTGATGGTAGAAGTAAAAATGATAAATAACTTAAATATATATAAAGTATGCATATTCTTAAGCTTTATTTTACATTCACCCCAAAGACGGTAATTTAAATTATGATTGGGTATGAAAAAAATTACTTCCCAACTGAACGAGGATTCGCATTGAAATTTCCACCTAGTTCGCCCCTGTAATCTATAATTATATCAACTTGCAATAATTATAAATATAAACATAAAATGTAAAATTATGTTATTATTTCGTATTTAACATGTTGACTGTTAAGGCAATTTTCAGAATTCCGGTCTAAAAAGCCAATTGAAGGACGGGTTGTTTCGGAGAATTTGAACAATTCATCAAATTTCAACGTTCATTTCCGGGTTCTGTGAAAGTCCTATTCAAGTTCTGCTATTATATCATTATAGGCTAGTAGCTTGACAAAACTGAAATAAAAACAGAACTTGAAAAAATATTTCACAGAACTTGAAAATGAACTTTGAAATTTAATGAATTGTTCAAATTCTCCGAAACAACCCGTCCTAAATATTCTTTTAATACTTGATTTTGAATAACTTTTTTATAATTATATTTTCTGTTCATTAATTATAATAAACAATAAATTTTCTGATCTGTAAGCTAGCATTGATTTTTTGTTCTCTTCCCAGAAGCCATCTATCCATATTAGCACTGATATACTACGAATTTTATCGTACTTTAGCGAATATGGCAAGTAAACACACTACGAGTTATCTTGTAGTCGGCATCCTAGCAAAGAACGCAATCTACGAGTTGAATTATCTCATAGTTGGCAGTCAACGTGTTAACTTAGTTAATTTTAAAAATTGAAATGATAGCTTATTTATTTATTGACAAAACTAAGCTGTGCAGCTCGTAAGAAAGTCAAATGTCATTAATTTACCCTTGATAATAATAATTATTGCTGATAGCTGATTATTATTGACAGAATACAATGTTTTTTGCACAATTGAGCATTTAATTTTTTTACAAAACTCAATCAGTATATATATTAAAATAACTGAAGTCCCCGGCGCCGCCCACGCTTCATGCAGAGTTTTTCTAAGTAGGTTGTGGACAGTGACGTTTGTCTTGTTTTGATCTCGTAGTAAAACTGTGGATTTCAAAAATTTATGTAGAAAAATCAAATCCACACCGCCCGCCAGACATTGTTCTTTATATTAATAGATAAAGAAGAGTTTCCTGGTGTAGGTTTATTTTCAAACAAATCTACAGTTTTATTCAGAGACTGATAAAATTTTACACATTTTACTTCCAAAATAGGGTAGGTCACTCACTGTCTGCATAACCGAATATGAATATAACCATAGCGAATAGGCTCCCATTAGCTCAGTTGGTAGAGCATCGCCCCGGCAATTCGTAGGTCCTAGACGTGACCGTATCTTTCTATGATTTTTCTGTTCTTTTTTCATTAAAAGATCGCTAGCATTATTTCATTGTCTTCAATAATTAAATATTACATTTTGATGTTTTACTCATGAAGTTATTGCTAAAAATAGATATATTAGTGTGTATTTATTTGTTTCAAGTATTCTAAAAATTCCTATATTCAGAATTGGATGGACACATTACGGACACTTTGGCATAATCTTAGCATAATATTATGCGAATACAATTGTAAAAACTACATTCTACCTCATTTAACAATGTCAGTGTTAAAATGGTCCACTATTTTCACATTCTCATTAAAAATACTGCATAATTATTAATAAAAAGAACCTGTTTTCTTTGGCTTTCCAATGAAATATTCCTTAAAAAAATAATTTTTCTACTCCGTGATGAGATAAACATGCAGTGTTACAAGTTAAGAAATAAGTTGTAATTTCTCAGACAAGAACTAAGTACACAGTAATGTTTATAATAAAAGTACCATATTGTTTTTATGACAAAATTGTTTATTGTTTTTACAACTGGCAATAACATAATAGTTCGATTCGAAAGAAACATTCGAATATGATAAAGACATTAGATATTCTAGTATCTTCTGTCTTTTTCATTTTCATACAAAACGTGTGAGAAGGAAGTTTTTTATAAACGGCTCTTAGGGCGATCGTCCGATTACGTGCATACGATCTCTGCCTGGGACTAGTACACATCTCAATTGGAAAACTCAAGTCAGTATTGCTTCACAATTTTATTACAATAACTAAAAATATTAAAACGTGTTTCCGGAAAATTTGCTCATTTTGAATTAAATAATAATAATATTTCGATGATTAGTGCAGCGACGTTTTTGTGCAAAATCACCTAAAGGGCGCTGTACAAATATATAGTATATGTCTAAATTATCCTTCCTATTACTAACTATATACAGTCAAACCATTATCAACTTATTGAAACCACCCGATTATTGTCAGTTTTCGTGCACCCATCAAAGGATCTTAGTGCTAACCCGCCAACAGCATTCACACGTTGGCCCGGACTTCAGTTCGCAATATGCGTTCAGCGGAGATGGCAGTGTTGATTATTGTGCGAGTGATTATTTACGATGATTAATATTTAAACATGCTGTGATAATTTCCACATCCATCTAGATATGACGGCCTCCGTGGTCGAGGGGTATGGCTCTGGACTAGCAAACCAAAGATCGCAGGTTCAAATCTCGGCGTGCGCAAGAAAATTTTATTCTATGAATTTGTGTTATTTCACAATTCATTCATTAAATAATGTATAGTGTACTTGCGGCGCGTTGGAGAGTGGAAGATACTCTCAGTATCTCCCTGGTGTAAGGACCACCATTCAGAATTAAAACGTTGCTTGAAATGGCTTTAGCTGTGTTTGGTGAATAGTCAGGTACTCGCCATAGTCTCGCTGGCTCCAGACATTTGGGAACAGTTGGTTCTCTTGTGCGGTATTTACATAAAAAAATAAATAAAAAACAACAACAACAACAATGAACAGGCGTGTAAGAATTTAATTAGTAAGACGGTAAATAAATCAAGCGAGTAATATGGATACATAATACGTAAAGAAAAATTATTGTCACATTGTGAAGCAGAAGGGTGGTAAATAGAATAAAAAAATTATTTTGAAATAATGATTAAATTTATTAAAAGTTTATAAAACTTACAAAATGCACATTTTTTTATTCTTATCATAAACAGATTTTAAAAATTCTCCATTAACATATTTTAATCTTACCTGCAGTTTAATATTGTACAGAACGCAATATCATCTCAAATTAACATGTTTATATGAAAGTATCTACAAATATATTATAATACTATCTAAAGTTTAAAAATCTCAGGGCAGTAAAAACTTGATGTACAATTTCAAAATAAGCCAGGGCAAATGATATTTTACCAAGTTTTAAAAATATTTTCTCGCCGCTATGGGAGTGACATCAACAGCTACAACTAAAAAAAAATTTAACAGATCAGTGGGGACTTTATTTCTTGTGCTTGTAAAATCCTTCTCCGGATTTCATTCCGAACTTTCCTTCGGCCACGAGCTTGTTCAGGGACTCAATGGGTTTGAATAGCGGGTTGTCGGGGTACTTTTTGTGCCACCCGTCCAGGATGAACTTGGTGGTGTCCAGTCCAACATAGTCGGCCAGTTCAAGGGGGCCCATGGGATACCCTGCGCCCAGTTTCATGGCAATGTCAATATCCTTTGCAGACGCATCACCTGAAATTAAAAAGGAAATATAGTTTTGTGGTATATATATTGTGTGACAAATGGTGTTCAATGACAGTATTTCCTCCACAAACCCTAAAAACATTGAAATGAAAGGCAGTTTAATCCCAGCAGAAAAGGGAGAAAACCAAATGCATCATTTTTTAATACACACATAATTTAATTCAAGATTTTGTATTAGTACAGTGAACTTTCTTAAGAAGTTTTCAATGGGACCAGACAAAATTATTTTCTAGCATTGTGGACAAAGTATTACGTATTTTTAAATTAGATAGGTAGAATGAATGAGAAATATTTTATCTTTTCCAGCTACAACAACATCAATACTTTTGTATTTTTTCAATCATTGCTAACACAAAAATCTCGAGCTGCCACTGCATAACTCGCCTAATTTTCTTCAACAGAGTTGTACATTTTATGACCGTTGAAAAGGGTTCATTTCAGGTACCTTTGTTGTGACACTAGTTTCAGATTATGGTGGTTTTACTGCTGAACTTATAAAACTTCATGGGATGCAGACAATAATAACAAAGTGATAAATTTTATCACTTCGACTTTCAGAAAAAGGGTCATTTTCAGATATATTCCGCCACTAGTTTTCATTTGTGTTGGATTCACCGCTGAACGGTCGTAGTAATGAAGTGCTAAACTGGAATTTAAATTCAAGTGCATTATGTAACTCAACTGCATTTATCATCTTGTAAATATCTTTTTAAAATAAAATGTATGATGACCTCTCTCGTATAGGCGCACAGCCTCCCCCATGTAGGGCACAAGGAGGCGGTTGACCACGAAGCCAGGGGTGTCCTTGCAGGTGATGCAGGTCTTGCCCACGGCCTTGCCCCACGCCATGATGGCCTGGTACACCTCCTCTGAGGTGTCGTCGGAGCGGATCACCTCCAGGAGCTTCATCACCGGTACCGGGTTGAAGAAGTGCAAGCCACCAAATCTACAAATATTTAATTGTTTAATATATCATAGGTTAAAGAGACATTAATGACAGCAAATACGAGCGGCAATCTGCCGACACCTGTTGCAGGGTACTTGATGAGAGCTATGCAGCTAGGCTACTGACTATTTTTTCAAGACATGTTAAGCTCAGTTGCTCACATCAGAGACAATTTGTTGATTCTTCGGTAGTGTCATTTTGGATTGAATTAGTGATATTTTGAAATTGATTTGTTATTAAGATTACATTTATATAGTATCTTTACACAGCCTGGTAGTCGTCAAGATAACACTGACTGGACTGTGTGATGATTTAAACACCAGCTCTAACAATGCTCTGTGTAGAATATTATAAACCTGCTTAATTGGCTTTGTTTGAAGTCTGTAAACTGCAAATCAGTTTGCTATTGATTATCCAATGTGGATTTAGGAAGAAAATAATAAGAAACATTTGACACGTAATAGTAATGCCAAGCATGTATAGCGAATTTCCAAGAGGAATGCAGTTTTAAATTAGTCAAGTATTTTTAATATGAATATCCATCATTAAAATAATATTTTACCTATCCTTCCTCTTGACAGCGGTTGCAATTTCTCCAATTGATAGGGACGACGTATTAGATGCAAATATGGTATGGGCTGGAGCAATCTACAACAAAACATATAATCATTTCTCATTAATAGTTAAAATGTTTTATTTGTTAGCAGATCTTTACTCAGTGTCAACTGTAACAATGCCAACTTGTCATAATCCATGGTAAATAGTTCATTAAAACTAATGAAAATATACTTACAGCATCAATAGCCGCAAAAAGCTTGTGCTTAATTTCAATATTTTCTATTATCGCCTCCACCACAAGATCCGTTGACTTCACAGCTTCATTCACATCTGTGGAACCCTTCAACCGGGACAGAGCATCAGCCACAAACTTCTCCCCTGCGGCCGGGTCATCCTTATACGCCTTCTTTGAAACTCGAGTCAGATTGTTTTGAATGGACGCTTGAGCCTTCTTCAGTACATCGTTGTTGACATCAACGAGAGTTACGTTGTTACCGGCTTGGGCTGCAATCTAAAATTAAAAAAATATCACTAGAATTTTATAAATCTGGTAAAAGTACATAACAATCTGGAATTCAAAGGTTCCCAAACTTTTCTGCCCCGTAGACAGACCATTTGTCAATTTTTTTTTTTCCATAAACCCCGAATTTCGAATATAATAATATTCCGTAGGATATTGAATTTTCATAAACCTATTAACATCAAATGTGTTTTACATTTTAGTTTTCGTAAGAAGTTTGGCTACCTCACTAAAACACCATTTATGAGATATGAAGATGGAAAAGCTATTAAAAAAACTTAGTCCGTTTTCCTCCTTCATATAATCCGGGCCTCTTCAAGATCCGCATTAATAAATCCTTTCTTACAGCCCCTAAGTTAACCCGCCTCACAACGCTACCCAACACCTAGGTGGCGATATAGTTCCGCTGTCTTTAAACTGTGCAGACAAGGGCATTCTTATGAGGTGTTACATAAAGCAAACATTCCATAAAACAAGATAAGCAACAGGTATTTCTTTTTAAAGCTAGAACTGCAGTTACCCCTTTTCCTTACTTCCCGCTAAGTTCTTCGTTGGTGCTTATTCCGATCAGTTCTGCTTGTCATAACATATGATATACGATTCTTCAATCTTCCATTTTTATAGTCAAAACATCCTCAAACCTAGTTTTGAAGTCTGTATGAAGTACATTTAATGCCAAAATATCATCATTATGGACGTTTGTCAATGACAAGTTGGGGATCTGTGAAAAGTTGCGCCTTATGACCTGCAATATTTTGCCTCAATATTTCAATTCCTCTATTTATACACCTCAATAAATAATAAGTAATATCAAATGAGTAATTTCTGAGTCCATTATGTATTGTGTACACAAAATTTGTGTTAGATCTATTAAGTCATTTATGGAACGCCTGAATGTTTATGAGGTCTTAGTAGTACACTCACGTGTACCCCTATTTAAATCTTGTGTACCCCAAATTTTTTTTCTCATTGACACCCAGCAAGTTGAAATCAACCCCTGGGGGTTAATATAGACTACTTTGGGAACCTCTGAATGCTAGATGAAAAATAAACTAAGTAAAGCGAATGAAAATTTGATTATGTAGTTATTAAATATATAAGTTTAAATAACTTACCTGTGCAATTCCAGATCCCATCAAACCGCCTCCAATTACAGTCACATTTTTAATAATATTTTGGGCAACTCCTGATGTGGCGAATCCTCTCTTGATGAAAGAAAACGATTGTGACATTTTAATGGATGTTTTGAATTAAATAACAGTATCGACACTGGTAGTTAGTGCGAAGTAACCGACACTATTAACTTTTACTTGCGTTTTACTTTTGTTATAGAATAGCGGACGAACGAAAACGGATATCGAATGTGAACCAGCTAAACGATTAAAATTAAAATGACAGCGGATGCGGACTTTGGACCTATTTGTGAGGTTCAAAGTGTGAAAATACTGAGGACATGTGATAATAGTTTTTCAAACTGTCAAAGTCTAGATAAATATTAAAATTAGCGATGATATCAGCAGGCTAGCATTGCAAGGGTAACAATAATAATATTTAAAGTTTTTGAAGAAAAAAATTTCTAACCTAACTTTCTTTGTTGATTTCATGTCTTTCAAACTTTGGCAGTATTCCATGGCATTAAAAACAGAACATTATTTTGTGAGCTGTTATACTATTATAATTATTATACAATCGTAAATCATAACCAGCTTTTTAGTAAACTTTAAACTAAGAAATGTGTTTATCTCCGTTATTGGTAAACAAAAGGAAGAATCTACAAATCATAAATAAACCACTACAAAAATTAAAAATTTACTTGTGTGAAAAAAAAAATAAAATTAGAAATGGTAACTATTTTAGGGTAGGAAAAACAACCTTTTTCCAGTACACCTTATTATTTATCCACTGTTTAAATTCTGAAATAGATTTTCATACAGTTTCGAACTTTTTAAGAAATAGTGTATTATTATCTAATGCTAACAGAGAAAATGGTACATTAGATCGTAAATATGCAGAGACGCGCCTCATACTTTACACACAAAGTATTTTTAAAAAGTGCTTGATAACAATTTATTACAATGAAGAACAAGGAACAACTATTTCAATCCACGGATAAGTTTTTCTTTTGAACTAAGAACCTGTTTCGTAAAGTGGGTTATTTTTTGGGGTAAAAATATGAAAAACAAGCCTTACAACTTATTTAAGTGTTTTTTTAATGATTTTTGCGTATTGGATGAGGAGCGCCTTTGCAGTTTCGTGGATTTCAAAGAGTGAGAAGAGTTCAAATGTCGATGGAGAAGGTATAATAGATGGATGAAACCAACAATATCAAAGTAATCAAATATTGCATGAGGCAGGCATTGAAACAGGGAGTAATATTATATTGGCTTTGTGAAAAACAATACGTAGAGACGGGTAGCAATGGGTAATAATCGGATTCACAATGCCCACGCAATTAATATTGCAAGCTGATAAGCTGATAAACTGAGAAGCTGCAAAGAGTGAAGTAGTGCATTAGTTCAACGTGAGTGGTTTATTTATGAGTGCAACACTGTCATGGCAACACTTTTCATAACCATAGATAAAAGTGCGAAACTGAAAACGGCGAAAGAAAACAGCAGAAAACAGTTTGCTTCTTTTCGACGTTTTGACCTGTCAGAGAAAATAAAAATATCAATAATTTCTGTATTCAATTAAATGACAGAGAAATCTGAAAAATCTAAGATGTCTTCACAGACTAAACACATACCTAAAGATGCCCAAGTTATTATGTCTATAATGAAAGACATGGGTATCGTCGATTACGAACCCAGGGTGATAAATCAGCTATTGGAATTCACATACAGATATGTGACTTGTATTTTGGACGACGCTAGGGTGTTCGCGAATCATGCGAAAAAGAAAGTGATTGACTTAGATGATGTTCGTTTAGCTGTACAAATGCAACTTGACAAATCCTTCACCACCCCTCCCCCGAGAGAAGTGTTGCTGGACGTCGCAAGAAGTAAAAACATTACCCCGCTTCCATTAATCAAACCCCACTGTGGTTTGAGACTGCCCCCGGACCGTTATTGCTTATCGTCATGCAATTACAAATTGGTGAAGACTCACGTACCTAAGAAACTTCCCATGAAGAATGCTCTGGGTGGAACTCCGAAGATGAACAACAAAGGAGGCAATCAAATGGTCGTCAAGCGACAAACATTGGTTACTGTGTCTAAAACCCAGGCTGTCAATGTACCTAAGCCGGTGTTCAAATTCAGTTCTGGGAACAAAGTGATCTCCAAACCCGCTCCTAAAATAAGCAATCAACAATCCATTGTGAAGATGGAGACAGATGACTTGCAGGCCATGAAGAGAAAACGAGAAGATGATGATTATGATGTGCTTTGAGTTTATTAATTGCAGACTAATTTGTCAATTGATTGGACTTAACACCTATATTATTAAAGATATATCTCCTATGTCAAATATTGATTAGTTTTATAATGATATGGTTTGAGGTTTTTCATTACCAAAACTATTATCTTCATTAATTTAGGGTTGCTATGCCTTATATTATGTTCTTACGCTTTCTCCTTTAGCCAACGTTTTCTACAGCTTTAGAGTTTTATCATCAGGGCAGATGTGTAGATTGCGGTGAAGTGTGTGTTTATGTATGTAGAAATGATACCATGTTGCGCGCTTTAATTCTCTTGCGGCTGGTATTTAAGTATAATAATTAGTAAAATTAATGTAGTTTTCGGTGTTTAGTTTTGATGTAACTGTCAAGCACCGGATACCAAGACGACGGGGCTAAGCTACACATCTGCCATTATGATGGACACTGAAACATTGGCTAAAGAAGGAGGAAGCGCAACATGGCGTAATAACCTCAAAATTAATCAAGATAATAATTTAAAATGTTTTGATTTTCTTGTGATTTATAAAAACATAATAATTAGGCAATGAATTTTTTGGCCTTTGATTGATAATTAAAAAAAGATAAATTTTTTGTTGAAACCATAAAGCCCAAAGAAGATCCCCTATCCTCGTGGCGATGGTGAATATATTGTAGTACTAAAATACTTTTATTGTGAACGGGACATTATTCCTGCTTAAATGTTTTTAATACAGAGTTTGAGAAGTTGTTCTTTAGTTATTCTTTTTTACAAAATTCAAATACACAATATACATAAGTTTCTAATAATACTGTCTATTATATTATTATTTCTTATGTGCTGTAAGTTTAATAAATATATTTTTTCTTTTAAATTGTTTTTTTCCGTGGTAGAAAATAAAATACCCTACAGGATATTTCTAGGATGTACTAAAAAAGTATTGAGCTCATTGATTTATTTAGGAACACTTTTTAAAACAATTTATTTATCTATTAACGGACATCGTCCAAATTACAAAATAATAACACGAATAAATTAAAATGAAAAATTTCAGGAGTAGACAAAGGTACATTAAAGCAAAGACATATGGTAGATATAATATAAGAAAATAAAGTGACGAGTCGAATCAAGTCAAGAATACGCCGTGGGTCAGGACCACAGGACACTTATAATATTTACTTATAATTTATTGAAAAGAAAAAGCTTTTTTAATTTGTCTTGGCTCAATTCGAACTTGATTTCAGATGTTTTATAGAGATGAAATCCGTGGCAGATCAGATATAGGGTTCTAAAACTGGCCAAGCGAAAATAAAGTTTAATCAAACTACATGTTTTTTGAATTGATCTATGGTGTTGGATGGTCGGAGTGTCTCATCACCACATAAATCAAACCAAATCAAACATATTAGTTATTTTAACCCATTTAGTAATTTATTCTTTTGTAATTTAGTTTGTGTAACTATATTTGTGTTAATCGTTAAATATTGTGTTGTTTTTATCTGTTTGTCGGTAAGTCTTGTTAAATACTTGATTTAGGTAGGTTAAAAATATTAGTATAGAGATGGAACGGGCTAAACCTCCTGATCCCCCGGACGAAATCAACGATGGCTCTTTTTCAGACTCCTCGGTGGGCTCAATGGAAACGGTTGCCACCGATATTCCAGAACCCTCAGACTTCATCACAGTAACGACTAAAAAAAGGAAAAATTTAAAGCTTGTGCGAAATTCTAGTACAGATTCCGAAAAAGTACCCCACAAAATTCCTGCCCTTGATAAAAATAAAAGCTTTGTAGACAATGGTATTTTTCCGTCCAATCAGCAGACCCCATCTATCCAGCCACTCAACTCGTCGATCACAACGCCAACTGCTAGTCCAACTACTCCTGTCCCCATACCGACACCAGCCCCTACACCCTCACGAATTTACAACAATTTAGACAGGCCACCATACATTACACATGTCACTAAAATTTCAAAGGAAGGAGGTCCAACAACATTGTATGACATTGACTTTGGTCACTTTCTCCACAAAAATAAAATCAGTCCTGTCTGGAATGGAGTTAAGTCGGTTGGTCGTAACCGTCTTTCCGTCGAGTTTAAGACAGCGGCTGAAGCCAATAATTTTGTTAAAAATGCGGTTGCCAAGGAAAACTCCTATAACGTATTCATTCCTTCTTACCAGGTTACTAAACTTGGAGTCACTAAGGGGATTCCTCCACACTGGACGACAGAGGACATCTTGGAGAACATTAAGGTTCCCCAGGGTTACGGAAAGGTCATTAAAGCTCGCAGACTAAATTATCGTTTTAACACTGGAAACGCCATAGAATGGAGACCCTCTCAGTCTGTTGTCCTCACATTCGACTCCAAAGATCTCCCTCAAAATGTCACCATGTTCCACGTATCCCGACCAGTGGATCTCTACGCGTTTCCAACTGTGCAGTGCTACAAGTGCTGTAGGTTTGGACATAAGAAGACCCTCTGCAGATCAGAACCTCGATGCTTATGTGCATGCATTTTATTCTTATGTGCACTTCATCTCATAGTGGCGATAGCTGTAATTCAACGGAGGATAATTATAAGTGCTTAAACTGCTCAGGAAACCACTTGTCGACCAGCAAAATTTGCCCTGAAATGTCAAGGCAACGCAACATCAAACATACAATGGCTGTAAAGAACATTTCGTATGCGGAAGCATCCAAAATGTTCAATAAGGCTATCATTTCTTATGCTGAAACTGCATCCAAAAATATTTCCTCCCCTCATCAATCTTCTTCTTCATCAACGAAGAAAACAGTTTTAAAGTTCAGTAAACCCCGAGTTCTCCCAAAAAAGAATGCCACTAGTCACGAATCCTTGTTATGGTTCCCCAATGGACAACTCCCTCCCAACTCTGATAGAACAATACCCAAGTGACCTGTCAACGCAGACCCACATAACATTAACGATCTTAATTCTACACTTATCACGTCATTTTTACACATCCTTCAGACTTTAAATAAAAACAATATACAAATACCGTCCCACGTTGCCAAACAGATTGTACAGATTATAAATACCTCTAGAAATGGCCCCTCTGACGAGGATTCTTCAGTGGAATTGCCATAGTCTCCGAAACAAATCAGTAGACATCTTACACACATTAAACTCACTCTCCATTGCAGTGGCTGCCGTCTCTGAGACGTGGCTTGAACCGGACTCTCATTTCAGAGTTCGAGGATTCCACTGTCTTCGTGACGACCGCCAAGATGGGAAGGGTGGCTCCACTCTTCTCATTAAAACATTCTTACCCTTTTCCCCAGTAGATGTTAAGCCAGCCGGTTGCCCTTTTCAGGTGACGGCCGCTAAGGTTTTTGGCACTACAATCCTTTCCCTGTATATATCCCCTTCTAATAAACCCTCTAAATCAATTCTTCAAGCAATGCTTTCTAAGATAGAACCACCTTTCCTTGTTCTGGGTGACTTTAATGCTCACCACGGATTATGGGGCTCTGTGTCTTGCGACATATTGGGCAGAGACATTGTTGACCTTCTTGACGATCTTGATCTTTGCATTATGAATGACGGTTCCCCTACCCGTGTTCAGGTACCAGGTCAACGACCCAGCGTGGTCGACCTTACCATTTGCAACTCAAACATAGCCGGATCCTTGTTCTGGAAAGTTCTGGAGGACCCGCACGGGAGTGATCACTATCCAATCCTCATAGAATCCTCCAACATGCTCCATACCAACAAGGCTTTCACGTTTCATAATCGTAAACCGAGATTTGTAACCTCGAAGGCCAACTGGACTGATTTTTCAAAGCTCATAAAGCTCTCCATGCTTAGTCTGCCCTCTCCGACTAAAGATAATGTCACGGAATGTTACGAGTTGCTAGTTTCATCAATCATCGCGGCTGCAGAGACATGCATTCCTATCAAATTACCTGGCAATAAAGGAAAACCTCCCCCAGCCCCGTGGTGGGATAATGAATGTGCAGACGCAATAGATTCCAGGAAGAGGTATGCTAAAATATATTCTTTGAACATGACCCTTGATAATTTCCTGAACTTCAAAAAGATTGAAGCTAAGACCAAGCGATTGCTCAAAAATAAAAAAAAGGCAAGGATGGAAAAACTTTTGTTCTTCCTTATCTCCCGATACCCCACTCTCAGCTGTTTGGAATTCAATCCGCCGATTCAGAGGTTCTTACGTCCCACCCGTACCTCATCCACTCTCTTCAGAGCTCCTCCCACTGCGAGTAACTGGAATGAAACGGAATTCACATACTCGTTTCGTACGCAAGGGTGGACAGACTCACACTTTAATATATTTGAACTAAGAGAGGTTTTAAACGACCTTAGAGACTCAGCTCCCGGCGAAGACGGTATTCCGTATAGCCTCATTAAAAACTGTGATGTTGCTGTACATAATTATTTTCTTACACTTTTAAATTTGATGTTTGACACAGGTAAAATTCCAACCTCCTGGAAAACCCAATTAATTATCCCTATTCTGAAACCCCAAAAGGACCCCAGTTCTGGTCTTTCGTACAGACCCATTGCTCTTTCTTCTTCTTTAGTTAAAATTGCAGAACATTTGATAAAAAGACGACTAGACTGGTATGTTGAAAGTGAGAAAATTCTTCCCAGCTCACAGTTTGGATTTCGAAAATCAAAAAGTACAACTGAAAGCATTTCAATTCTCACTTCTGATATACAGATGGTCCTAGCTGAAAAAAATATTCTTGTCGGTGTCTGCGTAGATATTACCGGAGCTTTTGACAATGTTTTATTAAACGTTCTACAGAGAAAATTATTACAAATCGGCATCCCCCGTGCTTAGTTTCATAATCAACCTTCTTCTTACCAGAAAAATTCAAATCTAGGTTCTGAATTCCCCTTCTCTGTTGAGAACGGTAAACAAGGGTTTGCCTCAGGGTTCCGTCCTTAGTCTTATCCTTTTTAATATTTACACCTCTGACCTGCATCAGAGTATACTCCCATCATGTAAAATTCTTCAGTATGCAGATGATTATATCGGGATGAATTATTGCTTTTCTGGAGGAAATGATCAACCTTAGCATGAAAAATCTTTGCATTTTTCTAAGAAATCACGGCCTGGAAATTTCTCCAACCAAAAGCAATGTCATCGTTTTCTCTAGGAAACGTGTTGCCCCGTGCATTTCAATCCGAATCGAAAACATAATCCTCCCCGTCCAGGTTCAGATAAAATTTCTGGGGGTCATACTAGACTCTAAGCTAACGTGGAACTCTTACGTAAATCTCATTATTAACAAAAGTCAAGCTGGCCTTAACGCCCTGCGCGCCGTGTCAAGGGTCTGGTGGGGAAGCCATCCATGCTCGCAAAAATTGTTTTATAATGCTTATTGTTAGACCGTATCCAATCTCAAAGCCTAAGATTAATTATCGGAGCCATGCGATCTTCCCCAATTAACGCTTTGCAGGTGGAGGCTGTTGACCCTCCTCTCCATTTCAGAAGACAGTTCTTGGCAGACAAGTTCTTATTCAAATGTTTCAGACTGTCTAATCACCCACTGATGGACAAAATTTCTGCTCTCTCTGCTCAAGTTAGATCACTTTCATATTGGAGGAACAAAACAATCCCACTTCTCGTCAAAAGCCTCCATACTTACAATGCTTATAAACCTATTTTAAATCCCCATGACAGACTTCCATTATATATAAATTCCTTTCAAATTCATTCGCGCAAACCTAATATTATTTTTTCACTTGGCTTTCCTGGCAACCACGAAGCCCCAAGTAAATTTATCCATATTTTAAACTCGAAATGGACCGGCTGGAAAACTATTTATACAGATGGTTCAAGATCTTCCTTATCTAACCATGTGGGAGCGGCGTTCCACTGCCCAAGAGACCAAATTAGTAAAAAAATAAAACTTCATAAAGAAGCCTCAATTTTCACAGCTGAATGCATAGCATATTTTAGAATCCTTAAAATACATTGAAAGTATTCAGATTGAAAATTTTTTAATTCTCTCAGATTCCCTGAGTGCTCTTCAAAAACTAAACTCCTCCCCTTTCCACTACCCGGAAGATGATTTGTGTATTGGAATCCGCTCCTTATTACATACGTTAGCTATCTCTGGCAGAGAGATCGCGTTGGCTTGGATTCCTAGCCACTGCGGTATCCCTGGTAATGAAAAGGCAGATTTATTGGCGAAAGATGCCATCGACACCGGAGAGTTTTTGTACAATTTCTTAAACCCCGACGACCTTCTAGTCAAACTGAAAGAAAACATGATCTCCACATGGCAGAATCATTGGAATGAGTCGAGTAAAACAAAGGGTAATCATTTTTACAAATTACAGCCCACGATTCCTTCAAAACCGTGGTTTTCTGGGCTCTCTTTGAATAAATTTTCAACTTCTTCCATTTGCCGTATGCGAATAGGACATTGCTGCCACAATGTTCACCTGACAAGAATTCAGGTTAAGAATTCTGCCATGTGTGAGTGTCGTCTTGAAGAGGAGGACCTCAACCATATTTTTTTCAGTTGCCCTTTAAATAATAATTATAAAAATTTCATACCTGATCTGATCAATACAGGTATATTGCCCCCCTACGACATTGCATTTTTGTTATCTTCCATTGACAAACGAGTATATAAAATCATTTCTTATTTTATCAAAGTTAATGGCATCAACTTGTAAATTTACTTACAGAATTATTCATACGTGTATATATATATGTATGTATGTGTGTATGTATGTGTATGTATGTGCGTATATATGTATGTATTTATGTTGTGTATTTGTAATTCTTTGGTAAATAAATATTAACCTACACATACACAAATACAAATACTCCGCACACTCTCTACTTGACACTGGCCAGAACACTCCACTGGGGTGAAAAGCCATTTAATAAAAAAATAAATAAATAAATCAAACTACATGTACTTCTCATTGCACTTCATTCCAGTGAAAGTGGAATTTCAAAACGTTGCTGGACCTGGTTCGGTGGTTTAGTTTACTCAGAGCCTGCTCCAAGGAGCTAGCAGCATTGATTGATGTGGAACGAGCTACCGGCATCTGTTTTTCCTCCCTCCTATAATCCGAGCCTCTTCAAGGCCCGCATTAACAAATCCATTCCTACAGCCCCTACCTTATTCCGCCTCACAACGCCGCCCAACCGGGTGGTGACATAGTTCCCCTGTCTGTACACTGCACAGGCAGGGACGCTCTTGTGAGGTGTCACATAAAAAAAGAAAAAAAAAAAAAAAGAGATATTAGAATATGAGGAGATATGCTGTCTAGTATTTTTACTATGGAACCGTATGTCGCCGATTTTGTTAACCAATACTACTGCACGCCTTCGCTTACGCTAAAGTGTCCGCCCTTTCCAAACGAACACATAAAACGTCTTCGTTTCGTCATCATAAACGACAGCTTGCGCTATTAGCAATACTTACAAATGTCAAAGGATAGTGATTGCAAGACACAAATCGGTATAAAAATCGATATTTCAATCAAATCATTCAAATACCCCATTCATTTGATAAAGGTTCCTATTCTCAGAACAGATAAAAAGGAATAAGTGTGATCTGGACTCTGGACGCGTTTAGCTTAACAACCCATGTCGATTGTTTCATACCTACAATTAGATAACTAAATTTCTGCCGTAAAGTTTTTTTTTGTTTTGGCCATTAATGTTAATCACAATAACATACGTAATATGTGTTTTTGTTGTTGTAAAAATCCATTAAATGAGATTTTTTATTGCTTATTTAAATTTATTCTGTATTTGAGAACCGCACAAGAGTTCCGTCTGCTTCCAACTATCTGGAGCCAGTAAGACTGGCGTACCCAATTAGGGTATGTTGTGAGGCTGAAGGTGATGGGAAGAGGAAGGTGGGGAAGTACCATGCTATTCAGATTTGGCTGCCAAACACGGCTAAAGCCATTTCAAGCAACGTTTCGATTCTCAATGGCATTGCCAGGGCTTTACACAGTGGTTTTTAGAAATCAAATGTAGATAGTAATTTCTCTCTTATTTTGAACGTCAAGTGTGCGAAATTTCATCAGTCTCGGAATAAAACTGCAGAGAAAAACACACCCACACTGGGACACTCTTCTTTAAATATCTGGGGGTTAATGCTACAAATATATAGTCATATAGTCAGTTTTGATAATTTGATTTGGGTACCAGAATGTACTTTACAACGTCCCTTATTTGAATGCATTGAATACCTATATCAGGTGCTTTAGATTGATAAAATAGTGTGGGTTCACTGCAGTGAGTGAAGTAAAGGTTGTGGGTTCACTTGAGAGCTGTAAATAACAAAAAATATTAATTCTTCTTATCTAACGCAAAATCTAAAAATATGCTTTATAAAAATAAATGGAAAACGCACTGCATCATATGAATGTAGGAACAGCCCATGCGAGATCTCTTTTTGGCCAAAATGAGATGACCAAATGATGCTATGGCAAGTAGGAAACCAGATTCCCTTTCTCCCTGTTGGATCAATCAATTTTTCTTTAATTTTTCCTTCATTTGGAAATCTGAAATAATTTACGACACATAAAAACTGAGATATACATGGTGTTTGGTGGATACTTTACTTCTTCTTCTTCTTCTTTTTTTTTAAATGGCTTTTCACCCCAGTGGAGTGTTCTGGCCAGTGTCAAGTAGAGAGTGTGCGGAGTATTTGTATTTGTGTATGTGTAGGTTAATATTTATTTACCAAAGAATTACAAATACACAACATAAATATATAATATACAGTTCACTAAACACACTAAATAAAAATAAATAATAATAATAAAAAGATATATATATATATATATATATATATTATATATACACACATATATTCATACAAATATACGCACATACATACACACATACATACATATATATATACACGTATGAATAATTCGGTAAGTAAATTTACAAGTTGATGCCATTAACATTAATAAAATAAGAAATGATTTTATATACTCGTTTGTCAATGGAAGATAA
The DNA here is from genome assembly GCA_026573805.1 of Hesperophylax magnus. Taxonomy (NCBI): domain Eukaryota; kingdom Metazoa; phylum Arthropoda; class Insecta; order Trichoptera; family Limnephilidae; genus Hesperophylax; species Hesperophylax magnus. Next base: position 761,641 of record JAIUSX010000243.1, read on the forward strand.
CAAAAATGCAATGTCGTAGGGGGGCAATATACCTGTATTGATCAGATCAGGTATGAAATTTTTATAATTATTATTTAAAGGGCAACTGAAAAAAATATGGTTGAGGTCCTCCTCTTCAAGACGACACTCACACATGGCAGAATTCTTAACCTGAATTCTTGTTAGGTGAACATTGTGGCAGCAATGTCCTATTCGCATACGGCAAATGGAAGAAGTTGAAAATTTGTTCAAAGAGAGCCCAGAAAACCACGGTTTTGAAGGAATCGTAGGCTGTAATTTGTAAAAATGATTACCCTTTGTTTTACTCGACTCATTCCAATGATTCTGGCATGTGGAGATCATGTTTTCTTTCAGTTTGACTAGAAGGTCGTCGGGGTTTAAGAAATTGTACAAAAACTCTCCGGTGTCGATGGCATCTTTCGCCAATAAATCTGCCTTTTCATTACCAGGGATACCGCAGTGGCTAGGAATCCAAGCCAACGCGATCTCTCTGCCAGAGATAGCTAACGTATGTAATAAGGAGCGGATTCCAATACACAAATCATCTTCCGGGTAGTGGAAAGGGGAGGAGTTTAGTTTTTGAAGAGCACTCAGGGAATCGGAGAGAATTAAAAAATTTTCAATTTGAATACTTTCAATGTATTTTAAGGATTCTAAAATTGCTATGCATTCAGCTGTGAAAATTGAGGCTTCTTTATGAAGTTTTATTTTTTTACTAATTTGGTCTCTTGGGCAGTGGAACGCCGCTCCCACATGGTTAGATAAGGAAGATTTAGAACCATCTGTATAAATAGTTTTCCAGCCGGTCCATTTCGAGTTTAAAATATGGATAAATTTACTTGGGGCTTCGTGGTTGCCAGGAAAGCCAAGTGAGAAAATAATATTAGGTTTGCGCGAATGAATTTGAAAGGAATTTAAATATAATGGAAGTCTGTCATGGGGATTTAAAATAGGTTTATAAGCATTGTAAGTATGGAGGCTTTTGACGAGAAGTGGGATTGTTTTGTTCCTCCAATATGAAAGTGATCTAACTTGAGCAGAGAGAGCAGCAATTTTGTCCATCAGTGGGTGATTAGACAGTCTGAAACATTTGAATAAGAACTTGTCTGCCAAGAACTGTCTTCTGAAATGGAGAGGAGGGTCAACAGCCTCCACCTGCAAAGCGTTAATTGGGGAAGATCGCATGGCTCCGATAATTAATCTTAGGCTTTGAGATTGGATACGGTCTAACCTTGAAAGGTTTTTTTTAGAAGTGGGCTCAATAAGGAATGACGCGTAATCCAAATGGCTTCTAACATAAGCATTATAAAACAATTTTTGCGAGCATGGATGGCTTCCCCACCAGACCCTTGACACGGCGCGCAGGGCGTTAAGGCCAGCTTGACTTTTGTTAATAATGAGATTTACGTAAGAGTTCCACGTTAGCTTAGAGTCTAGTATGACCCCCAGAAATTTTATCTGAACCTGGACGGGGAGGATTATGTTATCGATTCGGATTGAAATGCACGGGGCAACACGTTTCCTAGAGAAAACGATGACATTGCTTTTGGTTGGAGAAATTTCTAGGCCGTGATTTCTTAGAAAAATGCAAAGATTTTTCATGCTAAGGTTGATCATTTCCTCCAGAAAAGCAATAATTCGTCCCGATATATAGATAAAAAAATCATCTGCATACTGAAGAATTTTACATGATGGGAGTATACTCTGATGCAGGTCAGAGGTGTAAATATTAAAAAGGATAGGACTAAGGACGGAACCCTGAGGCAAACCCTTGTTTACCGTTCTCAACAGAGAAGGGGAGTTCAGAACCTGGATTTGAATTTTTCTGGTAAGAAGAAGGTTGATTATGAAACTATGAAACTGGCAAGCTTACGGGGGATACCGATTTGTAATAATTTTCTCTGTAGAACGTTTAATAAAACATTGTCAAAAGCTCCGGTAATATCTACGCAGACACCGACAAGAATATTTTTTTCAGCTAGGACCATCTGTATATCAGAAGTGAGAATTGAAATGCTTTCAGTTGTACTTTTTGATTTTCGAAATCCAAACTGTGAGCGGGAAGAATTTTCTCACTTTCAACATACCAGTCTAGTCGTCTTTTTATCAAATGTTCTGCAATTTTAACTAAAGAAGAAGAAAGAGCAATGGGTCTGTACGAAAGACCAGAACTGGGGTCCTTTTGGGGTTTCAGAATAGGGATAATTAATTGGGTTTTCCAGGAGGTTGGAATTTTACCTGTGTCAAACATCAAATTTAAAAGTGTAAGAAAATAATTATGTATGGCAACATCACAGTTTTTAATGAGGCTATACGGAATACCGTCTTCGCCGGGAGCTGAGTCTCTAAGGTCGTTTAAAACCTCTCTTAGTTCAAATATATTGAAGTGTGAGTCTATCCACCCTTGCGTACGAAACGAGTATGTGAATTCCGTTTCGTTCCAGTTACTCGCAGTGGGAGGAGCTAATTTATCGGCAAATTCCTTCACCCACTCTGAAGAGAGTGGATGAGGTATGGGTGGGACGTAAGAACCTCTGAATCGGCGGATTGAATTCCAAAAAGCTGAGAGTGGGGTATCGGGAGATAAGGAAGAACAAAAGTTTTTCCATCCTTGCCTTTTTTTATTTTTGAGCAATCGCTTGGTCTTAGCTTCAATCTTTTTGAAGTTCAGGAAATTATCAAGGGTCATGTTCAAAGAATATATTTTAGCATACCTCTTCCTGGAATCTATTGCGTCTGCACATTCATTATCCCACCACGGGGCTGGGGGAGGTTTTCCTTTATTGCCAGGTAATTTGATAGGAATGCATGTCTCTGCAGCCGCGATGATTGATGAAACTAGCAACTCGTAACATTCCGTGACATTATCTTTAGTCGGAGAGGGCAGACTAAGCATGGAGAGCTTTATGAGCTTTGAAAAATCAGTCCAGTTGGCCTTCGAGGTTACAAATCTCGGTTTACGATTACGAAACGTGAAAGCCTTGTTGGTATGGAGCATGTTGGAGGATTCTATGAGGATTGGATAGTGATCACTCCCGTGCGGGTCCTCCAGAACTTTCCAGAACAAGGATCCGGCTATGTTTGAGTTGCAAATGGTAAGGTCGACCACGCTGGGTCGTTGACCTGGTACCTGAACACGGGTAGGGGAACCGTCATTCATAATGCAAAGATCAAGATCGTCAAGAAGGTCAACAATGTCTCTGCCCAATCTGTCGCAAGACACAGAGCCCCATAATCCGTGGTGAGCATTAAAGTCACCCAGAACAAGGAAAGGTGGTTCTATCTTAGAAATCATTGCTTGAAGAATTGATTTAGAGGGTTTATTAGAAGGGGATATATACAGGGAAAGGATTGTAGTGCCAAAAACCTTAGCAGCCGTCACCTGAAAAGGGCAACCGGCTGGCTTAACATCTACTGGGGAAAAGGGTAAGGATGTTTTAATGAGAAGAGCGGAGCCACCCTTCCCATCTTGGCGGTCGTCACGAAGACAGTGGAATCCTCGAACTCTGAAATGAGAGTCCGGTTCAAGCCACGTCTCAGAGACGGCAGCTACTGCAATGGAGAGTGAGTTTAATGTGTGTAAGATGTCTACTGATTTGTTTCGGAGACTATGGCAATTCCACTGAAGAATCCTCGTCAGAGGGGCCATTTCTAGAGGTATTTATAATCTGTACAATCTGTTTGGCAACGTGGGACGGTATTTGTATATTGTTTTTATTTAAAGTCTGAAGGATGTGTAAAAATGACGTGATAAGTGTAGAATTAAGATCGTTAATGTTATGTGGGTCTGCGTTGACAGGTGACTTGGGTATTGTTCTATCAGAGTTGGGAGGGAGTTGTCCATTGGGGAACCATAACAAGGATTCGTGACTAGTGGCATTCTTTTTTGGGAGAACTCGGGGTTTACTGAACTTTAAAACTGTTTTCTTCGTTGATGAAGAAGAAGATTGATGAGGGGAGGAAATATTTTTGGATGCAGTTTCAGCATAAGAAATGACAGCCTTATTGAACATTTTGGATGCTTCCGCATACGAAATGTTCTTTACAGCCATTGTATGTTTGATGTTGCGTTGCCTTGACATTTCGGGGCAAATTTTGCTGGTCGACAAGTGGTTTCCTGAGCAGTTTAAGCATTTGTAATTTTCCTCCGTTGAATTACAGCTATCGCCACTATGAGACAAAGTGCACTTATAGCATCGAGGTTCTGATCTGCAGAGGGTCTTCGTATGTCCAAACCTACAGCACTTGTAGCACTGCACAGTTGGAAACGCGTAGAGATCCACTGGTAGGGATACGTGGAGCATGGTGACATTTTGAGGGAGATCTTTGGAGTTGAATGTGAGGACAACAGACTGAGAGGGTCTCCATTCTATGGCGTTTCCAGTGTTAAAACGATAATTTATTCTGCGAGCTTTAATGACCTTTCCGTAACCCTGGGGAACCTTAATGTTCTCCAAGATGTCCTCTGTCGTCCAGTGTGGAGGAATCCCCTTAGTGACTCCAAGTTTAGTAACCTGGTAAGAAGGAATGAATACGTTATAGGAGTTTTCCTTGGCAACCGCTGATTTAACAAAATTATTGGCTTCAGCCGCTGTCTTAAACTCGACGGAAAGACGGTTACGACCAACCGACTTAACTCCATTCCAGACAGGACTGATTTTATTTTTGTGGAGAAAGTGACCAAAGTCAATGTCATACAATGTTGTTGGACCTCCTTCCTTTGAAATTTTAGTGACATGTGTGATGTATGGAGGCCTGTCTAAATTGTTGTAAATTCGTGAGGGTGTAGGGGCTGGTGTCGGTATGGGGACAGGAGTAGTTGGACTAGCAATTGGCGTTGTGATCGACGAGTTGAGTGGCTGGATAGATGGGGTCTGCTGATTGGACGGAAGAATACCATTGTCTACAAAGCTTCTATTTTTATCAAGGGTAGGAATTTTGTGGGGTACTTTTTCGGAATCTGTACTGGAATTTCGCACAAGCTTTAAATTTTTCCTTTTTTTAGTCGTTACTGTGATGAAGTCTGAGGGTTCTGGAATATCGGTAGCAACCGTTTCCATTGAGCCCACCGAGGAGTCTGAAAAAGAGCCATCGTTGATTTCGTCCGGGGGATCAGGAGGTTTAGCCCGTTCCATCTATATATTTTCATAGTAATATTTTTAACCTACCTACATCAAGTATTTAACAAGACTTACCGACAAACATATAAAAACAACACAATATTTAACAATTAACACAAATATAGTTACACAAACTAAATTACAAAAGAATAAATTACTAAATGGGTTAAAATAACTAATATGTTTGATTTGGTTTGATTTATGTGGTGATGAGACACTCCGACCTAGCTGTCACTTCGACACATATCGTACCTCGATACTTTACTTAAACAAAAATAAATAATCACTTTTCATGTGAAAATCGCCCAAGAGTAAATGCTCCCAACTGTCTGGAGACAGTGAGGCATCCTCAACTGGGTTATGTTGTGAGGCTGAATGGAATAAAGTTTCCTTTCTCAGCTTATTCTAAACACTCAGAAATTATTTAAACAACACTTTGTTTAAACTTAATTTCTACGAGAAACAACTATTTACGTCAGGAGATGGTAAAAGATGCATTTAAATTCCATTTTTCACAAAGTTCGTAGGTTAAAAACAAAAGGCAATAATATTTCGTATTTGAAAAGAAAACCATTGCCCTTTTTTCTACCACCATCAGTGTCTTCAACAAAAATAGTACATTTAAAAAAAAAGTATTATGAAATATCGGATAGTCTGTATTTAAATGTAATTGCGTCCCATCACTAACTTTAATGCACCGGCCATGATAGCTTCGCAGCCAGCGTACGGGGGCTTACGTCAATAAAAACTTTGAAAAATCATTAAAGATTGATATATTGTATTCTAATTTTGTACTTACTTGTGAAATGATATTCCATTTGTTTTGAAGTTCACTTAGCGTATCGCATTTTTACAAATTTTTATTGAACAAGAAAGCATTTTAAATAAAACGAGGATGAACTATGCTCGTTGACAACAGAAACTCAACTAAATTAATGAATTCTTTTCGTATTAAAATCACGCTCAATAGACCGTGATCCGTCGACGGTCGGTCGTACCTCCCAGCATACTTCTAGTTTTCTAATATCTTTGAGTTTATCTAATAGATAATCTGAATGGCCATTCATTTGTTGTCTTCATACTTACTGACTCATCACCTAGAGTTTGTTATTTTGGGTAAAAAGATAGTCGGTAAAAAATTGGAGAGTAAATAAATAGGTGTATTTTTAATTAACTAATTTATTTTAAACATCAATGTTTGGGATCCGTCCATTTACAATGTTGTACATTTGTTTATTTCTAAAAGTTTAACTTTCCATTGCGTGATGGAGTATTAAAACACAAAGTGATAATGGTTCATTCCACAAGTTTATTACACACTTTCAAACAAATCTGAAAGATTTCTCTAAAGAAAGATAAGGTTTATTCATACAGAGTGACAAATGAAGGTACACATCTTACTATGCCCACTTCATTATATAATGCACTTAAAACCGAGATATCGTATCCTCTTGTTTGTTATAAAACAAGGGAACAATACCACTACACACGTGGCCATACAGTTGCCACGCCACATATGTGTTACATCACGCAAGCCGTGCCATCTACAAAACCATTATGGACTCTTGTTCAAAGGAAATGAATTGATGAAGTATAACAAAAGTCAAGCTAGAGTACTTATAATGTATTATTATGAGATATTTATTAGATTGGACAACTTGGACGTTCAATAGCTAGATGTATCAAAATGTTTCTCACAGGCGCATGGTTTTTGGGTATTAAAAGTAACTTATATAAGGTTAACCTTTAATAATAATCATTATACTACTTTAATATGAAAAACAAATTTAGAGTAAAAAGATTTCATCCATATGTGTAGAAATTGAGCAATATCATTTCTGTTCATATGGAAAAAGGGGATTATGTAGTTTAAGAAGCCATTACATATTTTCCCTGTGGAAGCTTGTTTTTTTTAAGCGATCCAACATCATCTTTGGAAACAAACGTGAGTAAAGAAGGACGAAAGGAAATCTAATTAGTCACATCAGTGATTGGAATGTGAAAATATTGTGTACATTTGTACTTCTAATGGAAATATGTATGTTTACAATGCCAATAGCCGGCTGTCTATGATTTATATCTAATCTTCCTGCAGGCCACAGGACACAAGATGCCCAGCCGTGTTGCCAGTCCCAGCCTATTCCATCGGCTGACTCAAATATGGCAACACAAAATTATGAAATTATCGGTCATGCGAGGGTGAAGTCAAAGGTTATTTAAATTCGGCTAATTTACACAAGCGTTGTGGCAATCCTATTCCTGTCCATAGTCGTAAATTTACAATTATTATTATTTATTTACAATATTTTTATCTGCTAATAAAAACTACATAAAAATAAACAAGATTTCCCACAAAAGTTGTCACTGTCAATTAGATTATCATGGAGCAGTCAGACGAGTATGTTGATTTAAGCACGTCATAATAATGTATACGACAGGGACAACGTACATTGCTTGTGGAAATCAAGAACTCAACTCAAACTAAGTATCCAAATTAACAACTCGCTTTAATGTTATAGATATCGCACAAAATAAATTACATAACAGTATGTTAAAAAAAATATCCAAAATTCAGGATATTAAATCTAAAGGGTTACGTTACACTTTCAGCACAAACACTCACCTGAAGACAAGAAGCTTGCCTCGTGCAGACTCAACTATTTATACACTTAAATGTGGCCTTGTTAGTTTAACAGCAAACAGCAAGGCAAACTTTCAGACTTACAAAACAATACATTCTTTATTCAATCCTAGCTCGTATTACAAAATACTTACTTCCATATTCTAATAGAGTTCCAAATACAATACATATTCACATTCGTCTATTTATTATTGAAAGTCTGTTAAAACTAATTCAGCATGCACTCCTCGGAGGTATCTAAAGTATTCCAAAAGGAAAGGGAATTGTCATCGACTTGCAGCGTAGCTCAACAACCTATTTCGTATCACTATCCAATAATAATGTTTAAGCGTTCTCATGTTCCGTTCTTTAGTGAGAAATAAGGTGCGGGTAGCCTGTAACCTATTCCATACGGTTGTATTCACAGAATTGCCGGCGAGCTCACAAAGCTTGCCTAGTGACAGTGAACTCACCATTTGAACAGACTCTCGGTAAAAGAGATATTGGAACGGACTGGCATTTGATAATGTGATACAATCTATCAATTATTATTACGCTGTTACTATAATTATGTTAATATATTTTGTAACTTTATATACAAACTTGAAAAATAAACAAATACCTTATTAATTAGGTTTAAAAAATGTACACTTTATTTACAAATAGGGTATGATTGTTTTAATTAGATTTAAATCCACTTTATGTTAATAATAATTATGACTTATGCACAATTTCCAATCAAAGGGCTATTGCCTCCCTAAAATCCAATGTTGAGTAGTCAATCTTTATCTCATTCAAAATGTAATTGCACTTCTGTTCTCGCACACGGTTGCCAACAAGTACTTCTGCCTTCCCCTATTCAAATACATAAAGCACTTCTGAACATTTCAATCATACATTAGAATCTTTGCCACAAAACATGTAATTTATATGAACTAAAGGACTTTACAGTTGCAACTGGAACACACAATAGTTGGTGCTCTGTAAGATAAACTTGATAAAAATAACAGTTTCTGTAAATCTTTTGAAATGACTGCATAAAAATAATTTTCCATTCATGAGACAATCTATCACTCGTACGTATTTCAATATTCTATGAATTTATCTCATTAGAGGTAAATCTTGAAAACTACTATTCATAATAATAATTATTAGGTAATATATTCATAGATGGCTGTGCTTTTGTATTGTAAAAAATCAACTTAAATCAATATGTATATATATTATGTACTTCTATTGTTTATTTCCTTAACAATATTATGTTTACAAATTGCTTTGTTTTTGTGATCCCTAGTTGAAGTGGTGAATGGCGGGGGACTAAGTGACATTAACACTCGATGGAACATCGCTTTATGTTATCAGAAGACTAACAGCTGCTTTCACCAAACAAACTACATTTTTATATTGTTTTGAATAAGTCAGTAAAAAATTGTGGTAAAAAGTAATTGAGTAATTCTCTGCTAAATTGCAAAAATACTTTTTTCAATTAACTTTGCGTCCTCTCAGATTTAATAATCGGTGAAAGCAGCAAAACAACTTCATTCGAATTGTATTTTCAATATAAACTAGCTTCATTATTCGATAAGCCTATTTACACATTTCTAAAATGTATTGCAATATCTGACATTATTCATTTGTGTAATAGATGACTGAAGACAAAGTAAACAAAAAAATTTGGGCAAAAGTTTGTCAACATGTTAAATAGAAAAGATAAAACATTTAAAATAACAATTGGAGTCTTGGATACAGAGGATTGTAAAAATGGTTTATTTTTTACTGTCATTGTTTTTGTAATAAATGTATTTTTTTATTTAAAATGTAAAAAAAGGTACATAATATAATCCTATTACAGTACTTGCATAAGTATATGAAAAAACATTGTAAAACTAATTTAACTATAAAATATATTGCTGGTATTGCGGGAATATTGTGTTGCACAACTTTCGTCATAATTTCAATAAAATAACCAGTTCCAAACTTCTCTTGTCCAGAACTAAACTAATGTATGACAATTAATCTTTTAGAGAGTTTATTGAAATTATTATTCAAATGAAATAATTCCGTACCATTTGAAATTGCATTTAAACTATTTTAATGACCAAAAAATGCAATGTAGTTTAAAAATAATCTAGTTGGAACAGAAGATATCTTTCAAAAACATGGATATAATAAAAAATCAAAATTTAAAAAAATTAATAAACCAACTTTAAAAAGAACATAATGTAAAAGTAAAATCTAATCTTATTTTAAAATATTGCCAAATTATACAGTAAAATTTTAAAAATAAAAATATATTTTATAGAATTATAAAAATTAACAAATCTAAAATTACATCAATGAATCGGCAATTTTCTCGCTTTTCGTGGACTAAGCTCTAAAGTAAAACCGTTATTGAACCCATACCAACTAGGCATTTATAAAATAATAATTAAATTGCACATTTACTCTCTAAAATATATTTTAGTCTTAAAAATAAAAGATAATCACAAATAAATACACATCCTCAACGGCCATTGTGAACCAGGCAGTAAAATAAGAAAATGATTACAAACAAGTCGCAGTTCTTTTTCACAAATGTGTTCAGTAATAGTTAAAAGATGTTCTGACTCCCAGTTATCAAATTCAGTACCCATGTCAACAAAATACTAAATAATGCAACTGAGATTGTTGTACATAGTTTGTAGATTTTCAATCTTTTGGACCTTTCAGGTCGGGTGCTTGCGGGGGTTATTAAATTGATAACTTTACTACGGGAGGGACTCTTCTCTAAACATTGATGCTTTAGTAAGCAGACCCATGTTAATCAATAGATACAAATAACAGTTGCAAGTATTAATCTATTTCATTAATCAAAACGAGAGGAAAATTGCAGTGCAATTACAGTTGCAAATACAATACAATATAATTTATCCTTTACAAAGAAAACACTTAATGGTAGGAGTTACTCACGTAAGAGGGCAGTTTGCGCATAATCTTATACCAAAGAGCGTCGATACGTGATAAGTGTATTAAGGAGGAATTAGTGAAAGAGTGCCTAGGGCCTAGGCGGGTACGTCTGGCGGCGTGGCACTGGTGGTGGGCTGAGGGGCCGCATTGTGCTGAGCCTCGTATTCCATCACCTCCTGGTAGATCAGCTGCTTCCACTGGTCCACTGTGTGCTCCCTCTCGTCCACACTGTGGTCATACGGGCCAGGAGCCGGCTAAATAACAATGAACAACCATTAGACGTGCAACAAACACACAACATGTGGATCACACTCAAGGATTATACATATTTATATTATTATATTCTACTATACAGATAGTGAGTGTGAAAAACAAATTATTCAATCTTTTCCAAAATAATAAGAGTCAAAATATGGGTTACAATGATTTGAGTTAGTAGATATTCAACCAATAGAATTGACAATGGTCATATTTGAAACTAAAATAAAATATTATAAGTAATAATCATTATATAAAAATAAATCAAAAGAGAAAAAAACACTCAAAAACTTAACTTCGTAACCTGATGCTGCTGATTCCATGTAATTTTTTTTCAATAAATTCAAAGTGAAAAAGTTCTCTCAGTCAGCTCTTACGAGGAACTTGTGAAACAATTAACAATTAAGTGCAAAAATATCCAACATAAAAAGTGGAGATATTCATTAAAAATCTAAAAGTTTCCAGATTTGCCAGCAATGCCCGTGATGAGGCTATTACATATTGCCAATGATAATGACAGCTTGAATACGTGAGGAACTAAATTTAATGAAAACTAAACACAAACTAAAAATGAACTTATAAAAACAAAACGTTGTAATAAAAAAATAGTAAGCCTAATGACGGTGCTGGCGGTGGAACAGAATGACAATATAATGAATTAATTAAACGAAACACAATAACTTTGTGTACATTACTTTTTAGTTCAATTCATTTCTACGTTAGCTTAATCTTGATTTATCATTCTTTAAGTATAAACCATTCCTATAAAAAACAACATTGTATTCTAAAGACTAAAAGAACGGTTTTTTACAAATCATTAAATGTCTTTCGTGTCTAGACAACAAAAGGTAAAATAAAATAAAATCTAAATGAAAAAAAAGTTTGTAAATAATGATATGAATATAATTTTACAAGTACTAAACTTACGAGTGAGGCTGGAGTGGCAGTAGACCTATAAATAATACTCACGGCATTGACTTCTCCCTCATCATACCACACGTTAATGTATGGGTGTAGAAGAGCATCGTCCACCGATATCCTTCGCTCGGGATCTATCACCAGCATGCGTGACAGCAAGTCACGTGCTTGAGAGGCCTGGACACAATGAAACCATTAAACACAAGAACAATACAACTACCTCATTCTCATTATTCGTTTCAAGTTGACTGCTGCAACTCTTAGGCGCTTCTTCCACAGGGCTACGCAAGTATCCTATACCGACGATTCAAGTATCTTGGCGATTACCAACATACATCTACATGGAAATTCGTACATAGGCACGCATTGCCAACATTGTATTTTTTATATTCGTAGGTAATGCCAGTCCTCCGCAGCCAGCCATTCAAAGTCGTTAACACTCACGTCGTCGACACTGTAAAAATGGCGGAGCAATTCATAAATCTGATAGTTTAGCAAAAATGATAGCCTCATCTTTACTTGTATCAGAAATTTTTATCAATGATTGGAACAAAACAATCAGCAAAAAAATGACAGCTTCAGCAGTTATGAAAGCAAGTTTTGATATTAAGAGAGGTGGTAGCGACGCAGGTCTCATGATTTCAGTAATGACATGTAAGTTGTTTGTGATGTGAGTACACAATATCAGTACGGATAGTTGCATATTCGAGGAAGAAGGGCCTTGGTTCTTTGGGCTTGAAATTAGTTACATTGCACAATATGATATAACTAACGGACCTTTTCTCTATTTTTGTGGAAGTTTCTGCAAATTCAACACCGTAAGGCATCCAGAAAGTCCATTTGATGACAGGGGCAAATTTTTTTTTTTCCTATTTATGGGACGGTAATTGCATCACTGCAAATCTTCAATACTTTTATTTATTACTCATTTATACGCCCACGGCTTTCACAATGTTTACAACATATGTTAAAAAATTTTACACAAGGGTTAGTAATACATTCTGAATGCGTAGTATGGTTACAGCAATAAAAGTATCGCAAAGACTAGTCATTATTGTCTCATTAAATCATTTGTAAGTAGTTAAAAAAGAGAAAAAAGAATGATACATGTTCATGGAACAAACTTTCAATTTAGCCATAACTATAATGCTCCATACGCACACTCGTTCTTACTCGACAGTTTTACTCGATATCAACAAGTATTAGCGTATGAACGGCAAAACTCATGTCTCAATGGCTCGCTTCGATCCGGCTCGAAGTAATTAGGAACTCCTAATATCTTCCGTTCTTACTCGCTTCGAGCCATCGAGCCGGGCTCTAGAGTGTGTATGTTATGTTGAGTAAAGTAGTAGTTAGAAGCCGTTAGGACATGCTTTGAAATTATTGCTGTATATTGAAGGTCTGCGTAAATTCTTCCAGTTGCTAGGTACTGCAACATTACTGATAATCTATCGTGAGGTAAAATTGATGCCTCATATGGGTGTCATTTTTTCTATTTACCGGGGTAACCATTTGCAAAAGTTCGGTGAATAACTCTTATGGCATTCTTAAAAAATTTTGAAAATCGGCAGGATATAACACAGAAATAAGCCTTATGTGGCTGTAATCTGCACGTCGTTTCAACCACTACTTCACCCAGTATCTTTTATTTCGCTTTAAACTCATTTTATGAGCGAGCAATGTGAAACTCGTTAAAGAAAGCCACTGCTGCTTATACATTGCCGACATGCTGAGGCTCGAACCGCCGAGCCAATCTCGTCGAGTAAAACCATATTTGTGGACATCGCCTCGAGCCTTCGCTCTTACTTGTCACTTTTAATCAATCAAATAAAAACGAATGTGTGTACTAAGCTTAAGAGCAATGCATTTTGGAGTCTGATGCAATAAAAGAATAATGATGGAAAGTGATGTACGCACCTTTAACCGATTGTGTTCATTGCTGTCGGACGGGAACAGGACATCCGGAAATAGGCGGTCAAAGCTATAGCCCGAGTAGCGTGGTCGGTTCTCCACGTAGTTGCGTACCGTGGGCTGCAGGCGAGTCATGAACTGGGTGGAGGGCGTGCCCAATTGTTCTGCAAACAATAAAATTAAAAGGGTAAAAAACAATATCAAAATTGACGTACATCAAAGTTTGAAACAAGCTGTAACAAGTTAAGTAAGGTAACAGGAATACAGCAAAAGTTATAAGGCTTACCAATAATCTTATTCCACTGATCAATGTGATCAGTTCCCGGGAATAGAACTCCTCCCCTTATCATCTCTCCCATGATGCAGCCTACTGACCAGATGTCCACATTCTCTGTGTAGCCCATTCCTAAGATCACCTGCAACCAATATACAGTGGCAAGGTCATATAACACTAGCATAAATGACTACATTCTCTTGAGAGTTATGCTTATAAGTCGGACTTACCTCAGGTGCTCTGTAGTACCGTGTGACGACATACGGAGTCATCATAAAAGTAGTTCCAGCTGTTCTGGCAAGACCAAAGTCCAATATTTTTAAGGTACAGTCGCTCTTCACAACTATATTGGACGGCTTCAAATCCTATAATAAAAAAAATATATTCAAATTCAATAATGTTCTGGGAATAAGGCAACTACATCTCTGTCAAAAATGATACAAATCTTTAAAAATGAATTTCTCATAAGAAAGGGCTAATTGGCAGAACATTATAAAATTCATATAATAATGGTCAATTAGTGTGTTGATAAAAAAATGTTTTCTAACAATAATTATGTGGACAACAAGAACTTTCATTGTATCTTCAAAAATGAACTTGACTTTCAAAAGGAAAAGCTCATTAGAGTACATTATACCACCGCTAGATACTACGTAACCTAATTTTATAAGCAATAATTAGTCGCCTGAAATATTAATATTTCAGGAACCGAAACTGAAATATTTCAGGTGACTAATTATTGCTTATAATTATTTGTTATCCTTTATGCTATGCATAAAACCTTGTCTTATAAACATTAGTTTATCATAAAAAAATGACTACGTAACCTCTCTGATATTCTGATAAATGACACGTGTAACAGAAAGAGAGTATGTCTCACCCTGTGAATGATCCCCGCGGAGTGCAGATGCTTGATGCCACACAGCATCTGGTAGAGCAGGTAGCTCATGCGCTCGTGGTCCAGGTCCATCTGGATGACCTGGCAGAGGTTGGCATCCATCAGCTCCATCACCAGGTACACATCCTGGAACTCCTCCAGGGACCTCTGCGGTGTGAACGCATTCAGCAGCCCGATAATCTGCAATCATTCAAATATTATATTATTTTACAAAGACAACACCACTTTTCTAGGAATAAGAATTTAATAATAAGGAACAGGAAACTAAAAATTATAAGAAACTAAACCACCAGTTTACACAATTTTTTCATTGGCAGTGACAGTTCAGAACAAACTTGTTAGTAGGTGGTAAAATGTAAAAGCTCACAATAATTGAACATTGTTTACTCAAGATAGAGAATGTTAAGAACTATATTATGCGAACTGGCAAATGATATGCCAAATTAATATTTACTTGTACATATCTATCATATATAAAAATAAAAATGTTTGTTTGTTCAAAATCCAAAATCTCCGAAAGTTCTTCACAGATTGCTTTGAAATTTTGACACAACTTTGCATTCGAATACACATGTGTTTTTATATACATATATTACATAGATGTCACCTGTGACAGGTAAAAACATGTTTTAAAAAATAAAAAAAATCTGTTGGACGTAAAAGTAACAATGCGCTATTGTTTCTCTATCTGCACAGACAGACCGAGCTACAGCAATGCGTGGCGGGGTATAGCTAGTTTCTAATAAGAGGTTCACTGCAATATTATTAGATCCGGTAGGTTAGAAATGCACTTCTCCTGAGCATTTGGTCAACTTGCGATAGCATTATTCAATTCAGAGCAGTCCATTTTATTTTTATTTTTTCTTTTTTATTAATGACTATTTTAAAAATACAAAGTGAAGTAAAATATGATTTAAGATTTTCACGGCCAAAAGTATTTTTGTTATTTGTTTTTGGGGTGTTATGCAGTGTTGCGCTAACTCCCTCTTTAGCCAACGTTTCGGACAACGTTACACATCTGAGGAGATGATGGACACTGTAACGTTGTCCGAAACGTTACAGTGTCCATGAAGGAGTTAGCGCAACACAGCATAACACCCCAAAAACAAATAACAACGTGAAGTAGTTTATTCTGAATCCTCCTCACTAGGTATTCCTGTTCCAAGGCGGACTGTTGGTTGTTGTATGGGTGTATAGTTATAAACAAAAAAATCATAGTAATTTATTGTTGAATGAATTCAAGAGCTTACATTTTTGTGATTAACAAGCTTCATGAGTTTGAATTCCCTATACGCCCTCTTGGCGTGTGTGACATTCTGGAACGGTCGGGACAGCTTCTTGATAGCCACATTCTGTTGCGTCACCGTATCGTAGGCAGCACTGCAAATATACATAATCCATTAGATAAGCCTTAGGAAACTGTTCAACTGTGATATTTATATAAGTTATTGTTTGGGTGCCAGCTTAAGCTAAACACTAGATAAAGCAAGGCCTGGCTGATAGATTGGACAACTAAGTAGCTCTAATAAACAGTGGATAAAATTATGTAGGTTATATAGGATATTAGCAATTATTACATAAAATTATTATAATGATACATTACATGAAATTATGGTTCTCATAAGGTTCTCTTAGGAGTTTACATGGCACTTGGCTTATTAATATGTAATGGCTTGCACATACATACATAGATAAAAGCATAACCAAACAGCTTCATCTATGTTATTTTATTACACATTTTGAAAATGTCATGATATAAAATGGGTAAAGAAGATAGAGAGAAAGTTATTCATTTATAAAGTAGAGTACAAAAATAGAACAGAGTACGAAATAACTTAGCCAAAAGCACATATTCCTCAGTTAGATTGATGAAGAAGACGTAACATGCAATGTATGCAAACAAAAACACATTGAAAAAAAATAAAAATAATGCAACCATGCGCTTATAAAACATAAGTCCTTCACTTTAGAATGTTCTTTATCAGGTATTTAGGTTTCAGTTTAAAATATGAAACATTTAATTGAAATTTAAATGTTCATATATGTAGAGTATGACGTATGTTATCCCGAGAGATTAATAAGAGAGAGTGTGTTGTTAGTAAGTGTTGGGTTAGTCAGAGAGGGAGAGATGTCTGATTGGGTGAATGCTTACCACACCATCCCCTGCGCCCCCAGCCCTCGCGGAGACAGCTCCCGGTAGCGCTCGGGAACACGGAACTCCGTGTCTCCAAATTGCACACTCAGAAACATATTCCACAATCACAAGCCGAGCCCACTAAACAATACACCATAACCCCCCTTGAAGGTGAAGGTGTGCAAGCCGAAAACCCGCTTAATACAACTCCCGAGGGAATGCAAAACACATTGTCCAACCAACTACGGGCACTTAATATCCTCCTTAGACTTCAATTCACAAGGCAACACTACTTCTAGTTCATTTATAGCAACGGGGGTTGTGACCGGATCAGCTAGGAAAAGTGAACAAAACAATAAGAAATGATACAAAACAAACAAATCAATCAACCAAAATGTGCATAAAAAATAAATATATAATCATTTAAGAGCCACTAAAATACTGAATTAAATTACAATAAAAAATATTTAAAAGGATAATTTGATAAACTCTAATATTATATCCAAAATATCTAAACAACATGATGTATTTCAAGCAAAGACAGCATTACCACCATGTATTATTGTGAAAAAGAAATGGATATTATGATAATATAGCTGTGTTAGGGTACATATACATTTGCGAACCGAAAAGCGAACCGTACCACGAATTACGGGAAAGAAACTAATCAACTGCAAGTGGCGTTTCGCGCCATTTGCGATTGCTTCATTTCTTTCCCATAAGTTGAGGTTCAGTTCAGCAGTTCGGCTCGCGGATATATACGTAGCATAAAAAGGGTGTTTGTGGGATTTTAAAGAAAGAAACATCCTTATAAACACAGAGATCAAATACCTTATTATATGGCACTGATAATTAAAAATATTTTTAGTGCTACAAAACAGATAAGCGTAAAAGTAAATAGAGATTACAATAGAAAGAAAAAAGGTCTAAAACAAAAAGTAAAAAGTAATAAAACAAAAAATATATCAGGCAGAACAGTGAAAAAACTAGTTCAATGTAAAATAAAATATGACAGCTGATATAATGAGAATATTCATACTGCAATGACTAAGAAATTTCTACAATGTATCAACAGAATTCTCACCAGAAAAATACTCTGGGCAAAGAGACGGGTAAAAGAATCAATCCGTAAAAATCAAAGTTTTTATACTATAATACAACTCTATTTATTATTTAAATACATAAGATTTGTTTATTATTTTGGTTTGATAAAGGATTGAACTTTCCTCCCCAGGGACTGGAATCAACAATGCTAATACCTAAGCCAAATCCCAATTGGATAGTACCGATATTTATTTTGTATATTAATTGCTGTAAATTTCTGTTTATTAAATATATTGTCATCAAATTACAGAAAAAACCGTGTGTGCATGAGTACCACCAAGTGATAGAATGTATTGTCATCGACAACGAGTCCATCTGCCGAATTTCGACTCGATCGGATATCGGGAAGTGGGTTAATTTCCACTTCCAAATTTGCGTGCATTCATTCCCGAAAACAAAAGTGAAATTCAAATAGATTTAAAAGAACCAAAAACAACTTCACAATTTTAGTAAAGATATGTGAGAAAAATATCACAAAATAAAAAATATATATACAGAGCCGTCTCTGTAATCCGAACCTTTAGTCATCTGAACCATCAGGTGACGGGGATGGGATGGGTGGTGGTAAACACAAGACGTTAACCGTTAAATAAAAGTGTAATTTAAATAGACTTAGTGGAGAGTTTACAAATTTCGCAAGGGAATATTACACCAGTAAATCCGATTTGAAAGGGAAAAATAATAAAAAATTTGACTGCGTAGATGTAACATCTATGTTTATAGGTCCCGCAAGACTTCAAACTCTTAAATGCTCAGAAAATCCTTTTTCGTTCCTTATAGATTCCAGTAATCCGAAAATTTGTTAAACCGAACAGGCTTGGTTTTTAATTGTTTGGATTTTAGGGACTATACTGTAAACGTATATCTATTACCATTTTGAACATTAATAACTTATATAATTCTGTCATGCGTTCGGTTGTCTATTTAAATGTATAAAACAATTGTTAAACTGCGTAATATTGAATCAACAAACAATCTAGCTATAGATATAGAATATCATTGAAGAATTTTCATGAATGTCTATGAGACATAGAAATACTATACAGTACAGTCTTACAGGTTATCTTATTTCCATCAATTTCCAGAGTGTATATTTGTTAATCTGAAAAGCTTCTGTTATAATGGGAGTTGGTTAACCAGGGGAGCAGAAGATGGAAAGGTGTGGGAAGGGAAGAAAGAGACTCACCAGACAATGCCCTGAGCTCCAGAGCCGATGGGCTTGAGGTTCTGGTAGCGCTTGAGGATGGTGAACTTGGTGTCGCCCACCTCCACGGTGTAGAAGTACGAGTGGCGGGCGGACATTACGCCGGGGGTAGGCGGCGCCGCGTGCGGCATGCGGCCCGCTCCACACAACTGAAACATAACAAACAGATAACGTTAGACAATGTTATTTATTTTATAGGTTACGCTTCTAAAAAAACCAGCCGTCTGTACTGTGGAGTTATAACTAGGGAAACTAGGAACTAGGCCACACAATTGGACGACATTGTGGGGTGGGTTGTTAATGCAGATCTTAAAGAGGCCAATTTAAAAAAACGGAGAAGAGACGAATATTGGTAACTCGCTCCACATGCAAGCCGGTATACAAACAGTTTGTCAGAAATCTAAATGGGTTAAATCAATACAAAAACAAAACACAAGTTAAACGGTATAACTGTTTGAAAATAAACTCTAATAATAATTATTCCTTAGCTTAGTCAATTAAGAATAATAATTATCAGCGACATTGATTTTCACTCTGTAGATTAATTATTATGGATCCAGATTGTAATGTAGCAAATTTAACCAAGCAAAATCTAACAATTACTCTGGATGTTAAATAATAAAACTACATCTAACTACAAACAATCAAACCCATATTACATTTTTTTAATCAATGCAGATTGGTAGAACTAATCAATATTGATGAGCAGGATAATTAATTTGAATTTTAGATGATCAAACAAAACAGCAAATTCTTATTTAAAATCCCAACTAAAACAGAACCAAAAGTATATTGAAAATCACTAGTACAATTTTAATATTTGTATTTCAATCTGAAATGCTAGAAACCTCCTCCCCCTATAGAAACCTATTCCCCATATCATTTGCGATAATTCACCACCCTAATCAAATGAAATTCTAAAAAGGTGAAAAGCATTTTTTGTTGACCATGGTATTTATATTTTTTCTTTACAGAAACGTAAAACAGGTTTTTTGCTGCAAATAAAAGGATATACAAAAGTTATACATATATTACCTGATAACTTCTCACTGAGAAAGATGAGAAGTATCTATTGAATGTAGGTCTTGCTCTGAGTTAGTTGTTTGGGAACATCGTCGACTTGAGTTGCGAAGGTTTGTATTCTGCCTTCATGCACAGTCCCCGTTGTGGCGACTTGATATGTGTTAAGAGCTACAACAACTCTATTGGAAGACTTGACGCTTTCTTATATCTCGCCCACTAACTAACGTCACACCTCACAGCTTGTGTAGATTGGATTGTCTGGAAAGAAAATAAAAACAGAATTAATATAGTCATTTTTCTAACTACATAAATATTGTTGATGTTTGATGCAGTTAGTGTTGCCAGACCTATAAATGACCCAAAAAAACCTTTCATGGTTTTTTGGGTAATTTATCCTCCATGGTTTGAAAAAAACCATGTCAAAATGTCGCTTGAGAGAAATACCGAATTTAGGAATGTATTTCTTGAACTTCAATTCACATTCACACTGTCTCTTTATCTAATTATCGTCTTAATCTCCGAAAAAGTATTTAATTTAATTACTTGGATGTCAAGATATGGAAGATGTGGATATGTGGAAGATACTCTGAGTATCGCCCTGTTGTGAGACTACCATTCAGAATTAAAATATTACTTGAAATGGCTTTAGCCGTTTTTAGTGACCAGGTCTGAAGAGCCAGATACTTCCCCACCTTCCAATTCCCCATCTCCTTCCTTCTCACTACCTTCCGCCTCACAGCATACACCATATGGGGTATGCCATAGACCCACTGGTTCCAGATGTCTGGGAGCAGTTGGGACTCTTTTGCGGTATTCAAATAAAAAAATAAAAAAACGTGCATTTTAATGATTTTTTTAAATTTTGAATTAATTTAGGTAAGAAAATTGAAATTATTCAATTGTCATTATCTTTCATTTAAAAAATTTATAATAAAAATTATTTTCAGGGAAACTATGAAACAAAATATTTAAATATTTGACCACAATTCATATTATTTATAATGTAACTGTGCCCTCTGGTTGGAAAAAAGCGGTCATTCACCCTATTCCCAAGAAAGGTGACCGCTCCAACCCGGCCAACTACCGCCCCATAGCGATCACATCAGTTCTGTCCAAAGTGATGGAACGTGTGATCAACGACAAACTGCTCACATACCTCGAGAAGAACAAAATTATCAACGACCGTCAATACGGATTCCGGCGGAACCGCTCGTGCGGTGATCTTCTCGCGTATGTGACGCATGTTTGGGGGCGGTGCCTTGAACGTCACGGTGAGACCCAAACGGTCGCACTAGACATATCCAAGGCCTTTGACCGGGTCTGGCACCGAGGACTTGTCAACAAATTGCCTTCTTACGGACTTCCCGCATCCCTGTGTACGTGGATTGCTGACTTTTTAAGGGATAGGTCGATTCAGGCGGTTGCTGACGGTTTCACCTCTTCCTTACACTCCATAAATGCTGGCGTCCCACAGGGATCGGTTCTGTCTCCGACTTTGTTTTTGTTGCACATCAATGACCTTTTGACATGTGCACCAATTCATTGTTACGCGGATGACAGTACAGTTCATGATAGCTTTTTGTTTGACAAGCCCCCAAAGGGCACACAAACTCCAACGGCTCGGAGGGCTTTGAAGCAGAGAATGGACGGTTATCTCGAGAGTATTTCCTCCTGGGGTAAAAATAATCTCGTCGAATTTAATGTTTCAAAGACCCAATCCTGTCTGATTACGTCTAAAAGGGATCCAAATGAGAATCTAGTCTCCTTCAACGGAAGCAATCTTCCGAACAGGCCTTCCATTGATATGCTTGGTGTAACTATAAGTGACCAGCTCAAGTACGGGGGCTCCATTGAAGCCAGAGTAAAGCTGGCCTCTCAGAAGCTGGGCGTACTGTACAGGGCCCGCAGATACTTTAATAGTACACAACTGCTGACCCTGTACAAATCGCAAGTGCGCCCTACTCTCGAATTTGGTAGCCATCTCTGGTCCGGAGCCCCTAAATACCTGAAAAAAACCCTTGACTCTGTGCAAAAACGGGCGGTCCGTTTGATAGATTCCCCAATCTTAACAAGCGGACTGCAATCTTTAGAGCACAGGCGTCAGGTAGGTATGCTGTCCTTGTTCTATCGGTATTACAATGGAAGATGCTCTGAGGAACTAGCGTCATTGATCCCTTCGGCACCGGTGCATAGTCGGGATACACGCCAAACGCGCGCCCAACATTTGTACACGGTTGACATTTGTCACATGAGAACGGGTCGCTTCTACGATTCGTTCTTAAGTTCAACAGCTCGGCTGTGGAACGAACTGCCGGCCTCTGTGTTTCCTCCCTCCTACAACATGGGACTCTTCAAGACCCATGTTCACTCCTTCCTCTCCACAAAAAGACCCTCCACACAGCATCCCCAAAGATGACATAGGCCCTGAGGGAAACTATTTTCTTCAGGGCCTCTTGTGTGGAGTTAATATAAAAAAAAAAAAAAAAAATTTATAATGTAATTGTTTTAAAATTAGATTAGCGGAGTACAACTATTTTGTATAGTTTGCGCAAAACAGGATATCATATTACTTTGGTTTTGGTCAAGTGAGGTAAACATTGTTCTAATTAGATCTCCAACCGAAAAATTAATAGTAAACACAAAAAAATACATGTGTTAGAAATCCATAAACTTATTTGTGCAGGCGGCCAAAGGAGAAACTGATAAAACAATGACGAGTTGATAAATGCATCTGGTTGCACCACGCATCATTTATTTTCACCAATGTCTTGCTGGATAAACATTTTTGTAAATTCCTACCTTGGCTTTGTGTACATGTTTGTTTCTTTTTTGTTTTTTCTTGTTTGTTTGTTCTACTTCACTTCTCTTTTCCTATTTTTGTACTGTATTGTATGTGAAACTGATAATTTTAATATAAAAATACCCATGTAATTAATAATAATATATTTATTTAAGAAATTTGCAACTATAACTAAGAATACATGTTCACAAATAGATAAAGTTGAGTTTTCTCATAATCAGCCTCACTAGGCTAGCCTGTGTAGAGGTATTCATTTTAAAAGTTAATTTAAATACATATGAATATACCTACATTTATATTATAATAAAATCTCACAATATTTTTGTTAGATCAATAATTTCGAAATTGGGTGAGGGCACCGGTAAAGGCCATATTATCCAAATTATAATGTTATTTTTTAAATTTGTTTGAGTGTCACATTTTTTAATGTTCTCTGGAAGAGCGTTGTACAATCTTGTTGCAATGTACCTAAAATTTCTTTGACCGAAAGTAGTATGCATTGTGGGAATTTGAAGTAAATCTTCGGTATTGTTTCTAAAACATCGAGTATTTAAACTTTTTTTGAAGTATTTATGTATGTTTGTATATAGGTGCGTGAGGGTTTTGTTTGCGTATATCTGCCGATATAATTGTACCTATTAACTCCCACCTATGTATTCCGTTCCTCCCGTCCTAAAATGAGTTTTGTAACTCATCGGGATTGCTCTATCAAGAAATAAAAATAGATAATAATAATATTAAGCCTGCAACTAACGTCATCATATTATTGATTGGCTGACCAAATGTCTGAAAAAATTACATAAACGTATTGAAATAATTCTTGAAAAGAATAAATATTGTAAAACTAAGTACCTACTTTCGAAACCTATTGAATGCTATTATGATACATATCCGAAAAGGGGACTGTTTGAAGGTTTTGACTAATTACATAACATTTTGACTAACAACATTCCCGAAATTACTGGTAATCCAACCCATCGAATAAAGCACTAATTGATTCATTTATTAATTGACTGATATGTCTAAATTTAGCTTTGATATTTAATCATGATTATCATGATTGATAAATCGTTACCTGAATAAGAATAGTAATATAAACCAGAAATGAGTTCATATGGAACTCTTCAATAATAATGTCCTACACATATTTTCTAATAAATACACCTTTATTTACCAAGAACTCTGGCGTCATCAAATTTACACAGATTTTTCTGCCTGATATTTCAACGCAGCTATGGAGCTTCGACATATTATTAAACACACCACACGGAAAAGGGGGAGTAGGTATTGTTATTTATTAAGAATCTTTTCAAATTATTGGTAATCCGGTTAGAAACAGGATTGCAGACCATTTCCTGATAAACTTTAAGTAAATTCCCAATATATCTGAACACGTGTTCATGCATCTGCATTTGTCTTGACAATATATAATGACAAAATGCCAAAATATTAGGACTTTAGGAATATATTCGTATTTCACTAAAAGTTTATCAGGAAACCTATTAATGCATTCGTTAAGGGCCTGCGATTCTGTTTTTAACCAGATTACCAATAAATTGAAGATATTCTTAATAAATTACCAATACTCATTTTTCTCCGTGCATTTGACTGGAAAAGACGCTATATAGTTTGTTCAGTAACTGAAAAAATAACAATAATAAATAAAAGAAAAAATATAACCCTAAAAAAATATTGAAGGCAGTACCCATATTCGTAATTATAATTAAACATATTAATTTCGGTTGTTGGTGCGTGTGTAAATAATATGAAATATGCATGACATTGTTCATGTTCAATGAACTTTTATTTCAACATTGGAACTACTTATCAAATCAGACAAGCGATAAAGTAGGTACCAAACTAATTTTATTATTTAATAATACTTTATTCGAAACGAAGAATACTCCTTTTCTATGTTTGACAGCTGCTTACATTAATTAACCCGTCGTGCGCCGCAGTAGCCAATAGGCACGATAAAAAAAATCTTTGCATTTATGTAGCTATTCTGGGGGAAATACTATAGTACCTACCTATGTTATACAAAAATATTAGGTATAGGCTATCCTTTTCATAAGAGGTTGTATTGACGTGTCTTGTATTTTTAAGTCATCGGATAGATGTCGTAATTTTCCAAGTTCACGCCGAGAAAACATACTGATATAAAATACTGTTAATTTATTAAAAATCTGTTCAAATTATTCGTTTA
Organism: Hesperophylax magnus; assembly: GCA_026573805.1. Lineage (NCBI taxonomy): Eukaryota > Metazoa > Arthropoda > Insecta > Trichoptera > Limnephilidae > Hesperophylax > Hesperophylax magnus. The sequence goes on from JAIUSX010000243.1 coordinate 787,057, forward strand.
CCTGTTAAAATTCGGAATGCAGGTCTTCAACGAATGAATTGACAGAGTTCCTAACAAAGTATCAGTTAAAAACGAATGTTTCATGAGGACGGCGGAACACGTGTTCATAAAAATAGTGATATTGTCACATTCCGTCATGATATTTATTAAGAAAAGAACACATGTTCTCGATATATTCTGAATGAAAAAAATTTCCCGTGTACCGACATTCGATGGGAAAATTTCTTCTTTTAAAAGGCAATAATCCAGGCAAATATTTTGTTCTATAAATACTTCCAGCTTCACAGATCCTAGAATTATAATATTCCGCGAATTTACACGGGTCTGCGCTAGTATTTAGATAAAGTACTAATGTTTATCAGACTGGATAACCACAGGTGGAGTTAGATTAACTGAAATAATACATTTAATAAATTACGATGCATATCTGCGAAATTACCTTTTCCATTAGATCCCGCGAAAATTTGGATAAAATAATTTGAAATATGTACATAATAATTACATAATCCCATATTAAAATATAGTGTACACGTAGACCGTGGGAAGCTGAAAGATTATCAGTAATTGAAAATAACAAGACACGCATCATTGCTTGGTACAAAGGAATATGCAGCATACCTTGGCACTGGACTGAGCCAATCGCTGAACTTCTGATTATTCGATTGGTAAAGGGTCAGACGACGATGCCAAAAAACACTGCTGCAAACCATGACAGACCTGAGTCAAATACAATAAACGATAAGACAGTAAAATGTCACATCTTATCCCACTTAACCACATGATCCCATCCCACAACAATAATATAACTCGCGAGATTAGAAGCTTACCTGATACGTGATCGTAATATAAATAACCTAACTGGCAATGTTTTCCTTCGTTAACACGAAGGAAAACATTGCCAGTTGGAAACTGCGCACCACATTCAATAAGAAATATTTTATATGCGAGCTTATGTACTTTTCCATAAAGTGATCGATGTTAAATATTCCCGCGTTAACTCTGATATGCTTTGAATTTTAAAAATTCTTTTCAAATTTGGAACGGATGATTGTGTTAATTCAGACATAAAGTAGGTACCTACCTACCTATAATCAGAAAATATGTTTTTAAATTATTTTATTAATATTTCTACATTTGAAATGTGTAGGTATTTCTAGTAGGTATGTTTAAATTTTTGACAGATGATTTTTCAAATTTACTAATGGTGTTTTTGTATTCTTTATATTGGCTTTCACCCATTAAGAGTGATCTTGGCCATACAATACAACATTTTTCTTATTAATAAATACAACAAATTACAGGATAAAATTGATTACACAACATGACATAACATAACGTAACATAAATAAACCAAACATAACATAACATAACATAACATAAACATAACATAACATAACATAACATAACATAACATAACATAACATAAACATAACATAACATAACATAACATAACATAACATAACATAAACACAACATAAACATAACATAACATAACATAACATAACATAACATGAACATGAACATGAACATGAACATAACATAAACATATCATAACATAATATGAACATAACATATAATAAACATAACATGGGTGTAACATAAACATAACTTAACAAAAACAATACAGAGCTGGTAATAATAGGTAATTACAAAATTATAAAAATAGGAACCTGTGCACAATAGTAGTGGGCATTTTTGTTATTTAAAATAACAGATTTTTCCAAAATTAGAAGCATTATTTTTTTTTAAAACAGTACTATGAAATGAATATAAACAAATACAATAAAAGAATCAAGAAAAATATACAAATGCATAAAGAATAGTGTTTTAACTCAGTCAAAATACGCAGAGTTGGGATTAGTAAAAATAGATGAAAATAGGAACCTGAACAAATGAATACAAATGAAAGTGAAAGAAATTTGGTTTATATTTATTATTATGGTCAGATATTAAGGCCATTTTTATAAATAAATTTTGCCAACAAATAGTAAATTTCAGTAGTGTTTAGACTAAGAAGGCAGGGTATACTGGTAGGCAATTTAATATCAAGTTTTAACAATTCATGCATGAAGTTTGGAAATTGGTCATTGATAGGACACTCAAAAAAATTATGGTCCAGAGTATCCTCTGACCCACAATCACAGTACGGCGAACTGACTATGTGGAACCTGGCAAGATGGCTAAGACAACAAGTGTGACCCAGCCGCATTCGGGTTAAGGAAGAAATATATTTTTTAGGCATGGTAGTGTATTTGTGAAACCAGGGCTTAACAGGAATAGAAGGTTGGATTAATGAGTACTGGTGACCTTTTATCAGAGAAGATTTTTTCCATTCAGAAGACCATTGGAGTTGGTACTTAGTTTTTAGAATAGGGAAATGGTCTCTAACCGGAATAGGGATATCACTTAACGGACCATGGGCAGTGGCTTCCTTAGCAATATAATCAGCCATGTCATTCCCAGTAATACCGAGGTGTCCCGGTATCCAGGCTAGGACCACTGATGCATGAACCAGTGACATGGAATGCAGTAGGTTCCTGATCGAACAGATTAGAGAGTCGCTACTGGAATTGAGTGGGGATGCGCTTATTTTTTGTAGTGAGCTAAGCGAGTCTGAAAGGATGAGTGCGTTTTTAATATTTAATGATTTGACGAGTTGAAGAGCTTCTATGATAGCTATGCATTCAGCAGAGAAAATGGAGCATTCTTTGGGAAGTTTGTGTGGGAAACACAATTTTCTGTGAGGAACATAGACACTGGCCCCGCAATGGGAGTCCTGACTGAGTTTGGAGCCATCTGTGAAAAATTTTATGTAATTTGGCCAGTTGTTTTCAATAATTGTGTTAAATTCTGCATTATTTAATTGAGTTGAGTTTTTAATGTTTTTTTTACTTATTCCGATAAATTGATGGACCTTCGGATAGAAAGTAAGGCTTTTATAGGGGTATGAGTATAAGGGAAGAGTTTCATTGAGATAGGTGTTTCTAGATAAATCCAGGAAAGAGTTGTAGCAATCATAAAAAGTGGAGGGGTATGATTTTTCCAAAAGTGATTTGAATTAACCTCATACTTTAACGATTGAAGTATAGGAATCAAGGGATGGGATGTTATTGAACATATTTTGTAAACATATTTTTCTGCCAGGCATCGCCTTCTTATATGTAAGGGAGGTTCGCAACATTCCACTTGCATTGCGTTGATTGGAGAAGATTTCATGGCTCCTAAGACAAGGCGAAGTGATTTTGACTGGATTTTATCTAATTTATGAGAATTTGACGTGGACATTGGATCAAACAGACAAGATCCGTAATCGAGATGGCTTCGGATGAGGGCATTGTATAGAAGTTTTAAAGAAGCTGGGTGGGATCCCCACCACACTCCGGCTAGAAATCTAAGGGGATTGATGTTGCTTTCACATTTTGTAACAACGTGATTTATATGAGAGTTCCAAGTAAGCTTGGAGTCCAAAAACATTCCAAGGAACTTAACTTCCTTCGAGATAGGGATCACTTCATCGCCAAAAATATCCGGAAGCTTTCGTCGACGAGTGAAGATGACAACTTTGCTTTTGGCAGGGGAAAGTTCAAGACCATTAATATTTAACCACGCCAAGAGTTTTCTAAGAGCGTTGTTAATTGCTGATGCTGCGATGAAAAGATTGGCGGATATTTTGTAAAACGTTAAGTCGTCAGCATATTGGAGTACGTTGCACATGAAATTAATAGATTTTTCCAGATCGTATGTGTAAATATTATACAGTATCGGGCTTAAGACAGACCCTTGCGGGAGTCCTTTGAATATTTGTCTTATGTGGGGAGAGGATTCGGATCCATCTACAAAAACAGTTCTCTCGGAGAGCAAATTGATAATGAATTGAACCAATTTAGGAGGAATACCAATCGCCAGTAACTTTTCTTTAAGAATGGGTATATTTACATTGTCGTATGCTCCACAGATGTCTAAAAATACTGCAATACAATATTCGTTTTTAGATAACGCTAATTTGACATCTGTAACAAGAGAGGAAAGGTTGTCAAGGGTACTTTTACCCTTTCTAAATCCAAACTGGGAAGGGGAAAGAATATGATTTTTCTCTACAAACCAGTCTAATCTATTCTTAATCATTCTTTCAGCTACTTTGCAAAGTGTTGAAGAGAGAGCAATCGGTCTGTAACTTGAGCCTAGACTTGGATCTTTGGTACTTTTGCAAATGGGAATGATTTTTTGAATTTTCCAGTCCGGGGGAATAATACCAGAGTCCAGGAAGATATTGATGAGAGAGAGAAAGTAGGAAAGGGAATCGTCATCAGTGTGGCGGATGAATATGTTCAAGATTTCGTCATTGCCCGGAGCTGAGTCTTTTAGGTCTTCCGTGGCTCTTTTTAACTCGTCTATGGAAAATGGAGCATCTAACCAAGATGAAGAATTTGGGGAGTAAGATAAAACAGGCACTTCGTCAAGATTAGGTACATAAGGGGGAGCAATTTTGTTAAGAAAGTCAGAAATCCAAATATCAGAATTGTGAGATGACTTCGGCAGGGAAAAGGAAGACCTAAACCTGCGAATCATGGACCAAACCTCCCCCGCCGGAGTAGCAGGGGATATATTAGTGCAGAAATTACGCCAGCTGTTTTTTTTTTAAAACGAAATGTACGTTTAGCAACAGCTTGGGCATTCTTGGCTTTCAAGAAATTTTCCATTGTCATCTGTTGGCAGTATGTCTTATTGGTCGCTTTCCTCTCCTTCAGCACTCGAAGGCATTCTTCATACTAATGGTGTTCATTCCAAAGGTAAATTTCTGACGTCTATCTAATTGCCAACAGAAAACATAATTATATTATAAAGAAAATATTTATTTTTGAAAGACAATGCGATCCCGAGGCAAATATTTTATCAATAATTTCAGCTTCACAAATCCTACTATTAAAATGCCCCGTGATTTTTCACGGTACTGCGTAACTACATAATATTTATTCGCTTATAGTTGACATATTTTCGAACTCATTTAGCTATACAAAGGAAAACATCGGCAGTTTGTTGAAAGTGCGCGCCGCATAGATTTAGAAATTGTTTGGTTGAAATATACGATGTTATACGCTGTTCCATAAAGTGTATTGAACAAAAAATTGTGCTTTGGTGTCAAATGTCCCAACTCATCCTAGAGTCCAGCAAGTAATGTAAAGCGAAGCTCTACAAAAACAATTATTATAGAATACTTTTATTTATCGTGATTGAGGCAGACATTAAGGCAACATACACAGCAGAGTTCCTAGTTTAACGTGGGTACGTTTTACCGAACAGAATGTTCCATTATCCCTCGGCGTTTTTATCTGTAACCCAACTTCGGGGTCGATATAAAAAGAGTCGCGGCGAGACTTTAACTCACCGCCAGAGATTCACCGCCCTGGGGATAAAGTATCGACATTGAAGTTGCAAAACAATAAAAAAAGCAGAGATTTAAAAGGTCTGGACTGTAAACGGAGAAAACTTACTGATACAAAATGCTAATGCTAATTCGTGTTGAAAACGGGACTGCAACCTTTAACGAATGAATTGACAGATTTCCTAACAAAGTATCAGTAAAACGCGAATGTGTTATGAGATGGTGGAACATGTGTTCGTAAAAATTTTAATATTGTAGCATTTCGTAATTATATTTACCAGGAAAGGGACACCTGCATGAACACGTGTGCTGATATTTTCAGAATGGACTGATATTTTATCAGGAAATGGATTGCAATCACGTTTTTAATAGTATTCCAAAAGCCCAGCTACACTACTCGCGAAGTTGATCGCAGTTGACCGAATACGATAGTGTGGGCACGAACTTCACTTCGCTTCGGGCAACTTCGCTTCGCTTCGCCCGACTTCCGATTGTTATCGGTAAATGCGCCCGAGTCAAAGGACTCGAATGAGTTGGACTGAGTTACTTGCGAAGTTGCATGAGTGTGTGGGCACGCACTTCTAACTTCGGCTAACTTCGTCGAGGACTTCGTCGAAGCGTCGAAGCGAGTAGTGTAGCTGACACTCAATATATTAGCCACATTATTTTTTTCCTAATATTAAAGAAATGTTAGATTTTTCGCATCCCGCTTGATAATAAAGATGTGATAGCATTCAAAATTATTGTAAAAGTATGCCGCCAAGCTTGCTTCGTGAGAGGATCTTGGAAAAATAAGCATTCGAAATATCGTTAAGTATCCGGAATAACACCAAATATTTGAAGAGTCACTTCACCACCAGAGCTTACAGCAATAGCCTCCATTAAAGAGAACAATGTTCCAAATCACCATGGAATGGGCTTAACCTTTTCGTCCCGGAAAGAAAAAAAAAATCACGTACGATCTGAAGGGGGGTCACTAGGGTCCCCCAATTTGGTTAGATTATTTAAGGGTGTTAATGACAGAATCTTATGTAGTTTCTTTTGATGGTTCCATGATATTTCATCAAAATGAAAATTCAACACACCTTTAAAAAGTGATATAGTCATCAAAAGTGATGAAACAAAAACTAGGTCTAATAGTTACCTATTTAACCTAGTTTTTATTTCATCAACAACTTAGTAAAAGCATAAAAATATCGTTAATTTAAGTGTGTTCCCCCCGTCCGGTACGGGAGTGTTAAATACGTAGGTATTTAAATATCTCCACAAATAAATATTTAAATCATCCACATAAATTTTCAAATAATTACGTCTCTCTTTTTCCCTTAGAAATCCCCCAGCTCGCCGAAATACATCAAACCTTTTTCATAATTAGGAGGGTAAACTTTTGGGCTGAATCACTCTTTTCAATAAGCAAAGGAGTCTGGGGAATATTACAGCCAACTGTCTAAATAACAAATATCCGATATTTTCAACCATACCAGAATCACAGATCCCGGCGGATTTCAATCAAATTGGGATATTTCAATTAAATTATGAAAAAGTAATAGTAAGGTGTAAATTCAACGCTTTTTGTTCAATTCATTTCTGTTTTTTACTGAGCATTTGACAAATCTCGGGATCAATTGAGTATAATACGTATTATAATCGCCTGGACACGATACGACCGTTATATTAGTTTAGTATAATACGTATGCTTGTATACAACGGCATGCCAACTTTAAGAGCCGTCAACTAGGTATAGGATCCTGGAATGTTAGATCTCTCAATAACAAGATAGAGGAGGTAGGGGAGGTTTTCAACGAACAGAATCTTCATGTCCTGGCCATAACTGAGACTTGGCACGAAAATAGTGACTCTTTTTCAATAAAGAGACTCCGAGCTTTAGGTTATGTCGTGCTAGAAGAAGCCCGACCTAAAGCAACAATTTCTCGGGATGACAACATCGCTAGCGTAAATCACGGGGGTATCGTGATTTTAGGTCGCCAGGGCTTGCGTTTAACAAGGGTGTCAATTGGTGCATACCGAACCTTTGAGCACTTGGGATGCCGAGTTTCGTCTGCAGGAGCATCATTCATTTTATGTACCCTATACCGGCCTGGTTCAAAACAAATCACTTTGGACTTTTTCAATGAATTTTCGTGTTTTCTCGAGCGGGTTGTGGGACTTTCCGATAATATTTTCATAACAGGCGACATTAACATTCACTTAGAGCGTCTAGAATCACCAAATACTCTTAAATTCACTGATTTATTAGACTGCTTCGGATGCCGTCAATGGGTTAATTCCCCAACTCACGATGCTGGCGGAACTTTGGACATTTTTATCTCAAAGTCAAGCGGTCCGTTTCTGGTAGCGGATAGTGTGGATGTAGGACTATCAGACCATCGACTTATTCGCGCAGAAATCGATTTTAACCCACCGAAAATTCCTTACGTTACTATCACATCAAGAGCATGGCGCGGTTTTAACTTTGACGACTTCCTGTCAGAACTAAAAGCTTCTCCGCTCTGTACACATAGCGCATGGGAAACAGAGTCGCCAACCAAACTAGCAGCAGATTATAACACCATCCTTTCAACCCTTTTAAATACATATGCTCCAATTTCTACAAAAACTCGGCGTCTACGAAAATCTGATGCCTGGTTTGACGAAGAATGTCGGAGCCAGAAGAGATTGATGCGTAAATTGGAGAGGTCCTACAGACACTCGGGGGTTACATCACGGAACGATTGGATACAGGCTCAAAAAGATTACATGATCTTAATCCGTTCAAAAAGGTCTGAATATTGGACAAATAGGATCACTTCAGAGCGCCAAAATCCACGTAGTCTTTGGAACTCGGTTAAGACAGTCATTGCTGATGTCCATGCACCAAATACAATCGACATAGCTCCGGAAATCTTCTCCAAGTTTTTCCTTGACAAAATTGAGTCAATACGAGCCCTAACAACCTACGCTCCACCACCGTATTTTACTAAATGCAATAGAGAAAACCTTTCTGCCTTCAAACCTACATCCCTAGAAGAAGTAAGGAAATTAATTCTTACTTCACCGAACAAGCAGTGTTCGCTCGACCCTATTCCAACGTGGCTACTGAAAAAGTGTTGCAATGAAATTGCTCCCTTTTTAGTTCATCTTTTCAATAAGTCACTTAGCACGGGTGACTTTCCAAAATCCCTTAAATCAGCTATCGTAACTCCATTATTAAAAAAACCACAACTGGACGCTGAAGATCTTTCAAATTACCGACCCGTTTCAAATCTGCCTTTTATATCAAAAATATTAGAAAAAATCGCTGCCTCACAGGTCATATGTCACTTAAATTCAAATGAATTATTAACTAAATACCAATCTGCATATAGACGGTTCCACTCCACAGAAACCGGGTTACTACGTGTTTTGTCGGACATAACTACTGCCATTGAGTCGGGTAAACTGGCACTTCTTTCAGTCTTGGACATGAGTGCTGCATTTGACACGATTGACCATGACTTTCTTATTAAACGATTAGATGAATCATTTGGTTTAAACTGTGATGTTAAGACCTGGCTGACATCGTACCTGGCCAACCGTTTACAAGCCGTAAAAGTGGGAAAAAACCAATCAAATTATGCAACCCTTTCATCTGGAGTACCCCAAGGGTCCGTTCTGGGCCCACTACTCTTCATCCTCTTCACAAATGATGTCGCTAAAATAATAGAATCATTCGGCCTTCTATCTCACTGCTACGCTGATGACCAGCAAGTTTATTTTTACTGCTTACCAGAAGAAATAAACAGTTTAAAAATTCGTATAACTGAGTGTATAGAAGCAATTACTCGCTGGATGACCTCAAATAGATTGAAACTGAATCCCACAAAGACTGAGTTTCTGTGGACTGCTACAAGCAGACGTCAGCATAACATTGAAAACTCCCCAATAACCATTTCCGGAAGTGACATCACTCCAAAAACGTGCATCAAATTACTGGGTGTCAATCTAGACGCTAATTTTTCCCTTAAAACTCAGGTGAACAGAACTGTAAGCACGGGGTTCTTTCAATTAAGGCAAATTAAAGCAGTGCGGAGAAACCTGCCAACAGAGGCGACTAAATTGCTAGTCAATTCCTATGTTGTTTCACGTCTAGATTATTGCAACGGAATATATGCAAGTCTCCCTAAATGTCAAATCAACAAATTACAATCCGTTTTCAACGCCGCGGCAAGGCTTATCACCGGAGTATCTAAATACTCCCACATTTCAGAGCATCTCAAAAATCTGCACTGGCTCAAATGTCCTGAAAGAATCCAGTTCAAGGTATGCTGGATGGTATTTAAGTCACTTAACGGAATGGCTCCGGCTTATTTATCAGAATTGTGTATTCCAGAAGATTCCAATTCCCGACAGTCAACCCTTAGGTCAGCAACGTCATCAGCTATCGGAAGGTTGAAGGAACCAAAGCGCACACCAGATACTAAGTTCGGTGAGCGTGCTTTTGCCGTGTCAGGACCTAAAGCCTGGAATGGACTGCCACATGATTTAAGAATGATCGCAGACTCGACAGAATTTAGGTCTAAACTTAAAACGCACCTTTTCAGACAGTCGTATCCATAATTTCAGAAACCTCCACTTTCACAGTTGACGGCAATTTAAATTTAAATTTAAATTAACAAAATGTTAAAAATACTAAAAATAAAATAAAATAAATAAAAATAATAATTAAAAATAAATAAATAAAAATGATAACAAGTAACAATTTGTAGGCTTTTAAGACAGTTAAAATACATTTAAATTAAAATAAAAACTATAGCAGACTTAAGATCATGCGACGACCAGTGTTTTTTGATATAGTGTCCTCTGCGTGCAGTTCTATCTTTTATAAGCATAAACTTTTTAATATAAGTGTGTTTGTTGGAAGTGACTTGCCAGGTAAGTATGTTTTGGTATCTTTTCTAAATAAAAAATGTAGATCCTAGGAAATAAATTGTACAGCGCCCTTGAGGTGATTTTTCACAAAAACGGCGCTCTACAAATTATCCAATTATTATTATTATTAGTATATATAATCGCCTGGACACGACACAACCGTTATATTAATTTAGTATAATACGTATATATTATCGCCTGGACATGACACGGCCGTTATATTAATTTAGTAATATACGTATATATAATTGCCTGGACATGACACAACCGTTATATTAATTTAGTATAATACGTATATATAATCGCCTAGACACGAAACGACCGTTATATTAATTTAGTATAATACGCATATATAATCGCCTGGACACGATACGACCGTTATATCAATTGAGTATAATACGTATATATAATCGCCTGGACACTAGAGGTGGGTGAGTTCTGCATTTTTCCGGAGGCATCCGAGGACTGCTTCCTTTTAAAAGAACTCGAGTTCTTGGAGTGGGTCCCGGGTCCGAGTTCTTGGGTGCGGACTGGGTACTGGGCGACTACCGGGACGCACGGGTCCGGCCAAGGACTCGGCACTCGGACTCGGATAGAACCCGCGAAAGAACTCGGACCCGTAGCAGGACAAGGACCCGCACAAGAACTCGGACCCACACGAGAACACGGAGTCAATCCCGTCACCCATCGCACCCGAGTCGCGAGTTGTGCAGTTTACATTTTGGCGAAGTTCAACGAAATCCATTCGTGTCTTGTCGTGTTCCAGCTGATTGGGCTACGGCTAATGCGAGGCCGTAACGGATGTAGTATTAGGTTCCAAGTTCCAGATGATAATTTTAGCACACGCGTAAGCAGTAATAAATCAAATGTAGTAACATAAATTTCGGTTGTCGTTGAGAATTTGTCGTTTTCATAATCTCTGTCCATCGATATAGATAAAGGTACTTGGTCGAAGCCTCTATCAAATGAAACTCAGTAAAGGCGAGATGTTTTAAAAACAAAGTCAGGAAGTAGTTAGGTACAGCATTGAACTATTAAAATTTTAACAATTAACAACATGTTTTAATATCTATTTATTCCAGTCCATTTTTTTTTACTTTTACAATACATACACACTTTGTTCAATATATTATTGTAGGATTTGTGTATATTATATACTTGATTTGTATATTTTTCCTTTTGGTTTCACAAATATATACATATATATGTCTCAGGATCATTAAAAATAAACATTTGCCAGAAATTTGCCTTTCGAATGAACACTATTACGACATAGCTAAAAAATTTTAACAAAAGATAGCCATTTTAAATAAACAATTATTGAATAAAATAATCTTGGTACCTAATTTATCGCTTGTCTGAATCTTTCCAATACCAGTTGACAATCAGTTCCAATTTTTAAAATCAAAGCAAATCCATATTCTAGAGTTCATTGAACCAGAGTTACGGATACACAGACAGACACCACTGAAATTTGTATTTTTAATAACACAAAAAATAAAAATAGTGAACGATAATTAAAATAAAACTTTAAAATAAAACAATAATTTTTACTTACAGTAGGTACCTAGCGCCTACAAATATGAGGGGCTAAAATAAAAATATAAAACATCAAAGAATTGCGATAAATCATTGAGATTTTACATAAAAACCGTTAAACTAATCGGCAATATCTCAAAATGCCAACGTGTTGATTTTTAAAACAAGATCATGAAACAAAAGAAACATAAGAATTGAACATAAAAATAATAAATCCGTAAGTTTTTTTTTAAATTCTAAATCCGAAAAAAAAATGTACAAATAGGCATAACAGTCAAAAGAATCATAAATAAACTCAAAATATCTTCGTATTGAATTTTTTAAATCAATATAAAACATAAAAAAAATGAACATAAAAAAATGTAATTTTTTTTTTTAAATTGCGAATTGAAAAATTAAATTATACAAATTGTTACAAACAGTTAAAAGAATCAGCAATATCGCAAAATCCCCCCGTATTATTCATAAGACATAAAAAGCATTGAAAAATAAAATCAGTAAGATCTCGAATCGAGACCCCGAGTCCGAGTTTTCTGGGAGTTGTTGATTAGAGGCATTCGGGTCCGAGTCCAAGTCCTTAGAGGCATTCTCGGGTCCGGGTTCTCTGGGAGTCGTTGATTGGAGGCATTCGGGTCCGAGTCCCAGACCGAGTTCTCTGGGAGTGGTTGATTACGAAAAGGAGTGGGAGTAGGACCCGCTTCCCGCAAAGGACTCGGGCTCAAGGACTCAATCCGGCTGAACCTACACATCGCTACTGGACACGACACAACCGTTATATTAATTTAGTATAATACGTATATATAATCGCCTGGACACAATACGACCGTTATATTAATATGGATTATTCAGTTGAGACAGCGTGACGTTTAAAAAAAAATAAACTACGATTTTGATGGATAACGTCGCAGTTAATCTTTTTTATTTATTTATTTCTATTCTCGTTCATACATTTTTTAGAGATACTATACAGAAAATGTTAATAATCAGAAACTGTTCGTAAATAGATTAGTAGTACGTACCTTAGTAGTCTTTTGTGAACACCTACCTCACTAGAAGAACCTGTGCGGAGGTGTGCATTATTTTGATAAAGTGTTTTTCTGCCGTCATAAGTAGAAACGCAGTATCCTCTTTGAGACTTGAAAGAAGGATACTTGGTTCCACCCACACAGGCAGTATTGTATATTAGGTTAGTAGCAGTTAAGTTTAGTTAAATTTATAGACACAATGTCATTGATGGTCTAATTTAGTCTATGCACAATGTAGTTAAAATAAAAGGATACTACACGGAGAAAAATGAATATTGCTAATTTATTAAGTCTTTTCATATTATTGGTAAGTCGGTGAAAAACTGGATTGCAGGCCCTTAACGAATGAATTAATAGGTTTCCTGGTAAACTTTTAGTAAAATACGAATTTATTTATCACGATGTCGGAACAAATTGCAGGTGCGTGAACACGTGTTCCGATGTAATAATCATTTTTCTTGTATTTGAACTTATGAAGCAGTTAAGACGAAAAGAGAATAAAACAAACAAATATTAAATGATAATTTTAATGCCAGTATAGAACATTACCAAATAATTATGCAATGTTAATCTACTTTTATATAATAAAATACTAATTAAATTGTTTTTTTTATTGATAAACTAACGTTTATAAGACAAGGTTTTATGCATAGCATAAAGGATAACAAATAATTATAAGCAATAATTAGTCATCCGAAATACTAATACAAATTGAAAATATCTCCCGAGTAAAAATATTATATTAATATTAATTATATTATATTATATTAATAATAAATCAAAAATATTTCACCAATAAATGAAGATATAATATGTCTCGACGCCATCTAGTGAGAAATTTAGCACTAACAAAGCCTTTCCTATAAAAATAAAGTTGGTTGTTTTCAGGTGAAAAAATATAATAAGCAGTAATGGTTGATTGAGGTACTAGTACGTATTGAATCATTTGGCGGGTTGGAAATAAGCCGACATAGCTCAGTGGATACAGAGCACCTGACCGGACATCAGAAGGTACGGGTTCAATTCCCGTTGGCGGCATTTATTTTAACTCGGGAGATATTTTCAATTTGTATTAGTATTTCGGATGACTAATTATTGCTTATAATTATTTGTAATTAAATTCTGTTATGTTTGGTTCGAAGTGAATAGGTAGTGGAAAAACAGTGTACCTTTATTTTTCTAAAACCTATTAACTTTAACGAATCATTCTTCATTATTAAAATGTTTCGGAAATACACAATGGGATGAAGCGATCCAGCATCGTATATTATAACTAACTAACCATCACGCCGTTTCTCTGAAGGGGTAGGCAGAGAGGACGGACCGCCAAACAACTCGGTCTTTCACACTCATACATCGTCTGCCTCATTCACATTCACATCGTCTCATACAGAGTCATACATACTCTTCTATTATTCTGACTCTTGACATGGCCCGACTCGAGTATCTGATTCACTTGATCGTGCCATGTCTTCCTCGGGCGTCCCCGACTTCTGCTACCATTCGCATTTGCATCATATATCCTCCTTACACTCCTATCTTCGCTCATTCGCTCTACATGCCCAAACCAAAATATATGTTTAATAAAAGCATTGCGGAGCGTGAATGTACATAATGTGTACAATGTGTGTAAATATGTATTCAGCAAGAATACTAGGAATGCTCTACTTGCGTCTGGTATAATAATATGTAAGCCCGGCGAGTGTCAACTTCTCATAATGACGAGCATCAGCGGCAGCGGTAACCGTAGCCGGTCGCTAGACTAAACAAGCCGGGTAGGGCAGGGCAGACGGCAGACGGCAGACGGCAGACGGCTGCGATCTGCGGATAGCGAGCTGACGGAGTGATGACCTTGTTCGCGGATGGACGCGCGCTGGACTGGACGCTGTTAGTAGTGTTATTTACCGCAGACCATTGTCATTCCTGTACCACTGCTGTCGCGGATTAGCCTGTCACTTACAAGGAACCGTTACCGTTCATCTCCCCAGTGTATCCACCAGACATCTACTCCCACTAAAACAACTCACACCTCGGAAGAGTTTCTTTTTTTTTCGCTCAAGGCATGTGGTACTACGACAATGTATGCAAATTTAATCAGTGACGTTAATGCAGGAAACAGAAAGAAAAACATTCTAAATTCACATAAAAAGATAGATAAAAACTCCATTCATATGGAAGTACGTCACCTCGGCCCCGGCACAGTTCATTTGCAAATTAAGTTCATTATTTTGTTCATTCTTGACACTTTGTCTCATAAATTTGCACCTTATCTGAAAATGTCGCAATTATATTTTTTGTGTTCTTAAATATATAGGTAATTTAATACCCTGCGCATATTTTTTTTTACATTTTTTATTTTATACTATGGCATTGTAAAGTGTTTGGTTTAATTCTAAGCTTTCCACAATATTTTCTGTCAACAAGCTGTTCTGGGTAAGTGATTATGAATATAATTCCTCCTTAATAACTTTTACGGCATTGTGATCTGTTTAAAATATAATAGAAACTGAACAGTAAAAGAAAAACCGAATTCACTATAATATCCGCATGGGTTCAGTAAAGTGGGGCACACCAAGCAACCAACAAGTTCGTTAAAGTTAGCCCCGTGAGCAAACTTTTGATTTAGACACTCCGCATTGCAGCTTAATTGGGGATATCTTGACCTCGTTGGTATTCTCCAACAAAAATGATAAATATAGACCAGGTATCTATTACTTATACTATTGTATAGGACAGCAAAATTCTGCAAACAAATTAAAGATTACACGAATAATTAAATTGAAGGAAAAATTAGGCCGTATATTATTATTTCACGTGCGTCCGGATATAGGTTAGGATTTTATAGTATATAATACGATTTCCAGGATATATTAATGCATTAATGCATCAAGTAAACTATAATTCCTCGTACAACCTCAACTTCTTGGCTGATTTTCCACTTGTTTTGGGTGGACGCGGCATCTTGCTTGCTGAAAAAGACTGTCTGAGATTGAGTTGGTGATTTCAGGCATTTCAGGCGATGTATTTGCTAGTGAGTAACAACTTTGTATGTTCCAAAGATCAACATTTTAATATGTATCGTTTGATACCATTTGACTTAATTATTGTGTTGGTTATTGTTTTTTATCATCTTTAGAATTTAGAGTGGGCTGATGACGATTGGTTGCGGTCTTAATTTTATTTCAACGCCCATAGGGCTTTTACATATAATAATGTAATTTTTTGTTTTTAGTAATACAGATTACATAAAAAAATCAGTGTTAGCAAAATATAGGTTACATAAAAAATATCAGAGTTAACAAAATATAGGTTACATAAAATATAAGACTTCAAAAAAATATAGGTATGATACAGTACAAATAAGTGAGAAAAAAATGAAAATCTGCCAAAATCCTCCAAATCAACAATAATGATAATAAGAAGGTAGAAAATTAGTTGAGAACAATAGTTTACAAAGTAGGTAGAAATAGTTCGCACATACTAGGCAGGACTGATTCCGAAATGATACTAAAAAATGTAGTTTGAAATCACGAACGCCTCTATGTATCTTTTTTTATGTATCTTTTTATGCATCTTCGTTTTAACATACTTATTTTAGCTAGTCTTAAATCCTGTATTTGTCTAGGATAACTTGAAACCTGTAAATTTGACTGTCCTGAAACGGGAATCCTTCCTAGTTGGACAGTCAAAATCATAAAATGTAATCAATATTATAAAAAATAAATAAATACTCCGTTTAATGTTTGCCAAGTTCAAATTATTGTCAAATACATTTATATTTTTTAAGTATTTGTTACCAAGACTGAAACTTTGTATTCGAGAATGAAAACTATAGTTGGAATGAGATGTATGTATGTAAAATGTTGATATTTGCCTAGTTGTTCGTGTAGGTATGGGTAGATTTATTAAATGCAGGAGTTCACAACAATTAGAGTTCAATAATTTTAATAAAAAGGTTGAGTCGTTTATTTTTCTTCTGTTTTCTAAAGTTGGAATATTCAAAAGATTCATTAACGACAGGTAATTTATGTGTTCTAAAGGGATGTTAAGTTTAAAATTTCTGAAGTGTAGAAATTTTCTGTGAATTCTTTCAACATTATGAATATGTACATTGTAGAAGGGCGACCAAACTATGGAGTTATGTTCTATCGGGCTTCTAACAATAATAATATGTACAATAGTTTTATGATTTGTAAAGTTTTTAATTGTTCTTAATATAAATCCTAATGTTTTCATACCCTTATTCACAATTTGTATTAATAATATTGTAATATAACGGAAGGCTTCCTTGACGATCGCGGAGAAAAATTTGGTCGATTCCAATAATTAATTGTTAATTTTGAGAATAATAACATTTTTTCCATATTTTAAAGTGTAGACAAAAAAAAATCGTGGTCGGAGGACAAATTGGTTTTTGCTAGGTTCAAGCTTCTCAGTTTTCAATAAAGCGGTTTAATGCTCAATGTTTTGAAGAACTAAAAAAAGCAACAGCAAAAATTCCTCTTTAAACAAGTAAAACAACAAGTTTTTTGCTAGAAGTCAAACCCACGAAAATTAGGGTAAAAGTAGATCTCAATCTCAAAAAGGTTTGAAACCCTTTTAGAACGTTGTTTTCGTTGAAAGTTTACAAAAATTGAAAAGGTTTTAAAAACATCCCATTCTTTAGAAATCGTAAGTAAACATTGTTTTGTTCGGCTTTTAACAATTAATAAGTTTTTGGTAAAACCGAAGTCAAAATGAACACACGACAAAAACATTCCGTGAATCTTGTATGTAGGTATTATATGGAGGTTTGGCCACAGATAAGGGGAGGACGTTCAAGAAAACGAACAATTTGTAGGAGTAAAGGGCCACCCGGCCATGATTGAGTAGAGACCTTTAAGTGACAGCTAATCACATTGGCGGAGTGACGGGGATGATATAAAAATAACAAGTGAGTGGAGTTTATCGACGCTCCTGGCCCGGCCGAGAGAGTATTCTCGTGAACTTTATACAGTAGAGGCATTTACCCTGACAAAATACTAAAGTCGCTCTTGGTTGGGGCATTGAAAGTTCAAACAAACATTGCTTTATATTTAACCTACTATTCCACCTGAAATATTGTATAATATTTATCAAATGCTGCTGTTAATGTCTTACTTACTTAGGAATATCTTAAATTTAATATGTTAATTACCCGCCTAGGGACAGACTTGGGGTCTGTCTAGTGAGGAGGGTAAAGAAAAGATTTCAATAAAGATTATAATAAAATAAACGCCGGGGTTGCCGACATTAAAATTAAAAAAAAACTTGGTTGAGGTGCTTTTATAGCTTTACTAATAAACGTGTTTTAAATTTTACACAAATAAATGGTTGCTTGTCAGTTGTGTGAAATTTATTATATCTTATTATATGCACGTTTATTAGTAAGGAGGTTAATGTTTAATTATAAAAGGTGTCCGGTAGATTATAAGTGCACAAACTTCGGGAGGTGATTCTACATGATGGTGGAAGTAAAAAAGATAAATAACTTTTTTCGAAATTCTGTTATTTTTTATCCCAACCAAAAATATTTTTCCATGAAATAATTTTATATTCTCTAATAATTAGTCTCTACTAATCTCTATTTAGCTTTAAGAACTATATTTTTTAAATCTATTATAATTTATATGTATATTAAATAAATAAAGATTGGTAGTGATTGATGACTAGATGAAATTAGTCCACAAAATAAATATTTCTTAGTGGGTGGTATCATCTTTTCTTGGAATGTTATTAGATTGTAATTTGTTACATTATTTTACTCTTAATGGAGATTAATACTTTTCTTTTAAATGTGTAGCATAAAATTTAGACTTACGAACCATAAAGACGCACGTATCATTTTGTAGCTACTGTCTTGACGAGTTTCCTCAACGGGTCAAGAATTTCAACACACCTGCAAATAAAGGAGATATGTGTTAGCCAATGCATTTTTCTCACAGAACTTATTACAAACGAAATGTAAGTATAAGGTGGCGCAAAAGTCTTCACTCGATTTCCTAAGGAAATAACTTAGTTTGAATTTTATAAGTTCCGCGCTTAGGGAGTATTTTTATAAATACGAGTATATTAGCAGTATTATTTTATAAAACATTTGGTAGTGTGAGCCTCACTTCTGTTTTATTTTTAAATTAATGTCAAATTCGTGATGACATAAGACGTCGTTTGCAAAAATTAGAGCATTTTCCGATAAGATGATAACTTTTCCGCTACCTTTTATAACTTTAACTAAATAAACTACCTATAGACAATACCATTGTATTATCCCCAATACAAAAGAGAAAAAATACTTATATTGAATACTGCGAATTTATTAAGGTGACACACAATACTATAATAACGGGGTTTGCCCGAGGCTCAAATTTTAATTAATTCCAACGAATTCATAACGATAATATGTATATATATATATTAGAGCGATCCCTGGATCCCGTATATTTAAGATTAATAAAAACAGTACCTCACCATCAAAATATTTTATTTAAAACGGTTTGAAAATTTTATAAAATGTTTTTAGCGGTAAGCAAAAGATTTTATTTTTCTAGACGATAAATTAGTAATTTTCCGAGAGACCCTCTAGAAACATCTAAGATTCTACTAATAAATTCATCAGAAATAATTAAAATAAACCCCACCGAAAAATCAATTTTCTAGGACTGCTACCGCAAATTCGACCGTAGTTCCGTCCATTACGCGGGGCCGCGCGCTGAATTTTGTTTGTACACGACTTCATCACTTGTCGTTAAGATTCCTACTTTATTTTAGAGATCTGCAAGGGCAAATTCAATGGCAGTTCTGTCCAATACACCAGGGCCGCGCGTCGCATATTTTCGTGCATGACTTTATTTTAGGGTATTGTCTCGTCTAAAGAATCTCTTCAAATTATTCGAAATCAGATTAAAAACGGGATTTAAAGCCCTTAACGAATGAATTGATGGGTTTCCTAATAAAATATTAGTAAAATAGGAATGTATTATCACGATGTCGGAACACGTGTTCATAAATATCCTAAAATTTCCGCATTTCGTCGTTATATATTATCAAGGCGAATGCCGGTGCAAGAACACGTGTTCCGAAGTTAAGAATTTACTAAAAGTTTATCAGGAAATGGCCTGCAGTCCCGTTATTAACTGTATTATCAACAATTTGAAGAGATTTTAAATAAATTACCAATACTCATTTTTCCCCGGACAATAACTCAAAACAGAATCAATAAGTACGTGTAATTTCATTCGAGTTGTAATTAATTGATTAATCATATACGTTTCGAAGCGAATAACTGGAATTATTGTTTAAAAAATTCTTGTAATCAATCATCGGAATAGAATTATAATGAAAAGCTTTCCAATAAATAAGATAATTAGCAAACAAGCCATTTCCAATCAATAAGTCACCGCTTGATTGACACAACTAGTCTTCCATTTAAGCGTTACATGCTCGCAGCGCTAGCTTTACGCGTTACGCGTTACGTGTTACGCCCTCGGTACGTTTTAATCAATAATCCGCATATTCAGCCGGCGCTTGTCGGTGCGGGTGCGCCTTTGGTTGTTCTCGAAACGCAAAACATTTGACTAACTCCGGCGGGGAGTAGGGACTTTGGAGTAGGCAGTAGGAGTACGGTCTGTACGGAGCAGGGGTAGGACCGCCTCCCATTTGTGTCAGTTTGCCGGATGTTTACTATTCACGGAACACACAAGAGTGGGCGGTTTGCGTAAAATTCAATTAATGTTTGCCGGGCGACAGAGGCCGGTTCCTCTGACAGAGCTCGTCCCTGATATAACAATGCCCCACACACACACACTGTCAAGGTCCTTCCTTATTGTGGCGCCAACGGTTGTTTGTCGATGTGAAGGGATAATCGTGAATTGATTGGTATTCTATAAACCACTTGAATTGTGGTGGTATCGATATTTAATACTAAATGTATTTATTTAATACACGAAACAAATACTTTAAATTGTGGACACCGCTCATTTAGGTAATGGCTCTTCGTAAACTTTACTATTATAATACACAGTGAAAAGGGTTTTCCAGGGTAAAGCATTATCTCAGAATGTTTGTTTGTGACTACGAGTACATTCTATTGGCTGGATAATTTCAACAAATTTTCTCTTGTTTATTTATTTTTTTACATTAACCCTACACCTGGAGGCCCTAAGAGTACTTTCCCTCGGGCCTACGTCATCTTTGGGAAGCCACGTGGAGAGTCGTTTTAAGGAAAGGAAGTTCAGGGAAGGAAAAGATATGAGGGATGGATAGGAATCTGGGGGTCAGTGTGTCTATGATTGACGGAAGTATGAATCCATCCCTCCCACTGGTGAGGTCAAAGGGTGTCCCCAAACTGGCCTCCAAGACTTGAACACACCTCACCCGATGAACCCGGGCACTCCTTGTCATCAAACGTAGCGAACCACTTGGGGTAAACTAAGGCAGAGGTGTTGGTTATTTAATAAATGGTTACCGGGGCGGTGGTACCCATATCTGCCTTCCTAATTGATAATACAGTCGAACACAGGCGAACTAATTAAAACAATAAACTTTTGTCGGCGTCTACACAATGAAGGTACAAATATTCTGAAAGACACTGAAAGTTTATCCTGAAACATTTCTTTTGCGACTGATTTTCCAGCTGGAGTGTTGCGATACCTATACTAGAAAACTAAAATAGGGCCACCTGTCATCAGTCGTTAAATGCTGGCGATAAAATATTCTCCCGGTGGGAAGGTGCATTAGGCCTCGCGGATACCTGGGGGGGCAGGAGAAGGTAGGGAGAAGTGGGAGGGAAGGCGACAAGGGTGGAGAGAACTGCATTAGCGACAACATTATGGCCTCTCTTACACGGAGCTGCGCTTTACCAGGAAAGCGGCAAGCATAATATACCCGTGCTAGGTGGAAAATAGAGGCAACCTAATGATACGGGTTTTATAATGAGAAAACTTTTATACTTATTTTAAGGACATTATGCGAACGATTCAGTAATTTGATTTCACAATAATCTCAATAATGGAGACAGAAACATCAATAGACAGGAATAACGATAACTAGGAAATCGTTCATTTTTAACTCTAGATGGCGGTGAAGAAAATTATTCAAACGATAAAAACTAGGATGAAGATGCATAATAATTACTCTGCATTGTGCTTGCATAATATATTGCGGCCTCTGTGTTTCGTCACCCCGTATTGTGGGTCTTGGAGACACATGGGTGTCTCCAAGACCCAGGTTCACTATTTCCTTTCCTAAAAAAACCCACTACACAGCATCACCAAATAACACATAGTACGGAATATATATTTAAAAAAAAAACGAGTTCAAAAGCTGGCATCAAAGACCATGTTCTTTATTGGTCATCAACGCCCTGGCGGGGTTTTACTCGATTTTTACATTTTAATAATATAATGTAAGATCAAAAAATAGTAAATATATTTTTTTAAATGTTCATAAATAGAAATAATATAAGATATGTATTATTCTACGTAAAAATATAGTTCAAGTATCTCTTAAACAGTTAAATTTACATTAAATATGCCGACACTTGAGGTGAATTGGTTTCAAAGCTTGTGTAAGCGCGAAAAAGGTCCATTCACGCGGTAGTTAGTCCTGAAATGATTGTTGCAGAATAATATACTTTGCCTGGTAGCAATAGTGGGTATTTTAAAGTCGATTAGGTGCAGGAGTTCACAATAGTCCAGTAAAGGGAATAATTTGAAATAAAAAAGTAAGTAACTTTCTTCTATTTTCTAGAGGATGTATTTTAAGGGTATTTATTAAGAATGTATAGTTAACGCGTTGACTTGATATGTGTAAAAAAAACATTAAAATTTAAATAATATTTCTTATACATGGATATGACATATTAGACAGTGTGGGGACCACACTATTGAATTGTATTCTAATAATATGCGTAGATACCTACTAGCTTCAAATATACGTTTTTTGTAACTTTCAACGAATCAAAGTATTTGATAGAGCTGATTATAAATCCCAGAGTCTTCATGTCATTGTTAGATATTTGTTGTATATGACCTACGAGATTTAATTGGGTGTCAAACATAACTCCGAGATTCCCGAGTTCGTTGACCTTTGCCAAGATTTTGTTGACTTAGCAGAAGAAGGTTGCGCATAATTACCAATAATGATGAGCTCCTTCCAGTTTTCAGCTTCTAGCTTACTATGACAAACAAAATTGATATGATGAGAGCTGTTGCGGAAGAAATTCTCACTAACAATAATGATGCGCTCGTTCCAGCTTCGCTCTTTCCGTCTGCAAGAAATTGTGGGAGCTGTACCCTCTCAACAACAACATCCTACTACGAGTATATCGACGCTTTCGGTACACAGCGTTGACACTCCCATACAATTAATGGTATTACAAAAGCCCGACGTTCATACTTCGTACACCACTTATCGTTAGTTATGTTAGGGAATAAACGACATAATGCATGCTCCTCCCGGAGGCTGTCAATTTTACGCTAACACTGGCCAAGTTTTCAGCTTGTAAACTTAGCTCTTAATACTCCTGCCGATAAATCTCGCCCCTGTTTGATGCTCGGGTTCCGGGTGTAATATTGGAAATCTAAGACGCTCCATAAACGATATAATTTATTTATCTTTTAAAGGGAACTCGTTTAAAACTTATTAACAACGATGTTAGTTTGTATCACATTTTGAAAAGTTTACATTTGAACTTTGTGCTGAGTGATCATTGATAATCTGCTTGTATGTCTTTCATAAACATTTGCTTATTACACAAATAAAATAATTTGTGAACAAGTTGTTCGCGGCGTAAGCATGTGCGGAATAATGTCGTGCGTCAAAGAAGTTAATAGAAATGTACGCAAAAAACAAGCGTGGAAAAAATATTCCCGTTGAAAGTTAATTAATTTGGAAATTCACCGTCAGGCGTAACCCACAGTTTGTAAACAAACTTGAAGCTAAACACAACCACCCAACATAGATAAGCGACACACGAGGAGCACGGAGTTATGATTAGGTAACCAGTAATAATTAGTTGGAGACTAACTTAGTTTAATTACACCTCCTTGTGCTTGGAAGGGAAACAACTTTAAATGAGAAACAATATCATAGTGCGTACTTACTATTGAACTACATTTTTTACGACCGTTTAAAAATACACAGAAATAAAATGGAGTAGTTAATGAAAGAATAGTGAATGAAAACGATGAATTGAATTGAAACTGTGAATTGCGCCCATGCCAGATGTTCTGCCGACTAACATTCATATAATTGGCTCTGGTTACTAAAAGTAGACCACAGAATGCCGAGTACGAGTACTTTTATCATAATAATAATACTGTATACTGTATATACATACAAAACAACTCTGGGAGCTGCCATTCGCTAATTACATCGGAGAGTATGCAAGCTGAAGGTTCAGAGTGCAGGGGGCATGTGTGTATGTCATTAATAATTAATGCTATTACGATAATGGAAGACATATTACGACATTAAAGATGAAAGAAATATTTTCAAGAGGTTGAAAAAATAAAGAAAATTGGTTACAGTGTTATTTATTTCTAGAATAATTTTACTATTTGAAAAGAGTATTTATTTATTTATTTAAACGCCCATTGGGCTTTTACATACATTGTTATTAGTGTTATTACATTAACTATGTGACATTTAAAAGTTTACGTACATATACATATAAATAAAATAGTTATTATATCTGTAGTACATAAATGTTTTACAAATAATAGAGAATACCATTATGGAGAACAGTTTTTTTTTTTTTTTTTTTACTTACTAAGAAAAATAAATGGATTGAAATTAATCAGCATTTATAGGGACTTAAAATCATATTCGAATTGTTATTTAAATTACAATATTAATTTGTAAAGTTAAAACATATATATTAAAGTTAAAAGTCATAAAAGAAAAGAGTGAAAAAACAGAAACTAAAAAATGGGTTTTTCACTATGGAGTGGAGAAGTCATACATTTCAGCAAAGTGTTTATGTAGATTTCGTTTAAGCACTGCTACGGAATCTCTAAATATATCAACAACATTACCAAATTTATTACCAAAATTTTGTATTCGATTTAACGATATGTGCGCTTGATAATTAGATTTGAAATTGTCACAGAAAAAGGTGGAATTTTGTCTCGTATTTTTGGAAGGTACAAATAATTTTATTGTGGCAAGAATTTCAGGGCTGTCGAGTATGTTTCTAAGGTTTAAACTAAAGTTACATTTAGTATTATTAACACACATAGTGATCAAAATCGCTTACAAATCTGCACTAAAACCGAGTGAAAAGCAAAAAGCTGCGGCGCTGTATCGGGAAGCAATAAAAATACAATATAAAAATGATAATGTAAAACATCCAAATCTCGCAGCAAAGAAGCAGCAACCGATAGAATTTGAATAAAAATATCCCTTCTAGAGCGTCATAAATAAAGCTTAAACTAACTATAAACTTTCTGGAATTTCTTTTCTCCACCAGTGAACAGACTATCTCTTTTATTTCGAATTTTAGTCGCAAACGGTTATGAGCAAAATTTCGGGAATAAATTCGGGCAACAGATGCCGGATACTTCTTGGGTTCTCTTTGAAAACAAAAGCGAAATTATAAAAATGAATATTTTCCGTTGAAACATTTAGCGATTTAGGGCTAGGCTTTGGAGCTCGTCGGAGACATTTATATTTCAAAAAGTATCCGCAAATCTACTAAAGGAAAATTTTAGAAGTCGACAGACCTTTTGCTGAAAAACATATTATCATAAGTAACAAATATATTTTTGGATATTCACCGAACAACAACAAAAACATAATTTAATAATACAAAATGAAAAATTGTTACATAGGCATTACCAAGTCGCTAATACACATCATCGACATGCATTGTGTATTAAGCGAATTGAGTTAATGACACGAATTACTGTGCCATAAATTAATATGTACATCCCTTGCGCGATTACTGTTACATGTATACAGCATCGGATGCTGAAAGGAATTGCAATAATTCGATCGGATTATATTATTTTGCCAGTGAATGTGTTGACTTTTACAGTAATACACGACACACACAATGTGAAACAAATGGTAATGTAGTTGAAAAAAAGTTTTTATTATTTTTAAACTCTGTTATTTGAACTAGGTATTTGTATGTACGCTAATGAAAGCTGGGATGTAGTAATTTTGGGAATTTCATATGGTGACATGATATGAACAACAAAAGCTTAATAATAATTGTAATTTTCTCTAATGTACCATCAAGTGCATTCAGTTCAGTTGTAGAAACACATTAAGGGTCGCGTGCCAAAATTTCGCAAATAAGATTGTATAATAATATACAAACCAGTGGCGATTTCCCCTAAAGCGTGTATGTGCAGCGAACCCCCTTTAAAAAATTATATTATGAGACAAACTTGCATCATTAGAATATAAGCACATTATAAATCGCGCGCCATTAAAATTATGTCCCTAAAATAGACACGACTGAAAACGATCAGACAGCAACCCGATATTCCTATGCTGTGCGTTATAGAATCAGCACAAAATGTTTCATACAAAAAAAAAATACAAAACATCATAATCCCCCTGAAATCTTATAACGTACGCCAAAACTAGAAGATATTTAATTCCACGCGCCGGCAGCTGAACTTTGCACTATATAGATGCAAGTAAAATGTTATTTTTCTTTAGTAGTTTATAGAAAATTTATATACATTTTTATTTTCTTGTTCCTGTGTTTCTCGAATGCTTTTAGTGGCATTTGTAAATATATACACTAGTAAACAGATTTGGTCTCCATTTATCTTAAGTTGCTAGTAATGCAATATTGTGTTGAGTTTTCTCTAGTTTGGTTTCAGCTTTCGACAATAAAGCAGTTGCATTTAATGATTTTGACGCAGTTATTCTTATTAGATGTACTTAATATTATACAATGGCGAAATATAGTTTTTTACATAAAAAATAATAATGCGAGTTGATATTCTGAACCCCGGGTGAAAAGGACCACGAACCGCCACTGATACAAAAACATGTTTTACTTTAAAAATGAACTTAAAATCGTATTAGCTGCGCCATTATAACCTGTTAAACAAATTACATACATATTTCAAAACTTTGACACCACAGTTTAAACATAATAATCTCGTAATTAAATATTACGAGAGCAAATCTGTTGGGCGGGTTTAGTAAGTGCACTTGGGCAGAGGTCCTGCTGCGTTACTCGAACGGAAGCGAGATCCATCATGTATAGGATTCACGTGACGATGCATTTATCTCGCAAAGACAGCGCATCGGAGCGGGGTTTGCATTAATTGCCCCACAAGACGACACCGTTTCCCGGCTAACCGCTGCTAACGCCATTAATCTACTTCTCCTGGCAGCTGCGATGAGGGATTAAGCGCTCTGTGCGGGGGAATAATTCTGCAATATTACTATTACCGCCACTCTCGATGCACTTAGAGTTCGCAACAAAGTCATGTGTCATGTGTTTATCGCGCCTCATACATTGTTAATACTTATTTATGTGAAACGAAAACCGGATTCGATTGAATCCCTCCTACAACCGTCTCATTCTAATGCGTCATCTGGTTGGATGATTTGAAGAATAATAATTAAGATTCTTTAAAATCTAATCTTTTCATGTAAGTAAATGAGACTATATAAAACAGTCCAAATAGAAGTTTTTAAAAATCTCACATTTTAAGCAAAATAGAAGAAAGTTTAATTTTCAAACAGAATTAACTAGATACGAGTACTTACCTATTGCCAACGGGTCAAATATTAGAGATTATCAAATCTAAGAAATATTGAATTATTTAGATTGCGTAGAATTTTTGGAGAGTAACCGACGTTGGGTACTGATAATCCCCAGGTCGATCCAGTTTCCTGATTACTCCGACCTCCGATTACTTCGCCACCGGGCAAAACTACCGCTTTTACATTGCATTCAATCATAATCAATTTCTAAATGTATTTTGAGTGGAATAAATTGGCAAGCATGTAAAATGTGCATTATTTAATTATCTTTTTCTTCCAATCTCCGAATGAGAGTCTCGCGAATATCCAATCAAAGAGAACAAACAAGCGGTAAACCTTAATATATTTTTTTTTTCATCAATAGTTTATAGACATTTGAACAAACTAATTAATGTGAACCAGTGTAAACAGCGGCGTGGTTTGAGATATTTCAGAAAACGGCTGATATGATAATTAAGGAGTATTTTGTAACCAGACCGAACCGCAAACTTTCAGCTATGCATGTTGGACATTAAATTAGACACTATTTACTATGACATTTATACCGATTACACAGCATCCGCTGGTACAGTTAAACGGGGAGAGCAAAAGGTCTCCCGCTGTTCATTTCAACTCCACAACAATGGCCAATAATTTTACAACTCGTTACATTAGTCCAATCTACAAGTAATATTTCAGCGTTTTCAATACTTTCTTCTATTGCATTAACACCTTTCAATTTTAAGAGAAAACTGTAGACTTAGTCCGTGGTCCCACAAAAACCGGAGGCTCTTCGTAAGAAAGTCCCATGGTGAACTTCATTTTTCTTGGCAGGGTTTTTGTCAATTACTGCTATCGAGCCAGTGCTACGACGGGATTACTAAACTTAGACTACTATTTGTTACTCAAACTTACAACTTAAATTACACTATTAACAATACCCTGTTCACATTGAAAGACCGTGAAAAATTGGATCCTGTCAAAAGTTGCTACAAAAAGATGGCGGTAGCTTTTTCAATCTCAATATGAAATGGGTATTTTATTCGGCCATACACAGTTACGGAGACAGATACAAAAGCGCTAGATTTTTTTTATATACACGAATGGACCCCTACACTCAAAACAATGGAATTTATGTTTATAATGAATATAATTATGGATCAGAATAATATTTAAAAACGTTGTAGGTTCAGGTATGTACATATATACGTAATCCAACTTTACATCAACTGTATTGAAAATATAATTTCAAAATATTTGGTGAATTTTAATCCGATTTTACGTATGTTCGATTTACATAATAATGTATCAATAAACCAGCTCAATAATGAATTTAATGTTTATCTACCCAAAAATTTCTCGTAATATGAATTACGCTTCCGTACATAATAAAATGATTATAAATTAGGGGTTAGCGTTCAAATTGATATGATTATTCCCAATATCGAATGTGATATTCCGTCGATAGAAAAATACTAGCCAATAAAATCTAATGGTTCGGGTAGCCCTAAGCTTGAGTTATCGGGGTAAATTTCTACTTAGGAACGGCTTGTCTATGAATTCGACAGCAGGAATTCGGGTCATAATTAAATCGTTTACCCTAAAAGTTTGTTCATAATACTAGGTATTTGGAGGTAGCCCACCACTTTCCCACGGCGCTCTAAGGAAACAGATGGTTTAAAAATACTAAGTATTTAAGGCAATATAATTATTAACATGTAGGTAAGCATTAAAACGCTAGAAACATGTTTTGGCATTTAGACTTTCATAGATTATTTCACACGGGGCCTCGGTCAATCGCCGCCAGCGAGAAACTGCAATACAAGCTGAGGGCCAACATCTTTGCAATAACTGCAGGACATTTTCCAATAGTAACGACTTGGGTAAAATACCGGGAACCTCCGCAAACTGAACCAGTGTCAGATAAAGTGATATGTATTTTGTACTGTGTGTCCACACCCCATGGGGTATCTGCGTCGGTTGGTTCGGCTTCGGCCGTAACAGGGATGTACCGTGAATGGCTTTTCTTTATTTTTGCCAGACGGTAAAGTTGAATGGCTAAACTTGCCGCCGCTTTGTGCAACCTGATTACGGCTACCCCAGACTAGTATTGGCATCACCAAGTAAATGGCTTTTAAAACAGGGTGTATTTACAACAAGGGAGTATTATTTTCAAAGGAATTGTAATTAAGCGCAAATTGCTGGAAAATGGAAATCACCTCAATTTATTTTATGGATGTTGCTTTTAATGAGTTGAATATTCAATTTATTCTCTTTTAAAATGTATTTTAATGATCACTCCAAAAGGGAAAAATTGAAGATTGGGAAAAAATATAAATTCATTATTTTTTCAAGTAAAACTATGCATCCCCTTTCTATGCCAACCCGATCTCTTTCTATAATACATGCACTGAAACATCATATAATTTTATCTACTTGTTGGGTTAGATTACTAATAAAAAACTTGAAATCATTCTAATCTTAAATAAACATTTCCCCTGTGGTGCAAAATGGCGTTATCTTAAGTTTATTTGAGATAACAATTTAGGAACTTTTTATGTATTTCTTTAACAAAATACACAAGATAATATCGACGTTTCCCTATGTATCTTTACTCAAAATATTTTATCTACAGAATTGAAAAAATTTTCTCATGGTTGTTAAATTAAACTGAAACTTTGTTAATAAAAACTAAATTTGCGTATTATAATTTTTCGGGATAATTTACAAACGGAAGTGGCGCCCTCTATTATTTTCAAAAAGAACTGTTGAAGTTTTTCAAACCGCGGCCACGCGTTTTTATTTGCTAGTGACAAAATTGTCAAAATAAAACATCAACCTGTAAAGTTACAGATTTGAATTTGAAGTAATTTATGTAGAGCAAGAAGATATGTTTTAGTGCGTTTTTATCACGCACTTTTCAGCTCTAAAAAACTGCAATATGTTCATTAAGAAGAAAATAAATCATATAAATTGCCCACAAGAAAAGGAGAAAAAAGCCGGTGAAAATTACAGGCATATATAGCAACGGCGTAGAGCGCCTTCCGTAAGCGACACCGGTTGTCGTCGGGAAGCCGGCGCTTGGCGGTCGTTACCCGTTACCGGCGAGGCCATCCCCACCAGCTTTACCGGCACCGGCTACCGGATCTATTGTGCGGGATTCTGAAGATGGTTGTAGAATCTACAGATATATGTCTGCAATATGTACTATCAATGCTCTGTATGCACAGAGTATTATTATGTACCTCTAACGATGTAAGGCCATTATGTTCCTCGTCACCAGCCATATACATATATGTTGAAGACTTGCGTTATATGAACGACAGACGTCCAGCACTTTTCCAGTGAGTATCAAATATACTCGTAAACAAAATACAGTGTACCCTCCGATGAATTCATTTTAAATTTAACATTTATAAAAATGACGCCATTATAGTCATTCCATGGGAGGGATACAACGTTGATTACACCAACATTAAATGAACAGGGCAAATACCACCCTTAGTACTCGCTAAGAGAACAGAGTTATTCTAATGCGAAGAGGAATGGAAAAATGCGGTAAACAGGTGTATTTTGCTTCCAAATGAATAAATATTGTTTCCGTATCCGGTAAAATTATTTTAATGTACCTACATTTAAGTTAGAAATTCTCATTACCCTTAATGTTCGGAAAACCCATTTCAAACTACCCGTAAAAAACTTATTTCTGTTACAAATGTAAGTACCGTCTTAGCGACCAAATGTAAGAGAAGCAGAATATTCAATAAAACGTATTAAGATGAATTATAGTAATGTTGGAACAGCTCTGCCATGGCCGACGAAATCAATTCAAGGAGATACTTCTTTGACACATCCAATCTCCTGGATAAAATGGTGTTGAAGAAATTCAAAGCTGGAATCGTATGTCTCCGCGAAACGGATCGAATGGATCCTTTGAATTAAGTGAAAAATCTTCTTTGTAGAATCGAGATTAAGTAGGTACATGTCTTTTTTTATAGTTTGCCGGCAACCCGGTCGTTTATTTATTGAAAAAAAGTTTTTTGACAATGTTGGTAGGTAAGTTACCTGTCTCACTAGACAACGTCTGTGTCGAGACGGGTAATAAACATATAATAATGTATAAGAGATAACTTGATTTGCAGGAGAAATATTACATAGAATTTATACTGAACAAATTTGATATAATATAGTGATCAAAAGAATATAATATGTCTCATTTGAGGATAGTTAAGTAGTGCATCATAACACCTGCAATATAAAAAACGTATAAAGACATATTACATAATAATAATAATCAGAATGTATGCAGGTGTAGTGCAATGCTATACATTCCATATTTGAAATAATATACGTAATTAGCTTAAGAAAAATAATAATAATACATGGGTGATTTCAATAGGCACAAAAAAGGGGAATTTAAGTGAAAAAAGATAAAATATAAATACAAAAATGAGTGTAAGCAGCCGTTTATGGAGGATATTTGCACATCTCCCGTCTCCAGAGGGCCAACATCCAGGCAACCATGGCACAGTGATGATTTTGTTACTTGGCGTAGTCTGCGCCATAAGCTTCCCATGTGATGGCATAAAATGTACACAGTCAGATCAAGCATGAAAGTACATAAGAATCAGAAGAGTATAGGAGATATCTCCTTTGAGGATGATTGAATAATATATCATATCATAAATAGTATAAAAACATAAAAATGATTATTATAAATTGTTTTAAGTTGAAAAGTATATAGTATAAAAATAAATTCAATGTACAGTCAAAAATTTCGTATAGATCATTGAGTATAAATATATAATATAACGTCAATGAAATGCATAAAATAATGTCATAATCGTAAAAATAGAAAAAATATAAAGTCAAAATTTCATAAAAAAAATTAATAAATAGAGTACATAAGGGTCAGAAGTATCTAAAAATGGTAATTGTAGAGTAAAAATATCACAGCATAAATAGTATAAAAAACATTAAAGTGATTGTTAGAAATGGTTTTAAGTTAAAAAGTATATAATATAAAAATAGAAAATCAATGTGAAGTCAAATTCACCACATCTCCGTCATCTGATTGAATTTCCACTATTGCAACACAATATGCAAAGAGTAAATGGGAAAAGCTGGCAGACATTTGTAAACACAAAATAGTGCCTAAAAAGTAGATATTCAACATTTCGAGAACCGATATCAGAAATGTGAAAAATAGAGTAATTAAATGATCATCGAATGGTACAAAATGGTCGAAGAAAGAAACGTACGAACGACGTAAATGAAAATCGAGTCAGAAGTGATCCCATATACAAACATATATTATAACGTTGTCATATTTTTAGATATTGATATTTGAACGTGGATAGGTTTCTGGGAAGATATTATCCCCCACCTCACACCTAAAAATTGACTCCGGGGAAAACCAGTCGGACTGGATGATATGGGTATAGAATAAATATAATATGCAGGATTGATACTTCGTATATTACATTTGACAACTTTCTAAATTGCGAAATCAGAAATAATACACGAATTGCATCCAATTAAATCAATGTTTTATTTTGGTAAATAAAATATGGGCTGAATTGGTTTTATCGCTGCGAAAAAACCACATTCCGTTTTTATGAAACTGAAATAAAACTAGATACTCAAAAAGACAATAAATACAACGAGCTTTGAATAATAAATGGTCTGTCTCAATGTGAAAGTGCTTTCGCGATAAGTTAACACGGGGTGTCAAGGTGATAAATTAATATTTGGCAGATTCATCGGGGTAAGAAAGACTACGTGGCGCCAATATGTCTAAACAAAATTAAGCGTGCGATCAAAAGGTTAAAGTTCAGTCTTCGATACAAAGTGAGATCCAAGTAGTGGACTTTTTTTTTGAATTGGTGCCGTTTCATAACTAAAGATTATAATGGGTTTTATCCCTGTGGCCTGTGGTGAAAAACCTAGCACTAACGATTCTGCAGCATTGTTCGACGAATTTTATGTACCTATCGTATTTACCCGTATATTTTCAACAGTAACAAATTTCGAGCAGTAAAATTAGATAATAAATTACCTTAACGTTTGTAATAGCGCCCGGGTATCAGATGATCCCTGACACAACTTTTATTAGATTTTATTATGAACTCCGGTGTATTGCACGGCCTTTATTATATGAGCGGTGTTTACACCGATCAAATAGTGCTCCCGGGAATTGATAACGTATGATTTATTTACGTACTAAATTATATTTTGAGAGGAATGCAAATAAATGATTAAGTGAAAATTAATATGTAAATTTGATTTTTTTCGATGCTGTTGGTTGGCAATATCACACAATTTACTTCGAGCGAGAAAGTCAAATAGAAGTGGCGCCGGGTGTATCAAGATGAGACTGAGAGGCTGATTATTAATAAAGAGATGGGAAATGGGAGACAGGAGACAGGAGGCTGCTGTTTGGAACAGCAGAGGAGGGAGTGGGAAAAGAGCAAGGAGATCCGAACATGAAGTTGTCTGTACCACCATCCGCCTTAATATCTCCGCTTAAGTCCTATTTCATGAGAAAATATTTATATTAGAAGCGCCTCTCGCCTGTGTTGCGAGATAGACAAATTATAACTAAAATTACATTTCAAATATTTCATCTCCCCGGAGATTATCCCGCCAGTGTTAAACTTAAACTATTAATAACACATTAGAGCAAAGCTGGAATAGCCAAAATGATATTAAATTGTGATTAATCTCTAAACGGCAGATTCGTGGTGGAAGGAAAGGGAATGGTAGAATATAATTAATTAATTAAGAATTAATTGTCACAATAATTTCGGGACTGAGACATTTAGATACTCGCTTGTACTAACTTTTAGGTACTTACAAGGGGGCAATAATTATAATAGCACACCTCTTAAATAGTTACTAATGTAAACACATCTGTAAGGGTCCTGGGTTCGAGTCCTAGATGTGACCGTATCTTTTTCTGATTTTCCTGTTTCAGATTCTCGTTTAGGAATCGCTAATATTGCCTTCAATAATTAAATACATAATTCTTACAAAGCCTTGAGGAAGCCTTACGGTCTCATAATACGGGTAAATATAAGAATACATTCATAGTAATTGTTTTATAAAACAGGCGTATTTATCTTACTGTTCGCAGACATACTGCGATAAAAAAACTCTATTTCCAAATATGCAAAACTAAAAAAGCGAAAGACGCGTTGTTCTGTTTAGGATAAATTATTGTGTTTTCTTATGTAGGTACATTAAAACACGAAGATACCTAATAGTTACATTCAAATTTACTATATTTTTTTAGTACCTACGAATCAATTATAGCCATTTTTAGGTAAAATAACCCACTGAAAGAAAAATGTTTATTATACCTCAAAGTGTTTTTGCTTTATAATAGTTTGGTTTTAACCGCCCCCAAAGAAAATAATATACAGCAACCTTAAATAGCACTATAATATTTCTTGGAAAAGCCAGACGAATTCGTTCCAGAAAAATCTTTGTAAATAATATTTTAAAAAAATAATAGCTTTAACGATAAAAAATAATAATACGGTCGGTGAATGAATTCCATTTTTGGCCATTTCTGTTGTTAGTTGCTGAAACATGTTCATGTGGAAATGAAATGAGTTTCAGTTATATAAACAGATCTGCAGATGCAAAAAATTAATAAAATAATAAAGGTGTCTTTAAAACTTACTTCGAACGGAATGAGCCCATATATATACCTGGAGAGTACATGGAGAGTAGCGATGTGTAGGTTCAGCCGGATTGAGTCCTTGAGCCCGAGTCCTTTGCGGGAAGCGGGTCCTACTCCCACTCCTTTTCGTAATCAACCACTCCCAGAGAACTCGGTCTGGGACTCGGACCCGAATGCCTCCAATCAACGACTCCCAGAGAACCCGGACCCGAGAATGCCTCTAAGGACTTGGACTCGGACCCGAATGCCTCTAATCAACAACTCCCAGAAAACTCGGACTCGGGGTCTCGATTCGAGATCTTACTGATTTTATTTTTCAATGCTTTTTATGTCTTATGAATAATACGGGGGGATTTTGCGATATTGCTGATTCTTTTAACTGTTTGTAACAATTTGTATAATTTAATTTTTCAATTCGCAATTTAAAAAAAAAAATTACATTTTTTTATGTTCATTTTTTTTATGTTTTATATTGATTTAAAAAATTCAATACGAAGATATTTTGAGTTTATTTATGATTCTTTTGACTGTTATGCCTATTTGTACATTTTTTTTTCGGATTTAGAATTTAAAAAAAAACTTACGGATTTATTATTTTTATGTTCAATTCTTATGTTTCTTTTGTTTCATGATCTTGTTTTAAAAATCAACACGTTGGCATTTTGAGATATTGCCGATTAGTTTAACGGTTTTTATGTAAAATCTCAATGATTTATCGCAATTCTTTGATGTTTTATATTTTTATTTTAGCCCCTCATATTTGTAGGCGCTAGGTACCTACTGTAAGTAAAAATTATTGTTTTATTTTAAAGTTTTATTTTAATTATCGTTCACTATTTTTATTTTTTGTGTTATTAAAAATACAAATTTCAGTGGTGTCTGTCTGTGTATCCGTAACTCTGGTTCAATGAACTCTAGAATATGGATTTGCTTTGATTTTAAAAATTGGAACTGATTGTCAACTGGTATTGGAAAGATTCAGACAAGCGATAAATTAGGTACCAAGATTATTTTATTCAATAATTGTTTATTTAAAATGGCTATCTTTTGTTAAAATTTTTTAGCTATGTCGTAATAGTGTTCATTCGAAAGGCAAATTTCTGGCAAATGTTTATTTTTAATGATCCTGAGACATATATATGTATATATTTGTGAAACCAAAAGGAAAAATATACAAATCAAGTATATAATATACACAAATCCTACAATAATATATTGAACAAAGTGTGTATGTATTGTAAAAGTAAAAAAAAATGGACTGGAATAAATAGATATTAAAACATGTTGTTAATTGTTAAAATTTTAATAGTTCAATGCTGTACCTAACTACTTCCTGACTTTGTTTTTAAAACATCTCGCCTTTACTGAGTTTCATTTGATAGAGGCTTCGACCAAGTACCTTTATCTATATCGATGGACAGAGATTATGAAAACGACAAATTCTCAACGACAACCGAAATTTATGTTACTACATTTGATTTATTACTGCTTACGCGTGTGCTAAAATTATCATCTGGAACTTGGAACCTAATACTACATCCGTTACGGCCTCGCATTAGCCGTAGCCCAATCAGCTGGAACACGACAAGACACGAATGGATTTCGTTGAACTTCGCCAAAATGTAAACTGCACAACTCGCGACTCGGGTGCGATGGGTGACGGGATTGACTCCGTGTTCTCGTGTGGGTCCGAGTTCTTGTGCGGGTCCTTGTCCTGCTACGGGTCCGAGTTCTTTCGCGGGTTCTATCCGAGTCCGAGTGCCGAGTCCTTGGCCGGACCCGTGCGTCCCGGTAGTCGCCCAGTACCCAGTCCGCACCCAAGAACTCGGACCCGGGACCCACTCCAAGAACTCGAGTTCTTTTAAAAGGAAGCAGTCCTCGGATGCCTCCGGAAAAATGCAGAACTCACCCACCTCTAATGGAGAGTACCTGGAGGACCTGCTGGTGGACGTGCACTGCTCATCATATGCAGAAGTCAAAAGAGCCGCACAAGACAGGGAAGAATGGAAGAGGAGATTAGATGAAATTGCTGCAAACCAATCCCAGGATTGAAACCAGAGAGAGAGAGATATACTTATTAATACTTCAATCATGAAAGACCTTATATATAAATAATGGGTACTGTTCGTATGTGTGTGCCCCATAGAATCAAAAACTTCTCCGATTTCGTTGAAAATTTTAAAGTTTGTTCTTATTAGTGCCAATTAGGGACGACCGAGGAAGACTTAAAACTTAATTCCAAACTATACATTAAATTAAATACATCAAACTATTATTATAACCCCGATTAACCCCGGATACATGTCCGCTAGAAATGTAATAAAACTGACCTCTTAGCTCATATTTTCACTGCCCTGTGACGGGTCAGGTGTATGTCTTAAAGGTTAAACCTTATATTGTGAAACATATATTATAAAGTGAAACTAGACTTAATTACTTCACCCTGATATATCACACGGGCTTTAATTTAGGTCTGCGAAAAAAATACTTTCATGGATTTTACTAGGAAAACCTTTCATCGTTAACATAATGTACGAAGTTGGAGTTTTTCCAGAATTTTCCATATATTTCAGATACCGACGAGTATCTCTAAAAAAATAAAGGGCTGATTTGGGTACAGAAATAAATTGGTATTAAAGTCTAAGCCAATTCAACAAGGATTTTCTCACAACACATTTTCTCTGAATACTTATTTTCGCAACTCTCGGGGACGTACGAATGAGAACTAAGGAAATAATTTAGAAGTTACAGGATCGGAAAAGATCCAGCAAATCTATTTTACAAGCTAAACCAAGAATCGTAAATACTAGTATCTGTGCAGTCCGACTGCCGAATGGTCTTTGCAGGGACAGAGACAATTTCCTCGCTCTACACGGACCATAAAGCCGGGTAACGGCGGGGAGAGGACTCCTTCATTTTCTGCATGGCCACTTCTCAAACATTTTTCCATCGCGAGGAGAGAGGGGATAAAGGCTCCTCAAAACCGCCCGCATAACACACAGATCGAACAATCTTTCATGTGCTATTTTTTTGTTTAAATATCTTGAAGTTATTTACATCGAAAGCAGCAATGAATCGAATACATTTTCACTTGATACAAAACGATGGCGTAGTGCATAAAGGTATTGAAAACTCAACTTTAAATTTTAAATTTTAGGATGAAAGGCAACCTAATTGAAATGAATACCGACGTTAATCGTGAATTCAGTAATGTAAATTTCACAAGATATATTCATAAATAATAATTGAATCAACTTGAGAAATTTATTTTTATTTAATAATAATAATACACGGTAGTTAATAAAACAGGTAATTAAAAAAAAGGTAGTCCAGCAAACCTGCCACACGGCTGCTTGTCTGCCAGTTCTAACTTATTAGTAACTCAGCACGGGTAAGCCACCCAGTGAGGCCAACATTACTAAATAGTACTGAGAAATGTAACATAAAAATAAATTTGCTTACACGATATTTATTTATTTATTAATTTTCGGAAAAATTGACAGTTTACATTTATTTCAGTTTGTTCATAAGTATTATATAGCCAAAATAAAACCAATTATGGATTTCCTCCTTGTGACTTTACCTCTACTGAGGCAGCATAATAAGGAAAAAGTAAATTAAATTTGTAAGAAAGGAACATGAATTCAAAAATTTAAACAAAATAAAAGACTATATAAAACGAAAAAATTACAAAATAAAACATTTATCAAACATACAGGGTCCACGTTTTATTTATTTATTTATTTGCAAATACCGCACAAGAGTCTCAACTGCTCCCTGCTAACTGGAGCCAGTGAGACTATGGCATGCCCAGTTGGGGTATGTTCAACGTTGTGAGGCTAAAGGGTATGGGGATGGAAAATATGGCAAGAGGAAGGCGGGGAAGTACCTGGCTATTTAGATCTAGTCACCAAACACGGTTAAAAGCAATTCAAGAAACGTGTCGATTCTGAATGGTGATCTTCACCAGAGCGATACGTAGAATATCTACCACTTTGGAACGTTCCGCAACATATAATGAAGAAGAAAACTAGGAGTGCCTTTCATAAAAATTTGAATGGAAACAAAATGTTCCATTTAGCACGCGTTCTATCTCACTTACACTGGCCTGACATCGTAGAGCTTCACATTTTAATTAAGTAATCATGGTGAAACACAATTTTGTATTGGAAATTTAAGTCCCGATTGGCCAAATATTTGGATCACGAAAGACGTCCACTAGGTTTTTATGTTCTTTATTCTATAGGCCGCAAGTATACTATTAATTATTTTATGTGAATTAACACAATTTGTTTTAATAAAATTTAATGGCGCACGCCGGGAATCAAACCCGCGACCTCCGGATCCGTAGTCGAGGACCTTACCCCTCGATCACTGATGTCGTCAAAAAATGTTGAACAATCACTCGCTGTGTATTTTACGTGGTATAACTTAACATACCTACATTTATTTACTGAAAAAACAGTGAAAGAACGTTTACCAACGATGGCACAAATCGAATACGACAAAGATAATTTGTAAAAGAAAAATACATGTAAAGCTTGCGGACACCTGCAGCAAACGGCATGGGATCACGTAGAATGTGAGGGAGTTTGTTTAGTGGTTCCTGGCTGTACAACTTACATGGTCGTACTAAGCCTGTGAAAGACAACGCTATATTCCCATTGCGATTGTATGGTGAGCGATATGCTAAAATAGGCCAAGACATGATGAGTATAGCGTAATTTGTCAGCCTCATTGTGTAGCCAATAGTAGAATTGCTTTGGCCTTAGGCTTTAACCCCCCTAAAGACTGGTTATTTCATACGTCGCATAAACAAAACGGAGGTTAAAACATATTTTTTTTAAACTAAGATAATATGTATTGTGAAGATGAAAGTACACTAGTTAACAGTAGACATGGCGTCCAAAAATAGTATGTCTTTAATTTTCTTTTATTTAATAAATCAAAACCAAAATTCCCTCTTGAAGCTTTGTAAGTAGGTACCTAAATATCGAGCTACTTAATTTATTATAAACCATAATATTTTTTTAATTACAAATTAGGAATTATACAATTTGTCTAAAGAAAGGTCACAATACGATATCAAAATCCTTTTTTCAAACTTTGGCGGATAGGCACCTACTCGTACCGTAATATTGAAAAATGCGAATGAGAAAGTTCAGTTAATCACGATGATATTACATTTTTCATCTTTTACTGAACCATTAAAACGGTCACCATCTCAACCGGAAACAGAATGTAAAATTTAGGTACAGACTAAATACAAAACTATCGAATTATAACAGGATTTCGGTAGGCTCAGTCCGTTATTTAGGTCCTACTGTTGAACATGCGACCAGTTTTCAAAGCTCATTATGGATACAGGGCCGGCCCTGTGCCAAACGGCGCCTGGCGCGAGTAATCCAATAGACGCGTGTAATCAGTAATGTTAGAATGATTTGTATTTTTTTGTAGCGCCGTTTCAATGAAAAAATATCTCAAGGGCGATGGGTTAGGACCGTTAGGTGTCAAGAATTATCAGCGCATTGGCAATTCGGCGCCCGGAGCGGCCCTGTACGGATGTTGTATCCTATCACACTGGATGATTAAACATAGCTTCTATCATCCCCTTAATTCACGTAGTATTCGGGTAATGAATTGGTTTTAATCAAATGAAGCCTGTTGGTGCATTATTGTATCTGGTGCTGAGTACACACTACATAGTGTACACAGCAGACACGCGTCTACTTCCTTCCACACATTGAGCAGCCTGAATAATGGATTTCAGCGTAAATACAACAGTAACCGGTTGCCACGGTCTATTGTATATCGTACGGGCGTTTAATTATTGAATATTAGCACTTCTGACGGCCTCCGTGGTCGATGGGTAAGGCTTTTGACTAGCAAGCTGGAGTTCAAATCCCGGTGTGCGTAATTATGGCATTTTATGTGACTAATTTGTATTATTTCACAAATTACTCATTTTCAAATAATATATAGTATATTTGCGGCATGTTCCAGGGTGGAAGATACTCACAGTTACACCCTGGTATAAAACCACCATTCAGAAATGAAACGTTGCTTGAAATGACTTTGGTCGTGTTTAGTGACCAGATCTGAATAGTCAGGTACATCCCCATCTTCCTCTTCTCCATCTTATTTCGCTCCCCACTACCTTCAGCCTGACAACAAACCACAATGGGGGATGCCATAGTTTTACTGGCTCCAGACGGTGGGGAGTAGTTGGGACTCTTGTGTTGGTTTATGGGACACACTCCGTTCATACTAGAGTTAAATCTTACTCAATTTAAGTAATTATCAATGTAAATTCCTGTAACGGTTATCTACAGGACACTAGCAGATAACACAAATAGCAAGCAATCCTCCAACGTAATTATAATGTTGTGTATTCTTTCTCTTCTAACACAAAATGTTGCCCGCATAACAACTTTTCGGGAAATACAAAGTTTGTGCCAAGCATTTTCCTTTGTCGAGCCACTGGCCACTCTCAAAGCTTTTATCGAACAATATTTTTGTTTTGGCTTCACTCATTGCGGCCATCAATCATGCGTCAGTAAATGCTTAACAAGTTGACAAGTGCCGCGACGTAATAAACGACATTTTTTCTTGAGGGCCATTGGACTATTGATTAACTTACGAGAATTATTTTGTAAGTCTACTGCGGACCTGCATTATTCGAGGTTAAAGTTTTTTATTCAAATTTGATTTATGAAGTGTTGAGATTTGAGATAATATCATTCCTGGCAAAGGGAACACTAAACTTTTATAACATCATGGCAAAATCATCAGTTCTTTTTTTCATACAGAATTTCTAAGGACGGGTTGTTTCACAGAATTTGAACAATTCATCTAATTTCAAAGTTTATATTCAAGTTCTGTGAAAGTCCTATTTAAATTCTGTTATTAACCAAGTACTGTGAAACAAAGCGCCCTTGAGGTAATTTTTCACGAAAACGGCGCTATAAAAATTAGCCAAATATTATTATTATTATGAAATAAAAACAAGAATAGAATTTTCAAAGAACTTGAATTTAAAATTTGAAATTTGATTAAATGTTAAAATAGTGTAAAAAAAACCCGTCCTAAGAATGTAAAAATAATAGTTGTTGACTTCACCATCAACAAAATCTGTTTAAGAATGACCATAATAATTGTTTACATGCGGGTTCAGTTAGAAATTGTAGCATTTTGCGTACATTGCGTGCATTTCTTGCAACCTACATATTATAGACACAACTCACTGAATCTCAACTCGCCACTGTAGCACGGGCAAATCAAGCGTATAGAATATCATTGGTCAAAAGACTGTGTATATAGATCGAATCGGAAAATTATCAGTGAAGCTATTGAGAGATCTTCATTCATCGACATCTGGTGGTAAACCTCGATATAAACCTCGAGAGAAGAGATCGATTTCTAGACCGGTATCATTGATGTTACGATAGAATTAGAATTATTTTGTCGAGAAAATCTAAAAGGTACACTTTTATTGATGGATCCAAAATCCGAGTCTAATTTTAATCGGTGATTAACAGAATTTCCGTTCTACGAGACAATTAACTGAGTGACATTATTCGTGTCAGCTGTCAGTTACAGGGGTGGAGGGCGGTGTCAACTGGTTATATAATGCTACGTATAAACAGGACAAAATTTCCGCGACCGCAAACGGCGCGAAACGCAGCTTGCGGTTGGTTGCTTTGTTCCTTTCCCGTAATTCGTGGCTCGGCTCGCGGAAATGTTGTCATGTTTATACGTAGCATAAGCCGTACTTGGTAAGTGTTAAACAAAAATAATAATAATTCTCGATGGAAGCCATTTGCCAAGTGCCGCGGCGGTACGTAATTCCGGGCAACCCTTGGGATAATATTGTCGCTGGGAATGAATAATACACGCGAAAGCTTTTATGGGTATACCTGCTTCCGTAAGCGGGGAAGGGGGAGATGTGCGAAGGAAATTTATTATTTATAAACATGCTTTTAATTAGCGCAACGCAGGAGCATCTAAGAAGTAGGGAGACTGCATACAAACTGAATTACTTTGTTTACTCTTCAAAAAGGCTGAGCACCTATCCGAGTTACATCATTATATAGGTTGGTTGAAGATTAAGAACACAACAATAGCATGAAATTGCCACTTTCTTGTGCGACTTAGATACCTACTTTGATGGATCTATGTAAATTGCAATAAAATGAAACGGTATTAAAATTCCGGTTGACATTTAACCCTTCAGGTTTAAAAAATATCTTACCTTCAAATCCCAACGACACGGTGACATTTTATGGAATTTAGGAATGCTCCCGAGGTATCTAAAACATGCTACATATTTCTTATTTTTGAGGTTGTCGTAAAAAAAATAGCATTTTAAAAACTAGATAAAAGTATCTTTGAGATGTTTGTATTTAAAATACATATTGAAATTTCTACATAATAAAAATTAATACAAACATCTCAAAACATGCTACATATTTCTTATTTTTGAGGTTGCGGAAAAAGAAATAGCATTTTTAGAAACTTTTTGCAGAAACTAGATAAAAGTATCTTTGAGATGTTTGTATTTAAAATACATACTGAAATTTCTACATAATAAAATTTTAATATCAATCATGAAAATGTTAACAAAACAACATTTTGACTCGAAACGTCCATAATATTGAAAGAATTTGATATTAAAAAAACACATTCCTTATGTGAAGAGAATTAGTAAGACAACTGTCACTTTTTATGCTGTTTTTATAGTAAAAAATATAAATATTTTTTTACTTTCAACTGTCGATAAAAAAATCCCGCCAATTTGTAATCATACACTTTTTATACACAATTTTTTGGATTTATCCGTGGAAATACGTATAAATATTTAAGAGAAACTGAGAAGAACAATTATTTATATTTCCAACGACCAAAAATCGCATATCCATGCATCATAGAATGAAAAGATAAAAATACTTTTGTA
Organism: Hesperophylax magnus; assembly: GCA_026573805.1. Lineage (NCBI taxonomy): Eukaryota > Metazoa > Arthropoda > Insecta > Trichoptera > Limnephilidae > Hesperophylax > Hesperophylax magnus. The sequence continues at coordinate 831,285 of JAIUSX010000243.1, forward strand.
ATGTATGAACGGTCAGATCCGTCCTTTAGCGCCTCTAATGCTATTTGATGTTTGTGTTTAGTATTTTCCTTACGAGGCTTGAAGTTATGAGTTAATTGTCAGATAAAAAAAAACACAAAATTATGTACCCACTTGATACAATTTGTCATACTATAGATTTCACTTATTAGTTGCTTGTCACCCGTTTTCAATTTCTCAGTAAATATAAACTGTTAATCAAGTTCGTATAATAAAAAGAAGATAATCTAACGTCTAACGATTATAAAAGAAAGTCATGTGAACTAGAATCTATAAAGGGAAACTTAGCGTGTAAATTAGAACTAGATATTATAACAAAGGGAGGCTCTGTTAACCGAATAACATTAATTCTAGCTCGAGGCACTCGGGTGTTTAAGCCGCCTTTAAGGAGAGACTTTTAACTGTTAAGTAATTGCGATCTTTTCACCGTAGCGAATAAACACGGTCCGAGAGTTTAGAATCTTGAGTTTTCCCAGGGGAAGTTGTAGGTACGAGTATGTACCGTTAGGTAGGCTTGGGTCAGCCAGCGAGCCTATTGTTACTCCCCGCTATTAATCAGTTCCTAACAAAGATAAATCGTTTTTTAAGCACCGGGGGCAGAGTCGAATTTAAACATTTTTACAGCCTCAAGTACCTATTTATATTTGCCAAATAGGCCTTGTCCGCACCATCCCTTTATTTTGTTTTAAGGCCGCCTATGTCGCGAGATGCGAGCACTTTGGGTATACAAATAATAAACAACCGCGACGGAAGTAACATAACTCGATTTTTTTTAAAGAGGATAAAATATGATTCTGTTCAAAGTAGCGCGGTACGATATTATTCACTTTGAGTACTTACCATTATTACATTCTGCGGCTCCTTCTGTTGTAAGTTTAATATAAATATTTATGAAGAAAAACAACTTATATTACGTGCATATGTAAGATTATATATGACAGAATAATAATTGTTTTTTTAATTTATTTAATTTTATATAAAATGGTTTAATTGTAATAACACATATTAATCAAATATAATTAACACGCGTAAGGTTTGTATAAATTAAATAATAATACAATTTTCAACATTTAAAAGAAAAACTTTAAAATAAAATTTCCTTGCGCACGCCGGGATTTAAACCCGCGACCTCCGGATTGTCAGTCGAGAGCCTTAACCCTCGACCACGGAGGCCACGTTTGGGTGACGTAAAATTAGTCAACAAAACTAGATCTTCGAAACGGTCGACCAAATGAAAAATGAATTACAAGTCAAGTTGGAGTAAAAAACATTGAGAAAATCTACGCAGTAAGCTTTGTATATTTTTTCTTTGTTCGTTTAATATTTCATACAGAGGCTTAGAGAAAAGTGTGTGCGGAGAGCGTTCCCCGACATTTTATTATACTTGAAAAAATGCCATATAAAATATCACAAAAGCGTTTTGTATGGAATTCGTAAATAAATTAGCAGTCAGTACTTACCAGAGTCGGATTGAGGTATTTTGGCGTTGGAGCACCCAATCTAACCCCCTTACTACAGTTAGATTTTCGTTTTTTCGCAACACTTTACATAGGAAGGGGTAAAACATGCTGGAATATTTTTCACTCAATTTTAAAAAGGTTGGCTCAATTTTAATGCTTGTAACCTCTCAGATGTTTAAACCTCTCTGTCTCTGTGTTGCCAACATCTTGAGAGTAATACTATTTCAATACATATTTGAATATGTATTATTGCCTGTAACGTCTCAGATGTATAAATCTCTGTGTCTCCATGTTGCCATCATCTTGAGAATAATACTATTTCAATAATATTTGAATATGTATTTATTGCTTGTAACGTCTCAGATGTATAAACCTCTGTGTCTCCATGTTGCCATCATCTTGAGAGTAATACTATTTCAATACATATTTGAATATGTATTATTCGGGTTCGATAGTTTGCGAGTAGAACCCTTTGTGGGAAGTGCGAGGGCCCGTGGGGTATCCTAGACGGAATTGCAGAAAGCTAATGAGCACTACAGACCATTCAATTCGGTTGAGCGGTTGTATCAATCTGGTTGAACCGCGTGGCCATGCGTTGTACGCGTAAAGGGGGCTTGGCTATCGAGTTGAACGGTTTTATCGCCAGAGCATTTAACCATCATCCAACGACCCAACAGCCAAACAAGTTGAATCATCTGTAGCGTGGTTAAGCGGTTTAAACAACTTTACTCAGTCTTCCTAGGGAGCTGTCTTGCGTAGTTTTTTTTGAGCGTACATTTAAAGAAAAAAAAATGACTAGCATGACTAATAATCTTGAAGTTTTGACGTGTTTTTTTAAACATTATATGAGGATTTAACTGGCTTGTGTGATACTACAAGCGAGATGTACTATGATAGAAATACGGAAACCAAACGCTTGTGATCATTCAGGAGTAGTTCAAATGGATTGAAAAGGATGCAACGAATGAAACCGAGCCATTTTTTGCCCACGTTTTTTTTTGTTTTTGTTTTCGTTTATTTTTCTTCTTTTAGTTTGTCTCTTTCTTTTCATGTTAATAGATAACGATGCTACTAGAGATAAAAGTGTTTAGTTTTTTAAATAAAGTAGAAGGCATGCTACCTGTGTTCCCAAGAGGAGCGAGTGACGGAAATGAACGAACAGTCGCTAATTCGTCTGTGTGCAACAATCAACGGCTGACACACAACGGTTGAACCAACGAAATTGAGTAGTCTATAGGGGGCCCAGCCAAGGAAGCCAGCCCAAGGAAGGGGTTAGGGGGGGGGGGAGGGAGTTTATTAGTACCCGGATTTAGGCTTGTCTAGGGGGAGAAAGCTAGGCACAAGGAACACATTGGGGAAATAAGTGATACATACTACGCCGATGCTGTGGGAACATCGAATCGCGGGGGCTGGTGGTGCGAAATAATCAAATCGGCTTTATGCTGCCAAAGAAACATCACACTTGGGGTTACTTTACTACGCACATTAAAAGTAAATCAGTTATAAAATTGTGAATAGATAAAAGGCCTTTATGTTTTAAGGTAAGATATCGGATACCTTACATCGTGATGGGTGAAATTGAAATATTAGTTACAGAAACATTCTCGAATGGAATGATGTATTGAATTAATCGCTAGGATCGATTGGGATACTGAAAACAACGATAGCAATTTACTATCAACCTTACAAATAAACGTGTTCTACATTTTACACAACTTATAAACAACATAATTTATAAATAATCGGATGTCTGTTGTGTAAAATTTAAAACAAGTTTGTTAGTAAGGCTGCATGTATATTAGGGTGTCCCAGGACATAAGGAAGAATTTTTTTTTCATGAATTTAAATATGCATACCCTCTTATTTTATTCCATTTGATCCCAATAACTCATATAATAAATATTATTTTGATTAAACACCGGCAACCCGTGCCGACTTGATGCCAAACATATGGTACAGAGTTAATATGGAAGGATTTTCAACTTTCATTTTTGTCGGATAAATAAAATTTAAAAATCCACAAATGTTCAATTATGTAGTATTTTATATTTAAAAATGGTTTATTGATTAAATTTTTTCTTCATAGTTTGTTTTTTACAGTCAGGATAAATCTTCCGGTGTTCCTGAACGCATCGTAGCAAAAATTATTTTTGTTCCTCTTTGACCGTGAGATTAAGCCATGAAAATCTTGCATTAACTTAACAGTTCTTTCAGCTGTATCATTCACTACCCTCAGCGGCGACACCTTGTTTCTGACTTCTTGATACGAAGCATTATTTGACCACATCGTAGGGAATTCGTTAAGAAAACTGGCATCTGTGTTCAGACGATCAAACAAATACTTGCTCTTAACTGAAATGAAGTCGTAAATATTTTTCTCTGAAACAAAAGTCACTAAATTATGATATGAACAAAAACCTCAATACAAAACATAATTTAAACTACTTAATAAACTTACCATACAATTTACCATCAAGATCTTCCTTCGATGGGATGTAACGTTTGTCATGGGTTGATAAATTATTTTTTTTGATATTTCGAGCATTTTTATTTTAGTTGTTTGATCCACAGCGTCGTCAAACAGCGATAAAATAGATCCTTCATCGGTCAAATACCATAACTGCTTACTGAACAGAAATAAAGCTGCTATTGAGATGTTTTCATCAATTTTTTCTTAAGCCTTCATCGATTTCAAAAAGCACAAGTCCTGGTAAGGTGCTTTAACTGCTATAATACATGTAACTATGGCTTGACATAGGATGTTACTATGAACAGGCAAACGTCTAAAAGTGCCGCCTTATCCTTACCGGTAATTTTAAATTGCGCACAAATTAATGATATTTTCAAGGAATAAAGCGCCTTTGCCATCCATCGAGCACATGGAGGCCGAATCTTAAATTTTCTCGCTGTATCTCCTCCTAAAACTATCACACAGAGCTCTAAAAACTCTCAATAGTCATCTAAAAGTATTTTTGTTATTAGTGCAGTACGGTAAAAGTCAAGCAAATAATTGATTTCGGAAGCGGTTAGGTGCAATGTGAGATTTTCTCTGTAGCATTGAATTTTATCGGGATCAACATTTTAACAATTATCTCGAAACTTTTTGAAGAGTGGTATGTCAGGGCTTGTAGTCACTTGACTGATTTTTACTTCAAATACAGCTTTAAAAAACCAACTATGGCTATATTTGGTATATATTGACAGTTAAATTCACTTTCCGGATATTGTAGAACAAAACTTCAAGAACTTGGCCATTAGATGGCAGTTTAGAACCCGATATTTGGTGTTTTACGACTCCTATTAAAAATATACTCTTTTTAGAAGTGCGTAAATCTAACAACATCTTGCCTGAACGAGTGATTTTCGTTTACTAACAAAATAGCAAGTTACTACAAGCTCATCAACACGTTTGCTCGCTGGCGTCTTAATGTACAAGTACTGACATCTTTCGATGCAAGTCGGCACGGGTTGCAGTTGTCCAAAGTAAACGAAATTTTTTTTATAAGTGTTTTGTCATTATAAAAACAAAATTAGAGGGTGTGCGTTCAAAAATAACAACTTTAATTTTTTGGGACACCCTAATGTATATATTACATTTAATTGCAACATTTACTTTTTTTAAATCCCCGAGAGATTGTGAAATAAAACACGATGAAAAATAATAATTTTGATTACGTAACCTCAAATGAATTAATTTGTAGAAAATTATATTACTAATTCAAATTACTATTTTCAATATTTAGAATTATATAATCAAATCCCATGTATAAAAATAGTATAAACAATGTAAAAATCAATATCCTTATTATATATATATCTAAAAAATAAAAATAAAAATCTAATGAATGTAACCTTAGAATATTAAAAACTTGTCCATTTTGCAATTAACAAAATAAGCATAATAGGTACACAAAATATTATTATAATGCAATGAATAAATGCCATTTCCTGAAAATGGAAATGTGAAACGATTCGGAAATAATGGCTTTTAAAACTTTACACCCTACATAATATTATATTATATTTTCAGGGCTGCTACTGAAATATTCACTAGGCTATCAAATTATTCGCAACTGTTAAAATAAGTATTTTACACAGTGAAACATCTGAAAATATCAGAAGATTCTTTACTTCAATATGTATTGTTTTTTAAGAAACATTTCCTAGACACTAAACAACAAAATATTACGACGGAATGCGGACACGTTTTTGGTGATTTTTGATAGTATAATAATTTAATTAAGAAAAATAGAGTTAAGACTATAAAAATATGCTGAAAATGTATTAATATTCAAAACTGAAGAGAAAACAGGGTTTTAAAATTCACTTCCAGGTTTTACCGAGCGAATTTACCTTCAAGCGTGATATTTTAAACTGATGTGAATTACCTATCAAGATTAGCCACACAAATAATATTTTACACTAGCCGTACCCCGCCACACGTTGCTGTGGCTCAGTCTGTCTGTGCAGAACAAAAGCGCGTTTTGCTTTTACGTCCAACAGATGGCGGGGTTTTTTTTAAAGCATGTTTTTACCCGTCACAGGTGACAACTATATGTAGTGGTACGCCACTACTTGATTCGAACGTCATTTTAGAAATTTTCTTCCAAACAAGCTTCTTGGATGTTCTTTTATTCTTTTTAATTTTGGTTTGGCAATATCTACATAGCAACCAAAATGTTCGAGAAGCTTCTTCACCTTATAAAAGCGACAACATGAAGAAACTCTTCAGTGAGTCAGTCTTCAGTCGTTCAACAATTTACAAGACTTCGCGAGAGACAACCCGCGCCCCTCCGCTGCGCGCAGGGCGATAACACCCGGCTTTGCACAGTTCAATCATGGACTCCATCGGGATCATCATAGCGCCCTGGCCCCGGCCATCGTTCCTGGCCAGCGCTACACCGGATCACAGCGCCCTGGTTCCAGCACATCTGACCAGCGCTACATCCACGCACCTAGACCATGCGGCATCCTCGCTAGTCTATGTATCTCCCGTACAACCGCCGAACAGGTCCACCGCACCTTCGGCTTCCCTGTCAGTACTGGAGCACCCGGAAGACCCACGCTCTTCTTTAGTTTATTTTATTTATTTATATAGATAGATAGATAGATAGAAGATTTTCCACGAGTAATTTCACTGTGTCATTTCCTTTCAGTAAAAAAAACACATTAAATGTAAAAGTTGAATTACTGGAAAAAATCTAATTTTTGTTCTAAACAAAAAATTAAAATTCCACAAGAGGACAATTTAATATTAAAATAACATATGCTTGAATATCATAAAAATCAAACATTCTGAATTTTACCTGACAATTCTGCAATTTTTAAGTTTTCCCTGTCTATGGTATGGTCTTCCCAAAAGCATTGTCCTAAACGTTTTGGAATCAGTATTATTATAAACAGACGATAGTGGTTTTTAAACGTTTAAGAATTGAAATAGAATTGACAACCCTAAAATATCCGCCCCGGTAGGGAAATATCAAGATCAAGGGGTGTATTGTATATTACCTGACTCTCTCAGCGAAATGTCATCCAAGGATGATCACGGGGATTGTAAGACACTGCTATATTACGGACGCTTATCTAAACAAAATCATTTCTTAGAAGAGGCGTAAAATAAAGGAGACGCCCGAAATGAAAAGACACGCTTTGAGGATTCTTCGCCTAATTGCTGGGATTAACTGCCATGAGAAATTATTCAGGGAAAACTGAAACACATACCTACTGTATATTCTTTATCCGTTTTTAGAGCTTTGATAGAATACAAGAAGAACACGGATTTCAAGTAAATTGAAAGATATTGCAGAAAATGTGGATGAAAAAGTATTTTAAATCCACCGTAGAAGATGTAAAATCACGACAGACAGAATATTCATTTATTTTGAATTTCATGCCCAGCTGGACATTCAGATGTTTTTTATTCACAAAAAACATCTAAATGAGCATAACATCACAAAAACAAAATACTCTACAATGCAACATGGAAAAATGTAGATTAGGAATCTCTAAATTGTATAAAACAAAGTCGCTATCCGCGTATATCTGTTGGTGCGCTTAGAACTAAACTAAGTAACGGATTTTTATAGGGTTTTCACTATCATTTAGAAAATGTCTTCCGGGGTTTGTGTATATAATACAATAGTATATAATCAAGTCGTAAAAATGTATTTTCGGGGACTACATTACTAACGCTGGCTAAACCTAATGACATACATCAAAATAATGTACTACGTAATTGTATATGTTAAAAAGGCCTACTGAAAAGTCCGCTATGGTATATGTCTATCTCCTAAGGATAACCGCAAGCAACGCCGGGTACACATCAGCTAGTAGTACAATAAATAAATGAAATAAGTCGAAATCTTAAGAATTTATTTCTTGATTGTTTCTATCGTGGGTGAACGAATATTAACGTTGTACTCGATTTGACTCCTTACTAATGACAAGCACAATTTTTATGGTTTGAAGATTTTTTAATTGGCTGCACATTCTCAATACAAAACCCAACAATTTTATAGCTTTATTTGATGTAATTTGAATATGATTAATTAATTTTTGTTTTTGATTAAAGTATACATCCAAATCATTTACCTCGGTTACTGTTATTAGCACTACACCGCCGTGGTAAATAAAAACACAGTGTCTTCCTTGAGGTCTCAAGGATGACACTGTGTTTTTAGTTACCGCGGCAGTATATTATTGCCGGAGTAATAAAAAAAAAATTGATTATTTATTTTACGACATCTCATTATGCCAAAAGATGGAAGGATTGGAGCGAGATAATATCCACATCATCACCACAGTAATGGGACGGGAATGACGAGATACATGTAATGCGTTTGGGATTCAGATGCCCATGCATAAAATCATTCTGCAGGCTGTGCACCCACCCTCGCATCAACCAGATATCAGATATGTGTATGAATTAATCGCCCATCATCAAATAATAATTAATCATAAGTAAAAGTGTAAGTTGCGCTATATTGTTGGTAGGGGCGCTAATAGGGGGCTCAGGCCCAACATGGCGGCGGCCATAAAACACTACCCCACAGTGCTCACTGCTCACGCAAGGAGTAGTGGGAGTTGGGAGGGGGGGGGGGGGGGGGTATGTGGGAGGATTCGCAAAAGGGGCGGGCATCGCGCACTTGCTCTGGGAGAATAAATATCACTTCCTTCTGGAGAATGTCAGAGATGGGCCGTGTTTGGAATAATTCCCCTGATTCTTAATTTTGAGAACCAATTTGCCTACTGATCACAATATACAGAAAGCATCTGGAATTAAAACTTTAATCTTGGAGGAATGCTTTAATAGATAACACCAAGAATGAGTCCGGCTACGCAGAAACATCTGCTGGACTGGATATTCGTAGCTTTAATAAATTATAGCTTCAAGATTCTCACGGTTTTTAGTCATTTACTGGCGCTGCCCCTTGAAAAATCACGGGATATTATTTTTCAAAAAAAAAAAAAACAATAAAAATAATATTATTGATAGGTAGGTTCTTTACCACTTATCTGAATTTGTTCAAAAAAAATAGTTCCAATTTTGAAAATTACACTTAAATTCAGGATCGTTGAATCGTTAGTTACAGACACACAGCCAAAAGTAGTATTTTTAACCGTTTGTAGTTTTTTAAGTGGTTGGACCAACATTGTAGGTAAATTATCTGTCATGATGATATGGAGACCCCTTTTATGGAAGACACCATCTTATTCTTCGCCCCCTTTATTTTGGAAGTAAGTATAAAAATATATAGCTTTACAAGGTTCTACATTAAGCCTCTTTATTATAATACATATAATGAATCACAAGGAACTCAAATAAGTGATAACATTACTTTCCAATCACACTAACAAATAATACAGACGAACCTAGAAATACACTTAGGTACCCCCTCGAGGGGTGGAGATTGTGTTTTTCTAGCAAAAAAATACAACAACACGAAAATGATTTCGTTTAGTAATTTTATTAGGGAATACCAACTTGTCGAGTATCTATAGATATTGATTTCCCTTTCAATGTATTCCTTGTACAAACCAAGGAGGGTGCGTTTCCGTGTAAAATAAAACATGCAATGGTTTGGAGCACGCCAGCCACGATATAAAATCACCGAAAATATCATACAAAATCTTCAAAAGAAGAGAAACAGATTAATTTAGAGGGTTGCGTGAAAATGGGGATACAATCAGTTATAGTAAAAGCCTTAGACATTCCAGATCATACTGTATATATATACATATACAGTATGTTCATACTATAATATAATGCTTTGCTGTATCCGTTAACGACCACAGGAATTCAAAAATTAAACTAACAAAAGGAAGTTATTAAAAGCATGGCTCTTTGTCATTATCGAATTTTCCTATAAAACTCAACTCTTAGATGGGAAATACAACAAGAAACTTAAGTTAGTTACACTTTCGAATTATTAACAGTTCCTAAGTGGTTAGAAAACTTTTAAATAACGTGTTTCTGAAAGTTCCTTCCAAGAAATATATTTCTTAAGGAGATTTTCCCGCGTCGTGATTGCAGACACTGAAACTTAATCAAGTATTCTATTTATATAATATCGTTTGCAAAGCGCAAAATACCATAAAATTAGAGGAAAACTTTACAGTGCAATAATGGAACAAAATATATTGCGTTACACGAAATTTGAATAGCAGAATTACAAAGATCACCTCGTTTTAAATATTCCCTTGTCGTCGACTAGATTCACAAAAATCCCGGACAGCAATCTGAGGGTGACCAAACCCGCACTTAAAGCGTATGTATTGGAATATTTTTAGAACGGCACGACTTCACGCTTCGCAGCAAGTTTTAATAAGCTGAAGTGAGCCACTAGCCGCTGGTCATAGCCAATAGCAGCACCGGACACCGGTCAGCAGGGAACGGGGATGCAATCAACTCCGGAACTCGGGGGTTGAAGTTTAGGGCTCGGAGGGATGACCGGTGTAAATAGACGGCCAGCCGAAAATTGCATATTATTATTATTAATGTAGGTGGGGTCCCCGGCTGTGACACGGCAAATGGATTCACTACAAATAATACGCGGGTCGTTAATTAACTCCATGGCGACACTTCAATCAAAACCGCATTAATATTAATGCTTACTTCCCCCAGCGGAAGGTTCGTGGAAAGGGATATTCTGTTCCTCCGATTTTAGTAACTCCACGGCGGTTTCCAAAATAAACAATAAATCCCACGAACAAAGCAAAATTTACTATATTGCTAAATGGAGATTAATATGATGATGGAAGTATACGGAACCTAGTAGCTTGTACAAAATAATGACGTATCAAGTTTATTCGGTTAAGCCTAACTGGAATGATTTCGCTTCATTCATATGAATATCTACAGAATAATATTCATTTGCATTGAAGAGACCTTGAATTAAGGGGTAGTATTATTGGTTAGGTATTGTAAAATTGTATGTACCAACCTAAACCTTTTATAGAAAGGATAAGACGTTCCCAACAAAGAATCGTTTACAATAGAATACAAGCCGGAAGGAGCATCGTGAAATAGAAACAACACGATGGGTCGAGCCACTACAAGAAAAGGAGGTATTAGCAAGGGCCAGTAAAACAATATGACAACTCCTCGGTACAATGATGGGGTGGTAGTGACAGGTGAGGGAACAAGAAGTGCGGAACTAGCAACCAGCAGCCACTAGGCACAGGCACCGGGTGGAGTGCAGACAACCCTCCGAGGGGATGGGACACCCTCGGGGTAAATGGGTCGCGTAACAGTTTATGGGAAGGCTGTATACGCACTACGGGTTTAATCAGAGGACAGAAATGCGAAAAGGGTAAGAAGGTGCGGCGGCAATAACGTTTTACAACTATTCTGTGATACAACGTCTGAACCTGAACACCGAGCAGTGAGCATGAACTCAGAATTAAAACAAAAAGGTTGTGGAAACGTGATATCACAGTGGAATACGACTATTGGTTCGGATGCCCGCAATAATTATAAAAAAATGCACAAAACATTACCTGACAAAAGGAAAATTGCCATCCAGAAAATTTACAAATGATCAAGGTTGGTGGGTAACTATTGTGCAAATTAAATGAAAATTTTGATATTTCTAACTACCTTTGAAATTAGTTAACAACGCTGTATCCATCCCCACTTACATACATCCCCACCGCTATCAGAAAAAAACAAATGGGACGGAAAGAAAAACAGTGCTGCGAGGGGACGTGAAATAACATTAGATACACTTTGTATGCTTATCCAGACATCCAATTCTCTCGCTATTTTAAATATTGATCCAAGTACATACATATGATATTCTAAAATATGTAAGTACACGATACGTACGAAATATTTGGAATGCTGAGGGTAAATATTTGATAGTGTAAAATGACGAATGTTGATGTTTATCAGAAAGATGATGAGTAGGTGTGTAATTACTACGAAGCTTCGGCTGAGTTCAGCACCATCTTTTCTCGTTAAAAATTATTGATTAAATGTCGAGTCTTATTTTTTGACAGCTAAGCGAATATTTCAACGCATATTATGAAAATAATGTTGCGTGTTGAAAATAGTTGTGTTGACCTGGACATTTCAGAAATAAAAATCTGTATAAATTTTATGATGCTAGAGTTAAACGATACATGAAAAAAGTATAAAATCACGTACTTTAAAATACAATGTGTAAATAATATTTCAACTAAAATAAAACAAAAAAAATATTGTTGAGAACAGAACGTTTTTCTTAATGCTTAACAAACATGGATTCCCGCAGTATTGTTCCATTCTGTTGTTTTATTTAACCGTATGCTGTGATTGTATCGGCTGGGGAGCCTACAAAGAAACATCGCCAGCCATTTAGTTCTGCTAACCCGGCGCGCGTTTCTTAACCCCCGCCCCCGCCTCGGGCAACGGGTTCCAGGCTAAGAAGGCGCAAGGCTTGAGGGGGGGGGGGATTAATTGCTTGGCGGAGCGGGGGGCGAAAACTAAATCGTACGAAAGTTAAAGAACTCAAATATTTCACAAAACTTCAGGTGGAAAACTCTTGGGAAAAGTTTTGCAATCAAAGAGGAAAATAAGAAATTGAAATTGAAGAAATTGAGTACACACAATAATATGTTCGTATTAAGTATTAGATCTTCCGACCAGCAGAACGTTGATAAATAAACAAGAGGAGAAGATTGTCTCGATTACATCTTCAGAAAATAAAAATGTGTTGTATATTCCTAAACTTAACATGAAAGCAAATATTGAGATAAAACGTGAGATTTAAAATACCGGGATGGATGTTCTTTCACTAAGAGATGGCAGCACAGGAAAGTCTGAACGATGACGCACAATATAATACACAGTAGAAAGATAAAATATTCATAATATAATTTGTCGTCGGCTTAGGCTAATATAAACCGCAGAAATTCACCGCGAGCAGAGCCACGAATTATACGAAAGAAGCGCGTAACGCCGTTTGCTGTTGCTTCGTTCCTTTCCCATAATACGTGGCTCGGCTTGCGGTAAATTTCCGGTTTATATGCAGCATAACGTATCTTGTAAAAATTTGAACAAACTTTTTAAATATGTCCATAGCAGGAATACCTCCTATGGACATATTTACCTACATAATCTACTGGACTGTTTATGAGTATATTGTGTAAACTATGTAAATGTACATGTAGAAGCCTTTTTAAGGGGCGTAAATAAATAAATTTAAAAACCATCTGAATTCTGATTACAAAAAAAATCGAGAGACCGTAACACTTTTAAAAATTTTACTACTAGCCCAAAACTAAATATTTCCCGTATGTCTCCCATTATCGGCGGTTAATAATTTATTCTGACATTTTATTTTGATTTCGGAATTTGATCTGACGTTGAAACGTGTTGTTTTGGAATCTCTGAAAACGGACATGGAATCTTTGGAATGTCTGAAAGAAAAGGAAGAAGAAAAAGTTCTGGGAAGAAAAAATGATATGAGGGGTGGTTAGGAATCCGCCGCCAAGACCTGGACAAACCTCACCCTCTGAACCCGGGCACCTTCGCTAAGTCACCAAACGTAGCGAACCACTTGGGGTAACCTATGGCAGAGGTGTTTGCTTTTGAGTGCTTACCTATACTCGCCTCCCAAATTTTGCAAGTAAGCCGACGATATTTATGCGTAATAAATTATATCGTTCCAGTATGAATTCGTTGGTAAATAATTTAAGGGAAAATTTGGTAAATTCTACCTCTTGCTCCGCCAACAGTGTGCTAATTTATAACGGGGGTGGAATAACCATTGAACCTTCGAGTAGACATTGATAGCAGGCTGCTCTTACTTCGACATTGCGAACTCACTAAGTGGAACGGCTAGTGGTAAAGCGAGAGGGTGGGAACTAGTTGCCCCTATACAGTTGCACCAATACAGCCATACGTATACATTGTGTACATACAACAGAGTGGGTAAAGCGAGCTTGGCACTGAATATTGCACAACTTTATTTAAACACTACCTAAAATCAATACGACGCCAGGTTCTATTTTGTCCCAAGGCCATTATCATTTTTAATATAAAATCATAACTTAAAAACAAGATCCATTACCATTGTACGTATAAGTCATAGAGCTACAATTAGAGGCGCTACTGCATACTAATATCTCGTCGAAACTTGTTTCACTATTACAACGCGATAAGCGGTGCGTGTAGACCGGCTTCGGTAGTTTTAGTTACAGCTTTGGACGTCAGTTGGAGTCCATTCGAGGAAAAAAAACGGAACCTATTTATCCGCTTCATGTCTCATCTAAATATAATACATCAATGGTATAAGTTCATTTAGTATTCGTTCCCATTGTATTTCATTTAGATTATTATACCATACTAGCCGAAGTTGCCGGCGTTGCCCGGGCTTTAAACAGAGTTTTTCTAAATCAGATGTAGACAATATACTAGATAGTACTGTGTGCAAAATTTCATCAAGTATCAAAATTCTCTTTTGAGGGGTGGGAAAAGGGAATGGGGTGTTTTTCCCAAATCTCATGTAAACAGTGACCTTCCTCTTGTTTTGGAGGTCAACTGTGCAAAATTTCATCAATTTCGGAATAAGATTAGTATACAAATCAAATACACGCCGCCCAACAGCCACGGCCATTCTTCTTTATAGGTGTTAAGGAGAACGGTCGCGGAGACTTTTCATACAATACTTAAATATAGATTTGAAGCCAAAATACCCAACCAAATTGAATAATTATTTTTTTAATCAAAGAGTGTAGCAAAAATTACTTTATTTATTTGTGTTTCAAATTATAAAATATGGGTAGTTAAAGAAATCGATTTTAAAGGCAAGTTTGGCAATTATTTGTGATTTAATGGTATTTATTAAAATAATAATCTTGGCTTTTTTACTATGTAAATATAATGAAATAAAATATGAATTGTTAAACCAACTATTTTCAAGTGTTTAAATTTAATTTTCCAACGATTGTTTTTCGTTGGAACACAAATTTGTCGTATATAACTTTTAAATTCCGATACCAAAAACGTTACGTTAAAAATTTTACGATGTTTTATTTTTAAATTTATATTTCATTGTATTTACATAGTAGGTTGGGAGAGATTATTTTTTAAATAATTATCATAACTTACAATTTTTTTCTAAAATCGTAGAAATTTGAATTCTTTGATATCCTATATTTTCTAATTCAAAACACAAATAAATAAAGCAGCCTATCCGTACTAGATATTTGATGATGATTATGATTAAAAAAATAATTTTTCTGTTTGGTCAAATATTTTGGCCTCAATTTCAATTTAAGTTTTGTATGAAGAAGACCGCGCAGTGATTCATGACAATATTTGGAGTAAAAAATGATAATGAAATTTTGGTCTCCGGTGACCTTTCAGATATTTTTTTTTTAAACAATTTAAAAAAAAAACTTCTACATGTCGTCACTGGGCACTGAGCCGAGTAACCACCTAACCCCTCATATCGACCTCACTTTCCAATTCCTACTGATTTTCTGTCGTTTTTGTTTACTTTCATTAACATTTTTTACTCCAAATAATGTCAGGAATCACTGTTTTAAGTAAGTCTAGTACGTCCCTTAACACCCTGTATAAATATATAGATAGATTTCGTCCATCAGAGGCAAGCGAACCTTCGATTCGATAGCGGGTAAATCTTGCAAACGGACTTATTCATTTTTTTACCCTATTTTCTAAGAAATTGATTACTAAAGGTAGTTTCAGTCTGATTATACTTTGACTGGTATTTAAATATAACTTTACTCAATAATTACAAAAAACATCCTACCATATTCAATTCCTAAAACTGATTTGCAAAAATGGCTTTGCAACTTTTTGAATGAACATTATATATATAAAGTTTTGTATATAGGTAAGATATTTAGAACATGGAGTTATAAAGCACACCATTTTTCACACAAAATTATTCCTGGAACCCCGCGGTAGATGCATTTTTACGATATTTCACATCAAAATGCCACCCTTTGTAAAATATTAGCCGAGGTCAAAGGGGTTGATAGAATTCTTGGAATATTGTCTGGGCATCGTATACTTTTTATACAAATGGCATGTGCAATATGAACACGTACAGGCTTAATGGAATTTCTCTGTAGCATTCGGATTCATAAAAGTAACATTCGGAAGCCATACAGAGCATTGGTGCACTCCATGGCTGGGTAACATTTCACACAAATAACGAGTAGGCCGGTCAACCACAAACAATAAACTTCCGACCTAAAACACTCGAAATTTAAACCAGAGACTATGAAGTCGAAAAATTGGTATAATAAATAAAGCGGGAAGAGGAAAATGAAGAGTGAGTGAATTTATTTAATATTTTATTTATTTAATATTTATTTATAAACTTGATTGAGCTTCCTGCGCAAGAAGTCGGAACGTCGCAGGAAGACATGGCAAGATCAAGTGAACCTACTCGTACATTAATCAATCAAGTACGAAAATGAATAAAGTGAGAAAAGTTTTTTGGCATTTAGTCGACCATCTGCCTACCATGTGATATACCATCAGTTAGGAAGTTAAGTTAATTGTTCATGAATTTTATTACTGACCACGATGGTGTCCAACTTTTAGAAATCACTGATTGGGTTTGAATTCATGGTTGAGTGAATGTGTTCTTGCATCGTAGCCAAATGTGTTTATTTCCACGAAAAATGTGCAAGGGGCATTCATTTGTATTTATTTTTGTTTGCGAGCAAATGAGCAAATGCGTTTTTCATTGCACAAAAGCCGATACAATTATATCAATAAATAGTTGGAGTAAAACGCTCCATTGTGACATCTCGCAACGAGACGCTTTGAATGATTTCGTCACGTCACGGGCAATCAAGTGATCCGGAAATGAAGTGTAGATCGTGCGATAATTCTGTTAATCGTATTATTAGCTGGTCAATAATAACAATCAAGTGGGAGCTTTGTCGGCTCAATCGAAATAAAGAAAACCTTAGAAACACTGTAGGACATGGGAAAGCCAGGCTGATTTAGTTTTCTTTAGAAATCTGGAGGAGAGCCGACATTACCGCATTCTGATTGACACACCACACAATATTTTTTTTTTTTTTTTTTTTTTTTTTATAGTGAATACCTCACAAGAGTCCCAACTGCTCCCGTCTGGAGCCAGTGAGACTATGGCATCCCCAATTGGGGGATGTTGTGAGGCTGAAGGTAAGTGGGGAAGGGAAAGAGGAAGGTAGGGAAGTACCTGGCTATTCAGATCTAGTCACTAAACACGGCTAAAGCCATTTGGAGCAACGTTTCAATTCTGAATGGTGGTCTTACACCAGGGCGATACTGGTAGTATCTTCCACTCTGGAACGTGCCGCAAATATACTATATATTATTTTAATTAATTAATTGTGAAATAACACAAATTAATCAAATAAAATTTATTTGCGCACGCCGGGTTCGAACCCGCGACCTTCGGAATGGCAGTCCAATGCGTTACCACTGGACTATGCCGGTATACAGCCGTAATATAGCCGCTTACAGGTCTAACATCGCTTCCAATGCTTCGCCACTAACAAACACGACATGACGCAGAAAAATTATGAACAACCACTGTCTGTTCAATCCTTGGTTCGTGGGAACCTACGAAGTACCTACTTATCAACAATAGTAACAGAAGGTTTAATTTTTTAAACATAGATTTAAAACGATCATACCGTTTCTCTAAGCACAACTTGTGTTGGAAAATGAGAGGGGCTCGAACTCTATTCGTCCGATTGCTAGCAGAGGGTCCTGCCCACATATCGACCAACTCCAACAATATTGTATAATAAATTATTTAAGTTGCCGCCCCATTGACGTCACACACCTAGTAAGGTTAACGATCATATGACACGCGAAAAGTATGAAAATTCACAAGATTACAGGCTACGGTACACTTCTCCACATTCCGACTCCATTGTGCGATAGATCTTATCAAGATTGCTTTATAATTGTTACAAAAAAATATCTGATTAAAAATAAGGACGGTAAAAATGACATTAATTAGTCATTTAATAAAGGAGCTCTCCAAATGACACCGTTAAATGTAACGAAACTTCACTCGATCTTTCGTAATTTCAAAAGAAGGTAATAATATTTTCAGCTCAGAATTAAAAGACAAAAGAATTAAAGCGTTCATTTTAGGTTGAGTTAACTGAAATTCCAGAAAGAAAATTTCCGAATTATATCTCGTTAAATTCTTTTCCTCTCCTTTAAAGTTCACACAAACATTATGCAAAGACAAAGGAAATTTAAAAAAAACGCAAATTTCTATTGTTTTTAAAGGTTTTGTGACTTAGTACAAACATTTTATGAACGCGACATATTTCTGTGCCGGCTGTGCAATGTTTGCACATGAGAGACACTTGCACAAAGGGTTATTTGTCTATTTCGCATGAACATGTCGCGCACACCGCATCATAACAATGGCTTTCAAAATACGCGATTGTGAATGTTTGTATGTTTGTAGTGCGCTTTATTTTGCCAGAATCTTGTTAGAGATTTGATACCAAACACAGGGCTTCGTCTATTCACGTAAAATAGTTTAATGTAGTTTTAAAGTACAGAAGTCGAGCTGTGAAAGCATTTTTTTAAATAAGGCTCGGCTTTTCTTATAAAACTGGAGCAAGGTATTTTGTTAAATGGAATCCCTCTAATAAAAAATCCATGCATATATTGCATAAGTCTAATAATTCAATTTCTTGTCATCTTTTCTAAGACAAATAAAAATATCTGATAAACGAGATAATTAACATCCGTATTAAAAAATCTTCTAGAATTCCAAGGGTTTGTACGGAGTAATTTTTCGATATCACTAGCCCCTTCGGGACATAAAACCGCCCACAATGTTCTCAGGGCCATTTTTTCTTGGCCAATTGAGCCGTGAGCCATCTGAGATAAAATATTATAATGAAATAATAAAAAAATGGAAGCGAAACAGGTATTAAGAAATATAATTTAATTTTACAGAGGAAATTACAGGGTGGAAAGATGTTTTTTAAGTTCCATGCTAACTCAACACAGTGACTATTCAACACACTTTTAAAAAGTGATAAAAAGTCATTAAAAACGGTGAAAAAAATCTTTTTTAACCTAACCTAACCTACTTAACCTAGTAAATAAAGTTTTTGTTTCATCACTTTCCATGACTTTATATAACTTTTTAAAGATGTGATGAATTATCATATTGATGATTTATCCGGTCACCGTTTTTTAAATTACTAAATTAGCATTAAAAAAGCCGACGTGGCTAAAAATGCGGTGTCAAAAGGTATTGAACACCGAAACCATTTTCATTGCATAGGAAGAACACCGCGGTAAAATGGAGTTTATTTAACAGTTTGGGTCGGGACTACGGAGGCAATATTATTCGGAAATCATTTTCAAAGTTAAGATAAGGTTTTCTGTATGATTCCTCATAATACGAAAGAATCACAATTTCCGCAGGAGAGATTTTTCAACTTCCTCGCTTTTGCGAAGAAAAATAAGTATTGAAGATTTATTAAAATCCGATTCAAAACGGGATAAGAACTTTAAGCACATTCGTAATATATCGGAACACGTGTTCATGCACCTGCATATGTCCTGATAATATACAATGACGACATGTGAAAATATTACAGGGTGGCCACAAAAAACGGATTTCAAAATTCCCTGATAATTCCAGGTTTTCCAGGGCAGTTTCTATATTTTTCCCTGATATCTTTTATTTGGTATAAGGACATATCGTTCAAAATTTTATTTTTAATAATTAGTAATTTTATGAACACGAGTTAGGACATCGCAAAAAACACATTCGTGTTTTATTGAAAGTTTATTTCATTCGTTAAAGGCATGCAATCCCATTTTTAACCGTATTACAGATAATTTGAAGAGATTCTTAATAAATTGGCTATATTTTGTATCAGTAAGTTTTCTCCGTGTGCAGTCGAGCATTATACAGTGGTTCCAGAGTTTCCCGGTGGCAGGTGGCAGGTCGGTGTGCGGCTGAGGCAGGCAGTGGGAGGCCCTGCCATGTGCGCCAATGTGCGGTGCGCACGAGGAATAGAACCCACAAAGGGAAATATCTCGGTCGGGCGAAAGAGGCACTAACTTAATTGAAGTACGAAGAAAGCGGAGCGAGTATTGTGGGCGCGCAGAAATAATAATAAAAGTAATTTTTATTATTATAAGAGTGCAAAATCGTGTTATGATTTGCTTTTATTTTTGGTATTCCCTTGAACCCTTCTAATAAAACAAGTCTGAGATAAATTTGAATCACACAACGCACAAAATAGTTGCTACCCTGTGGCACATAGCATTTTGCGTGTCGCTTTTCACAAGGCTGATAAACGTGAAAGCTTTAAGAACAAAGCTTTCGTACATTAGGTTTCAATTTGACCGGACGCCCGGACGGTGGCTGAGTTGACATCGCGTTTGGGCCCCACCCAGGAGTAGTGTATTCAACTCCTCGGCTGGCTAAGTCCTCCATCACAACACAAGCAAAGTTTTCCGCTTACTGTGGTGGTAGTACGCGATTTTGAAATATAGTCAGGTTATTCGTAACCCGGGAATGTTGGTCTTTCTTTTAAAAATAAAACAAATGAAATAATTCCTACTATGACGTTAATTTAATTGAATTTCCATTTCTGTTGTTTTCACGAAAAAATAGGTTAATTACAAAACGTGGTGGCTACCAATTATTTGCATAAAGATACGAAGGTTTCTATTGTGCGTGTTTTTACGGACGGAAGCGCTTGGGGCACACCTGTGTCGGCAAATAGTTACATACTCCGCCGGCTTCGTAAGGGTTTAATATTTACATACTACGATGTACACCGTTTTTTAACTTTTTTCTGAATAACTTTGTATAACCACTCTTACTGATAAACGTATTTTAAATTGTACACCACTGAAACACAGTCTATGTATGGTAAACGGTTGTACATCAGTTGTATAAAAATTTAAAAAGTATAATACTATACGCAGCATAAGATTGGGTGCCGGGACTAATTTCGGCCAACAGTTTGAGCTTAAAAAACCTTCTCGCCAGGAATTCTTACTTCCAATTACGAATTTTTCTTGTAAGGCGATACACCTAAAATATCAGTCTGAAAAGCGACAGATGTTTAAATATTTAAGCCACGGGAAAGGAAAGTCTCCGCCGACCAATTTTGTTGTTTCAGTCGCAACCTTGGCCTACACCTTTCCGGCCTTTTCCCTTGAAATGTGTTTGAAAATCGATAAGATAAAGGCCGATCTGCGACGCCTTCTAGCCGTTATTTTATAAGGTCGTATCCAATTGGTTAATGGCTGAGCCACTGGAAACCAAAAGAAAAAGAATAAGCTTATCCATCACTGAAAAGTTTAAAATATCATGACTTTAAAACTAATTATATAACTTTCTAGTTATTAGTGAAGTTTTTGGTTGAAATTTGTATACATAGATATCTATTTACAAAAAACTTAAAAGCATTAGTTTTCTGACTTCTCGCTACCTCAGGTAATTAATCAAATATAATATGGAAAATGCTACTGCATGGGAACGAGTTATCAAAGTTTTTTTTGCTACTAAATTGTACACATTGTCAGGAAACTGCAAGTAAAAGCGGGAAACTGGTGAATCTACATCACTTTTTGGTAGTACAACTTTTTTATTTGTTTGTGCTTTCGTTTTCGAGTAAATCGAGTCCGAAGTTGGAACTTATACGTCAAATTTAAAAAAAAAATGGTCGATTGGTGGTTAATATTAGCTGTTTAAAGACTTTTAAAATGCGTCGAAGCGTAGACCGGGCTCCAGAAGTATTTTAAACCTTATGTTAAAGTTGCCGAAAAAAAGGAAAGTAAAAAAAAAACATTTCGAAATGCTTAGCTTGTTAAAGTTTTTTTGTGTTCTCTATGAAATATAGATTCAGCAGTTTTCCGCTTGTACTACAAGTTTCCGGACATCGTGTACCTATCTATACACAGTTAGGTTTAAAATTGATGTTTGATAATAGCAATGGAAACAATTCACAATTGTATTCAGAATAGGATTGCATTAATTTGGTTAAATATTCATAAATAAAAAGCTAAGAATAAATAAACGCAAAAAAAGCGACGAATAAATTTGAAAAAATCAACAAAACTCTTAATAAACTAATGAATAGGGTAAAATGACGGTGAATCGCATTGTCACCCGTCGTGTTTATCCAGTACGCGGAGGACTTGGATTAAAACACAGCGTCGGGCCCGGTACGGTACCCGATCCCCGGCCGCTGGGGGCAAATAAATCCAGCCTTGAAACGGCACCGTTGACATTTTTTTCATTTGCAAGGGAAAATTGGGTGAATGAAAAATAATTCCGGTACATTTTACACGATCCGCACACCGGACCAGCGAGCAAGCTTTCGAATTTAAATGCGGGCGGTGGGAGGGACAGACAAAGGTAGCGTGTTTAATTACATTCGCTGGGAGCATTAAAAGCTTTAACAATGATGGGCACTTTATTTAATAAAACATATAGGCGAATCTCAAGACTGGCGATTTTAAAAAGGATTAACTATGTGTGCTTTTTGTAATAATTGTTAATATAAAAATTTGCATTATTTCCAGCCCTGACCTTCCCTTTCACGTCCCTTCAGCCTCACAACATTGATCAGTATAGGGTGCCATTATTTCACTTGTTCTGGACAATTTATTATACTATTATTTAAAAATAATAATAACGATCCGTAAAATGTATTTATTTACGGTAAAAGTACTTTTAAATACACAGATAAATTATTTAAAAAAATACATACCAATTTTAAAAAGTGTTAACATACTAATTTAATTCAAACTTTTCAACTGATAACTGTTTTTATTTTTTCTGTGCTATTAAAAATATCTGCAACTTCTTCATATTGGTTATCTACGCTGGTATTGAATTGATATTGCAGGGAAAGATATTTTTAGCTGTGACTCTTATTAGGAACAAGAAAGGGAATTAATTATTTAAAAAAGAAAAATGACATTTAGAACATTCTAGATTATTTTATGACCTCGTGATTTTTCTAGAATTTCTGAAAACAGTCTACATTAATATATAACTTTCTAAATATCGGGAACCTTCGGGAACAAGCAGCCAGTTTTATATAATTTAACACTTCAGGGAAATCAAAACAACAGTGTTATATTCAAATATGTATGCGTGTATTCCACAAATCGATACAATGTATGTCTAAGATTATCCACATAATCAGCACAAAATCATAAACAAAAATATGTTGTTTACTAAATTTGCCACTTCATTATCCTCCACGATCGCCCAATTTCCGCGCTTTGTGTCGCGAAACCATTCGCCTTACATAATGCCCGAGTCGCCGACATTGTTAATCAATTTAGCGATCATATAAGGACGTGAGCATAGACGGAGGAAGAGGCATGCGAGCCGTGTAAGGTGAGCCGGTGAGCCGGCGAGCGCGAGGGCCAGCAAGCCAGCAAGCCAGCAAGGGGCCAGCCTGCCAGCCGAGCCGAGGATCGATACGAGGTAATAGCCGCCCGCTCGCATACGCGTGACCGGCCTATTGATTTTTGGCTAACACAATGAACCCATCTACTAAAGGCCGGATCAATTGTCTTCAGTACGCAACATGTGTTGAGAAGTGACCTTCTAGTTAAATCAAATACCAAAGATTCGCAGAATGCCGTGAATTCCAAATGCTGAGAATTGGCAGTGCGAAATTATTCGTTGTACATTACCGAAAAAAATTACCTAATAGGTAAGCACATTTTCTAGCCGAAATATTTAAACGATATTTAAAAATATTTGCTTGTGCGCTATTGAGATATTTTATTGGTATCTATCTAGTGAATGAACTCAGAAACGTCACGGAATGACAAAAAAATCGATGCCTGAGTTTTTATGGACATCTAAATAGCCGTCGTCCGTATCCGAGCCATTAAATCGGAACATTATTCGATTATCAAAATGCTTTGGAAAGGGATATTTCGATTAGCCGCATCACTAGTTGAGTGCGCAAAAAAGAGACAAAGGGGTTTAGAAAAGGTAAATAAAATAAAGGTTTATAATTTAAGGTTCGCAATACGACTGAACAAAACCCCCCGTAAGTATTTTAATCGGAGTTCGGGTGCTGAGTTCTCAACTGAGAACGCCACTATTATATGTAGTTTTCGGGCTAGATTTGCTAGAAGTAAATAATATATAGGATATATTAGGGTAAAACAAACGTGGAATGATGTTTCACTATTTAATGTGGAATAAATAAAATATTACTATAAATAAAATCGAAACATTATTTCTTCGTATAATATTATAGTATAGTATAATATTTGTCGTCGACGAAAATTGTAATCGATAAGTATAATTCAGCTATAATCCTGGGTGAAGTTTGACTATCGTCGAAAACAGCATTTCAAAATGCGGCGTTAAGCCAACATTACAATACTTCGTGTAGATATAGAATTGCACTAAAAGTGGTTACCCGAAACCAGATATCGAGGTGGAGATTAAAACCAGAATACAACCAATTACGTAACACGGTGGCGGGATCAAATAATACCTTCAGCTCGATAACCTGGTGTTATAACGCGTGTAGAGTGTAACTATATGCGTTCTGCCAGTTTAGCGAATGTTGATAAATATTAACGTCGTTCAGGCGTAACAAGCATCCCGGAGGAGTGACGCCGTCAGCCGTGAGCGCCAATTACCTCGTCGTTCCTAGTCCCTACACCGCTCAAGGGAGGCGGGAGGCTCGCGGGAGGGAGATAGAGCCGAGCCTACTCAACCCTGCAGTGCAACATCAATTCGATGAACGGCGACCCAGAAGCTAGATGCTTTTATTATTTGATTTATTCTGCAGGTACGTAAGTTAGTCAATGCCCCAGCGGGATACGACGCCCGTAATACAGCCAGTAAAATTTCAATAGCTTTATAAATATATATGCCCAAACTTTCATATTTAATATTTGGAATCGGGTCGCTAACAATAACACTCCTTACGAATATGGCGATAAGGTTGAATATCCCGCTGAACACCATTCGTCTGTTTTGATTTATGCAAGAAAAAAAAATCGCCAAAAAAAGTTCAGGCACAAATATTTAAATATTTTACGATAATAACTTAATTTGGCACATTATACAATAAAACCACAACCGAATGGGTTGGTCAATAGGAGATTTTTAACTTCAAAATGGATTGATACTTAAATTTTTCTGGGCTTGTAAAAAGATAGAAAAAATGCTCGATTATTTGAAAGCCAAGGGATGTGTTCTACTCACAAATTTTCAAACCAAAAACGCATGATTTTGCATTACTTCGCCTTAAAGTTGACAAGACTGATATAAATATGAAAACGAAATATATTTAAATTAAAAAACCAGGAAGAACGACTTAAATGCAAAATGTCATGTAAGTATTTTTTTCAAAACGTCTGTTTTTAGCATAACATAAAGCATTATCGGTTTTATGTTTATGTATTCGTATTAAAGAAAGTTTGATCCGAAATAATCTATTCATTAAAAGAACCTAAAGGTAATCGTCAATTAATCCCAGAAAGCACCTATGTAAAGTCACGAAATGTTTGAAAATTTTGACATCAAAGGTGCTCATTCTATTGTAATAATGGTTCTCAGATATTCATCGACTGCAAATGAGGATGTGTACCTACCCTTAACCGTTTCCGTTCCTTCCATCCTCCGTAAGTACTTCCGAGTAGCTTACACGGTCATTCAAATATAATGATGAAGTATCCTCCCTGTACAAAGTAGGTCAATTTTATTCTAAAACATCTTTTTTTATCAATGATGAAACTAATGTAACATGTACTAGTCACTGAATAGATAATACACACTAGAAATGCCTTTAATTTAGATTTGAATGGAAACCAATGCACATTTACACTTGCCTGAACTAGTATATTTTCACAATCCCGTTTGATCAGGCAGATCTAGTCACCAAACACGGCTAAAGCCATTTCAATTCTGAATAGTGGTCTTTCACCAGGGCGACACTGAAAGTATCTTCCACTCTGGATAACTCTCCGGGTAGTAGTAATACAATAAACGTAACATAGTATTTTCTCTTATCTCCATTGACGGACAGGACCGGATACTAATTCAACCACTGTATACTGTTTACTGCGTCTAGACGAGATGTCTCAAATATCCGTTCTATAAGTGACAGCAACTTAACTTAGCTTCCGTAAAACCAACTTCCTATTAAGTACCTTCGTAAACGTGAGGGTAACACGTCGTAAATCCCAAAGCCTGTAGGAACATGATATTGGAATGAACTTAATAATACATTTATTTAAAAATTATAAGACACAGCTGTAGACTTCCTCATACATGGTTGGATATATGGAATTTTATGTATTTGCCAAAAGGCTGGAATTGTTCCGTACACCTGTGCCAGGGAAATGGTTTTGCTTCCTATGAGAATCCAGAGAGGCGAGTAAGAAAGAATATTATTTTAAATCTGTTGTAGTATGGTACCACTAGATTGAACGGAAGATATAAATGTACGTATAATATGATTCATGGGGACAATACTCTGCAAGCGACATGTGTCTTGTGCATTTTCAAAGGGGATATTTTATATAACAAGAGAAAAATACGGCAACAAACTGAAAGATAAAAAGAAAAACAGCAAGCAGACAAAAAATTACGTACCTAAGTACCCACCTATAAAAGGCGAATAACTAAAAATGTAGGCATTTCCTTATTGTGTGTCAACAATGCGTTGGAAATAGATTTTAACGACCACGGTAAATTAAAAAGAAACAAGACACGCAGAACTGGTTGTGGCGAAAATTTCTACACGTAAAAATATTTCCATCTCCGTGGAGATATTATAATTCTGGTTCACTCGCGCCGAGAAAAGTTTCAGGGCTTGCGAAGATAGGGGATTAAGGAATTTCACGGTTCGGGCCGCTAACCCCCCACCCCCGCCCCAGCCCTCTGACGCGCAAGCCGGCTTTAATGAAATTAATTCTAACGAGAGAAATTATTGTCGAACTCTGTTCGGATATGTTTTTATTTTATGTCTCAGCTTCCTTTCGAACATTGTCTTCAAAGACTCGGAGCCTTGGAGAAATATGATACTGGAAACATTTTTAGGCTACATAAAAAGATGATAGAAATCGGGAAAGGAAAATGAAAAATCATTTAATTTTATTTATATTATACAAAATACTAAATTATTTCAACGGCTTCGTCGTTTGCGGGTAACAGCGGTGTCATATTAAGTTTAGAAAAAACTTCTTCGAAAGTCGTAGACAAACTTTGTCAGTTCTCTCCCCGAGAGGGTAACTTGGATTTTAGAATAAAATAAAGAAATGGTAAGAAGCGGAAACTTACGAATTTCAAAAACAAAAGAAAAACAGGGATTTGATCGTTCATGGGCTTGTGTCAGAAACGTAGGTGCGATCATCCTCAGAAACCGACAGTTCAGAGAAAAGAAAATAGGAAAAAAAGGCCTGACTCGCTCTTTCGTCTGACAGCCTAACACGGCAGACATAATAATTCACAACATAGAAAATCCCACAAAAGTAATTGTATCACGTCTCGTGGATAAAGAAGAATACGGCAAAGAGAAAAGAGGTTATAAAAGTGTCAAAATGAGAAATGATACATCAATATCTTCGCAGAGGTGGAAACATATTAAAAGATCCATAAAGGAAAATACAGAAAAATTATTGACATGCGTATAATATCTATATTTACAAATCTTATTGGTTGTATTCTTAAACCATGTGAACGTCGTAAATCTATAAATAGTATAAAACAAAGTCGCGATTCGCGTATGTTTGAGCGCTTAGTTCTTCTAAACTATACAAGGGATTTTAATAGAGTTTTCTCATTATTTTGGGGATCTGGTGAGGAGGCACGCAATGAAAGATGTTGTGAAGGTCACAGTGCATCCAAGAAGCTTGTTTGGAAGAAAACCTAAACTACTAAAATGACGTTCGAATCGAGTAGTGGCGTACCACTACATTATCATTTTGAGAATCTCTTCCGGAAGGTTTATATATATGATACTTGCATATTATATTTATAGAAAGTAGAGAAAAGTCGATGTTTTGTAATCAAGTCGTAAAAAATATATTTTCGGGCGCTTACATTGCTGACGCTGGTTAAACTTTATGAGATGAGTTCCGTAGTACTCGTACATCAAAATAATGTACTACGGAATTGTATAGAGGCCTACAAAAAGTCCGCGGTGGTATATGTGTATCTTTTAAGTATAACCCCCAGCAACGCCGGGTACATGTCAGCTAGCAATTATTAAAGAAAACATTAGAAATGCTATTTTTATGTATACATCAAAAAGCTAATTTGAATTGAAATGTTTTTTAATTAGAAGCAAACCAATCGATTCACAATAAAACTCTACAAAAATTTCACATCTCGATACTTTCGAGAACTCAGTGACTAAAAAAATACTTAGAGTATTCAACTTTTATAAGTATCATTACGTCTAAACAAAGATCTATCCAAAAAACTAAAATGGTTTGTTTCACATTGAATGGTGTACCAACCTAACAAGTTTAGTGAAAATGGACGGTATAATATTATTTAAAGCACTTCCCAAAAATAAAGTTATGTAGGTAAATTGACTGGTCTGAATCGTAACTGAAGTAACTTTAAAACCTCCATGAGAGAAAAAATAATAAACAAACATAACGCTTTTCGTGATTTACCTATTGATTTACTCCTATTATTTATTTTATATTTACTTCCTAAATTCCGTAATAAATAAATTATTATGATGCGAGAGAAAAGTAAATTTACGATATCAGTGTATAAATAAATGTAATATATACAACTGAACGATGTATCAAGATGGCTCAAAATAAATAAGCTTAAATTAAATACAGAAAGATAAAAATGCATGATAATTGGATATTAGAACACACGCAGAGAAAGTAAAATTAAAATAGATGGTGAAATTATTGAAAATTTTAGGAAATACTTGAGTTATAATAAACTCCATACTAACCTTAAAAATAACTAATAAGAAAATTTGAAATTCTTGGTTCATAATTTGACTACTGCTCAACTATTATTTTATTGTGTAATGACAAATAACAAAATAAGTTGCCTATTCTCCAAAATAGATCAATGAGAATAATACGAAATGGATTTTCAAAAGAAACTAAAATTTTATAGGAACTCAATTGGCTAACAGTGAAACGGATGCTCACCTAAAGATATTTATTTAAGCATAAAATAATAAACAAACTGTTATCAAAATACTTTCAAACAAAATTATAAACAAGAAGGACATTCACAGACAAAATCCAAGGACATGCAATGAAATTAGACAAAATTAAAAAAAATAACAAAGCCAATACACAACATAGTTTACTATACAAACGAATGAAATATTATAAAATCTGCACCCATTGGTAGATTCAAGCTGTATTTTAGGAGCCATATTAACCAAAAGCTAGGAAACAAATACTCCGATATTGTTGATATATTTAGTACATCAATTTCATTATATAAGCATAGCTTATTGAAGTTTTTTTCATTAAGTAGGGGAATATTTTGATAAAGCTATTTAAACTGACAGTATTACAGTATTTTGCACGTTACCAGTATTTTGTCGACTGAAAGAAAAAAATTATTTTGGATTTTTTATTTTTATATTTTGTACCTACATACTGTGTGGATCAAATTCAACAATATTTTTATTTACATATGTGTTTTAAGCAGCACTATTTACGAGTATAATTTCTTAAATATTGTTATATATGTATGTAAAAGCCATAGGCGTAAAATAAATAAATAAAAGAAAATGTAATAATGTATGCATGCAAGTTATAATAAATAAGTAATTTGTAAATTATACTAATATGTGTAGGAGCTGTACAGCGCGCTTTCATTTTCAGGACGCTACGTACAATGATTTATTACAGATGAAATATTGGAAAGGAATTGAAATCCGTAGAAGCGGTCTATTGGATAAAGCAGCCCTGGGAACGTATAGGTACAGTTCCCTGCCACGGGGGTAAAGGGGAATTCCAGGAACAGTGGGAATGTCTGGATTTAAGGGAAGTTCCTCGGTCTGTCTGCTTAACCCCTCGCGGGCGACGTGAAGCGGTTCGACGTTTGATCAGCCAACAAGACAATCAGATATTAAAGAGGATATGAGGAAATATAGTCGTATAAACAACTCTGGCTTCATAGACAATACGTTTAAAATCGATTTAAACGAATGCACCACGACGGCAAGCTTTTAGTAATCATAAGTGTATTGGAAAACAAAAACGGGTTCTGAAATATGATTTTCACAAAAGGAGTATGATCAGAACAAGGGTCAATAGTTCAATAGAATACTGCAGGTACATGAGATAATTTAAGAATATATTACATTAGAAAATAATATATCCAGGAAGTAAGTTTACAGAGGCTCCGAAGGTCGGTGGAATTTTTTCGTTTCGAAGTTGGTGTACCTGGCATGTAGGGAGGATCTTAACGGTCAGTTTGTTTGGTCTCGCGTGCTTATCGGCCATTTTGTTCATTCACAGTAAATGAGATCGTCGCGCACTCCCGCACCTCCCGTCCGTGCGAGAACTGCACCCAACCGCCTGGAGCCAGAGCCAGTGAGACAAGCCATCCCCAATTGGGGTATGTTGTGAGGCTGAGGGTAGCGGGGACCGGAAGGAAATTAGGAAGACGGGGAAGTACATGGCTATTAAGATCTGGTTACCTAATACGGCTAAAGCCATTTCAAGCAAAGTTTCAATTCTGAAATTCCGTAATCTTACACCAGGACGATACTGATAGTATCTTCCACTTTAGGAGGTACCGCAAACATATTGTATATTATTTTCAACGAAAAAATTATGAAATAACACAAACTAATCAAATAAAATTTACTTGCGAACCCGCCGCCTCCGACTTGCTAGTCGAGAGCCTTACCCCTCTACCCCTTCGACCATCAAAGACCTAAAAAAGACCGGAAACTACTTACATAATAAAGAGAAAAAAAATACAATTCTCTTAAGGAGAAAACTACCACAATGGACCAAAGTACTAATGCTAATGTGAAATGTATTGCGAAAGGACGTCCCAAAAGCAATTATTTGTGAAAAGCTCAAGAGATGTGCTATAAGTTCACATCTCGAATAGTAGGCACCGCTGGAAGTATGCCAAAACTAGAGGAAAATATGCACACTTGGAAGCTTTAAAAACGGTTTAATGCGCTTTGATAATATTTCAGAAAATATGCGCGTTATTTCAATAAAAAGTACACAATAATAGTAACAGAACTGCGAGTACGAAATACGCCTTTGGCCACAATTCAAAATCACACGTGTGCTTTGCATTTGCTCATGGAAAACGGAGGGAGCTCCGTGGATGACTTATTTACACACGTATTATGCAAAGAATAATATATTTCATATTCATTGAATACGGCAAAAAAGGACCAGTTTTTCATTGTTACAAATACGTAACATATTGTATGAGCTTCTACACTAGCGAGCTATGGACGACATACACACAAGGCGTCATGAACACACTCCGAGTACAGTACAACCAAGCATACAGAGCCCTATTTGGCCTCCCCTGGCGATGCAGTGCCTCACAGATGTTCACCGAAGGATGGGTGCATGGGTTCGCTGCTTTGATGCGCCACAGAATAGCCGGGACGAGTCAGCGCTACCAGAGATCGGACAACACTCTTGTCCAGGCCGTTGCCCAGTGGCAGGGAGCGCCTCTACACCGGAGATGGAGAATTTCACTCAAGCCACCATAAAGTCCTAATGTGCACATCAATGTATTGATTATTTATTTATTATTTTTATATTTATTTATTTCTTTATTAATTTTATTTTTATGTATTAACTTAAATGTCAACTTTTATGGCAGGCAGAGCATTGCACACACCGCTCTGTCCAGCTGAAATAAACATTATTATTATTATTATTAAATATAAATAAAATTTTCAGCTTTTGGCTGAAGTAAAATGATTAGTTGACAGGCACTGTCCGTGGTTCCTCTAAATCAGAGGTCCCCAATTTTTTTTTTCCGTAGACTCCCTGCCTGCAAAATATTGAATTTTTCTAAGCCTATTAACGTCCCATGTGATAATCATTCATTTTTTTCGTAAAAAGATTCCCTTCCCTTGCCTGTTCAACAACCGGGTGGCGGTATATCTTTACATTGTGCAGACAGGGGCACCCTTGTGAGAAAAACCAAATGAAAATGGAGCAGTATAAGCAACGGGAATTTCTTTCTGTAGCTGGCCCTACAGAACTGCCCCTTAAGTTCTTTGTTAGCGCTTATTCCGATCAGTTCTTCTTGTCATATGATATCTGATTCACCAAATTCCATTTCCACAATCAAAATGTCCTCAAACTTAGTTTTGAAGTCTGTGTGAAGTACCTACATCTAAATGTTGAACGTAATTATTACCCTGGACGTTTTAAAAAAAACAAGTTGGGGATCTAGGAAAATTCGCAGCTTCCAATGTGCAAAGTTTTGGTTCAATATATTAATTCTGACGAGAAAAAGAACGTAGACTCTATTTATATACCTCCATAAACAACTTTACGATATATAAAACTACAAATATCAAATAAGTAATTTCTCAGTCTATTATATTTGTGTTAGGTATATTGTGTCATTTACGGAACTCCTAAATGTTGACTTGAGGTAAATGGGTGTCCGCTCGTATGTACCCCCATTTGAATCTCGTGGACACCCAAATTTTTTTCTCGCTGACATAGACCCCCAGCATGCCGATATCGACCCCTGGGGGTCCATATAGACCACTTTGGGAACCTCTGCTCTAAATAAAGTTAGAAAAGGACAGAAAATTAAAAATTAAATCAACCAATCGGAATCGATAGTATCGAATAATATTGACATGACAAAGAAGAAAATATAAACCACAAAAGTCATTGACCACGAACGAATAATGTTTGCTAAAGTTCGCTGCTTCAAAAACTGAGACGATAAGTGTGAAATATATGACTAAAAATAGGTGTGCGCAAAACACAGATATATTAAATACTTTTTCCAAACAACATAAAAGAAAAACAGAAAGTAAGAAATCGATGAAGTTTTTCCATCCCTTCGGTTGGGGGAAACTAAAAAGAAAGTGATATCTTATCCTAGGTTTAACAACACATAATTTCTGTACGTGCCGATTTTTCGTTTCAATCTCTGTTATTAAAGTAACGAACACGATCACAAGTTAGTAAAAAGGCTTTTACTTAGTGAAAAAAAACGAAAGTATTTCAAAGCGAAACGATATGATTGACAGTGTCGATTAGCCAAGTGTCACATTCGTGGTGCTATCAATGAATGAACATTTGATAAACACAACATGTCACGCCCAAAAAATGTCCGTGTACATTATTTCATCCAAATTTCATCAAAGTCAAATGTTTTAAAAAGTGTATTAATTATACTGTCACAATAAAGAGAATTAACCAATTAACCAATATATCACAAGTTTCTCGACCACAAAGGAAAGATAGAAGTTTCGTGGCACAAAAAATACAAGACAGGCATAATTCAGCCTCACCCCTGAAACGACCCTTGTAATACATCCCCTCGCTTGTGGCCTTCAGATAATATTGAGGGTAGCCTCTGAAAGTCGACAGGCTAAGAAGAAACAAGTACGATTTTCATTACAACTCCTAATGCTTCTAGGGGTCTGCGACGATTCTGTCGAGTGAGGACTGTTACAGCACGGTAGGGAATAACTGCTGATTGGCACAAGAGAAAAATTGAGTATCATGCCTAGTTGTGATATACCTACATTCTAAGCTGAACTAGCACTAATAAAATTATCCCATCACTTTGCAACTTGGAAAATTTTTTTTAAATTGTGTCCTGAAAAATTATACAAAAAATCGTAGAAAGAACCACGAGAAAGAATTTTTTTCTATCAAGGGACTCCAGTCAATTTTTTATGAATAATTCATTAACTTTCTGAATGCCATGATTTTTTCAATGCAGCTTTAATAACACTTACACAATTTTCAGAATCAGCGTTTGTTGATCTGTATGAATATTTTGCGAATGTATGAAGTTTTTTTTTATGAAGATTATTTTTACAGTAACAGTAATTATATTATTGTTTATACGTGGGGGTGAAGTGGAAAGCAGGAGAGGGGTGCCGTTGTTTTCTACGGCTTCCTAAATTCTGGTTTGGGCAAGTCAGATAAAGGATGTAGGATGGTTTGGAAATACAGACTGACGCACATTTAATTTTATTTACTTCGAAGAGTTTCACAAAATGAGAATTAAATTTTAAAACGATCAAAAATGAAAACGGTTTTTCTAGTTATGATTCAAAATGATATTACATGATACCCATTCTATCCGGTAGCTATTTTGAAATGTTTTGACATTTTGAGATAAACTTTTTACAATTCTAACTAAAGTAGAATACCTAATAGGGTTCCGTTATTTCTGAAAATGGATCAAACGCTGTCAGAATAAAACGCCTTTATCCGGTCATTCCGGTTTGTATGAAATGAATATTTGAGAAGATACTTATACATTTTAGATGATGAAGATAACCCTCGGGCAGAGCGGTGTCACGACCAGGCTTGTCCGTTTGGTGTGACATGCAGGCAGCTGACACACGAATCAACTCAAGGATGGGTTGTTTCACAGAATTTGAACAATTCATCAAATTTAAACATTCATTTTCGGGTTTTGTGAAAGTCCTATTCAAGTTCTGTTATTATATCATTATAGACTACTTGCTTGATAGGACTGAAATAATAACAGAACTTGAAAAAATCTTTTGGTGAACTTAAAAATTAACCCGTCCTAAGTTTTTTTTACTACACAACTTTAGAAATGGAGAAATAACTTCAAAGCATCAAAAGGGCTCGAAAATAAGGGGTTTTTGTTGAAATTTGTTAAGAACAATATTAAAGTAAAAATTTTAATAAAAATACAATTGTAGAAAGTAAATACTTTGCAGTGTGAAATGATACATTTAAGTTGAAATAGGATACACGGAGAGTAACTAAGTCCTGTTTTAACTCGACCGTTTTTCATTTCGTCTGTATGTAATTTTGTTTGTACGTACCGTTTCCAGTTCAAGATGGTTGAAAATTTAATGGTTCAGTAAAGACTCTTTTTTTTCAAATATAAAATCGTCGTGTTTATTTGGACTTTCTTATTCGCATTTATGGTACTTATATGACTGAAGAATGATTGAAAAAAAGAATTGACATTTAGAAAGTGACGTTTCTCTGGACAAATTGTATAATTCCTTATTTACAATTAAGAAATATCACATAAAATATACGGTTTATATTCAAGCAGGTACATATGTATTTAAGTACTTATTCACAAATGTTATAAATTCAGAGGAAATTTTGTTTGTACGCAGTGTCTACTGTTCACAGAACTACTAGTATTAACCTGAACATTATGTAACCTAAACGACAAGGAATAATCATATCCCTTACTTCCTGGAATCATTTACAGACTAGATAAATTTTCACTGTGTAATTTTGTATTTTTACACCAGGTTTTGAGTGAAGTGGGAACCATTTTTTGGAGAAACCATTTTGATATTATTATTGTGATATTTGATAAGGTCGAAGTTGAGCGTGGAAATGTCGCCTAAAATAAATACAGAGCGGTTAGAGGCATTGTGATTTTTTTCTTCTGGCGCAAATATTCAATTACTAGGCTAAGTACGGAAAAAAAACGAGCGAAGAACCCACACGGAGGGTAACGACGCACTTAAGATAATACGGGAGAATACTAACTACTAGGCTGGCAGCAAAGGAATAATTTCATAAATGCATACATTATTCAAAATGGTTCAAAATATCTTCATATAATACAACAGAAGGTTCCAAATAAATTAATCTATGAATCTATGTACCTGCTGACAAACTACATAAGTAGTTTAGCAGGTTTAAATGTTAAATAAATAAAATAAAAAAATAAAAAATAAAAAAACAATAAGTTTTTGCCATTTATTGGTTACACATGTAACTAAATTTAAGTACACAGCTACAAGCAAATACATACACAATACACACAGGTAAATAATAACATAGTTGTGAAAACTTCCGAATGTATTAAGTAGCTAAGAGGAAGCCACAAAACAATATTCTTAGTGTGCCTTCGAACGTGGGTAATAAGCACAAAAATCGCCTGGCAAACGGAGTCTAGAAACACTCAGCGCAAAAGAGATTTTAAAGAAAGAAAAGTTAATAAGTTAATCAAGAGAAATTTTCACAGATAATCCTAGCAATAATATTCTATTTTAAGGTGGTTGCTTTTATGAGTTCATACAATTGTGATGAAAAACAAATTAGTAGTTCACGCTTATATATGTTATAAAGAAATTAACAATTATATTTTGACTCTACTCCAGCGAAACAATAGAAAAAGCTTCAATTTATCGAAAGCATATTTTTGTATTTTATAATGTAAACCGATTCGTAGTAAAGACGAATCTAAAATAGTGATTACACGTTGAGCTTTGTGGTAACACTCAGCTAGTTTATTGTATATATTGTTAGGTTCGTAGCAGAACTAAAATAATTTCCTTTGTTATTATTTATTTATTAATTTTCGACATAAGTATTATATAGCCAAAATAAAACCAATTATGGATTTCCTCTTGGTGACTTTACCTCTACTGAGACATCATAATATGGAATAAGAAAACAAATTAATTTATTAATTTATCAAATTAAAAATTCATACCTGGGACCAAAATTATATAACAAAATTCCCTCGCAACTAAAACTGTGTGAAATGCCATCCTTTGGCCCAAAAATAACAAAATGGTTACTAGACTTAGGCAGGTTGGAGTCAGAAATACTGTTAAAAAATATTGTATGATAATTATGTGTTACAAGCGCCTGATTTATTTCTTAAGTCTTATAGTCTTATTTCGATGTTAAAAAATATTGTATGATAATTATGTGATACAAGGGCATGATTTATTTCTTCTGTTTACAAATTTAAATTTGTATTACAAATTTAAATATTTATTTTAATTTTATTTTCTTTTATTTTAATTTTATTTTCTTTTATTTTAATTTAATTTTCTTTTATTTTAATTTTATTTCTATTATTTTCATTTTATTTTACTGTTTATTTTATTATGTATTAAAATATAGTAATATAAAAGCTACATGTATCCTCGCTTTCACTCTACCGGCTCAGAACTCTGCTACCCGGCTCAGAACAGATATTGTCTAGTGAGTCGGTAGCGCACATAATATGCAAACAAATATTGATGTCAATAAACGCCCGGGTTACCGGCAATAATAATAATAAAAAAAAAAAAACTCTTGTAATCTCTCAAAATAAATTGTGTCGGTGATTTCACCATTAAGTATTTTCACTGTCAATTTGACTGTCCTAGAACGGGGACCTTCCTAGTTGGACAGTCAAAATCTATGCTGTAATATTTTTGTAACAAACAAATAAATAAATTTCCTCTTGGTGACTTTACCTCTACTGAGACATCATAATATGGAATAAGAAAACAAATTAATTTATTAATTTATCAGAAAATTTATCAAATGCGGTCCTTATTTAAAATATACGTTTGTTATTCTCACGGTGAAAGGAGAGCGGATTCAGAAGAAAAGATTTATCATGAAAACTTATCTAGTCCAGATTTCGTTTGCAGGGCGGTAGAAATATATTTCTAGCAATTCTATTCATATAGTAGTGTCAAGCAACTTGTTTTACGCCTCGCTAAAATGATGCAAAATATAGCTAATTTATTAAGAACCTCAAATTATTCATAATCCGGATAGAAACGGGATTACAGGCCTTTAGCGGATGAATTGATAGGTTTCCTTATAAACTTTCAGTGAAGCCCGAATGTGTTATCACGAAGTCAGAACACGTGTTCATAAAAATATTTTCGCATTTCGTCATTGTATTTTATCAGGATAAACGCAGGTGCATGAACACGTATTCCGATATATTATAAATTTACTAAGAAACGGCCTGCAATCCCCCCTTTTAACAGGATTTTAACTAATCAGCAATACCATCATTTTTTTCTCCGTGCAATTTTTGACCTCGAAGGTTTTTGTGCAAACAATGTTTAAATACTTGCACCATCAGACTTCTTTTGTATTAGATGAAATTTCCCATTTGTGTAATGACAGTTACAAAAAAAAATCCTAATACAATTAAATAATAGAAAATTAATTTTGGCTTGAACACTAATCTTCTTTTTATATTACTAGTCACATTCAATGGCACTCAATATTTTTGAGCCCGCGGTATTTCACAGCCTTCCAAGTTAAAACCGATAAAATTGTCAAAATATGAAGAATTTGGGTAATTTTGTTCAGCCGTATCTCAAACACCTTCGAGGTCACAGATTTTTATTGTTAAACCATACTACATTCAATCCACTTTAAAATTGAACATTCTTCGCTGAAAATTGGTCCTTCAGGGTCAAAATTTGCAAAAACTGAAAAAGATCCGGAAGTCTGCCGAGGTAGAAAACTTTTATTACTAGGTCTCCGTCACGTACAACATACCAAAAATAATAACTACAACAATTGAAAGGGAGGAAACCTCTCTTTTAAGTACTGTGTTATAAAATTAACCAGGTAACCTGATGAATAACAATGATATCCTAAACAAAATGGAGAATGTGTTATAATAATTACCTTAAAGCTGATTGGAAGAAAGTGGCTGGGATGTGAAATGACCAGGCGACTAAAAATTAACCTGTAAAAAGAAGAAAAATAATATTTATATGTACATTCTTAAAATAAATATTATAAATTTAAAACCATTTAATTTGTTTAATTGCGATAACCGGACATCCCCAACTCACTTATAACCTGAAAAAAAGCGCCAAAAGTTTTTTTTTACATTAACCCCACACAGGAGACCCGGAGGAAAATAATTTCCCTCGGGGCTATGGGATATGCTGTGTGGAGGTACATTTTTGAGGGAAAGGAAGGAGAGGAAGTTCTGGGAAGGTAAAATGTATGAGGGTTGGGTAGGAATCTAGGGATCAGTATGTCTATAAGTGACAGACATTTGAATATATCCCTCCCACAGCGGCTCAAGGTGATGAGTCGAGAGACCTGTTGGAGAGGTCGAGGGGTCTCCCCAAACCAACCTCTCCCGATCTGCCACGTTACGGTGCTGATGGGTAGGCGCATCCTGAACACACCTCACCCGATCAAACCGGGCACCAGTGGCGGCTCGTCTACGGAGGTATTTTGGTCAATGACCTCCCAAAATATGGTGCAATAGTATTAATATAAAAAGGATTTAACAAACTACCCGATTATTAATTTATTTTTAATATTCGTGCATATTCGTACGGTAATAGCGAGTTCCAGTGCCATTTAGCTTCCAAATGAGAAGCTACTGTATGTACCTAGCGTGGGTTACAGCAAGTTTTCTATTTGCTATACAGACAAAGGAGGTAAACACTATCATGTCTGACGTATGCTTAGTATCATACAAAATTTATATTCAAGGGGTTTTCGGACATGACCACGGTGAAATAGAGATATAAGACCTAAGATTATTAGGGTATTAGAAGGAGATGTGAAAAGATGACAGTAGAAAGTTTTTTGTGTTATAAATGATAGCCATCTTGAACTTGAAATTATGTTTATCCATTGTTTACGTAATTTGCGTGGAATAATTTAAAATGTCAAAATCATGGCAAACGTATTCAAATAAAGTGACAATAGTTAATGTTAAAATAAAGAAAAATAAAGAGGTTAAAAACAAAAGTTATCATTTTTATCAGTGCATTTGCGGGTGCAATAAAATGAAAGTATAGGTACTCGTACTTATGCTTTATTTATTTACTTTTTAAGTCTACTGATAAACAATGGACTGAGTTTGGAGTTAATACAAATTAAAATTAAAACTTTTAATAGATCTTTAAAAGGAAAAAAAAAATTAATTAGTTATATGTGTAAATAAATAATCTTAAATTAAATAGTATTTTACTAACGGCTTCAGAATATGTGAGTACCGGCAAATTGATTACATACATTGGCGTTTTTATAATATTCATTACGCATTAGCAATATTTATTAACGTTTCATATTATTTTTTTTTCGATTGACCTTCCTCTTTTGGACCGCTGGAGCCGCTTTTGTCGGGCACCCCTGCTAAATCACCAAATGTAACAAACCAGATTGGTGGGACCTTTGGCAGATGTGTTAATTATCCAATAAATGGTTCCCGGGCGGCGGTACCCAAACCCGTCTCCCAAACTGATTAACAAACGGGAAATAAAAAAAAAAATTGTTAAAAATAATGATTTATAAATGTTATCTATTCAATATTACTTTGAATTCAAAACATTATAAGGGCATAACATTGAATATATATGTGCAGGTGACCGGATAAATCATCACAATGATAATTCATTACAGCTTTAAAAAGTTATATAAAGTCATGGAAAGTGATGAAACAAAAACTTTATTAACTGGGTTAAGTAGGTTAGGTAAATTTTTTTTTTCGTCGTTTCTAATGACTTTATATCACTTTTTAAAAGTGTGTTGAATTGTCACTGTGTTGAGTTATCATGGAACCATATGTGCATGTTAGAAATATGTTTATAAAAATGTTCGGTTGATTGCTCTTCTATATAAATAATAAATCACAATTAAAAAAAAAGAAAACCTTTAACATTGACTACGAGATTGAGTTAAAAATAAAAACTGATTTAAATGATCAGAAATATAAAAAAAAACATTATCTGGTAACGGTACAATTTACAAAAACTTAATTTTGCAAAAAATATGTAAGATATAGCCGGCGATCAAGATGTCAAAGGTCAGAGACAGTGTCATGTACCTTCATATTACATTAAATCTGGAGGTGTGGAGTCAATGATTCTATATCCACGTTGCTAAACATAACAGGCGAATTGCATTTTATAAAGTAGTTAACGCGAGCGGGCGGACGTTGCCGCTACGCCGCGCCGTAGCTCTATGGAGCTACGCCATACAAGTAACTTGCGGAGAAGCGTCGTTACGTCAAAAGCCGGATGATGGTGGAGGCTAAGCGTCAACTTTACTACGTTTTATGACGTAGATAAATCAATTACAACCGAGACGTGGTTCTGTCCACCGCGAATTAGTCAGTGAATGACTGTTTTCTGCGAGCAAAGAGGACGATATAATAAAAAAAAAGTTATATTTACAGTTTTATTTATTTGTAAAATATCACCTCAAGAGTGCTTTACAAAGCTAGAAAACAATTTAAATATACTTAGACATTCCAATTTGAGAAGAGACTTTGCAGAATAAACGAAACTTGTTATTTATAGATAGCGAGTTGAAAAGGATAATCATGGGATAAATCTATCAAGAATGAAAAAACTATAAAAAAGCCGCAAAATTGAACAATTGCGCAAAATATTACCATATAATTTATGTACTACGGGACTACCTCTGAAATAAGGATTATTATTATCTATTGTGGATATGAAGTAGGTACCTTCACAATAAGACGACAATAATATTTAGTACTTAAATATACAACATACTTAAATAGGTATTATTTGTGTTATTCAAGCTAATTTCTGGAAGGATTATAGTTAAATTTATTCGCATTATGTCTTTCAGTAATGATATGGGGCGGAACAGTGCACGGCAACGCTAACTTAATGTCACAAGTGATCAACGGCTGAGCATAACACAATTTTCCGCAAAGTTACCAACGTGAAACAAAAGGTTGTGTAATGGATTGCGTTTCCGGGGGTTTCCATTTCATTAAACTTTGTTACTGATAGGGATTCCAAAACGTTAATCGAAAAAAAATATATACCTTGCAATGAAAGTCTAGAGCACTGAAAAATACTATAAACAAACCAGTAATCCTT
Organism: Hesperophylax magnus; assembly: GCA_026573805.1. Taxonomy (NCBI): domain Eukaryota; kingdom Metazoa; phylum Arthropoda; class Insecta; order Trichoptera; family Limnephilidae; genus Hesperophylax; species Hesperophylax magnus. The sequence continues at coordinate 873,047 of JAIUSX010000243.1, forward strand.
GACAGGCGAAAAAAAAATAATTTTGCAGATCGAATTTATTTTAATACTTTTTTTAGAAAGTAGAAGACATTTCATTCGATTGCAGTCGTTTTAATTTTAAAAATAAAACCATAATTTATAAAATATCGTCAAGCGAAATATACTTGTTCCAATCCTATTATAAACGCTTTATTAATAAACCACTTAAATTAATATCGGTAACAGTTTTAGACGGTACCTAAATATAAAGACAAAATGCCAGGAGCAACCACAGCCTACATAAATAGATTCCTGGGCTGAAGGAGGTTCGTATGGCAGAGTGAGCACAATATGCTAAAATAATATCGCCAATCTTCCAGGATATTTATAATTTATCGTAAAAGGGGCGCATCGTGTAATATCTTTGCCGTGGGGATGGCAATGACGTGGTGAGTGAAGTGATTAAACACTGCGTCAGAACCTTTTTTTAATATCTCAATAAAAGCGTTAAGAAATTGATATTATACATACATGTACATGGTCTGATAAAACTGTTTTTTTTTAGAATGGCAAACATTACAGGGGTATGAATAGCCCCTGTAATGTTTGAAAATCTACGACCGTAAGCCGAAAGTATTGCTTCGACGACGCCTTAAATTTTAAGGTGACCCCTGTCAAAAGCGTGTGTATTAAAGATTACCCGAAAATCTATGCATTATTCCCGGAGTATTATTCAATAAGAGATATTAAGAAGTCTGTGAGGAAAATCTAAATTGTCGACCTTCTACCAAGAAAAGGTTATCAAAACTGTAAATTCGATGAAGAGATTATTCGAGATGTTAAATATGAAATGAAATTCAGCGTCAGATCATTTATTTTTCAATCCGTGCTGTAGAGAATCGGTTCATCAAAGTAATTCATTCGCGACACTTCAACCTTTCTTTGAAAAGGTAAGGATTGTGAGAATAATTCAAATGGTTACGAGGCGGTAGATTTGAGGGATTGTAGGATTACCTGCTTCAAAGTACCACCTTCAGCTTCCAAGCTGTGATTAAAGCCCTTCCATGTATGATTCTAGGAATTTCTCAGACGACGGATATTTTGAAACTCGGTACGCCTCAGTATAATCCAAATCTGTTTGATACATTGATTGTATACCTCTTTTTTTTCTTTATTCATAAAATATATTTGAATACAGTTTTTTACATGCTTTTCGACTACCACACTAGACACATGTCCGTATTATGGTAGTCGAATTTGTGTATAATTATATAAATGTAATACATGATTCATTTGTTAATGTATTATTTTGTGAATTGCAATGTATTTGTAAAATAGGTAATACTTTAAATGAAAATAAGAAAAAAATGTAAATAAAGATAAATTAATTAATTATTTTAAAAAGAAATTTTAAACAGAATTTAAATGAAAAAAAAGAATAATAAAGCAAATGAACTTAATTTAATGATGTCAGGCATTCTTTAAAATAGTTCCTTCTCTTCATAAATAACCAATTCTGAATATATAATATTAGGTAGATTGAATTTTGTAAAAATAAAGATACAAATATAAATAAGGTAGGATACAAATAAAAATAATAGATTATGTTAGGGATAATAGAAATAAAAACAAGAATAATCGCATCAACGTATGCTGATATCGGGGTAAATAAATGTAAAGAGGCGAATGTCAATAATATACGTTTATACTTTAATGGACCGGGGTGGATGTCCTTTCTCAATTTGAGCAGCAGAGTATCGCAACACCGTAAATAGCTCGTCACCAACCTCAATTAGGGGATCCAATAAGAAGTAGTATTCAGCCTGTTATTATTTAGGTATATATTTATTATGCATTCAAAGTTTCATCAATAGATGTACAAAGCTATATAAATTTTAAATCTTTTAAAGAAGTGAATTCATGAATTCATTACGACAGCCATGAAAAAGACCAACCCTGTTAATAAACCTACCTGGCTTTTAAAAAGCTATTTGAAAAATTCTACAAAGTTTGTGTTCATTTAAACTATGTTAAAAACATGTTTTTTTTTAATAGCTCTCTTCGCAAAAGCTTTCCGTTATACTGTGCTATTTTTTAAAGTTTGATTCGTGTCTCCAGCATTCCAGGGCACCTGAGATCTGTAAAAAGCTCAGAAGCTTCTGAAAGCCGAGAAAAGCGAGGCTTGGTACATGCGCGAGGGGTTAAATAAATGCATAAGTCGCTGCAGCCACCCACCCACCTGCAAGGGAGACATGAAAGCTTCAGTTCCGGACTTAAAGGTTCGGCTTTCAGGAACAGTACTTTGACTATACACAGTTACTGAAATATTGATAAAAAATGCTTTTGAGTATCACAAACGAGAAAATTTGGTGAAAAGTTCTACTCGGCTTATGAACAGTATTTAAAATTAATTAAATTGTTCAAAATGATAATATTTATTTAGACAGAACACAGTCCTAACTGCTCGAAACTATGGAAAGGCTTTTCAGGTACTTTTCTGGTAACTATAAATAGTTAATTTAATTTCAACAGAATTAGATGATGGTCTGTACCGAGACTAACTTTAAGTTAAAACAACGAAATTGCTTGGAAGAAGAATTGCGATACTTTTTCAGCGCAACATAAACAGCACAGGAGCCACAACACGTGAGTGTTTCGTGTGACTGAAGAAAGTTTATAAATGTCAAAAGAGTGCAGCGCTGGGCTGGGTTGTAGGTAAGGTAGATTTGGATACGTAAAACGCAGAATTCAGCCGCAGAATCGCCCCATATTCCACTTCATTCGCTTTCGGCCGGCTCTATTTCAGCCCATTTGTACTCCTAGAAAACAGCGCATTGCCCACTGAACTGGTGGCTGGAGACTGTCACATTCACAAACCTTTACACAAGGGTCACGCTCGACAGATAGAAAAGCACGCAGGATATTTAACACCGGCGATTTAAAAACACTTTAATTACACCGTTTAGCCATAGAAAAGCTATTTCAACAAACTAAATTATTCAAGCGACATTTACACTTTCAGATGTAAAAATATACTTCAAATATTTAAAAATCAATATGGATACGTTGCGATAAATGAAAAGAAAAAATATTTTTAAAAAATAACATATAAAATCTGTTTATTATTTATTTTATTTGGGTTGTTTGCGGGGTAATAGAATGACAGGAAATAGAATGTCAACATGAATGGCACAAACGTTAATATTAACAAGAAAATCGTAGCTAGCTACAAGAGCGTAGCTCCTATTTGACCATTCCACACACAAAGCAAGCAAAGATACTAGTCATGGACTTGCACTCAAAGGCACTCCCACCCCGTGAAGAAGTGGCAACGCCGCGCGTCGCATCCTATTCGACGTTGCCTTTCTAAAGGGCGCCGCTCTTAAAAATTAATGAAAATCCAGCACGCGAAAGGCCGGTTAAAAAGACCAAACATTCGAATATATGTTGGGCGTAGAACAAACACAATTTTGAAAAGTATTAAAACATTAGATGTAGGTAATTAATATTTATACAGAATAGATATTTGATAACAATTCAGTTTTAAAAACAATAAAATACTAAAAAATAACAGTATTATCAATACCAATAATCATAAACCTGTAGTTCCTGAAGACCGGAAATTATTTTCGTAGTTTCCGCTGTCCTTCACCCCGGGGTTGTTGTCGATAAACGTTTATCAGTTGAAAAAATATTTTTATCGGAAAAACATTAATACACCGAGGGCAGTGAATGTGGGATTGCTCTTAACGTGTTTTTAACCGCGTAGAGGTGTGTAATTAAGTAGACTACACGTCTAGAAAAACATTAATACTCCGAGGACAGTGAATGTGGGATTGCTCTTAACGTGTTTTTAACCGCGTAGAGGTGTGTAATGAAGTAGACTTCACGTCTAGAAAAACATTAATACCCCGAGGGCAGTGAATGTGGGATTGCTCTTAACGTGTTTTTAACCGCGTAGAGGTGTGTAATGAAGTAGACTTCACGTCTAGAAAAACATTAATACTCCGAGGGCAGTGAATGTGGGATTGCTCTTAACGTGTTTTTAACCGCGTAGAGGTGTGTAATGAAGTAGACTTCACGTCTAGAAAAACATTAATACTCCGAGGGCAGTGAATGTGGGATTGCTCTTAACGTGTTTTTAACCGCGTAGAGGTGTGTAATGAAGTAGACTACACGTCTAGAAAAACATTAATACTCCGAGGGCAGTGAATGTGGGATTGCTCTTAACGTGTTTTTAACCGCGTAGAGGTGTGTAATGAAGTAGACTTCACGTCTAGAAAAACATTAATACTCCGAGGGCAGTGAATGTGGGATTGCTCTTAACGTGTTTTTAACCGCGTAGAGGTGTGTAATGAAGTAGACTTCACGTCTAGAAAAACATTAATACTCCGAGGGCAGTGAATGTGGGATTGCTCTTAACGTGTTTTTAACCGCGTAGAGGTGTGTAATGAAGTAGACTACACGTCTAGAAAAACATTAATACTCCGAGGGCAGTGAATGTGGGATTGCTCTTAACGTGTTTTTAACCGCGTAGAGGTGTGTAATGAAGTAGACTTCACGTCTAGAAAAACATTAATACTCCGAGGGCAGTGAATGTGGGATTGCTCTTAACGTGTTTTTAACCGCGTAGAGGTGTGTAATGAAGTAGAATTCACGTCTAGAAAACACATTTCCGATTGGTAATTCTGTAAAAATATAAAAATTTATGACGACCGAAATAAACAACCCTAGTGGGGTTGTTAGTTTGAATGAGTCCCGCGGAAGAATAACAACTGACAACATTCGGAATCCATAGACGGAAAAGACGCGACCCTCTGTACAAACAAACGGTGCCTAAACAAAGCTTTTGAAAATAAGGCGGAAAAGGTCAAATGTTTGATGTATTGTTATTTATTGGGAGCTTTCATTGAACACCGGTGTAAAACCAATGTACCAATGTACCTATACTATTTATAGTTTTTTTTATAATATTTGTATTATCTATATCTTACTACTTCCTATCTTACTACCAGTATATATATATATCACAATACAATCATTTTTTAAACTTTTTACTCATTGTAAATAATAAATTGGAAATCGAATTTTCTAATGCTTGCTATAGGTATGAATTTCGTTAGGTGGAAATCAAACCAGCAAAATTACTAAAAAACAAATTGGTAGACCATTAAGCTACAAGGACTGTTTCATTTAGGAGGATAAAGTATCTAGTATTTTACCGTTAAATATAAAATATTTCCCCTTCACATTATAAATATTATGTAAATTCGCAGAAATTTTTCAACGCTTCCGAGAAAATTACAAGAATATATTATTTGTTTTTCGTGAACCTTGAAAATGGCCGGACACAGTTTTTGTCATTTGCATGCCAACCGAAAAAATAAAGAAAACAGTCAGGATTCAGGGGGCGGGAATTGCTGAAAAATTGTGAAATTCATTCGAGGCACTCCTTATCCCAGTAGATGTATGCGAACCATTTATCCTCTCTCTGGTATACCGCTAAGAACGTGAATATTCTAAGTGAATAAATAAAGGAAAAAAGTTCGACTTATTGATGACTAAATTGCAGACAAAGGATTTATTAAATATTTTCCTAAGGTGTTTCATAAATGCTTATAATAATACAATAGTGCCTAAGTAAGTATTAGATTATCTTGAAAAAGACAGGTTAGATATGGATATTATTCGAAAATCACGAATTGATACAGCGCGGCAGATGGATAATTCACAAACGAGTTAAACTTCTAGGAAAACACAAATAATGGAAAATAAACGTTTCCCGTAAAGTAGCTAAAATAACAGAAAGGTACAAACATCCAAAGGTAAAACAATGGTGTGAGCAGGTGGTTAGGAACAAAGCCGGCGGTGGGTGGCAATGATTGTATCAGGGAGACTTACTGGCTATCGTGCCAATTCACGGTTACTCCGCAAACTGCTTTATAGCCACTAGCAGGTGTGTTTTATGACTTTGCTTGATTTAAACCTTTTGTATGAACTGATATTGGTTTTTAAACTCGGTTTTACAGGAGATATCTTCTAAAATCACGTTACAAATCAAAAGGGTATTAAAGTTTCCACACTAAGCCATATATGAAATATATTTAAAGCAGGTATAATACATGCATAAATAAAGATATTCATGGAATGAAAACGCCATGTGTCTAAACTTAATTTGTGCAAAGCTGATATCGTTCCACCAAACCAGGACAAGATAAAGAGCCGAAAGATTAGCATTGCGCGCGTTTGAAAACAGCCGAGAAACTTCCTTCTAATTCTACTCCCGAGTCGCGAGATTAGGAAACGGTTTAGGTACAAGCCGAAGACTCCCTTTTACAGTCCACGTATTTTAGAATACCACACATAGCGATGGAAGGGAATTCGAGATCTCGCGTGCTTCCATAATTATATCCATCCTACCCCAAGTCGAGCGGAAATCTGCTGTTGTGTGAGGCTATAATCGTTCCAACGTGCCTGAACTCTTAGAGAAGAGAAACTACACGAAGTGCACGTAATAAGTCCGGCAGTCTGCAGTGCGCGCTCCTGGGACCCGAGACGGTGACGATAATTGCAACAACTTAAGCGACTAGACACTAGACCTAGACTTACCAGACAGAGGAGATGGGGTGAGACATTCAATTCATTTCAAATCTGACCTTTAAGCCAAACAAATATTTTACTCTATTGCGCGTTAGGTATATATTTGACTAAAAACGATTCAAAATAAATTGCGTTTAACAATGCGACCCGATTCCAAAAATTAATAAAATTTTAATCAAGGAATAAATTTTACGATGGAGATAAGTGCCTATGTTGAATAAAATAACGAACGGTATTAAGGGCTCTGCTTCTGGTTATTATCCACATAAAGACCTTCAAACATTAGAAATGGAACTCTAAAAATAAATCTTAAAGCTTATTATTATTTATCTACCTAAATAATATGTACGTTTGCCGATAATACAAATTCAGACAAGGTTGCCAAATATTATTTGGCTTATCTGTCGCGGCGTCGCGGTGATATTGTGATACCATATTATAGCTATATTAATTTTATCATTAGAATGGATTATTTTAAATTCGATAAATCTCCATACAAAGCTTTTGGTATTTATTACAATTGAAAAATTTATAAAACTTATTTTGGAGTAGAAGAAGTATTCCTCTTTAAAAAAAATTGTCTTAAATAAAATACGTTTACTGGGAGTAGATTTAAAAATGTCGAATAGAATTTCCAATAAACGACATAAATCTCCATAGACATGGATACGTAGAAGGCCTCTCCTGATAAACCACAAGTGAACAAAGGCCGTGCGCTAAGCTTGGACAAGGTAATGAACACGGACAAGGACAGGGACAAGCGGCCAGCTGATCTCGTGATGACCACCGATATGTAAACACGGCTTACGTAAACAAGGAGCCGACCAGTTTCAATGTAATTAAGACATTTGGACAACACCCTCTGTTAACAAGGCAAAGTTCCACACGGTTATCCGAGATCATTGGTAATAAATTCTTTTGTGGAAAATATAGGATATAATTTTTTTAAATTGTTATTTTACTGAACCGCCTCAGGTGCTCGCCAGAGACCCGTATGAATGTATTGGAATCAATACAAGTCGACTTACCGCAGCAATGTTAGAATAGCGAAAGCAGGAGCGGAGAGTTTGGGTGGAGACTTTGGAGGCGGGAGCGGTCCTGCGGCGAACTGAATATACATTCATCACTTAGGGAAGAAAAATGGGACACGAAAAACGGAAAATTATGCGGCGTGGTTGGTTCGCCTCGTTCCTCGCCGTTGCGGTCATTAAGAACAGGTTCTAGCTTTTCTTACAGTTAGCGGAGCGGTAAACTCGCTTTTTATTGGACGGAGCTGTGGAGTGATAAGCTAAATGCTTTGAGATTCAGTTAATCTTGGAAAAATGGTAATAATGTATGAATAAAAAGAATACTGGTAGCGCCAAAGTACACACGGAAACTGGCTAAACATATTTCTCAACGCTTTAGTAAAATTTTCACTAAACCGATGTATGAGTATTTTCTCTTCGGCCCAGTTTTTTTATCCATAGTGCAAAGCGGTTAGATAAAATCGAATGCTAATCTAAATTGTAAATATAGGTAAAAGATTACAAACCGATAAAATTGGTTAAAACAACGTAGATTTTATCTACCGTCTTAGCGAACTAATTAATTGCACCTTAACAGAATTCGTAGATATAAAAAAATAACAATAAAGGAGTTGTTAAGAGTCCAGAGTATGTAATGATTTGGTTTTCAGACCATATACCACAATTCATAACAATAAAGGAGTTGTTAAGAGTCCAGACTATGTAATGATTTGGTTTTCAGACCATATACCACAATTCATAACAATAAAGGAGTTGTTAAGAGTCCAGACTATGTAATGATTTGGTTTTAGGACCATATACCACAATTCATAACAATAAAGGAGTTGTTAAGAGTCCAGACTATGTAATGATTTGGTTTTTAGACCATATACCACAATTCATAACAATAAAGGAGTTGTTAAGAGTCCAGACTATGTAATGATTTGGTTTTAGGACCATATACCACAATTCATAACAATAAAGGAGTTGTTAAGAGTCCAGAGTATGTAATGATTTGGTTTTCAGACCATATACCACAATTCATAACAATAAAGGAGTTGTTAAGAGTCCAGACTATGTAATGATTTGGTTTTAGGACCATATACCACAATTCATAACAATAAAGGAGTTGTTAAGAGTCCAGACTATGTAATGATTTGGTTTTTAGACCATATACCACAATTCATAACAATAAAGGAGTTGTTAAGAGTCCAGACTATGTAATGATTTGGTTTTAGGACCATATACCACAATTCATAACAATAAAGGAGTTGTTAAGAGTCCAGACTATGTAATGATTTGGTTTTAGGACCATATACCACAATTCTTAACAATAAAGGAGTTGTTAAGAGTCCAGACTATGTAATGATTTGGTTTTCAGACCATATACCACAATTCATAACAATAAAGGAGTTGTTAAGAGTCCAGACTATGTAATGATTTGGTTTTAGGACCATATACCACAATTCATAACAATAAAGGAGTTGTTAAGAGTCCAGACTATGTAATGATTTGGTTTTCTGACCATATACCACAATTCATAACAATAAAGGAGTTGTTAAGAGTCCAGACTATGTAATGATTTGGTTTTAGGACCATATACCACAATTCATAACAATAAAGGAGTGGTTAAGAGTCCAGACTATGTAATGATTTGGTTTTCAGACCATATACCACAATTCATAACAATAAAGGAGTTGTTAAGAGTCCAGACTATGTAATGATTTGGTTTTAGGACCATATACCACAATTCATAACAATAAAGGAGTTGTTAAGAGTCCAGACTATGTAATGATTTGGTTTTCAGACCATATACCACAATTCATTTATAACGCGTTAAAGTGGACGGAATGACGTAAAAGGTTCATTTGAATGTTATTTAGAATTGGTATTTTCACAAAACACATAAAAAATTATGACTGATAAATTCTCCGCTGGCACATTCATAACACAATTACCTACCCCGCTGGTGGAATATAATGAAAAAAAATTATGCAGTACTGTTGGTATAGATTGAATATTGATGAAACTGCTCCGCTGCTGGTTCATTTTTTGCTCTGATTCAGAGGATAAGAAAAAAACACGATTTTGTACATACATTTTTATAAATACATCTGAATCAGATATGTTCAGTATTTCATCAAGTATTATGAAATGCAGTAGCAAAAATCATCCAAAATATGTGTGAAAAAATACTATGTTAGGAAGCAGGTTACCCAGTAAACAGCGGTTCAGCTTTCAACACAAGTAGAGCTTAGTGGAAAAGTCTGTAGGTACTATAAATTTCAGGGTTTCTCTTGGAAAAAAATTGTTTTCGTGATTTTAAATGCAAAGCGTTGCGCGACGCAAGAATTATGAGTATAAATCATCGTCAAACCGTCCCATGGCGGTAGGGAGGAGCTTTTAATTAAAATGCACGGCGGACAAATTAATCAATCTCTCTCCCTCTCCACTGCTTTGCTACTGTCTGCTGCTTATACTCGTACTACTGTCTACTATATACTCCGCTGGGCGCTGCAAACTCTGCGGCCAGATTATTCTGCGGTGATACTCCGGGCCATTTACTGCGGGGATCCAATTAGAAGGATTTTAACCTGATATGCGGGGAGCGCATTGGTCACAAAAATAAACAGAAATTAATTCATTAATAAAGAAAACACACCAAAAAATTAATTACCATTTTTGAGGGTTGAAGACTTTTACTCATAAATAGAATAGAAGATCAGGAAAAACTGACTAAACGCATTTCTTTGCCATTATTTTAGGTTTGAATAAGTTTCCTCGCAAAGAAAATAATGTGATTTATCATAAAAACTGCCTTCACGCATTTCATTATCCTACTTTTTTACTGTGTTGGGATAACATACAATAATAATTACTGCGTACCTCATAATCAATATCCTGGAAGTGGAATGCTCAGATAAAACAACTTCCGTTTCATTAAGTATTTATCTATCGGGAAACAATAAATACGCATTCAGATCAAAACGTGAATCGCAAAAACCTATATAACAAATTTCAATCAAATTGCTATCAGTAAATAAAAACAACTAACCTGAATTCATGATACAAATATGATTAAAAACAACTACACATATTTAAAACTTTAATTCGGTGAAGTAACTTTGTGTATAATTATTTCATTTATACAAGTTGCCGAGCGCCAGGAGGGTTTGATAACCTTTACCCTACAATTTAAATCAAGGGTATATACCAAAACTTCGAAGCTATATTCTTCACCGCTCCGCTGCAAACGTACGTATAGCGTGACATTTTCCATTTGAAGTTTGAACCGTTAAGTTTGCACATGCCGGGTGAAAAGTTATGAATGTAGGAGGTAATAACTGCGACTGTATTGCCAACTGAGCGTCTTCACTATACTATACAAACCTATCCAATTATATTAGTTGGCAACTTTCGACACACAGGTTATCAAATATCTCTGTTATATTTATATATACAGTTTTTTTAAAGTAAATCGAATGGAAATAATTTTTTGGTATTTTCAAATGGATTGAGAAATTTTGATAAAAGAGGGAAAATTAATAAGACGTACTAAATCGTTCTGCGTCGAAATCACCAACTTTTTACGGCATTTAAGTTTATTTCAATGAGCATTCGTTGTGTTTATTTCACTGTTATTGAACATATTGTTTAACGCAAATAGAAAAAGGGGTGAGAAAAAGAGAAGAAAGAAAAATAATATAATCAAGTTTCTTTTTCAGTAAAACTCACAAATTTTATTTCAGTCAACTGTGTGGGCTCGCTAAATTAATTAGAAAATCAATGTTAGTGTTAAACACTTTCATAATTGTATTTTGTAACTCCTTACATAAGCACAATTTCTTAATATGGGGGATTTAAAGGACAGTCCAATTTGAAAAATTTTAATGTAGTTACTCTATGCGAGTCATCAGTCGAGTAATCAAATACTTAATTTAAATAACAAAGTCAATTATTAGCGAAGAAAATCATTTATTATGTATTTAGTAACTGCCATTAACCATGATAATGACGATTTGACGAGCAACTAAGGCAATTGTAGCTACAGTCAGTTCGGATGTAGTAAAAGCTCACAGTCGTGAGCGACTATTTCCGGACGATCGATATTGCTCCTCGAGCTGGGGACTGGGGAGCTGAGAGGCATCGCCGGAAAATCCGGAAAACACAAAAGGTCGGTTTATCAAATGCCAAATAAATTTCCCAGAAATTTTCCATTCCGAGGTCGTAAATCAAGCCGAAGAGCACCTGCCGCGGCCGCCTCGAAGGCGAAAGGGTGGATTAAAAGCCGAAGGAGCAGGACGTTGTAAAAGAAGTTCTCGGAAAAGGGGGAGAATACAAGTATAAGGCATGAGGGTAAATGTATAAGGATTTAAATAGGGTATCAATGCAAGCGAGGTTCCAGGAAACTACAAGAAACCTATCGGCTCTGATAAAACAGTAGAAGGTATTCAGAATATTATTATTATATCCATATTACAACGCCATTCTTGTAGGTCGGTTCACATCACCCAACTGGAAAATTCCGCGGTGAGAATCGAACCTCCAAACACAACTCGTAAGTCAAGTGAATACAAGCTTCTATGTTCGATTAATATGTTATTATCGAAGAAAACAATCACTTTTTGACTTGAAATCATAATTAAATTTGAAGTTACTTTGTTTTTAATCAATTTATCATAATGTATACATTATGTCAACTAGTTTCGTTTATACAGGAGCCAAAAGTACAAATTTTAAAGTTTTTCCCTTTCTCCCCATGTCGCCCCTACCCTCCCCCTACCCGTCCTCCATGCTCCTCATATGCTTTCTCTCTCTTTATTTTAACTTTATATATAGGTCAACCCGGATAAACCCAGAAGAAAAAATCCACAAAACAGGACCATTCTTACCAATCCAACGACCAGGGGATCTGTTGTTGAAAGCTTGTTGCACGTTTAGGCTGTAGTGAGGCAGCGCTCCATCCTGCTGTTTCGTGCTGTTTTGTTGATTTAACTCTTTTCCTAACTTTTTCTTATGGGGTTATGATCGTAAGAACATTGTTTACGCAGAAAAAATCCGGGATCTGCAACTCAAGAGATATTATTGCCACTTGACTCCTGATACGATTCACCATACCTGGAGGAAAGTCAATAGAAGGAGCTTGTATCGAAATTGTCTAAGTAATGTAAAAAATAAATAAAAATATTCCACGTGTTTTGGTGTATAAATAGTGTACCTTTAATACACGCTTAGTTATTTAATTTTTAAAACCTGAACATAACTGAATAGCACCTTTTTCGATGACGCTGTACAGTACTGTACAATGAGAATGTCAGTACTTAAGTTAATTTATAATAATACTGTCCAGAAGAAGGTTAGGATACAACTGAAATACATTATGTTTAATTTCATTATTAATATCATTATATTAAAGTTTAAAACAATGTAACTTTTCATCTCGGTATTATCATCACTTAAACTTTTTCTAACTTTAAGTTAGTCCCATAGAATTATATGTTGTAACCATGAAAACCAAAAGTATACAAAACCGAGATAAATAAACACTAAATTTAGGATGCGACATTATTTGATAACAAGTTTAGTAAAATAGCCTCATCCCTTATTTCTAGCCTGAGTAAAACTAGTGAATTACTTTATTCATACGTAGCATCGAAATACGTATTTGGAAATCTCAACAGTTATAACACGTAAAAACTAGGCCATGCGGGAAAAATGATAATACCCAATACGCGTGTGTGTGTGTACTATGCAATGATTTACGCGTTCCAAAAAAGAAAACAAAAAATGTGTGGACATTGTGACACTTTCGAAGACAAAACAAACTTATGAAAAATTGAGTGTATGTTACAAAGTAATGAAAACAAAATGGAAAGTGACCGCCAGAACGTCATCCGCTTCGGCCTTACGAGAGGTGAATATTACATTACATTAATAGTGAGTTGTTAATTGTAATTGTAATTGAAAGTGACAAAGACGCAACCAATTCAAAAGTAGGTGTCTGGCTACCTGTAATGTATATGGATGAAAGCGTGTGACATTTGCCTATTCCGGTCAAGCAGACAAAGGGGTTGTAAAATACTGTTTTGTTCCCTATTCATGCAAACATCCGGTGTCTCCGTCTGACCTTCGGATCATCCAGTCGCCTGACAAGTGACAACGATGGGCGCCATCTAGGCATATTTACATTCAGACGAGCGGGGAAAAAATACAAGTAGATTAAATTAATAAACACTATTCATGTTTTACCAACAAAAACATCGCACCTAATTAAACTATGAATCGTGCTTATTTTAACTTTTGAAAAGAAAAAAAAATACGAATTAGATTCCTATTTTTTTTTTACTTTGTAGTGTCATTTTAATTTCAATAAAATAAATAACTTTGTAACACTAATATTTAATCAAAAAGGATCGACATGATCCAAAACCAATGGTTTCTTCGGCAGGATAAACGTATAATGAAAATTAAAAAAATTTAAGAGACAAAAAATCTGATATGGTAATTTATAAAAGTTTTTGATGTACACATAAAAGTTGGTTTATAAAAGTTTTTATTATATAAATTTATTTTATACAATTGTTTCTAAATAATAATAGCTAATTAATCACCGCTCATTGTAATATTTTTATCTTTGGGTACTTATTTATCTACACTTGTTTGTCTTGAATATTGTTAATTTTCATCATATGTTTACCCGGACGAAAAAATCATTGGTTTTGAAACATCCGATCCTTTTTGATTTAAAAGTGGTGATTTTTTTTAATTTACATTATTAAGTAAGTGGTTGTGATATGTTTTATTGAAGTCGCCATTTTATCACTTAATTACACAATAACAACACGACGAAGTGCCGAAAAGTTGGAAGTGGTAACACAATACATACAGAGCACGTTGCCAATTTGGCACCGAGAGAACCCACTCTAAGTTTAGTATACGTTATACATGGGTGGCGCGATGTATGAATATTACGCAAGTCGGGTGTACATAAGGCCATTCCGGGGTATGAATTAAAATGTTCTCCCAAAGGTCCCATTTCCAGAATGAAAGGAGGCCAGCCTTCAAAGTGGAGGAAATCTCACTTTTTTCATTGAAATATAAACACAATTCCTGGGAGGCTCATTTATGGGCACACGAGCCAGATATGAATACAATAAAAGGGTAAAAGAAAAGAACTTTACGATATGTAGCAGACTTTTTGACGCTTATACAGATTACGTAATTTTATGTTAAATATTAAAATAAGTTATTTATATTCTGCATAATCGACATAACATACCGATAGAAATACTGACAAACATAACACGAAAGAGAATTGTATTGAATTCATTAAAAGTTTGATTTACACGACGTTTTATAGTGAAGAAGTTTTCGGTATCGTCCTTCAAGGAAAAAACTAAACACTGATAAAATATTGCTAATTTATTAAGAATCTCTTCAAATTATTCGTAAACCGTTTAAAATGGGATTGCAGGCCCTTAACGAATGAATTGATAGGTTTCCGGTTAAACTTTTAGTAAAATAGGATGTACTGTCACAATGTCGGAACACGTGTTCATAAAAAAATCATAATATTTTCACATCTCGTCATTATATATTATCAAGGCGTGGTGCAGGTGCATGAACACGTGTTCCGATATATTAACAATGTTTTAAAAGTTTATAATAATAATGATATTTGGATGATTTATAAAGCGCCGTTTTTGTGCAAAATCACTTCAAGGGCGCTGTACAAATATATTATAAACTTCTACAATGATCTACTAACTATATATGGAGATAATATACAGTACCATACTTACCAAGGTAGGTCACTTAAGATTAACACTTAATTAACATTAACTAATTGTTTAATAGCGAAATTCAGATACAGGATTTAGGACATAATTGGAAAATTGGACTTTCTCTCAGGAATGGTATGTTTAATTTAAGGATATGACAGCTTAAAAAGGTAAGTTTTTAGTTTAGACCTTAATTCTATTGGACTTGTTTATCACGAAACAGCCTGCGATTCAGTTTTTAACCGGATTACGAATAATTTAAAGAGATTTTTAATAAATCAACAATACTATTTTTTTCGTGTGGTGAAAAATCATCATTCGGAATCAAAAGGCTATTTAATGGCTTTAGCTATTTTTAGTGATCATATTACAATAGCCAGTAATTTCACAACCTTCCTGTTCTTTTTCCCAATATTGCATCAGCGGAAATGCCATAATTCCCCAATCATCGGGCAGTTGGAACTGCTGTGTGGTGTAATATTGAAAATAAATATGTTGTCGCCATTACACATCATAAAACCACAGAGCATAACTATATTTTTTTTAAAAGATCGCTACTATTATCGGAAGGCGGGTAAGTAGGTACCTGGCTATTCAGATCTGGTCACCAAACGCGGCTAAATTCATTTCAAGCAACGTTTCAAAACTGAATGGTGGTCTTCACTATGCCGATACTGGAACTATCTACAACTCTGGAATGTGCCGCAAATATACTATATATTATATTAAATGAAAAAATTGTGAAAAAGCGCAAATTAAGAAAGTAAAATTTACTTACGCACGCCGGGATTTGAACCCGTGACATCTTGATTCTAAGCCAAGGACCGTAAGCACTCAACCACGGAGACCGTCAATAACTAAATTAATATTACAACTGTAACATAATATAAAAATATTCCCCCTAGATACAAATAAGGCATTTATTCGTCTGAGATTTAAGCTGTTCACGAGTTTCTTGTATAGTTTTTGATCCCTCAGAGCAATATAAACCTACTTAGATACAGTAGAAATCCGAAAGTGTATTATGAGCTAGCCCTAAGCTATTGTGTTTGCCGGCAAACCTTCATAATATCTGAACGAGACGATTGAAGCACCAACATTGAAATATTATTCAGGGAGTTTTCACATTCAAACGCAAAGTAGCTCTATTTTTCTATTGAGTTTTTATTCATAAATACAGTTGACATTTTTAAATGCGACTTCATAAGGAAATGAGACTTTTGTGTAAAGGTTATAATAGCTGAAGCTGTAAAATAAGTTTAGAATAGTAAATTATGTTATCTTAGGTAGGTACGCAGAAAGTTTAAAAAAATTAAACAAATTACGTTGTGAATAAGAGGGTAGAGTAGGGTAAATTTTGATCCATTTGGTAAATGTCGGAATTTTGGGGAAGCGAAAATAAGAAATTGATTTTATAAATTATTCTTCTCGAGCCAATATTATATATGGAGTTAGTGTGTAACGGAAAGTACCTTGCATGTTATTTAGTACTTCGGCTTCGCCAGAGAATTTAATTTTAAACACAGAACAGATAAAAATAACGGTATTTTCTATTTAAGGAAAACGTTACGTATTCATAACAATAATTCGTCTTAATATTTAAAAGCATAACTTGTAAAAAGTGTATTTTCATGAAATGTTTAAATTAACGCCATCTATAAACGCGAAGATGACAACATACATTACGTTTAACCATAAAGGTGTGACAGATTAGGCTACACGCATCAAAGCGTTTAATATAACTCGATATCGCTCGTCATAAAATCCCAGATACCTGACAGATGATGTGTTATAAAGTGTTGGCGTAGCGACGATGATGCGCCGTGATCTGATACTAGACAGGCTATATTTGAAAATGATGCGACCCCCTATCCTACCTACGGCAGGACAGGAGCAGAAGATCAATTTACGGAGCACCGTGATCACGCGGCTATCGTCTATCAAGGTGACAGATCCCATACAAAGACATGATATTCCGCGGCAGTTCCCCAATTGATATAAACGCCTCTCCTGAGGAAAATTATAGCGTAATTTGACACTTCAACATATATGGGTCACGCCCAAAAAAGTCTTGAAGCGTGGTCTACCAATACTTTGCTTGGCAATGAATATTTCATAGCCCTAAGACAACAAAACTTCGTTGAGGTTGCTGATAATAGTAGTTTAAATAATAAAAAGAGTCAGATAAAACTCAGACAAGCAAATTTGATGACACCAGACCTTAACCGATTGATAGTTTTGTTCCTTTTAATTGAAAATGGCCACTTCACCACGTTAACAAATAACAAATTGTAAAAAACATTATTTCACAATGATTCAGATCAATTCTCAGCTATATTATACATTATAATATTATGTAAACACATGATTCTGAGCAATTTATTCTCCCATATAACACGGGCTTAGTTTCCCCGTCAGGCGCGGAGCGGAATCTTGGGCCCATGTATGAGTATGTGGGTGGAATTTGATACGAAAAGACCGCACTGCGGCAGAAGAATCTACTTTCCAGCTATAAATCCGGGCCAATAATTATTCGAACAATATTTATTTTTTCAACTTTGGCACAGCGCCTTTAGATTTATATGCTTTCATTGCATAAATCAAACACGAAGATTAAGTAAGTCACACGTTTGCGTGAAAAATTCTTCAAATAATACTACTACCCTATAAAAACAACGGAGACGTTAAATAATGTAGTCCATTCTTATTGTGGTGTCGCTGTTGCGGCAGGCAATAATTATTTTCGAAAATGTATTATTTCGTGAAATACAACACTCACTTTGTATCAGTATATATCTACTCACTAATAATTTTTAATTGATATATTTATCGCCTAGCGGTTTCAAAATTTTTAAAAATAATTGAAAGTTGGGTGAATCCGGGTTGTAACAACTACTACTGTATACGGTGACCGGAAAATAGTGGTACAAGCGGGAAACTACATCATATTTGAAGTCGATTTAGTGGTGGGTATTTTTTGTTTTGTTTAAGCTTTCGTTTTCGAGTAATTCGAGTCACAACGAGCAACACCGTGCATTGGTAGGTATTGACGGCCGGCATAGTCCAGTGGTAACGCATTGGACTGCCATTCCGAAGGTCGCGGGTTCGAACCCGGCGTGCGCAAATAAATTTTATTTGATTAATTTGTGTTATTTCACAATTAATTAATTAAAATAATATATAGTATATTTGCGGCACGTTCCAGAGTGGAAGATACTACCAGTATCGCCCTGGTGTAAGACCACCATTCAGAATTGAAACGTTGCTCCAAATGGCTGTAGCCGTGTTTAGTGACTAGATCTGAATAGCCAGGTACTTCCCCACCTTCCTCTTTCCCTTCCCCACTTACCTTCAGCCTCACAACATCCCCCAATTGGGGATGCCATAGTCTCACTGGCTCCAGACGGGAGCAGTTGGGACTCTTGTGAGATATTCACTATAAAAAAAAAAAAAGAAACATATGTCATTCATACGAAAAACCTGTTAGCTTATCGGCGTTAGGTAATCGGCCAGAATAGTGCTATATTCTGGGTTTGTTTCGAACTTACATATCCTTAATCCTACCTCACACTCCCCCCCCCCCAAACTTATTGGACATCCATTTTAAAGCTCCCTGCGAGTGATCTAATCCCAAAAGCATGACCATTCAAATAATGTATTCAGAGATAACGATCCTTTGCAACGAGTTTCAAATGCTAAATTAATTAATGCTTAACACCTACCTATCTAATCTATCTTCTCCAACTATCCACTAGAGAATTTTATAAAGGGATATTTAGGTACTTCAAATTTCAGATAAACTGTTGTAATTAATTTTACCTTCAATGTTCATACTACACTTTCTCTACATTCGTTTCTCTTCAGTGAAATTTCATCTTTTTTAGAGAAAACAGTTCTAAACCTTCTCCTCCCCATTTCCGTTAACCTCTCAACATACCTCAAATTTGGGATGCCATCACCCTACTAGCCCCGGACAGTTGGGTGATGGCACAAGTATGACACTTCGTCAGACAAGAAAAAAAAATAATGTGACGGAATAACAAGTGGTAAATATAAAAATATTTCGAATGTTTGTCCCTCAACAGCGTCAATAAATTTTATAATATAATCTAATACTATTATAGTTTTACATTTGGCAGGGTTTTGAACCCGCGACCTCGAGGCAAGGAGCCAGAGCACGACTTTGCTGGACAATTATAAAATTAATTAATAATATAATTTAATTGAATCATGTTATTCGTTATTCTTATATTGATTTAAGAACGAAGCCGGAGAAGCTAACATAATAATATATTTGTAGGTATCGACGGTTGTGCATAGTGTGCATGTGCATATCAATAATACGTAGAATTATTATATTACAACCGACGGCGTTTAAATAATATTGTCTTGTGCATATATTATTATCTAATTGATTTGGTGGCAAAAACGACAAACTCGTGTATTATATTGTACAAATACAAAATACATCCAATGAAGTTTCGTAGGATACACTTCATAATTCAAACATGACAACTTGGTGGAATTTTTTTAAATGCGGTACATAAAAAAACAAGATAGTAAGTAATGATAAAAATTAAGATAGATGCGAATACGCCCGACGTCAAAACCCTTTACTGAACAAACATTTGTCAGTGTGGCCGCACCCGCAATGCCTAAATATCTAAACAACCCTCTCGGGTTACAAGTCAACGCTCCTAGCCCCGCTAGCTCAACTAGCCGCGGGCACTTTACTTCTTAGTCACTAACGCCTAGCCCCTCGTGCCTAGTTCTCCACGCTGGCTATCTAGACATTTTAGACACTGGTCTCTACAACTCGGAAGTAAACAATAAAAAAAATACCTGACAAGGAGAAAAACGAGCGCAAGATATTGCTACTTACCAAATAGTTGAATACGAAATCTCAGCGTTATATTACAAAATGTTCTTATCTTGTATGGTTTGATAGCACCGCAAGGATACTAGGAAAATTCAGCGCTATAAAAGAAGGCTTGGCGTCTCTGAATTGGCAGCCTAAATTTTAAAACACACAAACGCGAGCTCAGCGATAAAACCTGTGTTCAAAATACGCCCGTAACAAAAAATATTATCCACAGTCAATTTTCGGTCTCTGTACATTTCTCAGATGGGTTTATAAATAGTGTTTACAAGATGACATCTGATTTTAAGCCAAAGTTAATGGATAATTTGGTGCCTTTGCCTGAATGCATAAAATGTCTCTATAACCCAAGGAAAACCAACGCAACTATTTCGTACATCGATTTTAAAGAATTAACAAGATACAAATAAAGTAACGCATTAAAAATGTTTATAAGAAGTTTTCTTTTTTTATATAACTGAAAAATTCCAAGTATTCAAACATGCAGAGAAGCTGAAGACGGATCATCAACATAATTTAGCCCCTCCATTGTTTAATAACTTCTGTGACAAAGCGAACCTAGAGTAATTAATTATTACAAATCTTCCTGACTCTGACCAAATATTTCAAATTAAATGAAGACTTCTGAATTTAAGGAACTAGTAAATAAATCGCAAAGTAAGCTCCGAAAATTATTAAAAACGCGTTTTGTTCTGTTATTTAATATTTTATAGGCATGACAAAATTTACAGTGTATCTTTAAATGCAACTAAAGCATTTGTATAGAGATTTTTGCTCCATTTCAAACAAGCCATGTTTTATTAAATATTTTCACGATTTTCGCTTTTAATATTTGCGCGCTCCCTCTAACATTCGTATTTAGATATCTCCCTTTCAAACCATCTTTGAACGCTTACTACGGGGCCTTAAACATGCACAAAAGATAACTAAATCTCGTAAAAACTTACCGAGTAACTCTATACATGAGTGTTCCGCCTTTTCTAACAGAAATAACGATATTAATATTCCACGGCGTAATATAATCAAAGGAAAGGTAAGAGTAGGTACTTGCTTGTAATGCTCTATTTAAGAAATTGAGCAACTTTGAACATGCTTCCACACATTCATGTCTACACCGCAGACCGGATCTGCACCACCAACTTCCATCTTCGGAGCAAACGATTATGACTTGAAACACCAACCATTGGGAAACACATCGGCTACGAACTTTGCCCCGGACGGAGGGCATCTGCAATCTACAAAACTAAAAATCGTTCGCTTCCATGTATTAAAAGAGGTAGCCGACTCAAGAATACATAATGTATTACACAAAATAAAATGGCATAACGTATAAAATGTAAAGTGCAATTTTATGTAAATATAATCACTGCGATTGCAACTCTAAAGAAAATTTAATAAGGAAAAATGTTTCATGAGAAATAACATTACTAAATTCATCTACGTAGAATAGATTAAAATCGACAGTAATATTTATTATGTTGCTTTAATCATTGTATTTAATTTTTTTTACTTTTGAATTTAATTTACAATTCGCATTTAATGTGCGCTTTGCCGTCGCGAGTTCAATTGCCGATTTGTATGAACCGAACTTATAACTAATCGATGCTTCTATGGAATTAATCGGTGAATTGTAAACAATCATATTATTGGAGGAGGGTGTATTTATTGTTGAACCATACTAAATTTGTGAAAGAGAACAATTCAAATTTTCTCAAAATACAAAAGATTTGATGAAAGCGAAAATGAAGAAAATACCGTTAATAGGATTTTTGATGCCATAGAGGAAAGGAATATCAAATAAGGGACGGAGGAAGTACATTCCTTAGAGGATGGTTTTATGGCGGGTAGACACTTAGGTACCTACCCCGGGCGCCAGGGTCAACCTTAGAGCAGATAGCAGCCTTCGGTATCACCCTACACGCATGCCTTCGCAGGGGTTACATTTATGTGAAAAATATTGTAGTCAAGTCGGAAGAAATTATCAGTCAATCAATTCCAGACAGACTTCTACTAAACGATATTCAACAAATCAAGTTTATCGAAGTCGTGAGACCAATGCACACAAAAATAATTTAAAACCGCTAATCAAAAATGATGTGAATCGAAATGACGCAAATTGACACTGAGTCAATCAATTTTATTTGTCAATCGAGAGCTACCTATCTCTTGTACGTCATAAAAGATAACCAGGTATCTTATATTTGTCATCAATTGGAAGTTATATTTACCAGTGTTAAATATTCTGCATTGATAAGAAAAATCCATGAGTTATTATATTATTATTGCTCTATCTATAGAAAAGCAACGAAAACGAATGTGTTAATAATAATTTGAAATCAATATTACCAAATACGTTTATTTGTCCCGTAGGTACACACTTTTATTGCGAAACATTATTTAGTACAAAGTCAGCCTGTAATACAAATAATAAACAATCAAATAGAAATCAATATGTAGTAGTTCAACTTCAATGTCAATTTACTTAAAATGTTACATCCGTTCACGCCAACGTCCTCGATTTTGCCCAGGGTTGTAAACCCTGAACCTTTGGTGATAATTTGGGTAACCTGTGAAGATCGGAGAAGATGGGTTGTCGACTCGATAGATTGAAACACTGGGGTCCTTACTAATAAACGCATTTTAAATTTTACAAAGCTAATAAACAATCATTAATGCAGGGTAAATGGTTGTTTATCAGTTATGTAGATTTTAAAATAAGTTTATTAGTAAGGGGGTAAATGTTTAACACTTTTTAAATATATTTCTGATACATTAAATCAGGGGTGGGGAACCTTTTCATTGTCGGGGGCCATTTGGTTATTTGTAGAATCACCCGCGGGCCTACTACTACTACTAGAAACTTATAACTGCACTCGGTAGGCGAGAATTGTTTTCCATGAGTTGCGTTTACAGATTAGTCCGCAAATCGAATTTTCGAACCTTTATATCCGTAGATACTGGCAGATTTAAAAAAAAACTTACGTGATTTTTTTATTAATTATTTTTATATGAAATGACAAAAAAATTAGGTGAAGTTTGCAATATATTTGTTTGGTTCAATAAGTGTAGTTTTATATATTTTTTCAGTATCGGTAATTTTAGTTACAAAAACGTAATGTGAGCCATTTTCCATTTATTTTGTTTGCATTCAAATACTAATAGTTTTAATCATTTTTTTTTTCAATTTTATAGTGAAATAACAATGAGTAAAATTTTTAAAATTGTAAAAATTCAAATTGTAATAGTAAATCATTGAAGATAATATTAACGACTCTCAGGTGAAAGATGTGAAACAGAAGACAAAGAGATTCAGTCGCATCTGGGAACTGAAGAAAATGAAGATAATATTGGTAGCCCTCAGTTTAAGTCAAAGATGTAAGTTAAAAATGAAGTAAGTTGATATGGACGAATTAGCTTAGTGGTCAGACAACAATCAACGCAAGGAAGAAGTCGTGGGTTCAATTCCTAGGTGAGATTGAATATTTTTCTGTTTTTTCGAGAGTCGTTAATATTGCCTTCAATGATTAAATAATTATTGTAATATCCTTACCATATCGGGGACGTAATTAAGAAGTCCAGCTCAGATATATATATTATAAGTGAACACCTGACACAACGTTATTCACTCTATAAACCACATAAACCCGACCTGTCACTCGTAACCCCAGAATAGCAATGGTGCAAATTATTAAAACCTTGCGCACACGTTCGCGCTCTCATTCTTGCATCACCTATCTCACTCTTCCAAACTCACATACACTACAATAATAAAAATAAATATAAAAAGATCTGGCAATGAAACTAAACAATATCTTTTTTTAACCCTTAAATGCATACCGTTCAAACCACCTTTAACTCTTTGGTGTATACTTAATGCATGCAGTTTTAGAATTATCAAGTTCACGGTAATATATTTTATCGGGTGGCATCACTTTTTTTTTCTTTCGCGAATGTCAAATGTCACTTTTTCTTTAACAAAGTGAAGATTCTCGAAAATTGGTTGGAGGTTAGAATTACAGTTTTATTTTGCTGTTATTATTTTGATTTTCTTAGGTAAGTAGATACAATAATACAATACTTATATGTAATAACTCGTATTTTTCCGGTACACTTATTAGTTTTGAGAAATTTTTTTAGGTTTTTTATTTTTTTTTCATACGTAAATTATTCATATTATTTTTTATTAAATACATGGTGTTGTAAACCTGCAACAATTTTTTTTAATCAAATATCATTAAAAAATCACAAAAAAATAAAATTCTTTATATTTCCTTGCATGTAAATATCTACAAAATATTTTTTTTTCCAGAAAAATAAATAAATCATGCATTTAAGTGTTAACAAACGACCCGAGGCATGTATGTGTGGGACGGGTGGGGGAAGGTGAATACAGAATACAGCAGAGAAGAGTTGCCAGTTGCTAGTCACTAGTTACATATAGCAAAACCTCTTAGATCACAAGGCCGGGACACTTATTCAAAGCAGCCTCCTAACTTGCACGTGATTCTACAAAAATTATCGTTAAAATTTTCTTTCTTTCTTTATTTCTTAAAACATTTTTAAATGTTTTAGTTAATTTTTAAAAATAAATAAAAGATACATTTTTGGAGGTTCCCATACAAGTTAGGAGGCCGATTTGATTCAGTGTACCGGCCTTGTGATATAGGTGGTTTTGCAGATAGCCGAAGCTTTCAGAGCCTTTACCTTGCTAAGGGAATACATTCAATACCTCTGGATAGAATGGAATCAGCAACACAAAGGGAAACAAAATCTATTGCAAGCCCAGGATACTCCCATATCAAAAAGGATTTGTGGAGTTTATATTCGGCTGGCGTGCAAAATATGACGAAATCACCAAACAAAGGGAAATAATATCATTATTGGGTATTATATCACCATTAAACACTCGCCGACACGGGGCCTAGTATTTAGCATTATTGCTGTATTGGCGAGGTAATATTTTACGACGTAATCAAGACACCTAATGCAATGTTCGTGCTGCGTTTCCCCGCCACTATACATGAGCCAGTACTTAAAATCAATATATTTGTGTGTTTTTTGAGTATTTGATTCAATAAGGTAAATATTTTCAATTAGTTAGGAATTTTCTAAAGTCGTTGTCACAACAATGATTGCGTCAAGTGTCGGCTAATAAAGTACCTACAGAGCTGTCACGATATTTTAGTTTAGTTGATTAGCACGTCATACCTATTTATAGGTAATCACTATAATCATTATTAGTGCCAGGTTAATATATAGTCGATTTCTTTATAAGATCCTTATAAGAAGGTAGAGGAAGGCTTATAGTAACTTCGCTCAAAAAGGAGGTACCTATTTTAATGATTCAAGTTTATTTTAAAGGTATGGCTTAAATTGCGTAAATGGCAAACAATTGTTTTGAAAATTTCCCACATACATCATCCAAAAAAGGTGTCCGTGATTTATAAATGAAATAACTAAGTGTGTGTTAAAGGTATACTGTTTATACACCAAAACACGCAGAAATTTTTATTTTTTATTACACAACTTGGAAACTTTCGATGAGAGTTCATGCTTTACGGCAAACATCTAAGCGATAATCGACCTCATCGAATCTGGGTACGGTTTCTCTCTTAAATGTTGCAGCTCGTAAACAAACCACACAAGAAAAAATATAACTCCTGTTGACTTTTTATCGTGTAATTGCCACTGATCTGGTTCCCCCTGAGGTCGACTATCGCTTAGATGTTTGGAATGAAAGTGTCTAGGTAATAAAAAAATCTACGTATTTGGTGTATAAACAAATAGTATACCTTCAATACACACTTAGTTATTTCATTTTAAAATCACGGAGACCTTTTTCGGTGATAATGTTTTGGGATTTGGTATGGTGCAAGGTATATTTCAATCACCTGATTTCATTTAAAGGTTCTTTAATATTAATAATAATCGTAGATAGATATCATTTATCACTATATTTACACTCAAAGGCGTATTATTTTCATAGGATATAATCATTGCCAGACACAAAAATACAAAAATCCCGTACAAATTTGTAAAATAGTTAACATTTATAGATTTTCAAAAGAAATATGAACATTTGTAAGCATTCATTTATGCACGTACAAGATTGTGTAGCAAAGCAAATAATCATGATGTGATCTAACAAGATGACTAAATAAACAAATAAAAATTATGTGATTAGATAGGTACCTACTACAAAATTACTTTCATCCGGAGAGAAATATTGTACGCTGCAACGTAGGGGCAGGGCTCTAGAACTTTCCTCAAGATAAACATTTAGTTCGCGAACACCCTAAACTTTGCTTCCGATTCGGCCGTTTCGCCAATCGGGTTTCGCGACAGAATAACACTTCCGCTTAGGTTTAAATAAAACGTCTCCGTAAAAATGTAAGTGAGGATCTTATAAATAGGAGCCCTCTATAATAGCTGGTTTAAGAATATACTTAAAATAATTCATAATGTTCCCTTTCATAGATGGCACTAATTTAATGAATAAACAGCAACAGCAATTTCTGGGATAAAACAATATATTATCACAAGCCCACAATAGACTATAAAATATTACTGTCGAAGCTAAAAAATATAGGTATGGCCGAAAAGACAATGAACCTTTTGACGACTTGATGACAGGGCGAGAACAACAAGAAAAATTGCAAACAAAAAAAAACTATAGCCATTAAAGTATGGCGTCCTGCAAGATAGTGTTCTGGGACCGATTCTATTTATTATCTATATGAATGATATAATTAACCTTACCACTAAAGGAAACAAATTCAGTTTTGTTGATGATACCGTTCTATTATTTCATGAAGAAAACTAGACGAAAACATTTTATGTGGATGAACAAGGGTTCAGTGCACTTCAAAATTGTGTGAAAATTATCTCGTTTACACTTAACATAAGCAAAACTAAATATGTAACATTTTCAATGGACTCAAGGGGCCAAAATCTTAAATCACTAGAACTAAAATTACACGAATGCTATAGAAATAATGTTCAATGTCATTGCGCAGTTATAGAAAAATAACAAAGCATAAAATATCTCGGAGTATTAATTCATGAATATCGTAAATGGTATTTACACATCAAAAGTATTACAGAAAACTCACAAGCCTTACATATATTTATTTAAAATCTAGAGAGATGTGGTAAAAAATAAGGTCTACTACGCTTTATGTCATTCTCGAATCGAATGTTGAATCATAGGATGGGGATATGCTGTATTTAAGTACATACATAACCAAAGACAATTCATAAATTAATCATAAAGACCATACTGAAAGTACCGATAAGAACGTCTTCGATTGAAATTATCATTAGTATTGATGTACCACAAATGGCAACAAATATATACCAAAAATAAACTATTCAAAAATAGGGAATCCTCCACTAGACCGCGTATTCATCACACTTAAATTACATAAAAAATACAAAAAATAAATAAATTATAAAATCATATTCAGACAAAGAAACTACATTTATTTTGCAACAAAACTCCACAACATCCTTCCGCCAGATATAAAACTAATGGGAGGTTTAATGAGTATAAATCAATAAAGAAAATCTGTGTGAAAGAGGTCAATAAAAAAAACTCTGAAAGAAAAACATTACAAACGATATAGATGACAAATAAAATAGAACTAAATAACTTTAGTCCGCCTCAGCACCCTTTGACACCCTAGAGAGGACTAAGAAAAAAATTACTATACATAAATTCACAGTAATATTTTGTACCTAGAAGGTCGCTAAAAAAGAAATTGTTTTGTCCGTATAAAAAACCTCAATTCTTTCAAGAAAAGCCTGCAAATACAATTTCTTGAAACAATTGTGTTTGTATACGGACAAACCTATTTATTCATATGTACGGACGTAAACAAATAATTTATCTTAATATTTTAAAGCATAAAATGCAAAAGATTTTTTTTCTCTAAAATATTTAAATTAGCGCCATCTATGAAAAAGCAGATTATGATTTATTTTTAATATACCCTTAAGGCTTTAAGGAGTACATATCTTTAATTTTAGATAATAAGTCATGTACGTAGTGAAACGTTATGAGACGTCATAAAGGAACTTACCTTCTTGAATCACTCGGAAGCCGTACAGAAGCACAGTGAGATGATCACTTTCAAGTTCACAATGATGTTTAGTCAGTCATGCACCATCTAATAATAGTCAATGACCTATTAAATTCATACACAATTAAATCCGAACTACATACTTATGGAATAAAATCAATGAACGACGGGATACTTTATTATTAAACAATACCTTGTAAAGTAATTATTTACTATTGAAACATCTTCTTAATACGCATAATAGCAAAATTAAAAATCACGTTAATAACTGTAAGAAACAATTATTGTAAGTTGCCGGAAATGGAAAATGATGCATTTACATTCATATTTTGGTAATTTTTCGTTTTCAGTTTGTCCAGTCTCTACAGTAGATTTGAAATTTGATGGTTGTGCGAACATAACCAAAAAACGAGCAAACAAATAAAATGGTGCCATAACACAATAATCTATGCACTTTAGGTAGAAATAATGGAGCTAAATTCTCATCACCTAAACTAATAAATAGGTTATAACCTAAGAACCTATTTCATATTTATTTTACTCACTTATTTATTTGTTAATGTTACATAATTACAATGCAGTTCCATTAAACTGCTGTTAGTTAGATTAAACTACTGTTAGTTCTATTAAATTGTTGTTAGTTCGATTAAACTAACGTCAATGGGTTCTAACGATACACTTATATTTTTAGGATTTGTAGAGTATTATTTAAATCATAGACATATCATATTTATAGAAATAGGTCCTTAAGGTGGGTTCTAGAACAAATAATAAAAATAGTGAATGGTAGAAGAAGTCGGGGACACCCGGGGAATTTATGACACGATCAAGTGAACTAGATACTTGAGTCAGGAATGTCAAGATTCAGAACAACCGACCGAGTTGTTTGGCGGTCCATTCTCTCTGCCTATCCCTGCGGAAAACGGTGTGATGGCTAGTTAGATAGTTAATAATAAGTAGGTTGGCACAATATAATTGTCTAATTAAATGTCATAAACCTAACATTAAACGCAAAAAAAAAGAAGGGAAAACTAACCTATATTAATTTAAACGAAATTGATATTAATGTGCATTATTTTCTATTTCAGGTCTTTTTTATATGTTTTTTTACATTAATTAACTCGAAACGAAGTGTAGTTTTTAGAAATTAAGAACGTGTCACGATAATTACCGTACATAATTTTGCGCTAAAAATCAACAAATCAGGAAACAAACTAATTACCCAGTAGTACAAATTGTACAATATGGTGTGCAAACTATCTGGCCTATAAACTAAGCGTAAGTGAATACAGTTTGCATGAAAATGAAGATAAAACTAATATAGTGGATAAAAATGAATGGGGCATGACTAACTAGAGTTTAACCGGCATCCCAACGAAAGAAATATTTGAACGCAATCATAAATATGTCATTTCGCACATTATACACCAACTATTCGAGATATGAGACGCAAGCTACTGAAAATGATTAGATTATGTTCCAAATTGTGAATCTCTCATCCACCGTCGCTCGTAAACTGTAACGGGGGTTTTATTGCTGAGCAAATTAAATTATGTGTTTAGCTGAACGGACATTTCAGATAACACGGCCCGGTCCGTATACTTCATTTAGATTCGAGTATTCGAGAACAATAGTGCGGCAGCCTTGAAACCCGAACGAATTAGGAAAAAATCGATACCGACATAAAACAAAATAAGATATGGAGGAATAAAATATGTGAAGCACTTCTCCGATTAAGAACTTCAAAGCCGAAAAAAATTTAAAAAATAAACTTCACATTATTTTACTTACCTACCATAAGTGACACAATTTACAACATCGTGAACATCAAAAAGAATTACGTATATATTTAAGAAATTATAGATACACATAGATTACGGGCATTTACGTTTATTGAGTAGCATTAGGGAATAGAATGTAAAATTGATAAAATTTGTTTAATAAAGAAAAGCAACTGAAAGCGTAAAAGCGATAATACAAAAATATTTCCTTTCAGTTTGAGCAGTAAAATAACATAAACTTCACTGAACCTGATAAGGTAACCAAAAAACACTGTTTTCAATATTTACTACAAGCGCAAGTATTCGCTGAAAATTGCACTGCTAATTACTGAATAAAACATAAATTGAACTGGCAAGGAAAGTGAAAGCCGAAACTGAAATTGTAACAAGTACTAGTATGAAGAAAACATTTATCGAATATCTGCATCGTCATAAATAAATAGTAGGTAGTACCTTTGATATCGGAAACTTAAGCAGCGTGCACAGAAAACTTTTAAAACCAAAACTATCCTAAACATGTAAGAGCGGAGCTGAGTGATACAATGTAAAATGGATGAAGCTTTTCAAATAGCACTAAGAACTACGGAAGAACATGTTTTTGTGCAGATGAAAATGACCAATAATCCTCTTGGAAGACGGAAAACACAAACCGGGCGACACTCGAAGGTAGTACACAAGAACTATGTAACCGGCGTAAAAAAGCTTCTCTACGCAAATCGATGCATCAATGAAAGCACAGTGAAAGAAAGCGAATTCGATAAGGTAATGCTGTGAAGTTATAGATTAGCTATAAAGAAGGGGCACAAACATAAAGTGAGGGTGAGTATTGCTCCTGCTTGGTGAGGGTGAGCTCAGGGCGTCAGGAGCGGCGGCGCGTGCGGAGCGGTCGGGGGGCCGCGCGGTACTGACTGCCGGGCGCCCGTCCTGAGGGGCGGCCGGGGGCGAAAGCACGGACACAAGCACGTGGAACAGTAGTAGGGGAAAATCTAAAGACTGGTTTAAAAGTGTGCAAATACCAGGTGGTTTTATATTACGAATGCTCACAGGACACCCCACCTTGTAAATATAACACTCATGAAATACTTAGGAAGTTATATTACATCACAAAAGAAAGATAAGAATCGAATGATAAAATTAATATTCATTTTGATGCACATCAGCATTCCTTGAATATCATAAAATGTTATCGCGAAGCTATCATAAAAATACGAAATTAATTAAATTTAATTCCCGGACAACGCATCTGTGATAATGCGGCGAGCCTACCGGCGTCGCGGCGCGCGTGCGCACTCCGCGGCGCAAAGCGTCCCTCTCCTCCGCGCCGCTTTCCCTCTCCGCACCATGCCCCCAACAGCCGGGCGTGCCTAACTGACAGATAACCCGCGAAAACTTCGCGTTTTCTTTTTCACGCGCGCATGAGATATTCGCCCCTCTGACGTATCGAGTTTACTAAGGTGTCGAGTGAATATGTTTACCGAGATGCGGCAAATAATAATTTCGGCCGACGACTGAGACTAACGAAAACAATATAAACGAATCACGGATTAAACGCGATCGCTCACGGTTGATCGCTCATAAGACGGTTGTTTTACGACGTTGTTTTATGATACACTTGTTTGATTCCGGTAATAAAATAAAGCCCGTACTTAGATGCAGGGATAATTCTTCGTGAATTCCACCTGGTTTATTCTGTGTAGTTAACGTACCAAGTATACATGACTGCAGAGGATAATTTACTGGTACGGATCAGGTATTTCCACGAGGACATGAAGAAGTGGCTGCGTTCCTCAGTCAGGCACAGGCACAGATACAGACATAAGCAGACAGATGAATGGATAGAGAGGAAGGTGTGGGTAGGTAAATACCGACAGACGGGATGGCGGCCAACAGTGACAGACATAGCCCGTGCCAAGTTTTTTCATGTTTCTGTCTTAAAAATTTGGGACATTTTTCAAGGCGACATAATGCGCTTCCACCATACAAGCGTTCATCTTACAAACACAAGTTCACTAATTACGCGGATATATCTAATGGTACATATACATCTGCGAACCTAAACGCGAACCGAGCCACGAATTACGGGAAAGGAACGAAGTAACTGCAAGCGGCATATCGTGCCATTTGCGGTTGCTTTGTTCCTTTCCCATAAGTTGAGATTCAGTTCAGCAGTTCGGCTCGCATGTGTATACGTAGTATAACGCCTTGATGGCATGTTGCATGGGTCCGGCTGCCACTCTGCCACTCTGCCACTCTGCCACTCTGCCACTCCCGCTGGCTGGAGCAAGGAGCAAGGAGGCATCAAACTTATTGAATTTTAATGATAAATGTGCTAAGCTGAATGTAATTACACCGAGTAGTCAAAACCATTTTGGCAAACATTGCTGTGATAAAAATCAAAAGAAAAAGCCGGATAAATTTGATAATTTTTACATTCCATGAAGAAAGAATATGTAATGTACCGAGAGCAAGTTATATATTTATATATTTTTGTCCGTGAAAAATTAGATAAATCATAATGCGAATTTATTTAGAAAATAGAAAGCACAGTAAACCTAAATAATTCGTGCTTGTGTGATCAAATATCGACCGAAGTGGTATTGAACTGTAAAACTGGAAATAATCCACGAGCGCGTACCCGCCACGAGATATATAACGAAGAAAATACAAAATGTGATTATTATGCTATTAGGTCGATGCAAACCATAAAACTTGCATTCTGGTATGAATTCTTGCGGCCGAGACATAACAAACGCCCCCGCGGAATGTATTAAAACACAGGCACAGGTTACACAGCACACAGTAGGTACACCTCCCGTTAGCAAATGTACAGATTATGCAGTTTAATTTTGTAAAATATATTATTAAGTAGGTAGGTACTAATGATGGCCAGGATCCTGCCACCTAAATTACACAATTAATTTGCGGGAGGACAATCAATCAGCATGATTTATCCAAGCGGTCTGATTTGATTGCAGACGGCCTGTGATATGATGATTATAAAGGATGTTCTGAGGATTAATTATTATAATTTGTTAAGAAGAAGAAGATAATATTAATAAATCTAAATGAAACATGAATCAGTAAAACACAACAGAAAAATTAAAAGATAAAGGTCACAACTAGGAATCGAACCCAGAATCTCGGACATGTTTATCCGAGACACTGTGTAGGTTACAAACCAATTTTATAAGAAACTTTGTTTCCATTTAAAAATGTAGATGCCAAAAAGATGGAAAAATTAGCTGCAAGATGGTATTTTTAATTCTGAATTTGAAAAATGAGATCGACAAATATGACGTTTAATAAATAGGTCCCAATGGTCAAGTTGGTTAAGACGCCCGTTCCGGTAAGACAAGAGATCCTGGGCTCAATTCCTAGTTGTGACCGTTATCTATTTATTTTTCTCTGGGTTGTTCTGTTTCATGTTTCGTTTAGATTTATTAGTATTATCTTCTTATTCAATGATATATTACATTGATGGATATAACCTTCAAAATAAGTTGTTAAAGTTGTAGAAAAATTGTTCCTGATGAATGAAATGCTTCGGGAATGGGGAGCAGGAATATACATTATAATCTGTGGCCTGTACAAGTATATACATAAATAGTAATATATAAAAATGACTTTTCAATGCTTACTTACCTCTCACGCAACGCAGATATAATATATCTTGCAAAAAAAGGTGTCTTACCTGAAAAAAGAGAAATATATTGATTAGATAAAAAGAATAATGAAAGCAGTATAGATGTTTTTTCATGCCAAATAAATAATTCATGTTAAAAATGACACCACACCACAAATTTTATTTGGCCGTTATCTTGAGATAATTATATTTCCATTAATTTAGTTGATTATAACTTGTTTTATTTGATGTGTGTTTAATTTCTCCTTCTTTACCATTGAGGTATATTATATAACTCAATGCACACTGCATAAAATATTTGAATACACTTTTTTATCTATTTCCTAGATTGTGTGTAAAAAATAAGCAAATCTTTAAAGTTCGACTTTTTTTAAAGTTTTATTTGTGGACAGTAAAAAAATTATGGATTGTTGTGGATTGCATGACATTTTTTATAAATTCTCAGCATGTTTGGATTAATAAAATTTAAAAAAATACCAATTAGTCATTAGCGACAAGAATGCAGTGCGGTTTGGGACACGCCATACGAGACAAGAATGCGCAAAGGACGCCCGCCATCGCTTGTGAATGAAACTCTATTTGCGGCGTCGGAATGCGTCGCGACGCGTCGGCCGCTATCTGGACAGAGGCGCGAATTCGGCGAGAGTCGTTAGCACCGGCGACTTCTCATCTCCCCATCTCCCCGTCTCCTCTGCACCCTTGCAGGATACGGCGGAGATACCAGAGTAAGCACTTTTTAGTGAGCATCAGCGACTTCGTCTTTTTTTTCTTTTCTTTTTCTCTTCATGGATCCTATATCTTTACCAAATATCGCAAAATTAGTTTTTAAGTTTGGGTTAATGTTTTTTCTTCTTATTAGGATAACGTTAACTCAATTAGTTACCAATAATTGGTTTTCATTCGTAAGGACTTTGACAGTTAACTGGAAAACAATTTTTTGTGTCATCATCCTCCCCCCTAAGGGGTTGGTTAAATCATCGCCCCTGCTCCAACACAGACAACCTTTGCTCATAATTAGGTTACACATTAAATTTACAGAATATTAATGCTTTTGTTTTGGTATCATATTATTGCAAATATTAATGTGACTCTAAATTATCATTTCTTTGCCGCTGAAATTTCATTACTATTCACGAGTGTAAAAAATGTTAATCCATCATCTACATACAAATATTCTAAATATAGTTATTAATTCCTGTTGTGCAAGGGCACTTTTAAGGAACAACAACACATTAACTTCGTTTAGTAAAAAAAAATAGGGTCCTTGTAGTGCGCCTTGAAGGAGTAACCAATTCAGTGGCGGCTCGTGACGTTTTGGTGTACTGGAGTACTAATATTACAAAAAATGGCATTATTGATAAATTTTTTTTCGAAAATTCGATTTTTTGTATGAAGATTTTCTGGAAATTTCAGTTTTGCCGTGCGCCGCACGGATTTCCTGAAAACTTTAACCTTCCTGAAAAAAAATATCGTTTTCAGCTACAACAGCAATAATGCCATTTTTTGTAATATTAGCACTCTAGTACCGCCACTGGTAATCATTTGTAACTTATAACATGGTGAAAAAGGTTGGGTCCCCTCAACTGATCAGAAAATCCTCACCGGCAGGAATCGTGGAAAGCTTTATTGAAGTAATTGGGAAAGATAACCGAAACGGTAAAATTTTCGAAGGACTAGTTTAATATTCCCTAGGATACGCTGGAAACTCGCGAGAAAAAGACCGCTATTTTAAGGTGAACTGTGATAACCCAAGCTGCTATCGGAAGACTAGATGCAAATCAAATTAGTTTATTGGTGATTAAAGTAGGGTTCAACATCCCTTAAAAGATATAGCAAACAACGTAGACATGTCAACATAAAGAACTCCGACATTATCATGTAACATATAATACATACCTATAAACTATACGTTAACATTTTTAAAATGTGTTCTAATTTCAACATCTTCCCGTCGATCAATATCGAACAACAAAGCACAAAATTTTATTCGTTGTGTCTTTTAACATTAATAATATTCATCTGCAAGTCTACACATATAATCATGTGACATAAAGAAAATATATCCATGATTTGTGACGTTGGATGGCATACTTTCGCCAGCCATTATTAAGATTCCATGACGCTTGATCCCCCGACAATTGATCCCCGACAGTCGATCTCCGACAGAAGAACCCCCAGTAGTTGATCTCCCGGGTAGTTGACCCCTCTGCCAGTTGATCCCGCAAAGAATTAATTCTATTTCTTCCTCCCTGGTGACGTATGCGAAGAGGTTGTACGGCAGTATAATACAAGTTATATTTGCAGGCAGTCGGCTTAGGAAAAATACGCTTTACCTACCTACTCATAAAACAACTAAGGAGGAGTTGTTTCACAGAATTTTACAATTCATTAAACTTGATAGTTAAAATACTAGTTCTGTGAAAGTTCTATTCAAGTTATGTTGTTGTTTCACCACGGGCTGGTTGAATCACAACACTTGGATAGTAAGAGAATTTGAGCATGAATTTCAAAGAATTTGAATATTATTTATGAAATTTTATGAATTGTTCAAGTTCTGTGAATCCATCCTCTCTGCCTAAAACAAACGGTGTAATGGTTAGTTAGTTAGGATTTTCAGGCATCACCATTGTCCTTTTTTCATGTCATAAAAAATCCAACTCATTCCCTCTTATTTATTGGTTGCCAAAAGAAAAATAATAGTGAAAGTATGAGGTTGGCATCGATCAGGCGAACCACCTATATTCCCTTCTATTGATGAAAACCAGTAAAGAAAATATATTGCCGTGATAATAATTCCATCTTTTATTGCAAAACAATGTAGTGAGAGTAAAATACTGAGTTGAGAAAACAAAGGCAAGGTCGTACGAGATCTGAAGGAAGAGTTTAACACACAAACGCCATTGTATGAGAAACTCATTAATGTTTTGAGATTATACCATCGATATGTAGGTATAATTAATTGTCAGTGCTAATGAGAACTAAACAAGAGATCGTTTTTGAAGTGGAGGTAAATTGGGTATTTTTTGGAATTATTTCAGCCTTTGATTTTATTGAAGGTCTCACAAAATAATAATTTTTCCTTTCATTCTTAACTAGTTTAAATAATATTCATTAAAAAAATCAATATCCTTCAATACAAGGGCGACCTACCAGAGGCAGTTGATCTTAAATATAACCGAGAAGTTTTTTACTGAAATAATCTTATTTACACTATCGAATGTCAATGTAAGATTCTTAAGTCCTTGGCAGTAATGGTTGATTTTGTATTGGAATTGTTAATAGTAAGAAGGGTCTGCTTCGTCTAGCGATTAATGGAAAGTTTCAGAAAATAATGTCTACACTGTTAATATAGTCGGTACATTAACAGTAACTATCTAGGTCATGGAAGTCTGTCTTAATGATCTGGGTGGAACACTTTGGTAACAGGCATCGCACAATGAATACAGAGCCTCGCCTACAAGTCTGTCCGCGTTATAAAGAGCTTACCACAATACAAGTCTAGGCATTATTGGAATAGACGCATCAAAAGAAAATTCTATGATTCCTCAATTGTCCGTGTTTAATCTTGTATTGTGAGTAGAAATTCTTAATATATCGCAATAACATTTATTTATTTTCCGGATTTCCCTTATAGAAGAGGGATAAGAATTTCCTGGGGGTAGACGTCATGACAATTAGAAAACTTTACGCTAAATTCGCAATCCTTCATCTCTTCAAATCCAATCTCCGCATTCCTTTACAGTTCCAATCAACAATAATAACCAGATATTCAAACTACACCCTTAATATCCCATTAGTATACCACACACGGACAAAGACATTTTAAGTACTACGCAATTAAATTCTATAATCACATGCCTACAACATTGAAATAATCCACTCAGAATACATCAAAACATGTAATCTAACATAATGTTTCGCATGGATAAAATCAAAAGGTACAGAATTTTTTCATAAATAAAATTAATAAAATTAAATCAAACATAACAGAATAACATAATTTTTGTCTTATAATACATAAAATCTAAAATCATGGTGTATGAAAGAGAGAGTACGAAAACAGTATGCAACATAATTGTGAATGTTGAATACTAGGAAAAGGTGGATGAGTTTGTGTATTTAGAAAGAATGTTTACGAGAGATGGGAGGAAGGCTGACAGAGATTTTGATAGAAGGGTAAAAGCAGGTAACTCCATTAATGGAGGACTGAACGCGGTTGGCGCTAGCAAAAAAATGTCTCTAGAAGTAAATCTAGCAGTCCACAATGGAGTGCTGGTACCCACCCACTGATGTATGGCAGTGAGGCATGGAACTGGCAAAGGAAGGATGAAAGTAAACTGAATGCTGTAGAAATGAGATCCCGAGGCGTACATGCGGTAAAACCATGTATGATCAAGATTAAGATTACAATGACTAAGATTAAGAAAGGGACGCTTTGGTGTGATGCTTTGGGCGTGTAGAGCGAGAGACGCCCGAGGGAGATATGACACGATCAAGTGAATCAAATAGTTGAGTCGGGCCATGAAAATAAAAGAGGAGTATTAAGAGACGACGTACGAATGAAAATGAGGAAAGGAGTTTGGGCCACTAGCGATTTGTTGGGCGGTCCGTCTGTCCCCTCTGCCGACCCCTGCGGTGAAACGGCGTGATGATTAATTGGTTAGTTTCTTAAACATAATAATACACGGAGAAAAATGAGTATTGTTAATTTATTCAAAATTTCTTAATAATTTCGTAATCCGGTTAAAAACAGGATTGCAGGCCTCTAATAAATGAATTGATAAGTTTTGTGATAAATGTTTAGTGAAATACGAATATATCATCACGACGCGGAACACGTGTTCATAAAAATCCTAATATTTTCTTATTTCGTCATTTTATATTATAAAACCAAATGCAGGTGCATGAACACTTGTTCCGATATATTAGGAATTTACTGAAAGTTTATCAGGAAACGGCCTGCAATCCCGTTTCCAAGCAGATTACCAATAACATGAAGAGATTCTCGACAGTCAATTCACAACAATACTATAACAAAATCTCCTAGTTAGGTGTTCACGAGACAATATAAATCTTTTACAGTAGGTAAATATTATTATTTGGCACGACAACATATTATTGACATTATATAATTGTGATTTTATATGATGGTAGAAGTAAAAAAATAAATCATTTTTTTTCACATACTTAAATACTTTTCGATAGAAGAATATTTATTCCCTCATACAAACAATTCAACTTTTTTTACCGAAAAACTACCTTAAAAAGTTGGAATTTCGAAAGAATCACCCCCCGAAGTTAGTGCACTATACCCCCGGACACCCTGATTGATATTAATTGAAATTATGGTATAATTTTATAGAAATATAAATAAATAAATTAAGAGGGATAAGAAAATATTGATTACTACTTAGACTTATTGCGATTTTTGAGAGGGTGTGATACTAAAACAAAATTGGTGAATATGTTATTTACATTAGCTCCACTCAGGAGGCTTGCGGATAATAATTCTCCTCAGGGCCTATGTCATCTTATGCTGTGTGGAGAGTCGTTTTTGGGAAAGGAAGAAGAGAAAGTTCTGGGAAGGAAAAAGGTATAAGGGGTGGGTA
The DNA here is from genome assembly GCA_026573805.1 of Hesperophylax magnus. Taxonomy (NCBI): domain Eukaryota; kingdom Metazoa; phylum Arthropoda; class Insecta; order Trichoptera; family Limnephilidae; genus Hesperophylax; species Hesperophylax magnus. The sequence continues at coordinate 912,386 of JAIUSX010000243.1, forward strand.
GAAATTGGGGGGGTAGTGTGTCCAGCAGTGACAAACTTATTTTTTTAAATGCAAAACCGCACAAGAGTACTAATTGTTCCCAACCGTCTCCAACCAAGTTTATCCGAAATAATTAACGTTTATATACCGACAAGTATTATTATTTATGGGGTACATAATGGGTGGCAGGTAAAACGTTAAATTTAACACACAAACTCCAACGGCTCGGAGGGCTTTGAAGCAGAGAATGGACGGTTATCTCGAGAGTATTTCCTCCTGGGGTAAAAATAATCTCGTCGAATTTAATGTTTCAAAGACCCAATCCTGCCTGATTACGTCTAAAAGGGATCCAAATGATAATCTAGTCTCCTTCAACGGAAGCAATCTTCCGAACAGGCCTTCCATTGATATGCTTGGTATAACTATAAGTGACCAGCTCAGGTACGGGGGCTCCATCGAAGCCAGAGTAAAGTTGGCCTCTCAGAAGCTGGGCGTACTGTACAGGGCCCGCATATACTTTAATAATACACAACTGCTGACCCTGTACAAATCGCAAGTGCGCCCTACTGTCGAATTTGGCAGCCATCTCTGGTCCGGAGCCCCTAAATACCTGAAAAAAACCCTTGACTCTGTGCAAAAACGGGCGGTCCGTTTGATAGATTCCCCAATCTTAACAAACGGACTGCAATCTTTAGAGCACAGGCGTCAGGTAGGTATGCTGTCCTTGTTCTATCGGTATTACAATGGAAGATGCTCTGAGGAACTAGCGTCATTGATCCCTTCGGCACCGGTGCGTAGTCGGGATACACGCCAAACGCGCGCCCAACATTTGTACACAGTTGACATTTGTCACATGCGAACGGGTCGCTTCTACGATTCGTTCTTAAGTTCAACAGCTCGGCTGTGGAACGAACTACCGGCATCTGTGTTTCCTCCCTCCTACAACATGGGACTCTTCAAGACCCATGTTCACTCCTTCCTCTCCACAAAAAGACCCTCCACACAGCATCCCCAAAGATGACATAGGCCCTGAGGGAAATTATTTTCTTCAGGGCCTCCTGTGTGGAGTTAATATAAAAAAAAATTTAAAAAAAAAAAAAAAAAAAATACCTACTCCTTTTTTATGTGAACACCTCACAACTGCTCCCAACCAGTTAGAACTCTTGGCATCTCTAATTGGGGTATGTTGTGAGGCTGAAGTTAGTGGAGAGGGGAGGAAGATGAGGAAGAGGAAGGTGGGGAAGTACCTGGCTATTCAGATCTGGTCGCCAAACATGGCCAAAGCCATTTCAAACAACATTTCAATTCTGACTGGTGGTCTTACATCAGGGCGATACTGAAAGTATCTTCCACTCTGGAACGTGCCGCAAAATATACTGTATATTATTTTAAATAATTAAATTGTGGAATAAAAAAAATTACTTGCTAAATCCAAAAATAAATAATCTTATTGATCACGTCAAACCACTAAGACAATTCGCGTAAACTTTAGTCCCGGAAAGCAAAAATGTCAACGGTGGTCATAGTTTGTTCCTGGTTTTGGGTCGATTCTCGGTGGCAGATTTCCGGGCGATCGGCCCGATGGAAATTCCTAGTCACGCGAGCGACAGACCGACCCTCCTTCAATACGTCCGAGCCGCATCCACACGACCGCGGTGCGGGCGAGCCTAATCTGTGTACTCGTCCGCTTCGAGAATGAGCCCGGCCCTTTGTTCTTGCGATTTCATGCACAACTACACAGGGGCGCATAAGAACATAACGGTAAACACACAAAATAATCACAATCTGTAGTCTGCTAACGCAACAAATACTACGATACGAATGTACCATCCCGGCCAGGAGCCCTCCTGTCCCGGCGCGACCGGTACACCAGGGGGCCCTGATTTGTTAGGTATTGAAACACGTGTTTTGTAACGCAACAAAAGCTTAGAAAGATTTATCCGTAAATTTTATACGAGTAGTAAGGAAAATATACAACGTTTAAAGTTAAAAAAAGGTTCTTAGACTGTAAACTATGTGTTCTAGATTAGTAGTTCTATAAATAATACACTCGCGTTCAATAAAGTATGTTTCAAATATTTTTGTTCTCTTATTTTTTGTAAACAGGTGCTTAGATACCTGTCTACTAAAAACCATACATTGAAAAAAAATCAAATAAGGAATTATACAAGTTGTCCAAAGAGTCACTATCTCAACGACAATTCTTTTTTCAAACTTTCTCAAAGCAAATAGGTACCTACCGTACTATTGAAAAAAAAATTCTAATTAGAAAATCCAAAAAAATATCACGATTTCACGTTTGAAAAAAGGATCTTTACCGAAACTTTACTTTACTGATTAAAACAGACACCATCTTCAAACGGAAACGGAAAGTACAAACTAACTCACAGACAGACTAAGTGCAAGAAGATCGAATTATAACAGGACTTCGCTACCCTCAGTCAATGAAATGCGTATGGGAATTTTTGATAAAACGTCCGAATATGCCATCACGAAAATACCACTGGTATTCAAACTGCACCTTTTACAAACATTTTGGGAAGTATTTCATAGATTTAAAAAGATTACAGGTTAAGGATTTTTGTCACTGGAAACACTAAATATTTCTTAATTACCCTTAGAATTGTCAGATAAATCATTTGCAGTATTGCTTGACTTAGCAGACTACAAAATGATGTTCGGGGCCATTTTTGAGTGCTAAACAACATGAAACGTAGCTGAAACGTTTTATATAACACTATTATTTATTCATGATAAAAAAGTGTAAAATTTTTAAAATTGATATTTTATTAACACCGTATGAAAATATCAATGTGTTTTCTTATTAATGAAATGAAAACAAAACTTCAAATTCTATTTTTCCTCGATTTGTTTCCAGTTGTTTCATCGCCTTCCCACGCCGTCTAGGGACATGAAATTTCACGTTTCTCGGAGAAATTATTACTGATAAATAACATTCTGAAAGCTTAACTTAGTAATATTTTAGAATTCACTAAGCATGACAGTTCCTATGGTATATGGGCAAGAAATGGTGAAAGAACTTAATTAGAACCTTCACAGAACTTGAACTCAACTTTGAAATTTGGTGAAAATTGTCCAAATTCTGTGAAACAACCCGTCCTTGCTAAGATTTAAAAATTGTTTAGATTTTTTGAATTGTTTTGTTGTGTCAAGTAGGTTATTGTATATTTCAAGTTTCTTTGTTTATCCAAATGTTATATTTGTTTTAGGTATTTTAAGAGTGTGTATTTTCGTAAAATTTACTTCTTTTGTTTTTAAAGAGACGAGTTAGGCATCTTTAGTATGTTAGTTTTGAAATACAGTTCCATTTTAAGATATGAAATTTGTGTAATATTGCCTTTTTTGCTCTATAATCCAATCGCTAATTTTGCGGGTGAAATGTTTTCTGTTTCCCTCATCTTTTGTATAGAGTTTAAGAAGATAAATACTTTTATTGCCTAGTATTTATAGTGTCTTTGTCCAAAACTTGTCGGTGTGCTTGTCGACGGAGTTATTATGCTTTGTGGGTAAGCTTGTCCATCTGGGCCTCGATTCTCGACGAATTCACACTTTTGACGTTTGGCGTACGTAAGTGTGTACCCTCGACAAAACTCAAGAATAAGAATGTTGTTTGTTGAAGTTTGGTTTTTGGTCAAAAATGTACTTTGCTGCTCTACGTAGAATCTAGCTTATTATTATTTGCACATCTACATATTTATTCCCGTCAGTTTGAATATATCTTAGGTAAATCTTTGAGGAGATGTTTGAAAGCGGAGAATAAGATTAAAATAGGTTTCTTATGATGGCGAGCTATTTTATCATGAATTCATAACCATCTTTCATGAATCGGGTGAAATGAGATTTTTAAAGAGTTTGCTTCCAAAAGCTTATTCAAGTATTTCTCAGTAAGAAGTATTTCATTCACCTCATTTATTTATTTACGAATTAAAATACTCCACGAAAGGGACTTCCCACTAGGTATTTTTTTAATCAGAGGAAACGACTCGCCGATAGCGGTCTCTGTAGTAATATTGGAATAAGATGGCAGTACGAAATGAGACAGGGCTGGCTTCACGCAACATACGGGTGAGTGCTAATCCGGCTTTTTTTATTTTGCAAACTAGAAAAAACACTTTATAGTAAACAAACACTAACTACCCTTGCGAAGCGACTAGAGGTTAAACCTAATGGGATTCATGCATAATTGCATTTTTCATTCGATCGATGATATAATAGATGAGCTATAACAAATAGATAAGGAAGATATAACATTGCTTCAGTGGCGCCGGTATCTTAAAACTTATTATTAAATTGCTGAATTAAATTACAAATATTTAAAGCTTCCTAAAAAAAATATTTAATATTATAATATTACTTGACCAACAGATTACTGGCTGTTAAAATTGATGGCACACTTTCATACAAATTCACTGCTACGAGTGGTGTTCCCCAGGGATCACACTTAGGTCCAATCCTGTTTTTATTATTTGTCAATGATGTATTGTATATTTTCAATGATGTTCAAGTGTTAATGTTTGCAGACGACCTGAAATTATTCAAAGCAATCAGAAACATTAACGATTGCCATATATTGTCAAATAACTTGTCAAGATTAATTATATGGTGTCGTGATAACCGCTTGCAACTTAACATAAGCAAATGTCAAATTATGAGGTTTCATCGAATAAAGTATCCAATACTTTTTGATTATTCCATTAACAACATGTCGTTAGTATCTGTCTCGGAAATTAATGACTTAGGTATTTGGTTTGACACAAAACTTAACTTTATCAAGCATATTGAAATAATAACCAATAAAGCTTTGAAAATGTTGGGATTTATTTTAAGGGTATCTAGTGATTTCAATAATGTAAATACTGTAAAAACATTATATATGTCACTAGTAAGGAGTCATGTAGAATACAATTCCACGGTTTGGTCCCCAAATTATGAGGTTTATTCACATGCGATTGAAAGAATCCAAAATAAATTTTTAAGATATGTAAATTTCAAAATGGGCATTCCTAGAGAAAACCTAAATTACGATAACTTACTTTGTTCATTAAATTTAATAAAATTATCTGATCGCAGAATTATTTCCGATTTAACCTGTTTGTATAAAATCATTAATTCAATGTTTGATACCCCTGATTTATTATATGTAATCTCTTTTCATACTCCAAGCAGGTCGGTTTCAAGACAGTACCTACCATATTATTGTAGCAATTCTATGTCAACGTCCCAATATCATACTCCTATGCGACGGATTCAACAACTAGGAAACAAATACTCAGATGTTGTTGATATATTTAGTACATCAATTTCAATATATAAGCATACCCTATTGAAGTTTTTTTTTTCATCGAGTAGTGGAATATTTTAATAAAGGTATTTAATTTGATTTGACTAACATTTAATAATTTTGTCAACTGAAACAGAAAAAATATTTTGGATTTTTTATATGTTGTGCCTGCATTCTGTGTAGATCAAGTTGAGTGATATTTTGACTTTATATTTATTTTTCTGCAATTGTATTAATAGTCGTTTCCTGCACTATTTTCATGTATAATTTCGTAAATATTTTTTATATATATGTATGTAAAAGCCTTAATAGGCGTGAAATAAATAAAATAAATTTGACCTGTCAGTGGCTTGAGTTGGCATCGTGTTTGGGTCCTATCCAGGCGTGGTGTGTTCAGTTCCTCGGCTGGCTAATTCTTCCATCAAAACACAAGCAACATTTTCCACTGTGGTGGTAGTAGAAGATATTCAAATATTGTCAGGTTATTCATAACACGGGAATGTTTATCATTCTTTTAAAAAAATATATTAAAATAAATATACTAGGTGAAAACCTCAGTACAGATTCTCCTAGTGAGGTGTTCACGAAACACTATAATATTTAAATCATTTACAGTACATATTATTCTTACTTTAATTCCAACTTGTTAATAAAGCATCCTCATATTATATATTATCTCGGTTATTAATATGTTAATAATCTATGTGATGTATACCCATTAAACAATAACATTACGTACATGCTATAATTATTACTATTACTTATAATTAACTTGTAATATTGATAAATAATATCTGTGTAAAATTGTTTCTTTTGCCTACCACATAAATGCTGTAAGTTCCTCCCGTCCTAAAATGTGTTTTGTAGCTCATAGGGATTTTTTTTTTTTTTTTTTACTTTATTTATTTTCATTTCTTTACATATATTATACATATTAATAGATAGTATATAATAACATAATACATAATACCAAATAGTATACACAAGAAATGAAAACCCACTAAGGCACTGCCTGAGTGTGGGTAATATAAAACGATTACTATATTTCAAGTACCTAAAGTATAATATACATTAGTAGAAAAAGTTTTTTTTTGTTTATAGTTATTATAAAAAGTAAAGAGAAAACATTATGTACAATAGTTTATAAAGTTTCAGCAAGTGAGTTGTAGAAAGAATCAATAAATTTATAGTAAAAGCGTTTCAATATCTGCGTCATTCAGCCATAATTTTACCTCTTTAATAAATTCTATCTTTTTATTTATCATTTGAGTTTGTAGTGGTAGAAGGTTAAATGTACGAGGACCAATGAAACTGCTATGTGTCTGCATTAATTTAGTATTGGTTTGGGGGGTGTAAAATATATTATTTGTTCTACTCTATCAATATATAAAACAAGAAAAAAAATACATGTAATACAAAAAATATATTATTACTGTTAAACAGATAATAGATTTTCAATAGTCAGGTTAGCAATATAGAGTGAATACTGGACATAATCAACACAAAGTGAATTATGTTTCCAACATCAACTATTTTAGAAGGTTCTCGAGTGTACACTTTATAAACACTGCAGTCATATCAGTACATGAAGGGAAATGGATGCGACACACGGTTCAGCCGGGAGTTGTATACTGCATGGCTAAAAGCGTCTCGGTAGGGAATTTTTCACTCCGCGGCCGCTGACAGTATTGCCAGCGCTGGAGGATTTCACAGAAGTAAGGCTTCCGTTGCAAAATTTATTTCTGCAAGTAAAGCCTGCAACCGATCCAATTTCTACAGATGCAGTCGAATTTGTATGTGTAAATTTCCCTATGAATTATGCACATTAGTTGTTGGAGTTCGGGACGTGCCGAGGTACACATCCATATACAGAGAGAAGTACAGATCCACCTACCTACAATGTTTTATCTTAGTACTACCTTTTTTCATTTACTTTTAAAAAAAGTTTAAATTTAAAAGAACAACAGATTACAAAACAATCTTTAACAAGGGCAGATTATTTTCGATTGCATTGTGTAATGTTAATTCAAATACAAAGTACCAAAAAGGGCAGAATTAACAATATTTTACAAAGAACAAAGCCATGGAGAGATTCGTCACAATTTTTAGACATGCGTCAAAATAAATTTGTATGTGGCTAACTGTGGGTACAGCATACTTTTCACAAACCCGTTTTAATATATGTAAAAAAAACTGTTTTTAAAATTGCACTACAACAGTACACAAAAAAGGGCTAAATCTATTGAAAACGATAATTTGTGTATAATAATCGAGAGATCGAGAGGCATAGAACAAAAGAAAGCTTGATTAATGTAACAACTGATTGACTGAGAATTCGAAACAGACTCATTTAAATCTATCCATGTCATGAAAAGCTTTTAGTCATCAATTGATTAGGTGAAAAAGTGCGATTTACGAGCAACAACGCAGGTAGGTAGGTGTAGGTTAGGTTAGACTGTTTAACGTTAAAAGATCTAAATGTAGCGTGGTCAATCTATGGGGGTACGATTACAGCAAGGTAGGAAACCCTTTTCAGGCTTTCAGCCTCCGGTGCAATAAGCCATTGTGATGGGAATCAAGAGCCTCTCGTGGGTATTGATTACACGGGGTTCAAACTTAAGCGAGCTTTTAGCATTCTACCCCAGTGAGCGGATGGGTGGGGGAGGGGGGAGATCGGCACAGCTGATACAAAGGGAGGAGGGCGCTTTGGAAAAATGCCAGAAAAAAGGTTGAGACCCTCAATCGAGGAGATTACGGCGCCACTGGACAGTGGCAGAGTTTTCCAGAGAAGAAACAGATCCAGTGCTGCGAGAATGTCATTTGTTTCATATAAAATGATTTTCATGCTCTGCTGGAGCTACCAACAAGACAAGGGCCAACAAAAGGCACTCAACACAGCGATAGTATCAAATGAACATCACCGTCAGACACGTATAACCTATACATTGTGTCTTCTCGGACGTACTGCAGAGAAACATAACTCTTGAAGCAATTGGGAAAATCTTACATCCGAGTTAGCGAACAGAGGGGGGATATAAAATACGTTCTTTGTTCGAATTGTTTAATGTTGTAATTTTACGTAAATTAATACTTGAAATACGTTTTTCATCATGTCCTGTCACTTGTATTGCATTCCGCGACATCATTCTAGACACGAAAATGACCACTAAACAAACAAAAAAATCTACAATAATCAATATTCGAAAAATCATATTCGGTCACTAAACTATATATTATATGGGACTATCAAAATGCTTTTAGTGTGCATAGTCTCTAGATTCAATTTAGATAGGCGGTAGATATCTATGTTGTACAATTACTTACCTATATTCATTTCAATTGGGTTCTTATATCACTGGCAAGTGAGAAAACATTTAAAATCAAGCCAACTAATTTTCTACGTACTATTTTATGAAAACAGATTTCGTGGATATTTAATTTTTATTACCTACCTAATTTAAATGCTTCAAATATTTCTAGGAACTCAATGGTACCAACCTGCTATGTTTGAGATCAATAATTATTATAGCCTCCCGACTGGAAAAATTCTGTCAGCTTTCAGTAATTAATCCGAAAGTTAAGCTGACCTTTCGCATACGACGGCCGACATGGAATCTCCGTTGAGAATTCACCGTAAAGCCTCCTGTTATAACCGTATTATAACGAGTCGAACAAAAAACAGGCGAGGTGTGGGCCTACAGGGGATTTGAAAGGATTCGATGTCTCCCGTGTCCTTCATTGTCTCGCCTGATTTACGGGTGTGGACGGCTTCGCTCGCCGTGGAAAACACCGCACAATTAAATCTGCAGCAAAGGTATCGGCCGATCTGCATTAGCAAGCCGGCAGGTCGGCCCGCTGCGGCCTTTTGTACCGGATACAGTCAGATCACTGCACCCCTCAACCCTGCCCCGGCACCAAACACACCGAGGGGCGAGTAATTGATTGATTTAGATAATATGTGATTGATTCATCGTCAAAAATGATGCATTGACGATGAAATGTGACACTTTTTAATCAATCACATCTCTTGCCATCACCGTCAGCAGTGAATTAAAATCAAACCCCCAAGCATCGTAGAAAGCGAAACCTATACGTAGACACGTAGACGTATTCACATAATATTATATTTGAAGGCCTGAAAAAATAAAATATTCCTTTTCTTAGGAGGGCAAAATGTTTTCCAAGTATTCGCGATGGACGTCGGCATGTTGTATTTTTATTCAAATGTAAATATATTTATATTATTTATGAATTTCAAAATTACATTCCTGACTAACATTTGGATGACATACATACATGAAAAATGGACCTGAAAAACAAATAACACACAGAAAAAAATGCCAGTGTAATTTATTTTATAACTTCCATTAGCTACCACTCTTAGCCATTTACGCGTAATTAAACAAAAGTAAGTACCTTTATACGCAGATAAATTACGCGAACAAAAAGATTTACTCGTAAAGAAGAAATAACGCTGAACAGGGATGGTAGACAGAAAATTACCTGTGATTTTTCAAGCTGCAACTTAATTCTGCCCCGTGCTTCTAATTCCAAGGTTCTAAAGTTAGGGAGATCTACAGAAAGATTTCATTGAATTGCGATGCTCTGCGTAAATAATGAAAGTCATGAAAATACTGACGCAATGTCTACGAAGCAATAATGTAAGGAAGGTAGTAATGAGATATTTTTTTTTATTTTACAGTTGAATTTTTGAAATATGAAATCATATTTAATCAGGCCAGGTCCTTCACCACCTTCCTCTTCCCCATCTCCTTCCCATTCCCAATACCTTCAGCATAACAACATGATAGTCTCACTGGCTTTAGACGGTTGGGAGCAGTTGTGACTCTTGTGCGGTTTCAAATTTAAAAAAATGTATATATATATATATAAAACAATATAATAATCTATCAAATCATTCAAATAAAAACTATATTTAAATGTCGCTGACATATTTAATTTAAACTTCAATACATTTAAAGCCAAATTAGTCCACGACTTTTTAAATGTAAATAATGTATGAGAAATCATTATATTTTATTTCGATTTTCTATTGTTTGTTTTATACTGTTGTTAAAATGAAATTTGTAATTTTTATGTACTTAAAAGCCCAATAGGGCGTCAATAAATACGTCAATAAATAAATAAATAAATGTACGAGAATTAGTATTTCATAGAAATAAAGAGCAGATTTACTTCACTTGAATCCCAAGGGTGTAATTAAGCATATCAATCACAGAGAAGCTGAAAAGTTCTACCCTGACTCATATATTATAATAATGTTTTAATATACAAAGTATTCGTAGCAAAATAAAAACTCACCAAGAAGGAAGTATTCGGCCAAGTTGTCGAATTCTAATAATAAGTTTGACACCGTTACAGGAGCTGTGCGTAGAATACTTGACTATTTCCCAGGCTAGGCCGCAGTACCGTGGGATTAGATAAACTCTTCGAGCCTTACCTTGCCAATAATAGTTTGTCTCGAGTGATTATTTTATTAAACGAATCTACGGTTCTCAAAGTCTTTGTTAGAAACACCATTAACACTTTGGTCCCGGCGAAGTACACTTTATACCCTGAGCAATACCTACTAAGAATGTACCTCTTTATGTCCTCAAGGTATTTTTCCCAGAGCAGTTTAAAGGACTTCGGTTTATTCTATCATTGTCATTAGGTTTAATGTCGCGATCCTTTACGACGGAGAGCTAAAAGTACTAAAAGTAAACGAAATTGACATAAAGGAACGCTGAGGAGTTTAGTTCATCAGCGTTTAATGATAAGCGCAAAGAACACAAAGGCCATATATGATTTCTTTAACGACGCTGTTATACGAGAAATACTATTATTGAAATGAAATCTAAGCCAACTTTTCATCCTTACTTTCTAGAGATTTGAGAATAAAAAATGGTGCCAGAGGAAAAATGAAAAACAAATAGGGACACATTTGGGGGAGCCTGACCGATGTCATGACACTCAACCCTCAAAGGAAAAGGGGAATAAGATGTCAAATAAAGTTAGCGTTTATAAACTTTTTGATAAGATAAAAATGATTGTTGATGTTCGACCTTTAAATGGAACACTGGAGAACTCGGTAAATAAGCCAAACTAAGCAGGCACTATGTCGATTTTCTTAAACGCAACATACAAAGGCTTCCATAAACCACTGATCATAAATAAAAGGCGACAGTTATCAGATAGCGAAAAGCCCATTTCCTTTTACGCTTTCTTTAAATAAAGACCTCTCTGGCAAGAGACAATAATATACTGAAAAAACGAATTCGTTTTTTGTAAAATGAAAATAAATCTAAATTTTGTAAAACGAAATAGATGGAAAATTCTAACGATTTGTCCCAATTGATTAAGAAATTTATATACGTTTTAATCTAAAATGCTAATTTAAACCCTTTTCAGTGTCGACCACACTATCGAGTGGCATACAAAGAGGGCAACGAACGACTTAAATTCAATCATTAATCTTAGCTTGAGCAAATAACAAATCTATGCAAAATAAATGCTGCAAAAAACGTTGTTTTGCATGGCAAGAACATGTTGGGAAAAGCAAAAAATACTAGTTTTAGAGTGTAATGAAATGCCGGACGTTTCAAATTGTTTAAATTTTTAAACCGTATTATAACAGTTTTCGGAATTTTTCATTAAAGTGAATACTTGTGTTGTGTTCGTAGAAAGATATCTCATTTTGGCCGGCCTGCAAACGAACTTAATTTCAATTTTATGAATATGCCTCTATAAGAAGACAATAAATCATTATTATTATTATTGTAATCATACTGCATACTGATCCGGTATACAATGTGCGTCACGTGGACGTCGGCCGTAGGGACAAAATAATAAAATAAACAAAGGGCGGCTGCTACGGAGAGCTATGTGTGAATGGCACCAGTGCGCAGTGGGCCCGGTTCAACAACCTGTAAAGCCTTTCCCATGTGTTGATAGGATTTTCACTACGGACGATAAAACGGCTACGATAATGGCGGTGTTCATAATTTTTAGTTGGGAACGTGCAGACAAAGAATAATAAATTAAAATTATTATGGTATATGGAACGATCTTCTACTGCTGACTTTTGAGCATACCTATAACAGATGCAACATATTATTTAATCTATTTAAGACGATGCACTACGAGTAACGCAAAATCACGGGTTTTTGGGTTGAAAATTTAATCGCTTAGAAATATGTTCGATATTTTAAATAAATACTGCGAGTAGAACACATCTTGGCCTTTGAAATAATCTTACAATTAAGTCTTTTTATAAGCCCAAAAAAATCAGGTTTCAGGCATATTCCATTGCCTGTGAAAACTGCTTTGAAGTTAAAAATTTCCTACTTACCAACCCCTTTTCGTTTATGGTTTTATTGTATAGTGTGTAAATTAAGTTCTTTAGAAAATGATCGTAAGACATTTAAATATTTGTGCCGGAGCTTTGAAAAATAAAATAAAATACGCTTTTGGCGATGTTTTATGGTTGCTTAATCAAAACAGGCGGATGGAGTTGAACGGGAATTTAAACCTTATCGCCGTCTACATAAGGAGTGTTATTGCTAGCGGCCCCATTCCGGATGTTACATGGCGTGGTGCATCGCCTTAAACATTAGTCAGTGATCTATCAAATGTGTAGCTGACATTTCTGCAATAAAATCAAAATCTGATATAAAATACATATGATACCGAGAGTCTGTTATTTAGTATAATGTCGTTGCGAGAAATTATAAACAAAAACAGATTATTAGGTAACTTAGATCAGAAAGAGTGATAAATCAGACAAAGCTATCATAGTGATTAATTTTTGGAGTATTATGCCGTGTTGCGCGCTATCTCCCTCTTTAGCCAATGTTTCGGAGAGCTTTGCAATGTCCACATCAGGGCAGATGTGTAATCGAGAATTGTGTTGAAATGTGTGTTTCATCTGATGATGGACGCACAAAGAAATCTCCTTCTTCATCTGATGATGGACACATAAAGAAGGAGATTTCTTTGTGCGTCCATCATCAGATGAAATATGTGCTTCATCTGATGATTTTTTTATTTTTTTTATTGGTTTTCAAGCTACAATCCCGTTAAACTGCAATAAAGTAGTTTGTCAACAGGATGTTAATGATCAATTACATACATACACACATAAACGGCGTTATACAAGTCATCCAAGTATTATTATTATTATTATAATATTATTACTATAACTATACAATTAACACACCTAAATTAATATAAACTATCTCTATTTAGTAACCATTGTTTCAGCATATATCTCAATCTGTTTGTAGAATCGCAATTTTTTATATTAATGGGTAACATGTTAAGCATTTTTGGCACGTTAATTTCTAGGGTTCGCCTCCGTATTTATTATTATATTTTGGAACAAGCATTCCTTCATTCTTTGTAAACCTTGTATTATATTCATGTTCCACTTTCCTTTTATAATCAGACTCAGATATATGTTGAATCAATATTTTGTACCATAATAAGGCCTGCACCGGTAATACATAAAGAAGGAGATTTCTTTGTGTGTCCATCATCAGATGAAATATGTGCTTCATCTGATGATGGACACAAAGAGAAGGAGATTTCTATTTCTATTCTACTGCTTCTCAATAATCAAAATATTAATTTATTTCACTTCATTTACTAGTCTACAAATGGTTGAAGCTGTGTCCCATCAAAACCTAATAAGTAGAAAATGCGTGTCTTAATCGTAACCTATTTGGCAACAGAATCCCAACCCGAATCACTTTCAATAACATAAATAATAGTAATAACATAATAAAGATTTTGTTATCCATTCCAACATTTCCGGTCAAACGACTCAGTGAAACCCTTACAAGTCAGGTGAGTTTACTTTAATCGCGCCTATATCACCACCTTTACCTGTGAGATATTCGATATAAGCATTCATACGATCTCTACCGTGCCTTGCCACTCTCTTACCCGAGTTTATTGATTCCGCCAGATATTATTATGTTAATAAAAATATTCGCATTCTCGACGTATCGGGTAGTAAAATTTCAATAATATATCTTTGATGGGCGGACATAAGAGTATAACTGCAAAAGTGTTACTTTTCAGGAGAGCAAAAAAACATTATTATGAACTTAATTATCTCAAGTATTTTAAGTTAGTTTAATAGGTACAAATTTGTTTATTTATGTTTTGAGTACTGGTGTAACTATACTGTTAATACCATTGATGCCGGCAATACACAAGACACATTTTCTCATATAAATCGTTAAATGGTCAAAAATGCAGTTATACTGTTATGTCCGCCCATCAAAGATATTATAGTATGTAATATTAGGCAACATGTGTTTATTGAACATTCTAATGAAACAGAAACTCTAACCGGGAAAAGACAAAACAAATAACAAGAATTCTAAAATGAAAAATTCATTGGAAAATTTGAATTTACAAGTTCAGTGTATAATATCGAAAACGAGAAACTGATTGGAATATTTGAATTACAAATAAATCAATTTTAAAGCAATTTTTCGCACAGAAGATGCCGACGGATAAATTAGATTAGACATGAAATGAGTTCCAACGTCAAAGGAATATAAATCTAATACGTATCTCATTAAGCAGAGTAAACATTTTTTCATTTGAAATAAATCGACAAGTCTATAATAATTTTATGTTTCATACATTTGGTTACAAGGATTTGTTGTTTGATTTTAGAAAGGACTACTTCCTCTCCGTGAACTTGTCAATAAAGCAGTAATCTATTATCTGGTGCAGGAAAAACTATAACGGTGAACTCTGGGGCCATGAAATATATGCAGTTTTTTCTAGGCTAGAATTTCAGCACAATTTTTATCATTTAGAGATTTGAAATAGGCATTTAATTTCTGAAAAAGGTAATAATATTAACAAAATTAACAATCGTTGAAAGGGATGCGGAGTTAACAACTAGTTACAAGATGTGATTGTTAGATGACCCGGTGGGTTAGACGTTATAATAGGTTACCACATAAGTTTTGCTCAATATAAAGGTCTGTACTACAGATTACTAAAGGTTGTTAAAAGAAGCACAGTATCGAAAACGACCCTAATCGATCTGACGTTCTTTCCGCGTGTAGTGTCTGTGTCTGTGTCTGGTCTGTAGCGCGGGTTAATTATGCTCGGGCGGGTACCATTCTTTCAGCGCAGGGAATTTGAAAGGATAACGAAGCCTGGATTTAAGTTTATAGCCAGTTCAGCAAACGGAAGGGTTGTCTGGCTAAGGGCGGGGTCGGGATTGGCAGGCAACCCCTCCTACCCTACCTGGGGCGCCCTCGGGACAACTCCGTATCTAAGGAAATACCCCGAACTCCGATCCCTGCCAAGGAATGCACTTTCCTTAAAAGGTTATTCCCATTCAGGCAGATGAGTTCATATCTATATGCCGTTTGATAACAAAACACGGTGCGCACTCACGTTGGATGATTTCTAGAGAAAATGTTATTTTCGACATTTTTGAGTAGTTAGAGAGTTAAGCCGACCTGGGGTGCCAGAAGTACGGGGAAAATTCCTTTACTTCGGATGAAATGTGATCAATTCTTTCTCGAAGCAAAAATAATCAATTTCATCAGGTGTCTGGGTATGAAAGGTCTTCGACGACATTTTCAGTTTTGTTTCAAATCACACCTCTGGGGATTTTCTGTTCAGTGGTTGTAATAACCTATTTCTCTGTCTCACATAAATAACATAGGTATACATATATATCTCACATAAACTGTGCAACAGAAAGACTTGAATCGGCGACTTGCAAAACCCGAATTTGGAAAGAATAGATTTTTTCGGAAATCTGTAGATGTCACGAAATACTGTTTGGAACACTTTGAATATTAAAAGATTGACAAGTCTCAACATAATTATACATCATTCTTTTGATATTTAGCGAAAAAATTTAATAGTTTATTTTCAAAGCACTTTTTGTGAAAGTTTCAGAACCAGCGGAAATTTCCAGAGCGGGTTTTGCAATTCGACGACTCATTTAACAATACAGCTCTCAATGGTAGGAATATAGCCATCAAAATTAAGATTGATAAAATATTGTACACAGTATATCCCTGCGATTGAATAATGTAATTCTCTCCAAGCCTTAGCCTCTTGACAAACTCCAGCAGAATCCGTTCGCAAAGAGATACAGCTCATCGTGATCACTTGACATCACCGACACAACTGGAATCATGACTTGTTATGAATTCAGATTCTGCAGTAAAAACGTTCAACCCTTTCGCGCCCGACAGGGGTTGGGATTTCGTCATTATTCCATCGCCCGGGACCCGGGGGGGTTAATGAAGCCACTTGTGTTTGTGCGTGTTCCTACTTCACTTTACAAATACGGACACACCCCAGCAGTCGCATCTCGTGATCTGGCAGGAAGATTTTACTACCTGCGGTGTTTTAACGATTGCCCATTGAAATCTACACGACTGGAAATGAAAGCCTTATTTCCATCCATTCCAGCAGAGGCCATAATTATATCCCTTATTAGATACTCTACCAGCCCTACTAAATATGTAGGGAATGAAAACATAACCCACAGCCAAAACACATTTTGCACATTTACGCCTCATTTATATATTATTATTTGGAGCACTTTTTGTTGATTTCTAGAAAGGACTGTTACTGAAAGAGGTCAAAAGTTTCCCGTCAAATAAATGTTCCAATTTCCTAAGTCGCATCAGCGAAGTTCGCCGTGTACAGGAATATCCTTGTTAAGCTGTTGGGTGTTCTGGTCCGGGTGTTGGGGGCGGCTTACCCCGAATTCAGGAATCTTTTCAAACTTAGTATTGATAAAACCGTCCCATGAATATTCAAGTGGTCTGGGAAGGGTGGTCGCCATCCAAACAGTAGCGTCGATATTTGCGAAAAAAAACAACAACAAAAACATACGTAATACGACCGAAACCGTTATTAAATCGATGCATACGATCTGAACAGAGAGAACGTCAGAAAATGAATCATTTAAATTAGAATTAATGTATAAAGTTATTAACTTCCCACAATATCAATTAATAATGGCTGTGGCAGACTACGCTATATTCTCTTGGCTTTTGACTATTTCAGGATATCGCTCGCCGTACATCCCCATTGGCGTAATGTGTCAATTTATTTTCAGCGTCTTCTTCAATTTCATTTAAAATTTTTGATATTGTTTTTCAATCAAGTAAAGGCATATATCTGAACAGGGCAGAGAGAACAAAACAATTAATAAATTGCTGCACCGAGAAAAATGACTAATATTGAATATTGCTAATTTATTAAGAATTTCTTCAAATTATTCATAATACGTTTAAAAACAGGATTGTAGGCCCTTAACGAATGAATTGATAAGTTTCCAGTTAAACTTTTAGTAAAAGAGGGATGTATTATCACAATGTCGGAACACGTGTTTATAAAAATCCTAATATTTCCGCATTTCATCATTGTATATTATTAAGACAAATGCAGGTGCATGAACACATGTTCCGATATATTGTGAATTTTACTAAAACCTTTTTAGGAAACGGCCTGCAATCCCGTTTTTAACCGGATTTTTTAATAAATTAGCAATACTCATTTTCCTCCGTGTGCTCCATTTTCTCATGTATCAATCACTACTGTGAATGTACTGAACTTGGACTGAAAGTTACTTATAACAGCGGATACATCTAGATAAAAAAATTTTCAATACCTATTCTTTCGAATATTGTTTAAGATAGAAAAAAAAACCAAGACGCACCCTCAATAAAATAACAAAAAATATTTTTGAAGGTTTATTTAGGTTGTACTCTAAGGTACATAATTTAAAATCAAGTAGGTATTCCTCGTAAGTAAATGGTATTATTTGTAATGATGTTGTAAAAAATGAGAGTAATAAATATACTCTAATAACAGATTGAAATCGCAAACCTAAAAATTACATATTATTAAATCAAATAAAACACTTTGTTTATTAACCACGACTTTTTTATTATTACATCTACCGGTTTCGCTTCAGTCGAGCTTCATCAGGATATGAAATATAACTAATAAAAAAGTCGTGGTTAATAAACAAAGTGTTTTATTTGATTTAATATATAATGTTTAACCACAAAGTGATTGCTTCCTACCAAAAAATTACAATTCAAAGCATATACGAAATGAAATTACCATTCATTATATAATATTAGAGTTGGAATAAATATTAGCAGACATTTAAGAAACGTACACAAGTAGTTCAATCGAAAATAATGCAATTTATTAAGATGAGGTGATATAATTTAACCGAATAATTCAACTGAATTTAGGACGCGATGAACAAATATGTTTTCTGGGCCAAATTTTAACTCTCAACTTTTCGGGTAGACTTCTGACTTAGCAGAGCAAATAAATCATGCCAACATTTCTCCGGTGAAACTTTTCTCAGTTTGGTTCGCTTAACTTTTTGATTAGATATAGAAAATCGGATATTACGATAAGTGCTATATAAAGCATAGGCATCAAGAATGATAATATTTTTATTTCATCCATATATTACTTCATTGAACATAATTCCGTAAATAGAAATAGGTAAACATACGAAAAAATTATGGGTGTATCATAGAAAATGTAAGAACAAACGGGTTAGTTTAACTGCAATACAAATACGAAGTCCTTTAATTTGTCAGAAGTTCGACGAAACAATGTGATGCTTGATAAGCTTTTTTCACTCGACTTAATGCAAAAGGTTTGTTCCTCGGCTAATTAACCGAGATCTTATGCAAATTTAGTTTATTTTATCCCAGAGGCGACTTCCTTTAGTGAATAAATTCATAATGTTCCGCTCGGAGATGAGCCAACTTGAAACTGTTAAACAATCATTTCAGGCAAATAAACGCATCCATTATTCACTCGGAATTACGTTTTAATTAAAAATAACAGAGCAGATACCCTACATAAATGTAGATGAATATGGAACATGTTATGATTGAATTGAAAATAAACTATTAACAGCCAGTCATCGAGTGAATATTATTCCAAATGAATTTAGTTGCGGCAAAAATAACTAACTAATTTTAGACTTCACTACACTCTACTCCACTAGATAAAAAATCATAAATAATGTAAATACAAAATATTTGAATCTAAGAAAAGTAGTTAAGTATTTTAAATATAAACAACTTAAAAAATGTTTTATTGTTCTTTATCAATAATCTAGCTAAGATATATTCGAGCTAAATACTAAAAGAAAATAGCAAAGTAAAAATATAATTTAAAATTAAACAATAACTTTGTAAACATCACTTATAGGTAAATACTTAATGCCGACCGGGTTTCGCTACAACCGTAGCTTCATCAGGACAGTATAATATATATAGATAGTATTATACTGTCCTGATGAAGCTACGGTTGTAGCGAAACCCGGTCGGCATTAAGTATAAATAAATAAATACTTAATGCCGACCGGGTTTCGCTACAACCGTAGCTTCATCAGGACAGTATAATATATATAGATAGTATTATACTGTCCTGATGAAGCTACGGTTGTAGCGAAACCCGGTCGGCATTAAGTATTTACCTATAAGTGATGTTTACAAAGTTATTGTTTAATTTTAAATTATAATGTCACATCACAAAGTAACCGCTTCAAATGAAGAAATAAAAATATAATTGTTAAAACTTCCGATTTTTTGTCCGGGTTAAATCTTCCCCATAGGAAAAACTAAACCCTTCCACACACTTTTCCACAAATGATCATCTAGTCAATCAACATTATGAAAGTGCATTATATAAGCAAAATAAATACAAAACAATACAAGAACAACAACACGTCAACTCACCAGAGATCAAATGGGAAAATAATTCACCGACTCCAGATATTTTCATATCAGAGGGTTCGGCTCGGTAGAACTCCTAACAGGGCCTATAAATCCTACTGATCCCTCAACATAAATATTTAAAAAATCTTTCGTTATCCTACATGTATTCAAAATGACCGACTTTTACATCTTTATATATAAATTTTTTGATAGATCTAATACGCCTAAATTTTTAATGAGAGAGCTAGGTATAATGCCAGTAGCCGAAATAACAAATGGTAATATTTTTATAGTTTGAGAATGCCAAATTCTTTTTATATAATTATTATTACATTTGAAAAAACACAACCCACATTACATTGGCGTAATTATAATGTATCAATTACCATTGTAAAGTAAAGTCACTGCCCGGCACTTTGTTTTAAATCATAGCATTTATTTTCGATAGCATTTATTTTCGATAGCATTTATTTTCGATAGCATTTATTTTCGGTAGCATTTATTTTCGATAGCATTTATTTTCGATAGCATTTATTTTCGATAGCATTTATTTTCGATAGCATTTATTTTCGATAGCATTTTTTAGTATTATTTCGCAATGCAAAATGGCTGACACGCGAAGCAATAATTAAAATTATTAAATCACAAAATACAACATAGATTAAACACCAATAAATAATTTAAGACACGCATAGTTTTTTCTTTCCTACTGCAAGTAGCATTGGTTACTTACTACAAATTGCGATATTCTAGTCATTATTTGCAGGTTAACAATGTTATTTGTGATAGATAAATGACATTTTCATTAACCTTCTTTATGATGAGTCGTCAGTACGAGTAACTTACATGTCTTTAATTGCAAAATAAATAACAATAACCGTTAAACCTAAAAAATAAATTAAGGAAAATAGCCTAGTTATTTATTTTCTAAAGTAACGAGTCGCCGATCTGTTATTCCTATTTCTCTGTAAATGGGAGGCCTCGAAAAACAAAAATACTATACGACTGCGCGAAGTCGATCAAAGAAAGAATACAAAGAAAAGTGGGTCGCATAATTTCAAAGGTGGCAATCTGATGTTACATCACTTTTTCAGCAGACCAAAAAACGTTCAACTCAAAATTCTTGGATAAACGTATATAAATGTGTTTTGTGTAGTATATTTATTTCTGGTTCATTTTTAATGTACTTGAATTGGTGTAAAAGAAAAAATAATTTTCCAGAATGCCGGTTTTGATTTTTAAAGATTTGTCACTTTTGTTTCTCATTTGTTATTTGTTAGTGTTAGCGATGAACTCTGCCATTGTGTCATCATACGACATCATAATGCAGCTTCGTGATTGGTCGATATTATAGATTGCCATATTTATTTCTCTATATAGCAGATTTCCGTGTTTGAAACTAAATCGCATTTTCAAATTGAAATTGTAGGCCGAATTGCAGTTTTTGGTTCCGAATTCTGATACAGATATTTAGAGTTTGAAATCCTCAATGTTGCCAGATTCCTAAACCATTTTCTCAAAAATGATTTATGAATGCCGCCTTCGAAATTATTCGACTCAATTATAGGCTTATTTGAGACAGTTGTTTCCGAAACGTTTTAATAATGTGTCTCCAATTACTATTAATAAAGAAAATATTTTTCTTCTTCTTTGGGCATAATCAAAATGGATAACTCGATTATTTCCAAGGCCAGGTACTAAAAAAGCAGTGCTATTTTTTAGTGTGCTCTATGTATAATTAGTATGGTCAGAGTTCACAATCATTAAGCCACTCCACTAACGTCAACCAGGCAACTTTAATTACGTACCAACAATGCAATTTTTTTTGTCCAATTTCAGCGAACCTCCATTTCAATTACAAATGCATTAAAATAATTATGAATGTGTCGTAGTAGTGTGGACAATAATTTAAAACTTCCGATTCAAATTTCACAAAGAGCAAAACGTTTCATGCTCTGTTATGACAAATATGTTTCAGCATAATATTTTCTTTCACAATTTTCCAGCTGGTATTAAATCTCGACGGACAAAAACGCTCTATGCTCGAAGAACTTCAGACTCCTTTTGAAGAAGTCGAAGGGAAAATAAAATCCCGTAATGGCGTATGAACGCAGATTCCAAATAGCAGCCAAGGATAACTCTTCACACGAAAAACAAACAGGCAATAGATATTCGATCCACGCGAGAGGGGAAACTTGGAGGCTGCTACGGAGAACCAATGACGGACAGAGTTTTATTTTCGACCCAAAAAATGTGTAAAAAAAATAAATTCCTATATTTTTAGTAACCGACGACCTGAAAGGCTAACCTAAATAAACTGCCTGATCAGTTTGCTCCATACTAATAGTTAGAATTCGTCAAATACCCGAATAAAGTGAAAAAAATACGAAAATCAGAAAAAAGTCACAGTACGCCAACAGAAAAATTAATGTAAAAGTAAACCAACTTACTAGGGTTCATATGGGAAACACCTAATTCGTTCAGGGAAAATGATTTAAAATATCAAAAATTGTGACATGTGGCCACTGGCCTGAATTATTTATAAAAGAAACTACCCTCTCGGCCGATCAAAACTTCCAATCGCTAAGAGGATTTAAGTAACAAATTGTTGTTCTACAATGTTATGGAAATTCTAAACAGCCTGATTTGTTAGGATAAACAATAAGAGATAAGAGATAAGAGAGCGTCAGATGATATAAATGTCATGTTTATCGATTAAAAATAATGGCGGTAAAGGGCGACTGAAATCACTGAAGTCATCAGGCAGTAAAAACATGCCATTGCAATTTACAATGCTATACGGATAAATATACAACAAAGCGATGAAAAAAATAAAATAATACACTATTTCATCGCGGAATCAAGAACATAAACTGGTTTTTCCAAATATAATAATATATTATAATATCTCTGGGTTTTTAATTTATTTATTTTTTTAAACGTAGAAGTAAAGGTTCACAGTTCATTAATGTTTGCTTGGTTTTTCCATTCATTCATTTACCTCGGATTGCATTATGATCTTAATACCAGTCGAGTACCTAACCCAAATTGTAAGGGACATTATTTATTTAATCTAATTTGTGTTGTTGAATGAGAGGAGCTCATGTTTTCCTGGGATATTATTAGAAAGCGCCGGGTCCTGTCAAATATTTCACATGCCTACCTCTCCCTTCCCCCCACACCGCTCCCCGCCAGGGTAAGGGATGGCGACACTGCCGTGACGTCAAGCAGTCCGCCCGAGGGAAAAGCGTGACGTCAGCAGCCCGCGATCAATGAACATTCCCACTACACAACCTACTAACAGTTCGCCGAGTTTACTAAATCGACTGATAAAACACGAAAATAAGTAGAAAGTTACAAAGAACTGCTTGCTTCATGGAGCACAAATCGTAATGATATTACACCATTTTGATATTGCACGCCCGACCGTTGTGAGAGCAATAAAAACGTCTGTATTTGCATAGTGTATATACAATGAATACAACGACCCGGGGTAAACAAATATAGCAATACCTATACCTAATTTATATTTGAAATTAGTTCATAAATATTCTTGCATCACATTCAGCACAAAGAAGAACCCATTTAACATTACACATGCGTAAATCAATTCACGGTTCACAGGAAGAAATGAGAAAACTATAATAAAGTTACATGCATACGTGTAACTTTACTATAGTTCATGTATACATCCGCCACCCTCAACCAGAATAATATTGTGTTTTTTTTTATCGAGGGTCTGGACACGAAAATGAAAAAATAATTATAACGATAATTTAAACCTATCGCGTGACTTGGGTGAAAACAAAAAGGGTTGGCGAAAATGAAAAATAATTCAGTTTTCAACCTATCAAATAGTCTGCCTAGGGGAGACAAACAAAAAGAAAGAAAAAACGTTATAGTTGTTCGAAGTTCTAAAATAAATAATTCTTTACTTTTTTTGTTAAATTGTTACCCAGAAAAATATATTTTAAGCTTTCTTACTAAAAAAGATTTCTAGTTCTTCGGGTTTTATCATTTTCTATTATAGAGTTCTTTGACAGAGAAGTTGGGAATTACTAACCAGAAAAAATAAAATCCAATACGTTTACTTTTTTAACTTGTGATACCCTTTGTATGGTTGAAAATTCCCACTGTCTACTAAGCAATCAACTCTCTTTGCGTCGTAGAAGATACTCGTATTTATTGCAGAACAATTTATACGGTAAGCGTAGATATTACAGCAAAGACCCGGCGTATGGCGGAGAAATGAGATTTACGTTAAACTTTCTTCGAAATTGAATTATTTTTCGTAGACTTTCGCAATTTAAATTATCTATTTGTTTGACACATTTAATTGTGTATATTATTGGAATGTGAATATTTTTTAAGTTAATGGATCCAAATATGAAGGTTTCATAGTTGAAAAAAAAAAGTATCCCAGGCCGTACTTGGCGGCAAAAGATATACAGATATTATTACATTTCTTTAATCATATTTATATCATAAGTTTTATCGCAGTCACATAAGGCATGAATACAATTCTTAGACATTTTCTTTTCTTTCAGTAAATCATCCAATTGTCTAAGCAATTGCTAAGTAGGTATGTTTTCTTCTATGTACGAAAGAAAAACGAATTACTTTTGCGGTTTTACTTGGATGTATTTCAAGTAACTGTGGTCGGTGTACATATACTCGTATATTCAGGGCGTCTGTCGTACTGTCTCCGCCGCTGTGACTATGACAGTGACAAACCGGGACCTAACCGCCCTTTACATTAGTAACCGCTGGCGAAAACTTAAGGCTATAAAGTGCCCGGGAGAGACGATGTTCCGATTCGATTAGTTCGCGAGCTCTAACTACGTAACACCATCAAACCCGCCCCTCGGGCGCGCGCGGCCAGGCTCGCGGGCCTAACTTCAACTGTACATCATTTCCTCTCATGATACGATTTCGTAATTACCCCCTAAATGTGCTAACACTCAACTTCCTGATGAAAACCACTTCCCCACCAACCTTTGAAGCCTAAAGACACGATGGGATTCTATTTAATTCAATTATTATATGTTTTGGTTGTCCCTAAATCAATACCTAAAACAAAGACTACTCCGTTCGGGATATAAATAATCCTTCCAACTAAAAAATACAGTTCGGAAAGAGAATTTAAGATATCCCATCTCCATCATAAGAAAACAAAGGATATTGTGTGAGAAGTATGTTTAAAACCCGAGGATATAGATGAAAGGGATAAAAAAAAATCCTAAAAAAAGACAAAAGAATGTCTCGTGACCCAGATCCCTCGATACTTAACCCTTAGTAATATCCTCATTGAACATGTCCGAAAATCCTTCAACTTTATCTCGAGCACTATATTAGATATTGTCTAGGAGGAACTACGATACTCTGGCGGGGGCAGAAGAAATACAAAAATATTAAATTGATTAATTCGTAAAAAGTCGTATAAAATCAGCAAAAATGGAATATATATCTTTTGGCCTGTCTTAGATAAGTTAGTTCATAAAACTAGGCAAAAATAAAACTTACACAGTGGCATATTTTCAGGCGGTTTTAGTCGGTTTTTATTGCCAAGTATTATTATCTCGGCATAAGTTTATTTCGGAATGATCCTATAAATTCGAGGCGTTTTTATCAAATGTGGTTTACTGAAGCAGCGACCTTGAAAGAATCAAAATAGAATCTGAAATATAAATAAAGATACGGTGTGGCATATAAAATATGACTATATGCTGCAAGGTTTGATATGCAATACATTCATATTCGTAAGTTACCTTTTGATACCGCAGCGATGTTGTACACTGGGGAATGGGGTGAAAGGGTGGTCGGATGTGGAAGTGGATAGTGGCTAGTGACCGATATCATCCCATCTTTATTGTTGAGCTCAGTAATTGGAGAGAATCGGGAGAGATACGCCACGGAGTGCGGACTCCATCCTGGGATTGTACTCGGAGCAGTTAGTGCAGTATGTTGTACATACGATATCCTATTATTCTAGTCCGGCACGGTACACGATAACAGAAAGGGTGTAGTGGCATCACAACGGTGAAAAATATAATAAACCCACCGCACCGTTAAAACTTTTACACAAATGCGGTGGGTAAATCTTGTTTTATTCATTACTTTTATGAAACACGCCCGTGTATTGTGTAGTGAGATAATGAGCAAACCGAATAAAACAAGTTTTAATTATTATAAATGCATATTATTATTCATTCATGAAAAATGGACTCGGAAGTTCATAAGAAAACAGAAACCTTATAGCATTTTGGAGGAATAAGGTAAAATTATAAACAAAAGTTTATTTCATATTTGTAATAAGCATTTACTTTGTGGCTCGTCATAATTTACAATAAAAGATATAAATTTGTTTTAGACCACTTTAATTTTAATTGTACTCTACCGGGTTCGGAAGCACCCTTCCTTCGTCAGGAGAATATTAAAACTAACCTATGATACAAAAGATTGGATAACTTAGAAGCTCTTGAAATCAAAAAATCCCTAAATAATAACGCTAGTATATTGAATAACCAAATTAATTTATCGTTTAGTCACATTCTAGATATATTTCCAGTAAACCGCTCTGTTATTGCTGAAATTCCCGCAATTACCCGTCCCCCTTTGTTAACCTCCCACTCAAACACCTAAATTATATTTTTGTGTATAAATCTGTCAATATTTTGTATCATAGGTTAGTTTTAATATTCTCCTGACGAAGGAAGGGTGCTTCCGAAACCGGTAGAGTACAATTAAAATTAAAGTGGTCTGAAACAAATTTATACCTTTTATTGTAAAAGTTTATTTGATTTCTCAACAACTTTTCACTATTTTACGATTTTAAAATTTAAAAGAAAGAAACCAGGGAATGTTATTTACGAAGAAGAGTTTCCCATAAATATAAGTAGCGTACAAAATAAGATATCAACATAAATCATGTCCATAAATAATAAATAGTAATGTTGCACGTTTCCTTTCCAGTTTTCGTGAATTTTACGAGTTTTCCAATGAAAACCAAATATCTATATAAGAATGTCTGTGAGAAAAAATGTGACCCTATCATATATTTTAAATCATATGATATTTTATTTGAAACTGTCAACTGATATTTTATTACTACCTGCCTAGCCTACTAACCGGTCTTGATATTTTATTTCAAACTGTCTTAGGGGAGAGTATGGTATATCGTACCGGTCGGTAAATCGTACTACCTCAATATTTTTTCTACGGGTCACTATTTTTTAATCCTGATAATATTCTGCCAACCGTTAGAATTGTCATAGTTGTCCCGCCATTTTTATTTAGTGTTGGATCGTGCGTGCGCTGGCAGTGGAGTATTTTTGTTTTTTTACAATTTTCATCTAATTTTTTCGGTTCCTGCGTAAGGTGATTTCGTGTTTAAAGGTAGGTATGTTAGTTTTTTCTCAAATTAAGTTCACTTAGCATGTTTGTATTCTGCAAATTACGATTGCAAAATCATATTGTTACCTGTCGTTTACATGTTTTGTTGTCATTTTTTCATAAAAACTCAGAGTTTGTTAAATCGTTCCACAAGTGGTTTGGTAAATCGCACCGGTACGATTTACCGTAATTTGTTAGTTGTTTTTTAGGTAAATTATTTTCTAGTTTTAAATTAAAGAGTTCAGTACAACAAACACCAGATATCTCGTCAGAGCCTTTGTTGCGACCACCACCACCAGTGATCTCGTCAGAGTCTTCCTTTTCACCACCAGATGCAGTTCAGAAAATGTTGAATTGTGGCAAACGAATTCAAACGCGTCGACATCTTTTCAACTATCAATTCTTGAGATTTCTCCAATACCAAAGAACCAAGGAAAAAAGAACACGCGCACGGCACAAAAGGCTGCTGAAATAACAGCAGGTGCGTATAAAAAGGGACTAGAAGTTGCTGCTGGTAGACGCTCAGTCTCAAAATTGAAAAAAAGAAAAATAAGATTATTAAAACTAATAAAAAGCCCATTAAGGGTAAGAAGTGTGCTCGACGAAAGAAGGTCAATTGCAGAAGTAGTGATAGTGAAGATGCTGACAGTATTGTCGTTTTGAATGATTCGGATACGGATATTGATGATGACGATAAAGAAAACGTATGCCACCTGTGCTTTGGCAATTATTTTGAAAAGGCAGGACCCAAAGAAGACTGGATCCAGTGCATTCGTTGCCATCAATGGGTGCATGAAGCTTGCACCAGTAACCCAGACATTTGCGACACATGCATGCCTTAAAAATATTCATGTTTTCTTCGATATAAATTGGAATAATAGTCTAGGTACGATTTACCATACCGGTGGTACGATTAACTGTACCGCTTCGTTAAATCGTACCGAACACCATTTTTTATAAAACGTTTAATTTGAAAACATTCCAGATGCCTGTAAAATATGATTTAAATAAATATCGTACCCAATAAAATAAGTATTTATTTGAACCTAACTCCAATTCTCTAACCCATTTCGATCATACAGTATTGAGAGTTGAGTGCGAAGTGGTACGATATACCATACTCTCCCCTACTACCTGCCTAACCTACTAACCGATCTTGATATTTTATTTCAAACTGTCTTACTACCTGCCTAACCTACTAACCAGTCTTGATATTTTATTTCAAACTGTCTTACTACCTGCCTAACCTACTAACCGGTCTTGATATTTTATTTCAAACTGTCTTACTACCTGCCTAACCTACTAACCAGTCTTGATATTTTATTTCAAACTGTCTTACTACCTGCCTAACCTACTAACCGGTCTTGATATTTTATTTCAAACTGTCTTACTACCTGCCTAACCTACTAACCAGTCTTGATATTTTATTTCAAACTGTCTTAGTGCCTACCTTACCTACTAGAGAAATAAGTTCAAATGTGCATTTTATTCAAGCTTTTAATGTTTCGATTAAAAATGTGATTTATTACGTTTCGAGTAGCATTTTCGCCTAAAGCGAACGACGCGACGCGTTTATACGGACACACTGTGTCAACAAATCATTCTACTCACCGTTGGAAAAGGATTTATTAGACTATTTACGGTCGTTTATACCGCCGATAGCTCCGGCGAAATGAATCCCTCTTCTCATAAGCGATGCAGGTAGAATTAAGAGATGTTATAACAAAATTCTCCGCCCGTTCCGGACCGACCGGTCAGTGATTGCTTACGTTTGCAGCAAACAATTCCACCAATTTGTCGAAAAATCAAACAAAAAACAGCATTATTACAAAAAATCATGTTTAGAAATATGATATCTACTATAAACAAGTACCTACCTAAGTGTTTTTAATAGAATTTTCTTTAGGGATGATAATTGAAATATGGTATCAGATTTATATATATATTTATACTAGACTAGCTATCTATTGATAATTGATAGGTCTACACAAATAATAAATAGGTAAAGCGACCTTCACCTTTTTACCTCTTAGGCGCGGAGGGCGATGGAACATTCGATATATTTCGACGTGATTATTTAATTAATGTTTTAATTTATTCGTAATAATGTTATGAAAACTAAGGAATTAGGCAGTCAAAATTTTCTCACCCCTCCCTATATATTAAACTTCGGGGAGGGTGATAAAAATACTGATAATAACGTATAATATACTATTATTATTTTCGCGACACCTAACTGTGATTTGCAAGTATTGTTTATGGTTCATGTATACCGTTGGTATTAAATAAATATATAATAAATTAAATAAATAAAAGATTTTAGGGAAGAAATACAGATGCCGGTAGCACAGGGACACAAGAATAAGTCAAATAAACGACCCATTCTCATGTAGTCGACATCAACTGTGAACGAGTTCCTCTCTTAGGGGGTGACAGATTACGCCATACCACAATTTCTCAAACAATTTCGACCATCGCCCACTTTGAAATTTAAAAAAATCTAGTGCCCCATATTTTTTAACTTAACTTTTTACATTATCATCTGTTGCGTATCTTAAAAACAGTTAATGCAAATATAATTTTCAAAACATGCATTATTATACGGATAGGGTGTGTGACATATCCTATTTCTGAGATCAAAGAGTGTTTCAATGAGAAGAAATAAAACTCATACTCAATCATATTTAGAAGCATTTTTACTAACATTAAAAGAAGGCTTTGAATTTAAAACGTATGTGAAGGATGAATCTGAAGCATTTCGACGAGTTTGTTAATATCAGGCTCGAATTCACTTAAAACAGTCGGCAAGTCACCGCGTTCAGTAACTTGCAGCCGTTTTCTCTTTTTAGTTAGCAACGTTGCTACAGCACTAAATCCACTTCACACAAATAGGACGATGGGGATGCTATCAAAAATCGTTGAACAACCGGCCATAACCCGGATTACAGTTGGGAGATTCGCTTCTGCAGCCAAAATACTTGGTAGCCATTCTTGAATGAATTTTTTAATTATTCGTTTGTTGTCAGTTCTAAAAGTTGTTCTTCTAGCTGGGATGATATTGTGGTGTTGACATTTGAAAAAAAGATCTAACACCCAGTCTGGTAATGTCCATGTTTAAACTGTCCTGAAATCGTTCCTTAAAATCATCGTGGAGGTTCTCCAGGTACTGCCCCCTAATTTTCTTTGAGCCTTCTACTGCCCCCTGAAAGCCTCCACCGCCCAAAAGGGGGCGTTGTTGCCCACTTTGAGAAAGATTGCGCTATAAGTATCATGGCTTGGCCTATTTCAGCATATCGCTCGCCATAAACTACCAATGGGAATGTAAGGCGAGTGATATGCTGAAATAAGCCGGGCCACGAGAATATAACGTGGTCTGTTACAGGCATTATCCACCGAGGTTATCGCAGGCTAATTGATGTGTACGGGAACAACGCTGCTAGTTCCTACAAAAAAGCTAGGTTGAAATACATAATTGTAAAACAAACTTAGCATAATAACTAATAACTCTATGTTTCGTCCGCGCTTTAGAGATGAACATTGGTCTATTTACAACGAATTGTTAACATTTCAGATTTGGGCTGCAGCCCGGAAATAGTTCCCAAATTCACCTGACGAACGTTCTTTAGGTTTGTATTTTTTTTTTTATTTTTTTTTTTTATTTGAATACCTCACAAGAGTCCCAACTGCTCCCGTCTGGAGCCAGTGAAACTATGGCATCCCCAATTGGGGGATGTTGTGAGGCTGAAGGTAAGTGGGGAAGGGAAAGAGGAAGGTGGGGAAGTACCTGGCTATTCAGATCTAGTCACTAAACACGGCTAAAGCCATTTGGAGCAACGTTTCAATTCTGAATGGTGGTCTTACACCAGGGCGATACTGGTAGTATCTTCCACTCTGGAACGTGCCGCAAATACACTATATATTATTTTAATTAATTAATTGTGAAATAACACAAATTAATCAAAATAAAATTTATTTGCGCACGCCGGGTTCGAACCCGCGACCTTCGGAATGGCAGTCCAATGCGTTACCACTGGACTATGCCGGCCGTCAAGTCTATCCATCAAGTCAAGTCTAAGTATAGGGTTAGCAGCTGGTCACTATTTCAAAATGTGCTAGCCCTATTATACAGAACTAATGTAACGAGTGGTTTTATTAAAAAACGTTATGTTTTAATGTTCTGGCCACAGACATATGAATATTAATAGACGAGAAGTTAAAGGCGAGGGGTTATACCAATAGTTGCGGGACGCAGAGAGGAAAGCTGACTGTGATTCGTCAATAAATCAATCCGACAGTAAATAGGCATCTCGCATTATAATTTCACCATTTAGTTCTTAAAAGTAAAATCTGCTTTTGAATGAAGACATTTTTACATGGGAGGGCAAATTACTCGCCACGTTATGAACAAATTTGCGAAGTCCAAATTCGCAAAAATAAATTTCTTCTATTTTCAGAGTCGAATATTTTGTTTACGTATTTAGTTAAGACACTTTTATAAATGTTCATAATTTACTTCCCAGCAACCCAACCATGAGCACACTTGAGAATCGCTACATTCGACCAATGTTGGAGGGTTGTCACAACCGCTCTGTTCCTATTAATAATAAAATAATGAAATCTTTAAGAAAATATAGAACATTTCACTTTTAAGAAGATAATAGAAATGTAAAGCAACTAAAAAAACAAATGAAATTATATACACACAGCTTTTACCAGCGATTCCTAAGAGTATTTGGAATAAAAATTTGGACATCATTTTGCCGTCCGATGACACTTTTTCAATTAAAAACAAAAACATGTTTTTCTATCACACATCGCCACTCGGTATAACCTAGCGCATTACGTGATATGCACTCCTTCTCGTTCCAGCAGGCCATGTTTAATATATCACATTGTGTTGAAGCACATGAATATATTTCTTCCGGAGTCGTTAATTTTTAAAACACAAGTATTCTCGTCAAAACACCGTCTCCCAAACCTGACTTTGAAGTTAGGTTAAATAAAATATTTATGCGGAATTTGTTCTTACCTTTCGCTTATAAGGAATATCTTAACGTTTCGGAGGAATCATGCGCCTACGCGTTCCTCCCGTCTGTCTTGACACCTTGTCAAGGAGGAGATGAAGAAGACGAGTGTGGTGGTGGAGAAGGAGGGGAATGATGTGGAAAGAAGTGGTGAATAGAGAAGAAACCACAAAAGGTAGGGCGGGGCGCTCCACCCCTGTTGCTGTGAGGGAACGTTAAACTCGCGTCTTAAATTGTAATCGATATTATAATATAGGAAACCTCGTCAGCAACTGCTTTACTACCGCGGTTATTTCACCAATCGGCTTATTAACCGCACACTTTTTACTTAAATGATCACCGAAAACCTCAAAAGTAGTCGACCTATAGCGCTGAAAACTTTAAAGTTTGTTCTTATTAGTGCCAGGAGTGTTTAAAGAGATGGTTTGAATGGTAGAAGTCGGGGACGCCCGAAAATACTTAACGAGATATCTCTGCACCGGAATAAGGTACGGAATCGGATTAAAGTCGACGTAATGTAGTTTTTTTTACAGTAACATTGTGGTATGCAGTAGTGCATGGTGGAAGAAGTCGAAGACGCCCGAGAAAGACATTAGCAATAGAGAAGCATTGCGGGGTCCACTTGTGTTCTATATAAAAAAAAATTGAATTTTACAAAATAACACAAAAATAAAATAATACTGAATTTAAATAAAATTATGTTTTTTTATTTGATATATTCAACTTTATATTTTTTATGGGATTGCAAAAGTTTACTACAAACGTTTACTGCAACCGGAATGCACAATCTTTAAAGAAATTCGTATTTCTAAATACGAACAATGAACGAAGATATTTTGCACCGCGTGCAGAAATTTCACATAACTTTTACATACCTGATAATCAGGCAAATTCAAATGAAAACACCTGACTAAATGAAGAAAAAAAAACATAGAATGATGGGTTAACGAATTGCGTGATTCATATTTTTACGGGAAATGCGGCAACGTAGTTCTATCATATATATCAATAACTACAGATACCATCTAATACAATCACCACTTTATTAACTTCCTCTATACATACCTCAACCTAACCGATCCCTCCCCATCCTACCCCCTCCCTATTCCCCCCTAAATAACTTTTTTTCTTGAAATGTAATTTTCACTTGTATATAATACCTATGTGGAAATCTGTAAATGGTTTATTTACTGTAACTAAATTATTATTATGCTGTTATTGATGTAAACTGTTGGTATCCCAAATAAAATAAAATAAAATAAAATAAAAAAATAAATAAAAATAAAATATCACAATAGCACGAGAAAAAGCACCTGAGAATCTTACAAATGCAGACCCTAGCTATTAGGAGCTAGGAGCTAGGGGCTAGTGACCAAGGGCACAAGAGGGGTCCCGCGGCAAGCCCCCCGCTGCGGTCCCGTCTGTAATAACCAAATATCCGGAAATATAAAAATAAATTCGTTTGGAAGTGGTGACAAAATGACAACGTGCGTGCGTTAGTAAGAGTAACAACAGATCTTCAAGAGAAACCTGCCTAATAATTTATGGCGCGAAGTTATAGGTTTATGCGTCGTAAAAGCTTTAGAATTTGTGAAACTTTATTACAGTTTTACCCTTGTTCATTTGTTTATACATTTTAATTATTCAATTTCATTAACAATTTTATAATTAATTAACCAACACGCCATTTCACTGCTGGGACAGGCAGAAGTAGAACCACCACATAACTCGGTTTTTGCACACCCTTCTTATTTCATTAATATTCATACGTACTTTTCAAGTATGCAGACTCTTGCCATGAACCGACTCTGGCGTTAAGATTTACTTAATCGTGGCATGATTGTCTTCCTAGAAGGTAATCGATATCTTCTTCAATACACTTTCGCGTCATAATACATGTCCGGAAAGTCGTAGTACAAGCGTGAAACTGGTAAATTTACATCACATAGAGAACGCAATTTTTTTGTTTTTCGATCTGAAAATTTCAATTTTTTTTCGGCAACTAAAGGGTTAAAAAAAACTTTTGAAGCCTGGGTCTAAGCTTCGACGCATTTAAAAAAGTATTTAACAGCTGATATTAACTACCCCTACAAATAGTTTATTATCAAATTTGACGTAAAAAAACTAAAAATTACCGACTTCAGACTCGATTCACTCGAAAACGAAAGCTGAAATAAAAAAAAATTATGGTACAAAATCGACTCCAAATGTGAGGTAGATTCACCAGTTTCCGTCCATTCGTTAAAATATGTATTTTTTTAAATAAATATACAAATTATACAATGAGTCATAGAAACAATAATAAAAAGCTTTTCCTCGCCATAAAGAGACAAGGCCTTTGTGATTGGTGAAGGAATTCATGCTTAAATAATAAAGTCATACAACTAATAAATATTGTAAATAAATAAAAATCATCTAATATATCACCATAATAAAAAACCACTGATATTTCACTTACTCTTAACCTTTTTAATTACACATACATCGGCCTTGGATTCTATTCCGATCGCCACATTCCTAATACATTCGTTTGAGGTTTAACCACACATACACCCGTAATATGCAGTGAATATTTGTACTACGTACGTATGTAAAATAACGTAATGCTTGTACAAAGATTCAACAATAGGATACCAATAACTGATAATAGTCATTAAACGACATTGTCATTTTAATAATATGTGTTATTAACTTAATAATCGTCAATGCATGGATATTTCCACGTACCTAATCTTGTAGCGATGTTCGTGGAAATGTAAGAATCATGCGCCCCTGAACACTAAATCGGCGCTTCCGTTTCATAACCTTAAAACGTTCCGGCATTTCCCCATGAATCCTGCCAGCAAGGAAAAAGGAAATTTAACTAAATATTAAGTCCAACTATAATCTATAATAAATGTCTTCATCGAGATATTTTCAGATATTGAATCGAAATAAATCGAAGTTTTTTTTTGCCGGCCAGGCATCAAAATACTGGCCAAATGCCTTCGATTCTATGCTGAGCCTCCGGGGCTTACAACATCACCAATAAAACTGTACTGGCACTATGTTAAAAATATGAAACCCTCATAGTTGTGTAGATTGTAGATTCGCGGTCGGTATTACATATTGTTCACCCCTTTTACGTGTGGGGTAGTTTTGCTGGTGGGTGTAAGCGAGCCCCGAGTCGCTATAATGCGCACGCGGAACAATACGTATCGATCGGAACGCGCCGCGACGCCAGCGCCGCCGGCAGGAAGTAGAAGCCGACGCCGCATTGACAAGCCGGCTAGCAGCTTCCCGCCAAACTTCAAACCAGCCCAGCAAACCAACCAACCTTAACCATCCTATTATACCTCCCAGTCTGTCGTCTGATATATTATTATGCGAGAGCGGTTGTACGGAGAATTCGCTGAATTGCAACGCGACGGGCTACACTAATGTTGGTTATTGCTAAATATACCTATGTCGTACAACTAGTCGTATCAATAATAATTGAATTGAATGAACCAGTTTGGTTATGCTTATTATTACAAAGGTTTGTGTAACGTAATACGGAAGTAGTGAAATATAACGAACCAGGTGAAAGAAATAATTTTTTATTTATTTAGGAAACAGTAATTTATATATTTAGCATAAACAGCAATTATTTACAATATTAGACCAATAATTTTCCATTAATTCTTGTCGTTGATTCAATATTTGCACCTATACAATATATTTATAAATGACATAGAAATATAAAGAATAAACATTATAAGGAATTACAAAATGTAATAAAAACAATTAAAGACAGTTAGTAGCAATACAGTTTTCGCATGAGTATAATAAAAACAACAACTTTATTATAATTATTCACATTTTTACAGTTAACAGTCAGCACCTCAAAATTGTAAGAAACACTACGCATGATTTTTCTGTAAATTAGAAAAGAAAAAAGACAAAAAGAAAAAATAATGTACAAGGTTTCCAGTGAAAAAAAGTAAACTAAACTTTAGTTTGAAGATTTTTGTCATTGGAAACCTTATACCTTTTGCTTGTATAGAATTTACAGATAAATCATGTATAGGGCCATATTGAGTGGTGGCTCTGATTAATCTACAAGATCTTGTTTCAAAAATATTTTTTATATTGAACAAATAGTATATATATATATATTTTAAATCACCCGCTAAATGGCCAAAGCAGTTTGTCAGCAGAATATTAATATTTTGCTAATGCTGAAGGTTCTTCGTCAAATTGCAAAAAATAGCGCCATTAAAATACTAAAACTGCGTATTGGGCCGAAAGAGGCATACAAATTCGAGGTCACCCAACTGGTGACCCTGAGGAAGAAAGCTTAAAGACGCAGAAGAGGAAGTTCACCAGTTATTATACTTAGATTTATTTATTTTTTCGTATAAAAGTTTTAAT
Source organism: Hesperophylax magnus (assembly GCA_026573805.1). Classification (NCBI taxonomy): domain Eukaryota; kingdom Metazoa; phylum Arthropoda; class Insecta; order Trichoptera; family Limnephilidae; genus Hesperophylax; species Hesperophylax magnus. Next base: position 949,234 of record JAIUSX010000243.1, read on the forward strand.
ATATTATTAGTGAGAAGAACAGAACAAAAATAGGTATAGTTTATCGCTGGACCTCACCAAAAAGAGACTGGTTCTTGTGCTTAGTGTGGATTATTATACATTTATTTATCAAATAACATATAAGGAAGTACACAATATTGAATAATAATTATTGAAAATATTTAATAAAAACTTAAAATATTTAAAACTAGCGCAGAACCGTAAAGATATATTCAAAGGATATAAAACCACCTACCAATAAACTACGGAGTTCCGCAAGGATCCATACTAGGACCACTTCTGTTACAAATTTATATTAATGATATATCCCAATTAGATTTAAACGGTGATATTTTTTTATATGCAGATGATACTGCAATTTTCTACTGGGGTAAAGATTTAAACATCTTACTAAAAAATGCACAGAGTGACTTAGACAAAATTAACAGTTGGCTCCAATCAAATATATTAACAATGAATGTTAAAAAAACAGGATACATGATTTTAAGCTCAACTCGTAAAATAATTCCTCCTCATGTACCCTTAAAAATTGAAAATAACAACCTGCAAATCCTGATACAGGAGAAATATCTTGGACTGTGCATTGATAAACACCTAACTTTTAAACAGCATATTCAAGATATTAAAGATAAAATCACCCCCTTAATTAGCGTATTCAGCCGGATATCATATCTGTTACCAAATAAAATTTAAAAAGGTCTATATTATAGCCTCGTACACTCACATTTAAACTACTTGGTTGAAATCTGGGGAAATACATGTGAAACATATATAAACGAACTACAGGTAACACAAAACAAAGTAATCAAAAAGCTATTTCACTTCAAACCTAGAACATCAACAAAAAAATATATATAGAAACAAAACTATTAAAATTAAGAAAATTATATGAATATAATAAATGTCTCCTTATTTACAAAATAAATAATAAACTCATACATACAAATACAGAACTCATTAAAACGTCCCAAGTACACACACACTTTACACGGCAACACGATAAAATACATTTAAACACGATACATACTCATTATGGCAAGCAATCCATTGGTTACGAGGGAAGCAACATATATAATTGCCTCCCAGACGAAATTAAAAATGAAAAAAGTATAGGTATATTTAAAAAAAAATTGTTCAGTTTTATGCTCAATCAACAAAACAATGAAAGTGAATAATATCGGTGTGTAATATATTTATGTGTAATATATATGTTATTTCTAGTTAAATAAGTGAAAATGTACTTTTCTTTTATCTAGAATAAAAAAATATAAAAAAAAAAAAATAATAATAATTGCCGCGGCCGAAAATCGAACCCCTGTGAACTACTTGGAACGCAACTATGCTGACCATTACACCAACTATTCAAAGAAGGGCGGTATAGATTCATTGCATTATGAAAATAATAATTATTTATTTTTTAATACGAATCATGTATCATTGAATTTTAGAATGTTACGTATAAACAACCGAACGTATATGTCTAAGACTCGTGATGTCGACACTGGCCTGACTGGTACGAGTACAGTTCTGTATGTTTGGTGATGATTAATCTCCGCCGATGAGGGGGTCACCATAAAAGTGTTAAACCAGCAGCAACTCTTGAACTGTGAAGTATGACCTCATCAAATATGTACAGATTTTTCTCTGTGAAATTTCTAGGTCAACGAAACTATATTTAGCTTCGAATGTCATTTCGATTAGGAGCTATGGAGCTTTGAAAACATCCATTTAATTGTCAAAATATAAGAAAAGACGCCATTAATTCCCAACCCTTACTAAATTGTTGTTTCTCGACCTGAAATACTTTTATGTTTTAGAATTGAAGTAGTTCTTCGACCTGACTTGTCAAAACATTAATATCCTGTTCGGAGCAGCAATAAAACGGCAAACTTTAGTCACCTGCGAAGATTTTTATCATCCACCTTATGCACGTATTGCTCATCGTATAATGTAGTATCTAAATATTGTTCAAACTAAAATGTATTGGAAATAAGCGAGATCACGAAAAGAATATTATATCCCAGGAGACGACAAGAGAATACGTTTGCGTTTGCATAGTCTCGTACTACTCTGTACACTTCTGTGAATATTATACGGGGGACGGACTGGCAAAAATGTTAATAATACGCTAAGTTTGTCTACTATAAAAGGCCAATCTTTTAAGAAATTTTAGATACTTACTGGTGGACACCGCAGTGCTTCGATATAGCTAATGTATTTCTCGGGCGTCTGCGACTTCTTCCACCATTCACTACTGTATACCACAACGTTAGTGTTAAAAAATTACATTACATCGACTTTAATTCGACTCAGTATCTCTCTAAAGCTCTAAACGCTCCTGGCACTAATAACAAACTTTGAAATGTTCAGCGATATCGGTCGACTACTTTTGCGAGCGCAAGCATACGCAGGCTAAATTTTATATATTATATTACAAGATTTTTACGGTTTTGACTGTTCTTTTTGTTTTATTTTCCTTCCTATTATTTCTTTTGTTTTTGTTTACATTGCGATATATACAACGACCAAATATCGTTGAGTAAGTACGTATTTAAAGTATTTGTTTGTACATTTAGATAATTAATGGAACTTAATTGGTTCATTGTACATATTGATTTTACAGTGTAATTATCTTATAATGAACTGTTTGATTAATAAACAAAAAAAAAAAAAAAAAAAAACTTTATCCGTTTTGCCCAACTAGGGCGGGTAAGATGGATATGGTTGCCGGGCAAAATGAATAATGTCTAATCGTAGCATTTGTGGCAAAAATTTGATCCTCGGCCCATGTGCGCCAAGCACCGGCATCTGCTTTTCCTCCTTCGTATAATCCGGGCCCTTCCAAGACCCGCATTAATAAATCCCTTCCTACAGTCCCTACCTTAACCTGCCCAACCGGGTGGCGATATAGTTCCCATATTTACACTGTACAGAACGGGGCGCTCTTGTGAGGTGTGACAGAATAGATATAAATAAATTAAAACAGGCTTCATGAGTCCATTATTGGCAGACGGAATACTGGATTCAGTCCGGTTCAATCGGTGGTGTGTTGTACATGTTTGCAGATAGTGCAAAACTAGTAACGGTTCTCTATCGTTTCGGCAGCTGTTCTTTATTTTATAGGTTTTACTTATTGGATGGTCAAGGCTTATCAAATGAAACTTTTTTCTTGGCAGTAACTACCTGCAGTTTTTGTTTTTGCTCATATTACCTATTCTATTTCTTGTATTTATTTTTTTGTGTTCATTTCGTCTGTTTCCATTTTGTCTGTCAGGGATTTATTTGCACCCAACCAGTTACAATACAAAATTATTGCAGTAAACTAAAAAATGCCGGGTTCGATATTGCAATTATTCGTTCTGCCTGCCCTCTCCGTCTTGCCGGTGCATGCCCCACCTATGCTAGGTAGGTACATTATTAATGCTATACAACTGAAAATATGAACCGATAGAAGTGTGTTGCGGGTTTCAGGTTTGCCCAAAGTAAGATCAATTTTCGCTTACTTATCTTTTTAAATGGCAATATTTTTCTTGAACAGATAATCAATTTCACTAGCAAAATATCTGGGACTTGAGAGTCGACGGGTGTTACGTAAATTGGAGACATCTGTATCCTTTAAAATAGATATACATAGCTCACACTTCTAGGGATTTTCTGTTCAGTGCACCACTTCGATAAACTTCAAATGGTACTCCGAGAATAATCATCTAATGGTGCTTTCCGATCTCCTGGAATAACTTTTAGAGAATATCATATAATTCCAGCTTAGTAGCAACTGCCGAAATAAGCAAAAATCTGATTGCACGAAACAGTAAAACCTCGAACTCTTAGTTCTGCGTTATGAAATTTACATAGCTTTTTGTCATAAATTTCAGGGCAACTATTTGCAGCGTTACCTATCATCGAGAGCTATGGAACTTTACGAATGCCGAAGAAACGTATTATGAACAACTAAACTAAGTATATTTTTTATTTATTTAGAATCACGATTGTGGAATGCGTTCAGGGACAACAAGATGCTAAGACAATAAATAGTACATCAAACACGACCACACGCTTTTTCATTACCTTTCTTCCACCATTACAGTAAAATATCTGTTTTTTATGAATGGGATGCGATACGTACAGTGGCGTAGCAAACTAGCAGGCCCCGAAATAAGTCTGTTAGTTGGGCACCGCCTCTTCTTTATATTTTGTTTTTCTTGTGTAATACTAATAATTATTAACAATACATTCGAATTAATCATATGCACAGAAAATTCAAAAGCATTTTAAAAAAAAATTCAATAATATTTCTTAATTTATTATGCTTCGTAATATTATATTATATTATCTATTATCCTAATGTTTTCAACTATTATTTTTGTCTCTCTTGCTTTTTCTGAAAACCTTTTTTTATATTCTCGTACATACATATCACTAATATACGGTAAATGTTATAATCAGTAAATAATAATTATAACTTTATTTCTTTTATTTGTTATTTGTATCACATAGAGAAATTTTTGAGTTCTGAACTCTTCATATCTTATACATAACAAAACAATACTATCGTTAGAGCCTTCAATATATAAATAAGAGAAGGCCATTCAAAAGTCCTCAAAAAGGAGATATGTATACCTAAGTTTAGACCAAATGTTTAGATCACATTGTAATTGTTTGAGTTTACAATCTAAACCAGTCAAAATAGACATAAAACGACGTGATTCAATATTATGACTATGACTGGGATTTGAACTCAGTCGTCAAGTTCCGTAGGCCAAACAACTTCCCACTCAGCCACCGCAGTTAGTCATCAGAAGTAGTTATCTTAGGCTCAATAATAATATTATTTGTGGGCAACTTTTTACACGACACCATAATCGCATCGTTAGTCACGGCGATAACAATGACCTATTTTAACAGGCTACCGAAAGTTGTGAAAACGCGTAAATATTTGAAGGCATCAACGTATTAGTCACGGAAGAAAAAGAAAGAAAAAAATCAAAAACAGGTTATCTGAGCATGACTCACAACTCACAGCTTGGCTGGGTGAGAGATTTTAATATACCCAAAACTGGGCATATTTTTTTAGATGGGCCACATTGATGTTACTTTATTGTGACGTTTTTTATAAATATACCCATAAATTCAGCAAAACGTTGGCATTTATTAAGACGAGACAATACCCTAAAATAAAGCCAGAATCTTAACGACGTAAGTGAAGCAGCCGTGCACAAAAATATGCGATACGCGGCCCTCGTGTATTTGACAGTTCTGCGATTGAATTTGCCCTATCAAATTTCCAAATTAAAGTGGGAATCTTAACGACAAAAGTCGTGTAAAAACAATATTCGGCACGCGGCCCGGCGTAATGGACAAACCTACGGTCTGCCCAGCAGCCCTAGAAAATCGATCTTTCCGTGGGGTTTATTTTAATTATTTCTGATGAATATATTACTAAAATCTCAAATGTTTATAAAATAAGTAATTAAAAATCACTCCAAGTTGAAGAGTATTTTTAATTTTTATTTAATTAATTATATTTTTAAAGTAAGAAATGTATTACATATTTTAAACTGATTCGTGTATGTAGGTACCGAAAGTGTACCAATGATTATATTTATTACTTTATTAAAACCCTTTTTAGGGACTTTTACATATGACTAGTAAAAATTATAGATTAATACCAAAGATATTAGAAGAACGAGATATGCTATGTTGGCCGCCGGACCGTAGGCGGAGTACTACCTAATTAGGGTACTTTGAACGGTATCGGGACGTGTACGCACAGAAATCTGTTCTATGTATTAGTGCGGATACCTTAGCGTAAGCGAAGGTGTGCAGTGGTATTGGTGAACAAAACCGGCGACACTCGGCAAAACAATTCCACACAGTATGAACTGCTCATAGCACATCTCGTTCTTCTAATATCTTTCATTAATACAGTACATATTTATTATACATAACTAAACTGCTTCGGTAAAAATCTGTTTGTATTTGTTAAGTGTTCGGCCGGCATAGTCCAGTGGTAACGCATTGGACTGCCATTCCGAAGGTCGCGGGTTCGAACCCGGCGTGCGCAAATAAATTTTATTTGATTAATTTGTGTTATTTCACAATTAATTAATTAAAATAATATATAGTATATTTGCGGCACGTTCCAGAGTGGAAGATACTACCAGTATCGCCCTGGTGTAAGACCACCATTCAGAATTGAAACGTTGCTCCAAATGGCTTTAGCCGTGTTTAGTGACTAGATCTGAATAGCCAGGTACTTCCCCACCTTCCTCTTTCCCTTCCCCACTTACCTTCAGCCTCACAACACCCCCCAATTGGGGATGCCATAGTCTCACTGGCTCCAGACGGGAGCAGTTGGGACTCTTGTGAGGTATTCACTATAAAAAAAAAAAGTGTTAAATTAAAGAGGTCTACTGATTTTGTGAGTAAATTTCTCTTTGGAAACAAATTTAAAAAATTTTATTAAAATTTCCACATTGATTTGTTCTGAACTTGTATCAGAATTCATAAGTTATATATACCTCACAATACCTATATTATGTCCAAAGCAAACCAGCTTTGTCTGTAGTAGAATTCGTAGCTCCATAGCATGTAAGTCTCAACGCTCTCTTTGTAGGAAAATATTAGCGTGCCAAGTCAATTTCCTTTGAAATACAAATAAAATTGATTCTGAACATCTTAGTTAGGCTAAACCCTAAGTAAAAATAATTATTAAATGTAAATAACCGTTGGCTTTGTAATGCATAATATATATGGCATTATATTATGTATAATGAATTTCCAGCGTTCTTACTTAATCCCCTTACTATAAATAATATAGGTGTAAGGAGTTTCTCAGATACATACCTGCACAAAAAATACAATAGAAGAGAGAACACATTTTGAAGACAATACGAGTTATCTAAGCCACAATTATTGAGATTTATCAGATGCTCGAGACCACGGAGCGGGGTGATTATTCAAAAATACAATAGAAGAGAAAACACATTTTGAAGACAATACGAGTTATCTAAGCCACAATTATTGAGATTTATCAGATGCTCGAGACCGTGGAGCGGGGTGATTATTCAAAAATACAATAGAAGAGAAAACACATTTTGAAGACAATACGAGTTATCTAAGCCACAATTATTGAGATTTATCAGATGCTGGAGACCATGGAGCAGGGTGATTATTCAAAAATACAATAGAAGAGAAAACACATTTTGAAGACAATACGAGTTATCTAAGCCACAATATTGAGATTTATCAGATGCTGGAGACCACGGAGCGGGGTGATTATTAAAAGGATATGATGAAAACGTGCTTGCAATCTAACTATGGAATACAATAAATAATGGAACAAAGACTCTTGTATCGTAGTACAACTAATTTACAGTGGAACATGAGCCCAGGTACAAGAAACATCTAATGTGGACTATGCAAATGTTACTAAAACAATGAATATTAGTGATAATTTAATAAACTCTGGGATACTTAAAGTAGGCAGGACAAATAGCAAACAAAGTAAATGTAACACATTATATTCCAATAAATACTTACACACAAAGATTTAAAATAAAAAAATTATAAGGAATTTAAGTAGAAAAATATTGTGTACCACTTTTCCAGCAGTAACAACCATGGAACCCAAACATTGTTCATGTTCTGAAATGAAGGGTTTTAATAGTATGTACCACTTTTCAAACAGTAAATACCATGGAACCGAAATGTTGTTCATATTCTGAAATGAAGGGTTTTAATAGTATGTACCACTTTTCCAACAGTAACTACCATGGAACTCAAACATTGTTCATATTCTGAAATTAAGGGTTTTAATAAGATGTATGAATTGTCTAAGTTGATATATGTATAACCATTTAGCACCATGTTTTATCAAATAATAAAAACTGTGTTGCGAGAAGGGAAAATTAGTGACATTTTAGATGATTCTTGTACCATTTAATGCCGCCGTTAAACAATCAATTCTAGCTATAATTTTAACGACACACACAATTTGATTCTAAGTATTATGCAAAAATTTCAGCCGATTGGGAGTTCTTATTATTGGTCTATAATTCGATAATAACTAACCGTTTCTGAGGTATAGGCAAAAAGTAAGACTTTATTACACGACGCATACGATAAAAATCATGTTTTTTTTATTATTCCTATTTCAAAATGTCACAAATGTCATCAAATATTTAATTATAATATAGTCACTTAAATACCTATTACATTATTCTCTTAAAATTTATCAATAATGCTTTGATAGTTATATAAATAACATTTCAAAAGATCGCATGCGAATTAAACATCGATAGAATGACATAAAGACCCGTATTTATAACTTTTTTTGACACATTGAATACCTACATTGTTTGCACAATTCAATTTTTGAATAGAATCTGCAAATGTCATACTACATTCAATGTTGAAATTAAAAAAACAAGAAATCTAGCATAACGAAATTGCTGTACGTAGAGTCAAAAGTTGGTAATGGAATAAAATTTTATTGAAAAACATAAAAACTTGAGAGCAATGCTGTCAAATTCAAGTAGTACATACATAATAAATATCGATGAGCACACGTTCCACGATTGACGGCACAAGTTGAATAATACACAAAGTTATAATGGAAAAGTGATCAATTTACTCACCTAAAACATCATTCACACATTTATTGAAGATATAAAAGTAAATATCGCCGGAAAAACACTAATTATTAGACACACTGACGACACCGAAAAGGAAAAATACTTTTAATATGAAACAGAGATACCAACAGAACAAACAAACTCGATCATAATGTTCAGTGTTTTCGAACCTGAAAAATATTTTACCGATATTTACGTACCCAAGAACCTCACTCAAAAATAATATTGATAGGACCAGTCGAAATTTTTGTTTTGTAAATCCAACACGAAATGGATTTTTGTTATGTAAATCCAACACGAATAAATTGATTATCGAAAAGTTTTGTAAAATCTAGTTCGATTCCCACATCATAAAACCTTGCAAAACAAAGATTACCGTCATGTGGAAGGTAGCAAAAAGATTTGTTCATTATGTGAAATGTTGTTTCGTTGTTTCCATCGATCAATGTTATTTCCAACTGCAACCAATATAAATGTGCTAAACAACGCGTTGAGCCAAAACCTACTGATAAAGTTTGCTTTGGTTGAATACGCAGAGCAAAGGGGTGTGAACAATAATAAAGGGAAATAGCCCATTCAGGGCCCCTCTAGCCTGACGGCTCTTGGCGCTAGTTAAAACCTCAGGGGCGCTGTATTAGGCATTTATTATCAGCAAGTCAGCGTCCGGAGCAAACTGCCCCAATTGCGCCTGCCCCGTGTCTAACCATTAGTCGCTACCCCTACTATGTCTTAATTTTTAAGGTAGCAAAAAAAAATTATAATTTCTTCAATGTTTTATATTATTTGCTAAAATGGTGAAGAGAGAATCAAAAAAATTGAGAATCCCAAATATGAAAACATTGCCACAATGATTGCAAAAAATTAGAGTATATAGGCTTTCAGATTTGCATACTCGTTGATCTGTGCAGGCTGTCAGAGTAGAATATCTTTTTTGGTCCATACTTTTCTATTTGCAATATTTTAAATTAAAATGTAAAAAATTATTTTTTGCAACCATTATTTATAACCTTTTTGTCATCTCTCCCCCTTCTCATAAAACGTTAAGATGTAATGGCAGGACCAGTGACATCCCCAACCGAAGAGATAGTGCATATACCCTCGACTCGACTGAAGGTATTGTGGAGGGGAAGGAGATGGGGAAGAGGAAGGAGGGTGACTAGGGTCATAGATGCCTCCGGCAGAAAACACCAAAAACATTTATCACATGAGGGTCACTTTTATGACTAATTCTTGAGTTCAGCTGGGCTGTGTAACAATTTCCCGGCCTGTTTTCTTCCACCTACAACGTGGGTCTATTCAAGACCCATGTCCCACACGGCATCCCCAAAGATGACACATTTTATTTCTTGATGCCCTCCTGTGTAGTTAATTAAAAAGTATAAATGTATATTATATTGTTGTTATTCAACATTCAATTGATGACCTCGGTGACAGAGCAGCAAGCTTCTGGGCTTAAGAGCTTGCAGGTTGCAAGCCACAGGCTCAACAACCGGCTCAAGCAAAATAATTCACATAAAAACTTACACATCATTCAAACACCCGTATCTACCTGGCGAGACTAACATTCAGAATAAAAAAGATCTATTGAAATTGCCTGTGTTTAGTGAGTAAATAGAAAAGTACTTTCCAAACTACTTTTCTCCTCCACGCTTCCTTGGGCCTCAAAACATGTCCTGAATTGGGGAGACCAGTCACACTGACTCAGTGCAGTTGGGTAATTGAGCAGTAATTTTTTTTAAGCTCAGCACTTTTGTATCTGCAAAAACTGCATATAGCTTTAGCAGGGATACAAGATAAAATCAATATTCTGAAACATTATTCTTGTATTTTTTGTCTTTCGTGTGGTGGAATGTGTTGAAGGTAGAAAGGAAAAGAAAACACACTTTAATTTTGCTTTAGTCGACGCTGAATTGTCTTTATGTAATTGAAATGATTAAAATGTGATAAATCAGAATCAATCATTAGGATAAAAAATAAATGACAAAGTAGTTTTAGATGGACTTGTTTATTTGAAAAATATTTCCTACAATTCCACTCTCAACAATACCTAACACACAATCATTCATTACATTACAGCATCGACTTTGCCTTAGACCTCAGTCAGACCTCCAAGCTGTACGTACACACATTTGAGACATTATTTATAGAAAGTTTTAAAGGTATCCTGAAACATGAATACATTTCATCCAAATCAAAGCACATATAATTTACACAGGGCACTTGCCAAATTACTTCTTCCCAATGTAACATACTCTATGAAAATGTACACAATGCAGTTGTAGTATATGCTAAATGAGGTGGATTATTTACCCATGAAGTTATCTTGGTTTATATAATATTCATATACCTTAACGCCACTTCAGTGTTGTCTTATGGTAGAAGATATAGATTATGTTTAGACATTCACAGGACTTAAATAAATTATAAAATCTAATTGAACATTTCACTGTTCTTTAGTAGGGGGCGTATCTTCGCGGGGGAGAAGGTCCCCTCAGTCCAGGTCTGGAATGAAACAAAACAATTTAATACATTTATTAAAAAAAACAACCAATGGCTTCACAGTTCGGTAACGTTGTAAGCAATTATAAAATAATTTGGTGAAACTAATGATAGATTTCCCACAATGAAATAAGAAACTGTAGTTTCAATATATATTTTGAATGGTAACTGACGTTTTGATCGTAATCAAATGACCGTAAGTAAAAATATTGTATGCTAAACATTGTATGTAGATAGATTGTAATTATCATTTATTCGAAAATTACCATTTGAACATTTTGTTTATTATTTGCTTTAGATCATTTGAGGGTTACAATTATTTTACCTATAACCATTTTGAATATGTATTACTAATTACAAACAGATTTCGGTTCTTAGATGCACAATGGCCAATCACTCCTTATTACAAGGTGTAATAAAAAATATATTTACCTTCTATCATCAAAGGAATCACGGCTGAAGTCCTCGAACATCCTGGAAAGATAATTAGCAAATAAATTATATTAATTGAGAAAATGAATAGCTAATAGCTTTTATTGAGGTTTTCTGATTAATAATTGAGGTTAATAATTGGATATGAACTATGAGGTTTTTGAGCAGATATTATCTTCTTTAATAGCTTATCGAATGTGAGCATAATTCTGATTGATAATTACTCATTGATTATAAACGAACAACCCAGTCTCTATTCAGAGCGACAGTGGAAAATGCTTATCTTCATAAGGAAAACACTCACAAAATGTAAAGACTAGACATACCCTCTTGAGATCTGTGGTCCACGTGGTGGGCTGCGGCGACTGAACATGCCGTCGTAGGAGGACCTCATCCCGCCCAGCGAACGTGACATGGGCAGCGGGGGCAAGTGCAGGGGCTCCCGGCGAAGAGGGGGGGACATGAACTCCCCGCCACGGCCACCTCCGCGTTCTCCGCCACCGCCTCCCAGCCCGCGGCCCAGCCCAGAGTAGCGCCGCTCAAACATGTCGCGTGATGAGTCATATCGGTCATAGTAGCTGTCGTAAGCATCCTAAAAGTCAAACAATTATTATAACAGAAGAAGAACAGACAAATAATAATCGAGTAACAATTTTTTTGAAGTTGTAAGGGAAGCTACAACAATGACAAACAAGCATATTCCTGGGAATAAAACCCAAATTAGAAAAACTGCACAAATGTTGGGAGATAAATAAATTGACAGGAACAGCAGAAACCAGACATAATATACTATTGGCTTATCATCTCTACAACAGACAATCTCAGAAGATAAGTTCTAGTGCATGGACTGCCATCAATATCTCAAAACAGTATGCTAAAACACAGTGATGAATAAAGTACACATGAAAATAGTGGTATGATAAAGACTGTCAAATGGCAGGTGTGTTTCCAAACTCACGAGTTCACTCCAGACGAGATATTCAGTACGGACTGGTCCGCTTGAGGTTAATGAATAACAGTGATTATTGAGGTCACATGGAAATGAGATAGATAGACAAACGATGTTGATGGCACTATGCCTAACCAAGAGATGATATAAGTTTTCGGTGAATGGATAAATAAATAAAAAATTATTTCTACCAAAATGTAGCGCACAAGAGTCTCGTACTTGACTGCGACACAAAAAAAAGTAAGGTGACTGTGTCACTATGCGACATGAAATAAGTTTTTATTTACGCGCCAAGCGAATCGTTTAGTTGGCAGAAGTAAGGTAAGGAGAGTACCCCGAAGCCGCCCATGATGCGATCGCGGAGGAAGGGCGGAGGCGGCGGTGGCGGCGGCGGGTAGGGATCTCGGCCGAAGGCGCGCTCTCGGAAGCCGTTGCGGTCAGGCCCCATCACCTTGGGGCACTCCTTGGACCAGTGGCCCCCGCGGCCGCAGCGGTAGCACTGCTCGGGATCGCCCATGCCCGGCTTCTGCCTCACGCGGCTGGTCGACACCTGCACCTTCATAGGCTGTCCGTCCACCATCATGCCGTTGAGCTCTTTGATAGCCTCGTTAACGTCGCCCGAAGCATCCAGATGCACGAATCCGTAGTTGCGAACGATATCGCACTCGACGACGGTGCCGAACTTCTGGAACAGTTCGCGGACCTCCGGCGCGCGGGTTTTGTCCGTCAGGTTGCCGACGAAGATTTTGGTGGTCGGAGTGGAAGGCGCCCGCCGGCTCTTGGCGGCCTCGCACTTGATCACCTGGCCGTGCACTTGCTGCCCGTTCAGGCCCTGGATAGCCTCGCGCCCGACGCTCTCATTTTCCATGTGAACGAACCCGTAATTTCTGACCACATCGCATTCCACGACGGTACCGTGTTTCTCGAAGAGCGGTCGAAGGTCATTTGCGGTCGTTTTTTCGGAAAGATTTCCGATGAAGATTTTGAACGTACCGGCACCCGGCATGTTTAGTCTGAAATATACAATCGAACACGTTCTTTGAGTTTGTCGGATAACAAGAATCGTAAGTAAAACAATTGAACGTAGCTATGACGCCATAGCGACATAACAATCGACAATCCACATAATATAACAGAAAAGATAATAAACAAAAATAAAAAGGCAACATTAAAGTTGTACTTACCTGGTGTATTCAGCTTATAACAAAACCTTATAATATACTAATTACAACTATATTTCACCAGTTACATATATTTTAAGCGGCAGGCAAAAAAATGCGACGCTACCAAAGCCGATAGATAAAACCGCAAAATGGCGCACATGCCAAAGTAGCAACAGGAAACGGAAAGAAAAAACATTGCCATCATTCAGAAAATAAATACAGTTTTGTTCATGAAATAATGAACTTTGGGGCATTTATGAAAATGAATTTGCACCCAACTTACCTTACCTGAAAACCAATATTTTTGGAAACCTCAAATAAATTCAACTGTAGAAGATAGAATGAACTCATATTTTTTCGACTCAGTAATACTGTATCACAGAACTTAAACATTTACTGTACATTTTTACATTATCCCACATATTATAGTTATTATTATTTATTAAAAATACAAATAACTTTGTTTACATCACTTTTATAATTTTTTTTTTCGAATAAAAAATCTTCATTATACCTATGACTTTGTGATGTAACTATTTATTTATTAAAAATACAAATAACTTTGTTTACATCACTTTTATAATTATTACTACTTATACTTTTATAGTTATTATTACGATAAGAGATCGTTGGCTGGGGGTTCTTATAAGTCATATTTATTACCACTATAAACAATACAAAGGAAACTAATAAAAATTTTACTCACAAAACCATATTATTTCCCAAAATACAATATTCCAATGTATTCAAACTTTTTCTAGCCCCTACTCTGTCCAAAATATACAATTACAGATAATGTATATAAATAATTATATCCAAATATTAAATATAATTGTAGAAGAAGATATAAACCTACACATGTGTGGAGTTAATATAAAAAATAAAAAAAAAACATTCTAGATAAGTGTTTCCCACGGTGGGGCGCCTTAGAGGTGGGGCACCACACTTCACAGATGAGACACATAGGCATTCCAGATATAAAGGGGAATACTCATCAGGTCATCAGTCATACAAAAAAATTTAGCACCATAAGCCATTTACTCATTAAAAAACGAAATCGATTGGATATAACTAATAGAGGGGACCTAAGACTGAAATTAAATAAGTTAGATCCGGACATAAAATTGTGTGGGGCATCTGACTTTTGAAAAGACTACGGTGGGGCATGGCATAAATAAGGCTGGGAAACACTGTTCTTTGTGAAAAATACCTGACCCTACATATTGACAAACATCAGACCTTTAATCAGCACATAAAAAAACTAAAATAAAAAAATCATTCCATTAATCGTTGTTTAGATCATTTTCTACCAACAGAAGTGGAGGCTTATACTTCAGCTTAATCGACTCATGCTTAAATTATGTAATAGATATATGGGGAATCACACACATTTCATACTTAAATAATTTACAAACAATACTACAGATTCCAGGCTATAAAACTTTACAATTCACTTCCAACACAATATAAAACATCTAATCTTACAGAATACAAAAAACACATATGGAACTGGCTACAATCCTTTTAATATTTAATTTTTTATATTTCACTTTTTTTTGGAATAACTATGGAAAAACTATTGTTATAACTATGGAAAAATCGATTTTATATTTTAATTTTTAATGTTTCTCTGTGTAACCAACTCCACTGTATTGTTTCAGAATTATATAACTTTACAATTGAAAAAGTCCTCCACAACACAGGTGAACTCCTAGCGTGGAGGACAATATATATATATATATATATTTTTATTTTTTTTTCATAAATTTAATTTAGATTAAATTTGATAATATTATTATTAAGTTCTGCAAGTGTTTTAGTTTTTTATTATTGTGACAGCTGTTTCGGCTTACAAGGCCATTTTCAAACTGTTTGAAAATGGCCTTGTAAGCCGAAACAGCTGTCACAATAATAAAAAACTAAAACACTTGCAGAACTTAATAATAATATTATCAAATTTAATCTAAAT
The DNA here is from genome assembly GCA_026573805.1 of Hesperophylax magnus. Taxonomy (NCBI): domain Eukaryota; kingdom Metazoa; phylum Arthropoda; class Insecta; order Trichoptera; family Limnephilidae; genus Hesperophylax; species Hesperophylax magnus. Next base: position 964,882 of record JAIUSX010000243.1, read on the forward strand.
TAAATTTATTAAAAAAATTAAATGGAGTTCTACGAATTAAACACAAAAAACAATAAATAAATGGAGGACAATATACTATACCATTGTATAACAACTATATATAAGAATAAATAAAAAAAAAAAATAAAAAAAACAATACAGAATAAAGCTATGAAAAAAACTCTTCAATTATAACTCGGATACCCCCGAAAAAACTAAACCAAGAAATGAACTTATTGAAAATTGTGTGAATATAACATATGCTTTTTAGCCTGTCGTCCCACGGGTCGCAAGCAATCGACATGAATTAAATGCTGTAAGACCCTGCCCAGAAAAGTTCTACACTGAACTGCACTGTAGACCGTTACCATATTATAGCGAACCTAATTTTTTGCGCACGGTCTTACAGCACTCGATTTATGTTGATTGCCTTTCGACTGTGGGACAGGCTTAATCTACAAAATGGACTAATAATACACATGAACACAACATTTATAAAAACGTGACAAGTACATGAACACTATACAAGACAACAAGGTTTGTGTCGTTTGAATTCACGTAAATTTTTTTTTTACTATATTACATTGAAATATAAGTTTCTCAATACACAGACACAATGTGGGCATGCTGAGTCTGTTCTGCAGGTATTTTAATGGAGCCTGCTCTAAGTAGCTGGCAGCATAGATCCCCGGTGCACGTGTGTGAAACTCGACTTACACAAGCGGAACACCCGTTCACACAGTTAATGTTGGCTTCATGCGAACGGGCCGCTTCTTCGACTCGTTTTTGTGCAAGACGGCTCGGCTCCTATTTCGAACGAGCTACCAGCGTCTATTTTTCATCCTTCATATAATCCAGGCCTCTTAGAGACCCACATTAACAAATTCCTTCCTACAGCCCATACCTTAACCCGCCTCGCAACGCTGCCCAACCGGGTGGCGACAAAGCTCCTTATTTTTAGCATCTTTATAAAAACTATGCACGTAAGATTTCTTTTGATATTTTTAACAATAATTATTCATACTTACTTTTCATCTTTTTGGCTGTTCATGTTTCTGTACACTCATTTGTTTTCAGTTTACTGTTTTTTCTTTAATATCTATACTAGCTAAGTCACCGGTGTTGACCGGGCTTAACACAGAGTTATTGGAAATCCTATTTATAATTAATTGCTTAAATATAGTGAATTTTCTCTTAATTCAAGTCAAGTGTGCAAAATTTCATCATCACGTCCTGCTGAAATCGATATTCTTATTATCTGAATGGGTTAATATCTCAAAGACAAGCGACTGAGCTATGGTTGAACTGGCAAAGGGTCCGAAGCAGGGGGTGGGATATGAATAGTACAAACCAAATTTCGTACTCCAGCATGTTGTTCTTATATTGAACCGAGAATCTAAACATCAACTTAATTAAGCATATTTTTTAGCAAACGTGAGACGTTTGTTCATTGACAATCTGCAGTTTTGCTTGGGTGCGAAACAAGCTACCAACAAGATCGATAAAATCTGCATCTATGTATTTGTGCTGGTGCACCTGGATGGCCCAAAGCTCAAACAGTAAAACAACAAAAGGTATGAACAGGAAAAACTGTACAAATAATTTATTAATATTCAGATCTGGCTATGTACTGTCGCTCTTCCTATATTTACATAACAAGCAGCTTAGTATTGAATACTTTTTAAAACTGAAGTAACTAACATGAACATTGAATTTAAATTCACATTTTAGAGACCTCGATAAAAAGAGACAATAATAGTGAATTTATTACTAAATTTTGGTATACACACAGAAATCTATGAAATTTCATACTTGCCATAATACTACTATTTTCAACTGGAGTGAAACATGTAGAACAAACAACCGCCCCATCAAATAACTTCATCTGTTTTTAAACTCAAACATGGCTTAATTTGGATGCTCGAATCACACCAACTGGAAGCTGCTTTGAGGTTCGATTTAAGGTCATTCTATCTAAGCTTGAATATAAAGGGATTTATGCAATATTTGGTAATTGCAAGTGGCTTAGTCATAAAAACATCAATGCGAATGCATTTCGGTATGTCCAATTTGACCATAGTCCGGAAGACAAAGCTAACAGAAACTTGAAATATTTGAGATTAGGTGATAGGGTTATTATTCCCAAGCACCCACCCTTGGGCGATTTTTCTCAAAAATGGAGCCATACAAATCGTCCTAAAAATTATTATTATTCATGAGAAATTTCATTTCATTTCTACCAATATGGTACTGCTACCAACATTACATAGCGAGTTACCGGATGATGAATTCACACTGAAAAGAAGCTTCAATGTTGTTTGTTTATAAAAGATACACAAAAATGGCTCCCAAATAACTCGCGATAATCCACTAGACTTTTGATTACCGATTTGTGGGAAAGTTGCAGATACAATATGAGTATTTGAACCAGGTTTTGTAACTTCCAATAGTTCAGTAGCCATTAGAGTGGGGTGCGCTATTAAATTCAAACCGTGTTATTTAATCAGTTATCAATGCAGTAATAAGAAATCAATAACCAGCTCGAGCGGTTAGTTATGACATCAACACTATAGCAGATGCCTAAACAAACTGTACACATTCACAGCTTTTGCAAGGTGGTTTTAAACTGTCACTGGACTGTAACGAACTGTGTTGAAGTAATGTCCTATCGCAATACAGCTGCATCATTTGGCACTTAACATTTCAAACATTATTTTGACAGGAAACTAACCTACAAAAATGAAACTATTTCATAGGGCTTAAAGATTTTATTAGAGTCACTTACAAATCACTTCTTTTCTTTCTTAGGTTTAGCACTGCCTGCCTTCATAACTTTGACAACAATCTTTTGTTCCTCAATGAGGAAAGCCCGGACGATCCTTTCCTTGACGCACTTGTGGCACAGGACTCCGCCGTAAACCCTGGTGACGGTCTTCTTCCTCCTCGACATGCGGGAGCGCTCCATGGGACGTGCGGGGGTGATTCCTCTAAGGCGCTCCTTGCACTGACCGCATTTCGGCACCCTCTTCACTTTCTTCAGGTATTGATAAACCAATTTTCCACCAGGAGTGCGCACCCTGCAGGAGAAAAGAAACAATTAATATTTCAGCATTATAAACTGTAGTAAGGGTTTCATTTGAGAAACCGGTAAAACAAAGACAATTTGTCTGACGTTTATGAGGTTAGAGTTGGAATATAGATACAGTATAGAAGTTCAGTGGGAAGATTAAACAAAAGTTAAAGACGAGGAGCGAAAAAAATCATAAATACTTCATGCCGAAGTAACAAATTGGCTTTTAAATATTGTTGACAGGTTATTTTTTACTTACATGCGCCTCTGGTTGGATTTGGAGTTGTACGACAGTCGTCGTCTAAATGTTAGGCGTTGAACCATCTTGAACCTAAAATATTACATAAAACTTAATCACAGTGTAACAGAGACAATCATTAAAAATATAAATCTTTAATTGAGTATTAAATAAAGCCGATGGATAAAGATTTTACGGAGATATTTTAAAAGAAATCACTCGCCTGTCAGATGGCGCACGGAAAAGGAAGTAAACAAGGACGAGCAGCAGTGATGCCACATGTAGTAAACTTTATTCCCAAATATATTTTCGTATTTAGTACTTACTTTAAACGTACAATAAAACTTACCACACACAGATGAACATTTATACAGTTTACGATAAATTCTTTTGTTATATTATTTTCGGAAAAGAACACAATTAATTCTCTTCAAAAGACTTACGGGTATCGGGAGAAAACCGCAAACTAACTTGCAACGCAAAGAAACTCAAAAGAAGGGAACTTGATTAATTTAATCGCATAAAAATTTACATTATTTCATAAAAAACTTTTATGTTACGTACGTAGATTATTTCTAAACTTTTTATACTAACATCAAACTGGTTTCGAAACAACGTCAGGGCCAGGGCCGGCCCTGAGCGAAACGGCGCCTGGCGAGAGTAAAATTTTGACGCCCTTTAATCAGTAGACGCCTAGGTAGGTGATCATTGTAATTAATAATATTCAGATCATTTGTATATTTTGTGAAAAATAATTTCAATGGCGATATGTTAGGTATTATCAGGGCCTTGGCGCTTATATATTAAGGTCGATCTACCTTAAGTAATTTAACTATCTACAATAATTACATATCTGAATCGCTCAGTCTGAAACAACAAGTGGATTCTATATACACCGATTTCAGTAAAGCATTTGATAAGGTTCGACATCATATTCTTATATCCAAACTCCGACTGTTAGGCATCAAAGGTAGTTTATTGACATGGATTATTAGTTACCTCAGTAATAGAGTTCTTTGTGTCAGGATTAATTTTATAGAATCCTATGTATTCGAGGCCACAAGTGGTGTCCCGCAAGGGTCCCACCTTGGCCCAATATTATTCTTAATATTCATTAATGACATTGTAAACATATTTAAAGATGTACAAGTCCTACTTTTTGCAGATGATCTAAAATTGTTTAAAAGAATACGAAATATATATGATTGCCTAATTTTACAAGCTAATTTAGATAAATTTTTTAAATGGTGCGAACAAAATATGTTATTTTTGAACATTGAGAAATGTCAAGTAATACGATTTTCCAGAACTCATTCTCATATCTTACATGAATATAATTTAAATAATGTTAAATTAACACCAGTATCACAAATTCGTGACTTGGGAGTTATATTCGAATCAAACTTAACATTCACAGCGCATATAGATGATATAACTAATAAGGCTTTAAAGATTCTTGGCTTCCTTTGTAGAACCCTAACTGATTTTAAGTCCTTGGATTGCATGAAAACACTCTACATTTCACTAGTTAGAAGCCAAGTGGAATATAATTCACCTATTTGGTCTCCTTTCTATAAAGTACACTCTAACAAATTAGAACGGGTTCAACACAAATTTCTTAGGTACTTAAATTTCAAGCTTAAAATTCCAATAGAAAACATTAATTATGTAAATTTGATGAATGGACTTAATTTAATTACGCTGTCTGACAGAAGAACCATTTCAGACCTAATTTTATTATACAGAGTCATGAACAACCTTATTGACAGCCCTGCCATCGTTGCTGCTATTAAACTCTATGTACCGACAAGAAATACTAGACAAAATACAACATTCTTTTGCGACACATATAAAACCAACTATCAGTCAAACTCACTTACCAATAGGATGCATGATTTGGGCAACAAGTTTGGTGGTATTATAGATATATTCCATGATTCCCTTTATAATCTTAAATTCAAATTAAACCAACACTTTGTGGAATCATACAAATTATTGTAATAGATTTAACGATTAGATATGTTATTGTAATGTTTTATATTATATTTTGTTCTTTGTTATTGTTAAATATTATGTTGTTTAAAATGTTTCTTTACGCCATATTCTTCAAAAACTACTTGTATATTTTTTTAAAATCCTTCACTTTTATAACTCTTAGTATAAATTCTAACTCGATAACTTATGTAAAACTTATTTATAATCTATGTAAAAGCCCCTATGGGCGTATAACAACAATAAATAAATAAATACATTTATTATTTAGTTTATAAAAAAACACTTAACTTTAAAAAAATCTTTTGTGTGATTATGTTTACGCCTGACAACTGTTTATAAAAATAATAATACAACTGAATTAGTTTTTAAAACAATTTTTTTTATGAATTAAATAATTATATTATTGAATATATTGAAAAAACTTTAAATTAAAATGGAGTTCTGCAAATTTGACTTCAAAACAATAAAACAAAAAAAACATTTAATGCAAATTTCCCAAATGCATTTTATAAAATACTTTATTTATTTAAAAAAATATATATACTGAGCGGTACAGATGTAAGATTTTTGATTATTCTTCAACGAATTTTATGTTTGCCCCTTGAAGCAATTTTGCATAAAAACGGCACTATACACATCATCCAAATATTATTATTGTTTTTATTCAAGAGACGATGTATTAATGTGAATGAGGCAAGAAGTGTGTGCCAAGACCGAGTTGTTTGGCGGTTCGTCCTCTCTGCCTACCCCTTCGGTATACTTACCTACTTTTTAAGTAATAGGAATGAACACATTCGTGAACGGAATGAAAACAAAATATTTGTATATTTAGAAGTCGGGAATCATTTTCATTTAAATCTTATATCTTAATGCTTACTCCTTCTTTCGATCTTAGCGTGTTTCTACGATCTGATACTTTTGAAAATATTTTTGACGACAAAAATATACATTTTACGAATTTTATGTGTGAATGGAATACTTTATTGAAGAAACTCGAATTTTAGAAACGGGCAACATTATTATTTGTGTACAAACTACAAAATGGCTACCATTTTCTCTGTTTTGAGGTTTGATAATATTAAAAAAATATAGTAATTGCGCTTATTTTTAAGTATTAAAAGTGTGTTTTATGGATTAACTTACCCGGGCCATCGTTTTCCTATGGGTGAGTACATTTAATATTGAAAATCCTTACCAATTTCATTCTTTCAACTTACAACCTTGTCATGGAAATGTCATCGTATGCAATTATTGTTATTATTTATGTTATTAATTAATTACTATAATTTATTAATTTACTAATTATTTAACACTATTATTATGACAGGGCAAAGGTTGACTATTTTTTTAGAATATGGTCTATCCCAAATTCTGAGTAAACCTGTCGAATTCTGCTGCATGCAAAGGCTCGTTAAAAAAAGAATACTCGATTTGAACTTAAATATCATGTTTACCACTATTTAAGTCGGGGGTTTAAGTAAACATCCACAAAATAGGTTCTTAGGGTTTATTTTGGGTTATTTTAACAATCTATGCGTATTTCCTAACCTTTAAACTCAACTTAGATTGAGAAAATGTAACTTTAATGCATCTTTTACCATCTCCCATCACATAAATAGTTATTTCTTGCAGTAATTAAGTTTAAACCAAATATATTTTTGCGTATTAATTCTGTTCTACGACAACATAATATAACCTGAAATACGTACGAACGACAATAAATTTATATTCTCCAGAGACACTTATCGTTTACCAAACGTCTAATGAGCTACCCATTGAATAAGATAATATTATTTATTCATTTTATTTACTTCCTTGATTAAAAAAAAAACATTTGATTTGTTATTGTCTCACAGTTTGATTTTGACTGTTAGCAAACATTTTTTGAAATATGACAATCATCGTGGTCGTGTTTGTTAATTTAAGTTATTCCTATTGTAGATATATTGTAACAAACAATTCTACAATAAAGCAAGATGAATCTCGAGTTGTTGGAATCTTTCGGGCAGAACTACCCCGAGGAGTTTGATGGAACTTTGGACTCCATTTCGCTGGCAGCCACCTGCGCCTTCAACAAGCGAGGGACACTACTGGCGGTGGGCTGCAATGACGGAAGGATATTCATCTGGGACTTTCTCACCCGAGGTATCGCCAAGTCTATTTCTGCACATGTTCATCCGGTCTGCAGTCTCAGTTGGTCCCGCAACTGCCAGAAACTCCTCTCCGCCTCCACTGACCACAATGTCTGTATTTGGGACGTTCTAACTGGAGAATGTGAACAGCATTACAGATTCCCAACACCCATACTTAGGGTGCAATTTGACCCAAGAAATGATAAAAGATTCCTAGTGTGTCCTATGAAACATGCGGCGCTCTTGTTAGACCTGGAAGGAGAATATAAGTTACTGCCTCTGGATGAAGATGGTGATGTTAACATTATAGCTTCTTTCGATAGAAGAGGGGACAATGTATACACCGGTAATGCTAAGGGAAGAATACTAATATTAGATTCTCAATCTCTAGACATTAAGGCGAGTTTCAGGATTACAATTGGAACATCCAGCACAACGGGAATTAAAAGTATTGAGTTTGCCAGAAGAGGGGAATGCTTTTTAGTTAATACTTCTGATCGTGTTATCAGGGTTTACAATGCCCGGGAAGTCTTGAAATGTGGAAAGAACGGTGAGCCAGAACCAATCCAAAAGTTACAAGATTTAGTGAATAAGACAACATGGAAGAAATGCTGTTTCTCTGGGGACGGAGAGTACATCTGCGCCGGATCCGCTCGCCAGCACGCTCTATACATATGGGAAAAGTCCATTGGAAATTTAGTTAAAATATTACATGGCACAAAGGGTGAGCTTCTTCTGGACGTAGTGTGGCATCCTGTCAGACCTATCATCACAAGTATCAGTTCGGGAGTTGTGTCTATCTGGGCCCAGAATCAGGTGGAGAACTGGTCAGCTTTTGCCCCCGACTTTAAAGAATTGGATGAGAATGTAGAATATGAGGAGAGAGAATCAGAGTTTGACGTAACAGATGAAGATAAATCCATTAATTTGGAAGGGGAAAATGAACATGACGAAGAGACTGAAGTGGATGTAACAACTTGCGAACCTGTTGCAGCCTTCTGTAGTTCAGACGAGGAGGGCGATGGGGACAGTATGCTCCTTTTCCTTCCCATAGCACCCGAGATTGAAGACCCCGAAGACGGCTGGGCTGCCACAGTAGATACTCAGGTAGCCGTAGTGGAATCTCCAGAAAAGTCCCCCCCACCTAAAAAGAAGAAAGTGAAGTTCTATGATATTCCCATCAAAATAAGCTCCACGGAATCTCATCCAATGCTGACTGGAAAAGATAAACCATCGGGTGGAGGAAAGAAAAACGCAGGCAGACCTAGAAAGTAAAATAAGATTTTTTTAAATTTGATACTGCTACTAATTAATTTTAAAGTACAAAATATGCTTTTTAATTACTATCAATTTAAACTATGAGAATCTGTACATAAAACTCATAGAAATATTGTACTAGATAAAGTGATATAAAATAAAGCAAAGTTTTACATTTTCAATGCTGATATACTTTTTATTATGATAATAATATTTGGATTATTTATATAGTGCCGTTTTTGTGCAAAATCACCTCAAGGACGCTGTACAAATTATAGTTTTTTCTTCATAATAGCTTAATATGGTACCCTAAGTGGTACAGGCCAAATTCTGGATCCTAACACTGCCTTTTCAGAAATCCTTTCATTCAGCGCCTGTAAGACCATATTATTATGGTCATCCATGGTACCATCTCATCATAAACTCTTATTCTCTCTACTTTTGGGATTATATTTTACTCATAAAAACAAAAAAAAATGTGGTGTGCTTGCGGTGTGTTTTGTGAATTAAAACTATGAAATTTTTTATTATTCTTGACATTAATAATACAAAAAGATATTGTATGTTGTCCTCCGCGCTAGGAGTTTACATGTGTTACGGAGGACATTTTTTAATGGTAAATTACTTGATAATAACTGTGGACTTAGTCATAGTATATAAAAAAAGTGGACTTAAGACTTAGTTATAGTATTAAGACAGAGAAACAATCTTTTCTAACAATTCAAATACAGAACTGTGTTTCATCATTATAAAATTTTAATTTCGGTACTATATTTATGATATCAGGCAAGTCTAAGAGAGAAGTCAGTGGCGACATTGGTTTCCATTAAAATCTCCATAGGTGTTTTATCTATTCGGTTTACCAACTACTAAATAAAAATACAGGAGAGATTTTGTAGTATATCCTGTTACAATCTCATTTTAAATCTAATTAAATGTCAACCATTGCCTTTTCGTAATATTTGAATAATTTATTATTTTGAACTATTATGGTAGGTACTAATACTAACTCTTATTATAAGTCTGAATATCCACTCACCTACATAATTATGTGAAATTTTATAAATAAATATAAATATCATGAGCTGTACATAAACTACTCCCATTTAAAATAATCAAAATTTAATCTTCTTAAGTTTTTATGTCTAGAAAGATACCAAGTGTTTGAATAATAACTGCAAAATAGTTTAATTAAGTTTTTTCAGGGCTTTTCTAAACTTCAAATCGCCATAGCTGCGATAGGAAAACTACAGGGTTTTCCAATAATAGGTGTTATTTTGAATAGCCCGCTATTTCTGTAGATGTTACTTTTGAAACTGTAATTTTTTGACATTTGACAAGTAGAAACTATGCCATTAATAAAAATGGAACGATACACGCTTCAACAACGCATTGAAATTATTAAAATTCACTTGAGTGAATCAAATGCAAATCATCTTGAGTGATGAAGCCCATTTCCACCTCGGTGGCTTCGTCAACAAGCAAAATTGTCGCATCTGGGGCTCGGAAAACCCAAGAGTTATTGTTGAAAAGCCTCTCTATCCTCAACGTGTGACTGTTTGGTGCTGTTTATGGTCCGGCGGAGTCATTGGACCTTACTTTTTCGAAAATGAGGCTGGAGCAACAGTTACGGTGAATGGATTGCGTTATTGAGAGATGATTAATGAATTTTTATGGCCGGAATTGGATGGTATTGATCTGGACAACGTCTACTTTCAACAAGACGGCGCTACGTGCCACACAAGCAACAAAACCATTGATCTTTTACGATTGAATATTAAAATAACACCTCTTATTGGAAAACTCTGTATTAAAAAAATATGTGGAAAATAATGCCATGTATTATGATGGTAGGTACCTAATATTATCAAACATCTCCTCAGGGGCCAATGGGTATTTAGATATGGTGATCAATAGTGGCTAAAACAATTTCAAGCAACTATTCTAATATTAATTTAAGGTATCTAGGAAATTTTAGCAATCTAGGTAATTTCAGGTGAGTTTTTTTCCCTTAGTATAGAAAATAAGGTAACTTAAGCTAACATGTTATTGGAAAACAGAGGTATGTTATGTACTCCTAATAGTCCCAGCCACTTTCCAGGTACCAGTCTTGTAGACTATTTGAGATATATACGGAAAACTGATTGGGAACAAGTGAGATGAGCGCAGATAGTAGATTAATAGTAGCTGCGCATTTCATTTGGCGCCATGTGTCCCAGAAGCCAGAAGAAAGGGCCGATCTCTCAATGTTTACCCACGATTGCGCCATGGACGCAGCTGTCGCATATCCAGCGAGCCTTTCTCAGCGATCGCCATGTGGACGGCCGGACTGCTGAAGGTCGCACGGAAAAACGTTCGCTAAATCCCATCAACTCACCAAAAGCACCATTCTATTTGCTCCTCGGACTATCGACGGACCTATGTTTTTAAACGTGTTTTACCTGGTGGAGATTGTCTTCATCTGGTATTATTTGATGCGAGAATAATGAGTTTGGATTATGGTCTGTGGGCCATATACGGACTACGGACTCGTGGTCAACCGCTTTTGTGGGGTCGGCGAGTTGCCTCTGGTCGCTAAAGCAAGCTCTAAAATTATTCCGTTTCAGTGAAAATTATTCTGCACAACACATCGATACATTTTGACAGAAAAACTGCAAATCCTTCTAATTAAGAAAACTTTCTACCAATGTCTCGCAAATTATAAGGTAGGCGACACATTACGCTACACGCATCACGGCTGGATCCCATTGGTAGTGTATGGCGAGCGATATGCTGAAATAGGCCAAGCCACGAAAATATAGCGTGGTCTGTCACAGGCTTGATTCATGAGTAGACATTCAGCGAACAACGCAGATTCTTTGTGCGAAATGATACATTGGCAGTACATTAGGAAAATAGTCGTACCTTACCTACCCACTAACTGAAGAGAATAAGTCGTTTCTTTGGTCTTAGATCCAAGATTGAAATGAAAAGACGCGGCATAAAACCACGCCAAAAGGAAACCTAATGGTACGTATACATTTGCGAACTTAAACGCGAACCGAGCCACGTATTACGGGTATGGAACGAAGCAACTGCAAGCGGCGTTTCGTTCCTTTCCCATAAGTTGAGGTTCATTTCGGCAGTTCGGCTCGCGTATCTATACGTAGCATAAGAAAAGCATCTCTTGACAGGTACATATTACAGTACACACTACCAACTACCCACCTGCATTTATCAGCATCGTGTTGAGACCTATACTTTAGAATCCTTATATAATATAATGTGTTGTGCAACTCGAATGTTTTTGGTCGAACGATCCACTAAGCCGGGAGGAGTGGCCTTAGCCCGTATCTATAAACCCATCGTACTTTAACTCCTCTTATCTGATCCATCGGAACGTAAATCATCTCAAGTTCGGGGTGTTTGGGGATTACGGGATAGGATAAAAAAGCGTCTGGCCACAGTAGACAGTAGGTAAGTACCAGGCAGGGAGGCACCACCTACTCGCATGTCTGAAACACTTTTGTTTATTCTTCGACTAAGTACCTCGGTCCTTGGTGAACATCAGATAAGTAAGGGAGAACTGGAGGGGTACCGCTGATAGCTCCGGCGTAACCTCCCCTTCTTTCTTATAAACTGTATGAAACAAAAATAGTGGTTAGAAAAGAGTACTCAGCGGTATGACTACGTGTTGAAAATTTCAAAACTAAATGGTCAAATATAACAATCGGTATGTCCAATCTGGATGATACACAAACTAGTGCGTTCTGAGGTTCAGGCTACCAAACTGAGATTCTAGGAAAGACTATTGAACCAAGTTAGAAAACTCATTATTTAGAAAGCGGTAGAAATTTACTAGCGCGTACCCACGTAAAAACATGTTCACGCGAGTAATAGTGCGCGGGGGTTGCTTACTAGGTAGTTTCCGGTCGTATGGCGTTAGAGCGTTGTAGGTCAAATTCGACCAATTGTAGTTAAAAAGTACAACCCTTTGAGGATAGCCTGAATTCTCCAGTGACTAAATAAAATTCCTCTCTATTCAATGGATTTCTGGACAAATCAGTTCTAATTTTGAAAATAACAATCAAAATAATTTTCGGTTAAATATATTACGTTATAGGTATTCATTCAGAAGAAAGCTGAAAAGTTACTGATATAGGCAGTTGCTCAGGATGTCAGCAAAACGACTATCGTATAGTACTCAGCTCCAGAAGGAGGACGTCCAGTTAATAGGCCCAGACAAACTTGGTGAAAACAAATATACATACTGCAAAATGCAGAGTCAGGTGTTCTACACAGAAAGTAGTAGAAAAGAATTGTGACCAAGGAAGTTTTCTAGCTTTGTTATTAATTATGTTACTTGATGGATACTGCCATTGCGAGTGTCGAAGTTAGCCGGCATAACTCTTCTGCTACGACTGGAGGTGTCTGGATTGAACCCTCGACCTTTGCTCTACAGGCAATCATTTACTAAACCAGCCAACAACCCAACCCGATGCCGTAAAGCATTATTATCTCGCCTCCACCAACACTTACTCATATTAGTTATTATTTGTAAATCGGCCACAAAAAATCGTTTTGTAGCTTGTTTTCTTTTTAGGCGCAATTATAATTTATTACCCAAAGGGTTCTCGGTTCTCAGAAAGCAGGATAAAAAGCATATCATTCAAAAATAATAATGCTACTTGTAAGATGGTAGTAGGGGGAGTACGGATATTATCGGACAACGTATATTATCGTCCAAGTGTTATTTCTCTTCCTGGCGAATAGATAGGGCGATGCAAGTTAGTTCATAATATTGCTGCACTAATTCCTCGTGTCCAGTGTTTGCATGGCTCTCGCCAAGACCGGTTGTGTCGTGTTGTGCCCAGAAAACGAACTTTGACTCCCGGATATTGTGTCCTCAGCTTTATTCGAAGACAAATAAAAGGTACGATATTAATTTAATTACTTTTGTGTATATAAGACGGTACACTACATTTCAGTGGCAATCAAATGACGATCTATTGTTTAAAAATTTGTGTCCCATACCAGGTAGACGGTTATTTTTTTAACTCCATGTCGTATGGATAATATCGGACATGGCTGTTACGGATGATATCGGACACACGAATTAATTCTTATTTTTTTATTTATTTATTTAAATTAATATACCAACACCAAATGAAGTGTTTCACATATATATTATGAAAGTATGTTGTACTATGAAAACTATGTACAAAGGGTTTGCTATTGTTGATTTTGAAAAAATATTTTCAAAAATTCATTCTGTTTTTCTTCCATTTCTCCAGATAATGCCGAGATTCAAAAAAAAAGTTGGAGCAGGGGCTCGGTGTGAATGGAAGGATTCCAATATGAAATCGGCAGTGGAATATGTTCACGAAAAGAAGATGACGATTCAAGAAGCTGCCTTATTTTTTGATGTCCCTAAAAGTACACTTAATGACAGGTTGTTGAAATTGAAGAATGGATTCCCAATTGAGCTGCACGTCGGTGTGGGTGGTTATAAGCCCACATTTTCAAAAGTTTTTGAAGACTGTTTAGTCGATCATGTAAAGGATTTGGATAACCGCTTGATTCCGTTAACAAAAGATGAGTTCTTAGAACTTGTATTTAAATTGGCTGAATCTACCGAACGTCAAAAATGCATACCAACCCCGTTCACTGCGTGATCTGTCACTAAGTGAGCTCAAGTTTTTGTTGGGGAAATCATCTGATTTGAAAATAATCCCCATTATTAATTCGTGTCGTGCTTCTGAACCAATGATCTTGAAAACCTTTCGTTTGAAATCCGCTTCAACTCCAATAACTACCCCTTATGAAAGACCTCAAATATTATCAATGGTCACTTTCCCGCCAACGTCTCCAAAACCATCAACTTCAAAAGAAAGGGACAAATTTATAGAACTAATCAAAATAGTTTCTCCTGTAAATGATGCTGTTACACGGAGAATGAATTTTTGGGGATCAGGAGAGTGAGGCACAAAATAAAAGGCGGTGTCGTGAAGGTCACTGTGTTTATTGAGTCAGTTGCCGTGACGAGGAGATGATGTAGGACAGATGTTGAATACTCCGGTTGCTGCGGTGATGTGTTGGTCAGGCGCGGGTCAGTGAGTCGACACCGGGCGCTGGTGACCGGGAGTCGTTGAGTGTCAGGCACTGGCGATCTGGGGAATCAATACTCCAGTGCTGACGGGAGGCCGAAGGTGCGGCGGACCTTGTAGGCAGTTGAGCGGGAGCGGCGTGGACCAGTGAGGATGCTGCGTGTCCTCGTGGTGGTCATGGTGGCGAGGAAGAAGCGCTGGTCAGAGACGCTGGAACCAGGGCGCTTGTAATCCGAGTAGCGCTTGCCAGGGACGGCGATCTTGGCAAATTGATGACTGACTGACTGACTCGCTGCGTCGGGCTTATTTATACTACACGGCCGATGGCAACAGTAGGTAGTTAAATGGCAACTAAATCGAGGCCACTCGCTCCATCTGGACCTTTCGCGAACTTTCGGCGTCGCGGCAATTATGCCTAGGCGGTAGACTCGAACCTTCTGGCGAGTTCTCGTAATGTGAAAGACGGATTTGCGATAGTATTGTCGCCAATAGACAAGTAGGTGCTTGAAGTACGTAGGTTGCTCTGTTTTGATTTCGACTGCGAGTACGTACCTAAGTAGCAAGTAGCAAGTACGTACCCAAATAGCGTCGAGCTGCTTATTATTAATGAATTAATCTGGATTCTTCTGCTACAAATTCCAGAAAAAGGCGTTGCATAAATTCAGAAATTTTGACATCGAGCCCCCATAAAAGGGATCTTGAAAATAAACGCGATGAATCTAAGGCGAAGGAATTAGCCAAAGAGCGAAAAATGGAAGAACGGAAAAAGAAGAGCGATGCCAAAAAACTCAGATTCGACTTAAGTATAAAAGTAGGGCAGGAGAAAAAAACTGGAGATAAAACTAAAATAAAAAGAAGTTCAGTAAAACCGTTGGATTTAAGTGCACTTCCAAAAAATTCCAAAATTGTAAAGAATGAAGCGAAAATACAAGTACCGGGTCTCCCAATCAAAATAAAACAAGAAAAGCTATCAGGAAACAGTAAACGCCAAAACGATTTTTAAATCGGTAAATCAAAAAAGAATCCGCCCAAACACAACAAAGAAAATAATGTTAACAGCATCAATTTTAAGAAAGCAGATAAACTAAAACTACATAAGGATTACAATAAAAATGAAGTTTGCATAATCTGTGGAGAAAGCTTCGAAGAGGACTGGATTCAATGCCAAGGTTGTCACGGATGGGCCCATGAAAATTGTACAGGTCTTGAATCTTACCAGCATTTTTACAAATGTGAATTGTGCCAGAAATAATTATTATTTTCAGTATATCATAACGTGTTGTGAAAATTTTTAACATGGTTTTACCACTTTTAAAAAATCCTTTTTTTAATTAAAAAAAAGAATATTTTTTGTTTACTTTCGTGTCCGATACCACCTTTGATGTCCGATAATAGACAATTCTTTCAAATACTTTGTTACCCTTTTTCTTGTATTTCTCTTAATTGTATTTTTTTAAATGAAGATATTGTGTTGATATATGTGAAGTCTTTTAAATGTAATGTTTAGAAACCGTTTTATTATAAAATAAAATAAAATACAGTGTTAAACCAGGGAGCTAATTTGTCCGATAACACCCGTCGAATTCCGATAATAAACGAAAATTTCGTAATTTTAAAATCTATATTTTGGGGAACAGTGACGGTTATTGATTTTTAAAATTAGCATATCATGTAGATCTGTCCTTTCCACTAATGATTGATCCATAAATCATGTATATTGAAGCAATAACAACAAAATACAAATGAAAAACACTATGCGTCCGATAATATCCGTACTCCCCCTACATTACAACACGACGGGAATGTTCGCTCAATACTTGGAATTCTTTAGTATTTTTCTATTCATAACTCAGATATCTACCATATCATTATTTTGCAATACTGTTTAAAATCGAGTGTCAATTTCGGTTTAGTTAGAATCAAACTTTGATTAATTACACGCCTCATCAATAAGGCCCTGCTGAAGAGTTGATTTGCAGGTACACTTTTTGTAGTATAAAAGAAATTTCGTACCAAATTCATGTAATAGTTATTC
This sequence comes from Hesperophylax magnus, assembly GCA_026573805.1. Classification (NCBI taxonomy): domain Eukaryota; kingdom Metazoa; phylum Arthropoda; class Insecta; order Trichoptera; family Limnephilidae; genus Hesperophylax; species Hesperophylax magnus. The sequence continues at coordinate 981,674 of JAIUSX010000243.1, forward strand.
CAATTTTGCAAACCTTTTAGATAATTAAAAAAAAATATCTTAATAAAACTGAATTGAGTTTTCATTCCTAATATTATTTTTTTATAAAATAATATACCCAATGTATAAATAATAATAATAATACTTGGATGACTTGTACAGCGCCGTTTTTGTGCAAAACACCTCAAGGGCGCTGGTATGAATCCGCTCTCTGTGAAAATCTGTTAAAAAGGTAAGGTTATATGTTATATTAAATATATAACAAACAAATATATTTCATTAGAATCTAACCCTGATTATCTTGATATATCGGTAATCCAAGCAAATTCGGTAGGTAGGTACAGGAAAATCACTTTAAAGAGATCCTTACTTGTGTAGTGTTGTACTGGATGAATAAAAAACTTTTTATTGTTTGTTAGGAAGCTGAAAAATGGAAACCCAAAAATAACATCGTCGAATTGAATGCGAGTCTAAATTTAAATGGAATTGATATACGTCGCTATGCAACCAGTATCTTCGGGAATTATGCGGGGTAAGAGGGGACTGCGGGCGGATGTTCCAAACTTTTTTGAAACTTTCGATATTCGGTGTCCACAAATACATTCAAATGTGTCATCTATTTAAATGATTTGCATATAGGTACACCTACTAGTGATGGGCATATTTGAGAAATTCATTTTCGAATGATGGATTATTTCAGTAATCATAATATTTCTTCCCGAGTATCAGAATTCGATATTTCGTCTACTGTTATAATTATTATACCCACCACTAATATTACGTAGTGCCCTCAGAAACGAAAGTTTCTCATCCCTCAGAGTGTGATAGTAGAAGCCTAGCTCTCTACAATCACAGGCACCTGCAGTGGATCGCTCAACAGTTTTTTCTTCGTTCCTTTTATCAGATCGTTTATCCCGACACACCTTGGGCTGGCTCTAGAGCCGTGCCCTTATTATTTTTGTTGGGGGGCGGTTCATCGTCTACCCTATGTTTTGTTGTTTGTTTTCATTACATTCCTTAAAAACTTGTTGATAAGTTTAATGTTTACTACTTTATTGATAATACACTGTTGATAACTAGATATTATGAGTGGGAGACGGGACGGCAACATTGCCACAAAATCTGCCAAGCGACCACGACAGTTAAGCAAAATTATTTCGAGATTGTTGGAGGCTGTTTTTAAAGGCAGTGATGTGCATGTGAAGAAAGCTATGGGTAAAGATAATATTTCATCTAAACCGTTAATAGATCTGCTCCTAAAACATAACGAGATTTCGCCGCAGGCTGAACAAAAATAATGAGACGATATACACCTCTGTCCTGGCACACGCTCCTTTGTTCACACACGTATCTTAACTTTGATTCCTTTCATAGTTTTTGTCAATTCCGTTTAACTTGTTTATTTTTATTTCACATATCCACGGACCTATTATTAGTATTATTATTACGAGCAGATTATTACGCTTAGATTAGGCGCGTATCAGTATTTAGGACTGATATAACCGATACTGATGTAGTTTTACAGATAATAGAGTGATATGGATTCCTTATCGCTGCGATTATGGGTCTTTTAAATAAGGTGCGTCCATTGTTTAATTTAATGTTTATTTTAGATTGTGAGTCGCACTGGCAGGTTACACACATTTAAACATGTATACAAAACCTTAATGTTTATAAATGAACTTTGAATTAGTATTTATAAAAGTAAATAATTACCACCTTTGCGATATATATCGTCGCAAGAAATGCCACACGCAATCGTATTTTGATAATGCGTCATAATTTCGCTTTTATCATAAACAGCATGCCTTTGTAAATTTGTTATTTACTACTTTATTATAAGAAGGCTACCACAACAACTCTTAGAATTTGGTGGTTTCGGTTATAATGGATTTGTTTTAACCGGTTGTTGATAATTGTTGAAAGGACCAAAGAACGAAGAAGGAAGAGGGGATAAAAATAAACTATCGCTAAGAAAACATTGAACTGTTTTGGAGAGGTTAACAAAAGTTATCAAGCCATGGGAACATGTTGACGATATGGAGGAAGTTAAAAAAATAAAAACATTTTAAGGAGACATCCGAAAGTAACTGGATTACACGCAAGTGGAACGAAGAACTTGGGATCCACGGAAGACATTCATGTTCGATTCAAATATATTTCTTTTGAGTAGGGTCAGGTTTAAAATCTGAAAAAACAGAAAACAAATAGTGACTGCAAATACAGAGTTGTGGTACGTTCCATTATCTCGGCCTATCCTGCGGAGAGAATTGTATGATGGTTAGTTTTAATAATATCCCACCCAGTTGCGTCTGTCCTAGTGTTTATAATAACACAATTGATGATAAACGAGTGTGTGCAGCAATTTCATAATAAATAGTCTCAGCATTTTGCCAAAGCAATGGCGGGATTCCACGCCAAAGCGTTAGCTAACTTCTCTTGTCGTCTGCTCTCGTGATCTCATTGGGTTTAATGACGTCTGTCCAGACCGTCGCAGATCTATTCTTGTCTTCTATTCCCATTACTTTGGTCTGCGAACTGCGAACATGGAGAAAGAATTAACTCTCGAGACGTACGTAGGACCCTAGATCCATACATATCAGGTGGAATGTGTCTGAATATGCGCTGACATGTAGGTACCTACGCATTGGGCATGTAATGAGTTTTTTGTTGTTGTCGAAAATTTATGTGTTCATATTTATCTGGACAGCCGAATCTTTAAGAAGAAATATTTATTTATTTGTTTATTTAATGCTCAGAGGGCTTTTACATGTGGGTGGTACAAATTTAATGACAGTTTTGAAACATAAGAAAGAAAAGAAAGAAATAATAAAAATAAAATTACGTAAGTATATGAGAGAAACAAAATTAAAAATAACAAGAACATAAATTAAAAAATACAGCGATTTGACTGGTTTACAAAAATATAACTTCCATTTAGGAATAGTATTGAAATAGGTCTTTTACGTAATCCACAAAATTCGCAAAGTTAATATTAAATATATCGACATCACCTAAGTATTGGTTTCCCATAGTGTGAAACCGTTGTATTGGGGAGTTCGCAATGTAATTGCGCTTATGTGTGTTGCAGTGGAATAGTGTATTTTGTCGTGTTGTTATTGTAGGTATTCGTAAGTTTATGAGTTGCAGAAGTTCGCAACAGATAACAACATATTGTGGCGATAACTACCAGATAACTCAAAAAATTAATTACGCGCAATATTCTACCATATTTTCGAAATTGACCGTATTTCGCAGGTGCGATGGTAAAGAATTTCTTATTCCAACATATATGTTTAATTGTTTCATATTGCATAACTTTACAGTCTGTTTGGCTTTTCGATTTAATTTTATGCTTATGTACTGTGAAACTTCAAGCAATAATAATATATATCTCACGTTTTCAAGTATCCACGTAATATGTGATTGTAAGTAATTTACTGTGGAGATAATTTATTAGCAGTTTGATATCTATGCACGTCTTGCAAATTTCAACCCACCACCCATATTATTATAACTAACGTACTGGATATGGCGGGTTCTGTATTGAACATCCACCAAGTCATGTTGGAATTAATTTTATTAACATTTTTATTAACAAGAATATCTAATTGTGAATATTTAATAATATAACTTATTGTTAGGCACCGACTATAAATTGTATCCACTAACTAATTCTATGTTTCCTTCATAAATGGGTTTTATATCTATTCGTATTTAATAATCACTTATGGCGTTATGACACATAACTTATTTTACATTAATTACATAAAAAATATTATTATTATTAGCAATATCAAATAATACTATAATACTGTGAGTTAAATATTTATACAAAAAACTTTTGTTTGTTCCCCCAGGCATGAATAATATTATTTATTATTTCCGGCACAATTTCCAATTTATAACTATTAAATTAAATAAAAAATGGTTTATTACAATATAAATACAAGACGATAAGAATACTTTTAACTACCGCGTTAAATCGCACCATCTCCAGAAATTGAATCACCCTTTCACCAACAGTTTTTAGTGGAGGATTCGGTTAACCGCGCTCACGTCCTATCGTCCGTAGTTAATCCTGAATAAGCATTTCCATCATGAACCTCATCATTTCACGCTTCTCGGTATTATTTCTTACATTTACCGCCTTTACCCGTCTATCTTTATATGGTGGACCGTCGTGGTCGTACCGAGTGTTATGTACCCAACATTACACCGATCCTCGTAAACCGTCGAAAAACTATGTAATTTATTCTTCAACCTGTTTTTTTGTTGCTGGGGAGATCTGTGGCTCTGATTTTATGGCTTTTCGTAAACAACGCACAACTGTGAATTTATAAATTAGAGGTTATTATCCAACACATGATCTGGCTCGGGGAAGGCAATCATGCCCTCGGATGCTGACACGGACGTGCTTTTGCTGGAGCCAGTTCTTACAGGTTTAGTTTCTTTGACTGGTAACGTAAGCAAGGAAGTACCTAATAATCTCATTATAATTGTTGAGGTTTGCCTGAAGCCTTATCCTGATAGCGAGACTCATCTGGTCCTTAATATGATCCGGGAAAGTGGAGGGAGCCCTCGACTGAAGACTTATTATTAGAAAAGAGCTTTTGATAATGATCAAAATAATATTTATGTCAAATGATTGTTCTGAAATCTTAAATTAGCACCTCTGAAGTCAATGTTTAAAGTACCTATCTACACAGAGCTATAAAGACAATACCCACGACAATATTTAAAGAAGGTCACCTTGAAAGGCAGGATGTCCTCACAATGTTCAGATGTTATACGTTTTTGTTGAAACAATATTTTTACTTGTGCCCTTAGTGGTGTACCTACTGCGTTGTTCTAAATAAATACTTAGATAGGTATGTGATCTATGTAGGCATAATATTTAACAATTATTTCCTGACAATTTAAAAAATTCCGGTATCCTACTATTGACTTGCGAGTTACAGAAATAATCTATGTACAACATTACTAGTTGTACTTATTAATTAATTTTACTTACTGATTTGATTTTATGACGTGATGGGCACATCGCGTTAATTAGACAAATATTAAGTAATATGACCATACATTTATTTTGCAAATATTGAATCTGAAGTAGGTAGGTACTTTTAGCGTATTTGTGAAAATTATTTTGCTCGCTTTAAGATGTCAGTGACCTGTGTTCTAAGGCGAACATTACTTAACATAATATATATTATTATTTACCCTTTGGATGTTTTAGGTAAACCGATCACGGTAGAATGTCCAGTTCAAAGTGATTTCGCGAAAATCATATGGACGAGGTTTGAGTTTTAATTTTCTAGAAACATCGAACCAAAAATATACCGGATTAAACGACTGTCGGCTTTGAAGTTATTCTGGATCCGTGTTGTTTATTCGTAATGACGACTGGAGACTGGATCCAATCTTAGAAACTCGAGACTAGAATGCAGAGCACATCCATAGTGGCTCATTAAAGCCAAGTGTTGACCGTTGTGGGCGATATCGAAGCATCAGATCGAGTTCTCAGATCAATTGATAAAAACATGAATAGCCATGGTCCTGCAGTCAGCTCGCGGGTCACAATAATATTATGTTTAGTTGACACTAACGAAGGCTGTGGGACATTGGACACTGTGGGTTGACTCTTCTCCTCAGACGAGGTGCAAGCCACCCTATAAATCTTTGGAATCAAAGAGCGCCGAAGTGGGTGTTTTTTTGTGTCGTGTAGCGACTGACGCATTCCGCTCTTCAACAGGTTTAGGGCCGTTTAGTTTCCAACCCGCGACGAATGTCCGCAATTCGATACTTTTATTCCTCTGCCTTTTTGAATCCATTTTTCCACGCCGTCATTTTGGTCCGGGCAGTCTAGAGACTTCACGCGTACACATTTCCAAACAAAATGCATCAGGGCTGCTTTGTCTTGTAATCTGATTATTATTTTTGATAATGTTGATGGACATAGTACATGTGCTTTATGTGAATAATCTGCATCTATTGATTTTTATGTTAGCCTTATTTTAATTCGCGATTAACACGGTTCGTTTAACTTTAGAGGATTCCACACTTTTAAGTTTATTGGGTATATTCTAGTTTTACAAAGCACCTTGACGTAATGGAGTAAATTTCCCTCAAAAATGGCTCTGTACACATATTATTATTATGCATTTCTTTATTTAGTAAACCAAATTGTCATCCCAAGATGACCTAGTTCAAGTAATGTCATTTTCAACATAAAGTAATATAAATTATAACCTTAAATCAAAGACGTCAAAACCTGGTCTTCCGGACGTTTAGCACAGTCGTGTGTTTTCCTCAATCAAAATAGCTATCAAGCAACCTATCACAAATCTAAATTAACTGATTTCCTCTTTCAATTCAGTAGTTATTGCCTCTCCCCATAGCCAACAGTCAGTGCAGTGTAGTCAGTGGCCAGCCCTGACCTACCCGCCGTCTGTGATCCAGTGATCATCACCTCCACTAACCTCCATTTCAGAAAGCGACCAAGAATTTGGAAGGAAACACGAACCTCCACGACCGCCTTTGTGTTCTTATTGGCGCGAACATTATTCTCTTTTTTTTTCTCGAAAGTTCTCGTTGTAACTCGAAACTGCACAAGAAAACGAGATGTCGAATTGACGTGGTTTCAATTACATTAAAAGTCTTAATATATTGTTCAAGCACCGGGACAGCAATATTACTCCAGACTACATCTAATTTAGATTCCTACAAATATTATTCTATCGAAAAACGTTTATAAGTAATATAAATATTTCCACTACTTCAGAATCAACATAACTACTCCGATTTCAATTTATTGACGCCTTTAAAAAAATGTGTTTTCTCAACATTTTTAAATGAAATATACTGTTTTGATTGGAATAGTTGATCAGTTATTTTTAATTAGTATACCTATTAGTAGATATATTTCTATCATTACATAGATTTCTAACCTGCTAAGCTATTTTGTCGCTTGTCAGCAGGAGCATAAACAATAAACACCGACCAATAAAACCTTAGATAACCTAATATATCCTGTGTAGTAGATAAGTTTTAAAAGGTCACCTGGCATAAAAGATCTCACAAAAAGTATAAGCATAGTGGATTTTTTCAAATTCATTATGCTAAATTGAATAATTTATAAAAAGTTACACCAAAATCTTAATGGGTGCCTCCGAGTTCCCGTCAATTTTTTTTTATCTGATCATGATATATGTTTTTGTTTCCTGTAATATGTATTTTAAATGCAGGTAAACGACTAATATACATTACTATGAGTCGTTTACCTGTTAAGTTATTATTATTTTTATTAAATATCTTCAAATAAATTTACTTTTTTTCGTGTGAGACCATTTACGATCTCGCTCACCATAAACCACCGGGCTAGGTACGTATTTTAATATTGAACGTGTTATGCGATAAAATCACACCAGCCTGCCACGCCGAGAGGAGAGGATTTATGAAATAATGAGATCTGGAATCGAAAACATAATAATATTTCAAATTGCTTCGGACTTTGCGGCTATTGTATTCTGGTTCTCGCGCCAGACCTTACCTGGACATTTATATGGGCATAACTCTGCGTAGCGATGATTTTGTATGGAGATCACTTCGGAGCTTATTCGATTCTGAGTCCGCGCCGCGCATAATGGCTTTTTTATTTTCATTCCGAGAAGTTTTTCACAAAGCTCGAAGCTTGGTCGCGGCCACGCCGATGCCAGATTACCGTCGGGGTTGGCTCGGGCCTTCGTGCTCCCTGACTTCGGAAATATTATTATTGTGAGGAATAAAAATAACAACCGTCGAGAATCCTACTTTCATGCTGGCCCATTCAAAGGACGCGAAAAAGATTTATCATCAGAGAGTTGAGAGATTTTGTTGGTTTGTAAGGCTGATTAGAAGCCAGTCTTATTAACTTCAGGAGTGAAGCTTCTTGATGCTGTAATTAGCCCGTTACTCAGCGTTTAAATATACGATTGCGTTAACTAGATAATATCAGTACAGTGCAATTATAATTAATTATTATTGCATTTAAATACATACGTGCACAAAAGTCTAGAGCCTTATTTATATATTTATTTTAGGGAAATCAACAGTTACAATATTAATGGTTTATACATCTGAAATTTACTTTACTGAGAAACAATTATAAATTTCCTCATTATACTTATACATTACTTTAAAAAAAATTAAACAGGATATTTATAAAATGAATATATATTACATATAAAGTATATGATTAACAAGAGATACCCCATAATATATACCATTACATAATATATCATTACATTTTATGTAGTTTGGTTAAGTTGGTGTAGAACTGTATACATTTTTAATAGAGTGAGTTTTTATATTGGTTTTTATGACAATTGCAATATATTTGGGACGAGTTGTTTCACAGAATTTGAACAATTCATCAAATTTCAAGTTATGTTAAGGATATAATAACAGAACTTGAATAAAACCTTAACGGAACTTGAAAATCAACTTTGAAATTTAATGAATTGTTCAATTCTGTGAAACAACACGTCCTTAGAGATAGAGGTCACACGCTCGTCTGTATAGTGCCGCATTTAGGCAGTGGGCAATCTAAGCACGTTCAGGATCTCTTGGCTTGTCTTATGGATGTTTATCACATCGAAACTACATCGAGACCCATCTTTACTTTACACGATCCATTATTTTCATACTTGCGATTTCATATCGATAGTTGCCAAAGAAGAAATAATATGTTGGGACGGTATTAAATCATTAAAAATAGCAACACCTTGACCATTTCCATAGATCACATGTGTGGGACTACTTTATTTCCTTCCACATGTGGCAATACTAACGCGAATTAATCTGCCGCTAGACGCAAGCGAGCACGAGAAGAGAAATCTTCATTCCGGTTTCAACCTTCGATCCTACCGCCACTCACTCTACTTTGTCTGCCACCGTCTCCGCGTTCTGTAAAATTGTAATATTCGTCCTCTCGAATAAATTTAATTAATACCGCAGACACTCATTTCAATCTCCCATCTCCTGAACACAATTTACGGTTCGGGCAGCCACCGTAAATTACAAATACACACACGCGCATCGTCGCCACACATAGCTGCCACACATGCAAGCATCTGCCATTTGCCTAAAATTTTATAATAATGCACGTTCACAATCAGTAATAAACACCTGTTAAAGATGTTTTTACGAATATTTATAAACAATAACAAAACGAAATAAACATCCAACAATTCGTTACGTAAAACAATGACAGACGACAGATATCAAATAACAACAGTCATGTTAAACTATTCGAAAATCTCTGGAACACGTACTTTTTTTAATCCCGAATCCATATTGAAAGGCGACCGATATAGAAACTGGACGAAAAAAAGCCCTTTTCACTAAGATTGATGTCTTACTGAAATAGCAAGCATTTAAAATACATACTCGTACGAACAAAGATATGAATTGTTTGACGAATTTTTAAATTGAAAGAACTAATGATAACTATAGGTCTAATTTTATTGGCAGTTAATATTTTCATTCCCCTGGGTGCGTAGAGCGGTGGGTCAAGGTGTTATGATTTGCCCGAGGCCTACAACGCTGAAAACGGCCCTGGCTGATATATTACGCACTGCATACATAGAAATCTATATGATTATTTGAGGCATAAAAACATGGTTTTACAGTGCCTTTGTACCTATCTCAAACGTGGCCGGTAGATCTTCAATCTGCGACCCCCAATAATAATAATAATTGGATAATTTGTATAGCGCAGTTTTTGCGAAAAAACACCTCAGGGGCGCTATTATGATTTAATATGATTTCCTATTTAATTGTTTACAAACAGATGCAGAAAACATACCTAGGCGGGTCACTTCAGATTAAATCAACCCTCATGTTCTATTATATTTACAAGAAATGTAAATGTTTTATGATATCACTCTCCATTCTATATATTTCCTTTTACTTTTTCTTATGTTTTATTTTATTTGTACTTACTTGAATCTCTGTATATAATAATGTAGTTATATTTTATGGAATGTGTGGGATTGCACTCACCTCCCCACATTCTGGAATAAACAATTATTATTATTATTATATACATTGCAAATATATACATACATGCTGACATATTCACTGCTAGTTACTATCGTTACAGAAGTTCATTGTATCACATTTTATGTATGAATAGCACAAAATAATAATGATTAAATTAATTTTACCTTATTTTATCTTAAAATTGCTAATTTATTATTTTTTTAATTTCAATTGTGAGGCAACATTCTCTCATCCCTTTCCTTCCCCATCCCGCTAAACCCCAAAACCTGTCTCCCAGTCTCACATCCGTCCTGTATACTTAAAAACACATATATTCTTGTATAATACATTATATAGGTGTATTACATTTGTTCTACTTCCATTTTATACTTGTTACTTAGTTTGTCTTGTAAATTTGTTACTTTTTCCTGCTTTTTATATTCTAGTCTACATTCACTAAATACTTAGTTCTATATCACCATATCAACCATTTGTGGACATTTATAATTGGTCTGTTTCTTTTGCATCCTTCTTTGTATATTGAATTAATATTAATACTGTTAATGTTCCTTAAAACAAATAAATAAGTCAAATAAATTGGTTAATGTCGGTGCTCACACTCGGTACAAACATTGAAAATCATTGTTATAAAGGAAGGATATATATAATGTTTCACAATGGAATTATGTTCTACCCCTATTCGTATTGTAATATCGAATAAGGGTTTACTTCTTGAAATTCTCAATAATATCTTCGACTGTTGTGTTACATTATTCCTTTTGTGATACATTATTCCTGTTGTGATACATTATTCCTGTTGTGATACATTATTCCTCCAGGATGTATCAAAAATATTGTTATAGGCGCATAGGTTTCTAAATTTAGTACCAATGGTTACTTTGTATTTTTTCTCTCTGCGATCCATGAAAAAGCTTTCTTTTGTATTCTCCGATTTAAAACGTGGACTCAAGTTCCCAACCTCTAATCGCATTAAAAGCTTTAATAGTATGCTATTATTAAGTTTCTTTTATACACAATTTGTATAGAAAGCTGATTGACGGCGCGTGATTTAGCCGGGGATATTATTATTTTCTCGGACATTGAAGAATGATACTCGACTTTGGCTTGACTCTAGGAGTTTAAACTCTAAAGTATCGGTAGGTGCTGTAATCTGTATCAGCTATCTGCCAGGGTATCACTCTCGATCCTAACAATTGGCCACTAATACCTCTGATCGAACTGACTGATAGACAGGTCCATTGTGTGCCTTCCGCACTGGATGGTCTGAAAGACTTCAGATAATCAGTCTGTGACCTTACCTTTGCTCTTTACTCATTTATTTATGCCTTTCCATCGGTTATAATTTTATTTTAGTGAAGGGACGCCTAAGGTTTCGCTGTTAAAATATTTTTTTATGAATCGTAATTTCAAAATCCTATTAGGTATTTATTGTGGGCATTACTTGTAAGGCTGCTGTTCGTTATTTAACTATGATTAACATAATTCGGTCGTTCGGCACTTATCTGTTTTCATAATGTTGCGCTCCTATGGTTTCGTAGAAAAAGTTAATCTATTTGCTGCCCACTACTAACTCTACTACCGACCGAACTGTTTTGTTCGATCGATTTTCTTGTGCGTACATTCATAACATAATATTTTGGTTTTAAAGATCTAGAAATCTAGAGCGTTAGAAATGGAGTGTTGTTTCAGTGTATACGTAACGCTAAAACCTTATAAATGTTTTACATAGGTTTCTATCAATACTTTATAGATTTGTCTATTCGCTATACGCAGATATTAGGTTGCTTTCCCTAAGTCTGAATTTAAGTACGGGACAGTCGTACGTATGGGTTATTGTTTTGCAATATAATTATATATTCAACCAATGTCTTCTATAAATACTCAAAACAGGTTCAGATACCTGCTTAGTAGCTATATTATACCAACTTGATCTCCCTATAACAGTACCTATACCTCTCATATACTGTTATATTTTATGACCTACAGCTGCAGAGGTTAAGCAATCCATCAAGGATGAGATTTTACAATATGGTTTGGTAGAGCTGCAGCTGGTACCCTCTGCACTTTCTGCATCATATTTATGTTTCTGCCTCTTCAAAAATGGAGAGTAATACATTATTAGTCATTTTCGCATTGGCATGTTATTCTGAACGTATAGACACAGTACCCACAGTACACAGTGAAAAAAATGCGAATTAATTATCGTGACTGAATTGATGTACAAACACATTTCAGGATTATCAATGAATGCCTTTTTCTATCGATTTCTCATTTATTTGTGGAGTGTGTACCTACATATTTAGTCACGTTTATTTGATTTCGCCTTCTCACTCATACCATCAAGTGAAGGCTTTGAGAAAAGTCTGTCAACAAAAAATATACCTACACAATAACTTCAATAAAATTGATGTCAATGATATTAGTATAATTTAACCTCAACATTTTGAGGTTATATTCCACAAAAATGCCACCATGCGATTAGCCATGGACTATTAATATTCTGGGTTCAAGTTTTTTTTACTGGAATATAAAATTTATAATTCAAACGCATAAATCTATTTCCCTGTAGGTACACCTTCCGCAACTTGATAGTCTGCAATATGTAAATATTGGTTCTATTTCTTTTTTTAGTAATTTGTTGCTTATTTGCATCTCTAATAAATAAACATACCCAAGTAGATTTACGGTATTTTTTTCCAAATTTTAACAATAATAGTCAAGCATTTGTTTTTTTTATTATGTTAAGTTCAAATACTCTTCCTCGTTCATGTATTATGATTATTGCGGACAAATATACGACCCTCCCTAAAAACTTTTTCGACTCTAAAATAATAATAGTGCTAAATTAGTGCTGACCCTAAACTCCTCATTAACATTAGGCGAACTTTACGTTCCTGCTTTCAATACAAATTTCAGAGTATAAATTGATTTCTGCATTCCGTTTTCCGCCCGCAATACAACCCTTGGGGATCTCAGGTAGAGCCACCTCTCTCTGAACACATTACATAAAGAAGGTTCCAAAACACGGCTTTAGGATGTATAATAAAATACAAGCAACAGAAGACCAAGAGTAGAAACTGCCAACTAAATGAAGTTTTTTAGGATTTTCTTGTTTTGGGTGAGTTTGGTTTTTTTGCTCGTGGGCAGGCTTGGTGGCTGTGTTGCCTGTTTGGGGTCGATCCTTGGAGTGGCGCCTGGGATACTTGACGAGGGTTCCGATGGCTCGGGCGCCCGTCACCTCCACTTTGGATCTGTAATGAAAAATTTGGTCTATGCATTAGTTACAGCTCGCCTCCAATGGTGGCGTCAGCGCGGCGGCGGGCATCCACCACGAATTAGTCGTGTTTAATTGGTACACAGATGTATTATGTACCGAAAGCGGGAGGAATTAGAAAAAAATCTCAGATGAAGGCTCTCGCGAGATAAATAATTATGTATCTGACTTGTAGGTAGGTAGTCTCAACTACCGGCAAAGAGAAAAAGCTGAGTGAAGGTGTCGATAGTTCTGCGGAAACAATTCCAAATCCTTTAGTTTCGGTTTAAATACATTGAAGCGAATAATCTCAGTCATTTTTGTGAAAAATCAGCTCTAGGGCATTTTAACATTGTTTTTTTTTTGCTTTATGTTGATTTTTGTCATATTTTGATGAGCTCTTCTGTTGATAGAACGGTGAGATAAATTTGGCTTTGCGCCCAGGGTCGTGAGCGAAAAATTTGGCGTAGTGCAAATAAAAAATTATTTTTGTTTATTTAGTAATAGTCACATGTAGGAGGTACTTACCTACAATTAAAAAAAATCCTCAGATGTTTGCCCTTCGTTCTTGAGTGGAAGATTTTTTCAACAGAGCAATTTAATTGTTGAACGGTTGGTTAATGAATTTAGTTGCGTTTATTAACCAGATCTGAAAAGCCAGCTACCTACTACCAAATCATCCCCCTGCTCCTCCGACACACAATATTATTCCGGTTCACACTGTAGTTCCACATCATTCCCTACTTGGAGGAATATATATATATATATATATATTTCCTTCTATATTCCCTATTACCAAAAGCTCATTGTAATGGCGCTTTGTGATTCTTTTCACTACAAATTTTAATGTTGAGCTTTATATGTTTCTTAGTTCAGGAAGAAGTTTGTTCCAATTTTTAGGGCCAGCTACGACAGCTTTTGTTCCTTTAACGTTGCGATAGCTGATGACGTTGCTGATCTACCTATTGATTGTTGTTAATTGCTACCTATTGATTGTAGTGACCTTAATGGATTTAACTACCGTACATCAAAGTTTGAACGAATCAATAGGTACAACTGAGCCGAGCCAGTGAAGATTTCAAAGACTTTCTGAAATGCGCGAAAATTTTGATATCTCGGTATCACGTCGATCCTAATATTTATCTTTTTAGCGATGGTTCGGCGTTCTGATTGCAAATTGTAAGTTTCTGCGGTATTCTATTATTGACAAGAAATAACAATATCTACATTAAAAAATAACGAACCCTTAGTACTTCAATCTCGAAACTGCAAGTAATCAATTCTAACTCGGGGTAAATAAATGTTAAATGTATTTTTCGCACTGAAATTTATTAACGCGGTGCTTTCAGACAGAAATAACCATGAACAATAAATGTTGGACACGAGAATTCGCGAAACCATTTCACTCTGCGGCCATGTTGGATTACAAGGAAATAAATCTGTCCTTTCATCATTCAGTCCGCATCCCTTGGCGGATCGTTTTTGCGACGCACATTTCAGTTTTGATATCAATTCGTCCTTGTCGGGTTATGTGGCCTCAAATATTTGAGAGTACAAGACCACTGACCATTTTGTGGTAGGTACCAAGATTTCAGAATTTAGTGGTCTTTATTTTTATTTGTACGCGTTCGTCGGTTCGTTCAGTTTATTTTAGGGAAACACGATGAAATCTCAATACCCAAGTGTATTAAACTGTTAAAACGAAGGCACCAAATTATTAAGAATATTTGGGTTTTTGTTTTTGTTTTTGAATGTTATTTTTAAATGATGGGAATACGAAAAAGGAATATAATCTTTGAATTTCAATACAACCCACCTCAATGCATTCAAATAACTCTTTTGTAAATTTGAAACTTGGTTAATATTGTATAAGAATAGCACAGAAATGCAGCTTTAGGCACCAAATAACCAAGCTAATGTTATCGTTAATATGCTAATGATGTAACTTTTTGAATCTGCTCGTTTTTCTCGGAAAATCGTTCCCATCCCATTCAGCTTCTAGTTCAGCCATGATAGTTACAAGTATATTATCAATCAATTTCAAGTATGGGCCGTGACGTCATATCCCACTCAACTTATAGCTTACTGCATGAGCTACAATAGAAATTATTGCTTGACGTCATCTGTGATGCTCTTTATTGGTATAGATGGAAATTTATTATTTGTGCAGGCGGTTAAAAGAGTAACTATGGAAAGAACGAAAAAAATTATATATTAATAGTTTTTGTTTGTATTGATAATATATATTCAGTGTTTTTCATGTGGCGATGCAAACCACTGAAGATATTAGTATGTTGATCTGTACTTACTCTTGGCTAGGTTAGGTGCCCACAGACTTTATTATAATATGTTTACAGCAAGTAAGAACCTTCATCGCGTTGTCATTTTAAAATCATCAATATTTTCTTACCAATAGTCATTATTATTGACTGCGAAGCGATGTCCTGTTTTATCTCGACCATTTGGCATTTTATATGTCTGTAAATCTGTGTGTTCCGGTTCTGTTTTAAGATGGTTGCCTTATTCGATTTTACCTTTGATGATCGTGGTTCCTACTACGAGTTGTCAAATCGGAATAATCAATATTATCATACCTACCGGGCGGCCTGAAGAATGAGTGAAAAAATATGTTTGAGGTAACATTTCTTTGGAAAAATTGTTTAGTTCCTTATTTGAAATTTAAAAAAACGTTACGTTAAATATTTATGGTTTATAATTAAGTAGGTAGATATTTAAGTACCTACATACAAATCTTAAGATTTTATAGAAATTTTTGTTTTGATTTATTAAACAAGGGAAAATAAGAAACATTCATACTTTTTAGGACGCTAGGTAACTGTTCCCACAACTACTAGCTATAGTTAGGTATGTTTTCAACTCCGCATTGCTATCTTTTTCATCGATTAATTCCCCAGCCTGAATTGCAAAACCCGCGAGTGACTGCAAAGAATCATGTTTTTCTGATATTTCGAAGTAAAAATACCTACTGGATACCGCCGAACTGTTGTAAAATTTCGGTCAAAGCTTCGAGATTCCCGTTGAAATTAACGACATTGTGGTTTATTTTTTTTATTTTTTTTCATAGATCCTGTGCAGTTTTCAGCGTTTATAGAATCTCTAGATGTTTATTTATTTATTTTAAGTTTCAGTTCTATGCAATGAATTCATTTGCTGATTTCTCATTGACACCACGGTAAAACAAACACGACATCATTTGCATATTGTCTAACCAAAATTCTCGCCTTTGATCACATTTGACAGTATCCAAATCTATCAAAAATTCCGAGACAAATCATTCCAGTAATTAATTCTCACGGCATCAAATATCTCCCGTGATTATTTTAATTAACCCACCTACGTCTCGTTATTTGTTTTCCCACCGTCCCTGCCACCTGCCTTACGCAGCTAGAGGCAGTCTGAACTCCATCTCACGGAGAGCGGAGATGAGGTCCGGTACCGGGCAGTAGGCACCAGATAAGTCTGGGCCCAGGAGCCGGGCAAGGGTACTCTGTGATTCCGTTGTGATTCCGTTGGCAGACGCAATTCACATTCGGTAGGTAATACGGAACATCTCTGATGGCGCCTCACGGCTTGCAGCATCCCGCATTCATTCTATTAAACCGGGGAGCACGATTATAGAGGGCCTACTTTATCGAGACTATGAATATTATTATTTTCTATTTATTGGAATATTTTTGAAGGTTTTGCACGTCAATCTAATATTTAATAATTGAAGGATATAATGTTAATAAATCTAAACGAAACATTAAACACAACAAGATTAGGAAAATAAAAAAAAATATGTATAACTGGGGATCGAACTCAGGATCTATTTTACCGGGATAACACTCTAACCACCGAGCTATTGAACCCTGATTGTTTTCCGACGTTTTTATCCATCTCGTATTCCAATTTAAGAATTACCAATATCCTCAACAAAAAAAGCTAAAAAATTTGAGAATTAATTGAATAATATCGTTCAGAAAATAATAATTTAATTAAATAATATCACGCAGAAAACTTATTGATATTATATTACTAATTTATTGAAATTCTGGTCAAATTATTCGTATTCCTATTAAAGAAAGACTGCAGGCCTTTAACGAATGAATTGACAGGTTTTTCTAACAAACTATCAGTAAAACACTAATGTGTTTTGAGGATGTCGGAACACGTGTCGTAAAAATTCGAATATTTTCACATTTCGTCATTATATTTATCAAGATAAGCGCAGCTGTATAAATACATCTTCCATTATATTCTGAATATACTAATATTTTATTAAAATCACATTTTGAACATCACATTTTGAACAGAATATTAATAAATCAGCAATACTCATTTTTTCTTCCGGTTCGATTCCCAGTTGCGACCATTACCTTTTTTCTGTATCTTGTTCTGTTTCATGTTTCGTTTAGTTATATTAATATTATTTTCTTCTTCGGTGATTATTATTATTTTCTCTACTGCAAGTTAATTCAAATTTTCGCTAAGAACTCTAGTTAAGCTTTATTTTCATTGCATTGCATTGTTATCTTCACTTGAAAGACGCTTTATAATTGCCACATTAAAATAGAAATCCAACGAAACCTTTTTTTGCAAATTCGACACACACGTTATATTATTTTTGTATCTTATACTGCTTATACCTAATCATAACCACTGAACACCTATAACCTATTTAACAACTTATAAATGGTGACAGTTATTGTAATTACTTGTAATAGATTACAACTATTAAATGGAACTAACAACCCATCAACCCGTCAATAGAAACGTATTCATGCATTGTAGTTGTTGATTAATGCGTGTGATATTGCATGCAATATACAAATTATATTATTTATATACTATATTATCTACATGGTACAACGCCCATACTAACAGGTTTTATGGGCCTTACGGTCGACTCAAATTGGTTGAGCGGTTTTTATCAATCTGGTATAGTTGAACGTAAAATTGAACCGTGTGGAGGATAAGGGATAAGGAACGTGGGTATCAAGTTGAACGGTTGTACAGCCAGACAATCCAACCACCCAACCGCCAACCAAGTTGAATCGTCTAAGCGTAGATTTAACGAATAAAAGTAAATTAAACGAGAGGCATGATTACTAACCGTGAAATTTTTGACATTATATGTGATTTAACTTGTTGTGGGATACTACAAGCAAGATGTACATTTTTTGCCCACGTTTGTCTTTTTCTTTTCATGTTAATAGCTAATGATGCTACTAGAGCGACCGCAAATTTTTGTTTTTTTTTTTTAAGTAGGAAGCAAGTATGGGTGTTTCCCAGAGGGGCAACTGACTAAATTGAACCAACCATCGCGTCGTCTGCACGCAACACTCAACTGTTGACACGGTTGAACCAATCGAATTTAGTTGTCTATAGGGGGTTTAAGGTTAACACTCACACCCTCTACTCACGATCCGATTTGCTGTACTACTTTCTGAACAGCGTGTTGACCGCCAACTGAATTATAATAACAATAATAATTCGGCTGGCGGTTGTGCCTACTCACCACCCAATTTGAAAACCCCAGCCTTGCTGTTCAGCAAGCAAGCTGTACAGCAATCGTTGAACCAACCAAATCGAGTGGTCTGTAAGACCCATCAAATCAGTTGATTGTTTTAATTAAATGAATGAGTAAGGGTTGCAGCTTGAAGCTTGAAATTCATGCACTAGGACATGTAAAGAAGCAAAAGCTGTCTTTTAAATGAAAAAAAAAAATCTTTCGATAATTTCATAAGAGTTCCTACAAATGTTTATTAGGCATAATAATGGATGCCTATTTTTCTTTTGAGTATCACTTTCAAACTTCTTAAAATGACATATTTTTAACTTATCCACTTATAATCCTCAGCCAGCTCACATGTCTGGAGAGATAAGTGCCCAGGGTTACCGCTACTTATATATCGATATTATTGAATATTGAATTGGTGAAATATTTCTGACAATAATGAATCCC
This sequence comes from Hesperophylax magnus, assembly GCA_026573805.1. Taxonomy (NCBI): domain Eukaryota; kingdom Metazoa; phylum Arthropoda; class Insecta; order Trichoptera; family Limnephilidae; genus Hesperophylax; species Hesperophylax magnus. Next base: position 1,000,915 of record JAIUSX010000243.1, read on the forward strand.
GAGCTTTGAACAGTTGGCCGGGAAATTATTTTAATCTTCGACTTTTTTGCCACTTAACTATTAATAATAATCAATTTTGGTTGTACCAGTATCCGGTTTCGGTTCTAGGGATAGTTTACAAAAACTTTAAGTAATATTTAGTGGACTTATTTCCCATAATAATAGTAACCAATTCGATGATGATATTAAAATACCCTTACCTCAATGTTGCTTATAGTAGGTACCTATGTGAAATATTTGATTTATGAAACTGAAAGTATTTATTAAAAAAAAATCATTGCATTTCAAAAATAAATACTGTCAATTTTAGATAAAGACGGACCAAAAAAATATCTTTAGAATTAACACCATTAGTGAACATAAAAATTTAAGACCTCTGTTAAAAAATTAAACAAAAGAAATAAACATTTCTAATAGAATTATCAATTAAAATAAAATATTTTTTGTAGCTACCTACATTTTATTGTTCTATTGTATAGAACAATTATCACTTGTCTGAATTGTTCTATAATCACATCCAATTTTGAAAATTACACTTAAATTCAAAGCAAATGCAAGTTCAAAGGTTCATTGAACTGGAGTTACACGCAGAAATTGGTATTTTTAATAATTAATTACTAGTTTATTTATTTCATTTAAACGCCCATAGGGTTTTTACATACAATGCAATTTTTTTTAAATACCTACATAAAAATAAAGATTTTACATAATATATAAGAATATACAGATTACATAAAATATAAGATTTCCCAATACACAGGTTAACAAAATATAGGTAACATAAAACAAGAGTTTACGAAACGTAGGTAACATGGAATTTAAGTAAGTGAAATAAAAATAGATGATCTGCCAATATCTTCCAAATCAATTGAATAAAAAAGTATGAAATTGTTCTTCACATTAGCCTATAAACTATATAACTTTAAAACAATCTCTTTTACGCAAGATTAGGATAAGAATCGACAAAAGGTCTAATAGAAAAATATTTATATCAATGTAAACATTCCATTAAACTGAGTTTAAATTTTGACCCTGATTGGCAGCGGTAAACGTCGATTGAACTATACTTATTACCAAGTCTGTGTAATCTTTGAATAGGCAAGTTTGCGAAATAATTGTTAGCATTTTTTGGAATATTTTACAGGGCATTCAGTCGAGTGTCCCGTGTACTCGTAACGAAATAACGCTTGTTAAATATACGGAGCCCAGTCTGCCATTTGTTTGCCTAATGTAAATTGCCATATATGCATAGACATATGAATATTAGTAGACCTGCCCTAAGTGATTAAAAGCGTATTATCCCCACTCCCCATACCGGTTCCATTGGAACCGGCTGTGCTGGCGTATGGCCTCAAGTGAAATATGAAAACGTGACGTCATCATTCTTGTGCGAACTATGGTCGAGGCATCATCGGTTCATTTTACGAAATGACACGGCAAAATGTTGACTTGTACTATGAAAACTTGTAAAAATAGATGTGAAAAAGAGAATAAACCCAATTGTCGTATTACATTCCATATAAGCATTATTTTACTTTATTTTAAGCATATTCACATCGTATAATATAGATCAGTTTTAGAAACATATTATACTATCACATCGAGAAACGTCTGGACGCGAAACACAAAGCTGGTTGGTTGCTGGGAAGTAAATTATGAACATTTATAAAAGTGTCTTAGCTAAATACTTAAACGAAATATTCGACTCTGAAAATACAACCGAATTTTTTTGCCGAATTTGGACTTCGCAAATTTGTTCATAACGTGGCGAGTAATTTGCGCTCCCATGTAAAAATGTCTATTCATTCAAAAGCAGATTTTACTTTTAAGAAGTAAATGGTGATATTATAATGCGAGATGCCTATTTACTGTCAGATTGATTTATTGACGAATCACAGTCAGCCTTACGCCCTTCGTTCTTCAACAGTTGATTTTACCCCTCGCCATTATCTTCTCGTCTATTAATTCCTACTAGCAGTTAAAAACCCGCTCCGTGGGTTTTTTTCTGCTAGGCCCTGCGGGCGGCTCTTAGTTGGGCTTCGCCCATTTTAAGTGATATTAACAACAGTTACATTTAATCGATAGATATTAGGACATTCACAGAGAGAGGGTGAGTATATATATTGTTAAAACACGGAACAGGAAGGAGTTAATTAAAAATAACATACTAAATTTCCGCAAAATAAGAATGACAGTTGTTTGAATAAATGAAATTTTACGTATTTGTGATGGATTATTTCAAATGAAACACTATTTTTGACTACATGTCTACAACTGATATTAACTGTTATCGTACCTAATATAATTAGCTCATAGGAGACTTGCAGTGCTTAAATATATGTTACAACCGTCAATGTCTATAAGTTTAATCAATATCGTTTAGTTTGTCACAATTAAAGATAGTTATAACAAAGTTGACTTAAATAATAGATTATTACATATTGATTAATTGTACCCGTGTTTATGAATAAAAGGAGGATAATCATTTTCGGTAATCATTTGGTAATTCTTTACCTACAACTGTTACTGTATCTAATAAAGTTTAAAGTTAGATTATATATACACCTTCATCAGGAGAGTAAAAATCTATATATAAAGGTAGATTATTACAATATAGCGCCCCTGAGGTGATATCTCACAAAAGCGGCGCTATGCAAATTGTCCAATAAATAAATAAATATATTGTTTACATTTTATTGTGTATACACCGAAGTCAAAAATTAAATATAGATTGCAATTGGGAAAGAAGAAGTGGAAGGAAGGGGGAGGGGTAAGAGTAGGCTGGGTTTATAATAATTAGGAATTACAATATCGTTAGACGGGAAAGACCAGTTAAGTGGGAAAATATTTAAAAGAGAGTTTATAAAAAAATTCTTGTTAATTATATCTGCTTTTATAGTAACACGTTTCCTCATTTCTAAAATTTAAAAATTATTTATAGTGAAGTATTTTAAGACCTGAAAAAAACAAATAGAATATAACCCTAAAACAATATATTCATAAGACAAATAGCATTTAATAACGGTTATTCTAATAAATTGATAGTTGAAATACTAAATAAAAAAAATTAAACATATTCTCTTCAAACGGTCTTTCTAAAGATAAAAATAAACAATGGCGTAGAATTCTGCTTGTGGATAACGATACTTCTAAAATTATATAGAAAAACAATTCTGGTACTATTCAACTGGCGTTTTACATGTCAATATAAAATCAGATATAATTAATAAGCAAAAAATATATAAATAATAATGAAAAATGCCATTACAAAGTGATAAGCTTCCATAAGAAATCTTCTTATTAAATTATTTAATCATAATTATGTTTCAGTTACCTTCGGATAATTACAATGATTCTGTAAGTAGCATTAATATGAATATAATTCGAGATCTGGAGAATTTAAACAACTATAACTGGGACTCATATAGTCTAAAAATCATACAACAGAATATTAGAAGCATATCAAATCTCGATGACTTTACAATTTTTCTTGATCTATTTAATTCATCTTTCGATGTTATAATATTAACCGAATGCTGGTTAAATAAATACTACACCGTAAAATCAATACACAATTACTCTGAATATCACACCACAACCAACCTCAACAAATCTAGTGGAATTGTTATATACATCAAGGACGGAATTAAAGCTCATGTTGAGGAAATTACTTTAGCACAATCAAACTGTATGAAAATAGTATTGAATAATAACATATGCATATTTGCCATTTACAGATCTCCTTCCTTCATCAATACTGACCCCTTCCTTTTTTCATTGCAAGCAATTTTAAACAATGCGAAAAAATTTGAACAGCAAATTATAATGGGAGATTTAAACATTAACACTATCCCTGACTACCACCGTCAATCAATCGATTATCTATGTCTACTCGCGGAAAATGGTTTCACACAGACTATTAACAGCTTTACTCGTGAACAGGGCTCGAGTAAATCCTGTCTTGATCACATTAATGTAAAAAATATTAACTTTATTGACACTTTTGTTATACACTCAACTATTTCAGACCACTATACAACATCTCTTTGTCTTAAAAACAAGCCTCCCACTTCTTCGAAAATTAAATACGTTGCTAAAACTAATTTCAACAATTTAATTGAGGACTTGAGCGCAGAAAACTGGCTAAATGTTCTAGATAAATCAGATACTGACTTAGCAATGAAGGAATTTATTATCAAACTACACGAGTATATATCAAAACACACAAGCAATATAACCGTATCTAATAAACAAATTAAATTCACACCATGGATCACCCTGGGGCTAGTTAAATCGATTCACAGAAGAAATCATCTTCATGAAAAGGCAAAAACATATCCTGAGAATTTGGTATTGCAATGTTATTATAAAAAGTATAGGAATTTGTGTAAGAAATTAATTACATCGGCGAAAGAAAATTATTATAAAAAACTCATTTACGATAACAACTGCAATCCAAAACGTTTTTGGGATACCTTTCGCAACATAACCAAATCTAAAATCAATAAATCTTCTGAAATAAAATCGCTTTACATTAACACATCAAACTCTGAAGTCCCCAAAGATATGGCAAACTTTGCAAACAGTTACTTTTCATCTGTGGGTGACACACTTGCGAAAAAAATTCTCGATAAGTGTAAGAAATCAGAAACCGCTCTCGCCAATTTAACTATCCCTAGGATCGGTCACAAAATAGACTCAATCACAATTTCAACTAACGAAGTCATGAAGATAATTGACGACCTTAAGTCATCAAAAGCATGTGGTCCCGATAAGATTTCATCAAATCTTCTAAAAATCATTAAAGTATACATAGCCATACCGATTGCTTTCATTGCGAATCTTAGCTTTAAATCAGGGAAATTCCCTAACCATTTAAAGCAGTCAATCGTCATTTTACTGCATAAAAGTGGGGACAAATCACTGATACATAATTACCGGCCTGTTTCCTTGCTCAACTCTATCTCTAAAATTATGGAGAAAATTGTAAAGAACCGTCTCATAAATAGTACACTAGGTCCCATATTGTTTAATGTTTATATAAATGACTTATGTAATACTTCATTTGCAGACCACATTATTACATTTGCTGACGATACAGTACTTTTATTCGAAGGCAAAACCTGGAATGAGTCTTGCAGTAAAGCTGAATTTGGCATAAACAAAGTTAAACAGTGGCTAGATAGTAATCTCCTCACTTTTAACTCGGATAAAACGAAATTCATCTGCTTCAGTTCAACTCAAGCGGGTCAACCACAAGAAATTATTAACATTAGAATACACCATTGTTACGACATTATTACATGTAAATGCAATACCCTAGAATGTGTGGACAATATAAGATACCTAGGAATTATCATTGATACATTTCTGAGATGGGACAAACACATAGCCTTTACTTCCACAAAGGTCAGGAAACTTACACATCTGTTTATAGCAATAAGAAATATTCTATGTCTAAATGATTTGAAACGTATTTACTTTGCAATGTGCAATTCCATATTAGACTATGCTTCCTTAGGTTGGGGAGGTTGTGCTAAAACCATACTCGATCCCTTAGCTAAATCCCAGAAATCGATTATAAGAGTCATACTGAAAAAACCTTTCAGATACCCCAGCGATTCATTGTTCGCAGAGTTTCGCGTTCTTGATGTAAGACAATTATACATGAGGAAAATCATATTACATACTCAAAAACAGAGGCACTACTTAGCTTCCGTAAACCACTGTCATAATACACGACATGCAAAAAAAAACCCAACAGTTCCGCCCACCACTTCCTCATCTTTAGCACAGAGACAATTCTCATACTTAGGCCCTAAACTGCTCAATCTCATACCTGATGCATGGAAGGCAAAGAGTACTAATATTCTACGCATGCAGGTAAACAATTGGCTTCTGGTCTTGGGGAGAGCTGAATGCGAGAATATGCTAAAAAACAGTAATTGAATTGTAAACTTTGTTTTTATTTACATTCTTTTTTACATTTTAATTTATATTGGTATTATATTAGCATTACAGGAACTGTATTTTTACATAAAGTAAGTTCGAAAATTGCTCAATTCTTCGTGATATTTTTCCTTAAATGAAAAGTTCCTTCTTTACTTTCATTTTTTAATTTTTTTATTTATCATGTCCTTGTTTTATCTATTAATATTTCTTTAGTTTATTATATCAGCTAAACAATAGTAAAAAAAAAAAAAAATGTCGTGGTATAACTGAATGTATACTAGATTATGAATATACATTTGTATTACTTTACCAACAGAATTTCTTCAATTCAGTTTCATTTGCAAATTCATTTTCTTGTTTTTATCTATTAATATTTCTTTAGTTTATTATGTCAGCTAAACAATATTAAAATATATCATGGTATAACTGAAAGTATTCTAGAATATGTATATACATATGTATTATTTTAACAACAGAATAGTCAACACTATAATTTACATGTAAAAACATTATCATATTGGAATGTCCTAAAACGGGCAATCGCCTAGTTGGACATTTTAAGTTCATTAATTGTATTATGTAATATTTACAAACAAACAATAAATAAATAAATAAATAAAATAAATGCTTGTTTCGTAAGTAGTCAAATATTGTGAGCTGCATATTTAAATATTCGCGCCATTCATTTGGTTCGTTTTTAAACCGCCAGAGGTGCGCTCTGTCGGCCATCTATAGCAGCGCGTATCGGCCATATTGAATAAGGAACGCGTGATTTTTTATAAACGTCAAACATAATCACGTAACTGTGGATAATTTTCACTGTAATGTAATTAATCCAATGGATTATGAACTTTCTAAAACATATTTTCTTCGATATTATCCAAAAATTATATGAGCAGAAACGATGCATTTGAAGAAATCTCGTATTATTATGAGGCGATCCTATTTTATTATGAAATCGTGTCTTAATTTTCAAGTTAGCTGAATTTACCCGAAACAGACAATTTTAATTCGACCAATCAGAGGGCCTAGATCATCCAGACGCTGGCGTAATAATACTATCAGATGTCTGTGCATATTGTTACATTAGCGTTTATCGCCATGTAATATACTATAGGTGTGTTACACAAATAGTCATCGCCGCACAAGCCGGCGGCAAAGCTTGATACTCCAATCTTTCAGGGTGTGGATTATAGTCAATTTCCCAATTAAAACAAGTCTCTTGATATGAGGGTTTATTGTACAGGTAATACAGGTTATCAAACAGGTCTACAAAAGGTACATAGCTTTTTAAGGCCTAACTAGTTACTAGGCAATCTATTGACTCTAAGGGCTCTGATTGACAAAGGTATATTATTCGCTCACGTGTAAACTAGGCTGAAGCGGTGAATGATGAGCAGGGGCCATAGGCAGGTGCCTAGGCAGGGTGCAGGACGAAGGGCGGCTACGATGGGCGGATGCCATAGCACGGCCTAACTGATGCGGTAGGGCGGGAATACGACGAATGGCGGCACAGAAGCGGCCTGAGGCGGCCAGGGCGGCTAACCTCGGGGGCTGCGGCGGGTGCACGGCCGCGGCCCAGGGATACGACGCAATCATATCCATGATAGTGTAGTCGGCCGAATTGCCTGGACGTGATAACTGAGTCTAGGGACGCGGCACATTATAAAATGTATGCACGCCGGTCCAATTACGGCGACACCGATTTGGCGGTAAATATTAACTCGGAACTAAAGCATAGTGTTGTTTTCTACGCGTCTCGCTGTGAACTGACGCGTGGGTCTGCTGGCGGGTGGAAGCTTGCCCCTTCCACCTCTCTTTTAGGTGCCTGGCCGATGCCCATATAAGGATACGTTTTTGTCAACTATCCATTTGATTGGTTGTAGGTACTTGTAAGCCTACGTGACCAATATCAGGCGGTGATGTCGCGAGCTCCTGCGTATGTATTGGTGTTCACCCGATTGTAGACATGCCGAGATGCGTATATATTCGTGTGTTTACACGTGCTGAGTGAGTGCTCCAATTCCGGGCCGTGAGGATATACATAACTTGTGCAGTTAGCTCTTGCAAGCTATGTGCAAACATAACAATATATGAGAATAGCTGGGGCGTACATTGTACAGTTCATAGAAGCTATAAAGTTGTAAATGAACTCTCAACGTAGTAGAAGGAAAATAATTTTCGATAAATGAATAAAAAAGGTGATTTATGGATAATTAACACATATTTAAGTAATTTATTTTCTTATGGCATGGTAAGCTTGATAATCTGTGGAGTCCATAATATGGACTGTAACCCCGGGGAACAGCTACATATAGGTATAAGGTATTTTAAGATAATTTACGCTTAAAGTAATAACATAATTATTTTAAAATATAAGTTGACAACGTATGGAGTGTGAAGCTTAAATTTAGAAGACAAAGATTCGTCTGTTTGCGGGCCTTCCCGGTTCTCACACAAAGCAAGTAGTTAGTGCTTTCAGTGTCACTTTCATCGGATGAAGAGTATCTTTGTCCACAAATATCGCAAAACATTATGCTAATAAAATTTAGCCCGTCGTCCCACAGGTCGGTAAGCAATCGACATAAACTGAATTCTGCAAGATCCTGCGCAGAAAATTAAGTTCGCTATAGTAATGCTACATATACATACGCGAGCCGAACTGCTGAGCTGAACCTCAACTTATGGGAAAGGAACGAAGCAACCTCAAATGGCGCGAAACTCCGCTTGCAGTTGCTTCGTTCCTTTCCCGTACTTCGTGGATCGGCTCGCGTTTCGGTTCGCAAATGTATATGTACCATCAAGTAACGGTCCGCAGCGTATTTCAGTGTGGAACTTTTCTGCGCAGGGTATTAAAGCATTTGGTTTATGTCGATTGCTTACCGACCCGTGGGACGCCGGGCTTAAACGTACAACTTGTAAACGTCACAGCTCTACTGTGTGGCGTGTGCGACGTGTGCGTGTCGTCTGTCAGGTATTAAAATCAAATAATTATTCTCACAAGTAATGTTGTTTACCAACCTATTTCAGTGTCAGCAGCAAATCTTGCTTGGCGCCACGCAGAATGGAATACGTACTCTGTAAGTAGACTAAGTACACAATATTATATTACTACATACTTTGTTGTTACTAACTCAGTGTTTACTAATTTGTTTAGGGACTCAACATCAACAAAATCTGCAATCAACTAGGTAAATACAAAATTATTCGAACGAATGACAAATACGTCGGTAGAGGTCGGTAGCAACAGGTGCCTGCCTAATGTTGAATACCATTCTGTATCTAAAATATAATTCCTTGACATTTGGCAAATATTGAGAACACCTTATTTTTTTATTTGATTTTGATTTCTTACTCAAATTATAACTCATTTAGTTCACTTGCTGAAGATTTAAAAACAAAATGTAGGGAAGTCGTGTTTTGTCCATATTTTAAATAATAGGTTTTTAAGGTATTTTATTTCAATCCGTAGATCTAGGTACGCACGTAATTATTATTGTAACTAGATACCTAATCGTCCATTTATAATAACGTCCGAAAATAATCATTTAAAAATATTCACTCAGATAACATATTTTATAACTTATTTTATTTTTACCAAAAATATTGATTTTCCTATTTTCGCAATGGTTATCAAGATGTAATAAAATTCTGATCTTCCGCTAATTTTACCATTAAATTAGTTCACTCCTTAAATAAAAAAAATCGGTAAAAATAGATGGCAAAGGTGTTTATAAAATATTACCATATATTTAATTGGAATACATAAAATTCTTCAGCGGGGGACTGGCGTCGTTAGTCGTTAGAGGTTAGTAGTTTTTTGATTGATACTTCGAGACGTTACATAAGTTGGATTAATATCATTTTAATTGCAAGTTTTACGGGAAATATAGTTGGGTCTCTGTCCTTGCGCATCCCAAGCAAGATCGAACAGTTTGTCTCGGATTAAGGTTGTTGCATAGCATTTCCATCTCCCATATACAGCGAAGGTTATTATGAATTCGTTGGGCCCAGCGACGAGGATCTTCCGCTCCAAAAGGGCCCATCTCGGTATGCCTGGATATACCCGCGTTCACCCTTTTTAAATAATTCATAGATTCGTTTTGTTCTGATCGTTTTTTCTCTCCAGCCAGGCTTTGTGGCACCACGACTGACGGCTCGTCGAATTGAATGGACGCCGAAGGGGTTCTTTCATTTTTTGGGCATCAAGGTGTCAGAAATGGATTTGTAGTTTTTTTGTTGTCTCGGTATTATTTTTTGTTTCTTTTTCAGTTGCGTCATTTATTTTGTTCGTCCCAGAATACATTTAACGTAAAGGTAGGCTTCAGCATTACCGAGAAAACTCCTTGTAAGGAACCTCTGTCGACATTTCTACGCCGTTACATTTACACACTTTTTCTAGATGCATTACATTTTTCCCATGGTTCTGATCGGCAATCAATTATTGCAATTGGATAAGTCCAATTCCATTTAATTATTTCTACGAACGCGGTTGTCGAAGGATTCAGTGGGTATATAATTTTAGCAATTAATTCTTGACATTAAGCTTATAAGACAGGAGTATGATTCTCTGGCCTTAGCGTTTTAGAGTTCTTTGACTAGTGCTTATTTTGTGCTTGGTTTGTCCAATGATTTGCGCTCAAATGGGCCGCAGACGACGGTTGCCGACACGTTACGATTCATCACTCTTACCTTTTGCCGCAAATGGCACATTAGGTGTCCCGCATCGCGGATTATCATCAAAACGGTTGACTCTTAATTAAGGCGAATCGTGTTTCTGTCAATTCGGTTTTAACAAGCTAGCTTTGATTAAGGTAAGGTTTAATATTGGTCATTCCAGCTTGGAATATGGTGATTATAGCACCCGACTATGGCCTAATGTTTATTTAACTAGAGGCGTTGGCAATAATAACGATTATTTATTTGATCGAGTAGTCGCTTCCCCACGTACGGCTTGTTTACTTCTCTTTCGATCAATAAATTCATCGTCAATCTCAATATCGAATCGATTTGATTATTTAATCATATCCTACGTTTCATTGTCGATCGCGATTGCAAATAAATTAACGTGATACAGGGTGGCCGGGTTTGTATTTTCAACATGTTTAGTTGTACTTCCTAGTAAATATCATAATATTTGATATTCCAGTTGGCTCCTAGGTGTGTTTGAAGAACCGCTAACAAAGGTGATATGGACGTTTTTTTCACAAACTGATGTCACCTTATGAAGCAGCTATGTAAACGGTTAAACACACCCAAATATAATGCATTCCACAGTAGCACTACAAAATCTCTCAAAATAATTTCTATCAGTAATTCCTTCTCACATAGATCGTGCATTGATCTCCCGGAAGTGTTTTACGATTTCGATCTGTGATTATCTTTGTTGGTCTAGGTTCTAGCTCTAAGAAGTAAGCTAGACGGGCTATTATAGTGCCAACACTAGATTCCTTCTCCCAGACACCACTCGAACCCGAATATCCTGTTCATAAATTGACTGGATTTATGCTCTCTCGGTGTAGTTAAAGGATGAACAGTTTAATTAAAAGTGATGTTGGCTTTGTCGTGTCATAGATTCTCACAGCAGTGTAATCAAAAGTTATGATCTTTTGCCCGACCGAGAAGAAGGGAATTCTTACAATTATTTTTTTAGATTCTTCGTTGATCCAAAATCCCTTTGACTAAGATGATTTAGTTGCACTCTAACCAACGAATTGCTAAATTCACCGGGACTTAATTTCCACGGCTTGCTGAACAGAACTGCTGCGGATTTCAACATATTCTATGTCGCGAGGATACATTTGACCGGGTAAACTTCATTGGTATGACATTCACATTCTTTTTCGTATCAAATGGTTCGTTGTATATTTATCTGAAATGTTTAAAATGCATGTAACTTTTCTTGGCTTCTTATAACGTTCGATTCCGAAACACTCAAGTACTCCGATACCTCGAGAAAACTGCTCATATTTTAATCTTAAGCAACATAATTTTATTTCCAAAAAACGTCGATTTTTTTTTCGTTTCGTTTTTTAAATAGGTAATATCATTACGAAATTTCGTTGTCGATTATGCCCTTCACTATTCCAAAGCAATTATTTGCAGTGGAAGTAATAACGTACGTACTGTCACGTTGGTGCTATTAATTTACTGCCTCAATATAATGGAGATAATTATTATTTTTTGGTAAACTAATGTTTTTAAGACAAGATTTTTTATGCATAGCACAAAGGGTAACAATTATTTTACAAGCAATAATTGTTCGCCTGAAACACTCATCCACATTGAAAAATCTCCTGATAAAAGATACATGACGCCAACGGGACTCGAACCCGTGTCCCTTCGATTTCCGGTCGACAGCTCTGACCACTGAGCTATGGCGGCTTATCTCTTACCCGCGAAATTATTCAATATATACTAGTGTTTCATTCAACAATTACTGCTTGTTACATTTTTCACCTGAAAACAACCAACTTTATTTTATATGAGAAAGGCATTGTAAGTGCTAACTCTCTCACTAGATGGCGTCGAGACAAATTGTCTACATTTTTAGGCGAAATACTTGAACTTGTCAAATATTAATTATTATTTTTTGGTAAACTAATGTTTTTAAGACAAGATTTTTTATGCATAGCACAAAGGGTAACAATTATTTTACAAGCAATAATTGTTCGCCTGAAACACTCATCCACATTGAAAAATCTCCTGATAAAAGATACATGACGCCAACGGGACTCGAACCCGTGTCCCTTCGATTTCCGGTCGACAGCTCTGACCACTGAGCTATGGCGGCTTATCTCTTACCCGCGAAATTATTCAATATATACTAGTGTTTCATTCAACAATTACTGCTTGTTACATTTTTCACCTGAAAACAACCAACTTTATTTTATATGAGAAAGGCATTGTAAGTGCTAACTCTCTCACTAGATGGCGTCGAGACAAATTGTCTACATTTTTAGGCGAAATACTTGAACTTGTCAAATATTAATTATTATTTTTTGGTAAACTAATGTTTTTAAGACAAGATTTTTTATGCATAGCACAAAGGGTAACAATTATTTTACAAGCAATAATTGTTCGCCTGAAACACTCATCCACATTGAAAAATCTCCTGATAAAAGATACATGACGCCAACGGGACTCGAACCCGTGTCCCTTCGATTTCCGGTCGACAGCTCTGACCACTGAGCTATGGCGGCTTATCTCTTACCCGCGAAATTATTCAATATATACTAGTGTTTCATTCAACAATTACTGCTTGTTACATTTTTCACCTGAAAACAACCAACTTTATTTTATATGAGAAAGGCATTGTAAGTGCTAACTCTCTCACTAGATGGCGTCGAGACAAATTGTCTACATTTTTAGGCGAAATACTTGAACTTGTCAAATATTAATTATTATTTTTTGGTAAACTAATGTTTTTAAGACAAGATTTTTTATGCATAGCACAAAGGGTAACAATTATTTTACAAGCAATAATTGTTCGCCTGAAACACTCATCCACATTGAAAAATCTCCTGATAAAAGATACATGACGCCAACGGGACTCGAACCCGTGTCCCTTCGATTTCCGGTCGACAGCTCTGACCACTGAGCTATGGCGGCTTATCTCTTACCCGCGAAATTATTCAATATATACTAGTGTTTCATTCAACAATTACTGCTTGTTACATTTTTCACCTGAAAACAACCAACTTTATTTTATATGAGAAAGGCATTGTAAGTGCTAACTCTCTCACTAGATGGCGTCGAGACAAATTGTCTACATTTTTAGGCGAAATACTTGAACTTGTCAAATATTAATTATTATTTTTTGGTAAACTAATGTTTTTAAGACAAGATTTTTTATGCATAGCACAAAGGGTAACAATTATTTTACAAGCAATAATTGTTCGCCTGAAACACTCATCCACATTGAAAAATCTCCTGATAAAAGATACATGACGCCAACGGGACTCGAACCCGTGTCCCTTCGATTTCCGGTCGACAGCTCTGACCACTGAGCTATGGCGGCTTATCTCTTACCCGCGAAATTATTCAATATATACTAGTGTTTCATTCAACAATTACTGCTTGTTACATTTTTCACCTGAAAACAACCAACTTTATTTTATATGAGAAAGGCATTGTAAGTGCTAACTCTCTCACTAGATGGCGTCGAGACAAATTGTCTACATTTTTAGGCGAAATACTTGAACTTGTCAAATATTAATTATTATTTTTTGGTAAACTAATGTTTTTAAGACAAGATTTTTTATGCATAGCACAAAGGGTAACAATTATTTTACAAGCAATAATTGTTCGCCTGAAACACTCATCCACATTGAAAAATCTCCTGATAAAAGATACATGACGCCAACGGGACTCGAACCCGTGTCCCTTCGATTTCCGGTCGACAGCTCTGACCACTGAGCTATGGCGGCTTATCTCTTACCCGCGAAATTATTCAATATATACTAGTGTTTCATTCAACAATTACTGCTTGTTACATTTTTCACCTGAAAACAACCAACTTTATTTTATATGAGAAAGGCATTGTAAGTGCTAACTCTCTCACTAGATGGCGTCGAGACAAATTGTCTACATTTTTAGGCGAAATACTTGAACTTGTCAAATATTAATTATTATTTTTTGGTAAACTAATGTTTTTAAGACAAGATTTTTTATGCATAGCACAAAGGGTAACAATTATTTTACAAGCAATAATTGTTCGCCTGAAACACTCATCCACATTGAAAAATCTCCTGATAAAAGATACATGACGCCAACGGGACTCGAACCCGTGTCCCTTCGATTTCCGGTCGACAGCTCTGACCACTGAGCTATGGCGGCTTATCTCTTACCCGCGAAATTATTCAATATATACTAGTGTTTCATTCAACAATTACTGCTTGTTACATTTTTCACCTGAAAACAACCAACTTTATTTTATATGAGAAAGGCATTGTAAGTGCTAACTCTCTCACTAGATGGCGTCGAGACAAATTGTCTACATTTTTAGGCGAAATACTTGAACTTGTCAAATATTAATTATTATTTTTTGGTAAACTAATGTTTTTAAGACAAGATTTTTTATGCATAGCACAAAGGGTAACAATTATTTTACAAGCAATAATTGTTCGCCTGAAACACTCATCCACATTGAAAAATCTCCTGATAAAAGATACATGACGCCAACGGGACTCGAACCCGTGTCCCTTCGATTTCCGGTCGACAGCTCTGACCACTGAGCTATGGCGGCTTATCTCTTACCCGCGAAATTATTCAATATATACTAGTGTTTCATTCAACAATTACTGCTTGTTACATTTTTCACCTGAAAACAACCAACTTTATTTTATATGAGAAAGGCATTGTAAGTGCTAACTCTCTCACTAGATGGCGTCGAGACAAATTGTCTACATTTTTAGGCGAAATACTTATTGCTTGTAAAATAATTGTTACCCTTTGTGCTATGCATAAAAAATCTTGTCTTAAAAACATTAGTTTACCAAAAAATAATAATTAATATTTGACAAGTTCAAGTATTTCGCCTAAAAATGTAGACAATTTGTCTCGACGCCATCTAGTGAGAGAGTTAGCACTTACAATGCCTTTCTCATATAAAATAAAGTTGGTTGTTTTCAGGTGAAAAATGTAACAAGCAGTAATTGTTGAATGAAACACTAGTATATATTGAATAATTTCGCGGGTAAGAGATAAGCCGCCATAGCTCAGTGGTCAGAGCTGTCGACCGGAAATCGAAGGGACACGGGTTCGAGTCCCGTTGGCGTCATGTATCTTTTATCAGGAGATTTTTCAATGTGGATGAGTGTTTCAGGCGAACAATTATTGCTTGTAAAATAATTGTTACCCTTTGTGCTATGCATAAAAAATCTTGTCTTAAAAACATTAGTTTACCAAAAAATAATAATTAATATTTGACAAGTTCAAGTATTTCGCCTAAAAATGTAGACAATTTGTCTCGACGCCATCTAGTGAGAGAGTTAGCACTTACAATGCCTTTCTCATATAAAATAAAGTTGGTTGTTTTCAGGTGAAAAATGTAACAAGCAGTAATTGTTGAATGAAACACTAGTATATATTGAATAATTTCGCGGGTAAGAGATAAGCCGCCATAGCTCAGTGGTCAGAGCTGTCGACCGGAAATCGAAGGGACACGGGTTCGAGTCCCGTTGGCGTCATGTATCTTTTATCAGGAGATTTTTCAATGTGGATGAGTGTTTCAGGCGAACAATTATTGCTTGTAAAATAATTGTTACCCTTTGTGCTATGCATAAAAAATCTTGTCTTAAAAACATTAGTTTACCAAAAAATAATAATTAATATTTGACAAGTTCAAGTATTTCGCCTAAAAATGTAGACAATTTGTCTCGACGCCATCTAGTGAGAGAGTTAGCACTTACAATGCCTTTCTCATATAAAATAAAGTTGGTTGTTTTCAGGTGAAAAATGTAACAAGCAGTAATTGTTGAATGAAACACTAGTATATATTGAATAATTTCGCGGGTAAGAGATAAGCCGCCATAGCTCAGTGGTCAGAGCTGTCGACCGGAAATCGAAGGGACACGGGTTCGAGTCCCGTTGGCGTCATGTATCTTTTATCAGGAGATTTTTCAATGTGGATGAGTGTTTCAGGCGAACAATTATTGCTTGTAAAATAATTGTTACCCTTTGTGCTATGCATAAAAAATCTTGTCTTAAAAACATTAGTTTACCAAAAAATAATAATTAATATTTGACAAGTTCAAGTATTTCGCCTAAAAATGTAGACAATTTGTCTCGACGCCATCTAGTGAGAGAGTTAGCACTTACAATGCCTTTCTCATATAAAATAAAGTTGGTTGTTTTCAGGTGAAAAATGTAACAAGCAGTAATTGTTGAATGAAACACTAGTATATATTGAATAATTTCGCGGGTAAGAGATAAGCCGCCATAGCTCAGTGGTCAGAGCTGTCGACCGGAAATCGAAGGGACACGGGTTCGAGTCCCGTTGGCGTCATGTATCTTTTATCAGGAGATTTTTCAATGTGGATGAGTGTTTCAGGCGAACAATTATTGCTTGTAAAATAATTGTTACCCTTTGTGCTATGCATAAAAAATCTTGTCTTAAAAACATTAGTTTACCAAAAAATAATAATTAATATTTGACAAGTTCAAGTATTTCGCCTAAAAATGTAGACAATTTGTCTCGACGCCATCTAGTGAGAGAGTTAGCACTTACAATGCCTTTCTCATATAAAATAAAGTTGGTTGTTTTCAGGTGAAAAATGTAACAAGCAGTAATTGTTGAATGAAACACTAGTATATATTGAATAATTTCGCGGGTAAGAGATAAGCCGCCATAGCTCAGTGGTCAGAGCTGTCGACCGGAAATCGAAGGGACACGGGTTCGAGTCCCGTTGGCGTCATGTATCTTTTATCAGGAGATTTTTCAATGTGGATGAGTGTTTCAGGCGAACAATTATTGCTTGTAAAATAATTGTTACCCTTTGTGCTATGCATAAAAAATCTTGTCTTAAAAACATTAGTTTACCAAAAAATAATAATTAATATTTGACAAGTTCAAGTATTTCGCCTAAAAATGTAGACAATTTGTCTCGACGCCATCTAGTGAGAGAGTTAGCACTTACAATGCCTTTCTCATATAAAATAAAGTTGGTTGTTTTCAGGTGAAAAATGTAACAAGCAGTAATTGTTGAATGAAACACTAGTATATATTGAATAATTTCGCGGGTAAGAGATAAGCCGCCATAGCTCAGTGGTCAGAGCTGTCGACCGGAAATCGAAGGGACACGGGTTCGAGTCCCGTTGGCGTCATGTATCTTTTATCAGGAGATTTTTCAATGTGGATGAGTGTTTCAGGCGAACAATTATTGCTTGTAAAATAATTGTTACCCTTTGTGCTATGCATAAAAAATCTTGTCTTAAAAACATTAGTTTACCAAAAAATAATAATTAATATTTGACAAGTTCAAGTATTTCGCCTAAAAATGTAGACAATTTGTCTCGACGCCATCTAGTGAGAGAGTTAGCACTTACAATGCCTTTCTCATATAAAATAAAGTTGGTTGTTTTCAGGTGAAAAATGTAACAAGCAGTAATTGTTGAATGAAACACTAGTATATATTGAATAATTTCGCGGGTAAGAGATAAGCCGCCATAGCTCAGTGGTCAGAGCTGTCGACCGGAAATCGAAGGGACACGGGTTCGAGTCCCGTTGGCGTCATGTATCTTTTATCAGGAGATTTTTCAATGTGGATGAGTGTTTCAGGCGAACAATTATTGCTTGTAAAATAATTGTTACCCTTTGTGCTATGCATAAAAAATCTTGTCTTAAAAACATTAGTTTACCAAAAAATAATAATTAATATTTGACAAGTTCAAGTATTTCGCCTAAAAATGTAGACAATTTGTCTCGACGCCATCTAGTGAGAGAGTTAGCACTTACAATGCCTTTCTCATATAAAATAAAGTTGGTTGTTTTCAGGTGAAAAATGTAACAAGCAGTAATTGTTGAATGAAACACTAGTATATATTGAATAATTTCGCGGGTAAGAGATAAGCCGCCATAGCTCAGTGGTCAGAGCTGTCGACCGGAAATCGAAGGGACACGGGTTCGAGTCCCGTTGGCGTCATGTATCTTTTATCAGGAGATTTTTCAATGTGGATGAGTGTTTCAGGCGAACAATTATTGCTTGTAAAATAATTGTTACCCTTTGTGCTATGCATAAAAAATCTTGTCTTAAAAACATTAGTTTACCAAAAAATAATAATTAATATTTGACAAGTTCAAGTATTTCGCCTAAAAATGTAGACAATTTGTCTCGACGCCATCTAGTGAGAGAGTTAGCACTTACAATGCCTTTCTCATATAAAATAAAGTTGGTTGTTTTCAGGTGAAAAATGTAACAAGCAGTAATTGTTGAATGAAACACTAGTATATATTGAATAATTTCGCGGGTAAGAGATAAGCCGCCATAGCTCAGTGGTCAGAGCTGTCGACCGGAAATCGAAGGGACACGGGTTCGAGTCCCGTTGGCGTCATGTATCTTTTATCAGGAGATTTTTCAATGTGGATGAGTGTTTCAGGCGAACAATTATTGCTTGTAAAATAATTGTTACCCTTTGTGCTATGCATAAAAAATCTTGTCTTAAAAACATTAGTTTACCAAAAAATAATAATTAATATTTGACAAGTTCAAGTATTTCGCCTAAAAATGTAGACAATTTGTCTCGACGCCATCTAGTGAGAGAGTTAGCACTTACAATGCCTTTCTCATATAAAATAAAGTTGGTTGTTTTCAGGTGAAAAATGTAACAAGCAGTAATTGTTGAATGAAACACTAGTATATATTGAATAATTTCGCGGGTAAGAGATAAGCCGCCATAGCTCAGTGGTCAGAGCTGTCGACCGGAAATCGAAGGGACACGGGTTCGAGTCCCGTTGGCGTCATGTATCTTTTATCAGGAGATTTTTCAATGTGGATGAGTGTTTCAGGCGAACAATTATTGCTTGTAAAATAATTGTTACCCTTTGTGCTATGCATAAAAAATCTTGTCTTAAAAACATTAGTTTACCAAAAAATAATAATTAATATTTGACAAGTTCAAGTATTTCGCCTAAAAATGTAGACAATTTGTCTCGACGCCATCTAGTGAGAGAGTTAGCACTTACAATGCCTTTCTCATATAAAATAAAGTTGGTTGTTTTCAGGTGAAAAATGTAACAAGCAGTAATTGTTGAATGAAACACTAGTATATATTGAATAATTTCGCGGGTAAGAGATAAGCCGCCATAGCTCAGTGGTCAGAGCTGTCGACCGGAAATCGAAGGGACACGGGTTCGAGTCCCGTTGGCGTCATGTATCTTTTATCAGGAGATTTTTCAATGTGGATGAGTGTTTCAGGCGAACAATTATTGCTTGTAAAATAATTGTTACCCTTTGTGCTATGCATAAAAAATCTTGTCTTAAAAACATTAGTTTACCAAAAAATAATAATTAATATTTGACAAGTTCAAGTATTTCGCCTAAAAATGTAGACAATTTGTCTCGACGCCATCTAGTGAGAGAGTTAGCACTTACAATGCCTTTCTCATATAAAATAAAGTTGGTTGTTTTCAGGTGAAAAATGTAACAAGCAGTAATTGTTGAATGAAACACTAGTATATATTGAATAATTTCGCGGGTAAGAGATAAGCCGCCATAGCTCAGTGGTCAGAGCTGTCGACCGGAAATCGAAGGGACACGGGTTCGAGTCCCGTTGGCGTCATGTATCTTTTATCAGGAGATTTTTCAATGTGGATGAGTGTTTCAGGCGAACAATTATTGCTTGTAAAATAATTGTTACCCTTTGTGCTATGCATAAAAAATCTTGTCTTAAAAACATTAGTTTACCAAAAAATAATAATTAATATTTGACAAGTTCAAGTATTTCGCCTAAAAATGTAGACAATTTGTCTCGACGCCATCTAGTGAGAGAGTTAGCACTTACAATGCCTTTCTCATATAAAATAAAGTTGGTTGTTTTCAGGTGAAAAATGTAACAAGCAGTAATTGTTGAATGAAACACTAGTATATATTGAATAATTTCGCGGGTAAGAGATAAGCCGCCATAGCTCAGTGGTCAGAGCTGTCGACCGGAAATCGAAGGGACACGGGTTCGAGTCCCGTTGGCGTCATGTATCTTTTATCAGGAGATTTTTCAATGTGGATGAGTGTTTCAGGCGAACAATTATTGCTTGTAAAATAATTGTTACCCTTTGTGCTATGCATAAAAAATCTTGTCTTAAAAACATTAGTTTACCAAAAAATAATAATTAATATTTGACAAGTTCAAGTATTTCGCCTAAAAATGTAGACAATTTGTCTCGACGCCATCTAGTGAGAGAGTTAGCACTTACAATGCCTTTCTCATATAAAATAAAGTTGGTTGTTTTCAGGTGAAAAATGTAACAAGCAGTAATTGTTGAATGAAACACTAGTATATATTGAATAATTTCGCGGGTAAGAGATAAGCCGCCATAGCTCAGTGGTCAGAGCTGTCGACCGGAAATCGAAGGGACACGGGTTCGAGTCCCGTTGGCGTCATGTATCTTTTATCAGGAGATTTTTCAATGTGGATGAGTGTTTCAGGCGAACAATTATTGCTTGTAAAATAATAATGGAGATAGCTTATTTTGATATCAATTCACAATATCCGGATTTCCTGGCACATTTTTTTATTCCGTGTTATTTATTACTCACCGTGTTTATCTCCACTTTTTGTAAATAATACGACGCGCAGTCAATTTATTTGTATTTATTAAACGTGTTTTTATCTAATTGACGTGCAGAGGTTAAGATTTAAAAGTCTAATATGCGTTGTAAGTTCGCACACGAAATAATTAATATCTGACCATAGACTGCCAGCGAAATTAGTTACCGGTAAATAAAATACATTTAAAAAAACCTTTTGCAGATATATCTCGTATTTCTTAGAAAAAAATATTTGTATTTAGAAAAGGAATACATTATTTATATTATAAGACGTTATTTATCATAAATTCTAACTCAATAATATTAAATTTATCTGGAATTGAGTAATGGCCCGGTATGTATTTTAAGCTTGGCCTTTCGTAGCTGTGAGATACTTTCAGAGATTTATAAAGGACGACAGGTGAATAATGAAGGAATTATTTATGCCAGACCTTCCAAACGTTACTTTTACTTTATGGTTTTATTATTCGTTTGTAGGATGCGCGGAGAATAAAAATTTTGGACGCGGGACCACGTATTTTATTCATTTTATTAGTAAATTCAATACCTGGTGGTCCAGGGGTAAGGTCGCGGTTTCGAATCCCGGCGTGCGCAAGTAAATTACTTTTTACTAATTTGTGTTACTTCACAATTTATTCAATTAAAATAATATTAGTATCGCCCCGGTGTAAGACCACCATTCAAAATTGGCAGGTACTCCCCCACCGTCATCTTCCCCATCTCCTTCCCCTCCAAAATACCTTCAGCCTCACAACATACCAATTGGAGATGCCATAGTCGCACTGGTTGGGAGCAGTTGGGAATCTTGTGCGGTATTCACATAAAAAAGGAGTAGGTATGTGTTAAATTTAACGTTTTACCTGCCACCCATTATGTACCCCATAAATAATAATACTTATCGGCGCATAAACGTTGATTATTTCGGATAACCTTCGTTGGAGGCAAATGGCGGTACTAAAGATTATCGGAATTATTATGATAGTTATAAAATTTTACGTTTTAAAAAAAATTAAAACGCAAATTGTCTTGACCTGTCGTTTATATTTATAATACACTTACCTTAGTGTGAAATTTAATTCTTTCACGGAAAATATTTTTCATTGATTTTTCAATTGCTTCCTAATAGTAGTTGTATCACAAATTACAATGATTTAATTATCAATTTTCTTGAATTCTTTTAGGACGAATTTAGTTAACTTTCACAGAATTTGAACAATTCATCAAATTTCAAAGTTGATTTTCAAGTAGTGTGAAGGTTCTATTCAAGTTATGTTGTTATTTAAGTTGCTAAGCAACTGGCCAGTAATGATATCATAACGGAACTTGAATAGCTTCACAGAACTTTAAAATCAAAATGAAATTTGATGAACCGTTCAAATTCTGTTGAACAACCCGTCCTTAATGTCCAATAAGTTTAATTCATGTATCCGGCCATTATATATCCGGTATTAAGTCGGCCGCAAATCCGGGAATTTAATTGTACCGGGAAATTATCAAGGTACTTTCAGAAATAATTTTTAAATGATGTCAGATAGTTATTTTTTATGCAATTTCGTTCAATTTGGAAGATTATGATTCCGTTGTTAATTACGTTTTATTTATTTATTTAATGATATCTAAAGAACCGGTGTTTATTTTAATCTAAAATAAATACAAACTATCTATTAATCTGTTTTCCGTAGCCAATGTTTGGAATAATCTGCTGTTAGTTGTATCAAACGCTTGTATCGTCTGACAGCGTTGATAAGTTTATAATATAACAAAGCTATTAATTGCGAAGCATCGATCGACAGCCGCCTATTATCTGCTCGTCTGTAGAAATTTGATATTTTTTTAATATGTATTTTACAACACCAACAAAAGTGTATTTACTTAAATAAAATATATCTAATCTCTGCATTATTCTGGGAATTGTAAAACCTACCTCTAAAAATATCAATTGTAACAGTCGATTCATTTCAAATAGATAATAATATTCTTCTTAATACCTATATCTATATGGTAACCGGATAAATCATCACAATGATAATTCATCACATCTTTAAAAAGTTATATAAAGTCATGGAAAGTGATGAAACAAAAACTTTATTAACTGGGTTATGTAGTTAGGTTAAGTTAAAAAAAAATTTTTTTTCATCGTTTCTAATGACTTTATATAACTTTTTAAAAGTGTGTTGAGTTATCACGGAACCAACTATATATAAATTCAGCCTGCTTATGTTTGTGCTCGCAAAATTAGAAAAGTAGTAAACCGATATCGCTGAAAAGTTCAAAGTTTGTTCTTATTAGTGCCAGGAGTGTTTAGAGAGGGGTTTGAATGGTAGAAGAAGTCGGGTACGCCTGATAAATACTTAACGCAATATCTCTGCACTGGAATGAGATACGCATTCTAATTAATGTCTAAGTCGATGTAATGTGGTTTTTTAACAGTAATATTGTGGTATACAGTAGTGAATGGTGGAAGAAGTCGAAGACGCCAGAGAAAGACATTAGCAATAGCGAAGCTAAAAATAATTATTATGAAATCATTAATTCTACTCATTATCGAACGCGATTAGAGTACGAATTTTTATATTATTTCAGGTGAAATACCAAAAAACATATTAATAATGACCATAATAAAAAATTAAATTTAACACCCAAACGATTTTATTTAATTTTTAACTTTTGGTTTGGTGGAAAATGGTATTCACAATCCAAGCTCACTGCTTGCATTTTTCTCGCGGTATAAAAATTCTAACCTAAAAATCTTTGGCCCTGAAATTCACTATGGAAATGCCTTGAAGTTTAATTCTAACTAGCTTTTTGCCCGTTGCAGGCAACTAATGGGTAAAAATTAATTGCGTGGTGTAGTATTTGAATGTAGATGAGGCGAGGGTGTGGGACTACAAAATTTTATAAAAAGAAATGAATATTTTGAGAAAAAAAAGAGCCAAGGAGCTTACTGATCATTTTTTCACCGAGCCGTTCGGGTTGTGTAGGTCGAGACGCGTAATTTGATACCCATATCGTATGTACGGTTTTTGTCACCGACATTCTTCAAAAGTTGTTATTTTGAAAAAAGAATTGCTCAATTAACACGCAAAATTTAAAAACTTTTAAAAGGGTAATATGTATTTTGGCATATGAATGAAACTATGAGTGTGTGACCACAAATATATTAAAATATATGTATGGATAGAAAGAATTGGATATTTTGAGAAAAAAAAGTGCCAAGGAGGTTTCTGATCATTTTTTCACCGAGCCATTCGGATTTTGTAAGTCGAGACGCGTAATTTGATATCCATATCGTATGTACGGTTTTTCGTATGACCTCTACCCGGTACCATCTGTGTAGGTACCTGCACCACCACTGCCACTACCACTACCACTACCACTCCTACTACTACAACTGCTACTACCACTACCACTACTACTCCTACTCCTACTCCTACTCCTACTCCTACTCCTACTCCTACTCCTACTCCTACTCCTACGCCTACTCCTACTCCTACTCCTACTCCTACTTCTACTTCTACTCCTACTCCTACTCCTACTCCTACTACTACTCCTACTACTACTTCTACTACTTCTCCTACTACTACTACTACTCATACTCCTACTCCTACTCCTACAACTATTACTACTTCTACTACTCCTACTCCTACTCCTACTACTACTACTACTCCTACTCCTACTCCTACTCCTACTCCTACGCCTACTCCTACTCCTACTCCTACTCCTACTCCTACTCCTACTTCTACTCCTACTCCTACTACTACTCCTACTACTACTCCTACTACTACTTCTACTACTACTCCTACTCCTACTCCTACTCCTACTCCTACTACTACTCCTACTACTACTCCTACTACTACTACTACTACTACTCATACTCCTACTCCTACTACTACTACTACTCCTACCCCTACTCCTACTCCTACTCCTACTCCTACTACTACTCCTACTCCTACTCCTACTACTACTACTACTCCTACTACTACTGCTACTACTACTTGGTACAATTTATAAATTTGCGTGACGCTATCGATGTAGTTTTTCTCTACGGGGCGACGGTATCCGTGTCAAATTATTTTTACCAAACTTTATTTTATTTCTTTTTTTTGTTGTTTTTTTTTTGGGGTGTTATGCCGTGTTGCGCTAACTCCTTCTTTAGCCGACGTTTCGGATCTACCGGATCTGCACTGATGATGGACACTGCAACGCTGTCCGAAACGTCGGCTAAAGAAGGAGTTAGCGCAACACGGCATAACACCCCAAAAACAAATAACAAAAATGCTTTTGGCCGTGAGAATCTAAAAACTTACCATTTATTTTATTTCGTTCAAAAGCATTATCGATTTAAAAAAATAAACTGCAAAAGTAAGTACCTACACAGATTTTATCGTTCTTTTGAAGTAACATCCCTAAAATAAAAGTACATCACTTCGCTATGGCATTTTTCGGTTCAATTCTCAAATGTCAAAACTTAAGCCGGTTATTGTAAGACATTTTGAACCGAGCGCCATATGTAGAACGGCCGATTAACGTTCCTAAACCTTCGGAGGATGAATTTTTTCGATAATTTTAACCGTAGACTGCGCCTTTTTGACGGAATTCTATCATAAGTTTGACTGTGTCAATTTTATAAAAAAATCGTACCACGTGGTTTCGAAGCGACCACGTGATTATTTTTTTTCCAATGATACCATCATGCAAAAAAAAACATTTACACTTAAATTAAAAATCTTTCCCGATAAATGAGGAAATTCGTAATATTTATCGTGTTATTAAAATTTTTTTTTCGTGAAATTTAAAAAAAAAATCAACGATACCTGATTAATTCAGACCCGACGCTAGATCAAAATCTATCGTGTTTTTAATTTACGTTCGATTAATGCGAAAAACGCATAATTTTCAAGCGACAGAGGCGCAAGAAATTTTTTTTTAATGATTTCGCGTTCGGGGTGCGTTCGAAATTGAATAAAAATATAAACTGTAAAGGAGAAAAAGTTTTACACGTCATCCCGATCTATAAAAACGAAACGTTGCGAAAATGCACCGAAATTTGGCCGTTTCGAAACCGCGCGTGTGGCAACACTCGTGATTAACAAAAAATAAATCGCACCACGTGGTTTCGCAATGACCACGTGGTACAATTCCCGATTTTAGAAGCTCCGGCCGCAATCGCCTTTTTGAGAGAGCGGGGCAGTCCTTGCGGCGGAAGCGTGAACCTCGGTACTTTAGTATGGAGCGGCTCGAGAGCTTCCAGTTTCCGCCGCCACATTTCCGCTAATTTTTTCCGACATCTCCCTCCGTACGAATCCGGTAGAGTTTCCCGGAAATATGCACTGACTCGAATTTTCACTTTTTCCACGCAAAATTGAACTCGAATTCTCTGCCGCTACAGAGGCGTCTCGGTCGACATTCGCTTGAAGACTGAAACAAAAGAAAGGCGACTTTTTTCTTGCACGCAGAAATGAACCTAGAGTGTGAGAGACTTGAGGGGTTACGTGGTCGATTTTCGCCTAATTTTTAGCGACCAAAAAAAACAAAGAAACTGAGTATTACTATTAACTAGCTTTTTGCCCGTTGCAGGCAACTAATGGGTAAAAATAATTCGAGTAAGTGGATGTAAAAAATAAAAAATAATTTGTATTTTGGTGTTGAATGTGGATGAAGCAAAGAGTGTGTTTCGACACTTTTGCTTTTTGTCCGAAACTAATGGGTAAATATTTGGTGCGTGGTGTAATGTTTGAATGTGGATGCAGCGAGAGGCATCTGCCTAATTTTATAATTAAATACATATGCTTGCGTGTAAATGAAGCGGACTGCGTGTCAAAACGTTGCTTTTTCCCCGAAACTAATGGGTAAAAAAGTGTAGTGTGTTATGAAAAGTTTGAATGTGAATAAAGCAAGATGTGTGAGCCAAATTTCATATTTACGATTTGATGTTCGAATGTAAATAAAGTGAATGCTTTCATTTAAATCAAATAGCTGTAGGTACCTGACCCACCCCCCTGGGGCCTGTGAACAAATTTTAAATGAACAAATTGGCCGTCCAATTAAAAACGTTAATCGTTTTCGATTTAAGTAGATATATTAACTGGCAAGCTAGTTATGTAATTAGTTCCATAATTATACCATTCATGGATGATTAGTAACTTTAAAATATCAAAGCGTTGAAGTGTCATCATTTTCATCACGACTTTGGAAAGACATAGAGAGGATTGTGAAATTAGTTCCAGTTCAAAGTAACGCCGGCTGAAGTTCATTCATTCTCGAGGACTGTAAAACGCAGACAGTAGTGACGTTTTGACATCCTGCAAACGACAAAAATTATGCATATTGTTAATTCATTTTTAACTTGGTACAACAAAAAAATCTGCAATAAGAGACAAATGATCAGAAGAAATGTGCAAAATTTACAGAATCGGCGTTAATGGCGATTGTCAAAGTTTCAAATGTAATATCAAATAGCAGTCAGAAATAATTACATAAATTTTGTAATAGATATTACTTGTGGGTTAATAAACCCCTATGTTTAAACATATATATTTAAACATAGGGGGTTTATTAACCATCTACGAACACAGTGCACGATCTTGAGATATGTTATTTGAATATTATAATTAAAGAGTCGCTCATGTTTTCTTGTCTCAAGTGTTAATAGCGTTTTAACTTTTGTATGATATTTCAATTAATGTTTATTTTCTACTATAATTCTTTTATCGAATCATTTCTTAATCTTTTATCATTACAATTTGGCCCCACTCTGGCTTGCTCCATAAGCAAACGCTCGTTTAATGATTAATTTTGTGAAGATATCCATCGTCAATTACAATAAGTAGACAGTTGAGACGTTTCAGTACATGAAAGTTGGGCTTTTATTTATGTAACAGTAATATTATGAACAAATTGTTATATTACCTCGAGAAACCGACATAATTCTGCGATGTGTAATCGCCAACCGTCAACATTCTCCTTTATTCAGAACGTCGAGGCTTCAAAGCGTCATCGTAGAGAAGTTTCAATAACCTGCAAATGATATTTGTTAAAATTTAGGCATATTGTTAATTCATTTATTAATATATAATATTTTAATGATATATTCATTTTTAACTTGGTACAACAAAAAAATCTGCAATAAGAGACAAATGATCAGAAGAAATGTGCAAAAATTTACAGAATCGGCGTTAATGGCGATTGTCAAAGTTTCAAATGTAATATCAAATACCAGCCAGAACTAATTACATACATTTTGTAATAGATATTACTTGTACCCTATGTTTAAACATATATATTTAAACATAAGGGGTTTATTAACCATCTACGAACACAGTGCACGATCTTGAGATATGTTATTTGAATATTATAATTAAAGAGTCGCTCATGTTTTCTTGTCTCAAGTGTTAATAGCGTTTTAACTTTTGTATGATATTTCAATTAATGTTTATTTTCTACTATAATTCTTTTATCGAATCATTTCTTAATCTTTTATCATTACAATTTGGCCCCACTCTGGCTTGCTCCATAAGCAAACGCTCGTTTAATGATTAATTTTGTGAAGATATCCATCGTCAATTACAATAAGTAGACAGTTGAGACGTTTCAGTAGATGAAAGTTGGGCTTTTATTTATGTAACAGTAATATTATGAACAAATTGTTATATTACCTCGAGAAACCGACATAATTCTGCGATGTGTAATCGCCAACCGTCAACATTCTCCTTTATTCAGAACGTCGAGGCTTCAAAGCGTCATCGTAGAGAAGTTTCAATAACCTGCAAATGATATTTGTTAAAATTTAGGCATATTGTTAATTCATTTATTAATATATAATATTTTAATGATATATTCATTTTTAACTTGGTACAACAAAAAAATCTGCAATAAGAGACAAATGATCAGAAGAAATGTGCAAAAATTTACAGAATCGGCGTTAATGGCGATTGTCAAAGTTTCAAATGTAATATCAAATACCAGCCAGAACTAATTACATACATTTTGTAATAGATATTACTTGTACCCTATGTTTAAACATATATATTTAAACATAAGGGGTTTATTAACCATCTACGAACACAGTGCACGATCTTGAGATATGTTATTTGAATATTATAATTAAAGAGTCGCTCATGTTTTCTTGTCTCAAGTGTTAATAGCGTTTTAACTTTTGTATGATATTTCAATTAATGTTTATTTACTACTGTATTTCTTTTATCGAATCATTTCTTAATCTTTTATCATTACAATTTGGCCCCACTCTGGCTTGCTCCATAAGCAAACGCTCGTTTAATGATTAATTTTGTGAAGATATCCATCGTCAATTACAATAAGCAGACAGTTCAGACGTTTCAGTAGATGAAAGTTGGGCTTTTATTTACGTTATAATAATGACATTAATTAATTAATTATAACATGATAATATTCACCTTGAGAAGATGTCAGAATTCTGTGCTGTCCTTTGTTCAGAATGTCGAGGCTGGTAAATTTGACGGTTTGACGTCCTGTAAACGACAAAAATTATATTAATATATAGTATTGATCAAACGTTTGACGTTGCGATTTATTTAACGTCATCCAGCGAGCAAATTCAACTGAAAACTTGTAAAACATTCTGAAAAATTCCCAACTATCATACGTGTACATACCTGTCCAAGAAACTCCATCAAAAACCATCGATGAAATCGCCTAGGAGTATTTTTAACCGAATTTGGAAAAGCGTAGACGACATTTTTTTAGAAGATCCACTTGACCACAACGTCCCGTGAAAGTATCCATTGACAATCGCATACAGTAGAATCCTGCAAATAACGAATGTAATAACATTAGAATATAATTTAGAATATCATTAAGAAAGGGACGCTAGTTTTCTTTTTAATGAATCTACTATATTTCATTTTAAAAGTAATCAAGTTTATTTATAACGTTATATTCATTTTCAACTCGGTACAGCAAAAAGATAAACGAAAAAGTCAAAAGTTTATACGTCACCATTTTTGTGACGTTTGTGAATGCGTATTTTTTAAAGTATCCCATGATCACACTCGCCGATGACACACAGAACTTCATTATACAGAATAACATCGACTAATATCATTTTCAACTCGGTACAGCAAAAAGATAACAAAATAAGAATATATACCTTAGGAAAATATAATCCACCATCATTTTTTTTCGTTACGTTATGAATCCATATTTCTTAAAGAATCCCATGATGAAACTTGATCCGAGTCGTCGAAGACACGCGGAAATTCATAAAGAATAACATCCACTAATATCGTGTCCATTTCAGCGGACTTGACAATATTTAAAACACAACAGCGACGCGAGATGCGAGATACGAAAGCAGTCCGCCATTTGCCAAAAATTCCACGTGACTTGGCGTCCTAAAATAATGATACCATTAGGCAAAAAAAAACATTTCCGCTTAAATTCAACCACTTACCCTATAAATGGGGATATTTCGTACAACTTTTCGTGAAATTTAAAAAAAAAAATCAACGTTACCTGATTAATTCACAGCCGACGCTCGATCAAAATTAATCGTCTTTTTAATTTACGTTCGAGTAATGCGAAAACCGCATAATTTTCGAGCAAAAAGGCGGAAGAAATTTTTTTTTAATGATTTCGCGTTCGGGGTGCGTTCGAAATTGAATAAAAATATAAACTGTAAAGGAGAAAAAGTTTTACACGTCATCCCGATCTATAAAAACGAAACGTTGCGAAAATGCACCGAAATTTGGCCGTTTCGAAACCGCGCGGGTGGCAACACTCGTCATTTCTGGCAGGGAAAAGTCGATTACCAATCGAGAAGCTCCGACAATTATGCGGCCGCAATATCCTTTTCGCGAGAGCGGGGCCGTCCCGGTTCCGGATGAGTCAACTGCGGTACTTTAGTATCGCGCGCCTCGAGCGCTTCCAGTTTTTTGCCGCCAGAGTTACTCAAATTTTTGTCTACGTCTTCTTCCGTACGAATCCGGCCGAGCTTCCGGCTAAAATCACTGACTCGAGTTTTCCATTTTTGCAGGCAAAATTCAACTCGAATTCTCTGCCGCCAGAGAGTCGTCTCGGCCTACTTTCGCCTGAAGATCGAAACAAATGAAGGGCGACTTTTTTGCTACTTTCAAGCCAAAACGAACCTCGAGTTGTTTGAACTTGAGGGGGAGAGTGGTCGATTTTCGCCTAATTTTAAGCGACCAAATAAAAACAAAGAAACTGAGTATTACTATTAATATACTAGCTTTTTGCCCGTTGCAGGCAACTAATGGGTAAAAATTAATTGCGTGGTGTAGTATTTGAATGTAGATGAGGCGAGGGTGTGGGACTACAATTTAAAAAAAAGAAATGTATATTTTCAGAAAAAAAAGAGCCAAGGAGCTTACTGATCATTTTTTCACCGAGCCGTTCGGGTTGTGTAGGTCGAGACGCGTAATTTGATACCCATATCGTATGTACGGTTTTGTCACCGACATTCTACAAAAGTTGTTATTTTGGAAAAAGAATTGCTCAATTAACACGCAAAATTTAAAAACTTTTAAAAATGTAATATGTATTTTGGCATATGAATGAAACTATGAGTGTGTGACCACAAATATATTAAAATATATGTATGGATAGAAAGAAATGGATATTTTGAGAAAAAAAAGTGCCAAGGAGCTTTCTGATCACTTTTTCACTGAGCCATACGGATTTTGTAAGTCGAGACGCGTAATTTGATACCCATATCGTATGTACGGTTTTTCGTATGACCTCTACCCGGTACCATCTGTGTAGGTACCTGCACCACCACTACCACTACTACTACTGCTACTCCTACTCCTACTACCACTACCACTACTACTCCTACTCCTACTCCTACTCCTACTCCTACTCCTACTCCTACTCCTACTCCTACTCCTACTCCTACTCCTACTCCTACTCCTACTTCTACTCCTACTCCTACTCCTACTCCTACGCCTACTCCTACGCCTACTCCTACTCCTACTCCTTCTTCTACTCCTTCTCCTACTCCTACTCCTACTACTACTCCTACTACTACTCCTACTACTACTCCTACTACTACTTCTACTACTACTCCTACTACTACTCCTACTCCTACTCCTACGCCTACTCCTACTCCTACTTCTACTCCTTCTCCTACTCCTACTCCTACTACTACTCCTACTACTACTCCTACTACTACTTCTACTACTACTCCTACTACTACTACTACTCATTCTCCTACTCCTACTCCTATTCCTACTACTATTACTACTTCTACCACTCCTACTCCTACTCCTACTACTACTACTACTCCTTCTCCTACTCCTACTCCTACTCCTACTACTACTACTACTGCTACTACTACTTGGTACAATTTATAAATTTGCGTGACGCTATCGATGTAGTTTTTCACTACGGGGCGACGGTATCCGTGTCAAATTATTTTTTTTATTATTTTTTTTTTTGTTTTTTTTGGGGTGTTATGCCGTGTTGCGCTAACTCCTTCTTTAGCCGACGTTTCGGATCTACCGGATTTGCCCTGATGATGGACACTGCAACGCTGTCCGAAACGTCGGCTAAAGAAGGAGTTAGCGCAACACGGCATAACACCCCAAAAATAAATAACAAAAATGCTTTTGGCCGTGAGAATCTAAAAACTTACCATTTATTTTATTTCGTTCAAAAGCATTATTGATTTAAAAAAATAAACTGCAAAAGTAAGTACCTGCACAGATTTTGTCGTTTTTTTTTAATTTTAAATCCATACTTTTTATTACAATACAACGGACCTAACTTAGAAAACGGGCTAAAACACGCTCTCAGTACCTGCCTACCTAGGACCTCTACCCGGTACCATCTGTGAAATATGAATTGCTCCCAGGCTAACCTTTTTCAATTTCTGCGCTCCTGGTAGAAATTAAAAATTTGCGTGACGCTATTGATGTAGTTTTTCACTACGGGGCGACGGTATCCGTGTCAAATTATTTTTACCAAACTTTATTTTATTTCGTTCAAAAGCACTATCGATTTTTAAAAATATACTGCCAAGTAAGTACCTGCCCAGTTTTTATAGTTTCCTTGAATTCACAACATTTCGCTGCTTGTCTACAATCGGCTATTATCTCTGACTAACCAAAAGCCCGCCTGTTGGCATTTTTCGGTTCAAATTGCAAATGTCAAAAGTTTATCCGCTTATTGTAAGACATTTTGAACCGAGCGCCATCTGTAGGACGGCCGAAAAACGTTCCCCAACCTTCGGACGATGAATTTTTTCGAAAACTTTAACCGTAGCCTCCATATTTTCGACGGAATGCAATCATCAGTTTGACCGTGTACATTTTATAAATAAATCGTACCACGTGGTTTCGTCATGACCACGAAATGGAAGGAAAAGTCGATTACCAATCGAGAAGCTCCGACAATTATACGACCGCAAATCGCCTTTTCGCCAGAGTGGGGCCCTCCTGGCGGCGGAAGCGTGAACTTCGGTACTTAAGTATGGCGCGGCTCGAGCGCTTCCAGTTTCTGCCGCCAATTTTTGTCTACGTCTTCTTCCGTACGAATCCGGTGGGGCTTCCTTCTAAAAACACTGACTGGAATTTCACGTTTTTGCACGCTGAATTGAACGCCGGGCTCTACGCGCGCAGTGAGGCGTCTCGGTTGCTTTTTGCTTAAACATCGAAACAAATGAAAGGCAAATTTTTCCAAAACGCCGGGCACGCCGAAACGAACCTCGACTTGTATAGAATTGAGGGGGAGAGAGGTCGCTTTTTGCCTAAAGGCCCCCGAAATGAAACAAATGCCAATAGGATATTAATATATGTACTAGCTTTTTGCCCGTTGCAGGCAACTAATGGGTAAAAATTAATTGCGTGGTGTAGTATTTGAATGTAGATGAGGCGAGGGTGTGGGACTACAAATTTTTAGGTAACAAAAAATTGCCCCTTTAATAACGCCTGCTCGCGTCCCCTTTAGAGTTACATCCCAGTTTTCAAATGGTATGTGGGCTACGCTAGGTTTGTATAGACTGGTTTGTGATTTAATTCTAATACATATTTTGTGTAACAGAAAATTGCCCCTTTAATAACGCCTGCTCGCGTCCCCTTTAGAGTTATATCCCAGTTTTCAAGTGGTTTGTGGGCTACGCTAGGTTTGTATAGTATTTGTGATTTAATTCTAATACCTTTTCCCATGTTCTAACCTAACCTTACCTCAAAAACACGCAAAATTTAAAAACTTTTAAAAATGTAATATGAATGTTTGCATGTGAATGAAGCAATGAATGTGTGACCACAAATTTATTCAAATGTATGTACGTTTGAATGTATCTGCCTAAAATTAGCTTTTTGCCTATTTTTACATTTATAATGTGATGTTTGAATGGAATCTTTGTGTATGTGGGCACACACAAATGTATTTAAATATATGTATGTTAAAGTGAATGCTTACATTTAAATCAAATTCAATAATAAAGTATATAATATTATTCGGTTATTTTAATTATTATTGATTGTGATAACGTTTATGCATGGCGACTTTACATTGCCAAATTATATAAGTTTGATTAGCCTTAAATATATTTCTCAAAACACTGGTTGTTCATCGATCATCGATCTACTTTTTCATCGATCTGTGGTTTTCATATGTCATTGGAACTCAATATTTATGTTTCATCTGTTGTATGCGTATTTTTTGCAGATTATGCTAATTATTTCATAACACTTCGATTTATTTTATAGTTTCTATGAGGCTGTGCAGGTTAATGTTTATTTTACCATAATTTGCAGCAAAAGCTTACGGGAAATGCACTTCGTTTCAATAAACTCTGACACAAAACGTCAAATTCATGCTTTAGATATAATGAAGTCTTTTTAAACTTTAATTTAATAAAAATAAAATGGAAATGCATCTTTTACAATGTATTCAAAATTAATTTGTCGTTTCGTGTCATAATTATGTTGAAACGTAGTGTGTATTCCAAAATCTGAGCCATTGAAAGTGTAAGTGGAGAATATTTACGAATAATAATAATCCTTGTTTCTCCCAGGGTATTTTCATAAGCATTTGCAGGGAGAATAATCTACCATAATACATACGTAATTTTTTTTTATAACTACCACAATATCAAATAAAGCTGAAACTGAAATCAGCGTTCAACGGGGCCAAAACTGCTTGAACGGCTCTCTGATGGCAATTGAATGTTATATTAGAATTTCTGTGAAACAACTGGCTTTTAATAATAAAAAAAATAATATATGGAT
Source organism: Hesperophylax magnus (assembly GCA_026573805.1). Lineage (NCBI taxonomy): Eukaryota > Metazoa > Arthropoda > Insecta > Trichoptera > Limnephilidae > Hesperophylax > Hesperophylax magnus. The sequence goes on from JAIUSX010000243.1 coordinate 1,036,361, forward strand.
GATTTGCATAGCGTTGAACAGACTTGTAATATATTTCTACCATCTGTCTTACCGATTGTATTCACCGACTTGTCGATGATTAATACAAAACTATATGTAGGTACAATGTATTTGACCGACAAATCTATGCCGTGTTAAGATTTAAATAATAATACTTGGATGACTTGTATAGCGCCGTTTTTGTGCAAAAACACCTCAAGGGCGCTGTACAAACTTATAATACATTTCTACAGTTATTACTTAACTATTTATGGAGAAAATATACAGTACAATACTTACCTGGTAGGTCACTTGAGATTAACACTTAATTAACATTATCTAATTGTTTATTGGCGAAATTTAGATACAGGATTTAGGACTTGATTGAAAAATTGAATATAACTGGTTTTTCTCTTAGGATTGTTATATTTAATTTAAGGGTACGACAGCTTAAAAAGGTAAGTTTTTAGCTTAGACCTGAATTCTGTTGGACTTGTTATGGATCTTAGTTCCGGAGGGAGTTTATTCCAAGCCTTCGGCCCAGATACTCCGAAAGCGCGATCACCAAACTTAGTATTTGGCTTGCGCATAGGTTCTATCAGTCTGCCTACAGCTGCTGATGTTGCTGATCTAAGCGTTGACTGCCTCAGACCAGTGTTTTCTGGGAAGCATAGTTTAGAGATGTAGGGTGGGGCCATTTCATTGATGGATTTAAACACCATCCAGCACAGTTTGTACTGGATTCTTTCAGGGCACTTGAGCCAGTGAAGGTTACGAAGGTGTTCTGAAATATGCGAATATTTTGAAACCCCGGTTATGAGCCGTGCTGCTGCATTAAACACTGATTGAAGTTTGTCAATTTGATATTTTGGAAGGCTGGCATAAATGCCGTTGCAGTAATCGAGACGTGAGACTACGTAAGAGTTGATAAGTAGTTTTGTTGCTTCTAAAGGAAGGTTTCTTCGGACAGACTTGAGTTGTCTTAGGTGAAAAAAACCGGTGCTTACAGTCCTATTTATTTGACTTTTAAACGAAAAGTCTGAATCTAAATTACACGCTACTTGTAAAAGTATGGATTGTTTCACAGGACTCGAACAATTCATCGAATGTAATTTTTTTTATTATTTCACTGGGAGAACTGTACGCAGTACTTAAATAATAACATAATTTGAATATTATCTTTGAAATTCTTCAAATTGTAATTAAAATAATGGGTCGCTTTTCCTCCCTCCTACAACATGAGTCTCTTCAAGGCCTGTAATCACTCTTTTCTTTCCTCAAAAGACCCTCCTCACTGCATCCCCAAAGATGCCATAAGCCCCGAGGGAAATTATTTTCATTCAGGCCTCCTATGCATTTAGTGTAAAAAGGGGGAAAATAAAATAACAGATTTTGGAAATAAGTAAAAATCAAACAACGTTTTAATTTCATTAAAGTGTATTTATTTTTTTTAAATCTGATTCGATATAAGTAATATGGGAAGAACCAGAAAGAAACCCATGGAGCATATTAATTGCGTTTCATATATTCATATTTCATGTCAAATATCAACCAGAATAATAATATATAATATAATATGTAATCTTATATCAACTTATTTTTATATTTATTGATCATTGTAAAAAAAACAGTTCATTTAATTACATTTTACAAATTATATATTCACCATATTTCATTACATTGAATATGTTACTAATTATATCAGTTTGCGATGCATTTGTGTGGTAAAAAATATATTTGTCTATAAAATGATTTACAGGACATAATGTCGACAAAGAGATACAGTTGATATTAGAAGAACAATTATATTGAAAGAAACTATGCACTTGATGCAGTTAGTACCTACTTGAATAATAAACTGTGTTTATATATTTTAAAATCCAACATAAGATAGCGTAATACACAAACATAATGTCCACAGAGAGATTCAGTTGATATTAGAAGAACAATTATATTGAAAGAAACTATGCACTTGATGTAGTTAGTGCCGAATAATAAACTGTGTTTATATATTTTACAGTACTTGAATAATAAACTGTGTTTATATATTTTAAAATCCAACATAAGATAGCGTAATACACAAACATTATGTCCACAAAGAGATACAGTTGATATTAGAAGAACAATTATATTGAAAGAAACTATGCACTTGATGTAGTTAATGCCTACTTGAATAATAAACTGTGTTTATATATTTTAAAATCCAACATAAGATAGCGTAATACATACATTGATAAAAAAATTTGTATAGCGCCGCTTTTGTGAGATATCACCTCAGGGGCGCTTTACAGTTGATGCAGGTATTACAGAAAATATAAATATTACAAAAATAGAGTGAAGTTAAGTAAAATGAAGTATAGGAACAGGTGACACGAATATAAAAGATGGAGACTCTGCAGCAAGAATCTATTATATCTATATATACAGTATTATGTCATATTGAAACTGAAAACTGGCGCCCGTAAAGATTAAAGGAACCGTTGTGTCTGCGAATGTATCCGGCATTATTCTAGGCAAAAAATGAACGCTTTCTCTTTTATCATTTCACGTGACTGTCTTGTAAAACATTATCTGAAAATTCCCAAATATCATACTTGTGCAATTGTATATACCTGTTCAAGAATCGCTTACAGCCGGTTGCGATTGCAAAGAATGAGCCTTCAAAATCAACGATGAATTAGCGCCTAGGTGTAATTTTAATCGTATCCAAAGAGCTTGAGGAACGGAATCAAACACTTCTCAGGTCACGTTCGTGGAAGAACGACCTGCAAAATAGAAAAGAGACGATTGATTAGAAGAAATGAGCAAAATTTTCAGACTCGGCGATAATGGCGATTGTCAAAGTTTCAAATGTTAATTTTTCACTTGTAGCAAACACTTTGTGGGTATACATAATTATAATAATTAAAATAAAATAACTTTGTTCGAATACCACTTTATTGTATATATTTATAACCAACCGGTTTCAGTTCAACCCGAACCTTCATCAGGGCTAATAAAAACATATTATGTATAAATATGTTTTTATTAGCCCTGATGAAGGTTCGGGTTGAACTGAAACCGGTTGGTTATAAATATATACAATAAAGTGGTATTCAAACAAAGTTATTTTATTTTAATTATTTCAAATGTTATGTCAAATCGCAGCCAGAACAAACTACACATAATATGCAGATGTCTTATGTCAATACTAATATGTAATAATTTATAACACTGCCGCTCGTGTCAAGAGAAGTTGCGTTACTTTTCAAATATCGCTTCAATAATTATCTAGAAAGAAGAAACATTTCAATAATTGTGCTAGAAATTTATAAATCTATAAATAATAATATTTACCTCGAGAAAGCATCAAAATTCTGCGCTGTCCTTTGTTCAGAATGTCGAGGCTGGTAAATTTGACGGTTTGACGTCCTGTAAACGACAAAAATTATATTAATATATAGTATTATAATTTTAGATTCACATTTAACTTGGTACAACAAAAAGATCTGCAGAGAAACGCTCGTTTAATGATTAATTTTGTGAAGATATCCATCGTCAATTACAGGCTGCGTTTTCAAAGAATGCTCTCGGGCGATGATTAAACGTTTGACGTTGCGATTTATTTAACGTCATCCAGCGAGCAAATTCAACTGAAAACTTGTAAAACATTCTGAAAAATTCCCAACTATCATACGTGTACATACCTGTCCAAGAAACTCCATCAAAAACCATCGATGAAATCGCCTAGGAGTATTTTTAACCGAATTTGGAAAAGCGTAGACGACATTTTTTTAGAAGATCCACTTGACCACAACGTCCGTGAAAGTATCCATTGTCAATCGCATACAGTAGAATCCTGCAAATAACGAATGTAATAACATTAGAATATAATTTAGAAGATCATTAAGAAAGGGACGCTAGTTTTCTTTTTAATGAATCTACTATATTTCATTTTAAAAGTAATTAAGTTTATTTATAATTTTTAAAGTTGGTAGGTTAGTCGAGCCATTTTTTCAGCAATATAAAAACCAACTATTTAATAATCTTTTATTAATATATGTATAACGTTATATTCATTTTCAACTCGGTACAGCAAAAAGATAAACGAAAAAGTCAAAAGGTTATGCGTCACGATTTTTGTGACGTTTGTGAATGCGTATTTTTTAAAGTATCCCATGATCACACTCGCCGATGACACACAAAACTTCATTATACAGAATAACATCGACTAATATCATTTTCAACTCGGTACAGCAAAAAGATAACATTAAATAAGAATATATACCTTAGGAAAATTTAATCCACCATTTTTTTTCGTTACGTTATGAATCCATATTTCTTAAAGAATCCCATGATGAAACTTGATCCGAGTCGTCGAAGACACGCGGAAATTCATAAAGAATAACATCCACTAATATCGTGTCCATTTCAGCGGACTTGACAATATTTAAAACACAACAGCGACGCGAGATGCGAGATACGAAAGCAGTCCGCCATTTGCCAAAAATTCCACGTGACTTGGCGTCCTAAAATAATGATACCATTAGGCAAAAAAAAACATTTCCGCTTAAATTCAACCACTTACCCTATAAATGGGGATATTTCGTACAACTTTTCGTGAAATTTAAAAAAAAAAATAAACGTTACCTGATTAATTCAATCATTTCGCGTTCGGGGTGCGTTCGAAATTGAATAAAAATATAAACTGTAAAGGAGAAAAAGTTTTACACGTCATCCCGATCTATAAAAACGAAACGTTGCGAAAATGCACCGAAATTTGGCCGTTTCGAAACCGCGCGGGTGGCAACACTCGTCATTTCTGGCAGGGAAAAGTCGATTACCAATCCAGAAGCTCCGACAATTATGCGGCCGCAATTGACTTTTTGAGAGAGCGGGGCAGTCCTGGCGGCGGAAGTGTGAACCTCGGTATTTTAGTATGGAGCGCCTCGAGCGCTTCCGGTTTTTTGCCGCCAGAGTTACTCAAATTTTTGTCTACGTCTTCTTCCGTACGAATCCGGCCGAGCTTCCGGCTAAAATCACTGACTCGAATTTTCAGTTTTGCCACGCAAAATTGAACTCGAATTCTCTGCCGCCAGAGAGGCGTTTCGGTCGACTTTCGCCTGAAGATCGAAACAAATGAAAGGCAAATTTTTCGCTACTTTCACGCCAAAACGAACCTTGAGTTGTTTGAACTTAAGGGGGAGAGTGGTCGATTTTCGCCTAATTTTAAGCGACCAAATAAAAACAAAGAAACTGAGTATTAATATTAATACTAGCTTTTTGCCCGTTGCAGGCAACTAATGGGTAAAAATAATTCGAGTAAGTGGATGTAAAAAATAAAAAATAATTTGTATTTTGGTGTTGAATGTGGATGAAGCAAAGAGTGTGTTTCGACACTTTTGCTTTTTGTCCGAAACTAACGGGTAAATATTTGGTGCGTGGTGTAATGTTTGAATGTGGATGCAGCGAGAGGCATCTGCCTAATTTTATAATTAAATACATATGCTTGCGTGTAAATGAAGCGGACTGCGTGTCAAAACGTTGCTTTTTCCCCGAAACTAATGGGTAAAAAAGTGTAGTGTGTTATGAAAAGTTTGAATGTGAATAAAGCAAGATGTGTGAGCCAAATTTCATATTTACGATTTGATGTTCGAATGTAAATAAAGTGAATGCTTTCATTTAAATCAAATAGCTGTAGGTACCTGACCCACCCCCCTGGGGCCTGTGAACAAATTTTAAATGAACAAATTGGCCGTCCAATTAAAAACGTTAATCGTTTTCGATTTAAGTAGATATATTAACTGGCAAGCTAGTTATGTAATTAGTTCCATAATTATACCATTCATGGATGATTAGTAACTTTAAAATATCAAAGCGTTGAAGTGTCATCATTTTCATCACGACTTTGGAAAGACATAGAGAGGATTGTGAAATTAGTTCCAGTTCAAAGTAACGCCGGCTGAAGTTCATTCATTCTCGAGGACTGTAAAACGCAGACAGTAGTGACGTTTTGACATCCTGCAAACGACAAAAATTATGCATATTGTTAATTCATTTTTAACTTGGTACAACAAAAAAATCTGCAATAAGAGACAAATGATCAGAAGAAATGTGCAAAATTTACAGAATCGGCGTTAATGGCGATTGTCAAAGTTTCAAATGTAATATCAAATAGCAGTCAGAAATAATTACATAAATTTTGTAATAGATATTACTTGTGGGTTAATAAACCCCTATGTTTAAACATATATATTTAAACATAGGGGGTTTATTAACCATCTACGAACACAGTGCACGATCTTGAGATATGTTATTTGAATATTATAATTAAAGAGTCGCTCATGTTTTCTTGTCTCAAGTGTTAATAGCGTTTTAACTTTTGTATGATATTTCAATTAATGTTTATTTTCTACTATAATTCTTTTATCGAATCATTTCTTAATCTTTTATCATTACAATTTGGCCCCACTCTGGCTTGCTCCATAAGCAAACGCTCGTTTAATGATTAATTTTGTGAAGATATCCATCGTCAATTACAATAAGTAGACAGTTGAGACGTTTCAGTAGATGAAAGTTGGGCTTTTATTTATGTAACAGTAATATTATGAACAAATTGTTATATTACCTCGAGAAACCGACATAATTCTGCGATGTGTAATCGCCAACCGTCAACATTCTCCTTTATTCAGAACGTCGAGGCTTCAAAGCGTCATCGTAGAGAAGTTTCAATAACCTGCAAATGATATTTGATAAAATTTAGGCATATTGTTAATTCATTTATTAATATATAATATTTTAATGATATATTCATTTTTAACTTGGTACAACAAAAAAATCTGCAATAAGAGACAAATGATCAGAAGAAATGTGCAAAATTTACAGAATCGGCGTTAATGGCGATTGTCAAAGTTTCAAATGTAATATCAAATAGCAATCAGAAATAATTACATAAATTTTGTAATAGATATTACTTGTGGGTTAATAAACCCCTATGTTTAAACATATATATTTAAACATAGGGGTTTATTAACCATCTACGAACACAGTGCACGATCTTGAGATATGTTATTTGAATATTATAATTAAAGAGTCGCTCATGTTTTCTTGTCTCAAGTGTTAATAGCGTTTTAACTTTTGTATGATATTTCAATTAATGTTTATTTTCTACTGTAATTCTTTCATCGAATCATTTCTTAATCTTTTATCATTACAATTTGGCCCCACTCTGGCTTGCTCCATAAGCAAACGCTCGTTTAATGATTAATTTTGTGAAGATATCCATCGTCAATTACAATAAGCAGACAGTTCAGACGTTTCAGTAGATGAAAGTTGGGCTTTTATTTACGTTATAATAATGACATTAATTAATTAATTATAACATGATAATATTCACCTCGAGAAAGCATCAAAATTCTGCGCTGTCCTTTGTTCAGAATGTCGAGGCTGGTAAATTTGACAGTTTGACGTCCTGTAAACGACAAAAATTATATTAATATATAGTATTATAATTTTAGATTCACATTTAACTTGGTACAACAAAAAGATCTGCAGAGAAACGCTCGTTTAATGATTAATTTTGTGAAGATATCCATCGTCAATTACAGGCTAAAGAAAAGATAATTTAGGAATATATGTAATCAGAAAATGGAAGCAGGCTGCGTTTTCAAAGAATGCTCTCGGGCGATGATTAAACGTTTGACGTTGCGATTTATTTAACGTCATCCAGCGAGAAGTTCAACTGAAAACTTGTAAAACATTCTGAAAAATTCCCAACTATCATACGTGTACATACCTGTCCAAGAAACTCCATCAAAAACCATCGATGAAATCGCCTAGGAGTATTTTTAACCGAATTTGGAAAAGCGTAGACATTTTTTTAGAAGATCCACTTGACCACAACGTCCCGTGAAAGTATCGATTGACAATCGCATACAGTAGAATCCTGCAAATAACGAATGTAATAACATTAGAATATAATTTAGAATATCATTAAGAAAGGGACGCTAGTTTTCTTTTTAATGAATCTACTATATTTCATTTTAACAGTAATCAAGTTTATTTATAATTTTTAAAGTTGGTAGGTTAATCGGGCCATTTTTTCAGTAATATGAAAACCAACTATTTAATAATCTTTTATTAATATATGTATAACGTTATATTCATTTTCAACTCGGTACAGCAAAAAGATAAACGAAAAAGTCAAAAGTTTATACGTCACCATTTTTGTGACGTTTGTGAATGCGTATTTTTTAAAGTATCCCATGATCACACTCGCCGATGACACACAGAACTTCATTATACAGAATAACATCGACTAATATCATTTTCAACTCGGTACAGCAAAAAGATAACAAAATAAGAATATATACCTTAGGAAAATATAATCCACCATCATTTTTTTTCGTTACGTTATGAATCCATATTTCTTAAAGAATCCCATGATGAAACTTGATCCGAGTCGTCGAAGACACGCGGAAATTCATAAAGAATAACATCCACTAATATCGTGTCCATTTCAGCGGACTTGACAATATTTAAAACACAACAGCGACGCGAGATGCGAGATACGAAAGCAGTCCGCCATTTGCCAAAAATTCCACGTGACTTGGCGTCCTAAAATAATGATACCATTAGGCAAAAAAAAACATTTCCGCTTAAATTCAACCACTTACCCTATAAATGGGGATATTTCGTACAACTTTTCGTGAAATTTAAAAAAAAAAATCAACGTTACCTGATTAATTCACAGCCGACGCTCGATCAAAATTAATCGTCTTTTTAATTTACGTTCGAGTAATGCGAAAACCGCATAATTTTCGAGCAAAAAGGCGGAAGAAATTTTTTTTTAATGATTTCGCGTTCGGGGTGCGTTCGAAATTGAATAAAAATATAAACTGTAAAGGAGAAAAAGTTTTACACGTCATCCCGATTTATAAAAACGAAACGTTGCGAAAATGCACCGAAATTTGGCCGTTTCGAAACCGCGCGGGTGGCAACACTCGTCATTTCTGGCAGGGAAAAGTCGATTACCAATCCAGAAGCTCCGACAATTATGCGGCCGCAATCGCCTTTTCGCCAGAGCGGGGCCGTCTCGGTTCCGGATGAGTCAACTGCGGTACTTTAGTATCGCGCGCCTCGAGCGCTTCCAGTTTTTTGCCGCCAGAGTTACTCAAATTTTTGTCTACGTCTTCTTCCGTACGAATCCGGCCGAGCTTCCGGCTAAAATCACTGACTCGAGTTTTCCATTTTTGCAGGCAAAATTCAACTCGAATTCTCTGCCGCCAGAGAGTCGTCTCGGCCTACTTTCGCCTGAAGATCGAAACAAATGAAGGGCGACTTTTTTGCTACTTTCAAGCCAAAACGAACCTTGAGTTGTTTGAACTTGAGGGGGAGAGTGGTCGATTTTCGCCTAATTTTAAGCGACCAAATAAAAACAAAGAAACTGAGTATTACTATTAATATATTTGTCTAAAAATATGATTATTTTATATGACTAAATAATGTAGTTTTAATTCTAATTTGTCTAAAAATATGGTTATTTTATGACTAAATAATGTAGTTCTAGTTGTAATGAATACACTAAAATCAAAATTGCCACTACGTCATACGAAAATACAGAAACGTTAAAAATACAGGACTAAAGTTTAAAATCTCTGCTTTTGTTGTTTTTTAGTTATTTCTAAAAAATGATTTTTGCTTTGTCACACCCTGAAAATTATTATTCGATATCCGTGGATTAGAATCGTTTAGATAGAGTTAAAGATGACAACTAAATTAAAAAATATTTTTTATAAGACCGACAATTACTCTGTATTTATTTGAGCGATTAGAACATTTCACAGGGGTTGAAAACCTCCGCCTAAAGTTATTACTTACTAGTTACTGCTTGCAACAGTCGCAACGCTCGTGCGCTCTGCTGAATAATCTACTATCAATCACGGCTACCATCTTGACAGGATGACCGGACACGGAACACACAAACAAATTTACAGAGAGATAAAATGCAAATCGGCCGAGTCAAAATAGGACTTCTTTATCTTGTAAATTTTGTATTAGATATAATAAAATTTTAACCCGATCGTAACATTTACTTATTTCATAACTGCTATTTTTAAATAACGATCGTGGTTCCTTATTGTGATACTTTCATGGAACTTCAATATTCAATAATTGAAACAAAAAAGTAAAACAGATATCGATGGCCTCCGTGGTCGAGGGGAAGGCTCTCGACTAGCAAGCTGGAGGTCGCGGGTATATTATATATTTATTTAATTTGTGTTATTTCACAAATTACTAATTTAAGATAACATATAGTACATTCCTTTTCTCCCACTCACTACCTCCACCCTCACAACATACCCCGATTGGGGATGCCATAGTCTCACTGGCTCCAGACAGTTGGACAGTGGTTTCACATAAATCAAAACGGTTGGGAGCAGTTGGGACTCTTGTACATTTTAATAAAAGTACTTTCATCATATCATCATCATCAGAAGCATCAGCATTAACCTCTGTATAATCAATGCTAAATGATGACCCCTCATACTTACTTTCCAACTCAAGTTTCTTCCACTTCTTTTGATTTAGTGCCTTTAAACTTTATTAAATATCGTCCATTAATATGGTTTTTGTTCCTATTGGGCATTACTGAACGACGACATGTGTCCGTCTGTTGTCCACAAACGGAGATTGTGTTCAACTTTGTTATTTGGTCTTTTTGACGTATTCAATTACGTATCTCGATTATTTCCTTACCCATTTTCGAGTATATATAGTTAACTATTATCTCTTCTGATGATTCCTAGCACGCGTATGTTTATCTCATAGTACGTTGTGTTCGTGTTTATTTTGAATATATCACACATTTACATATCAATAGATAAATAATAATATTATATAACCCAGGTATTTGTAGTCTACTTCAGAATGTTAGAGGATTGTGGCATACCTGCTTGGACGACAGTATATTGTAATTTCTATTCATTTTTTTATGATTTTCATCGTTTCAAATGTTCAACGTCTTTCGTATTATTTATGTTTAATTTTTATGACGATTTGAATTCGTAATTGGAACCGAGTTTAAATTCGAATATATCGAACATGGCCCTTGACACCCTCCCGCATTCCGCCCGCCATTGTTCCCTCCCCCTTCCCACCGCCCAACGCCCGCAGCTGGCATTGTACCAGTCTCCCCCTGAGATGGAGATGACCCAAGGCTCCAGAGGTGTTAGGTCTTTTGTTAGGCCCAGGTACGGCGCGGCGGGGATTCCGGGGATCACGAGGTATGACAAACCACGGGGTAAAATGATGAAAGTAGTATTTTTTTGTAATTCTAGAAATGTTTTATATTTGTGGTGTCTCTCTCGGTTTCAGTGATTAAGTTTTGCCATTGTACGTTCGTTTTCCAAGGCGGCTACAAACCAAACCAGTATTCTAGGAAATTCAGAAATTTAAGCATCATTTTCGGAAGATTTCACTCTTTAGGGTTTATGTATTTACCTGCACTTAATTCAAAATATCCTTATTTATGCCCCGTGGTCGAGGGGTAAGGCTTTCGACTTAAAAGCCAGAGGTTGCGGGTTCTAATCCCGGCGTGCGTAAGTAATTTTATTTGATTAATTTGTGTTATTTCATAATTAACTCATATAAAATAACAAATGGTACATTCCAGAATGGAAGATACTATCAGTGTCGACCAGTTACCGTTAAGACCACCATTCAGAATTGAAACATTGCTTGAAATTGCTTTGGACGTGTTTGGTGATCAGATCTGAGTAGCCAGGTACTTCCCCACCTTCCATGTCCTTCCCTTCACCACTACTTTCAGCCTCACAACATAACCCAATTGGGGATACCATAATTTCACTGGATCCAGACACAGAGGGAGCAGTTGGGATTCTCGTTCGGTTTCATCTTTTTGTCGGAAGATATGAACATAATTCGTAGAATCAACAATGAATATTAAAAATGGGAGATGTTGCTAACATCTTGAATCGCCTAGGATCAATATTTTAAATCTGATGATCACATAAGAAATGCTTCGCAAATCCTAGAACCGGGAACTTTGGGAATTTGGCCATCCTGCTATCACATTGTTTAATTTGTCACTGAATTATCTACTTTGACCTCAATTATAGTAAAACACGACGCGCTTATAAGATGAAGTTTTTGTATTCGTAAACAAACTGGTTTATCAAATCAGCAACTGCAAATACTCGTATTTTCGGTGCGGAACGTACTATGTATGTTATCAAGCTGTATTAATCGAATATAATTTATAGTGTATAATATAATTACAGATCATTTAGTACTACTTAACCGACCAAGAAATCGTCACTTTGGTCTTCGTAATACTACATTATCTTGATCTTCAGTAGTTAGCCAATAATTGAATTATTTGTATAGCGCCGCTTTTTGTGAAAAACCACCTCAAGGGCGCTAGTGTAATAGTGAGCGTCTTCCAACAAACTTAATAAACTCATAAAATAATATTAAGAAATTTTATTAAATGTGTTTTTTGATTTGTTTTTAATTATCGATATAAGTAAACTATTTCCACACCCTTCAATGTCTTCTAAAATAATCGTCATAAAATCCAACTTCTAATCACAAAACTACACAATTTTGAATGCCTTTTGTATTTATCATATATATTTATTAATAGTTGGTTTTCGCAGAAGATGAGAACAATCTTAATATTTTAAATGTACATCAATATTTACTTTTATAATTCGACATTTTACACAGAGAAATATGACAAAACAATTTCGTCAAATTCACGATAAATCGATGAAACTTTCTTTAAATAATTTTATCGATTTTCTTTAAATACTTTAAGAAAGTTTTATCGATTTGCCTTAAATTATTTTTCAATATTTTAACGATTTGCCTGATAATATATAATGACAATACGTAGAATTTTCGTTGTAATGCATGCATATTTGGTTTTTCATGAACACGTGTTCCCGCGTCATGATAATGTATTCGTAATTTACCAAAATTTTTCAAGAAACCTAATAATTCATTCGTGAAGCCTGCAATCCCTTTTTTAACCGGAATTACCAATGATTTTAAGAGATTCTTAATAAATTAGTAATAGTATTTTTTTCGTGTAATTTTATTTGGAATTTTTTTTAGCCCTTTATATAAGAGTTGGATATTTTTGTTTGTATGATCTTTTTGGGCCATTTCCCCCGCTAGCGCCCGCCGCGGCCGTCTGGCCGAATTAACCGAGGCGCTGCCCCTTATCCCTTGGGACACATCTCGCGCTATAAATCTCCCGGCCTTCCTCCCCCCTCCCCTCTTCTACAAACCCTCTCCTCTCTCTTCTGGTCTCCCGCCCTTTTTAGCCTCTCCAGCCAGCCAGCCCGTAGGCCCTCCGATCCTCCGCCACCCTATTACACACATACTCTCATACGGTAACTGGCACAACCATCACAACTCCCATCCCAACTCACTCTTTTGAACACCCCACCTCTGGCATAGTAATAAGGTTTTTAAAAGCATTTGAACGGTAATTGTAGTTTCCAATAGCGACAATACTTCACATTGAACCCTTGCAAAATAGATCGCCGCTTGTCAAAATATACAAAGCTCTTATTAGCCATTGGAAACACTGAAACGGGTTTGATATTTATTTACAGAAATGTGTAATTTATATTCTCAAATTAAAGTTTGTCTGGTAAACTGTTGTATTTTGTAATACGATAATAATTTCATGAAGAAACCCAGTCATTTTTTTCTAGACCCGAGATTAAACCAATAAATTACTGTTATTGATTTCTATTTAGTCAAGTGGACCGCAGGTTGTGAATCACTGTCTAATTTAACGTGTTTAAATATGAATTTATGGAAAATAGCATTTTCATTTTGTTCGGATTACAAACGTCCCAATCAAACATTATATCAAATGGCAGCGTCGTTTGACAGTATCAACATTGTTCCGAGATCCATTACCAACGTTATTAGAAAATCAAATAGTTTAATAAAATAAAATATACGGATTGTGATAATGTGGTTACTGGCCTAAACAATGAGATTTTCCGCCTCTTGAACAAAATATTTTTATAAAGAAACCACTATTGAAGTAATGGAATAACTAAATAAATAAAAAAAATACGATTTGCTATGTACATACTGTTCATTCGTGTAATAACGAATAGTTCACCGATATAACAACAACGGTAACCAGACAAATCAGAACGCTTTAGGAAAGTGATATAGTTATGGAAAGTGAAAAAAAACTGTTAAAAACAACATTAACTTCATATGTTGTTTATATACAGTTTGGGTAGCGATTCTATTTCTGCAAGGCTTTGTATCGCGATATATAATACAACCTTTTGTATTTCATGTGAAAATCTTCCAATTTGCAATACACCTACATTCACGTTTAGCTATTCGTATACGTTAGTACATACTTCGCAGCAGCTAAAAAATCAAAGAGAACTTCTTCTCACAAAAAGCTTGGTTTACTATAGCCGTTAATAATTGAATTGACCCCCCCGCAGAGAGCTAGAGGCTTTTACATTGGTGCTTATTATTATTTTATTCGGTTATTGTTAGATATTTCGATCGATCAAAGCTTGCGAGGACCTCGTTTCCAATACTGGTATACAGAAAAAACTGGGATAACGAACGTACAAACATATTTCTTTAGGTTACTGTACGGATTTTGGGTTTATGTTGCCTGTATTCGAATAGCATTGCTTTGCACACCCTTAGAAATAATATTATTATACTCTTGTAAATAAATTATGTCAAAGTACCTTCTCATAAGACTACAAATTTAAAGTATGTATAAGCAAAAGAAAACTAAGTTTTTTTGACAATTGCGTTATTGGAGGGAAGATGGTTGAGCTACAAAAACGGGAGGAAAAAGAAGTTAGAAAAGGGTTGGCGGTTGGAGTAATGTAAAAATGGTGTAATGATTTGAAGATAAAAGCAAAGAAAGCCACGCTGCAAATGGGATCACAGTACCTACTCTTATGTGGAATTGTTATTATTTTTTTTACTATTTTCGAAAACTTTGTCAATACGTCCTCTGACAACTCGACGACTGAAAGAGCATGTTTTTAAGACAGGTTTTATGCAATGCTCAATACTGACGAAATTATTAATTTATATTCGCTTTTCTCAGTGTAGGTATGTTTTTATCACAGTAGTAGTTGAATATATGTAGTAGGTTTGTCTGTTAATTTACTTCATTATATTGTTACAATTATGCGGTCATAAATATGTTTTATTGTGAAGACAGCCGTTGATTAATTCCAGTAATAATTCTCATCCTCAATAATTCTTTCTGTCTCGAAATATTGTTTACCCGCCTACGTACAAGCATGCCTACAAGACTGTAAAAACTAGCCATATATTTTATCACGACAACAAACAAGTGTCCATTGTTCTGCATAACATAATTATATTATCTTTATTTGTGCCCGTTGAAATCTTCATAGTAAATCTCATAGTTTCCTGTACGTATTTGTCCCGTAATGGTCCCGCAGTAATAATACGATTTGTAAAGTTTGACATCACGCGTCATAGATCATTCAGCTCTGCGTGACGTCCGGAGACTTTTAATGAATCATTTTTATTGGTCTGATTGAATAAATCAAATATAAATTGCTATTCAATGAACATGAAGTTAGGTGTTAGGTTATTCCTAATACTTACATTCAAATCTTGCTTGAATTCATTAAAATAAAATAAATACCTAATTAACATTCATGTTCTATTCCACTCTCCGGTTACCAGTCGATTATTATAAGGATGTCACCGGCCTGCTTTATAAAGCTTGTGATGAGTGTACGTTTTTATAGATATTTTTTACGTCTAATTTTCGGGAAAAGGTGTTTTAAATGCGTATGAACCATAAATTAGTAAATTTAATAATAATATAATTTTTCGTTTTTTTCGACATTTTCTCTGAAATTCTAATTTGCAATAACTATTAAGTATATATTTACATAGTCGTAGGTAATAATTTGTCATTAACGAGAATGTTGAACACACATAAAATATTATGGGATCTTTAATGATAAGTTATCAAGTTACTTAATTTTACTCTATAATGTCTTTGTTGCGCCTAAGAAACTACATTTTTAAGCTTATTATCATCAACATAACCGTCAACTAATGATAATGAATCGTTGAGCCCATTGTGATATACTATTACGCATCAAAATTTCAATCAAGAGAAAATGATAAGACGACATACCTAGTTACTTGTTTTAGTCCATTCCTGGTTCCCTTTCAAGCTGAAAGCTGCTTCGAAAGGGCAAAGCCATACTGACATTTTTACACTCGGTATACAAGACGCAAGATGCAAGACCTCGGACCGCGGCTAACGTTATTTATTCGATATTTCCATCTGCGCGATGAATTTCCTTATTCACGAAGCGAACGCGTCTTTGCCTAATACGGAGTTGGCTTTGCGGGCATACTCGACACTCGTATCACGGATCACGGACCGGGGAGGTGCAGGCGGGCTGTTTGTGTGTTGAAAGCGGTTGCAGTAAGTTGCGGTATCGAGGGCTCGAAGGCGAAGCTCGAGGCTCGGAGGCTGTACAATGTACATAAATCCCGTTTCACCATTGTCCTGTCGGGAGATGGATCTGCCCGCGCTGCCTGTTAGATATTCATGATGTCTGATGCTGCTGTCTGTCCGACAGAATGGCGTCGGTTCGAGCGCTTTTCTCGGATTATCGCTTGTTTTTTGTCACTATAAATAACTATGTTTCCCAGAGACGATACATTCGTGTTTACGCGACTTCCTTTATCTTGCATTTTGTTTTTACTGGCAATTCTCCGCACCTTCTAAATCTAGCAAATGCCGTGTGCTTGACACGCTACTTGCTTTTTTGACACTTTGATTAGTTGTATGTGAGAAGTGAGAACCTAGAACTCTCACTTCTTCTCCGACAGCTATATGAAAGTCATCGTGATGTTTATCATATCACATTAGCAGTGTAATTAAAAGTAACTCGTTAGCTCTATGTTGGCTAAATGACTCACGAGTCCTATTTGCTGAGCGTAAATCTGTCACGGCACAGTCTGCAGTGCAGTGTTGGTGGAGCGCTAAGCACTATGAAAGTTTTCCTATAAATGGCGTTCGTGCCTCTTCCTCCGTGACTTGCGGCTTGCGCAGTTGGCCGTCCCACATAACCATAAGATTCTCGTAACTGTCAATCCTACTTCGCTAATCTTATTACTGCAGCCAACTGGTTTGTTTACCCTTCTCCGTAGTGGGCAATGTGGGCATTGCGAGCCTCTCCTCCGTCCTCCTGACCATCTGGTATCTCGTTACATGTCTTTGGGTTATTATTTAGTTTATGCCGCGTGTTGTCCGAACTACAATGCATCCCCTCGCCTTTCATGATAGCCGCGCGCTTTCCAAGCGGGCTATCTATTCTCTACACTTCCTGTATCTACTTGCAAGGCAAATTGAATTCCTAGAGCTGTTTGCATTTCCATGTCTGAATTTGGTAAAATAACATTCCCATACATATAAGTGGCAGCTAACAATGTAATAATCGTATTGATATTTCTCCTCCTTTGTCGCATTGATGGCGTCGCCGATGAATTGCGCGCAAACAAGGAAACTCATAATTTTCTTTGTGTTTATACTACAGTTAAGTTTTGTTACATAATTCATATTGCCATCGATTTAATTCTTGACAATTATACCTTAATATCTACGTCTTATCTAAACATTCCAATCAATATGACTCCATGTAAGTAATAAAACAATAAGACAATAATTCGTAGGGCCTTTGTTAGATATTGACTAATGCTGATAATCAGTTTTCTTTAGGGCTTCATCCATAATTCATGTTTCAATTCTACTTCATATAAAAATAAAATTTTATATGTCCCGTAGTCTCCCACTAACACAATGAAATTCATTTCAAACTTTGCAAAAAAATGTACAATGAATAGGCTGGGTCCATAATAATAATAATAATAATTGGATGACTTGTATAGCGCCGTTTTTGTGCAAAATCACCTCAAGGGCGCTGTACAAACTTATAATAAATCTCTACAGTGATCTATGTTATTACTTACTATTTATGGAGATAATATACAGTACAATACTTACCTGGTAGGTCACTTGAGATTAACACTTAATTAATTCAATTCAATTCAATTTGTTTATTCCTTTAAAAACATTACAAAATTACATTTTATTTCGTTTTTAAGTACATTTGTAAAATGGTATTACATAATAGTTAGCGGTGTATAAACTATACCAGCATCAATAGAGCTTGCCTTTTAAAGGCAGCTTCACCGATGCTAAATATGTCGATATCCGAATTAATTCTGTTCAACAGCAAGACTGCTCTCCCCACCGGCATGACCATTGGCAAGTTGGTCCTGCAGGCCGGGAGATAAAACAGTCTATGCTGTCGGTGACGGAGATAACCATCAGGAACATAGAGACTAATACTCTCCATGATAGTCGGATTTTCAAACCATCCACGAATCAGTTTGAAGAAGTGTGATACAATATGCACATCTCTTCTGACCCGTAGATGGTTCATACCGAGCATGCCCAAGAGAAAGTCAGTAGGATAGAGCCACGGTAGAGGAATCTCAGAAATTTCTTCTGCACTCTCTCCAACATAAGGGAATACTTCACCTGATGTGGGCTCCAAACCACCGACCCACTCTCAAGCCTACTCCTAACCAACGCAATGTATAGCACTTGGAGAACCCGGGTGTCTCTAAAATTCATCGCAGTGCCTAGGACGAAGCCCAGCATTTTCAGTGAAGCACTACACGTCATTTCGATATTAGTATGAAATGTCAGCCTACTATCAAACATGATGCCAAGATCTTTCATAGTGGAGACACGTTTTAAACTTCGGGCATTCATGGTATACCGGTAAAACCAAGTATGACGTGCCCGTGTGAAAGAAAGAATGAAACATTTAGAAACATTGAATTCGATCCGATTCCGTTTACTCCAGTCAACAATTCTATTAATGTCCGATTGGAGTCGAATGCAGTCTTCCAAAGTTTTAATTTCCAAGAATAGTTTTAGGTCATCAGCAAAAAGAAGTGACCTGGAATGCAGAATATTTTCTGTAATATCGTTAATAAAAATCAGAAAGAGGAGCGGTCCTAAATTAGAGCCTTGTGGAACGCCTGACAGCACAAGGAATAATTTTGACAAGAATATTCCATGAGATACAAATTGCTTTCTTCCAGTAAAATAGCTTGCAAAGAATATGAGCTTACAAATATTTACTTAAGAATATTACTTAAGAATATTAGCAACATTATCTAATTGTTTATTAGCGAAATTTAGATACAGGATTGAGGACATAATTGGAAAATTGAATATAACTGGACTTTCTCTTAGGAATGGTATATTTAATTTAACGGTATGACAGCTTAAAAAGGTAAGTTTTTAGTTTAGATCTGAATTCTGTTGGACAGATAATCCGAAAGCGCGATCACCAAACTTAGTATTTGGCTTGCGCTTAGGTTCTTTAAGTCTGCCTACAGCTGATGATGTTGCTGATCTAAGAGTTGACTGCCTCAGACCAGTGTTTTCCGGGACGCATAGTTCAGAGATGTAGGGTGGGGCCATTTCGTTGATGGATTTAAACACTATCCAGCACAGTTTGCACTGGATTCTTTCAGGGCACTTGAGCCAGTGAAGGATACGAAGGTGTTCTGAAATGTGCGAATATTTTGAAACCCCGGTTATGAGCCATGCTGCTGCATTAAACACTGATTGAAGTTTGTCAATTTGATATTTTGGAAGGCTGGCGTAAATGCCGTTGCAGTAATCGAGACGTGAGACTACCTACGTAAGAGTTGATATATTTCCCTAATTTCTCATATTTCCCTAATCTTGTTTGTATCTGCCTGCCTGCATTTTCTCTGATTAATATGTTCTTATTATTGGAAATCTAAATTTTTAGATTTATTTTTACAGTCTGTCGGTATGTCGTAGAACGTTTTTTACGCATTTCTGAAAATAGAAAAAGTTATGAACCTAAAAGGTCCAGGGTATCTAGCACGGCCGATTTTGTCGATTATGTCGGTAACTTATTATCGTTCCCACGCATGAGTTCACAACAACTAAGGACGGGTTGTTTCGGAGAACTTGAACAATTCCTCAAATTTCAAAGTTAATTTTCAAGTTCGGTGAAAGATATTTTTAAGTTCTGTTTTTATTTCAGTTCTGTCAAGCAACTAGCCTATAATGATATAATAACAGAATTTGAATAGGACTTTCACAGAACCCGTAAATGAACGTTGAAATTTGATGAATTGTTCAAATTCTCCGAAACAACCCGTCCTTAGTGTTCTTAATTTATTCGACGTGAACTGTTGTTCGTACGTTAACGATCTGCAGTAGTGCTCGCGAACGATGACAAGTTACCAGTACTATTGATAAAACCTTTATCGATTGATTATGCTAGGTACCCCGGACGGAGCTATTCCAAAACAATTTGAAGCCGCGGGGTGAGGAGGAAGATGTACGAAAAATGCTTCTACCTACTTGAATTTTTTAATGACATGTCCCATTCCCTGTCTCATCAAATACTTCAAAAAATCATAAACCTTTATATTTGTATTAACAATATAAACAATAAATTTAAATCATTTTATACCACTTTGCATTCAGATCATTTCAAAAGTATGTCGTATAAGATGACTACCAGGCAATTTCCCCTCAACCTAGATTTGGCTTGGGCTAGAGCCTTTTAGGTTCACTCTCAAAGTAGTCATCGAAAACAATTATGTGTGCTGGCAAGTGAATATAATCACATAAAAAAGTCAACTGTTGTAAGATTCAATTTAACAGGGAACAAAATGTAGAATGGCAAATGTAGGGATTTTGTTTTAGGAATTTCTGTTCACAAATCGCAATAAACTTCTAATTTTTTTATTATATAAGTACATTTTTGTTTATTTGTTACAATATATGATCAAATATTTCAAGACCCCTCTTCCATAGAAGCATTAGCTTGTGGCTGGAAGAGGAGTGTACATTGTTTTATTACAGTAAGTAAGTAATTAAAAATAAAATGATTTTAAACTTATTTGAAGAATGGAATGTTACTTAAGGAAACTAATTGAGATGAGTTATTCTTAAGATTAATTCAATTGGAAACATTTTTATTTTTTGTAAGTTTGTCTTTAAAATATTTTTTCACAGTGTTTACTATTTGGATGTTATCATTAATGTTTCTAATTTCTTCAGGTAGTCGATTAAAAAAAATTCTTGCCCTGTAAGTGTAATAATTTTGTGCAAAGGAAGTGTTTAATTTTGGGCATGGAAACATATATTTAAGTCGAGTACGGTTTTCAGTTAGAAATTGATACTTGTCTTTTTCTTTTATGATTTGAATTAATGCATTAGTATAAAGATCTTTAAATGAAGGCACTCATATATTTATAATTTTTTAGACAGAAATTGTGAATACAGTTACTTCGATTGTATTCATAATATATATATTTATTACAAAATAATACAATATTTCAAAATTATAACAGTATCCAAAATATTTTTTTTCCTAATTATTCTACTACTTCTAAGTTGAGCTCCGGGAGCTCGTGTTTATGGGAGGAGGAAGTATATACAAAAAGAAAATAATGTTTAAAAGGTGATGTGTGAACAGTATTCTAAGTCTTATTAAAAACTACAAACGTAATTCAACATACAAATTAACATAATTCAATTTTTAAATTAGCTACAAACATAATTCAAAAATACATAATTCAATCTTTAAATTAGCTACAAACATAATTCAAAATACATAATTCAATCTTTAAATTAGCTACAAAAATAATTAAAAATACATAACAATCTTTAAATTAGCTACAAACATAATTCAAAATACATAATTCACTCTTTAAATTAGCTACAAACATAATTCAAAATACATAATTCAATCTTTAAATTAGCTACAAACATAATTCAATCTTCAAATTAACTACAAACATAATTCAATATACACAATTTTAGAGAATTAGTATTATAACAATAGCCAAAGTCTTTTTTTAAATGCTAGATAGTATAGATTTTATGCGTATATTAAGGGTACAATGTATCATTACCTAATTTCAGTGACTTAATTTTCTTTTTGAATTGTTCATATTATGTATTACAGTTATATTTCTCATACCTCATTCTTTAGCATTTTTTGTCTCACTACCTCTGAATATTTGGACATCTTTTAAATTTATATACGGTATCCGGAAACTGGTGGACCAAGCGGAAAACTGATGAATCTACATCTATCATTGTATTGCTCTTTGCAGATGACATCAAACTATACAAGAAAATAACTGATATAAATCATTGCCATATACTACAATCAAATATTAGTAAGCTTAGAGATTGGTGCGTTCAAAATAATTTATTTTTAAATGTAGTAAAGTGCAAAACCTTGACTTTCTTCAGAAACAAAAATCCTGTTTTATTCGAATATTCCATCAATAACATAGCTTTAGAAAGAGTCACGGAAATGAGAGATCTTGGAATTATTTTGGACAAAAAACTAAGTTTCACCAATCATATCCATCAAATTGTGAACAAAGGTATGAAAACACTAGGCTTCGTATTAAGAACAACTAAAAACTTTAATTCTTTACAAGCCATTAAACTATTATACGTATCTCTAGTAAGAAGTCTAATTGAATATAACTCAGTAGTTTGGTCTCCATCTTACAAAATTCACATTAACAACATTGAGCGAATACAAAAAAAAATTCTACGTTTTATAAATTTTAAATTAAATATCCCTATCGAAGACTTAAAATACAATTTCTTATTAAATACTCTAAAAATACATACATTAGAAGATAGACGTAAAATAAACGATTTAACGTTCTTATTCAAAATACTTAACTCTAAATTCGAGTGTTGTGAACTCCTGCAACTTATAAACGTGCATACACCAACAGTAACAACACGACAAAATACAATATTCTACAGCAGCACACATGAGCGTAACTACATTGCCCACTCTCCGATACAACGACTTCACACCATGGGAAATCATTACTTGGGTGATGTTGACATATTCAATACCAACTTGGCAAGTTTTGTGGATCATTTAAAACATTTATTTCAACAATACTCCTAAACACATCATGTAAACCTACAAATAGCTGTAATTTTCTGTTTTTGTTTCTTGTGTTTGTATGACTTGTTGCATAGCTTTTATCAAATGTAATTTTATTCTTATTTTTTATGTTTCAAAATATCTGTCAAATTAAAATTATACTTCCAACCATGTAAAAGCCCTCTGGGCGTTAAATAAATAAATAAATAAATCACATAAAAAACTTTTATCTGTCACACAGAGAATCCAAAAAAACTTCCTTTTTTCGATCTGAACATTTCGATTTTTTGTTGTTTTTAACTTTTTTTCATTTTTTCAAAGGGTTTCAAATGATACAGGGTTTAAACAATTGGTATTAACCTCCTAGGCACGTTTTTTTTAAATTTGACAAAAAATCTAAATTTGGACTCGATTTACTCGAACACGATAAGTCAAATCAAAAAATATTACACCTACCACAAAATCGATTTACGAGTTTCCCACTTGTACTACGATTTTCCGGACACCGTGTATAATTTTGATTGATACTAATTTTCCAATATGGCAGTATGCTTATGTTTTCAGATTCATTTTTTAATATATTTAGTTTATTGAATATCTGTTTGTATATATATATTCCAGTTAAGTTATCTACTAATAAACGTGTTTTTAATTTGACACAACGGTAAATTACATACACACATATATACATTAAAAACGACATAGAAACCAAATAAAATAGAACTGAATAACTTTAGTCCGCCTCAGCACAACTCAGGACACCCTAGTGAGGAGGACCAAGAAATACTACATATAAATAAATTCTCCAACATATTTTGAATGTACAGTGTTTAAATAGTCACTATAATAAAAATAAAAATAATAGTTTTTTTTTATCAGTTGTGTAAGGTTAAAAAAAATGTTAAATTTATTTAAAACACATTTATTAGTAAAGGGATATGTATCTTGAAAGTATATATACAAAACGATCTGGCGTTGTGGCTGAGGTATATTGAATACCATTAAATATAAATTTCAATTATAAATTAGTGAGTACGTTTTGACGTACTGCTTCTACACAAAATTATACATGCATCAGTTGATACACCAAACATTTTATCCCAAATTAACATCAATACACCATCAAGAAAATCAACAAGGAGGATGAAAGACATTTTCTATATTAAAGCCTACCACATAAATACAGGATATTATTCCCCTGTACTGCGAAGTGCGAACATTAAGAAATTATAACATTATACATGGCTCTAATAATGAAATAGACATTTTTAATGACCAATTTAAACACTTAAAAAAAAACGTATTACCTTTAATCATATTAAGCTGATATTGTGATGAAGCCCTTTATTTTAAGAGAAGTAACATTGTACCTACCTAATCAGTGTCTCACCAGTACAGGTGTGACAATAACAAATCGTTTATGAACATATTTGTATTTACCTTTTACCCATTCTTATTTGTCATTTACTTCTGCATATTTAGCTTATTCATTTTGTTATTATTATCTATTTAAACATCCATGTATGTAAATTTTTGCGACCATGCCTGTTTTATGTACTTAAATAAAAAATAAAAAATAATTATGACCTGCTTTAGAAAAAGCTAATGATAATAAAATAATTTAATCTAATACGCACCTGTGCTGTAGTAATACTTTGCCGGTCAGGAGCCCGGAAAACTTTGTTAACCGGACCCCCTATCATTCACAACTATTAATATTATGAACAATAGTTGACTTTAATTCTTCTATGTACTTCGCGAAAAAACGTCAACACTCTTCACATTACCGGCGCTATCCTGACTATACTGAGGGGCCAGCCGATATAAATCCGACAGCTACTAATACGGCCGGTATACGCATTCGCAGTGATGTAACATTTTCGACTATCCCGACCTTATACGCCCTTATAATGTTTATACCGTGATTATGAATTATGAGTAAGACTGTCTAGATATAAGCAAGTTAGAGCAGATGTAAAGCGCCGGCCAAACGATCATGCTTTACCGCGAGTTTGCCTGCACAAACCAGTTTATGTCGGGAAGTCCGTGTATATGGACGACAAGACTGTAGCTCACCCAAACCGAAAAGATTTGTGAACGGTTTTGTGTGTACAAATCAATGTTTTTTAACCAATGTTCAATGTTGTTTTAAATAATAGGTACCGCACTGGTAAGTCGCTGCCATGTAGCCAAGGCTTAAATTTGGTTTGCATTTCGTATCTCAATATTTTCTTCGCTTCTGACTCGGACCCGGGCGTCTGGGAGACTGCCCATTCAGCCCAGATAATCGTAGCGCCACTGCCAAGCACGTTTATACAGTGTACGACATAAAATTTCTCTGTGCGACGTAAATGGGTAAGACGTGATCATTTGCGAGGCATTTAACATAAGCGATGGGTTTTTGTCGTGAAGAGACTTCAGAACAGTAGAGTTCTCCACTCTTCACTAAGCAGGGCTCTCAATGCCTCCCGTAATACGGTATCTTACATACACTGGGCAGTATTAATTATTATTGCAGAGGCTAATGCTTCTTAAGAAAAGGGATACAATGTGATTAAAAACTTTTAAACTTACTAAAGCCGGTAGGTAGTTAGTTCTTCTGTCCTATTTGATTCTAGGTACTACTCAACTTTTATAGTAAATATAATAACAGTTGGATAATTTGTATAATACCGTTATTGTGAAAAAAACACCCAAGATCGCTGTACACATATTACTTGATAGGATGTACAAACAGAAATAGAAGCATACATACCTTAACATAATTATCAATTTCGGTTTGTTCAGTGTATATTCCGAATCGAGGTTTTGGATTTTTGCAAAATCGTATCTTTTTAAACTTTCTGGTAAAACTGTATTTATCTGAAGTGACCTGCCAGGTAAGTATGTTTTCTGTATATGTAAATAATTAGATAAAGCCTAAGAATTCATATTTGTACATTTTGACAAAATTTTATTCATTTTGATGTGATTTTGCTAACTTATTAAGAATCTCTTCAAATTATTGGTAATTCGGTTAAAAACGGGATTACTGGCTTCAACGAGTGAAAAAACAGTTTTCATGATAAACTTTTAGTGAACACGTGTTCCGACATCGTGATATATATTCGTAATATAGTCAAAGTTTATCAGGAAACCTGTTAATTCATTCGTAGGCCTGCAATCCTGTCTTTAACCGGATTACCAATAATTTCTTAATAAATTACAAAGAAATGAAAAATGTCTGCAGTTGTTGGTATTTTCACCATTTAGGCTATCGAAAAATAAATTGTTAATGGCTGATTTTTAATGTGAATACTGAACAAAGGTCCCAACTATGCATAGCAAGTGGGACTATAGCATCTCCAATCGGGTCATGTAGCGAGACTGAACGGAGTGGAGAGGGGAACGAGATGGAAAAGTACCTGGTCATTCGGATCTGGTCGCTAAACACGGCTAAAGCCATTTTAAGCAACATTGGGGCGATACTACCACTCTGATAACCGTCGTTCTCATTGAAAAGTTTTTATTAAATACAATACCTATATTCACAGAGTTTCAACGTATATATTATGAAGCTGTGTGAATTTATTAAATACAATATATTCACACAGCTTCGACGTATATATTATGAAGCTGTGTGAATTTATTAAATACAATATATTCACACAGCTTCAACGTATATATTATGAAGCTGTGTGAATTTATTAAATACAATATATTCACCCAGCTTCAACGTATATATTATGAAGCTGTGTGAATTTATTAAATACAATATATTCACCCAGCTTCAACGTATATATTATGAAGCTGTGTGAATTTATTAAATACAATATATTCACCCAGCTTCAACGTATATATTATGAAGCTGTGTGAATTTATTTAATACAATACTATATTAACACAGCTTCAACGTATATATTATGAAGCTGTGTGAATTTATTAAATACAATATATTCACAAAGCTTCAACGTATATATTATGAAGCTGTGTGAATTTATTAAATACAATATATTCACACAGCTTCAACGTAAATATTATGGACATTGTGTTTGTTTTGACTGTTGTTTCTCTGACCGGTTTTAATTATTCTTGTGAAAATCGTGACAGACATTATAACTGGAATACCTAATATGGGCAATGTTAACATAAATTGTCAAGAGGATCTGCCTACCAGGTACGCAATTTCCTTCTTCATTTTAAGCCCCGGATGAACGGATACTGCGGGGCCTTAAATCACGGCATGAACAAACTTAAAATCTTTAATTCTTTTTTTATTGCAAATATGGTGTATGGCTTGGGTACTGAAATACTGTTGAAAATGTGACTGCATACCCATTTCCTAAGTAAATATTAGTCATTCAGAATATATTTGTGTTCACGCAGGTCTAAATATAATGGACGAAATGCGAAAACATTATTCTTTTTAAGAACACGTATGCCGACTTCACCATAACATATTCGTACTTTACTGATAGTATGTTATGAAACCTGTCAATTCATTCGTTAAAAGCCTACAGTCCCGTTTTTAACAGGAAAATCGATAATTTGACCAGATTTTTAATAAATTTACAATATTTTATATCCGTAAGTTCTCTCCGCGTAAAATCGCAAAATTATGCTTTTCTCTGTAATAATTTAAAAAAATTATAATTTAGTCAATAATGGCAGCCATTGTCCCCGTTTAGGTTGGACATCTTGGATAACAATAATCGAATTTAAATAGTAGAGGTTTTTTTCGGCCATTAAACACTTTAAACTCTGGCGCCCATTCCGGTAGCTTTGTTTTGGGCTTAAGTGCGCATTTACTATAATGGCCGGCATTAGGGTGTTAGGTAACCCTCTATTAGCCAGGACGGGGAATAACCTTAGGCACCATCCAGACGTTTTAAATTACCGCGGCCATTTTGAAACGCATCGTGGCAATTATGTGCATACCTACATACTGCTTTCTACTAAGCTCTCGCTCGTATATTTGCTATATTATTATTTTTTATTTATTTAAAAAGATATGCTCTAACTCAAACCCTAAGATTTATCACAGACCTTACTTTTTCAAAGGTACAGAACTTTTCATTATAAATAACTTGTTGCGAAAAGGGAATAAGTCGGTAAACGCTATGAGTACCTATCGAATTCTATTCACCCGACTGCTAGGCGAGCGTCCTCCCCCCGAGTTATCCACCACATCACATAACACGCAATATCCACCAGTTCGGGTATATATATATATATCTCCATTTCTTCTCCAGAACTTCATTAGAATGATCTACTATAACTAGTAGTTCTGTGAACAGTAGACATGCATCCAAAAAAGTATGTTACTATTTTTCTCTTATTTAATAAATTAAAACAAAAATTTCCTCTGAAATCATAAGATTTGTAAGTAGACATTTAAATACCCACCTACTTAGCTGTAAACCACAAATATTTTACGTAACATTTTTATTTTATTTCAAATAAGGAATTATACAAATTTTTCAAAGAAATTTCACCATCTCAAATTTCAATGACAATACTTTTTTCAAACTTTCATCAGGCCGGTAGGTACGATAATATTGGTTATTCTGATTTGACTGCTCAAAGTAGGAACCACGACCATGCGAACTCTGGCGGGATAAAAAGGTAGTATCCAACACAGCCACCATCTTGAAATGCCAAATGGTCGAGTTAAAACAGAACTTCGCTAGGCTCATTCAATTACTGTAGCTCCGTGTTAACCTCTCCAATAGGTCATAGCAGGTCACAATAGAGCTCTCTGTTGATAACCTCCAGCAACGCCGGGTACAATCGATAAAGTTCCTACCTATAATAAAATATTTTCAACATTTATTTTAGTCGCCATTTTCAATTTGATGGAACTGATTTGTCGAGAATTCAGACTATTCGTGATTTTTCACGCATCTGCGATAGGTATAAATAACAAACGTCAAAACATGAAACTGTCGACAGGAACAAAATATCAGGAGCACATAAATTTCATAGGGTAATTTGTGTTACATTCCGCAGTGGCGTTAATGTCACCATTATTATACATAACTAGCTGACGTGTACCCGGCGTTTTTGGAGGTTATCCTTAGGAGATAGATATACTATACCATCGCGGACTTTTCTGTAGGCATTTTTAAGATACAATAGTGAATTATTTTGATGTATCTCGTAAGTTTTTTTACGACTTGATACCAAAACAACGATTTTTCTATACTTTTTATAAATATAATACGCATGTATACACGGTGTCCGGAAACTCGTAGTACAAGCGGAAACTGGAGAATCTACACCACATGGGGAACCCAAAAAAAAAAAAGTTTTTTGATTTGAGCATTTTCACAAAAAAAAAAACCAAAAAAAATATTTTTCGGCTATTTTAGGGTTAAAGTTTTTTCTGGTGTTTAGGGTTGAACAACAGATGTTTTAACCCTGCAGAGCAGAAATATTTTATGATTACACCGGATTAAATGAAGGGTGATTTCAAAATAATGCTTCAAATCCGAGTTTCTTCATTTGTTTTACTTTCAAATAGTTTTAATTAGTTGGGTACTTTGATCTTCAGTAATAATTTATAAGAATTTGATTAAAAAAAAAAAAAAAAAAATCAACTTCTAACTCGATTTACTCGATAACGAAAGCTCAAATAAAAAAAAAATACTACAAAATCGACTCCAAATGTGATGTAGATTCACCAGTTTCCCGCTTGTACTACGAGTTTCCGGACACCCTGTATACATACTCAGACAGACGCGGATAGCGACATTGTTTAATAGCCCAGCTACACTACTCGCGAAGTTGATCGAAGTTGACCGAATACGATAGTGTGGGCACGAACCTCGCTTCGCTTCGGGCAACTTCGCTTCGCTTCGCCCGACTTCCGATTGTTGTCGGTAAATGCGCCCGAGTCAAAGGACTCGAAGCGTCACGGCATAAATAAACCAATCACTGACTGGTTGGACTGAGTTACTCGCGAAGTTGCACGAGTGTGTGGGCACGCACTTCGAACTTCGGCTAACTTCGTCGAGGACTTCGTCGAAGCGTCGAAGCGAGTAGTGTAGCGGCCGCTTAACACTATTTAAAGATAATAATAATAATAACATGGAATTTATATAGCGCAGTTTAGTGTCATTTCACTTCAAGTGCGCTTAACTACTCGTTTAACAAACTTATTCCTACAGTGTGCCTTACCCAATACAGATCTAATATTATAACACTTAATACACTGTTTATACAAAGTGATGACAAAACTTAGAATAACAATAACAGTAGGACAGGACAAAACACGAATATTAAAACTAAAACATAACATAAAACAGGAGGCAGTTTGTGCTCAGAAATGAGAATGTTTTGAGCAGACACTTTAAAAAGGTACAATAAGGAGACAACCGAAACCAAACAATTACCGGAAGTTTTAGAATATGGCTTATTATAAAATATTGAAAAGAAGTTAAAATTTATAAATGGTAAGATTTTTTAAATAATTTTGTTTTTAAAGCTCGTTTAAATTCAGCCAAATTCTGGAGATTAGTAAGAGCTGAGGGAAGTCTATTCCAGATGAGAGGGCCTGTTACACTAAAAGAACGATCATAGTAAACAGCTCGATTTGACCTAGAAAGTTCGATTAAACGATTACTAACATCTAGATCTGCTGACCTTAGAGTAAGCTGTCTATTGCTTAAGTTTTGTCGGATACATAGTTCCGATATATATGCTGGCGCCATTCCTTGCAATGCTTTGAAGGTCATTAAGCAGATCTTAAACTCTATTCTTTCAGGGCATCGAAGCCAGTGAAGGCGATCCCTTAGAAGTGGGGTTATACGGCAATACTTAGATTCACCAAAAATCATTCTTGCCGCAGCATTAAAAACTGACTGGATTCTATTGATTTGTTTCTGAGGTAGGCCGGCATATGCACTATTGCAATAGTCCATACGTGAGACGACGAACGAATTTATGAGTGACTTTGCTCCATCAGAGGGAAGGCATCTCCTGATTGATTTTATCTGCCTTAAATGGAAAAAACCAGAACTCACAGCTTTTGAAATTTGCGATTCAAGAGAAAGAATATAAAGATATATACAAAGTTACAATGAACGTCAAACCGTAAACCTGATTGGGTATTTCCATTTGGTTTTTAGGTTATTATTATAAACAATTTTTTTCTCCGTGACAGTAGTTACAGAAAATTAGTTTGAAGTGTAACAATCGAATAACGTGGAAACCATTTATATGTATTTATTTTTATAATTTTCCCGCTGTTTTGACGGGCTAGTAATAAATAATACTGAAAATAAAAATGGTACGAAACAGTGCGAAATGCTGTAACTTTTTCATTTGTTTGATTGTGGTTTTAACCAAAGTTATTTGTTTTTAATAAGTCATTGAAGAATGTCTGTTCCTGTTGCGGCACTTGCATCTCTTTATCGCTTTTATATTAATATAATATTTGAATTAAATAATCACCCATATAATATTATAATTAATTTATTCGGATCATTAATTATTTTTGATTTCATAATACAGGCGTAGTAAAATTCAGCATAGAATGAATGAATTTGGCTCGCGATAATATTTATAGTACTTAATTTCCCATGCCTCGATCCACACCAGAAAGCAGAAGGTAATTAAATTTATCTACCGTCTGGAAGTTTTATAAATTACATTTCCAATTTACAAATGTGACAGCTGTTATAAATAATTTTTGCTGTTCAGAGGCTGGGGCGACCTTCGAACAGATCTGCTTCAAAAAACGTATTTACTGCGCCCGACCGACTAAATATTATTATGTATTTGTAAAAATAATTTTATTATCTAACCGAAAATATTTAATACTTCACCGAAATCGTACAGCCATCATCTGGACGTCGTTTTCAGGATTGGAATGTGTGTTTCTCCGTCTGTGTGCGTTTACCGACGTTTGAGAACATCTTGCAGATTCCACCATCTGGGCAGATTTTTGTGGATTATTTCACTAAATTTTTTTGAACATTTGTGTAGGTGTTTTAAGCTGTCAGGCAATGCTCATAAAGAAAATTAATTGAAATGTATTTAGCAAAAATATTGACAGAAGAGTAAATGCATGCAATCAATAATAATAATACTTGGATGATTTATATAGCGCCGTTTTGTGCAAAATCACATCAAGGGCGCTGTACAAATATACAGGGTTTTCCAATAAGAAGTGTTATTTTTAATAGCCCGCTATTTCGGTAGATGTTACTTTTGAAGCTGTCATGGCTTGACATTAGACAAGTAGAAACTACGCCATTAATAAAAATGGAACGATACACGCTTCAACAACGCATTGAAATTATTAAAATTCACTTGAGTTAATCAAATGCAAATCATCTTGAGTGATGAGGCCCATTTCCACCTCGGTGGCTTCGTCAACAAGCAAAATTGTCGCATCTGGGGCTCGGAAAACCCAAGAGTTATTGTTGAAAAGCCTCTCTATCCTCAACGTGTGACTGTTTGGTACGGTTTATGGTCCGGTGGAGTCATTGGACCTTACTTTTTCGAAAATGAGGCTGGAGCAACAGTTACGGTGAATGGATTGCGCTATCTAGAGATGATTAACAAGACGGCGCTACGTGCCACACAAGCAACGAAACCATTGATCTATTACGATTGAATATCAAAATAACACCTCTTATTGGAAAACCCTGTATAATACACTTTTACAATGATCTACTATTAACGTTCGACTAAATTCAACATGTCACAAATTCACGAGAAATTGTCGAATCAAGCAAGGCTAGTAGATAAATACGGAATTTTAAGTATATTGTTACTCTGAGGTTCTAAATACCTAATGCATAAATTTGCCAGATGCAAGACGAATGAAGACCAAATGCAGTAGAAATGAGACCCTTAAACGCGAGTGTGGTAAAACCACGTATGAATGAATTGAATATTCGTTTAGATTGACGGCCGATACAACCTAAGGATAACAAAGCTCTTATGATTTGATGATGACAGAACAAAACATATATGACGTGAAAGTGATAAAAAATCAGAGACATTACACACGATTCAATCACATGAAAAATCAAAGGTCAATATATATATACATATATAAGGATAAAGCAAGTAGCACGAAACAGGACATGAAATACACGCAGAGTATGGTGTTCTATCTTCTCTGTAGGCTTTAGTCTCGCCATGACGTGATGCGTGATAGTTTTAGCTAGCTATATATAGTATACATATCTATGTTACATTTTAATTTAACATAAATATTAATTTCCTTGTTAATCAATCAAGTATCAACCACTATGAACTATGATGAATCGTTGGTGTAAGTAGGTACCTACATAGTTGTGCCTAAGATTATTTTGTTTGTCCGTGGGCTTTCCGGTCTGCCCACGGGTGTAAAATCTTCCAATTGCTCCAAGCTCCATGTGCGGAAGATCTTTGACTGCTTCTCGAAAGCCATTCAGATGACGAGACATGTGTTAATATGAACATGAATATAAATGTCGTCGTTAGCGACTGCACCACTTCACCGCCAACAAACTGGAGAGGAAGAGAGTGTAGGTATCTACCAACTACCAACCTACCTACCAGCTGTAGGTATGCGTGGGCCGTGGGCCGTGGGCTGGACACCAAAACCAAACAAACACAAGATCGCCGAACGATAAACAGAAGAACACATCCGTATTCCACAAGCAGATGTCTCGATTTTTTGATCCGATAGCGGCTTTGTTAGATTAGAAAATATATTTGAGAATTATAAGTATATCTCTGCCTATCAGCGGATTTAATAATCTAACGGTTAATATTAACATATCATTTTTGCGTGGGTATTCTTTCTGACATTATTGTATAAACCAGAACCGAGGCGGATCCTCGCCGAGTGAAAAGGCAATGAACTTTTCTAAATGTATGCTCACTTCCGAATCGGCGTGTCTTTCATCAAAATTCTGATCGCCTGGAAATCACTGAACTGGAACAGTTCCAGGCACACACACATGCGGAATTTTTTAAAAATTGCCATTTATTATTTATTGGTCTAAATTATAGTAGGTACATAATATTTTTAAATAAAAAAAACATTTTTATTAATTCAAAAATGCATAGGTATCTACTTACTACGGCGTAATCTTCTAGAACATAATAATGACATTATTAGAACACATTATCTACTTACTACGGCGTAATCTTCTAGAACATAATAATGACATTATTAGAACACATTATCTACTTACTACGGCGTAATCTTCTAGAACATAATAATGACATTATTAGAACACATTATCTACTTACTACGGCGTAATCTTCTAGAACATAATAATGACATTATTAGAACACATTATCTACTTACTACGGCGTAATCTTCTAGAACATAATAATGACATTATTAGAACACATTATCAAATATTAATTTCCGTTGCCTGTGATGTGCGTTAGTTATTCCTACTCAGTTGAACTCATTTTCAAAATTGGAACTGATTGTTTGAAGAATTCCGACGGCCCTTAAGGCCAAGTGTAGACCTGTCAAAATCAACTATTTTCGACACACAAGAACTCTGTTGTTCATTTCCAAAACAATATTTTTTCTAACTAGAATTTATTTTAAAAACGTTTGCCTGAAAACAGTAAGATGGCGGTAATGTAAGTCTTCGTTATCATCGTTATAAAAGTTATGAATTTCAGTTACCAGATGGCACTATTTTTTTTGTATTATTTATTTAATCAGTTTATACTACGTTAGAATATAAACGAATATATACAAGGTAACATTTAATTTAATTGTATGTATTTCAATATTTTTACAGAAAGCCTGACATTTCATTTTATATTATTATTATAACTATTTTAGATGGGGAAGAGGAAGGTGGGGAAGTACCTGGCTATTTAGATCTAGTCACTAAACACGGCTAAAGCCATTTGGAGAAACGTTTCAATTCTGAATGGTGGTCTTACACCAAGGCGATACTGGGAGTATCTTCCACTCTGGAACGTGCCGCATATATAGTATTTATTATTTTAATTAATCAATTGTGAAATAACACAAATCAATCAAATAAAATTTATTTGCGTACACTGGGTTCGAACCCGCGACCTTCGGAATGGGAGTCCAAAGCCTTACCACCGGACTACGTCGCACAGTGGGCTGAAAATCGCCTTTCATAGACATAGAGACTTGAATTTTCAAGAGTATTTTTTTGGCTAGAAATGGATTTTGCTGATCATTAATATGCTATAAAATTTCGTACGAACCCATTGCGTGTACAAATGAAGGAGTTATCATTTTTTTAAGAAAAATTTGTATGGCACTGACATTAAAAATGAGGCTATCTCTGGAATCATAAGGTTGGCCATTCCATCCTTACACACAGATATACTACTATTTATTTGTATTTTTTGACATACTTCGTATTGTGGCGCAACTTGTGATTTTTTTTTTTTAAATCCTCAAAGTTGAAAAAAACACTTTTGAATGTTGATGATTCATTTTAATGCTTACATATGAGATACATATGAGTATGCTTTGTCTAGCTTACAATATTTTATTTACACTGCAAGCCTAAAAGCATTTAAGCATTAAAATGAATCATCAACATTCAAAAATGTTTTTTTCAACTTTGAGGATTTAAATAAAAAAATCGCACGATGCGCCACAATACGAAGTATGTCAAAAAAATACAAATAAATAGTATTATATCTGTGTGTAAGGATGGAATGGCCAACCTTATGATTCCAGAGATAGCCTCATTTTTAATGTCAGTGCCATACAATTTTTTCTTAAAAAATGATAACTCCTTCATTTGTACACGCAATGGGTTCGTACGAAATTTTATAGCATATTAATCAGCAAGGATCAGCAAAATCCATTTCTAGCCAAAAAAAATACTCTTGAAAATTCAAGTCTCTATGTCTATGAAAGGCGATTTTCAGCCCACTGTGCGCCGGCCGTCAGATGCATGCATTGTTAAAAATATACCTACCTACATCTGGTAAAAAAACAGAGAATCTGTGCCCGTTCTCCCTCGGTAGACAATAACCGTCATAAATAACATTATTGTTTTCTAAGGCCCACAGAAATAAAAAAAAAAAAAACATTGCGGCTTCGACCTAACCGTCCACAAAATGTGATTCAACAAATCGCATCTGGAACGAAACTGGCAAATATTCAACTTGACTAATTTTAACAATTAGTTTGAAAGCTTGTTGATATTGATATCCATAATCCATAGTAGACCTCAGAACAGGTATAAAACTTATTGAGGACTATGGAAATGGAACAAAAATAAATACAAATAAACTTTTTCAAAGTAATATATTTAAAAAAAAGAATCGGAATGTGGCCTGAAACGGCTTTAGCCGTATTAGGTGACCGGATCTGTATAGCCAGGTATTTTCCCATATTCCTCTTCCTAGCATCCCATGTTTGTATTGACATAAAAAAGATAGTGCTATGTATTTGTCTTTGAGAAAGGAATGAAGCAACCGCAAACAACGCATAACGCTGCTTGCGGTTGCTTCGTTCCTTTCGTTTCAATGTGTTTATAAATTAATACTGTCACTTTTTCATACAATATTTTACATGAACATTTTATTTTGCCAAAATAATAAAAACAAACATGATTTATTTATTTATTAGATGTTCCCTCTTTTGTGAGAACAATTCACTTGTAAAAATTCAGTTAATTCATAAATAGGTACAAACAATTACAAAAATATAATCAGACAAATCATACATTTGCATAAAAAAAATATATATATTTATATATGATACGATGGCAAACATTTATCTTATTTAAATTAAATAAATAACTTTGTGTACACCACTACATAATCACAATTATCGACATATTTCTAAACGGATGGTTTATTTGTCAGGATAATAAGAACATAAATAAAAATAACAAAAAGATCCTAAATAAACCTGTGAGTGATCGTAATACTTAAATTGCCTTCTGATTTATCCCCATAACTAGAGACGTCCATCCATAGAACTAATAATATATTGTACAGCGCCCTTGAGGTGATTTCTCACAAAAAACGGCGCTCTACAAATTATCCAATTATTATTATTATTAAAAGAAGTATAGGCAATTAAGAACTATGGACAAAAATATTATAAAGAATGGTGATAAATTACTTAAAAATTACATAAAAAACAATTACCTATATATATATATATATATATATATATATTACTTTTTTAGAACATTTAAAATTACATTATATGTTAAAATATATAATGTTACATTATATATAAAACTTTATCTTGTCTTCAAATCTTGAACCACTGTTATTTATTTTTATTTTATAATATTTTCATACAATGAGACTTTGTACCCGCTAATCCAACTGAACTGAAGCCGCGCCCTTTGTCTTCTGTCGATACGCAGTAATATTTTCAAC
Organism: Hesperophylax magnus; assembly: GCA_026573805.1. Classification (NCBI taxonomy): domain Eukaryota; kingdom Metazoa; phylum Arthropoda; class Insecta; order Trichoptera; family Limnephilidae; genus Hesperophylax; species Hesperophylax magnus. The sequence continues at coordinate 1,073,752 of JAIUSX010000243.1, forward strand.
AGTGAAATGACGATGAAATTAAAAACCGATTTACTTAGAAAATCATCGAGTGAAGAGTGCCTCACCATGAGTACCGTTAATTTACCCCCCCCCCCCCCCCCCTTCCTTTAATCATAGCTGGTTGATTTTAATTTCTTTGTAATATACAATTACATTTTTACAGCATAACATCCCTTTACTACTTTGTTTTCTTGCAAATCATCGATCTTTTACCATGTTCACCAATTCATTACTACGCGGATGACAAAACAGTTCATGATAGATTTTTGTTTGACAAGCCCCCGAAGGGCACGAGGGAAGAGTTTTTTTTATTAAATCTATTTTTTTAATTGTTTTATCTACCTATTCTTAATCAAGGTGTCAGATGTTTGTTTAAATAAGCAGAGCTTGGTATGTTTATTTAATTTTTAAATTTGTTTTAAACACTCGAGAATTTTTTGGCATACAAATATGGCGTGTTTGCAAAACATCTTAGTAGTACTACTAGGTACTACCTAGAGTACTTATAGAACCTGAAAATATAGACGAGCCAATTTTGTAGAAAAAACTCCAAGTTAGGACAAATAACGGTAAAAGGTCTGTGAATGTTTTTTTTTCATGACCAGATTTTTTCATTATTACTTCGACGGTCTCCGTGGTCGAGGGGTAAGGCTCTCGACAAGCAATCCGAAGGACGCGGGTTCAAATTCCGGCATGTGTAAATAAATTTTATTTGATTATTTGGTGTTATTTCACAATTTAAATAAATATAATATATAGAATATTTGCGGCACGTTCCATAGTGCAAGATACTCTCAGTATCGCCCTGGTGTAACACCACCATTCAGAATATTAAGCTAGCTTGGAATGGCTTTAGCCGTGTTTGGTGACCAGAACTGAATATCCTGGTACTTGCCCACCTTCCTCTTCCTCGTCTCATTCCCCTCACCTACCTTCAGTCTCACAACATTCTCCAATTGGGGATAGGCCATAGTCTCACTGACTCCAGACGGGAGCGATTGAGACTCTTGTGTGGTATTCAATTCAAAAATGTACTGCTAGACGTAAAAAGTAGAAGAAAAAAGTAATATAACTGGAAGTGGGTGTACAAGCGTGTCTCCTGGGCCACGGAAAAAATATCATTGTGGTCTTGCCCCATGGTTGACCTTGGTTAATCTCGGTAAACCATGGTTATCGTAATAAATATTTAGAAAAAAAAAATCTACATATTTAGCCCTGAGGGGTTTTACATGTAGGTAGTACAATTTTAACATCATTATTTAAATTTAGACCGCAGAACGGGTATTATTTATTGAATAAGTGAATCTACCTGGCTATTCAGATTTGGTCACCAAACACGGCTAAAGCCATTTCAAGCAACGTTTCAATTCTGAATGGTGGTCTTACACCAGGCGATACTGAGAGTATCTTTCACCATGGAACGTACCGCAAATATACCATCCGTATTCGATCCCGCAAACTTCGAGTCGAGAGTTTTACAGTATAGTGTACAGAATAGCATAACCTAAGCCAGTGGCCGTTTGGCTTGAATAACTGAAACCGATTTATACGTTGAATATTGGCTTATGGACATGGGAAGAGTCGAGAGCGAACTCATGCTAACACAAACTCCCATACCTAATAGGTTAGATTTTTTTTCTCTTTTTCTTTTTGTACTTATTTAAGTACTTTGATATAAAAAAAAACAAATTCCTGTAATATCGAAAGATCTGTTTTTGAAAAAATAATAAAATACACAGATTTGGGAAATGAGTTCAAAAGAATTTGGCATTCTCACTATAAAAATATTACCATTTGTAATTTCGGCTACTGGCATTATACCTAGCTCTCTTATAAAAAAAATAGGCGTATTAGATCTATCAAAAAATTTATATATAAAAATGCAAAAGTCAGTCATTTTAAATACATGTAGGATTACAAAATATTATCATATTATTAATATTTAATTTTTAAAAATATGGTATAATATCATATAATTTATTATTAAAATATATATAATTATCATATAATTAATTATTTATCAAATTATATGATAATTATATATATTTTAATAATTATCATATAATTTAATAAATAATAACTTAATAATATAATCGGTTTGAAAAATAAACAATAACCAAGACTCCGACTATGATAGCGCCATCTAGTGGGATATTTAAAAGAAGCTTTTAGTTAGATGTTCTACCGTATTAAAATTTTCAAATTGGCGCCACCAGACGGCCTATTTTCAAAGTAATTTAAAAATCTAAGTGTTCTTTCTTAAATTATAGTATAAAAAATATTAAATTAACTTTAAAAAATGGAAAAATATAATACCAATAATTTATCGTTTAGTTTTGTTAAATAAACGAATCCAAAGTTTTATAATCTGCATTTTAAAAACAAGAACAATTAGTGTTTATGAAAAAATTAAACTACGAACCTATTTTATTTATTTTTTAGTTTTTTTTTTCGTACGTTTAAAGAAAACCCCTTCAGGTATTTTTTGACGATATTCAGCCTTTAATAGTATTTTTTAAAACGCACGTATTACGGTCTGAAAAAGGTCATATTTTCGATTTGATTTTTATAATTACTAAGCCTATGTTAATTTTAAAAATGTATAAAAATTTTTTTACTTGTTGAAAACACTATCATTATCGATTTGCTTAATAATATTATCATTATTTTAAATTAATAAAAAACTACACTCGGCCTTAAAGTACTCGCCTATAGCATAATATTTTATCAGAAAATTATTTTAATTGGCAATTGATTTGTCGAGAATTCAGACTGTCCCGTGATTTTTCACGGGTCTGCGTTAGTCCAACATAGATAGTAATCTCGGTTGTATGTGATATGCGTTATTCCTCCCTGAAATTATTCACGTTCAATGAACTCAAATCTGCTTTGAATTTAAGTGTCGTTTTAAAGTTGGTACTGATTTAATTTAGCAAGCGATAAAGTAGGTACAGTAGCGGTAGGTAGGTAGTAAAATTATTTTTATTTCATTTTTCCGAACGGGAATAATAGTATCCCGTGATTTTTCACAGAGTTGCGCTAGTTTTTGTAATAAGATTTCCATTGTCACGATACAAATAAACACTAACAAAAGTATCAATAGGTATTTAAAAATGAATTGTACGGAATTAAATATTAAGCTTTTTAAATTAAATTTTAATTAAAGCTTGGTGCCTTAAGTTCAAGTTCAATGCGTTTTAATGATTATACATAGGTATTAAAAGTTTTAAGAATACTAACTTTTAGATTTTGCTATCCCCTGATGTAAGACCACTATTCAGAATTGAAACTGAAAGTTGAATTGAAATTGAAAGTTGCTTGAAATGGCTTTGGCCGTGTTTGGTGACCAGATCTGAATAGCCAGGTACTTTCCTCTTCTACATCTTCACTCCCTTCCACTAACCTCCCCACTACCTTCAGCCCCACAACATATCCTGATTGGGGATGCCATAGTCTCGCTGGCTCCAGACAGTTGGACAGTAGTTTCACATAAACAAAATTGTAGTACCGAGGGAAATTTGCGGAAGATCAGTTTGGAGTAGTCTTTAAAATTTCTAAAGTATTTTTTTTATTTTTTTTCACGTATATGGTGTAGATATTATTTATTCAATAAACATCAACGGTACATATAAAAACAGTAATTGCAAGTTACTAAAATACACGGAAAAAAATACTGACCAAAATATTGCTAATTTATTATAAATCTCTTCAAATTATTCGTAATCAGACTAAAAACGCGATTGCAGGCTCTTAACGAATGAATTGATAGGTTTCCTAATAAACTTTTAGTTAAATACCAATGTATCATCACGATGTCGGAACATGTTTTCATAAAAAACATTTTAACATTTCGGCATTATATATAATCAAAATAAACGCAGGTGCATGAACAAGTGTTTCGATATTATTACGAATTTACTAAAAGTTTATTAGGAAACTGCCTGCAATCATGTTTTTAACCGGATTACCAATAATTTGAAGAGATTCTTAGCAACGCTTATTTTTCTCCGTGTATAGCCAGCCTTTTTGTACCTATCCTCCGTGCAGATAAATAGATCCGGCACTTCTGCGTAACTAACTTCTTGTAATATGGGTACAATCGTGTTCGAAATCCTGGTATTGTTACATTATTTTAATAATGGTGGTAGAAGGTTGTTATGGCTACTTTATATACACACTTTTAAAATGCATTATGATATTTGTGATTATCTTCCATCAATCATAATACAATATTCACACCAAGTACCATTCATATATTATATGAAGCCTCAAGCGAGTTGTTTCACCGCCCCCGTGGCAGGCTGGGCTGGCTGGGCTGGCTGGGCTGGCTGAGCTGAGTCCGCCCCCGCCCTCCCCACTTCCTAGTCTCCTGGTACTTGCTCCCGGTACCGAGTAACTTCAGTACTTCAACAGTGGGCGGCTATGAACTCTGTATTCCGCCCACTGTGAGGCAGCCGCCGACTTGGCACGATTGGATCTCGTGCCTCGTGCCTCGTGCTAGCGCTCATACTGCTTACGACTTTCTGTTTATGTTGTTTGTTTGATATCGATACAGATTTATCTGCTGTTTGCTGCTGCAAGAGATCGTTAAATCACGCAAATAACTGACTATACGAACTTCACCGATTCAAATCGAAGATCAAAAGGGAAAACTTGAGCTTTTAAGCGTAGTTAATGTTTCTCAGTTCTAAATATACATTTTTTATGTTGATAAGTTAATGTTGGTTTTTATTATGTCAATAGGTACCTATAATAATCATAGTACTAATTTCAGTTGTCTGTGATATTGTGAATTATATTATTGCATGAAATTTTGCTTGACTTTGAATTTATGTGTAATTTTTTAAATTGGAATAGATTGTTCAGACAACGGATAAAGTAGGTACCTACCTATAACCAGGAAAGTATTTTATTTGTATTAATTATAATAATTCTATATTTGAGTTGTGTATTTCTTTTGTTTACATTTTTGACAGATTTTGTGGGTTTTCAAGCCAACCGTGTTCATTCGAAGGATAAATTTCCGATCATCTTTCTGATTTGTCAACAAAAAATATAATTATGTTTGTTTGGGAAATGCAATGATCTTGAGGCAAATATTTTAATCTTCACAAATCCAATAATTATAATATTCCGCGATTTTTCGGGATGGTTATTGTTCCAAGTGGGTTACTCGCGTAGACATTCAAATTGGTCTATGGTAACTCTTCCTTATATACGAATTGATTTATAACAACAGGATAGGATATAGGGCCTCATTAAAACTTTACAATAGTATATCTTTTGATATATGACTAACGATGTAAACCTTTAAATAATTTATAATTACTTGCGATTCAATTATCTATGACTTATGTATGACCGAGATATTTGCATCTACTGTTTTTTTTGAAGACAAACAATTATTTCGATCGCTATTTGAAACGAATAAATTTGATTAATTTTTAATTTTTAAATAATTATTTTTAATTGGGTATCTTGGTTATCCCCCATCACTACACAACACGGACTACACTACTATATACTAAATATACACAACTATGTCACATACCCATTGTATGACAACATGTCACTTAGGAAGTCTCATCATCAAAAAAATAATAAGTCTAGAAAATATTTTATACTATTCCATATTTCTGCTAATATAATTAACATAAGTCATCGTGCGTTAGTGGGTGTATTTCAAAATGTGAATGAAAGCTATAACTCAAAAAGTTTTTCGTCTACCACGCAAGAACATAAAGCAGTTAATTAAAATGCTTCGTTAGCACATTATTAGTAGTTGTATTCTATGGCGCAGAATGTGTAATGCCCCCGCTTTACCAATTGCTACCAGCGGGGGTTTCGGGTACCTACCTACCTCTGTTATATTCTGCTAGGCACCTAAGCATTGCACAAGTTACCTTTTCAGCGCCTTCACAGGAACTATGCTATACCAGCTGTAATAAAATTAGCCTCTCAAGCAAGCTGAACGTACTGTACAGGTACAGGGAGTTATGGCCCGCAGATACTCGAATAGTAGGTACGCAACTGTTAAGCCTGTATAAAATGTGTTTGGAACCCCAAAATACCTGAAAAAACTCTGTGCAGAAACGGGCGGTTCGTTTGATAGATTCTCCTATCTTAACAGACGGATGGCAATATTTAGAGCACAGACGTCGGGGGGAAATGCTGTCCTCGTTCTACCGGTATTCCAATGGAAGATGCTCCGAGGAAATAGCGGCATTGATCCCTTCGGCACTGGTGCACAGTCGGGAAATACGACAAACGCTCACACATTTGTACCCAGTTGAAATTTTTCACACAAAAACGGGTCGTTTCCACAACCCGTTCTTGAGTTCACAGCTCAGCTGTGGAATGATTTGCCGGCCCCGTGTTTCCTCCTTCCTACAAAATGGGTACATTAAAGACCCAGGTTCACTCTTTCCTTTCCTCAAAAAGACCCTTAACACAGCATCCCCAAAGATGACATAGGTCCTGAGGGAAATTATTTTACGCAGGGCCTTCTGTGTTGAGTTAATGTTAATAAATCCAAACACAATTCCTCTAAATATTATTATAATAATTATTGTGAATTATTAAAGTGAACATGTGCAAGTGCAGATGTACCCGATGCATGCATACTGTACACTGCACACAAGACATGCCCCTACTGTGTGGGAGGCTCCCAGAGAGAAACCTCCGGATTTATCTTATCACCTACTTCCTACCTTATACTGGCGACGGCGAACGTCCCTTTCTCGGCGTTTGCACTCACAAATCTTTGTAGTATAAAACAAGTTGTAATAAAACAAATTGAACACTTAATTCAAAGGCTTAACCATAAAACAATAAAACGGAAGAAAGGGGCGTACGAAACGATGTCTGCAAGTAGGTATATATTATAGGGAAGCGGAAGTGAGGGCGATGCCATAATGTAGTAATGCAAAATCATGTGTTTTTGCTTTGAAAATTTGGTCGCCTAGAAATGTTTCAGATGCTTTAATTAAATACTGCGAGTAGAATACATCTTGGCCTTTGAAATAATCGAGTATTTTTTTAGATAAGTCTTTTTATAAGCCCAGAAAAAAATAATGTAAAGGCCTATGAAAACTGCTTTAAAGTTCAAAATCTCCTACTTACGAACCCATTTTCGGTTATGATTTTATTGTATAATGTGGCAAATTAAGTTATTTATAAAATGATCGAAAAAAAATTAAATATTTATGCCTGAACATCCACAAAATAAAATAAAAGGCACTTTTTGGCCATGTTTTTTTCTTGCATAAATCAAAACAGGCGGATGGTGTTAAGCGCGAATTTAAACCTTATCGCCATCTACGTAAGGGTTGTTATTGATAGCGGCTCAATTTAAAATATTACACGACGTAGTGCATCGCCTTAAACAAGTAAATGTGATCGTACCTGCAGTAGCTCAATAAAGAATTCACACTTAAATTACCCAAATAACTCTTGGCAAAGATATTCAGCAATGCCATAAACCATAAAGCTCTCGATTGAATACGAACAAATCTTATGTTAATAATTTCTGCTTAAGATAATCGCAAGTGTTCTGTCGCATTACCTACCTGTGCACAATACCTAGCAACTGCAGTATTCTAAAAGTGCATTCAGTCAGCTTTGTAAAGGTTCTCGTGAAAAGGCATCCGTCTTGCAAAGAATTGAACGTTTGAATGAATGCCTTAATACCTTCGCTAGCAAGTGGGACCATGGAACAATGGAAGACAAGGTAGTGGAGTGCCGAGTGCGAGGTATAAAGAGGCGTGGGTCGGCCAGGTTACAGAGCAAAGCGGACAATATTCTCTTCGTCAATAAAGTCTCACAACACCTGCGATACTCCAAAAGAAACGCCAACAATAGAGCCCGGAATATTATAATGCTTGAGATTTTTTTTTAATTTAGGATTGTGAATCGTGTTCTTGTTTTTTTTTTTTGTATAATATTTTTGCCTTTGAATAATATCTACTATTTTGATTAATGTGTTGGCTCTCTTGGTCCATAGCCCGTTTCATACCTACCTGATGACAGATGGTCTATGAAGAATCCACATTCAATTTTGATGGTCTCTTAGCACAATCAACGCAATTATCTTATAATTTATCATTATTCATTACTGTTGTTACTGACTCGAGTGTTCATTATATTGTTTTCACAATTTAATATAAACATAAATGTTTAAAAACTTATTTAGGTACAATTGTACCTCTGTATGTATTTATCATAGAGCTCACGAATCCACCATAAAAAGAAAACATTTGCAAAATAGCTACACCTTACATTATCAAAATTTATGAAAATACAGTTTTACAAGCGTCACACAGCGTCATCACAAACGTCAAGAGTTGCAATCTTTGCCCAGTAATAGCTCTTTCGGAGTAGCAAGCCCAGAATTTAGAGCGATACATAGAAATCGCCCCCTAAAAATGATATCCTAACAATTTAGTGATAGTTTTACAAAATCGGCACTAAACCACTTTCTCTGATAGTATGTATGTAATATGTGTGATCGTGTGAGAAATGTGGAGATCCGCAAAGAGTGCAAGGCTAATGTAAGCGTAATGAGTAAGATTAAGAAAGGGACGCTTAGATGGTTTGGGCATGTAGAGCGAATGAACAAAGAAAGGAGTGTAAGGAGGATATATGATGCAAAATGGTAGCAGAAGTCGCGGACGCCCGAGGAAGACATGGCACGATCAAGTAAATCAGATACTCGAGTTGGACCATGTCAAGAGTCAGAATAATAAAAGAGTATGTATGAGACGATGTATGAATGTGAATGAGGCGAGAAGTGTGTGCCAAGACCGAGTTGTTTGGCGGTCCGTCCTCTCTTCCTACACCTGCGGGAAACGGCGTGATGGTTAGTTAGTTAGTTAGTTAATTCTCTGATAGTCGCTTTAGTATCTTTTACGATAGTACGAGAGCCCACGACCAAAATTTTTGTCTCATAGCAATACGGCCAAAACCGCATCAAATCGATAGATACGATTATCCTGAACTCGAAAATACCAATATCAGACATTTTCCGCGTAGCGTTTGATCTGACCGAATTTTCAAAATTGTCAAAGAATTTTACCGAACTGCATCATAGCAATATGTCTGATTTGCAGACTGTAGTTGAATGATAGTTCTGAGATACCGGAAACATATTTTTCAGACGTTAGTGGTGTAGCGCAAACCCGTAAAATCACTTAAAAATATTAAAAATGAGACAAAAAATATGTCTCATAGCAATACGTCTGAAAATCTTTTTTATTAGTAAATTTTGGTTATTTGATGCGAACAAAACAATTTTCAGACGGAAATGTGAACGCATTAAATTTTGAGACCGTTTTGAAAATGTTAACAAATTTTACCGATCGTTATCATAGCAATATGTCTGAAAATTGTTGGACATGATAAAATAAGTTGTCCACATGTGCAAAAAATTTATATCAGACAAATTAAGTGTAGCACCTTCTCTATCAGACAACTTTTCGATACTCAGATATCATTTAAAAATCGTATTGAGGCATCTTGAATTTTCTGTTACAAACCAATGAATACGTTGCGACCCTGAATTTATTAGATGATAATTAACAAAGAATTTACCCGAAACCGTAACATTGAAGTTGAAGGACTGAAATAAATCGCACAAAAGGAAACTGGGATGAAGTTGAAAAAAAAACGGTTTATTCAAAGTTACAAAATATTCTCGTATTCAATCGCTGTCGGATTCGGAATCGTCGTCTTCGAAATCACTCTCGACGTCGCTCGGGAGATCTTCAACGTCCTCTTCTGTAAAATAAACATCGTTAGTGAAAATCACGAACTTATTTATGAAATTAACAGCAAAAGCCATGTAAACTGTACCTGTTGTGGATGATGATTTGTCGTCCAAAATAACGTTGCTCAACTCAGATAGTTGGTTGCCAGAGAGCCACGAAAACTGAACTGAGAAAGGGGCAGGAGCGTAACAAGCGCTGAGGCTGTTGAAATTAAATACTGATTGATTTGATAGTTTTGGTTTTATTTAAAGCACACTTGAGTAACTTTTACAAAAGAAATAAGTAATGACATCTGTTATCTGTCAAAGTACATATAATAGACAAGGGAGATTCTTGAATATCTATGAAGGCTGTAAATTTAAAAAAACATTTAACAGAGGCGTCGGCCAGGCGACTCCGAAACGTTATTTTCGTTTTTGGGAGTATATGCTACACTTAAAGTGTCTGAAAACAGGTTTTTGGTAATCATGGCAGCAATACGAAAAGTTGAAAAAAAAATTATCCGTATTGCTATGATACAGGTCGGCTAAATTTGTTGACATTTTCAAAAATGCGCTCAGGCTATACGCTACGCGCAAAATGTCTGAAAACAAACTTTTTCGTAATATAATTATAAAATCTATGTACATTTTCACTATCAGACGTATTGCTATAATACCGACTGTCTTTTTTTTTTGACACAGCAGAAATGGCCTCCCACGCAGTTGCTACACTTTCGACCGTTACTACACACCTAGTCGGGTTCAGAATCATACAATCTAACGATTTTATAGGGTTTTTGCCGTATTGCTATGAGACATGGTTTTGGTCGTGGGCTCTCGTACTACGAGGGTGAGATAACAATTTCGAGAATTCTGTCCCTATTTCGCACGTTTAGTTTCCCACCATCTCATATGCCGCGCACATGTTCCCGAGTGGGTAAACAGACACCGAGATAGCTTTCTAAAATTTATCACTGCTAAATACGCCCATACTGTGTCGACTTGTTGTATCACCAGTGTGGGATATATACTGATGATAGGACTCATTTCTACTCAAACAATTCGGGACAAACATACCTAATACAATATACGCACATTGTCAGACCTGTTGTTTCTACATAATCTGGTAAATAATAAAATAGATAGTCCCGAATTGCTATCCGTCATTGGTTTAAATGTTCCAACGAGGCGTACCAGGCACACTACACTTTTTCATATTGAAGCCAGCAATAACCAATGCAGCAAACAACTCAGTAATATTAACAGTCAATTACAATTCATGAGCTTATTATAATTCTTGTTTTCAATTCATTTATTATTATCTATCCACACCATACATCAATGATCCACACACTTCGTACCTTTTATAACAATCTCAGGCGAAATGACGTAATGATATTTTATGGACATACGTAATAGGTACTACAACTATGTACTAACGAAAAATATCCTTAACTTTTTTTTTTTTTTTTTTTTTTTTTTTTTTATTCAGTGAGTTTTATGAATTACAATTTTTGTGTACTTAATAACTCCCACACTAGGCTAATGCCCGTGTTGTGGTATCTTATTGTATTGTGTATGTCTTAATAAATAAATATTATAATTTTATTTACGATTTATGAGCTTCCCTCGGGATTCTAAAATTCGTTTCAATAAAGCAAAACTTCGCCATCCGACTCTATGCAGAGAGATAGAAACTGCGAGTTTTTCTCGACCATTGTTTTCTGCCAAAATTTCCTGTCCATTATTTTTTCTTTCTTGCGTAAATTATTTGTTTTTTTCATAAGCCCATAGCTTTAGAAAGATGCTCGTATATACACAAACCATGCGTAATCCCAGGAAAAACGTATACGTTGCCTTTTTGATCAATTTTATTTATTAATATCAAGTTTAATTTGTAGAACACCATTTTAATTTAAAGATTAATTAATAAAAAACCTATGGTCATTAATAATTATTTCTGATTTGGGACTTCTTTTTCGTCTTTCTGGGCAGCTGGTCACCATTAGCTAGATTAGTCCCGTGGAACCTATCTAATATCGTTATACGCACCGTTTATAAGATAACATTATAGGCACAGATTTTATTCTCCGAAAGAGTAGAAGGGTACCTGGCGGTAGTAGAATAAGAAGAAATAAATTTTATCGTAATTAGTTTGAACCACGTTTGTATTGATTTGCGAGGTGGCCCATGGCTTTGTAATAATTAATGCCTTTTGTCATTTTGTTTGCGTCTAATTAGTTAAAATGTAATTACGGATTTCATGCACCGATAGGTATTTATTGCTCCCACTAGTAGGAATTTGGCGGTAAACTGGTTGTGTTTGCGAAATAAAAGGTATAATTTTTGATTTCAAATCATCGTTCTTGTCGTCACGAATAAATGTGTGATTTGAGTTATTTTTTAAATTAATAATAGATAATATTATATTGTGTCTTTTTTTACTGACTAGGCATGAACTAATAATAGGCAGCTAATTTTAATTAAAATGTGACAAATCCGTGAAAAATCTTTAGAATACTGCCAAAAGCCAAAGGCGCTCTAAAAAAAAATGTGTAAAAAATAATCGCTGAATCCCATTGAACGCTAGAAAAAGGCATAGGAAAAATTGACGAAATATGGTTATAATCAGTTAATAAAATTGTACCTACTGGATTGATTAATTTCCTAGAGTATTGTACACGTAATAAGGATCTCCAGTCCATTTAAAAAAATAATATAGACCTTCTAACTTAAATACCGGTAAATATTTTTTTAATTCTTTTAGTTTGTTTTCAAAGTTTTAATTTTCGGGTGTCCCGAAAACGCACCAAATCTAAAACGGACGTGACCAGTGATGTCACGAGTCACCTGTCTCAAAAATACAACTTTTTTTTTCAACCAAAGCTGTACTTTGTATGGGAGTCATTTTTTACTCATAAATTACCCGGTTTTAACATTGAAGAACATAAGGTATGTTAGGATCTCGTCACTAATGTTATTGTATTGAACCAAAGTGCAAAAATACATCAATGACCGCACTTGATAAACAATTTACCGGTATTTAAAAACCTGAATTCTAACATTTTCATCGGTTCAAATGTGAATGTGGACCAGGGTTGCTATTGCATATGTTCTAAAATACCAACAAGAGATGATCAAGTCCCCCCAAAATCCACACAAGTTCCTTTACCCCAGAGTGAAATACAATTCTGTTGAAATTAGCGTTTATTTTTTATTATCTAGTCATTTTCGGATTTTCTCTTTCGTTCAGATTTTTTTTTAAATAACGAAATATAGTACGTTCTCACAATTGTTGTAAATATTATTTCTTCAATGTGGTTGGAAAGTCAAGCCATGTGTAGAATCCCCTCATTTTTCCCTAAAAAAGGTTATCCCCGCAAAAAACCAATTCTTGAAAAATCCCCGCAATTCGGGGGATTCTCCACGAATCGGCAACCCTGATGTGGATATTGTAAACCATAGATATATTACTCACGTAGACTGGTTGTGATGAATCAGCAGCTTCAGTCGTACCTACCAAATTGTGTGTTTTAATGTGATGGTGTTTTATTCGTTTTCAAATGACGATTTATAAATTCTACCTATTCAAAATCAGCGTTTGTTGATCTATATGAATATATTTTTCACTGTATTAGTTCCTTATTGATGATATTAAATAAATGCTCCACAGAAGATCTGTCATCTTAGCATCGCCTACGACTAAGTCTACCCGACACCATCACAATAAATTCATCGATATTGTTACCTCCATTGCTCACAGAATTCTAGACTCCTAAATAATAATAGTTCACTAATCCCTTTTTGTGTATCATGCATAGTTTATAAGAAGGGGGATAGGTTACAACAGATCTACAATCAACGGTAGATATGCCTTCAGCTAACAGCTCCTGGCAGCTTTGCACCGAGCTATTCAGCGAGTCGGCAATCAGCAAGCAGCACCATCCGAGCTGAAAGCGCCACCGAGGCAGTAGCGGTGAGCAGCGAGCAGCGAGCAGCGAGCAGCCATCGCAATATCGCATCAGGTCGAGGAGATTTGATTGATCGCGCCGCGGAACTACAAAGCGGTGCCTCCGATCCGATCACGTGTGAATTTGAGAATATATTGCGCCCATTTTACTCCCGTCTAACAAGGTGTGCCTTTTAGAGGAAAGCAGGTTTATTAGCCGAGAATACAAATGTACAATACTTACCAACCTCTATTTAATTCATGATGAGTTTTTTTCATTCTATTTTATAGTGTATGTTCATTTAATGATGCTAATCAATTTATTTAGGTTTTTTTTTTACTCACTTTAAATAGTAGCATATAGTTTATAAAATTTTAATCCAGCAGGACTGAGTGGATGTTGAAATACCTAATAATAATAAATACAATAACGATAGTGATATGCCAAAATAAACATTTATGATCATGTTGTCTCATAAACACTGTTTGGCATAAATACCAAATACGTTGCAAGCATAGCCAATATTGTGTATCTATACAATTATGATATGATGGAAAGCATAGAAATTATATATGTAATAGGTTAGCCTTAGATGAAGAAACTGCCGGAATGGTTAGCAATGTAAACCCGGTGCAGTCTGCCGAGTTCCTCCGCGATGCAGTCTGCCGAGTTCCTCCGCATTGCAGTGTGCCGAGTTACTCCGTGCTTCAGTCTGTCGAGTTCCTCCGCGATGCAGTCTGCCGAGTTACTCGGCGATGCAGTTTGCCGAGTTATTTAGTGAAGTAGTCTGCCGAGTTGCTTCGCGATGCAGTGTGCCGAGTTCCTCCGCGATGCAGTCTGCTGAGTTACTCCGTGCTGCAGTCTGCCGAGTTACTCGGCGATGCTCTCAGACTACATCGCTCGTCTGCCGAGTTACCCCGCGATGCAGTGTGCCATGTTACTACGCGATGCAGTCTGCAGAGTTACTCCGCGATTCAGTGTGCCGAGTTACTCCGTGCTTGTAGTCTGCTGAGTTACTCCGTGCTGCAGTCTGCCGAGTTACTCGGCGATGCTCTCAGACTACATCGCTCGTCTGCCGAGTTGCCCCGCGATGCAGTGTGCCATGTTACTACGCGATGCAGTCTGCAGAGTTACTCCGCGATTCAGTGTGCCGAGTTACTCCGTGCTTGTAGTCTGCTGAGTTACTCCGTGCTGCAGTCTGCCGAGTTACTCGGCGATGCTCTCAGACTACATCGCTCGTCTGCCGAGTTACCCCGCGATGCAGTGTGCCATGTTACTAAGCGATGCAGTCTGCAGAGTTACTCCGCGATTCAGTGTGCCGAGTTACTCCGTGCTTGTAGTCTGCTGAGTTACTCCGTGCTACAGTCTGCCGAATCATTCCGTGCTGCAGTCTGCCGAGTTACTCCGTGCTACAGTCTGCCGAATCATTCCGTGCTGCAGTCTGCCGAGTTACTCTGCAGGGCGGTGTCTGCCTTGATGACAGCCAACTCCGATAGGCACCAGAAGTGAAGTGAAGATTATAAGTTCAGAATGGAAGGGTTAGGTTAAGGAAATTTGTACGTCACTTCAATAATAATAGCACTATTATCATGTTGTCTACAAAGACAGCGTATGTAACAAATCTGAACTTCTCATTATATTAAT
This sequence comes from Hesperophylax magnus, assembly GCA_026573805.1. Lineage (NCBI taxonomy): Eukaryota > Metazoa > Arthropoda > Insecta > Trichoptera > Limnephilidae > Hesperophylax > Hesperophylax magnus. The sequence continues at coordinate 1,089,091 of JAIUSX010000243.1, forward strand.
ATTGGAGATGGCATTGATAACTGATAACGGTGAAAACTGATAATGATAACGAATTCAGATCAAATATTTTATTGGATGACGATTTAAATCAGTACACCAACTGGCATAAATTGGATTATACAATTAATAGTAATAGCTGAACAAATGATGGTAATCTTAAAGTTTTCATAAATATTCGTGCTTTTCTAGTCTTTATTTCCACATTCCTGTTACGAAATAAAACCGCAATGCTAGCCTCAAATTTCTGCCGAAGAATTTCAAATAGTATTAGAATATCGTTATAATTATTTGATAATCAATCGGTTTTGAATTGACAACGTTTAGCGATGGTTATCTGCGAGCATATCGTGAGGTCTGTTGTATTAAACGAAACAACTTTCATTCTGGTTTTGTTGAATGCTATAAATTTTATCTACGTCGATTAGGGCCGATTGTAATTAAATAGCTGCTAAAGATATGCGAATAATTCGCGCGGGTTTAGCGAGGTGTTACGGAAACCATTCATTTAGGTACCACACCTAATATGACGCCATTTCACACTGATTCATAATATTCAAGCCACTGTGGTTAATTACAGATCAGCTTTTACAGTTTTCTGAAGCTATGTTTTTGTAATTTTCTGTAATCACGAAGGTCGCTACTAGTATCTACTACCTACGGTATGAATATGGGAGATATCCCCAATGGGCGAACTGACCCGGCGGGTTACTTGAGAATGTAGTAGGTATATTTATAATAATATTTTAAATACAGAATATTATGATAATATATGGATAACGAGAAGGAGGTGCGTACGAAACGGGTATGTCGCGTTACAACTCTACTGCTAAAGTCGGGAGAAGAGTGGGGTAAACGGGACACAGGCCCCAGGTGCATGCCGTGCCGCACCGTATCCGAAGGGCGTTTAAAACGGTTGGCAAGAAAAGCAAAATAGCGTTAAATAATTTATGAAAAACTGATTCACTAACTAACAATATACATAATTACTTCCGAGTAGGCCGCTGTTCTAGCAAATACATTGTCGCGTATCATATTGATTTTGTACTATGCACCTGTGTAATACATTGACCATTGCAAAATTCCGTGTTTTTTTTTCACCTACCACATGATGTTGGCCTTCCCAGATACTGCAGTGCTTCCAACATGCTCACCGAAGGGCGAGTACCGGGTTTTGCAGCCAGAACTCACAAGAGTCCGAGTAACAGGTTTAAGGGAGAGGACAAACAACTCCAAAAAGAGTCCAGACTCAATAATAATAATAATGATTGGATTATTTATATAGCGCCGTTTTCGTGAGAAAATCACCTCAAACATCGCAGCACACTGGCGAAAGGTTATGGCCCTGTCAATCTAATGTGTAACATCTTAAAAAAAAAAGTTCTTATTTTTTTAAATAATCGTTATATTTCTGTATTATTATTGTATATGTTTTATCGAATGTGTGGGATTTCACAAACCTCCCCACATTCCGGAATAAACGCATTATTATTATTTCTCTGGGCGTTAAATAAATGAATAAATAAAATAAATAAATAATTATTAAAGCTTACATAGTTGTATATTATTTATTTAATAACGCCCCTTTTAGTGGCTTTTACTTAGGAATAGTAAAAAAAATATTCAGTATTATACATCTAAACTGCTTCAGTAACAATCTTCTATATTTATTTTGTGATAAATTGAAGATGTTCATTGTTCACTGACTCGGCGTAATATATTTTTAACTATGAAGAATATAAAAGTACTTAGTCGCAGAATTTATGCACTGAAATAAATTCCGAAGTATAAAATTATGCCATGTTCTCGAAAGTAAAAAAAATCCATCTGATTCCCAAAATGCCAAAGTACCTCGTTCTAACTCTTCTACCTTTAAATATTTGATCCTATATATGTTTTTTTTTTCAAAATGTTGATGACGAGCTGACTAACTTCAAGGCGCTCATCATTAAAATTGTTGCCTTCGATTTCCCTTTCAGTCCGGCCTTTGGGCCCCCTTACAATAAATATGCATTCTGTGTGGTGTTTATTATCACTCACCTAACATGGCATGTTATGTGCAATATGTGCATGTGCATAATTATAGTAGGTAGGTACCAATACTCACGTTGCATGCTTGTCCGCATGTACATTGTACGTGCATCACTATATACATGTTGTTTATTACTTACTTTATAAATAAAAACTTTCTTTCTTTTCTTTACCCTATGTATATTGTAATGGCACTACTCCCCAACTCAAACACGAAAAGCGTTTTTCTCTATTGAATTGGGTAGTTACGTTAAAAAGAAAACATTTTTATTGTAATTAGTTTTTTTAGTATACCATATTTATTTATATTTTTATATAAAAAAAATATATTTTTAAATAAAAAATAAATCACTTTATATGTAACGACAATCGATACAATGATTTTCTACAATATTTCAGCTTTTCTTACGTAGGTATCAATAAAAAACAATGTAGGTACTTTTAGAATAAGGAGGTTTAGTGAAGTAATTTATTTATTTATTAAGACGCCCATTGACATTTTACTACACATAGTTTATAAAAAAATGTAAATATTAAAAGAACATAATAAGTCGTAATAACCATTAACTAGTAAATATGTGAGTGCATACAATAATAATTTATTGTATTACAAACCCGTTACACAAAAAATAAGAATATGCCTACTCATAAGATATACAATACTATAAGACCCTCTTTTTCTTTAATGTTTTGTCTTTCAGGAAAAAAAACAACGGATTTAATTATTATTAAGTTTGATTGAAATTAATTAAAATAAGTAGCAACTAAATGCCAGTGTATAATATATAAGAAATTACAAATCTAAATTATAAAATTTGAGAAATTTAGAAAAAAAATTATGTAAATTCACTATGAAGTACAAATTGTTATCCAACAAAATAATAATATGCCTACTTAGACCAGTGCAATTGGCGCAAAAAAGGGGGACGCGATCGTAATTAGTCTGGTAGTCCCATTTTTTTAATATGTTTTATAGACTGGTCCCATGATGTAAAATCCAAGTTGTCGACCTTGGCTCACCTGTACTAACGCCGCCATTTTGAAAAAAACGGCTGAAATCGCGCCAAAATCTAGTTTATCCCAAATATCTCGTATCCAATGCAACTTTTGGCTAAAGTAATTTAACAAATTTAGTAGAACATACAATTACCAACAACTATTGTACAAACTCTCTAATAAGTAACGTGATATAAAGTCGTAAAACTGCGTACATGTATGAAAAATCAAGAAAATTGACTAGGTTTGGTTTTTCATAAATATCTTGTTTCCAGTAGAATTTCGAAATAAATTACTTTTACTAATTTTGTAAAACATAAAATTTCTGAAAAGTTGTGTTCTTTTTATGAGTTTTGTAGTTTTGTTAATGATATAAATTATAAACAAATGAATATCAAATTTATTCTGGTTTATTGTCACGTTATTGGGGTTTTGTTTACATTGTTGCGTTTTCATATAAGTAAATACAAATTTACTATAGGGCACTCCGGTGTGGTAGGGGTTACCTCCCCCCCCTCCGGTTCACTGCAGTTGCCGCCAACGATAAGAATGTGGTACTTAATTCTCAGGACAATTAGACTTTTCAAGACGTCCAAACTCTCATCGATTGGTTTGCTTGTCCTGAACTATTTCCTAAAACAAACGTAATTATGTCTGTAAGCAGTAGCACGATCGGGGATGGCAAAGTCACATGGCTGATTTTGAAGAACTAGATATTGGAGCTATTTCGGCTGTTTTTTTCAAATATCGATTCAACATGCATCTAAAAATGCACAGTACTATTAAAAGTCACGTGTCTTACTAAACCGATTAATTTCTTGTCATTTAACATAAATCTAACATTTAATGTCTATGTGGAAATGATAGGTTAACTAACGTTCTGCAATAAACCTAGACCTTCAAAATTACCGTTTTTCAGAACACAACACTTTTTTCACTTACAACATTTTTGATCGAAAGAGATCCAGAAACATCCTGAATTCTAAACAGTGTATTTTTCATTCAAACCCTGCGGTAGGTTTTTTTTTATCTCTGAAAGTATATTAGCGAATCGTCACCCAATGACTGATGGAGGAGGAATGCAGCATGTAGTAATATACTAAACTGTAATCAGTCACTTCCCTTATCGTTGTTTATATTCAATGTTTGCAATGATCTCGGGCCAGGGGCAACAGGCCACGGGTGATCATTAATCCCCTGGTCAACTACCTGGATTTATCTTACCACCGTTATTTTATTAACACATACTAAGTTTAGAAAAAAACATGTACACTTTTTTACATTCGAATTGAAAAATATTAAATTTGATTTTCAGTTATTGTACATTCAAGTTAAAGTGCGAATTTGGAAGGGGTTATCGTGGGATAATCAGAAGATAGTAGTAGTGGGTGCATATTGGATGTAAGCTGACTCCGAACCGAGTAACCTCAGTCAAGTAGAACTTAATCCCTCTGACCATCCATCAGTCAATCAGTGGATTGAAGATTGAGTAGACTGAATCCCTGGGTACATTTCGGGTACACGCTGGCTGGCTGGCTGGCTGGCTGGCTGACCTGCCGGAACGGGTATGGAGTAGAGAGGACTGAAGGAGAGAGGGGTACCGCGGCGCTGCGCACTGTGTCGCCGGACGGGCGGCCTCTCGCGCCAGTCGGCCGCCCGCTGTCGGCCGTGCAGTTCTCTAACTAGTGTCCGCGCGCGCTCATCTAAACATTAAAATAACAAACTTATTTCTATCTTCTAATCCGCTGTGTCAACCAAAGCGAACATTGTTGAATAGTGCAGTTATAAATCGATAATTTTCCAATCGACTGTGTGTATAATGGCGGAATACGGCTAAAGATCTTTCGAGGAAGGCGCCGAGATTTGAGTAATTTGTTAATGTGGCGGTGGTTGTGTCTGCTCTCCGTGCTCCATACAGGCGCAGGCGGTTCTCTAGTGTAGACCGCGATGAAACCCGGTATGTACGTAGGCGTGTGACTTGTTTGTGTATATATAAAGTTAGATCTCGTGCAGTACGATTGACAACTACTGCGCTCATTTATGAATGATATTAAAATGTAATGCACCGACGCGGCGACCTTTTAGCTGGAATATTTGCGCGCTCAGAAATTCTTCGGTTCCCTCTCAGACGTCAAAGATCAACAACTGCTGTAATATTAAGCAGGAATTTCAGTTCACTGATTCCTTTGAAGTATTCAGAAATGTGTGTTGTGGATTTACTAATTAATGATTGTTTCTCGTTTTATTACAATTATAACGTGACTACCATAATTATGCAAATTTGTGTATTTTTTCAGTAATGATTAGCTTACCTTGAAATATTTTAACATACTAATACTAAACAGAACTGTATGATTTATACGTTGTTTTTTTTACTGTAGTTTTTGTAATGATTCACACATCCCCATTTGATCGCATTAGTTGGAATCGGTTCAGTTACATTTTTCCTAATAATCACTTGATAAGATAAAATAACAATAACACAATACAATAAATCACAATTGCATACAAAATACACAACGTATTTCTAATATACTTTTAATCCTTGACACATTTTGTTATTTGGAATACATGATCAGATGATTAACCAAAGATTAGGTTGATAATAGCTCATATATTTATTTTTCATTTATATTTTTCCCAATCGGATTCAAAAGTAACTTCATTTCGTCACAATCCATTACGCAATCTTCTATTTTAAAAGAAGGTACGATTGTCCCGACATCCTTTTTCCTGATAAATATCGGACCATCTACGTCCCAATAGCCCGAATAGCCCTACATTCATTCAAATAGCGCCCCATCCCTAACTTTCAGTTAGCTTTTATCTATGCATCTTATGTCAAATTAGGAGTTGTCTTGCATCGCATAGTCCTTTTTAGAAATTATTATATAAAAAGTTCTGCGTAAATAAACAATACCCGACGACCACCTGGCGTTTACATATTTTAAAAGAAATCCAATGTTTTTTCAACCAGTTGGTAAGAATATAATCAATAGTGTCAACCTACTGCAGATTGCATAATAAATTTACACGTAAATTGTTTATCTGGTAAAATTTTAATTTGTGCAGCTCAACAGTTTATTCTTATTGGTTTTTATTTACATTACCGTTTATTGAGGTACACATACTATTCAATAATCAACATCGTTTAAGGCAAATAAACATCACGTTTTGTCCACAAGAATATTGGCTGATAATTAGATTGTTTTTGAGATGATTTTGTCTTTATGACAATTTTAATGCGAGCATTTAAATTGTTTTATATCAAGGCCATTACAATAAATTCCTTAAAAATATTACGTATGGATTTAACTCTTCAAACTCATGGAATCAATTGCATTCACAATTGGTTCCAATTTTAACCTGGTTTGCAAGTGAGTGGTTTTTTCGGTAAATAAATATTTGTGCATTGGGTTTCTGCGGCACAGCATGAATAATGTAGACAACGTAGATCCTATTTAATTTGACATAAAACTAACGTCATTCTTTACATAAAATTTCTTATATTTTTTGTTAAGTTAAGAGTAACTGGACATGCTTTACAAAATTTTTTTTGAAAGAACACTTCGATTCAACTTAATTACTATAAAAAAACAATTATTTATATGGGGGAAGATGGAAAATGGAAAGAATCTTAAAATGGTTTGTTCATTTGACGGCATTGATGTAATTTAGTCAATGCTTGACGGCCATTATTTTAAGTGGCAGTTTTATGTTCGTTTTCTTCTTCTTTTGTATTAAAAAGATAAAAGAGCCAAAAAACCTATTTTCAAATTATTATATTAAAACATCTTCCAATCAAAATGAGTCAAATTATCCATCGTGTGAGCGAAATAGCTGTTAAAATGCAGTATTTTCCATTTCCCCTGATGTAAATAGTTGTCTTTTATAGTAATTAAGTTGAATAGGAGTGTTCTTTCAAAAAATATTCATATTGAGCATGTCTAGTTATTCTAAAACCTTACCATTTTGACATCAAGGGTTTTATAATATTGTGAGAGTTATCGCTTGGCAATTCACACAAGTAATGTTCGTAAGAAAAAATAGGTCATGAACTGCGTTCTCTGTTTGTATCCTACATCCTCTCAGAGTTTTTAATAGCTGCCTATGCAAAATTGGGGTGCCACAACTTCTGTGGAGACACTTCTTTTAGGTTCCAGTCAACATCTGAATGATGAAATAAATAACTTTTTTAAGGTGAATTGCCTAATACAAAAAACAAATCATATGTATCATAAAAAACATCTCATATTTCTGTAATATTTGTCTAAAATAGTTTGATGCCACCTTCTTTTTGTCACACTCTTGATAGATTGTATTTGAATAAAACCTCAAATAAAGTATTTACGAAATGTTAACCACTGAAAATAGTTAATTCATTTAAAGGTTTTACATACAATGAAATGAAAATACAGAAAATAATGAAAATCATAATTTTTTTGATTTACTGAATACTCATATTAACTCTGAATGTATTGTGTGGTGTTGCAGCCGGTGGTTTGGTTTGCTACTGTGACGGGCACTGTCCGCATGGCGCGGGCAACGGGACCTGTGTGGCCCGGCCGGGTGGCGCCTGCTTCGCCGCTGTGGAGGAGGTGCTCGACACGCAGGATACCAGCGCATGGGAGCTGGAGCGCTCCTACGGCTGCTTGCCCCCCGACGAGGCGGGCTTCATGCAGGTAATACCATTATCTCACTACACTCTATTGCTGTTTTTCTTCGATGACGAATAGACTTCTAGTTAGAGTTGCCACAAGCTAGACATGTTAATAAATAATCATTATCTTTTGATTAACCTCGTAAATTTATGCATCTACCTTAACTGGGTCTCTGCCCCCCAGTTTTACTTTAGTTTGCATCTTTGGCAGATACAGACACGTTAGTGTGTTTCTTAATTCTTAACTAATAATTTTTTTGTTTTGTTTACAGTGTAAGGGTTCTCAGGTTCCCCACGTAAAAGGAAAATCAATATTGTGCTGCAACACAGAACTGTGCAACAAGGATATGTTACCAAAGCTTAGTGAACAAACCACTGCAGTCCCGGAAGTTGTCAATCTTCACGCCGGTGCTTCGGCCCTCATTATCAGTGTTGGACTCCTGGCAGCCTTCACAGCCATCCTGGTAGTGGTGGTACTCTACCTCCTACGACGCTGTCGAATGCAAAGGAGGAAGCAGAGACTCCTTGAGGGGCTGGGGCCCCCGCTGCCATCCATCACCGACCAGTCCTCCGGTTCCGGCTCGGGACTGCCTCTGCTGGTCCAACGCACAATTGCCAAGCAGATTCAGATGGTTGCGTCCGTGGGAAAGGGCCGCTACGGAGAAGTGTGGCTTGCGCGCTGGAGAGGAGAGAAAGTTGCCGTGAAGGTGTTCTTCACCACGGAAGAAGCTTCTTGGTTCAGAGAAACGGAGATTTATCAAACTGTTCTCATGAGACATGAAAACATCCTAGGCTTCATTGCCGCTGACATAAAGGGAACTGGCTCTTGGACTCAAATGCTTCTGATTACAGATTATCACGAGATGGGGTCCCTCCATGACTATTTACAAATGACAGTATTAGACCCCGCCTCGTTGATGCTCATGGCGTACTCCGTATCCAGCGGACTCTCGCACCTTCACATAGAAATATTTGGAACCAGAGGAAAGCCGGCAATATCTCATAGAGATATTAAAAGTAAAAATATTCTCGTCAAGCGTAATGGCGAGTGTGTGATAGCTGATTTTGGATTGGCCGTGAGATACGTGGCCGAAAGAAACGAAGTGGACATAGCTCCCAACACTCGAGTGGGAACAAGGAGATACATGGCGCCAGAAGTTCTGGATGAAACACTCAATATCACTCACTTTGACGCCTTCAAGATGGCAGACATGTATTCCTTTGGGCTCGTACTCTGGGAGATGTGCAGGAGATGTGCAACAGGAGACAAAATCCAATGTGCAGAGGATTACGCCCTGCCTTATCACGACTGCGTGCCGAATGATCCGTCCTTTGAAGATATGCACCTGGTGGTGTGTGTGAAGCAAATCCGGCCTCAGATACCCCTGCGCTGGGAGTCCACTGACATCTTGTGCACGCTGGCCAAGGTGATGCAGGAGTGTTGGCACCCCAACCCCCCCGTGAGGCTCACCGCTCTCAGGGTCAAAAAGACACTTTCCAAGCTGAACACGGACTCCCCTGTGAAGTTGGTTTAACAGAGTGTATTAAGTGATAAAACTGAGCCTTACGAGCTTGTATATAAGACAGTGCCTGTGAAGGATGTGTACATAGTTGAGGAAACACTGTTTATTAACCTCATTTCCTTTAATTATATAACATAAGTTTAATACAGTGCAAAAAGTGTATATAAACTTTAATTTAAAACTATTTTAGTCATTGTCTCACTCCTGGTGATTTTTTGTTTGTTAATGAACTATATTTCATATTGCCATTAGGGTGTTCTTCACCGGAAAATTTGGATATCAGTTAACCATTTATATTCTAACAAGTTTTATTTCTCAGGGAGATTCAAAGAGTTATGATATTTATAATTCAATCCAGTTGTAACCACAAGTTTTACACAACCAATTTTTTGACAGCTTCCAATAATTGCACTCCAGCATTTGATAAATAATATTATACTAGTTTTGTGAAAGAATGCCATCAGAAAAATGTATTATATTATAAACAAAACTTCTTAGTTTTGTTGTGTACATTTTATTTCTAAATTAAAAATATTTTTTTTAAGTCATCTTTAAACAAAATACTGAACCAAATCAAATATATAACTCTAAATACACCTTATGGAAAATAATGTATTCTATTTGTCGTTTACAGAAATTGCCTTATTTTTCACTATGATTGTGGTAGAAAAATGCCTTAGAAAACAATGATAAAATAGCATTAATAACCTAGATTCCTACTACATACACATACATGCCTGTACTGACCATTTCATTTCTACTGTAGATATTTTACATTTATTACCCAATGAAATTGCCCCAGAATTCCTTAAAATGGATTAAATTTAAAGAGTTGTTTGTTTTGTATGATGAAATTTCCTCGACAGTAACATGTTATTGGATGCTTTTTGAGAAGAAATGGTGCCATTTGTAATATAAATGACTGACTACATATTATATATTTACGTACACCTGGAAAATATAAGTTTTTTTTAAAAGATGTTGTCTTACTTGTAGAAAAATCTTGTGGTGGTTCTATTGTTTATTGGATTGTTAATTATGCATCTGCTGAGATAAAGGCAGCTCCCTCATGGACCGGTAAAGAATCCACATCAACCGTGCGCAGTAAGAAAGCGTGATACCAAGAGTCCTCGGTTCCATAAATATATGTCTATCGGCGCCCGTACACAGTTTCATGTGTCAAATTCTTGCTTCACCCGGTTTATGTTGATTCCTTGCTGACCCACGGGGGAGTGGGGTAAGTATTAGATGGTAAAATAATTAAAAATGATTAAGGACGGGTTGTTTCGGAGAATTTGAACAATTCATCAAATTTCAACGTTCATTTTCAAGTTCTGTGAAAGATTTTTTCAAGTTCTGTTTTTATTTCAGTTTTGTCAAGCAACTAGCCTACAATTATATAATAACAGAAGTTGAATAGGACTTTCACAGAACCCGAAAATGAACGTTGAAATTTGATGAATTGTTCAAATTCTCCGAAACAACCCGTCCTTAATAATACTAATATGAATATTTTAGGTCAGAAAAGATGTTGCTTTTAGATATTCTAATCAACAGCATGTAACGTTTTGATCAATAAAAGACTGCCATACGATAAAAGGTATGTAAAGAAACTTGTTCAAGCAGAATCAAAACATTTCATCACTAATTAGGATGAACCCGGAACCGTCCTAATCTGGGAACATGGCTACCGGCGGGCGCTGGGAAGAAGCGTCATTTTCAAAAATCAGCGTGCTGATAAAATAGCAATTAATTTGATAACAATGGTCAAAAATATAAAATCTTTTTCAAAATGATTACGTGGCATTATTTTTTTTATCAAGAATCGTAAGTAACAAGATAATTGATATTCCGTTCAGAGATGGACATATGTTTGATATGTTACAAATTTAATATGATCGATCTTCTTTGAAGCTTACATTAATTTATTTTCTCAGTGAGAGGGATCGATATTCTCATGTACATAGTTTTTTTTTACCTTTTCTGTTAGAAAAAACATTCAATATTCCGTCGAATTTGTGCACGAACACACAACCGACTAGTACAGTTACGGTAGCCGCAGAAATATTATATCGGCTTATCGTCTGGCTACGCTATAACTTACCGGTTCCAGCCAAGCACCTGGCGACAGTCGGCTAGCGTGCTTAAAAGAGGAATGAAATGGTTATGAAATGCCTGGCTACTCAGACCTAGTTTAAGACAGCTAAGGTCAAGGATCCTAGGAAATGTATTGAACAAGGTGAGCCGTCCAATAGAAAGAAAGAGTCTGATAGAAACGATTTCTTTCACTTTTCACTAGGTAAATAATATTATTTTCTTGTACATCAAAGTTAGTTTCCTCACACTTATGTTTGTTCATACGAGTCAAATTAAAGTCGATGAAATGTTTTTTTAACAGTAAAAATATGGTATACAGTAGTGAATGGTAGAAAAAATCGGGAATGCCTGAGGAAGTCTTAACGCATTATCTCTGCACTGAAATGATATATGGAGTCGAATTAAGGTTCTTCTACCTTCTATCCAGACCCATTTTCACAAACTCATCTTCTCAAAAAGACTCTCCGTACGGCATCCCCGAAGATGAAATTAGCCCTGAGTAAATTATTTTCCTCAGGGCCTCTTTTGTGGAGTTGATATTAAAAAAAATACTTGTTGGAATCCATATTGAAATTTTGCTTTTTTTCGGTATAATTATGATGTACTATACATATATAAATTGTATTATGCCATTTAGCTATGATGACAAGAGTTTGGGGCAAGAGGAAGGTGAGGAAGTACCTGGCTATTCACACTTGGTTTACCAAATACGGTTAAAGCCATTTCAATCAACTCATTCGTGGTCTTTCACTACCTTCACCAAGGCGATGCTGAGTGTATCTACTATTCTCAACACTTTCCCTGTCATATCCTAGTCATGATAGTTCGCTAAATGAGACTTTCAATTTGAATGTCTTGATATGTACAAGGCGCTTATGTCCTCGATTCTACATCATCAAAACATAAGTGACACTGCAAATATTCGTGGGATTTTCCCCGTTTGTTCCGACCATTAGTTTTAATATAATAATTAGTATAATATTACCAATGCATTATAACTAAATCATTGCAAATGCATTCTGAGTCGCTTGACGCCATTTGTATTGCAGTAAATTCAAATATCCCAGTGGAAATGGGCTTCTGGCTATATCACGACTTTCTAGCTAATCACTGCTTTACCCCCTGCACCCCCTGCATGAGCTAATGTTATTCTATGAACCTTGAGCTAAGGTCAATTAAATATGGTTTCAGTAAAAAATCTCAATATCACCAAATAGTAATTGGTGATATTGAGATTTTCGACTCTAGAACGAAGTTCCAATATTTTTTGGTTTTAAGTGATGTGTTTCAAGCTGAGATGAAAGCCATCTTAGCCTGCGCACAGGAGAATATGAGTATCGGGTACAGAAATAAGAACATAAACATATGTTCGGATAGCCAGGCGGCCTTAATGGCACTGGAAAGTAACCGATGCGACTCCAGACTGGTGATGGAATGCAGGACTATCCTAATAGAACTGGCAACCATCAATAAAGTAACCCTGCTCTGGGTACCAGGACATAAAGGTATTAAGGGCAACGAGCGGGCTGACGAACTAGCAAGGAAAGGGGCGAAAGCACCACTTGCGGGATCTGAGCCGGCCGTAGGAGTAGCAGCTTGCCACACCAAACTACATATCAAGAGGTGGGTCAAATCCCAACACTGGAAGGAATGGAAGAAGGCACCCGGAATGAGGCAATCTAAAGTTCTCATAAACGGACCGGACCCTAACCGAACCAGGCAACTACTCGATATGAACAGAAACTCACTGAGGGAACTGGTAGGACTATTAACGGGACACTGCCATCTCAGGAGACACATGCAACTGTTGGGAGTGGAAAACACCAACATCTGTAGGAAATGTGAAGAGGAGGAAGAGACTCCAATTCACCTATGGTGCCAATGTCCCGCTCTGCTGGGAATAAGGCTCAGATACCTGGGAAGACACAGTGTGGAACCAGAAGACATCGCCACATATCCAATGACAGCCCTGGTGAACTTCATAAAAGGGACCGGGTTACTGGCAAGGGAATGAGGTAAAATGGGAGATAGTACAATGGGCCTATGGCCTAAGTGCTCGCGGGGAACGTAAGTAAACCGCCTCCGACTATAAAAAAAAAAAAAAAAAAGTGAGAAAAAATGATCAAAATATGTTTTTATTATGTTGAGCTGCGATATAATTATTAAAAAATTTTCATCATTTTTATGTCCATTAACGACAGGATTTCTAACCAAAAACTTTAGCAACTTTATTGAAAGAAGGTTCACACTTGTCAATAAGTTTTCAAGTGTCGAGTTGATCAACTCAAATCTATAAGTCTGAACAGTTATTAGGTAGGAAATGCGTGTAACCGTTTTCAATTTATGAGGAGAAGCAAGCAGATCGCCGTCTGAGACAGTAGTTTCGTTCGTTCGTACCGCTCTGTCTGGCTTGTGTTTTATAACATGGATGGTCACCGCTAATTTGTCGGAGGTTTATACATGTCGGCAATAAAACTGCATTTTTTAATTCCGCTGCCGATCATTTCATAATTATGATCTAGGGTTATGTTCAAGGTGTTAGTACCGTCTCAAAATATTGTGAAATCATAAGTATGAAAATAATAATGAAATAATGATATGAAATTTCCAACCACGCAGCTGTTTGACTCGTTTAGGGTTCTTAGCTTAAACAAAATTTCCATTCAACAATTTCTACAAAAATAAGTAACTGATCTAGATCACGTGGTAACTTAGAAATTCCTAAATGTAAAACTAGTGCTGGTCAACACCATTATACTTATCAAGGTATAAAATTGTTTAATGCTCTTCCGGATAAAATTAAAACTGAAAAAAATTACAAAACTTTCAAATCACAAATCAAACAACTTTTAGATAAACGCAACGGTAATCACAAGTTTTAATTTCATTTGATACATTTTTCAAATAATTGTTTATATGAACTCATTTGTAATTTTTATTGATTAAATTTTCCTAAATTCACGTTATGAATTTAGGAAAATTGATTAATGATTAATAAAAAAATATATATAAACAAGATTTAATATTTAAAAAACAAAAAAAAACTACATATATTTTTTTTACATATCCTCTAAAGTTATATTATGCGCTTCCTAATATGCGTTTATTGTTGTTGCATTTTATTAAGTACCATTTCATACAAGATTGCCAGCTCGGTCTTTGAAAAATTTACAACTAGTACTGTACCTACCTTCTATTATTTCGTACCTAATAAGTACATTTTTATTTTTATATCTTATTTTTTCCAAGTTTAATAACTATTATATTATTTAAGTTATATTTTTTAGTTTGTAATTAATTTTCTTAATTATATTGTGTTATCAAATTTATTATCTAGTTTTATAACTATTTGTTAATTTTTAGCTTCATCAACTAGTGAATTTTTACAACCTATAAACCATAATGACTCCCAACACTCCCCAACTCAAACACGAGAAATAATTTCTCAATTGAGTTGGGCAGTTTTCGTTAAATATTCTAATTTTTTCGCAATCAGCCTCGAAATACCTACATTTATAAATTATTGTAATGTGTTTGTATATTCAATAAAAAAAATGATCGTGTAAAGCATATTTTTTTCGTATGGGTCCCGATATGGGGATAGGTATTTAAAAAAGCATCGTGTAAATCAGGTATTAGAATAGGCCATAGCCGAATCCTTCCTACTCCCAACACAACACAAAGACAGGTATGCAATATTTGGCCGGGGTAGGCTGCTGGTGCTGATGCTGATGCATAAACATGCAACTATACGGTTTTTAGGTAACAGTTTTTTCCCTGCGAGGCCCATATGACGCCGTTCTATTTGTATAAAGTACATTAATTTTAAATTTAAATGATTTACGAAAAATATTATTTATTTTATGGAAAATAACAATCTAGAAAAAAAAAGTTTTAATTTAGTTATTCTAGCCGTCGGTTTCTGTGCTGCAAGCTTAAAATATTTTATTTCCAATTTCTATGAGTTTGTCTATGCCTTCGTTGGGAAAATTAATATTATTTTTCAATTCGGGAAAATATTATTTTACATGGTATCATTCAATATGTCGTCCTTTAGATTAAGATGACTGACGTGGATATTTACCTCTCAAATTTTTCATTAAACTTCAAATATAGGCCTAAAGGAAAATTTAAATTTGTTTATCGCCTAGGGAATAATTTTCAAAATGGAATATTTTAAAAGCGGCTTAAAAAGCGTCCTGGGTGCTACAGAACCCGGGGCTCTACCTACTGGTGCCGAAACTGTGAGTTGTCAAAGTGAAAACATAATTAAAATATCGTGTTTGTAGTCAAATGACATAACTCACATAATTAACATACGCGTTTGTACAATATGTAATTTACGTGTGTTATGATTTTTATTATAGGTTGAAAGACTAATCGACCGCGTAAATAATTCCACATTACTGGACGACCGAAGAGATGCTTGTCGAGCCCTAAAAGCCCTCTCACGGAAGTACAGGGTAGAAGTTGGGGCCCAAGGTTTAGATACGCTTAGACAGGCATATTGATTTTATTACAATTTTGGTATTTTTGTAGAAATACTTCCCCTCTACTTTATTTTCAATGACAAATTGAATTTAGAATGACAAATTTAATGTATATTTTACAATAACACAAAAATTACATTTTCTTTTCTAATCTTCTTTTAAATTTATTATTTGATTTTTTTTCCTGTAAACTTATCGAATTCCGCTGCATGCAAAGGCTCTAAAAAAACAAAACTTGATTTCAACTTAAATGTCTAATGGAGACAACTATTTAAAGTCTGGGGTTTAAGTAACTATGTACAAAATGTTTTTAGGGTGTTATTTTTAATAATTTATGCGTATTTCATAACCTTCAAACTTAACTTTAAGTAAAAGTTGAACTTTAATGCATCTTTACACTCTCCCACCACATAAATAGTTATTTCTTGGAATTAAGTTGAAACCAAGTGCATTTTATTTATTTTTTGTGTATTAAGCGTGCAGCAAAATTCAACAAGATATCCTTATCTCTTATTAATTCGTGTAACACCAGTTTAGGTGTAATTAGGCTGAATTTGTCTTTGCTTAAGCTTTCAGGTACCACTGTATGTATTTTGTTTGCATATTAATACCTGGTTCAGAGTGATTCTAAAAACTTCATTACTGAACTTTTGAAATGGAAGTCGCTTTGACATTCACAAGACAGCTTTTTGCCGCAATCGTGTGTCAATTTGACATTTACATTCATATGGCTCATAAGCTGTGAATCCCGTAGTTGGCTCTACCTAATGAATTTTAATTTTATCATATATCTTTAGAGAGTGGTTACATTTATTACAATGAGATGCTTTTTTAGGCAGCACTAATTAATTTAGTTAGCAGTAATTAATTTATGAAAATAATATTAGGAAAATAAACAAATACATGGTTAAGCACATTTTATTTTGATAACACTTTGTATCAGTTAGATAACAATGAGAAACAACTATTTCTGCAACCGAATATAATGCATTTCCATAGCTATTTCGTTAAAAATGATAATTTGGTGTCTTTTCTTCAAAATAAAAACCAATATTAAAATTTTCACATCAATTACAATGGCCGCCAAGTGAACATTAGATTTTAATTTTGACAAAATAACCATTAAAATGTATTACTTTCCATTTCCGGAAACTGAAACACTTACTTCTCAATATTATCTAACTCAGGGGTTTTCAAACTTTTTAAAGGGACGACCCCTTTCTATAAATAAATAAAATTCACCTCCAAGCGGTCGCGCAGCCTTTATATAATGTGGTGTGCACTTCTCAGAAATTAATATCATACTTTGCACAAGCGTACTTTTCTTCCATGGTTGCGATAAAAACGAAATATTGAAACAAACTAAATTTGGAAGATGTCCTCATACTCTTTGTCACGAATACAAAGCCGAAGTTCGATAAATTAGTTGAATAACAAAAAGCGCACCCGTCGCATTCATTTGTATTACTTAGGTCATTGATTAGGTACAATTTTTATTTCTGTTAGTGACCTACTGGCATGGAACTGGCAGAGGAAGGACGTAAGTAGACTGGATGCTGTAGAAAAGAGATCCCTGAGGTGCATGTGTGTAAAACCATGTATGATAGTGTGAGAAATGTGGAGATTAGCAAACAATGCGAGGCTGGTGTAAGTGTAATAGTAAGATTAAGAAAGAGATTCGGCATGAGAGTTTGGGCATGCAGAGCGAATGAACCAAGAGAGGAGTGTAAGGAGAATATATGATGCAAATGTGAACGGTAGAAGTCGGGGACGCCCGAGCAAGACGTGATATGATAGAGTGAACCAGATACTTGAATCGGGCCATGTCAAGAGTCGGAATAACAAGAATATATATGAGACGATGTATGAATGTGAATGAGTCAAGGAGTGCATGTCAAGACCGAGTTGTTTGGTAGTCTGCCCTCTCTGCCTACCCTGTGATGGTTAGTTAGTTAGTAAGACCGACTTGATAAAATTGAAATTGTAAAATTATACTCATTGTTTGCTTGTTATAATAAAGTTTAAAAAAACATGTTTCTAATTTTATTTATTTATATATCACGACCCCCACTTAGAAAACCACTGATGCAACTTGATACAAAATGCTTTTCTTTTCTCAAAAGTGCATATTAACCATGTCCCACTTTTGTGTATATTTACCATAATTTTATATAATTACAGGTTTTAGAATTGGATAGAGCAGATTGTGAAATTGTCAGCTATGCTCTGGATACACTATGTAACATAACATCCCAAGAACAATTTGACGAAGAAAGAGACAATCCTTCTATTCCTTCAAACATCGGGGAGCAGTTTACGGAAATGTTTCTGAAAAATCCACAAAATGTGAAACTGATTTTAGAAATGCTGGAAGAGTATGACTTTCGAGTGAGACTCCCCACGGTGCGGTTGCTCATTTCCCTTTTAGAAAACAAACCCAAAGATATCCAAGAAATAATCCTCGTTAGTCCTATGGGAGTTTCTAAACTAATGGATTTATTAAGTGACAGCCGAGAAGTCATTAGAAATGACGCGCTTCTTTTATTGATTCAGCTCACCAAAGGAAATGCAAATATACAAAAAATTGTCGCATTCGAAAATGCATTTGATCGACTCTTTGACGTAATTGCAGCAGAAGGATTCTCCGACGGAGGCATAGTCGTAGAAGACTGTCTACTTCTGATGCTTAATCTACTGAAAAATAATGCAAGTAACCAAAACTTCTTCAAAGAAGGAAGTTACATTCAACGCATGCTGCCTATGTTTAGTACACCCGATACAATGGACGAACTGGGATGGTCCCCGCAGAAGGCTTCCAACGTCCATTGCATGCTCCAGCTTGTCAGGACCCTGGTCTCTCCGCTGAACTCGGCGGTGATTGTTTCCAGTTCGCAGAAGATAATGCGAAATGTCCACCTGCTGGAGATGCTGTGCAACACGCTGATGGTGAGCGGAGTGCCGGCAGACATCTTGACGGAGACCATCAATGCCGTGGGAGAAGTGATTCGAGGCAACGCCACCAACCAGGAGTATTTAAGTAATGTTTTGGCTCCCTCCAATCCACCGAGACCAGCCATAGTGGTGCTCTTGATGTCTATGGTTAATGAAAAACAACCATTCTCTCTGAGGTATGAAAAATCATCAATCAATCTAATAAATCACATCTCAAAATAAAGTTACTCTATAATATTATTATTTGGTGTCAAAGCACATGCTTCCTTTGGTTATAAATTTATTCATATTCATACTAATGTCACAGTGTAATGTTTGATAATACACAGGATATGCCATATGTTTATAGTAAACTTAATAAAAACACATTAATAAAAATAACACTTCTTTTTATCACGTTGACCTACATAGATGAGTAATTGGTAAAAAAATGGATTTTGCAGATGTGCTGTGGTATACTGCTTTGAATGTTTCCTGTACAAGAACGAGATAGGGCAGGCGCACCTCGTGCAGACGCTATTGCCCTCCACAGCTGAGGTGTCCACACTGACTATGGGGCAGCTGCTGTGCGGCGGCCTATTTAGCACGGACGCCCTGTCCAACTGGTTCTCGGCCGTGTCGCTGATGCACGGCCTCCTGGACAACCCGACGCAGAAGGAACAGTTGCTCCGTGTCTTGCTGGCTACCAATGTGGGCTCGTCGCCCGTTTCTTTGCTGCATCAGTGCACTATTTTGTTGCAGCAAGGCACAAAGCTGCATTCTAAGGTTAGTATGCAGCTTTTATCAAACCTAAATGTTAAATTGCCATCCTTTTTCTGTCACTAACAACTAGTATGGCTAATATTTATTTATTTAAACGTACACAGTCATTGAATTACAAATGTTAAGGTAGGTATATTAAATTTACATAGTTGAAGTATCTATTGGGCTATCCCATCAAAACCATGGTTACAACAAATCTCCCATTTTCCAAAAAAATAATTTCATCACTTATTCTAATGAGAATTGGACATTTTATTATGTTGTTTTTATGTTTTTTCTGTATGTAATATTAATTTTATGCGGAAACTTTACTAGTTCATGCAACCATGTAACATATAATTATTAAATCAAATATGTATGACTGTTTGTTTCCCCAATAAATTAAAATAAATTGCTCTGTTTATTCTCATCTTTTTAAAATTCACATGCTTGACTCCCGGGATTGTACTTTCTGTGGTCTATAAGTGGGAACTTTAGATGGCATGTTTTTTTGCTATCCCTCCAAACAAATATTCTCTCTTCTACATATCAAGCCTTACCATTGCCTCCCCTCCGTTCAACATCTAATCCCTTCTAAGCCTGAACTCGAATCCGATCTTCCATATTCGTAATTATGAAATTTGACCATTTAAACAAAATTAATACATATATAAATTCGCCTTCCCTCTCTCCATAATTTGAAAAGATGGCCTAGAACACCTTGAAGGGTTAAGCGAAAAAAGTACCTATTACATATTTCCATACAATATCTTAGTAATTTTGTCTGGGATGAGAAGGTTTCTTAACTAATGTTATAATCTCAGACAAACATGATAGACTATACGTAGTATGTGTTTCGGTCAAATGTTTAGAAGCCGCATTGATTAAAATCTCACTACGAATTACTTATTTTTTTGAAAGTATGAATATGTAGTATGTATGTATTTTGTTAAAGCAAATTTTTGTTTTGTTTTAAAGGTTGCCTTACTAATGCTCCTCTCTATGTGGGTGAGCCAAAGTCCTCCAGGTGTGAGTGCCTTCCTAAACGTCCCCTCCAGCGTCTCCTATTTGGTGGCGCAGATATGCTCCAATGAACATGATGACAACGAATACCTCCTGCAGGGCATGTGTGCCTTCCTGCTGGCCCTGTGTGTCCACTTCAACGATGACTCGGTGGAGGCGTACTCCAAGGATAATCTTAAGCAACTGCTGGTGAAGAGGATCGGGCTGGAAACATTCATCGGGAAGCTGGGGGAAGTTTCAAAGCACGAGATGTACAGTAGAGCTGCCAAACAACCACAGATCAGAGCTAAAAGCATGGGAGAATTGCTGCTGGACTACGAATTCTGTAAACTGTTCAAAGGCTTAGAAAGTGTAATCATTGGCACATTGTCAATGGTTCAGCAGCCATCTGATTCATCAGAGGCAAACCCAACAGGCGCGGAGGATGCTCCTCTGTTGCAACAATACAAGACTCTCATCAGACAACAGGACACCAAGTTACAAGAGCTAACCACGCAGATAGAACAGATTGCCAAGAAAAATTCAGATCTTGAGGCAAAGTTAAATGAAAGTATATCATCCAACACCCAGCTGAAGGATGAAAACACATTGTTAAGAGCGCAGATGGCAACTTCACTGTCAATGCATAATTTTGAGCCGGCTACACAAAACGTATATGAAATGCAAAATATAGGTGAATCACACTCATTGGTTGCAAAAGAAATTGAAATTGATACAATAATTCAGAGTTATGAAGAGAAAATCAATGTGCTTAAAGAAAAAAATTCCGAATTAGAAATGAAGCTTAATGAATCTAACACAGCTCGGGGGGAGCAGAGTTCTGAACTAGAGAGATTAAAGAGCGACCAAGATGACCTCTTGGAATTATTGGCTGACCAGGTGCAGTAAAAACTACTTTTTATTCATTTTGTTGCTCACTTTCAAATTATAAATAATGTCCACAGTGCTGCAGATAGATTACCAACCTTTTGTTTTCCCAAATTGTTTTTGCTCAACTCAAGAAACTAGACAATAAGGGACAGTTTTTACCCCTGTTCCTAAATTTATTACATTTTTTTAGGATTCCAAATTGAATGTTTACAAGATGAAGCTGTGTTCATTGGGAGAAAAACCAGAAGACGTAAGTCCTGAAGAGACATGAGTACGCACTTTACCTATCGATTGTATTTAATTAGTATGACTTTATCAGAAATGTGAGTCAATTAACTTATTGACATTTGACAGTTAGCAGATTATATTGCCATTTAAAGCTCTGGGCAAGAAAGAAATAACTAATTGAAAGTAGTGATTATTTATGTATGTAATGCATTGTGTTGATAATTAACATATTTATGTAGCTCTTTAATAATAAAGGACACATGAAACTTTAGTGAAAATGTTTTAAATTGAGTTATCAATAAATTAGGCTTAAGACCAGTACGTATGCTCGATGGTTTTACACTCATTCGAACATGTCTCGATGTGCGGGCCGTTTCGCTCCATGCTTTTTGTTCGATATAGATGCGGAAAAGATTCGAGGTTCGTCCTGGCTCGATGTTCGACGGAAATTTACGATTTGACTGAGCTTCTTGGTAATGTATCTATGTGTGTAGAGCTGCTCAAGCGTGTGGACATAACGATGAGCTTGGTTCTATGTCAACACGTTTGATCGAGCCAAACCGTCGAGCATGAATATACGTGTGTACATAGGATAACATTTTCTAGCCTATCTCAAAATATTTATAGGGGGGGGGGGTTGAAAACAAAATTAAACATACAATGTGCTTATTTAAAATGGATGTATGTGTGCTATTTTAAAAACATATGGAAAAAAAAAAAAAAATTATTTTCCAATTTAATTAAATTGTATAGATGCATTATTTGCATATTTTATGTACATAATTTGCTATAATATAGTTTGATAGGGATGCAGCATTTTAAGAGTCCTTTTTACAAGCAAGCCAAGACAATTCCAACGAAGACTGACTTTTAAATTGCACAAAAGTAATAAACAATACAGTATTCAGACAAACTTAATACATGATTGTCTCCTCTTTTAACTTGCTGAATTGTCTTTATTGGGAACAAACAGATATAAATATCTTGTTCTATGCCCCTTAAACCGTTGTCCCACTAGCTTGGTAAGGGTAAGGAATCAACAAAAATCAGAGCCCCTGCGCAGAAAAGTCCGACAATGGCTGCACTGCAAACCGTAGTGAACTTAACTTTTCTGCGCAGGGTCGATTTTTGTTGATTCCTTGCCCTTTCCAAGCCAGTGAGACTACGGGCTTAGTTGGATTTGTTGTCATTAAAACTACTTACAAAATAATATACATAATATTTATTTGCTTGATTTTTATTAAATAAATAGATAATAGATTATTAATCTTTTAATTCCACCTTTCAGTCATGGTTTGCACAATATTTTAGTTGGGACTTAGCTGCGTCGACATTTTTAGTGAAACTATTATAAAAGTGACTAAAACTCAATAAATGTGAAAGTCAATACATAAGTAGAAATAAAATTATGTCATTTTTTTTATATTGTACTCCAATTATATTCAAATTGGTATTGCCATTATAAGTAAAAATAAAATTTGTGTCAATTTTATTATTTTTATTTTGTAGACTAATTATATTCAAATTGTTATTGCTATTAAAATGATTGCCAAGATTTTTTTTTTATTTCACAGAGAAATATATTGAAAAACCTATAATGATAACAATTAATAGAATGAATGCGATCAATACAAATTTTTGCTGCATAGTTCTCATTATCATGCTGTTCATAATTCTTGTAGATCTACTTAGCTGCTCATCGGTTTCTCGGAGCTGTAAATCAGAAAACAAGTCATGGAATGTGTGAATTACCGACTACCAATAATGACTAGCATAATTGTCTACGCATTAGATCGGGAGTCATGAGGGCACAGATTTGATTTCCGCGCACTATGGTAGGTCTGGGTTTTTTGGTACTGATTATTAAAGTCTAATGAATCTTACAAAAAAGGCATAAGGTATATTGATAAATAAACAAACAGAAAATAGGAATGCTTACCCTGTTCCGGGAGCGCTGAATGGTTTCTCTCTGCAAGTTAAGATCGCTGAGGACAGTTGCCCCGATTTGTTCGGCTTCCAAAAGAACGCTGTAACCCTCAGTCAACTTTTTCCCCGTCTTCTCAATTCGGTCAGAATTGTCCAAAAGCTTTGTCTTCTGCTCTTGGGATACATTCCATTCATCATAGTAATCATTTCCATCTCCGGACTGCACTGAAATATCCAAATAATTACTTATTACAAATTTTGTAAAGGTTAGACGGTAATAAAATACCTGTACTGCAATAAACATCCTGTTCCTTTTAAATTTGATCAAGATACCGATAGCACCCAAAATACTGATTGGGTGATTGAAGACGGAGCCAGAGACATATATTTGAAATTATACCAAATACCCTATAATATTAATAATTCCTCCAACTCCAGTGAAACAGTGGCAATATCAACGACTCTGGCTGCTAGAGGGAGATAGTGTAGCATGTTGACTGACATTCTTTTTAATGGCGGCAAATTGAATTTATTTAGTGGCAGTGTTTTGGGTTATCTAATTTGTATTAAGATCTTTATTGATTAAAAAAAATATATAACAATCTTTAAAAGGTAGGTTCCGTGGTTCAGTTTACGAACAAACAACAAAAAACGTTGACAGATTATTGTTTGTTGAAAATGAAATTGTTAAATCCTATCAAATAAAACTTTCTTGATTACGTAAAAAGTGGATTACACCATGAAAATATATTTACAAAATTTTTAAGGTTAAGGTTAGTTCCATGTAGTATTCTGTATTCAAGGTGAGGTTATAAATCATCGTAAATGTTAATGTTCAAAACACATTTTTTTATGCAACACCTCACAAGGGCGCCCCTGTCTGTACTGTGTAAAGGCAGGGGAGCTATGTCGCCACCTGGTTGGGCAGCCTTATGAGGCGGGTTAAGTAGGGCCTGTAGGAAAGGATTTATTAAAGTGGGTCTTGAAGAGGCCCAGATTATATGTAGGAGGAAAAATAGAATTTTGTACGTGTTTTGAAGTTTGACTCGCTGTTTTGTTTTGATTCGTGCAAAGCACTTTGCGCCTCTGTCTGTGCGCTTAGTTCTTCTAAACCACACAACAGATTGATAGGGTTTTCACTAACATTTAGAGAATGTCTTCCGGAAGATTTATATATATAATACATGCATATTATATTTATAGAAAGTAGAGAAAAGTCAATGTTTTGTAATCAAGTCATAAAAAAAATATTATCAAGCGCTTACATTGCTAACGCTGGCTAAACCAGATGAGAAAAATTAAAAATAATGTACCACGGAATTGGACATCTTAAAAAGACCTACAGAAAAGTCCGCAATGGTATATGTCTATCTCGTAAGGACAACCCCCAACAACGCCAGGTACATGTCAGCTGGTAAAAATATATTATATAGATGTCACCTGTGACAGGTATAACAGCGCCATCTGTTGGACAAAATGCTTTTTTTGAAAAACAGCGTCATCTGTTGGATGTAAAAGCAACAAGCGCTATTGTTTCTCCATCTGAAAAGATATACAGAGCCACACAAACGCGTAGCGGTGTACAGCTAGTATTTTTATAAATTAATATTAAATATATTGAAATCTTTTCGTAAAATTACAATTATGTAAGTATTTTATTACCTTTCTAAACCTTCAAAGACAGATTTGATAATCGCTTTAATATTTTGAAAAGTTGGGATGTGCGATTTCACTTTTATCTCCTTTAAAAAATAAACATTTCAACTACTGTAGTTTATTTTTGTAAAATCCATTAAAATGTACGAGAGAAAACCAAGGCTAAGAACCAATGGTACTAGTGTAGCATGTCGCCATCAGAATGTATGGGAAACGTCAGAAGCTGGAGGTATTATTAATATCAAAGGGTATTTGATTATACCAATAACTTTACTGCTACATATTGGTGTAGTACAGGGATCGGCAGACTTTCTAGTTAAGAGTCAAATATTAAGGATGGCTTGCCTCACAAAATTTGAACAATTCATTAAATTTAAAAGTTAAAAATTTAAGTTTTGTGAAAGTTCTATTCAAGTTCTGTTATTATTTTGTCATGGGCCAGTCGCTTCATAGTATGTACTTAACTTGAACGAAACTTAAATAGGACTTTCACAGAACTTGAATATTGTTTGATGAATTGTTCAAATTCTGTGAAACAACCCATCCTAAATATACAAAATCGTAATAGCCCAGCTACACTACTCGCGAAGTTGACCGAATATGGTAGTGTGGGCACGAACTTCACTTCGCTTCGGGCAACTTCGCTTCGCTTCGCCCGACTTCCGATTGTTGTCGGTAAATGCGCCCGAGTCAAAGGACTCGAAGCGTCCCGAAGTTCGAACACATAAATAAACCAATCACGACTGAGTTACTCGCGAAGTTGCACGAGTGTGTGGGCACGCACTTCGAACTTCGGCTAACTTCGTCGAGGACGAGGACAAGGACCGTCGAAGCGTCGAAGCGAGTAGTGTAGCGGCCGCTTAACATTTTCATGGAGCTGAAAATAATACTAATAAATGTTTTATTATCTTCTTTTTTTAAATACTTTATTTGAATTTCACTTTTGTTTTCGGTATTGAATGAATGAATGCAAATCTTGGAAGTGGAAATTAACCCACTTTCTGACATCTAATCAAGCTGAAACTCGGCAGATAGACTCGTCGATGACAATGCATTCTATCAATTTTTTATGGGAATCACGTACACACACATGGACATATGCATTTCTCCGAAATCAGATGACATTACAGCAGTTAATATACTAAATAAATGTCAGTCCTACCCGAACGGCATTTGACGAGGTTGGTAGAGTGGTTGACTCCAATTCCTGGGTAGGAACGTTTAAGTAGAGATAAATTTAGTTTCTTAGTGTGGCGCTAAGACTACTAAAAAATATGTAATATTATTGTGTTATTTTTTTGGGCCGTGTTGCGCTTCCTCCTTCTTTAGCCAACGTTTCGAACAGAGTTATAGTGTTCATCATTAGGGCAGATGTGACATCGAAACACGGCAGAATATTTAAAAAAATAATAACGATACTTTTGGCCGTGAAAATCTCAAATCATATCCAATATGTAATATTTTGTAAAATGACGGAATTGTGTTGTGTTGAATATTATTCATACTGATATTATCAAATAAATCCAACATTTTTGACGAAAATTTTCAGGAAAAGCGTTGGACGTTGACGGCATCTAGATGTTATTTTCAATGGCTAATTTGATTTTGATACAGTACTAGTACGAGCACGCAAATAAAGAATACGCGCTGCGGTCATGCTGTTTGAATTGTGTATTGCGCTCTTATAATGAGGCTTTGAAGTGGAGGTGATGCTGGTATAGTGGATTGTGATGACATTAAAATAGATACATATAAATAATAATAAAACTAGACATAGCAGGGTGTACAACATAAACATACAAGAAATACCGTCCATGTTACTCTGTTTGGCGGTGTGGAATTCAGTTTTGATCCGTGCTAATTCGGCGCGATAGCACGGCACTCGAGTCATCAGATGGCTCTGTCCCGACCCTCGCACCTCGATTTCTAATTGCTCCAACTGGACAAACAGCACAACTATTCATTAGCACAATCAATGAGGAAGGATCTTTGGACCTGCGGTAATTAAAATGAACCATGAACTCAAAAATCTATATCTTGAGTAAAAATAAAGGAAAATTTTAAAATGCAATCATCCAAATTCAGCTATAGAACGAATTAATTTACCTAGAAATTTAGGAGGTAGAGGTATAGTCAAAATAACTTCTTTGAAACATAATCAGGTAGAAATGCTAAGAACTTTTTTCCATAGGAAAGCTAATAGCTCAGAAATGCACGATATAATTTGCAAGGCAGATAGAAACATTACACCTTTAAATTTATACGACGAGAATGCCAACATTTTTATAAATCCCAACCAGGAATTATTAGATTCCTGGTCAAATAAAATTTTTACACGCAAAACAACTTCAATTATCTCAACCAAACGTATGTTGACAAATTTTCGTCAAACAAATGGTTGAGTATTGGAGAGTTAAACGCAGAAATAGAAGGATTTATGCTTGCCATTCAGGATAGAGTCATTAATACTAAAAATTATAGGAAGCATATAATCAAAGATACAAATCAAATTGATGATTTATGTAGAAAATGTTTGGCTTTTCCGGAAACTATAGAATATATTATATCAGGATGTTCTATATTAGCGCCGTAATAAAGCAGCATAATCAAGTTTTAAAAATAATTCACCAAAGTTTGGTAATTAAATATAACTTGATTGACTGCCGTAATATGAATACGAACCAAATTCATTTTTAGAAAATGAATTTTATAAAATATATTACGATAAAACTATACTAACAGACCGAACGATTAGTTATAATCAGAGATGTGCAAAATGGGTACCCAAAACCATTTGAAATGCAAAATGGAAATGGGTCAAAACTTTTCCATTTGAAAATGCAAAATGCAAAATGGTTTTTAGAAAAGCATTTCAAATGCAAAATGCAAAATACCTATTTTCAAAATGCTTTGAAAATGCAAAATGGTTTTTCAGGTCAAAGAATTAAAATAATTATAGAATTTTTTTCATTTAATAATGGACATCAATGTAGAACAAACATATTACATGATGGTAAATCCAAAAACACCACGACCACAGATTATGAAACAACAAAAAATTTGCGCGGGACTAATGTTGCCAACGTAAAAATATAGAAACTGCTATCTAACATTTAATATTACAGCGTCATGGCCCCATGTTCAGTTTTTGAATCAGTGTTTTTTGTAATGGTATCACTCAATTGCCAGGGCTCCTACCAGTGAGCAACTTGACAAATGTAAATTATCTCTCATAGCGAGGTTGAGGACCGACTGATATTTGGGGCTGAGGAAGAATGTTGCAAAAAAGCATTTAAAATGGAAAATGCATTGAGAAAAGCATTTAAAATGCAAAATGGTTTTTAGAAAAGCATTTAAAATGCAAAATGGAAAATACCCATTTTGCATTTCCATTTGAAATGGATTTATTTGAAATAAAGCACATCTCTGGTTATAATAGACCCGATATTGTCTTACATGACAAAATAAAAAAAAATAAAAACTTATATCATTGATATTAGAATCTGTTAGTGAAAAAAAAAAAAGAAAATACACAGATTTAGGAAATGAGATAAAAAGAATTTGGCATTCTCAGACTATAACAATATTACAATTTGTTATTTCGGCTACTGGCATTATATCTAGCTCTCTCATTCAAAATTTAGGTGTATTAGATCTATCAAAGAATTTATATATAAAAATGCAAAAATCAGTCATTTTATATACATGTAGGATTACGAAAGATTTTTCAAATATTTATATGGAGGTATCAGTAGGATTTATAGGTCCAATTAGAAGTTCTACCGAGCCGAACCCTCTGATATGAAAATATCTGGAGTCGGTGAATTATTTTCCCATTTGATATCTGGTGATTTGACGTGTTGTATTTGTATTATTTTGTATTTATTATGCTTACATAATGCTCTTGCATAATGTGGATTGACTAGATGATCATTTGTGGAAAAGTATGTGGAAGGGTTTAGTTTTTCCTGTGGGGAAGATTTAACCCGGACATAAAGTCGGAAAAAAGTTTAAAAAAAAAGAGTATATTATAAGATTCTGTGGGTTCCAAAGACTATGATGGGTTGACATGTTGAAAGAATGACCAGTGACCCAGAGGCAAGTCGAGGAAGAGTATATTATAAGATTCTGTGGGTCCCAAAGACTATGATGGGTTGACATGTTGAAAGAATGACCAGTGACCCAGAGGCAAGTCGAGGAAGAGTATATTATAAGATTCTGTGGGTCCCAAAGACTATGATGGGTTGACATGTTGAAAGAATGACCAGTGACCCAGAGGCAAGTCGAGGAAGAGTATATTATAAGATTCTGTGGGTCCCAAAGACTATGATGGGTTGACATGTTGAAAGAATGACCAGTGACCCAGAGGCAAGTCGAGGAAGAGTATATTATAAGATTCTGTGGGTCCCAAAGACTATGATGGGTTGACATGTTGAAAGAATGACCAGTGACCCAGAGGCAAGTCGAGGAAGAGATGGAAAAGGACCGGAGCAGGATTAATGCAGAGGGACCACGGCTAGTGGAGAGCATTGTTATTATGTTATATCATAGCAAATGTTATATCCAAGAATCAATAAAATAACCAAACAGCCTGAAATGGAATTAATACTGTTTGGGATATGATGAATTCTTGATATTATAAGACACATCTCATGCAAATGTGTGACTCGGATAGAATTTTATATATGAATCGTGGAGTTGCAAAATCCGCTCTGGAAATTTTGGAAATCTGGAAATAGTTGAGAAAAACTGTTTGGAATACCTTGATTACAAAAAGAAAAACATTTATATATCTATATAGTAATCATTATTCTTTTGATATTTAGTAAAAAATATTATATTTACTTTCATTATGTTTAAAACACCATGGGAATGCATCAAAATTAGCCGATTTTTCCAAAGCGGGCTTTGCAACCACACCACTCATATTCACATATAGAAAATTAGATAATATCTGAAAAACAATATTATTTATTTTCGTTTTGCTCAATAAAATTTCCGTACCAAATCATTTGCTTCTTCAAAATGATCCTCAATACCAGCAATAAGCCTTCTTCGGTCATCTGTGGAAAAAATGCAAAAACATTACAACGTTAGAGATAGCACACCTATAGTGAACATATTGAAGTAAATAGACAACCATATGTTTCAACAATACATATTAATTCAATATTTAATGGAAAATCTACGTGCAAAAGGTCAATATTGCACTTCAACAGATAGGAGGTATGAACATAAATAAACAAAATTAAAATCAGAAATTATTTTTTTCTGTCAAATAAGGTTGGGATTTTTTACCAGATTTTGAAAGCTTCAATGTCCCAATTTGTGCGGTAATGTCAGCGGTTAAGTTGGAATATTGCTGTTCGTACGATTCGATCAGGGTAGTCATCTCTGCTTGTGTTATTGAACTTTAACTGAAGTGAACCGTGATTGATTAATTTGTGCAGTTGGGATGAAATTTCACAAGCTGTACGGAACTTTTTCAGCAATCAGTATACTAAAACCTTAAATTGATTCTATATTCGCAATACGCAGCTTATTTTCATGACAAGTTTCTCAATTTTGCATCTATTGCCATCTCTTTTCTTTTGACATTGACACTGACACCACTGACAGCACTGAAGGCATAGATATAATATCATTCACCTGAAGGTATAACCCGAAGGCACGTTTCGAAAACAATGATTCGAAGATGAGCGGCCTTGATCAACTTTTCACAACACAAAATAAATTATCGATAAAATATACCGATTAGACATAAGAGTTAAAAGCTTTAACTTTAAAAATATTAATATTTTAAATGCAATGATTTTTTTTCAGAACGTTCTAAATAATATTATTCATATCATGATACTGCCTAATGTATTTAGGGGGCTTCTAACTCTGAAACGTTAAATATGGGATTATATATTCTAGGATCCTTGGATGGGTTATATATATATATATATCTTTAAGGTAGGAATAATACTAATTTAGTTAGTACAGTAATCATTTATTCTAAAATACACAACCAACGGTTGAGGGATTAACAATTCTAATATTAGAGTAAATCTCAAGCTGGGTACCAGCATAAGTATAATAAATTCAAGAGATTCTAGTTGCATTCTGCGGAAAGCCCTTAATCCTTAAAACTACAGAGTAAGTTTTTAATCTTCAGCACTCCGTTGAGATGTTACATTAAGGAGATTAAATTATAAGTCCAGTGGTAATAAGCCATTCACAATGTTTTTGATTTACGTGGCCGATGAAAAATTTGTTTAGTGTAAATGTTTCAATGATTTGAATAGATTTTGATGCCGGAGACCACCTCCCAGATGTTATACCTTTACAAGGTACCTACTTTTCACACGATTTTCCTGTCACTGTCATTTGCGAGCTTTGTTACGTGCTTGGTCATTATCCAATCGATGTTTTTGTTTACCCGTTCGTCTTTGAACCTTTATCATTTTATAGTTACCTATGTGTTGGAAAAATTGCTTATCTGATCGTCGTATATTGATCGGTATGGTATTCGTATAATATATGAGGTGGAACTACCAAAACACAGCAGCGCAGATGCCAAATCATCAGCTCTCACAACCCTGTCTCTATTCATTAAATTAAACTTATGTTGCAATACGAAGTTAACACACAGATATTATTTAGTCTATGAGTTAACAGTACGTATTTAAAGTTCTTGTGTATTTTTTCCTAAATTTAACAAAATGTCAATCATCAAACATACACGCAAAATATTCACAATATCTAATAATAATACACATTCCCAATAAGTAATAAATAGATATTGCAGTATTTTTTACTAGTATTTTAAATATAAAACTGAATAAACATACTGCATTTAACGTAATATAGTTACGTAAATCAATGAGAGGTGGCATATGTCAAATAATGTCCGCCATTTTAAACTGTACGAAAATCGGTAATACCGACACACGTCATTCACGGTACCAACTACATTCTTGATTTGACAAACTGGATGAAAAAAGGTAACGTGTAAAACGGGTATTAGCTTCGTCATTTCGGCCGCAAGGTGCCGCTAGTAGGCCGTTTCGAACTTTCGAAGAATATTCTACTTACGCCCATCACTAAAATGATTCTTTATGTATGATAACTTCAGTAGAAATGTCATTATTCTGACAATACCTCTAGATAGTTGATTTATGGGGGGGTAACTCCGATCCAAATTTGAAACTGAAGAAAAGACAAAGAAATTTCTAAGGTTATTTTATGACGTCTTCACAGCCATTATCTATCTACAAATGAAAACCCGTCGTGGTTTGATCTCTTACTCTCTCCACCATAAGACTCGTGTAACAGAAAGAGAGGCTACGCTTTACTTCCGCGGAAATATTCCAGCTCCATTACCATTTGTTTTGATTCTTACAAATATCTCCCGATAAAGTTAATGAGCCGTGTTATTTGAAAGGCTGTACTGCAGAAATTCTACTCAACATAAATATCCGACCCACGGAAACTTTGAAGAGGGTAGCTTCCGGGAATCAATGGTCATGGAGAATTGGCAGAAGTTAATACATTTAGTATCCAATATTAGCGAGATATGCACCAGTTTGTGGCTCCCATTTCTCGATCTGAAGCAAGCATTAAAAAATTACGCGCTGCCAATGTTAAATCTTCCTGACATCGGTAAATAACCGGATTTATAACAATATCGGACCCATAATCGTAACAAAAATACAGGTGCGAATCTCCTTTTTTTGTCTTCAGTGTTCGGTTCGCAGTCTTTGTACACATTTAAAATGTGTTTTGTTCTTAATTAACCTAATTTATTTGTATTTGCTGTTTCTGTTATCTCAGTGAAATAAATACTTTGCTACAAAGTTTTTCAACTTTTTCTGATAGCAGACAAATCTCATAAATATACTGTCGTAGAAAAGCACAATCATTATTTGAAAAAATTTCTTGAATTCAATGTAAATGAATACAAATTTATTTTTATGACTATTGACATTTTTATATTTTATGAACATTATTTAAAAAATAATAATTTAGGCTGATGAATGCGTAGGGTCCGAGGGAAGATTATATTGTTTATGGTCGCGCCTTTTTTAAATACATATTCCTCTATCCTTGTCTACGTCATAATTAAAATTTGTCTAAATATCAGCAGATCTATGGTTAAATAGTGGAAACACTTTCCATACAAAAAGCTAGGAGTTATCAATCTAGTAAGTGGTTTATTTTAGAGGCGAGTCCTGCGAGTACTTTCCGATATTGGGTACAATGAGTACACGTACAAAAAAATACCTGGTAAAAATACCCGGTACAAAATACTTCCAAATATTTTATACCTACTTTGAGTATCTGGGTACCTGGGACGGAGAGTGACGGGGACCCGAGACGTGCGGAGGTACAAAATATTCTTAAATATTTTATACCTACCATGGGTATCTGGGGACGGCGAGTCACGGGGACCTTAGGCGTGCTGGGCACTGAGAAGGGAAGTTGATGGGAAGGGAGGAGAGGAACAAGAAGGAATAAAATTACTTACAGGTGTTCAAAATAAATAATGTTTGAGAGTTTTTTTATATGATTTTTATTTTTTGTACATTCGTAGCGTGATGTTGTAAGGCGTATTACACTGCCTAGAAATTATTTATTAAGCATGAAACAGTAACATCATTTTAACAAAACATATATTATAGGGTCATGAAATTAAATTAACACGTTTTCCTACATTGCTGTCTGTAATATCATCTCTAAAGGTAACTTACTGTTAACTCAAAACCTGTTTAAAACGCCTCGACATCGGCATCAGAATTTGGATTTTCTGGTTCATTCCAATCAACGCTAATACTCATTCCTATTCTTCCTAAAAGCATTAAAGCAGTGGATTAATATATTTATTGGTTTTGCCAATGTTTTCGTTTCAATTGATCGATATGATTATGACACTTTTTCAACACAGTCATTTGGCCGGTGACATTGTTGATGAATTACATGTAAAATAACAAGTCTTCTCTTCTACTAACCATTTTGCGTTGCCCTGAATACATCTTCGTAAAGATGGTAGACCCTGGTGTGGGATTTGATCAGAGTAAGTGCGCACAAGTAGTCAGCAATACCTAGGAAACTACCAGAATTTTTTAACACAACATAACCTCACAAAGATCTGTATTTTATTTTCAAGACATAAGATTCTTGTTATTGAATGTTTATGTTGATTTTTTACCTGATAAATTCAATGCAGGAGCCTTTCCGTCACCTCTACCGCCGTATTATTTCTGGAATACTACGGAAAGTTCATTAAAAGTCAAGTATTTCGTGACTTTATCTTCGAATGCGCTGAAAGCAAACCGTTAATCTGCGAAGTATTTTTCAATAGTGGAGTTCGGCCACCCTCCACTATCTTGTAGCGGATGTGGAAGATCCCAGTGGTACAAAGCCAT
Source organism: Hesperophylax magnus (assembly GCA_026573805.1). NCBI lineage: Eukaryota > Metazoa > Arthropoda > Insecta > Trichoptera > Limnephilidae > Hesperophylax > Hesperophylax magnus. Next base: position 1,123,691 of record JAIUSX010000243.1, read on the forward strand.
CTCGCTAATATCGGATAAACAATTTATTAAAATCTCTACAACGGCGCAGTAAGTACACAAAATTCAGGATGTGAAGATGTCAAACAAAATAAATAAACCATTCTATCTAACACCATGCCATAGATATTAGACACTCAGCTGTCAACAGTTTTACCATAGACATTAGACACTCAGCTGTCAACAGTTTTACCATAGACATTCACCATCAGACAATGGAGATTACCGTGGCTAAATACTCATAACTGTCCTTTTTCCTCGTACACCTTTCTAATAGGAAAGAGCGAAAAGGCATCTGTATTTTACAGTGACGAAAGCAAAAATATTTCTTTGTCCCTTTTACTCATATAACTTTCTAACCGACGAGAGTGAGAAGTCAGTAATATTTTAAAGTACGAAGTAGAGGAGAGGCGTATTTATCGTACCCAGTAAAAGTACCGGGTATATTCATGCCGTACTTTGTACTTGTGACAAATCTCCAAAATACCTGGTTCCAAAATATTTGGTTTAATATTTGTATCACAGGTCTTGAAGTATCTCCATTGTCTGATGGTGAATGTCTAAGGTAAAACGGTTGACAGCTGAGTGTCTAATGTCTATGGTAAAACTGTTGACAGCTGAGTGTCTAATGTCTATGGCATGGTGTTTTTTTTTTTTTTATAAATGGCTTTTCACCCCAGTGGAGTGTTCTGGCCAGTGTCAAGTAGAGAGTGTGCGGAGTATTTGTATTTGTGTATGTGTAGGTTAATATTTATTGTGGTGATCTGCCGTGTCGATCACTCAGTTAAGATGTAAATAATAGTCGTTTGGATACTCCATACTATTTGGTTTATTTAGTGTTATTACTAATGTACAGTATTCGAGATGTTGTTGCAAAGAGAGGACGAGTTACAACAGACACGCCTTTTTATACGTCTCGGTCATGCTGTCTCACTCAGATATGCCTGTCTCTTTCATACCGACAGACATACGTTCACCACATCCCTCCACACTTAAATCAGCAGACAGTAACACAACATGATTATCATAATAATAATTATAAAACATACATACACATATTTAATTATTATTTTACAACATTTTCTTTTTTATTTATAACCATGTTGATTCGGAGAGTTGACTGCTGCTTATTTTGATTTCTCTGTCCTTGGTCGAAGGCGCTCCTTCCAGTTCCCCGACGTTGACGCCACGGGTTCACTGGAGCTGGAAGGAAAAAGAGGGTCACCCGTTAGATTGTCATCCGAAACAAAGTCGGAGACATCGTACTCATCGAACGATAGCCTCCTCGTCTCAGACTCAGGGATTAAAATACTAGGGTTCTTTTCCCATGATACACACAGTTTGGATAATTGATCAAAATGTCTTTTCCAGTACATGATTTTATCATTCAATTTAACCTCAATTAAATATAGTTTATTTCCCAAACGTTTATGTACTTTCCCTGGTACCCACTTATCATTGTTTTGGTCTCTAAAATCCCTAACCATAACTTTCTGATTAATCTTAAAATTCGTAGATACTTTGTTATTCCTTTTATAATAGAATGTCTGATTTTCCTGACATTTTGACATTTTCATTTTGGTATCTTTATCAATCACATTTTCCTTTACCTTCCCCCCTTTAGGTATAAAATTATTCAAATTTGACCTTAACCTTCTACCAAACATTACAACTGCTGGCTCTAACCCTGTTGTACAGTGTGGTGCATTCCTATAATCTATGAGAAAACATTCTAACTTCTCATTATAACCTGACTGAAATTTTTTTTCTAACAATATTTTCTTTAAAAAATTTTTACACGTTTTGACTGCATTCTCTGCCAATCCATTTGATTGAGGATGATTTATAGGTGTTGTTAAATGTTTAATGCCATTTCTCTCGCAAAACTGTTTAAAGTCTGCTGACATGAATGCTGCTCCATTATCAGAAACTAAGGTTTGTACACTACCGAAATAACTGAATAATCTCTTTAAGATTTTAATGGTATTATCTGAGTTAGGTGAATTTACTTCCACGCAATCCAACCATTTTGAGGTTGAATCTATGATTACCAAAAAATATTTATTTCCGATAGGCCCTACGTAATCTATATGAACCCTACTCCAAATTTCTTCCGTTATCGGCCATGGAGTTAACTCACTCTTGGGTTGTGATGGTTGAATTTCCGCACAAATTCCGCACTCTCTAACTAAAAATTCAATTTGACTGTCAATCCCTGGCCACCAAAAATAGCCTCTAGCTAGCCCTTTCATCTTGGCAATCCCTAGATGAGATCTATGCAATAAGCTTAATATCTTATCCCTTAAACTTATTGGAATTACTAACCTATGGTTCCAGAAAATACAATCATCAATTATTGATAAATCGTTCCTTTTTATCCAATAAATCCATTTGCAATCATCCTTATTGACTTTATTTGGCCACCCTGTTCTAAGATAATTTTTTATCTCTAATAATAATTTATCCGTATTAGATTCTGCTTTAACTTCCTCAACATCTATTGGCATCTCGCTATTATTTTTGAATAAACACAAAATTCTTGAATCAAAGTTATTATTTTCCTCAACAGGATCTCCTACAGGTACGCGAGATAAGTAATCCGAACAATTTAATGTTGATTTTACGTATTGAACTTTATAATTGAAAGATGAGAGAATTACACCATAACGTTGTAATCTATTACAAGTTAAAACAGGAATTCCTTTTTTTTCACCAAAAATTCTACATAAAGGTTCATTATCTATTTCTAGAATGAATTCCCTTCCGTAAATGTACTCGAAAAACTTCTTAAAAGCAAACACAATTGCACAAGCCTCGAGGTCTAAAATTGAATATTTCTTTTCCGCTTCTGTCAGTTTACGAGAAACAAAAGAAATAGGTCTTTGTAAATTATTTTCATACACATGTAACAATGTTGCACCCAAACCTTTCGTTGAGGCGTCCGTAACTACCTTCAAAGTAACATTTGGATCGTAATGTGCTAACACTCGATTATCACATAAAATTAATTTTATTTTATTAAAAACTTTTACGCAATCTTGATTAAAATCAAAATTTGTATTTTTTTTCAATAATTTGTGCAAAGGATCTAATAACATAGACATATTTGGCACAAAAGATCGGTAAAAATTTACCATTCCTAAAAAACTGCGTAGCTCTGATAAATCTTTTGGTTGCGCGACTTTACTAATTGCGTTCGTTTTATCTTCCATAGGTTTAATCCCTTCCTTCGAGATTTCAAACCCTAAGAAACATACCGATGAAGCGTTAAAATTGCACTTTTGAATATTTACGCACAAACCGCAATCTTTTAACCTATTAAGAACTGCATTTAAATTAGCATTATGTTCCTCTATCGTTTCTCCTGTAACCATAATATCATCCAGGAAAACCGCTGTTTTCTTCAAACCTTGTAGACATGAAGCTATAGTTCTACAAAATATTGCCGGTGCACTGTTAATCCCAAACACTAGCCTAGTGAATTTAAATAATCCTAAATGTGTAGAAATCGTAGTATATTCCATACTTTCTTCGTCTAGTTCCAACTGTAAATAAGCTTGACGTAAATCAATTTTTGAAAATATTATTCCGCCCGAAATTTGTGATAATAAAACTTCTATCTTCGGCATGGGATATTTGTCAACAATCAATTGTGGGTTCACAGTACATTTATAATCCCCGCAAATTCTAATGCTTCCATCGCTTTTAACTACGGGCACGATAGGAGATGCAAACTTGCTATAACTAATCGGAACTAAAATTCCCTCTTCCTGTAAACGGTTCAATTCCGTTTCAACTTTCGCTTTCAAAGCGAAAGGAATACTTCTCGGATTGCAGAATTTCGGTTCTGCATTTTCTTTCAATTTTAAATGAACTTTAAATTTATTGAATCTACCTAGTTTACTTGAAAATACCTCCGGATATTTACGCACTAACGTATCGACACTATTATTGTTTACGTCGTGAATATTATGCGTGAGTATTTCACTTTTCAACTGTGAAGAAACCGTCTCGAAACCCGTAAAACCAATGTTAAATTCTTTTACGAAGTCTCTACCTAGCACAGTGGTTGAACCATCCTTTACAACACAAAATTCCATTATTTTAGTAATACCATTGAAATTAATTGACAAAATTAAACATCCAAGTAACTGTAACTTACAATTATTGTAACCCTTCAGGGTTAAATTCTTCGGCTTCAATTGTACATCTTTAAAATGTTCCCAATAATCTTTATCCGATAGGATCGATATTCCTGCACCCGTGTCAAATAATCCTTTTATGATGATACCGTTATTAACTTTTAACGATAAATAAATGGGATCGGTATTTCTTGTTAACCTTGAATTTATTTCACTTGAATTCACAAACACAGATGAAACTTCCTCCCGTTTTTTTTCGCGACAATTTTTACTAAAATGTCCCTTGTTTTTGCAATTAAAACACGTCACGTTTTTTAATCTACAATTACTGGAATCATGATTATTTAAATTACAATATTTGCACTTCAACTGTTGTATACGTTCTACTGATTTCTTTCTGGGAATTGTAACATTTTTGTCTTTCGCCCGCGCCGGTGAAGTAGAATAATTCCTACCTGCACTACTATTAAAATTTTTCTTACTTCTAGAAATGAGCCCGACACTCTCGGATTTAATACACGTAATATTTTTATGAAATGAATCCATTCCCGATGCGCACTCTAATGTACTTTTTAAAGTCAGCTTCTCTGCATCTAAAAACATTTTTTCTTTAATACGACCTTCTAATAAACCAGTCACAAAAATATCTTTTAAGTTTTCTTCCAGTCTGCTTTCAAATTTGCAGAATCTTGTTAGACAACGTAACCTAGCTATATAATCATTTATAGATTCCCCAACTTTTTGTTTCGCCGCAAAAAAATTTCCACGTTCCTTAAACACATTCTTTGAAACACCAATGTGGTTTCCTAATAACAAAAATATATTTTCAACCGATAATTCTGTTATTTTTTTTGGAAAACATAAATCTATCAGTAGATTAATCGTGTCTGTGTGTAGGTGGGATATTAAAACCGCCCTCTTTTTATCCTCGGATTTAAATTTGTCATCATTGACGAGGATCAACTGCTCAAACTGTAGCACGAACGTCTCCAGCCCGTCCCTAAGGTGACAAAACCTGGGTAAACCCACTCCCTCCATTTCCACACAGATTACCAATAATCAGAAAAAACAACAACAAACAGCACTCAACTCACGAATCTGATGATTGATGCTGCCGCCGATCGCCGCCCTTCCGCGTCCGACCGTCTTCTGGCTCCGTCCGGATTCCTGGTCGTCCTTCTCGTCCGGTCACCACCGCCACGCCTTCCCGTGTCGGGTCCCCGTACAAGCTGCCTGGATCCGTTTTTCATCCGGTTTCTCGGCTGCTGATTCCTTGAGCTCAGCGCCTTGAATCTCCTCACCAGTTCCTTGCCTTGATGCTCCTTCAATGTCCGATACTGTCCGTGAAGCTGCCCCCAAATTATTTTATTTTTTATGCGACAATAATCCCTTCCGCGGTGCTCGGTGGGATTATAACCAAACTATGGTTCTTTCAGCTGCGCCTACTGTGGTTCTTCCTCCAGGAAGAATTTAATGGCTGATCAGCTTCCTTTTTCGGCTGCTCCAACTGTAGTTCTTCCTCCAGGAAGAATTTAATAGCTGTTCAGATTCCTTTTTCGGCTGCTCCAACTGTAGTTCTTTCAGCTGCGGCTACGGTTCTTCCTCCAGGAAGAATTTTGCGGCCGTTCAGCTTCCTTTTTCGGCTGCGCCAACTGTGGTGATCTGCCGTGTCGATCACTCAGTTAAGATGTAAATAATAGTCGTTTGGATACTCCATACTATTTGGTTTATTTAGTGTTATTACTAATGTACAGTATTCGAGATGTTGTTGCAAAGAGAGGACGAGTTACAACAGACACGCCTTTTTATACGTCTCGGTCATGCTGTCTCACTCAGATATGCCTGTCTCTTTCATACCGACAGACATACGTTCACCACATTTATTTACCAAAGAACTACAAATACACAACATAAATATATAATTTACAGTTCACTAAACACACTAAATACGAATAAATAATAATAATAAAAAGATATATATATGTATATATATATATATATATTATCTATACACACATACATACATATATACGCACATACATACACATACATACATATATACATACACGTATGAATAATTCGGTAAGTAAATTTACAAGTTGATGCCATTAACTTTAATAAAATAAGAAATGATTTTATATACTCGTTTGTCAATGGAAGATAACAAAAATGCAATGTCGTAGGGGGGCAATATACCTGTATTGATCAGATCAGGTATGAAATTTTTATAATTATTATTTAAAGGGCAATTGAAAAAAATATGGTTGAGGTCCTCCTCTTCAAGACGACACTCACACATGGCAGAATTCTTAACCTGAATTCTTGTCAGGTGAACATTGTGGCAGCAATGTCCTATTCGCATACGGCAAATGGAAGAAGTTGAAAATTTGTTTAAAGAGAGCCCAGAAAACCACGGTTTTGAAGGAATCGTGGGCTGTAATTTGTAAAAACGATTACCCTTTGTTTTACTCGACTCATTCCAATGATTTTGCCATGTGGAGATCATGTTTTCTTTCAGTTTTACTAGAAGGTCGTCAGGGTTTAAGAAATTGTACAAAAACTCTCCGGTGTCGATGGCATCTTTCGCCAATAAATCTGCCTTTTCATTACCAGGGATACCGCAGTGGCTAGGAATCCAAGCCAACGCGATCTCTCTGCCAGAGATAGCTAACGTATGTTATAAGGAGCGGATTCCAATACACAAATCATCTTCCGGGTAGTGGAAAGGGGAGGAGTTTAGTTTTTGAAGAGCACTCAGGGAATCGGAGAGAATTAAAAATTTTTCAATTTGAATACTTTCAATGTATTTTAAGGATTCTAAAATTGCTATGCATTCAGCTGTGAAAATTGAGGCTTCTTTATGAAGTTTTATTTTTTTACTAATTTGGTCTCTTGGGCAGTGGAACGCCGCTCCCACATGGTTAGATAAGGAAGATTTAGAACCATCTGTATAAATAGTTTTCCAGCCGGTCCATTTCAAGTTTAAAATATGGATAAATTTACTTGGGGCTTCGTGGTTGCCAGGAAAGCCAAGTGAAAAAATAATATTAGGTTTGCGCGAATGAATTTGAAAGGAATTTATATATAATGGAAGTCTGTCATGGGGATTTAAAATAGGTTTATAAGCATTGTAAGTATGGAGGCTTTTGACGAGAAGTGGGATTGTTTTGTTCCTCCAATATGAAAGTGATCTAACTTTAGCAGAGAGAGCAGAAATTTTGTCCATCAGTGGGTGATTAGACAGTCTGAAACATTTGAATAAGAACTTGTCTGCCAAGAACTGTCTTCTGAAATGGAGAGGAGGGTCAACAGCCTCCACCTGCAAAGCGTTAATTGGGGAAGATCGCATGGCTCCGATAATTAATCTTAGGCTTTGAGATTGGATACGGTCTAACCTTGTAAGGTTTTTTTTCGAAGTGGGCTCAATAAGGAATGACGCGTAATCCAAATGGCTTCTAACATAAGCATTATAAAACAATTTTTGCGAGCATGGATGGCTTCCCCACCAGACCCTTGACACGGCGCGCAGGGCGTTAAGGCCAGCTTGACTTTTGTTAATAATGAGATTTACGTAAGAGTTCCACGTTAGCTTAGAGTCTAGTATGACCCCCAGAAATTTTATCTGAACCTGGACGGGGAGGATTATGTTATCGATTCGGATTGAAATGCATGGGGCAACACGTTTCCTAGAGAAAACGATGACATTGCTTTTGGTTGGAGAAATTTCCAGGCCGTGATTTCTTAGAAAAATGCAAAGATTTTTCATGCTAAGGTTAATCATTTCCTCCAGAAAAGCAATAATTCGTCCCGATATATAGATAAAAAAATCATCTGCATATTGAAGAATTTTACATGATGGGTGTATACTCTGATGCAGGTCAGAGGTGTAAATATTAAAAAGGATAGGGCTAAGGACGGAACCCTGAGGCAAACCCTTGTTTACCGTTCTCAACAGAGAAGGGGAATTCAGAACCTGTATTTGAATTTTTCTGGTAAGAAGAAGGTTGATTATGAAACTGGCAAGCTTACGGGGGATGCCGATTTGTAATAATTTTCTCTGTAGAACGTTTAATAATACATTGTCAAAAGCTCCGGTAATATCTACGCAGACACCGACAAGAATATTTTTTTCAGCTAGGACCATCTGTATATCAGAAGTGAGAATTGAAATGCTTTCAGTTGTACTTTTTGATTTTCGAAATCCAAACTGTGAGCTGGGAAGAATTTTCTCACTTTCAACATACCAGTCTAGTCGTCTTTTTATCAAATGTTCTGCAATTTTAACTAAAGAAGAAGAAAGAGCAATGGGTCTGTACGAAAGACCAGAACTGGGGTCCTTTTGGGGTTTCAGAATAGGGATAATTAATTGGGTTTTCCAGGAGGTTGGAATTTTACCTGTGTCAAACATCAAATTTAAAAGTGTAAGAAAATAATTATGTATGGCAACATCACAGTTTTTAATGAGGCTATACGGAATACCGTCTTCGCCGGGAGCTGAGTCTCCAAGGTCGTTTAAAACCTCTCTTAGTTCAAATATATTGAAGTGTGAGTCTATCCACCCTTGCGTACGAAACGAGTATGTGAATTCCGTTTCGTTCCAGTTACTCGCAGTGGGAGGAGCTAATTTATCGGCAAATTCCTTCACCCACTCTGAAGAGAGTGGATGAGGTACGGGTGGGACGTAAGAACCTCTGAATCGGCGGATTGAATTCCAAACAGCTGAGAGTGGGGTATCGGGAGATAAGGAAGAACAAAAGTTTTTCCATCCTTGCCTTTTTTTATTTTTGAGCAATCGCTTGGTCTTAGCTTCAATCTTTTTGAAGTTCAGGAAATTATCAAGGGTCATGTTCAAAGAATATATTTTAGCATACCTCTTCCTGGAATCTATTGCGTCTGCACATTCATTATCCCACCTTCATTATCGGGGCTGGGGGAGGTTTTCCTTTATTGCCAGGTAATTTGATAGGAATGCATGTCTCTGCAGCCGCGATGATTGATGAAACTAGCAACTCGTAACATTCCGTGACATTATCTTTAGTCGGAGAGGGCAGACTAAGCATGGAGAGCTTTATGAGCTTTGAAAAATCAGTCCAGTTGGCCTTCGAGGTTACAAATCTCGGTTTACGATTACGAAACGTGAAAGCTTTGTTGGTATGGAGCATGTTGGAGGATTGGATAGTGATCACTCCCGTGCGGGTCCTCCAGAACTTTCCAGAACAAGGATCCGGCTATGTTTGAGTTGCAAATGGTAAGGTCGACCACGCTGGGTCGTTGACCTGGTACCTGAACACGGGTAGGGGAACCGTCATTCATAATGCAAAGATCAAGATCGTCAAGAAGGTCAACAATGTCTCTGCCCAATCTGTCGCAAGACACAGAGCCCCATAATCCGTGGTGAGCATTAAAGTCACCCAGAACAAGGAAAGGTGGTTCTATCTTAGAAAGCATTGCTTGAAGAATTGATTTAGAGGGTTTATTAGAAGGGGATATATACAGGGAAAGGATTGTAGTGCCAAAAACCTTAGCGGCCGTCACCTGAAAAGGGCAACCGGCTGGCTTAACATCTACTGGGGAAAAGGGTAAGGATGTTTTAATGAGAAGAGCGGAGCCACCCTTCCCATCTTGGCGGTCGTCACGAAGACAGTGGAATCCTCGAACTCTGAAATGAGAGTCCGGTTCAAGCCAAGTCTCAGAGACTGCAGCTACTGCAATGGAGAGTGAGTTTAATGTGTGTAAGATGTCTACTGATTTGTTTCGGAGACTATGGCAATTCCACTGAAGAATCCTCGTCAGAGGGGCCATTTCTAGAGGTATTTATAATCTGTACAATCTGTTTGGCAACGTGGGACGGTATTTGTATATTGTTTTTATTTAAAGTCTGAAGGATGTGTAAAAATGACGTGATAAGTGTAGAATTAAGATCGTTAATGTTATGTGGGTCTGCGTTGACAGGTGACTTGGGTATTGTTCTATCAGAGTTGGGAGGGAGTTGTCCATTGGGGAACCATAACAAGGATTCGTGACTAGTGGCATTCTTTTTTGGGAGAACTCGGGGTTTACTGAACTTTAAAACTGTTTTCTTCGTTGATGAAGAAGAAGATTGATGAGGGGAGGAAATATTTTTGGATGCAGTTTCAGCATAAGAAATGACAGCCTTATTGAACATTTTGGATGCTTCCGCATACGAAATGTTCTTTACAGCCATTGTATGTTTGATGTTGCGTTGCCTTGACATTTCAGGGCAAATTTTGCTGGTCGACAAGTGGTTTCCTGAGCAGTTTAAGCACTTATAATTTTCCTCCGTTGAGTTACAGCTATCGCCACTATGAGACAAAGTGCACTTATAGCATCGAGGTTCTGATCTGCAGAGGGTCTTCGTATGTCCAAACCTACAGCACTTGTAGCACTGAACAGTTGGAAACACGTAGAGATCCACTGGTAGGGATACGTTGAACATGGTGACATTTTGAGGGAGATCTTTGGAGTCGAATGTGAGGACAACAGACTGAGATAATTTAGTCTGCGAGCTTTTATGACCTTTCCGTAACCCTGGGGAACCTTAATGTTCTCCAAGATGTCGTCTGTCGTCCAGTGTGGAGGAATCCCCTTAGTGACTCCAAGTTTAGTAACCTGGTAAGAAGGAATGAATACGTTACAGGAGTTTTCCTTGGCAACCGCTGATTTAACAAAATTATTGGCTTCAGCCGCTGTCTTAAACTCGACGGAAAGACGGTTACGACCAACCGACTTAACTCCATTCCAGACAGGACTGATTTTATTTTTGTGGAGAAAGTGACCAAAGTCAATGTCATACAATGTTGTTGGACCTCCTTCCTTTGAAATTTTAGTGACATGTGTGATGTATGGAGGCCTGTCTAAATTGTTGTAAATTCGTGAGGGTGTAGGGGCTGGTGTCGGTATGGGGACAGGAGTAGTTGGACTAGCAATTGGCGTTGTGATCGACGAGTTGAGTGGCTGGATAGATGGGGTCTGCTGATTGGACGGAAGAATACCATTGTCTACAAAGCTTCTATTTTTATCAAGGGTAGGAATTTTGTGGGGTACTTTTTCGGAATCTGTACTGGAATTTCGCACAAGCTTTAAATTTTTCCTTTTTTTAGTCGTTACTGTGATGAAGTCTGAGGGTTCTGGAATATCGGTGGCAACCGTTTCCATTGAGCCCACCGAGGAGTCTGACAAAGAGCCATCGTTGATTTCGTCCGGGGGATCAGGAGGTTTAGCCCGTTCCATCTTTATAGTAATATTTTTAACCTACCTACATCAAGTATTTAACAAGACTTACCGACAAACAGATAAAAACAACACAATATTTAACAATTAACACAAATATAGTTACACAAACTAAATTACAAAGGAATAAATTACTAAATGGGTTAAAATAACTAATATGTTTGATTTGGTTTGATTTATGTGGTGATGAGACACTCCGACCTAGCTGTCACTTCAAAAACCCCATAGACAATCATGGCATGGTGTTTGATAGAATGGTTTATTTATGTTGTTTGACATCTTCACATCCTGAACTTTGTGTACTTACTGCGCCGTTGTAGAGATTTTAATAAATTGTTTTTCCGATACTAGCGAGATGGCTTTGTACCACTGGGATCTTCCACATCCGCTACAAGATAGTGGAGGGTGGCCGAACTCCACCAATGAAAAATACTTCGCAGATTAACGGTTTGCTTTCAGCGCATTCGAAGATAAAGTCACGAAATAGTTGACTTTTAATGAATCTTCCGTAGTATTCCAGAAATAATACGGCGGTAGAGGTGACGGAAAGGCTCCTGCATTGAATTTATCAGGTAAAAAATCAACATAAACATTCAATAACAAGAATCTTATGTCTTGAAAATAAAATACAGATCTTTGTGAGGTTATGATGTGTTAATAAATTCTGGTAATTTCCTAGGTATTGCTGACTACTTGTGCGCACTTACTCTGATCAAATCCCACACCAGGGTCTACCATCTTTACGAAGATGTATTCAGGGTAACGCAAAATGGTTAGTAGAAGAGAAGACTTGTTATTTTACATGTAATTCATCAACAATGTCACCGGCCAAATGACTGTGTTGAAAAAGTGTCATATTCATATCGATCAATTGAAACGAAAACATTGGCAAAACCAATAAATATATTAATCCACTGCTTTAATGCTTTTAGGAAGAATAGGAATGAGTATTAGCGTTGATTGGAATGAACCAGAAAATCCAAATTCTGCTGCCGATGTCGAGGCGTTTTAAACAGGTTTTAAGTTAACAGTGAGTTACCTTTAGAGATGATATTACAGACAGCAATGTAGGAAAACGTGTTAATTTAATTTCATGACCATAATAATATATGTTTTGTTAAAATGATGTTACTGTTTCATGCTTAATAAATAATTTCTAGGCAGTGTAATACGCCTTACAACATTACGCTACGAATGTACAAAAAATAAAAATCATATAAAAAAACTCTCAAACATTATTTATTTTGAACACCTGTAAGTAATGTTATTCCTTCTTGTTCCTCCCCTCCCTTCCCCTCAACTTCCCTTCTCAGTGCCCAGCACGCCTAAGGTCCCCGTGATTCGCCGTCCCCAGATACCCATGGTAGGTATAAAATATTTAAGAATATTTTGTACCTCCGCACGCTCGGGTCCCCCGTCAATCTCCGTCCCCAGTACCCAGATACTCAAAGTAGGTATAAAATATTTGGAAGTATTTTGTACCGGGTATTTTTTTGTACGTGTACTCATTGTACCCAATATCGGAAAGTACTCACAGGACTCACCTCTAGTACGAAGTACTTCAAGACCTGTGATACAAATATTAAACCAAATATTTTGGAACCAGGTATTTTGGAGATTTGTCACAAGTACAAAGTACGGCATGAATATACCCGGTACTTTTACTGGGTACGATAAATACGCCTCTCCTCTAGTTTATTTATGATTCAGGCATTCACAATTCAGAATTCTGTCCGCTTTCTCGCTCGAAAGACGCGTTTCGCAAAAATATTTTTTTTCTTGATATAAAAATATTATTATTTGTATATCTTGAAAAATGGATACATTGAAGTAAGTTTTTAAAATTCAAATTATGTTTTTATTAAAATAATTTTACTCTTAGAATCTGCGATATAAACACGTGTGTACATTAATTTATAACCCCTCCATAACTGTCCCTCGATGAAGTGTCACTTTTTGAAAATATTATTGCCTTTTATGAATGAAGTAAAATGTAAAATATTCAGTTCAATTAATTTTTACTAAAAAACGACTGATACACGTGTTTTGTTAGTATTTAATGACCCCTTTCGTAGTATTGGAAGAACCATCTACACTTTTTGTGTCACTGAAAATTAAATTGATAAAAATATAGCAGTGTGTCGATAAAAAAATGTTTCAACGCGAAAAGTTGTGTAATAATATGTAAATTATCGCTACAAGTATTTATAATGCTAACCCTGGACAGTTAACGTTGTCATTGTACCACGATAAGCAAACCATTTGACTTTTTGACAAACATTTATTTTATATTTCAATTTTATGTAGTTTACTCTGTGTTTCGACGGCCTCCCGACATAAGGGGTAAGGTTCTCGACTAGCAAGCTGGAGGTCGCAGGTTCAAATCCTGGCATGCGCAAGTAAATTTTATTTGATTAATTTGTGTTATTTCACAAATTACTCATTAGAAAAATAATATATAGTATATTTGCCACATGTTTGTGGAAAATGCTCTTAGTAACGCCCCGGTGTAAGACCACCATTCGAAATTGAAACATTGCTTGAAATGGCTTTGGCCGTGGTTGGTGACCAGATCTGAATAGCCAGGTACTCCCCCACCTTCCTCTTCCCCATCTCCTTCCCCTCCTCACTACCTTCAGCCTTACAACATACTCCAATTGGGTATGCATTAGTCTCACTAGCTCCGGACGGTTGAGAGTATTTGGGACTCTTGCGGTCTCACATAAAAAATAAAATATATATAATAATGAGGTTATAATTAAAAGAAAACATATCTTTATTCTAATTTTGGTAATCTTTTAGGATTGCTGACTAAGCTCAATACAATATATTTGTTTTGAATAAAATTCTGATTCAACTAGATTACTATAAAAGCCTACTATTTACATCAGGGCTATAAAATAAATAAGTAAATACTGAATTTAAATTGTTGGTATTCCTGATATTTTGCATTCATAAAATAGGTTTTTAGGCAAGTTTTTTATATCCAAATTTATTAAAACACGCTATTTGTTTTTTGTAACATAAATAAATTTTTATAAAAGTAAACTTGCCTAAAGACCTATTTTATATTTAATACAAAATATCAGGACTAGCAACAAAAAATCGTAGTATGGACAGAAATTATTGTAAAACTATATACCACTTAACATTTTGACGAACTTTACCTAGTACACCATCGCTATTAATTATAAGGTGGTATTGATAGTAATTATTATAGTATTTTTCGGTGAGTATTATGAAGGGATCATGTCTCATTACAGCAGTTTTAAACAACAACAATGTACTTTTGTTCAGGGAAGGACGTCTCCTGGGAATTGGCAATCCTCTCCTGGACATCTCCGCCATTGTGGACAAGGATCTCCTCATAAAGTACAGCATGAAACCTGACGACGCCATCATGGCAGAACCCCGGCACCAGCCCCTGTACACCGAGCTGATTGAAAAATACAATGCCGAGTTCATCGCTGGAGGAAGTGTTCAGAACTCGCTCCGCGTGGCGCAATGGTTCCTCGAGAAGCCAAAAGTGACGACTTATTTCGGCTGCGTGGGAAAAGACAACTACTCAGCAATCTTGAAAGAACGAGCAAGGTATTTTATTTTATGAACATATCAATGAATTTGAGATAGCATGGGGGGGGTGGGGGGTGCAAATTGGAAAAGGAAAAAAAAAGACATTTATAACTGCTATAAATTACGAAATTTGAGGACACAGGACTTGTGATATATGAAAAAAAAACTAACTAACATGCTCAAAAACTTTACTTAAAAAAAAAAATTAAACAAAACTCTATTCTAAAACCATACTTATATAGGCACTTTCGCGAAAAGAAAACCTTCAGATGAAATTATTTATTATAATTTTTTTTTCGATTATATTTTATAAACAATTTCGGCTGTCTAATGTTTGTAACTGTTTTTATAAATTAAAAAGGATCATTAAATATGTATATAAAATTTAAAAACACAAAATGGAGTTCCACAAATTGATGACAATAAATAATTGAATGACTTTCTAAGCAACCAAAATCACTAGATATTATAATCAAAGGCATATTCAACAAACAAAAACAACATTTGGATAAAAAAATGTATATAAGGTAGTAATTTATATTCGCAAGGCCTGCTGCAAGTGTTACGTAAGCTGGATATTATTTAAACAGAAGAAATAAAAATTTCAATAGAAGAATAAAAATAACCATGAAAATAGTAGTACAATAATAAAATCTATATATTATATTTTAATGTGCTTGTAGCTATATATATTATATAGCTACAAGAACATTATATTATAATCTACGTAATCCGAGTGCACGTACACATGTTTAAAAATATACAAAAAGTAGGACAGTTAGTAGTATCCACTGTCGACCTAAAACACAATTATCATTTTATAACAATCGATAACGTATGAACCCTAATAAACGTTTGATTAATTCATAATATTATTAATAGACATTGTTTAAAGTGTTCAAATAAGCATTACTTACCAATGTTGAATAAAATAAAATTATTTTTAGGGGTGTTTCGGTTAAAAACTGGGTATTGAGTAATAATATTATCCATAAACAAGCGCAACAAATTCGTCATATTCGCTCTAGATAAATAACAACTGCGAATGAATAATGTCAACTAGAAACACACACAGGAATACCCATGTACACTGTTGTTGTTGATGTATTACGATTGGTGTAGCAAAAGCGTAAAGCGTGAAAGTATTTGACCATACCCCCGGCCCGCGACGGCTTACCTCATGCCCGCTTAGTGCGAATGAGACAAAGGCAAAATTGAATGTACATTCAATTAAATTTTTCGTCGTACTAAATTTGGGTTTTTATATTAACACAATTCTTTTTTGAAGAATTTTTTTTTTTTTAATAATTCATCATATTCTTGAGACAGGATGGGTAAGATTTTTTTCAAAATTGGCTTTCATTTAGTCACAAAAATTATCAAAGTTGACTCCAAAAATCGTCATCTTTTCGGGGCTATATTTTATAATTTAAAGCAAAAATCGAAAATCGGACTCCCATCCGTACTTTCTACATGCCACACCTTTGGATTTAAAAAAAGATAAATCAGTTTAATTTGGTATTTTGACTGTAAATCCAAATTTAAATTTGTATGCAAAGGTCCACGCAGCCGTTCCTCTTAAGACCCCTGGGTGGGAATCCAGTGACTCATTTGTCCACTGTGCTACTAGTTGGTTAAGCTGATGAGTTTTAAACGATATTAAAATATTTCCATTTTCATCTAAATATTGTTGGAATATCAACTCTCCAAAAATATGAATCGCAAGCATTTATTGGTTTGGGCTTGTGTTTTGTCTGCAGTGCTTTTCCCTGTGTTTGTGGATGTAAAAATTTATATTCCACTCCCTTCACCCACACCACATATCTACCCCAATTGGGGATACAATAGAAAAATATGAATCGCAAGCATTTATTGGTTTGGGCTTGTGTTTTGTCTGCAGTGCTTTTCCCTGTGTTTGTGGACGTAATAATTTATATTCCACTCCCTTCACCCACACCACATATCTACCCCAATTGGGGATACAATAGAAAAATATGAATCGCAAGCATTTATTGGTTTGGGCTTGTGTTTTGTCTGCAGTGCTTTTCCCTGTGTTTGTGGACGTAATAATTTATATTCCACTCCCTTCACCCACACCACATATCTACCCCAATTGGGGATACAATGGAAAAAATTTCATCAGTCTTTGTGACGGTTATAAATAATTTTCCACACCCTTCGCTCTCGTCACTTACACAGGTTCCACAGGCTCTGAAGTTATTCAGGAATTGGGACTAATGTGCTGTAGTTGAAATTCTTTTCAAAGTCTTTTTTTTTATATGTAGGTAAACTACACATTCAAAAAATAAATTTATACATTTAATTTTTATTTTTCCAAATGCAATAGAATATTTTCATACGTAAATTGTGTAATACACAATTCAAAATGGTAATAACGGTATAGACAATATTTTTCAATTATTTTAAACTTTAAATGCTCATATCTCCAAATCACGATAGGTAGCGCAGCACTGTCTTGCACAAACCCCTTTAATAAAATGTGGTTTGTTGTTTCCCTGTAGGTTTACAGTTTTTGAACGGTCCCCAAATTCAGTATGTCGACCTTGTTCATAACCCCGAGCAATGCCGGGTATACATCAGTTTGTATGTATGTAAATATTTCTAGTTTATTCTGACTACTCCCTTGTTCCTTCCCCTTAAGCTATAAAAATGTTAAGCTGCCCCTCCCCTAGCTTGGAAATTGATGCTATTCAGTTGCATATTGCATAGCGCAGCCACAGGAAAAGCGTAAAACGTTTATAGACTTTATTATCATGGTTTATTTTTTATTCTGCTTATCAAAGTAGAAATACACAATGAAGAATTGTCTGTATATTTTGATAGCTTTGATCAATATTTATAGTTGCCAGTAGCCACACAAAGCCAATAGATGCCACTATAATTGTTGATTACACAGCTATTGTATTCGTTAGTGGTAATTAGAGGTAATTAGCGACATGGGTCCTAGATTATCAATCACTTGATATTTCACATTGAACCGCCTAGCTTCTCCATTCACCATGAGATTTTGTGTTAAATACATAATACAATATATACAAATACATTTGAGTAATATGATCCTCCAGTGTTTGGGTTGGATATATTGGCTTGGGGAAACTTACCCTTGAAACATATTTTCAAAGATGTGCGATTTTTGTGACCCCGAGTTTATAATATAATATTTTTAGAAGAAAATTATTTATTGCCATTTTCCAAATTTGTATCTCATTTGTCGAGAAGACTATCCGTGATTTTTCTGAGGTATTATTTTAAATAATAAACATCGAAGCGTGAACCTGTCAACAGGAACAAAATACCAGGAGCACAGAAATGCCGTAGGGTAAATTGTGTTAATTCTCACAATTTTATATAATGTATACAAAATAATGCCATAACATGAACCTACCGACAAGAACAAAATACCAGGAGCACAGAAATATGATTGAGTATTTTTATGAACATTTATTGGTCAGTAATTAGTTGTTAAAAATCACATAATGAGGAAATCACTTGTACAGGGTGTCCTGGGGTAAAGTGCACTAACTTCGGGAGATGATTCTATGTGATAGTACAAGTCAAAAAAATAAATTACTTTTTTTAGGGTACTATTCAGGTAAAAACGTAAAATTGGTCCGCCGCACAGTGGTCTCAAATCCCGCTCTAGCTAGACAAAAATATTTTTTCATGGCATTTGATGCAAAAGGGTCACAATGTAATAAAAAAAATACTTAAAAAAATATTCATTTATTTTAGCCATTGTTACAGAATTTTTAAAACAAAATTAATTACTAATAAAATGCCTATAGTAAAATGGTTCGGTTAAGTCATAACGAAGTACTTATTTTAATTTATTAGTTTTAAATATTTTTTTAACATAATATAAAAACAAAACCGAATAACATGTTTTCTTTGTGAATTACTGGCTGTGTCGCTACCGTCATTATTATTAAATGCTAATGTTCCAACATTGGCTTTGTTAACAGACTTCTGTATTTTCTTTGCTAGAACTTCTAGAATCGATAATAATTTTAAGACACCACTAGGTAAGACATCGGAATGTTTTGTTGATATTTTGGCAGCAGCCCGTTTTCCATGTGACCTCAAGCTGATTTGAGTAGTATGAGAGAGTTCTTGTGGACTTCGAGAGTTCAGAAGACATTTAATTTTTCTTGTTTTGCTTATTGACGAGCATAAACCAAATTCTTTTTCTGGTCTACCGCGTAGTCCCTCATCACGCGTCACTACAGGAAGAATAAAAACTGTGTTAACCACTCAGAACATTAGAACGTCAAAAGACGTAAATATGATAAAAGCGGTCAAGACATTAGAACGTCTTTTCACGTAAACGCGCGAGATTTTACAAAAATCGATTTATTTCCATCACTAGTATACGGATTGCCATGATTTAAAAAACAGAGTATCGATAATGAATAACGCTACGCGTCTGTATTCAAGAATATCTATGGAATGTTGAGGTGCATTATCTAAGTCGATTGGATCTGTCATCTTGTTCAGTCATAATTTATTGCGTTTCTAAATAATTTATTAAAAATATTTTAGTTTGGACGGTTAATATTTTGAGGTGACTAATAGTTTTTAATTATATTTCTTCAATATATAAAGTGTTATTTCTTTATGATACTCAGAAAAAAGTACATTTTTCACAGCTTTGAAATACTGGTCAGCGATTTTTACATATTTTTGACGTTTTCAGAAAATGTATATTTAGAAATGCAAATATTTACGTATAACAATACATTACGATAGTAAATTTCATAATCTTTCCAAAACATTTTTTAGAATGAGGCTACGTTTCCCAAAACGTGAGTTATGAAGTTTTTAACAAAACTCGTAAATATCACAAAAAATTTCACGTTTTGACAGTTCGCAAAGGAACACAAAGTAAATAAAAGTCTTTTTCTGAGAGGTTAAGCCATTTTGCGTGTTTAAACTTCAATTTTAAAGTACTTCTTCCGACTTCAAACCATTTTCTATGAAATATTAATAGAAACGAAGTGATGTTTTTCTTAAGTAAACTATCCTCGAGACTTTTAAAACTGTTTTTCTTCAATAAATGTTTTATATGTTCATAAACACACTGCCGTATTGCAGCATAATTCAACTTTGACGTGCCCTTTACTTCTAGAATCTCCAAAATATCCAAACGATAGATTGTAGGTAGAGGCTCTGTAAAAGACAAAAGAGCAAGTTTGAGCAAACAAATTTTATAAGATATTATACATAAGAATGGTTTTATATGAAATTAGTTTCGTTTAGTGGTACAAATCGGTACACGATTTTGAAAGTTTAATCAAACTTTGGCAAATAATTGTAAATATTGATACTTTTTTCACGATTTTTAATTAATAATGAAAGTAATGTTGAATAGGCAAATTATAAAATAATTAAATTAGTTTGAAAGAACATACAATAGACTTCAATTTCCACATATGCGTAATTTCTCTCTGATTTAAAATAACATCATTAACGATCGAACAGCGTGCACACCCGAAAGCGACTGACCGCTGAGCGAACGATTGGCACATCCAAAGTGTTGTGTTTACAACGTTGCCACGTATCGCGCGTATTGTTTTATTTTTAATTTTTTTTTTTTTATCGATGTGAACATAATACTATAGACATTTTTTATTGTTGTGAGAGTATTTTTGTACATAAATAAAAACATCATTGAAATCTTTTTGCCTAGCTAGTTTCCTCTAAGGGGACCATAGTGCGCCGTGTGGAACTGGTATTATTTATTTATTTTGCATTGTTGCTACATCTACCGTCCCGCGTCCAAACGCTGCTGTTCTGTCGGTCTATTTACTGCAGAGCTTTGTGTCAATAACTTTTATTTTATTCGCAAAGGATCTGATAATTTAATGTATCCTGCAAATTTAACTTTAAAAATTTGATTGTTTTAATTAAAACTTGTTAATGTAGTATGTCTTTATTTAGTATGGATTTATTAAGACTTACTTAAAAGAACATCTTTATTCAGTGCGTGTTTTCTCCAAAGACTTACCTTTAACATTTTGTTTATGTGTAATTACTGTGACAATGACTGGCTTGACCCACGAAGGTCAGACATTCATTAGGTTTACGGGCTACATGATATAAATCCACATAGAAAGTGGACATTTTGAAAGTTTTTTAAATTAGTCAAAAGCAATGACATTAGCGAAGTGAACAATAGTTAAATAAATTTAATCATTCAAAGTGTAACTACATTTTGTTAATTTTAGTACAGTTTTCTTTTGAATTTGGTTTAAAACATACAATATTGTAGCATAATTGTAAAAGCCAAAATCTCGGCCTAATGTTTACGTGGCCTATTTTTTACATACGGTTTCAATGGATACGGGCCAATCACAACGTTGCCACCTCGTTCTCAACAAGTTCACAGGGAATTTATCGGGTAAGTTTGTACCTCGCGCTAAGGAAGTTTAGTAGGTATGCCTTTTTGTATGGGAAAAAAGTTGGATTGTCAGAAAAAGTTATTCATCTTTTTTACTCCTTCCATCACCTCCCGAAGTTAGTGCACTTTACCCCCGGACCCCCGTATTTTTAAAAATACCTTTTTTTAATTTTCCTAAGATTTAATAGTAAATAAATAACAATGGTTAAACCTGTAAGATAAACCCATTGTAACATACTATTTTCCATTTATTTTATTTTGTACAATGAAGATTTAACAAATTAGAATGTTTTCATGAAAGTTGAAGTAAACAACAGGCAGGCGACATGTCACCTCTCATCTAGACATCTCTTATCTAGAGATATTTATTGTTCTTTCTTAAGAGTATGTGTGTTTGTAAGCTAATATTTATATGGATTTATATGGACTGTGTCTTATGATTCTATTTCAAATATCTTGGGACAATAAGATCCAGTGATGAACTCATTATAGATTCAAGAATATTATTATTTATGTTCTAATAAACCTGCAAATATTGCTTTAACATATAAATTACATTTTTTTATTGATTTTTATGTATTGTCAATTTTTTTATATGTAGATAAGGTAAAAATATATTATTATTAATATAAAGGTTTTATTTAAAATAGAGGAGAAAATAAAACTTGTGATACGAAAATAACTTGGTAATACAATATACATTAACCTCTTGTTCGCCAGCATATCCTAGCGGTGGCTGCTCGTGACTTTTGGGTATACCAGAGTGCTAATATGACAAAAAATGGCATTATTGATGTGGTTGTAGCTGAAAACGTTTTCTTTTTTTCTAAATTTCGGTTTTTGCTTGTATGTAGATTTTTAGGAAATGAGTGCGGCGCACCGCCAAACTGAAATTTCCTGAAAATCTTCATACAGAAAATCGAATTTTTGAAAAAAAAACGTTTTGGACTAAACGACTAAACTTCTATAATAGCGAATTTTTCAAACTTAGCACTCTATTACACCCAAAAGTCACGAGCTGCCACTGCTGGGAAGTGACATATGCCAATTGTCATCCCAGAAAAACATTCCATTCCTGTGGCAAACTCCTTTGTACAGTAATTTCTCCCAAATACGAAGCCGTGGGTAAAAGCTAATTATAATTGTAAATGATAGTGTTCCCTCTCTTAAAATGAATATTTTTGATGCATATAAACAATTGGCCGAAAGACGTAAGATTGTGTTAATACTTTTCTTATTTATTTATTTATCAACACCCTACTGGGCTTTTACATAAAGATCACAACATAAATTTAAAACCACAGTATAATACAAATAATAAAGCATAAAATACAGTAAACTTAAGTTAAGTTATTATCACAATTAACTTTAAAAGAAACCCTTTAAATTTATATACGTGTAATACAAAATAAAAATAAATTATAAAAGATAATATGTATATTTAAATAAGCATATTATGCTTAAATTATGATTACCTACTCGTTATTTACATGATCCAACAATTGCTGAACTGATTTGGATTTGTACGGGTCTAGAATTAGAACAAAAATATCAGCGATATCCATAAACTCATTGCCCAGCCTATGTACCCTCTCGATAACTGAATTGAATACAAAGTTATTGTTGCGAAATAAAATATTATATGAAATTACATTTTGCTATATCTTTAAAAAAATAAATTACTCAGTAATACTACTAGTAACTATAATAAATATTGCATAAGAATTCTAATATTGTTGGTTCTCACATTGGTATTACATAATATGACATGATTCCCAGCGTTAAAGGTTATCTACTGAATAAACAAGTACATAGTACTGTTAAATATTGTAGAATAATTTTATCTTTTCATGAATTTTATAATTTATTTTAATTTTCCAGAGTTAAATAGTTAACAATAAGGAAGTTGAGTCCATTTTTTTTATTTTTTTTTATCAATGTTCGCATTCAAACTTAAATACGAGTATTTTTTTTTTTTTTTTTTAAAGTTTGTTTTCATAGTTAAATTAATTCTCAAAGTTTGAATTTTATTAAGCCCGCCAAAACGAGCGGAATCCGAGCGGTGTGGGTGTGACGTCATTCAAACTGTAAGAACCACGTCGCTTAAAGATTTTGTATGGAAAAAAAATTAATTCTTCAATAAGGAATTCCAGTAATTTTTTACCAATGGTAACCGTCTATTAGAATTGATGTTATTAAAAAAAAAAGAAAATTGATTAAGATTTCATAGTTAAATTAATATTTTAAGTTAGAATATTTGATTTTCAAGCCCGGTACGGTATTGTCGTCGCTATTTGTTGACTTGCCCCGCGCGAATTCAGGACCACCGCGCAGAAAAGTAAAGACTAAAAGTAAAATAACGGTTTACAGCCCAGTTCACTGTAAGACTTTTCTGGGCGGCCGGCGGCCTGAAGTGTATCACATGTAATGTGACATGTATAATAATAAAAACTTCTAAGTTATGCAATAAACAACATATTATTATAAAGCACTATACGAATATGTATCTTTAGAAATCCATTTCATATAATAATAACAACAAATACGTACATATATTTGACAAACTTAAATAAACGTTTGGCCTATACACCTCTCTCATCTAAACCGACCATCTCTCATGCAATAGAAAGAGATGCACCATAGGTGATCCGTTGTACGTACAAGTCACGACACATGTGACGTCAGAATTCTTTCGACCAATCGTGGAGCGTATACAGTCTATTGCTATTGAATGCTTTTTCAAGAACGTTTAACTAATTCTAAGAATAATAATATAGAAATATATTTATATATTTAGAATCGATATTTTTTGATCTACATGAACATATTTTTTATAAGTCAAAATATTTTTCACTCAACTTCCTTATTATATAGTAAAAAGATGAGACAATGATTTAAAAAATATATATATTTGTTGTTTAATCACCGAGTTCATTATTTAATAAGGATGCTGTATTAAGTAATTTATCTCACTTTTAATTGTTTTATTATTCTTCAAAAGCTGTTTATCTAGTCAGTGTAGTTAGTTGTCAAGAGGTATAGCATTACATTGCTTTTATACTATACAGATTTACAAAGCAATATAATTAATAATAATAATAAACAAGGTCGGCATAAGGAAAATAAGTAAATAATGTAGTTTTGTAGTGAATGCATTTATAATGGTTGAATAGTAATATATCAAGTAGATATATTTTATTTAGTAGGTAAAAACCGGTATGTCTAATCTGAAACTGAAAACCATAAAAGAAACATATAATCAGTGACTTTTGGGAGTAATAGTAATAGTACTTATATTAAAATAAAATGGCATTATTGGTATTGTTGTAGCTGAAAACGTTTTTTTATTTTTTTCAAAAATTCGTTTTTTTGTATGAAGATTTTCAGGAAATCGGTGCAGTGCACTGCCAAACTGAAATGGGCGGCGGGTTTAGGTACCGCCGCTCTGGGATCCATTTATTGGATAACCAACACCTCTGCCATAAGTGGTTCGTTACGTTTAGTGATTTAGTAGGGGTGCCCGAGTTCATCGTTGAGGTATGTTCAGCGTGCCAGATCGAGAGGGACTGGTTTGGGGAGACCCTTTGACCTATCCAACTGGTCTCTTGACCTATTGCCTTGCGCCGCAGTGGGAAGGATATATTCACATGTCCGTCACTCCTGGACACACTGATCCCTTTACTTCCCAGAACTCCTCTCCTTAATAAAAGACCCTCCACACAGCATCCCAAAAGATGACAAGCTCTGAGGGCCTCCTGTGTGGGGTTAACGTAAAAAAAAACCCCGACTGTTAAAACTCGAAATGATTTATTGCCCTTAAAATTGAAAATATAAACATAAATGATAAGATTTATTATATTTTAGATATTTTTTTTTGTAATTTGTGCAAAAGTTAAAACCAAATTTTTTGTAAACATACATTTTGTACACATAATGCTACATATACATCCGCGAGCTGAACTGTCGAACTGAACCTCAACTTATGGGAAAGAAACAAAGCAACCGCAAATGGCATGAAACGCCGCTTGCAGTTGATTCGTTCCTTTCCCGTAATTCGTGGTACGGTTTGCGTTTCGGTTCACAAATGTATACGTACCCTAAAACATCTGACTTTATTTCAGTTTTTGTAGTTGTATTACAATCTAGGCTTTAATTTCAGACAGCACTTTTATAGTTGGGGTGTGGAATGTAAAACCATGTAAAAAAATATACTTTAAATATATGTATTATTTTCAAAGATTTTGGTTTACAGCATAATCCATTTTCTCAAACGGCACCCTATTTTCGCCCGGTTGAAGTGTGTTAAGTAATAATAATAAGAAGGAAGAATGTCCGCGGAGAAGCATATGGAAAATGAACTAAAGAATTATATGCTCATGAGAATGTGCGGAGAAGCGTATGGAAAATGAACTAAAGAATTATATTCTCATGAGAATGTGCGGAGAAGCGTATGGAAAATGAACTAAAGAATTATATGCTCATGAGAATATGCGGAGAAGCGTATGGAAAATGAACTAAAGAATTATATGCTCATGAGAATATGCGGAGAAGCGTATGGAAAATGAACTAAAGAATTATATGCTCATGAGAATATGCGGAGAAGCGTATGGAAAATGAACTAAAGAATTATATGCTCATGAGAATATGCGGAGAAGCGTATGGAAAATAAACTAAAGAATTATTTGCTCATGAGAATATGCAGAGAAGCGTATGGAAAATGAACTAAAGAATTAAATGCTCATGAATTTGTGATTGATTTTGCATAAAAGTTTATTGTATTTTTTAAAGAGTCCTAACTGCTCCCGTCCGTCTAGAGCCAGTGAGCCTCTAGCATCGCCAATTGGGATATGTTGTGAGGCTTAGGGTAATGTGGAAGTACCTGGCTATTCAGATCTGGTCTCCGAACATGGCTAAAGCCATTTCAAGCAATTTTTCAATACTGAAAGGTGGTCTTACACCGGGGCGATACCGGGAACATCTTCCGCTCTGGAACGTAACGCAAATATACATTATATTATTTTTAATGATTTAATTGTGAACCTAACCTAATCGTGACGTAAGAAATCCTTACTGATCTGAAAAAAAAAACATTGTGCAAGTGGCTTATTCTAACTCAACTGTTGCAATTTTCAGTGCGGATGGAGTGAATGTGCAGTACCAACTGTCAGACGAGCAGCCCACAGGGACGTGTGCGGTTTTGATCACCGGCACGCAACGTTCGCTGTGCGCAAACCTCGCGGCGGCGCAGGTCTTCACCGAGAACCATCTCGATATACCCGATAACCAGGCACTCATCAAACAGGCGGAGATTATCTATACTTCAGTAAGTAAATTATTTATTGTCACAATTGCCCTGATGAAACAGGCTACTCCACCCTACATGCTGCTGCGCTGCATACGGAGCCGTGCACACCCATACTCCGGATGCCTGTGACGGTTGATCGCTCCAACTCATGGCTTATTTTATTCTGCTTGTCCTGCCAAACACTTTGTTAGTGGCCAGTGATTATTTTGCCAGCGTATCCTTAAGGTTACTATTAAAAAATCCATTTCACTGAATATAACTAGCTTTTCTAGGGAAACTACTTATGGTAGATTAATAATATTTTGGATAATTTGTTTAGCGCCATTTTTGTGCAAAATCACCTAAAAGGCGCTGGCAAGATTATATACTATTTTTATAAATATATAAACACATTATCTGGTGAGACGGTACAATTTGCAAAACATAAATTTTTCAAAAACAAGGACGTTATTACGAAAATAGAATCAGCTGGTGCACGGTGAAAATTTAGCATCGATGATCAAAAATAACTTTTCATGAGATGTAAATTCAGAATCCTGCTCATTTTCTACAGTTTTAGGGGTCACAAGGTCTGACCCCACTTTACTCCTACTCTACTCCAGCCCAACTAAGCTGTTGAGCTATTCTTGTACATGGGGGGGCTTAAGATCACTATCTTTTATGCAAAACAGTGATCCTAAACCCTCGCATGGTATCTAATTATCTAAGTAATTTACTATGTACTGTACATATTTAGAAATGCTAAACTGCAAGGTTATTTCATTAATGGTGATTATTTGAATTTACAGGGTTTCTTCCTAGCTGTGAGTCCACCCTCCATCATAAGGTTGGCCCGACATGCCCATGACAATAACTATACCATGGTAATGAACCTTAGCGCTCCTTTCGTTTCCCAGTTCTACAAGGACCCCTTAATGGAGACCATGCCCTATGTAGACATTCTGTTCGGAAATGAAACTGTACGTACTTCACTTTCCTGATATTTAAACATGAAATATTTGAAGATTATGTATTATAATAATGTTATTGTTGCAGGAAATATCAACTTTTGCCAAAGAAATGAAATGGGACGAAGTGTCATTGAAGGATATCGCCCTAAAAGCTTGTTTGCTCCCAAAGAAGAACCAGAAACGAGCCCGCACAGTCATAGTAACCCAAGGACGAGAACCCGTCCTCCTTGCCAATAACGGAGTAGTTACCGAGATCCCCGTCATTGCCCTGCCCAAAGAAAAGATTGTGGACACTAATGGAGCCGGAGACGCCTTTTCCGGAGGTTTCCTCGCCCAACTGGTTTTAGGAAAGTCTTTGGAAGTCTGTGTCAAGTGTGGGATATACGCCGCTTCAGAAATTATACAAAGATCTGGCTGTACCTTCTCTGGAAAAGCTAACTTCTCTTCCTAAGCGACTTATTAGAACTAATCAATTATTAGCAATCATGTTTATATCTTACGAGGAATACAAACTCACATTCATAGCCGGACATTATTATTAATTTGTTAGCATATTGTTCAGCAAGCAATAACTTATTGTGTGGCATTTACAATCTTACTGTACTTATTTGATAGTGTATAAAATGTACCTGAAGATGATACCGTTTAGCAATTACCCTCGATTTTAACTGTTACCGTAAGTTATTTTCAACTTTTACAAGCACAAATATTTGGGTTTACCCAATTTTGAAGGAGTTTGCAATAATAAAAACATAATTAATATTATAATGGAGTGTTATGCTCTAAAAAGATAATTTTAACATTGAATGCATAATACATACTGGGATAGTGGCCTTGTTATTTATAATATAGACTGCAGCTTGGAAAGCGCTCCAAATTCCTGACTTCCCATCTTGGTATACAAGAAAACAAGAACAATAAATTATAAACAATAAATTACGTTATGTTTTCTGATTTATTTTCCTCTTCCTATAGAAACCAATGTCCAACGTATCAGGTTCGCACCCATGTGTTGTTATGGGTTTAATCCTCTGAACCTAAGTCTTCCATCATTACACAAGCAACATTTTTTAGCCTTTAGCCATTTAGTGCGGTCTGCTGAAATCATTGCAAAAATAGATTTTAAAAAATTACATCCAGAATGCGAAGATGGTTTTCTTTCAGTATTTATCATATAAGTTAAGCTGAATAAATATAAAATCATCTTCGTGTTCCGTGCATATGTTAATGGCATTTGTGCCGTTTATATTCAAATAAATAATTATAAAAATCTAGTTGCAGACCACAATTATGATAAATTTGCTGCGCATTGCAGGAAAACTTGTTCCAAGTACAATAAGGTACTCAGTGAAAATATTAAGACTTAAAAAAATGTATTCAAATTCGCTGATTCTGAATATATGTTATTGTACGTAGAATTTATAAATCGTAATTCTACAATATCCACAATTGCCAATTCATGGAGAATTCCCCAAATTACTTGGAATTTCTAAGATTTTTCAAGATTTGGTTTTTATGCAGGGAGGACCTTTTTCAAGGAAAAATTCAGGGATTCTGGGAATTTCATGATTATTGAAAAATAATATTTACAAAAATTGTGATAATGACTAGATAATAAAAAATAAATGCCAATTTAAATAGAATTTGGTATAATTATGAAGGTAAAGGAACGTGTGGGGAATTTGATTATCTCATCATCTCTTGTGGGTATTTTAGAACTATGCTTTGGCAACCCTGGTCTACATTCATATTAGAACTGATGAAAACGTAATGCAAGTTTTTTAAATACCAGTAAATTGTTTAACAGGTGCGGTCATGGATCTATTTTTGCACTTTGGTTCAATACAATAACATTAGTGATGAGATGCTAATATTTTACCTAGTGTTCTTAAATGTTAAAAGTGGGTAATCTTAAGACTGGTGACTCGTGACATCACTGGTCATGTCCATAGATTTAGTGCATTTTAGAGATACCTGAAAAATGAAAACTTTGAAAATTATAACTACTAAACTAAGAGTACTATTAAAACTAACTATAACAATAAAAATATACTGGTATTTAAGTTAGGAGGTCTATGATTTAAAAAAAATGGACTGGAGTTCCTTATTATAATTTAAACTGGTTGACTAGTGAAGTCGTATACAGATTCATGTGCTAATGCATTTCAAAGGATACCGTTATAGTGTTCCACCAAGGGTAGTTATAAAATTCTAATTGCAGACTATGTACTGCAAGAATCGGAAGAAAACATCTACATTTTTGTCTGTAGATAGTGTATGTCAGTTCAATACCGCGTATGGCCAATAATTTCTAAACATTTTTTTGGGTGTTTTCAGTTGAACAGCACAAGACGCATTGATTGTTACTTTCAAATTTTGAAATTGACTCTTAATGAACCTACATGATACACTTCGATCTGTCAGTATTACTTAGAATTCAGTAACGCTGATATCTATGGATCCCGTATTGATACATGCCATATCTATATACAGTCCAGGCTTAACCTCTTTCAATTAGAATCATTTCTCTAAGGGGGTATTTCACCATCCTCTTCTTTTTAATGTGAAACCGCAGTGAGATTATGCATCCCCAATCGGGGTATATTTTGAGGCTGAAGGTAGTGGATAGGGGAAGGAGATGGGGAGGAGGAAGGTGGGAAAGTACCTGACTATTCAGATCTGATCATCAAACACGGCCAAAGCCATTGCAAATGTTTCAATTCTGAATGGTGGTCTTATACCAGGGCAATACTGAGAGTATCTTCCACCCTGTAACATGCTGCAAATATACTATATATTATTTTAAATGAGTAAATTGTGAAATAACATAAATTAATTGAATAAAATTTACTTGCACACGCTGAGATTTGAACCCATGACATCGTTATGATCCCTACCCCTCGACCACGGAGGCCGTCAAATCTGTCTTGATAATTTTATGCTTTCCATTCTGTTACTTTTATATTTTATTTTAAAGTTTTTTCCAATACAAGATTACTAAAAGTCATGATTTTTTTTCAGTGCAGAAATTCTGGGACTAACTGCCAAAATATGTACATATTATTGCCTTAAATACTAATGGAGGGTAATAATGTTGATATCTTCAATTTATAACATCTATATAAATAAAAATGTTTGTTTGTTTGTTAAAAATCTTAAATCTCCAAAAGTTCTTCACCAAAAGCTTTGAAATTTTGACACAACGTTGCATTCGAATACGCATGTGTTTTTATACACTTTTATTATATAGATGTCACCAGTGATAAGTAAAAACAGCACCATCTGTTGGATGTAAAAGCAACACGCACTATTGTTTCACAGCAAAGCGTGGCGGGGGTACAGCTAGTAAAAAATATAAAAGATTGCTGGGGCAATTCAGTTATTTACAACAACAAAAAAACTGTAGACAAGTAATGTAATTCTACTATTCCTATGCAAAAACCCCTAAAAACGACGTTAAAAAAATATATACCTAGTCACAGAATGGAACTAACTGATTCCATACCAGAAATGTTAAACGTGATTTTTTTCATGTTGGTTAAAATTTACATAAAAACTGCATATTTTCCCAAATATATTATGTAGGCTATTTAAGACACCAGAAAATTAAAGGGTATTTTCTTTAGTTATTGGTAAAAACCACTGAAGAGAGAATAACAGGAAGCGCCCTAATAATACAGAGAAAGAAAACCAATAAAAAACTTATTAGCATCGCATAGCTGTACTCTTCCCTTGCCATTGCTCATCCCTTTATATTTATACCCTATAATATTTATTAATACACTATAAAGGGTTTAGTTTTTCCTGTGGGGAAGATTTAACCCGAACATAAAGTTAAAAAAATAAAAAATAATAATACCTTCAACTTTACCGTACCATACCGTTGTTTCCCATACATTATGATGGCAACCTGCTACACTAGCGGCATGAGTTGTTGGTTGGTTTTCTCTATAATTTAACATAAAATACATTTTAATGTATTTTATGTTAATTATATTCTTTATTTTACGTTAATAAATTTTAGAAGTCGATATTTAAAAAAAAATAGATATCCCACATAAAACCTTAATGCTTTTTTTGCTCATACATTAAAAAAAAGTTAAAGTTGATGGTTTAGAAAGTTAATAAAATATTTACAGAATTGTGAGAAATTTTACAAAAAGATATCAATATATTTAATAATATGAAAGTATAAAAAAAATTGTAACACAAGGTGTCCGGGGGTAAAGTGCGCTAACTTCGGGGGGTGATTTTAGAAGTAAAAAAGATAAATAATTTTTTTCGAAATTCAAATTTTTTAAGGTGTTTTTAAGATTTGAATTGTTTGTAAGGGAAAATAAATGTTCTTCTATGGAGAAATAATTTTGTATGCGAAATAAACATTGGAATTTCTAAAAGTTATTTACCTTTTTTACTTCTACCATCGTGTAGAATCACCTCCCGAAGTTAGCGCACTTTCCCCCCGGACACCCTGTATATTAATATTACATTCATAAGAATAACAATTTTTTTTTTTTTTTAAATTTAAAAAGAAAGACAAACATTCCCGGGTTACGAATAACCTGACAATATTTGAAAATCTCCTACTACCACCACAGTAAGCGGAAAATGTTGCTTGTGTTGTGATGGAGGACTTAGCCAGCCGAGGAATTGAACACACTACGCCTGGGTGGGATCCAAACGCGATGTCAACTCAGCTATCGACCGATCCAATTAATGTAATTGTTGTACCTATTTGTGAATTAACTGAGTTTTTATAACTGGGTTGATCTCATGTAAGTCAGATTGTCTGTAAAAACCCAGTACAAACAAATAAATTAATCAATATATTCGGTAATTCAAATCAGATAATTCCTCCTTTATATAATCCGGGCCCCTCCAAGACCCGCATTGTATCATACGTGTCCAGAACCATGCCAACATTTTCAATAAAATTCATATTTACGTAAAACTGTTTTTTTTTTTTTTTTTTTTTTTTCTAGATTCTTATATTCCATGAAGTGGTGAATCATTTAAATTTACTGAATTTAAAGTTAATGTTCTTTATACAAATAGAACGGCGTCATATGCGCCTCACAATTTTTACCTCATATGGGTTTATTCAAATATTACCTGGCTTTTATACCGCCTTCATTGTTATCCATTCGGAATCTGTCGAGATCAACATACATTTCCGGATCTACCTCAGGAATGTTCTTTTTTAAACAAATATTGTGTAAAACTGCGGTGGCAAGTATGACACTTTCGATTCTGTTTTGATTTAATCTTAATTTGGTCGCAATGCAGGGAAAACGTCTCTTCCAGACACCATACGAACGCTCTACTGGATTTCTGGTGCGAATATGGCATCTATTGTATAGTTCCTGCCCTGGTGTAATTGGATTCCTAAGAGGTGTTAAAAGGTAGCGCTGCACGCCATAACCCCCATCTCCCAAAATTACGTTGCTTCCAAAATCTCCATTCTCCAACCTGCCTTTAATGTTGCTAGCATTAAAAATGGTGCTGTCATGGCTAGCTCCTGGCCATCTACATACAATATCCAAAATTAG
The DNA here is from genome assembly GCA_026573805.1 of Hesperophylax magnus. NCBI lineage: Eukaryota > Metazoa > Arthropoda > Insecta > Trichoptera > Limnephilidae > Hesperophylax > Hesperophylax magnus. The sequence continues at coordinate 1,156,876 of JAIUSX010000243.1, forward strand.
TAGATCAGCATTACAAATTGTTTGGACATTGTATGAGAAATAACCTTTACGGTTTCTGTATAACTCCGCAGTATTTCCACCTGAAATTATAAAATATTGTAGTATATTCCAATTGCATAAATATATGCGAAAACCAAATATTACTGTTTTGTCTCATTTACATTCATACATAGGTACTCATCTATTTTTCTGACTCCTGACATGGCCCGACTTAAGTATCTGATTCACTTGATCGTGCCACGTCTTCCTCGGGCATTCCAGACTTCTTTCACCATTCACATTTGCGTCATATGTTCTCCTTTCCTTTCTTTTCCTTCTTACTTCATTCATTCGCTCTGCATGCCCAAACCATCTGAGGGCCCTTTCTTAATCTTACTTATTACAGTTAAATAAAAACACGAAAAGCTTATTTACCTGGAGATGTTATTGGTACATGGGTACAATCGATGGCTCCTATAACATTTGGGAATTTGGCCAATCTATGAAACTTTCTGTTATTCTCTAACATTTCAGCGTCACTTCTGGGCATTGATATAAAGTTTTTATTGAGTGACGCTATCGCCTTTGACACATTGAAAATTATTTTACATACTGTACTTTTGTGTACATTTGCAATGTCCCCAAGTACTCTTTGCATTGAACCAGTTGCATAAAACCGCAAAGCCAGTAACAACTGTTCAGATGGTTTGACAGCATTATTCCTAAGGAGAGAAAGAAAGTCATTATCATTCTATTTACGTGATGTAATTTGAATAAATTGTTGTAAAAATGTTTGTAATTTCATTTTATTAACCATTACTTACATATCGGTGGGAGTACATATCATATCTGCGATTAATGTAGTTAAAAGTCGAGCAGTTTCCTTATTGACACGAAATCGGCAAATAAAATCATGATCTTCCATTAGATACATGTTCCGACGTATATTATGTCGCTTAACACGTCGCGTCATATTCATTACAAGTTCATCATCAGAACTTGAAGAACTGTCACTTGTTGCAAACATTTTGTTAAGTAATATTGGTAATATATAATAGCAAATACCGCCAAATAGCTACAACAAAAAATAACCTCTAAACTCTTGAACTGTCACTTCGGCAATGGCAGCCATTTTTTACTTTACAATTAGCATTTACAGCACGGTTGCCTAGCTGTAAGATTGTAGGTAAAAGTAAACGGTAAATGTCAAATGAAAAAACTCATTTCTATGACTTTTACTGTTTACTTTTACAATTAGCATTGCATTTAGCATTCTCGGTAAATGAAAAAACCCACCCTAGAGGCCTTGTATTTTCTCGGTAGGGAAAAAATTTGTTACCTAAAAACCCTACTAAAATTGCATGTTTTCATCCAGCATCAGCACCACCAGCGACCGACAGCGGCCATATACTACATACGTGTCTGTTTGTGTTGTGTTGGGAATGGGGGGAGGAAATTTCGGCTGCGCCCTATTGTTGGGGTCCTTCCGCATTTGCCGTTGGGAGTAAGGAAAATCGCAGAAAACCTTACCCGGAAGGAGCGGCCGAACGTCAACTTGAAACGTATGCGGCCTTCAGTAACATCGGTATATGATGTCCTGCATTTTTGAGATGTGTGTGTGTGTGTCTGTTTTTATGTTAATATATACTTATGGGAGGATAGAAAATAAACATACATATACATACAAATTATAAAATATTATATAAATATATAAATAGATATATAAACATTATATATTTAGGAGGAAAGTCGGGAGTTTAGGAAATACCTACTGCTCGCTATTCGTCCGCGTCTGATTCTGGTATGTACCATATGTGGTCATGGTCCATGAGGATGTGTTTAGGTAGTCTGTGTGTGTATTTGAATGTCAGGTCGCTCGGAGCATTGTATTGTCCTATGTCTCGTATGAGTGGATTTTTACTAAGTGTGAGTGATTTGTAAAAGCGTGCAGTCAGTCTGTGTGTGAATTCGTATAGAGTTGGAATTTGTTCTCGTTCGTGTAATCTCTTCAAGTTTGTTCTGAGTCTCGTGTTGTATGTGATTTTAATGCAGAGATTTTGAAGTGTCTGTAGTTTCTTGTGGTCTGTGTGTGAGATGCTGCTCCATACGGGAATCGCATACGAGAGTACCGGACGAATGAGCGAGTAGTAGACGAGGAGTTTGGTTTTGGGAAGTAGCGGACTCCGTCTATTGAAAATTGGCTTCATCATGCCGATCGCTTTTCGCGTGCGCGCGTGCATCTTTGCTTGGTGAGATTTCCAGTTGAGGCGGGAGTCCATGGTCAGGCCGAGATATGTAACTTCATCTTTCCATTCGATGCTGTGTCCTCCCATTTCGATGTTGAAGTCAGGTGTTCTATTTGTACGTTTTCTCGTGATCATGATGGCTTCGGTTTTCGCCTCGTTCAGTTTCAGGCGCCATTTCTTGTAGTACTCTACGAGCGCGTCGAGCGCCCTCTGTAGGTAAATCGCGGCCATGTTCGCTTTCAGCGAGGAAACGTATAGTTTGACGTCATCTGCGTAGATAGACAGATTGCATCTCTCGTCTCGGGGGATGTCGTAGGTGAACAGAATGAAGAGAAATGGTCCCAGTAAACTTCCTTGCGGCACGCCTTTTGGAATCTCACGCATTGAAGATAACACGTTCCTTATGAACACTCTGAACGATCTATTCTTTAGGTATTCCTGTATCAGCCTCGTTAGGTATATGGGCGTGTTAGTGCGGTGCAACTTATGCACGAGCCCGTCTATCCATACGGTGTCGAATGCCTTCTCTAGGTCGATGAGCGCAGCAGCGGTGAAGCGATGTTCGTTAAATTTTCTTGCGATGTATTCCGCTACTCTGGTGAGTTGATGGGTCGTGGAGTGCCTCTTTCTGAAGCCGAACTGCTCGTCTGGCAAAGTCTTGTGTTCGTCGTGGTGTGGGACAAGCCTGTTTAGTATAATTTGTTCAAATACCTTGCTCAACGTAGATAGTAGGCTAATCGGCCGGTAACTTGTCGGCTGCGTTCTATCTTTATTCGGCTTTGCGAATGGCAGCACGGTCGCCGATTTCCAAATCTGGGGAAAATGCCCAGTCATGAGGCAGGCATTGAACAATTTTGTAGTGTAGATGATGGCTTTTTGAGGGAGATGTTTGAGTAAAATGTTGTGAATTTGATCGCTTCCCGGCGCCTTGTTCGTTCTGAGTCGCTTGATTGTGACCGCAATCTCGCTCGGCGTTGTGAAATGAATATCTTCAGCGTTTGTCTGCTCTGCTTCGTTCAAATCTCGTAGAGAGTCAGCTACGATCCGGTCCGTAGCCGGGTCGGAAAGGCCGTCTGTAGCGGCGTAGGCTCTCTCGAAGCCGTCGGCGAGTGTGTCAGCTTTTTCTTGTAGCGACAAAGCCGTCCCAGGGCCGTTCAATTTCTGTAGCGGGGGGATTGTGAAATCTTTATGTCTCAGCGCGCTAGCCATTTTCCATAATGAATTATCCTTCGGCGTGAGCGACGCGACTTTTTTGTCCCAAAGTTCGCGCTTGAGTTCTGCGATTTCGGTCTTGATTTCCCTCTGCAGGCTGTTGTACGCTGTCTTGAAGTATTCGTCACGCGTGCGGTGGTACATGCGTCGCAGGCGATTTTTGTCCTTGATGAGCGATAAAACGTGCTCGGGAAGCTTGATCGTGTATGAATGTACTTCTTTGAGAGGAATGTGTGTATCTTGTGCTGTTTGAAGAATCTCTGTGAGAGTGCTTGTAGCTGCGTCGATTTCTTGTGGCGAGCGCAGAGTTCCCAAAGTGAGATGAATTCGTTCGTTGACTTCCTTTTTAAATCCTTCCCAGTCCGCATCCTTATAATTGCGCTGTTTTCTGGGGGTCCTTGAAGTTGTGCCGCCTATAGTGAAGCACACGGGCAGGTGGTCCGATGACAGTTCGTCTAATGTGCGCAGTGGAGATATTGTCTTAACATTTTTCTCGAGTACTATATCCAATGTACTCGGATATCTAGAGCGTTGCGAGTAGTACGTAGGTCTGTCGGGCGCCATTATCGAATAGGTATTTGTCTGCATGTGTGTAAAGAGCGTATTTCCGTTCGCATTACCTCTGTAGTTATTCCAGTAGTTGTGTTTGGCGTTCAAATCGCCTCCCATCACAACGATTGGTCCCAGATTGAGCAATTTATTGAGATCTTCTCTCACTAGGTTACTTTGGGTGCAGTATACGGAGATGATGGTATGCGCTCTACCCTCTATGGTGACTTCGATAATCGTGGCTTCAGCGTGCTTCAACTTCGGAGTGGGAATTCTTGTGGACGTCATAGATTTTCGAACGAATATTGCGGTTCCTCCGCCTGATCTTCCCTGTCGGTCGTCTCGGTGAATCTCGAAACCTTGCACTTTCAGCGGTACGCTTGGATTCAAGTGGGATTCTGATAAGAGAATAATGTCGGTGTTTAATTCATTTGCCAAAGCGAGCAGTTCGTCTGTCTTGTTGCGCACGCTAAATGCGTTCCATACGAGGACTCTCACCTTCTCGGGATTAGACATCGAGGGTGGTCGTGAGGAGCTCCATCAGGACGACGAGCTTCTCTGCTCTTGATGTGCAGCGGGCGAGCTGCGATCGCATCCTCAGGAGGCCTTGGAGCAGGGCCATGATGTCCAGGTCGTCCTCTGTAGTGGTGGGCGCGCGCACGGGCTCCTGCTGTGAGCGGGGCTGGGGGCGGGGTTGTGGGGGCGGCGCGGTCTCGCGCTGCTCTTGGGCGGGGGCGGTGCCTCCGGCTACGTTGGCCCATGTGCGTCCATCCGTCCTCGGCTGAGGAGGTGGCCTGCTCGGGTTCTGTTCTGCCGGTGGGCGTTGGGGCCTTCTGGCAGGTCGCTGCTGTATTGAGGCGACGTACGCTACCCGCTTGGGGCAGCCTCTGTAGTTGGCGGGATGCGGGCCTGAGCAGTTACAGCATGCGGCGGGCTCGTCTCTCGTCTTCTTGGGGCATTCTGCCGAAGCATGCTCCAGTAAGCATTTTACACACCTTGCTGTGTGCGAACAGTTTCGGGACCCATGCCCGAAGTCTTGACATCTGTAGCACTGGGTGCCGTGCTGAAGGTGATTGCTCCTGTGCTTCTGGAGTCGAATGCGGCAGTGGCACAGGTATTTGACGGCCGCACGCAGCTGTCCCATGTTGACTTCCTTATTGAAGTGAGCTAAGTATATGGGATACTCGTTTGAGGCAGTCATCTTGACCACCTTCACAGCTGGGAATCCTTGCGATTCCAGATCCGCCGCGATGTCTTCTACTTCTACTAGTGGCAGGCCCTTGATCACGGCCTTTTTCATTTTTTCGGCTTCGGCCGTGAATGTGTGGAAGCCGCGCGCCTCCGCTCGCAGTCCATTGGTGAGGGCGCGATGGTCCTCCATCGAGCGCACGAAGATGTTGGCCGTGCCGCCCCTGTTGTACCTAAAAGTAAAGAGCTTACCAGCCCCCAGATGTCCTTGGACCGCAGCTGTGATCTGCGCGTGTGTCATGTTCCCCAGGGTCATCACAACCGGGGGAACACGGTCTCTCCTTCCGGTACCTGCGGGGGAGAAAGAATTATTAGTATTGGCACGCTTATTACGCGGCGCGCCGGCGCACACTGGGGCCAAATACCAGAAGTTGATACAATAAACAAAAAAAATAAATTCAATAGTACGATGTCGCTTCATTTGTTTCGAGGTACCTCGATAGTTGTAGCATTATTATATAGTAGGTAGAAACCTTTGACCATACCCTTCTACCTGTGACACCGCTCAGTACAGAACGAACACTCGTGCAGATAATACGCCGTTTACAAGTGCCAGCATAAACCTCAAGTTCAAGTATTTATTTCGGAAGACACCTATTACGAATCCCAAAAGTGAGTATGGAACCATCATGTTCAGGTATTTATCTTATTTTTTCACATTATATTTTGAACATTATTAATTACTTTAATAGATAAATTTTTTTATCAAATATATACAAAAATTTAGTCGTGATTTTTAAAAAATTGATATTCTTTTAGAGATTAGTTGAGCTCCGGGCACCTCCGGGCTATCATTCAAACACTTTTAGGACCAGTAACTATTGTTATTTACGAATCATTTTTAAAATCTTGCACATATGTACACTTTTTTAAGTAATGAATTATTTTAATGTGATCGGGAGCTATAATTAAAATGAACAGTTTTTTTAAAAACTCGGGATCAGACAATTTAATATCATGTTAGTTACAAAACCTGTCAGAATAGAGATTTATTTCAAAATAATCGTTACCGACATTCAATTTCCATTTTTTGGACGTAAGGTGGTAAAGTGTAACTCAAAGATAAAACTTCATGGTCTCCCTTCCTAAAACTGTTTATACCACATATCTGGTCATAATAGAACAAAGATAAAACGCGTTTTCTGAGAGAAAGAGTCGTGTCAGTTGGTGACAGATATAGCACAACGCAATTCAGCGGTTTTTTATGCTTCGTGACAAATACAGCACTACGTGAACCGAGCGGAGAAATTATTCATTTTCTTTTTTTTACACAGGTGTGAATTCTGATACCTTATTCATGACAAGACGACAATTATTCACAATAATGAAGAACTCTGGATACCTACACATTCCAGATCAGCTAAATTCGCTGCAAAAGGAAATGGAGTTGAGGACAGGATGCATCGGTGATCCCAGAAAACATATTTCTAGAAGGATAAATCGCTTCCAATCGGAACACTATTCACGATGGGTGCAGCGCACCGGATTGAAGTAAGATTTCTGGAGAAAAATAAAACATTACTGGATTCATCAATTTATTTTCCGAATCTTACACTAAAACGCGGTGGTCCCGGTCGCCCGAAAATTACCTTTGATCAGAGTACAAAACGAATGAAACGACAAAAGACTCTGGATTTGAGAAAGTCTACTCCTCTAACTGAATTAGTTTATGCCACACATATGGAACATAGAACTACAGGACAGACAGAGGCGTCTATAGCTATCACTGATATTTTATCGGAATTATCAAGTCCCAGTAAAAGTAGCTTATAGAAAGTCTCTTGAAACAGTTACTATGTCAGGAGAGGATGCTGTAGCACTCGTATTGGAAGCGGGATTATCTCGACACCAATACAACCTAATAAGATCAAATGCTCCAAAACTATACCCGTCTTATAAAATTGTACAGGCCGCATAAAAAGAATGTTACCCAGTGACTGCAAAAATCAATGTTAGTGATATTTCAGTTCATGATGATTTGCAGACAATACTCAATCGTTTGGTCTTCGCTCAGGGCAATGTAATACGTACACTCAATTCTAAGGAATTATAAAATATGTTTTTAATTTGTTGTTTTTGTTATCAGATCCTCTGCGAGCAAAAGGAAGCAGCCAAAAAAAAAGTTGACCACACTCCCCATAGAAGCGGTAGAACTGCTAATGGATCCATCGTTAAAGCCGACAGGTGAAAATTATTCAAGTACTCAGGATGATGATGATGATAGTGACGATTACGGTTATTATGATGATCGTGATGATGGTAATGTTGATGATGGTGATGATGATAATGATTTTGACTCAATCAAGTCGGATAAAGAGAATAGATTTTTTTGTTTTGTTATTTATTTATTTAAATCGTGAATATAAAATATGTACATAATAAAGTTTACATATATTATGTATTTAAAATTTTTGTTTTTTTATAACCTTCCTTTCCACATTCAAATTTTCTCTTAAAAACGTCCCTGTGAATAAAGGGCGTTTTTCATCACTCTTGCCCCAGTGTGCGGCGCCTTCGCTTACCTCGGGCAACTCTTCAAATCGGTTGCCACACTGGAGCGGTTGTGGTCCCCGTGGGGACATGGGCCTCTTTGCGGGGTTGGACGGCCTCGTCCAGCCTCCATCCTGGGAGGCAGCCGTCTCCATCGGCTGCTGGGGCCTCGGGGGCGCCACGTAGGCCGACGCTGGGCCTATCGGGGGGCGCCTGGGGGCAGGACTGGGTCCTGTTGCCCAGGAGGGGCCTGCTATGGGCTCCGTCATCTCGGTTACGTCGGGCGTGGTGGCAGTCGTGGTGGTGGATGGTCTCCGGGTCCTTGGGTCCTCGGTGCGGGGCTGTGGTGCGGGGACCGTAAGGCGCATGGTCCCTGTCTTCCTTCGAAGCGCTATCTGATGGGCGCCGGGCGGTACCACGACCGGGGAGTCCTCGTGGTCAGCGGGGAGCATCCTCGTCGGGAACATCTTGACAGGCGGTAGTCGGTGCCTCCTCTTAAAGAGGGAGCACGTCTCTGGAGCTTGCGGGCGGTTTGCAGGGGCCAGCGTGAATCTGCGAGTATTGAGTATTGCGCGAAAGTGTTGCCTTGATAAAGGCAGTTGGGTGGGCGCGAGCGCCTGCTCGGTGGGCCGGCGGGATTCCTCCGGCCGGCAAAAGTAGCGGGGCCTGGCTGATTACTCAAGCCAGACAAAAAAGACTTTTGTGGTTATATCGCAAACCACAAAAAACTTTGTCGCTTTTCTCTTTGTCCTTTTGGCTCTATCCTCGCTTTGTCTTTTTTTTACGTAAAACTTTTTTTTTTTTTTTTTTTTTTTTATTTTCTAGATTCTTATATTCCATGAAGTGGTGAATCATTTAAATTTACTGAATTTAAAGTTAATGTTCTTTATACAAATAGAACGGCGTCATATGCGCCTCACAATTTTTACCTCATATGGGTTTATTCAAATATTACCTGGCTTTTATAGACTTAGAGGCCTTGTATTTTCTCGGTAGGGAAAAAATTTGTTACCTAAAAACCCTACTAAAATTGCATGTTTTCATCCAGCATCAGCACCACCAGCGACCGACAGCGGCCATATACTACATACGTGTCTGTTTGTGTTGTGTTGGGAATGGGGGGAGGAAATTTCGGCTGCGCCCTATTGTTGGGTTCCTTCCGCATTTGCCGTTGGGAGTAAGGAAAATCGCAGAAAACCTTACCCGGAAGGAGCGGCCGAACGTCAACTTGAAACGTATACGGCCTTCAGTAACATCGGTATATGATGTCCTGCATTTTTTGAGATGTGTGTGTGTGTGTCTGTTTTTATGTTAATATATACTTATGGGAGGATAGAAAATAAACATACATATACATACAAATTATAAAAATATTATATAAATATATAAATAGATATATAAACATTATATATTTAGGAGGAAAGTCGGGAGTTTAGGAAATACCTACTGCTCGCTATTCGTCCGCGTCTGATTCTGGTATGTGCCATATGTGGTCATGGTCCATGAGGATGTGTTTAGGTAGTCTGTGTGTGTATTTGAATGTCAGGTCGCTCGGAGCATTGTATTGTCCTATGTCTCGTATTAGTGGATTTTTACTAAGTGTGAGTGATTTGTAAAAGCGTGCAGTCAGTCTGTGTGTGAATTCGTATAGTGTTGGAATTTGTTCTCGTTCGTGTAATCTCTTCAAGTTTGTTCTGAGTCTCGTGTTGTATGTGATTTTGATGCAGAGATTTTGAAGTGTCTGTAGTTTCTTGTGGTCTGTGTGTGAGATGCTGCTCCATACGGGAATCGCATACGAGAGTACCGGACGAATGAGCGAGTAGTAGACGAGGAGTTTGGTTTTGGGAAGTAGCGGACTCCGTCTATTGAAAATTGGCTTCATCATGCCGATCGCTTTTCGCGTGCGCGCGTGCATCTTTGCTTGTTGAGATTTCCAGTTGAGGCGGGAGTCCATGGTCAGGCCGAGATATGTAACTTCATCTTTCCATTCAATGCTGTGTCCTCCCATTTCGATGTTGAAGTCAGGTGTTCTATTTATACGTTTTCTCGTGAACATGATGGCTTCGGTTTTCGCCTCGTTCAGTTTCAGGCGCCATTTCTTGTAGTACTCTACGAGCGCGTCGAGCGCCCTCTGTAGGTAAATCGCGGCCATGTTCGCTTTCAGCGAGGAAACGTATAGTTTGACGTCATCTGCGTAGATAGACAGATTGCATCTCTCGTCTCGGGGGATGTCGTAGGTGAACAGAATGAAGAGAAATGGTCCCAGTAAACTTCCTTGCGGCACGCCTTTTGGAATCTCACGCATTGAAGATAACACGTTCCTTATGAACACTCTGAACGATCTATTTTTTAGGTATTCCTGTATCAGTCTCGTTAGGTATATGGGCGTGTTGGTGCGGTGCAACTTATGCACGAGCCCGTCTATCCATACGGTGTCGAATGCCTTCTCTAGGTCGATGAGCGCAGCAGCGGTGAAGCGATGTTCGTTAAATTTTCTTGCGATGAATTCCGCTACTCTGGTGAGTTGATGGGTCGTGGAGTGCCTCTTTCTGAAGCCGAACTGCTCGTCTGGCAAAGTCTTGTGTTCGTCGTGGTGTGGGACAAGCCTGTTTAGTATAATTTGTTCAAATACCTTGCTCAACGTAGATAGTAGGCTAATCGGCCGGTAGCTTGTCGGCTGCGTTCTATCTTTATTCGGCTTTGCGAATGGCAGCACGGTCGCTGATTTCCAAATCTGGGGAAAATGCCCAGTCATGAGGCAGGCATTGAACAATTTTGTAGTGTATATGATGGCTTTTTGAGGGAGATGTTTGAGTAAAATGTTGTGAATTTGATCGCTTCCCGGCGCCTTGTTCGTTCTGAGTCGCTTGATTGTGACCGCAATCTCGCTCGGCGTTGTGAAATGAATATCTTCAGCGTTTGTCTGCTCTGCTTCGTTCAAATCTCGTAGAGAGTCAGCTACGATCCGGTCCGTAGCCGGGTCGGAAAGGCCGTCTGTAGCGGCGTAGGCTCTCTCGAAGCCGTCGGCGAGTGTGTCAGCTTTTTCTTGTAGCGACAAAGCCGTCCCAGGGCCGTTCAATTTCTGTAGCGGGGGGATTGTGAAATCTTTATGTCTCAGCGCGCTAGCCATTTTCCATAATGAATTATCCTTCGGCGTGAGCGACGCGACTTTTTTGTCCCAAAGTTCGCGCTTGAGTTCTGCGATTTCGGTCTTGATTTCCCTCTGCAGGCAGTTGTACGCTGTCTTGAAGTATTCGTCACGCGTGCGGTGGTACATGCGTCGCAGGCGATTTTTGTCCTTGATGAGCGATAAAACGTGCTCGGGAAGCTTGATCGTGTATGAATGTACTTCTTTGAGAGGAATGTGTGTGTCTTGTGCTGTTTGAAGAATCTCTGTGAGAGTGCTTGTAGCTGCGTCGATTTCTTGTGGCGAGCGCAGAGTTCCCGAAGTGAGATGAATTCGTTCGTTGACTTCCTTTTTAAATCCTTCCCAGTCCGCATCCTTATAATTGCGCTGTTTTCTGGGGGTCCTTGAAGTTGTGCCGCCTATAGTAAAGCACACGGGCAGATGGTCCGAAGACAGCTCGTCTAATGTGCGCAGTGGAGATATTGTCTTAACATTTTTCTCGAGTACTATATCCAAAGTACTCGGATATCTAGAGCGTTGCGAGTAGTACGTAGGTCTGTCGGGCGCCATTATCGAATAGGTATTTGTCTGCATGTGTGTAAAGAGCGTATTTCCGTTCGCATTACCTCTGTAGTTATTCCAGTAGTTGTGTTTGGCGTTCAAATCGCCTCCTATCACAACGATTGGTCCCAGATTGAGCAATTTATTGAGATCTTCTCTCACTAGGTTACTTTGGGTGCAGTATACGGAGATGATGGTATGCGCTCTACCCTCTATGGTGACTTCGATAATCGTGGCTTCAGCGTGCTTCAACTTCGGAGTGGGAATTCTTGTGGACGTCATTGATTGTCGAACGAATATTGCGGTTCCTCCGCCTGATCTTCCCTGTCGGTCGTCTCGGTAAATCTCGAAGCCTTGCACTCTCAGCGGTACGCTTGGATTCAAGTGGGATTCTGATAAGAGAATTATGTCTGTGTTTAATTCATTTGCCAAAGCGAGCAGTTCGTCTGTCTTGTTGCGCACGCTAAATGCGTTCCATACGAGGACTCTCACCTTCTCGGGATTAGACATCGAGGGTGGTCGTGAGGAGCTCCATCAGGACGACGAGCTTCTCTGCTCTTGATGTGCAGCGGGCGAGCTGCGATCGCATCCTCAGGAGGCCTTGGAGCAGGGCCATGATGTCCAGGTCGTCCTCTGTAGTGGTGGGCGCGCGCACGGGCTCCTGCTGTGAGCGGGGCTGGGGGCGGGGGGGCTGTGGGGGCGGCGCGGTCTCGCGCTGCTCTTGGGCGGGGGCGGTGCCTCCGGCTACGTTGGCCCATGTGCGTCCATCCGTCCTCGGCTGAGGAGGTGGCCTGCTCGGGTTCTGTTCTGCCGGAGGGGGTTGGGGCCTTCTGGCAGGTCGCTGCTGGATTGAGGCGACGTACGCTACCCGCTTGGGGCAGCCTCTGTAGTTGGCGGGATGCGGGCCTGAGCAGTTACAGCATGCGGCGGGCTCGTCTCTCGTCTTCTTGGGGCATTCTGCCGAAGCATGCTCCAGTAAGCATTTTACACACCTTGCTGTGTGCGAACAGTTTCGGGACCCATGTCCGAAGTCTTGACATCTGTAGCACTGGGTGCCGTGCTGAAGGTGATTACTCCTGTGCTTCTGGAGTCGAATGCGGCAGTGGCACAGGTATTTGACGGCCGCGCGCAGCTGTCCCATGTTGACTTCCTTATTGAAGTGCGCTAGGTATATGGGATACTCATTTGAGGCAGTCATCTTGACCACCTTCACAGCTGGGAATCCTTGCGATTCCAGATCCGCCGCGATGTCTTGTACTTCAACTAGAGGCAGGCCCTTGATCACGGCCTTCTTCATTTTTTCGGCTTCGGCCGTGAATGTGTGGAAGCCTCGCGCCTCCGCTCGCAGTCCATTGGTGAGGGCGCGATGGTCCTCCATCGTGCGCACGAAGATGTTGGCCGTGCCGCCCCTGTTATATCTAAAAGTGAAGAGCTTACCCGCCCCCAGATGTCCTTGCACCGCAGCTGTGATCTGCGTGTGTGTCATGTTCCCCAGGGTCATCACAACCGGGGGAACACGGTCTCTCCTTCCGGTACCTGCGGGGGAGAAAGAATTATTAGTGTTGGCACGCTTATTACGCGGCGCGCCGGCGCCTTCGCTTACCTCGGGCAACTCTTCAAATCGGTTGCCACACTGGAGCGGTTGTGGTCCCCGTGGGGACATGGGCCTCTTTGCGGGGTTGGACGGCCTCGTCCAGCCTCCATCCTGGGGGGCAGCCGTCTCCATCGGCTGCTGGGGCCTCGGGGGCGCCACGTAGGCCGACGCTGGGCCTATCGGGGGGCGCCTGGGGGCAGGACTGGGTCCTGTTGCCCAGGAGGGGCCTGCTATGGGCTCCGTCATCTCGGTTACGTCGGGCGTGGTGGCAGTCGTGGTGGTGGATGGTCTCCGGGTCCTTGGGTCCTCGGAGCGGGGCTGTGGTGCGGGGACCGTAAGGCGCATGGTCCCTGTCTTCCTTCGAAGCGCTATCTGATGGGCGCCGGGCGGTACCACGACCGGGGAGTCCTCGTGGTCAGCGGGGAGCATCCTCGTCGGGAACATCTTGACAGGCGGTAGTCTGTGCCTCCTCTTGAAGAGGGAGCACGTCTCTGGAGCTTGTGGGCGGTTTGCGGGGGCCAGCGTGAGTCTTCGTTGTTTAAGTATAGCGAGAAAGTGTTGCCTTGATAAAGGCAGTTGGGTGGGCGCGAGCGCCTGCTCGGTGGGCCGGTGGGATCTCTCCGGCCGGCAAAAGTAGCGGGGCCTGGCTGATTACTCAAGCCAGACAAAAACGACTTCTGTGGTTGATCTCTCTCCTGTGGCTCTCTCTCCTGTCTCTGTGCTGTCTCTATCCTCTCTGTCTGGCCTCTACGTAAAACTGAAAGCACCCCCTCTGACTTCGAAATCTTCAGATACCGTGTTGCCGACACATAAAATATCTTTTAATTCAGTTAAATTTATCAAATAATATGCCACATGTCATTAATAAAGTGAATTACAATCTGATATAGTAACAGAACCTGAAACAAATTAAAAGAAACATCTATCTCTTCACCCGGAGCCACTAGACGAGGAAATGACCACCGCCAAGGAACTACCGCAGTATTTACGTTGTCCCCCCTCCACTGTTCACCGGATGGAATTGGGAATTTCAATGGCCGAAACCTACAGCCAATCACAGCAAAGTAGAAATAAATTGCATAATTACAAGTTCTAAATAACCATTTCTGATAACTTCGGACGAGATTACGGGAAACTGGTCATACTTATGACGAAGAAATAAATATCAACACTAAAAAATGACTATACGCTAAAATAATAACCTGAAAACTTACACCTAACTGTATTTTCCGCACTTTGAAAAAATGTTCAATCCAAAAACGTCAAGCACCAAAGCCAATATGTAAAACTGTATATTTTATTGTAAAATAAATAAACGAGATTTAGGGTGATGATTTAAGTAAGTTATTTAGAAAATAATAATAGTTAAATATTTAGAGGTATGGCCCCACAACGTTGCCTTTCCCTCGGCAAGCTAACAGCCAAGAGGAAAAATACCTAACTAAATTCACTCCCATTAAAGAGGAGGTTCCCAACAGGGAAGACCCAACTCGAGTTTGTCCTATAAAAGTAGGGCCAGATTCGATGTCAAGTCAGTTCAACAACTACCCCTGAAAAGGAATCAACTCTTCTGAAAACCAAAACCAAGTCTCCAAGTGAAATATTTAAAGTGTTTTATTCAGTAGTAAAATCAGTTTAAATTCAGTTTTTTCCTAAGTATTAGATTCAAGTGTCAAGTCAGATTTAGAAATCAATTCTTCTCTGTACTTTGACGTAGCTTCACTCCACTTTTTCGCCACACTCCCCGAAGCTGATTTCGTGACAAGTTGTGTCCAGCCCCCCTATCGTTACATTATCTGTACGATCACATAACTGTCTCGTACACGCATTAATAAATCATTTCCTAAATCCCCCAACTTAACCTGCCTCACAAGGCTGCCCAACCGGGTGTATATAGCTATAGCTCCCGGCTGGCGATATAACTCCCCTGCTTTTACACTGTAAATGTGTTTTGAACATCAACATTGACAATGATTTATAACGTAAACTTGAACACAGAATGCTACATTGATCTAACACAGCTTTGCTGAATTAACCTTAATTTTTTTAATTTCATGGTTTAATCCACGTTTTACGTAATCAAGAACATTTTGTTTGCTAGGATTTAACGAAATCATTTTTCCAACAATAACCTGTCAACGTTTTTTGGCATCTTGAAAAATGACTTTGGAGTGTTTTTGTTGTTTGTTCGTTAACTGAACCACGGCACCTACTTTTTAAAACATTTTTTATCACAATCCAAATTAGAAAGTGCAAAACACCACCACCAAATGCTAAATACATTCAATTTGCCACTATTGAAAGAAATGTCGGTAATTGTTCGGAATCGCTGGACACGGATAATACGAAATATTTTTAAATAAAACTTTCTGATTTACCTTAATTACTATAAAAGGAATCTGACTGCATTTGTGAAATTTTTAATTTTAGCATTTTAATTTTTAATTACGTAAAATGAAAATTCACTTTCGTTGTATGGGATATGGGATGACAGCTGGAATGATTTCTGTTGATGACATTTTCTCTTGTTGGTATTCCTGATACGAGTGGCTAGAATTTGAATCATTTCTGAATGCAAATTCTAGTTTTGGCCTAACTCGAAAAATAAAATATTTTTATGTTACTTAAAAAACTTAAATTATTTATAGTTAGGTATTATTATAATTATTGTTACGAGTGGCAAGATTTTTTACCATATGCAAATACTAGGTAGGTACTGTTTTAGCCAAACTCGAAAAATAAAATAAAGATATTTAGGTATGTTTTATAAAATAGAAAAATTAAAAAAGGTGAGGTTATTATAGGTTGGGTTGGTTTATTATTAGGATTTAGGTTAGGTTAGATTGGATATTATAGGTTAGGTTAGGTTGGATTATTATAGGTTAGGTTAGGTTGGATTATTATAGGTTAGGTTGGATTATTGTAGGTTAGGTTAGGTTAGGTTGGATAAATAATTAATAATTAGGATATAGGTTAGGTTGGATTATTATAGGTTAGGTTCGATTATTATTAGGATATAGGTTAGGTTGGATTATTATAGGTTAGGTTAGGTTGGATTATTATCGGTTAGGTTAGGTATGTTGGGTTAGGTTAGGTTAGGTTGGATTATTGTAGGTTAGGTTAGGATTTAGGTTTGATTATTATAGGTTAGGTTACTATAGTTTAGGTTAAATAAAACAATAATTATAATAATACCTAACTGTAAATAATTTAAGTTTTTTAAGTAACATAAAAATATTTTATTTTTCGAGTTAGGCCAAAACTAGAATTTGCATTCATAAATGATTCAAATTCTAGCCACTCGTATCAGGAATACCAACAAGAGAAAATGTCATCAACAGAAATCATTCCAGCTGTCATCCCATATCCCATACAACGAAAGTGAATTTTCATTTTACGTAATTAAAAATTAAAATGCTAAAATTAAAAATTTCACAAATGCAGTCAGATTCCTTTTATAGTAATTAAGGTAAATCAGAAGGTTTTATTTAAAAATATTTCATATTATCCGTGTCCAGCGATTCCGAATATTTACCGAAATGTCAAAGTCAACATGCTACATTAGCTCCCTCTAGCAGCTAGAGTTGTTGATATTGCTACTTTTTCACTGTTGGACTTATTATTAATATTTTAGGGTATTTGGCTAAAAAAAGGAAATTATTTTCTTTTCTTTGTTACACTTTAAGAATGGAATATTAGGAAATCACTATTCCAACTGGTGGTGAAAGTTACTAGCCAAGTTGTATTATGATTTGTTTTGTTTATTACCTTTCAGTTTCATAGGTGCATGTATAACATGTGCACAAGAAAAAAAGTGCTCCAAAGCTATGTGACCTAAATACAGTAATTGTGGGAACAAAAATGTGTTTTATTTAAATGGAATGGGTTATGATAAATAAGAAACAATTGTTGTTTCCCCCAAATGTCAATAAAATGTGAAGCCACTGAATAATAACCATAGAAACGGTCTGGCATTGCAGCCATCTTGGAAGCCATTTTTGTGCTACGATTTAGACAGAATTTTATATTGGTATTTTATTTAGTCATTGGTAAAAACACACTTTCTTTTGATCTAAATAATTAATTAAAAATATATACAGGTTTGAAAGTTGTATTTAACCGACTAATTAAAGTAAATCAATAAATGCTAGCTGACGTGTACCCGGCGTTGTGAATTCTACGATAAATATTGACTTTTCTCTACATTCTATAAAAATAATATGCATGTATTATATACATAAACCTTCCGGAAGAAATTCTCTAAATGATAGTGAAAACCCCATCAAAATCCGTTGCGTAGTAGAGAAGAACTAAGCGCCCAAAAAACAGACATGCAGATAATGACTTTATTTTATACTATTAGGGAAGCATGTTAAAAATATATAACTTTCCAAAATTCTATAATATCACATAACTACGAAAAATCCAATTGAGTCAAAATGCAATGTACAAACTTTGGCAAAAATGTCCATAAACATCTGGTAAGACAATACAATTTACAAAAACATTTTAAGTAATTATGAAAGTATAAGTTATAACGAAAATAGAATCAGCTGCCACGTGGTAGATATTTTGGGCTGGCTAAGTATATTGAAAAATAATATTTATATTTTTTGCTAAATATCAAGAGAAAAAATATTATTATTTTGATATTTAGCATAAAAGGCATATTCAAGGTGTAACAAATAGTTTTTCGTAACTATCTCCAGATTTCCAAAAAATTCCAGACCAGATTTTGCAACTTCATGACATTTTCACAATCATAAAAAAGAAGGGTTCAGAATGCGACGACATTTTTAAACAATGTCTCTAGTTTGCTTACCTCGAGCTAACAGCGGGAACCTGATGATGTCCATTGGTATTTTGAAGCACATTGTGTGGGGTGTGTTAATTAATGGTTTATAACGTAAACAATAAAAGAGGATGGTAATTTTCACAAAATTATATTTTGTGTAATAACACCAGCTACAGCTAGACTTATTTACAATAGATTTTACAGATATTTTCATAAGTAACAATTAACTTTATACTTTGTCAGCAGATCTTGTACAATAGTTACATTAATGTGAGAAAAGGGGGACCCAATAAATAAGATATTAGATACACCAGAGCTGCACTGCTACAAACAAACACTGCTTTAAACAACTAAATGGTGCGACACGTCGAGGGTACAGGGTTAAAACTGATTTGGTTACAAAATATTATATTAACATATTCCAAATTAACTTAGGTACAGACATCCTTTTCCAACCTTCAAACTGGGAAAATTATTACCATTAGAAATTATAAAAATCACAAACTTAAGTATGAAATACTGAGTTCAATTATAATATATTAGCTTCTTATAAAATAAAATAATGTAATAAATAAAACGTCCAAGGTATTATTGATCATTTGTTCTGATTCTATTAGGCACCTAACAAGTGAATGACTCTCTTCATTAACAACAAACAAACAAACACTAAACAAAACATTATGTAGTACATTTCTTTTTTTACCATATGCAAACACTATGTGTAGTAAAAAAATGTAAAAAATATTATTTTCACTTTTTTTTTTTGATAAATTTTACATTAACAACAGATATATTATTATAAACATCTTATTGGCTATATTAAAGTAATGCGATGCGATAGTCTTACATAAAAAAGATTAAAGTTTATACAATATAATATGAGATTGGTATATTCGGTAAAAAAAAAAACTAAGAACAATGTTATGATTTAAATTAAAAATGACACTTATAAAAACTAGAACCAATCACAACTGCTGAGATGTATTTTGGTAGGTAAACCAGGTTTTTAATGTAATTAACATAATCCTTCTTAAGTTGCCACTCAATTCAGTTCACAAACACAATTCACTATCGTTGTACATACTGGAGGGTTCCACGTTCGGTGAATCAAATAATAATTACTATGGCCTTGTGCAACACTGTCCCAAAGTACATATTATATGACACGAGTAGGGCTGTCCCACCTTTATTCTATGCCTTTGAGTATTTTAATTAATTACCACCTCAGAGCTTAACAGACTTTCCTTCAACCATCCAATTATTTAAATTATTATTATTTATCGACATTCAAGTGATTCTTCTAGACACACTTGTGTGTCTTTATGTCCAAACAGAGAGAAAGTAGCTGAAAGCAGATTGTACGATGACGCAGCTATTGTGTGTAAGGTCAGGTCTACCCCTGAGTAAATTGTTCCATCTAAGTCCCCAATCAACATCATAAATGAGTAATTTAAAGTTTGCTTGCCTCATATTACTATTCATAATCATATCAATCCTTTTAGTCATTCAATTTTCCATAAAGTCTCATTATTGAAAATTTATTAGTTACGTCTAAATTTCACATTATGCAAGTCTAAATAATATCACTCGAATTGATTTATTTTTAAAGCGTTAATGTATGTATTATTTATTATTAAAGGTTGCGTATGGTGGGCCTAATCAACATAAAACCAACCAAGGTTACCAGAAGGTGCCTTGTGGGCCATGGAGTCACAAAACACGATGGAATGCTTCGACACTCAATCATGTCAAGGTCATGCTTTAGGATCTTCTCATGGTGGTGTTCAGCGACTGCATCAGTCCTGTGTTGATATATCCGTAAGACACTGCATTCTGCTGTTGGACTGTGGCTCTGGGGTCTTGATATTGGTATTGTCCCATCATCTGCACAGCACTGGGCAACTGCGTGGGTGCATTGAACTGTGCGGGTGGAGCCCCGGGGAAGGGGCCCCCTTGTTGAGGCCCCATGCGGTAGCCGTTGAGCGGGGAGCCATATGCGCTGATCAGGTTGGGGTTGATGGGGCTCATTCGTGAAGAGGCGTGTGACGCGGCGGCCATCTGCATGTGCTGCTGCATGCTGGCCACGTTCCCTGCAAAATCACCTATTTTATTTGATGAGTTCGTCCATACAAATGATTTACAAGATTATGGCAAAAATACTTCTTGTGGAAAATAGGCAAGCCATATTTTATAAAAAATTACTACTTTTAATTTGTTCCATGTTTTGGTTATACTCTTTTACTCTCAAGGATATATTAGATGTATAATTTTTGCTAAAACCCTAAGGACATTTTTTTTTTTTAAAAATGGGATTGTTTATTAATTTTTTTTAGAAGAGATAATAGACTGACATCTTGGAAAGAATTGGCAAAAGTGGATGAATTTGAGGGAGATTTGTCTAAAGCTGGAGGCCAGAAGGTTCATGAAGAGTATCATATGACAATTACCAGGAATGTTTCTAGAGTTGCGGCCTGAGTCAGGCGGGGCCTGGGCATAGTACTTGTGGTAGTGCGGGGTGGTAGGCGGGGCGGGGGGAGTGGGGCCCTGGTGGGGCGGTGTTCCCCCCTCGCCGCCTCCTCCCGCACCCCCCTCTGCCATCTGCTGCAGGCGGGCCAGGGAGCATGACGGTCCTCCAGCACCCTGAAACAAAAAAATATTTGTAAAAATAATGAGATAATATTGCATAATGAATATCTTTGGTATGACTGAACTTAACACAATTCCATTGCGTGCTAGTAACACAATTCCATTGCATGCTAGTAATAAAAAGTTGTCTTTGTATCTAAAACATCAAAATTTTAAAAATTCCAAAAATATCTTTAGGCTCCCCTTATCTTCATGGTCCTTTAAAAAGTAAGAGAAAATATCTCTAGGCTCCCCTTATGTTCAGGATCCTTCGAGGGTTTAACTAGTCTGTTCAAAGGCCAGACTTGGCCGACCTTAGCGGTACGATTGTCCCTCACGCAGATATCAGCTTAGTATGACTGTGCCAGTCCGTTCAGTGCTTTATTCTGTATTTATAAACTGAACTCTTTCTGTGACTCAAAGCCAGTGTAGGAAATCATGTAGAAAGGTAACGTATATCCTGAACATCCGTTGGACACTATATAATATGTATTCAAATGTTTATTAGGCAGACTAGCCCACAAACATTTTATGGATTGTTTTTATAGTATAAAACCATCCCGCCTTCCGCAGGGGTAGGCAGAGAGGACGGACTGCCAAGCAAGGCGGTCTTGGCACAGACGCCTTGCCTCATTCATATTCATACATCGTTTCGTACATACTCTTCTGTTATTCCGACTCAAGTATCTGGCTCACCTGATCGAAAATGTCAATCACATGAAAAAAGTTTGTTAAATTATCGAAAAAAATACATTTTTACAGTCGGCAATAGTTTGTGATACATTGGTCAGTCGACAAGAGAAACAAACTTGTACTTTTTCAATGTTTTTACCAGTTTTTTCATCATTTTCAATTATTGAAACCAACAATATAAAAACGATTTTTGACAATATTATATGTAGAAAAGGTATCTAAACTTCTTCCCACACCGTTAACTTCATAAATTTTAATCATTGGGTTTTCTTTGCGTTATTTGCCAAAATAGTCAGGTCGTTATCACCAGTAATCGGTGCATTGTAGTACATACAATCTGTCAGATCGCAATTGTGACGTTTGCGCATGCGTCATTCTTAAAAAAAAATGGATAATCGCGTTAACCGGCCGATTTCGGGTGATCACATTTTCATGAATATTTTGTTGAATTTTCTCTTGACGGATGATGAAACAACCCAATTTATGGAAAATTGAGCCGATTGACAATGTGATGACATTCTCAAACATGATTTTTTCCGAACCAACTGGCCCTTAGGACGGGTTGTTTCGGAGAACTTGAACAATTCTTCAAATTTCAAAGTTAATTTTCAAGTTCTGTGAAAGATATTTTTAAGTTCTGTTTTTATTTCAGTTCTGTCAAGCAACTAGCCTATAATGATATAATAACAGAATTTGAATAGGACTTTCACAGAACCCGTAAATGAACTGTATAATTTTCAGGGTAATTATGTACCACTAGTGACATCTATGAAAGCTAAATTATATTATTTATGAAAGGTTCTCGCCTCTGCTATTTGTTTGATTAAATTGTGTCAGCAAAGACGATCTCTGTTTTGCGGCCTTTTTGAATTTGAAGGTGTCAACGGTCTTTGTCATATAAAAAGGTCGTCTTTCCTTAAAAACGCGCTCTTACTCAAAAACAATCAAAGGTTTCACCCTTCCGAAATAACCACGGGAACTAGCCTGTACCCAGAGTATTTATTAAAAAGTGCTTAGTCATACCCGTGATAGTGGATGTTTATTGTGAAATAAAAGTGATTCAGTTTACTCTCAAGAACGGAGTTTTTATTCCAAGGACCCTAATTTATAATATGAAATTTGATGAATTGTTCAAATTCTCCGAAACAACCCGTCCTTAGTGTTTTCTCTTTTTAAACTGTTTAGTTTTTGTTTCTAACATGGTAAGGGAGACAACGATTTCAATGAGACCATTTGAGTTGTTTTGATCGTGCCATGTCTTCCTCGGGCGTCTCCGACTTCTGCTACCTTTCACATTTTTTTTTTTTTTTTTTTAATTATTTTTTAACCAATAAATTAACATACATTTTTTTTGGTATAATCCACCTCACTAGGCTGAGCCTGTTCCGAGGTGGCGGGAGTTTGATCTAATTTTAGATAATGCAAATTTACATAGAATCACAGATATAAATAAAAAGATATATAGAAAAGATAAATAATTAGATAGATAAAAATTAAAAATAAAACATAAGAAATAATGCAGATACAGATAAATGAATGAGAACAAAAGAGAAAAATTCAGGCGTGGAGTGTGCTATAATTTATGGTATTGTAGATGTTATCTGTCCGCAGTATACAATGCCTTTGTTGACTATCCATGTGTGGATTTTGTGTCTTATATTTACACTTGTTGCCAGGTCTTTAATATCTTTTTCCATTAAGTTGAAAATTTTTGGGGCCAGATTATGAAAATGTCTTTGTCCATAGGTGGTATTTATCTTCGGGGTCATGTGTTGACGTCTGTTTCTTGTTTCGTAATTGTGTTGTATAGTATGATGGTTAAGTTTGTCTTTTTGGTAATATAGAGTTATAATTTTTATGTATAGTTGCTGTATGTTCAGTACGGTGAAGTCCTTAAATAACTGTATTGTCGAGAATCTGTAAGGTTTTTTTGTGATAACTTTAATTAAGGCTTTTTGCGCTTTGACAAGAGGGTCCATATTAGTTTTAGCAGCACCACCCCAACCAATCATACCGTGAGTGATAATTGATTGGGCTAGTGCGTAATATATTGTTTTTAGAGTCTTCGTTTGCATTATGTTTCATATGTTCTTAAAGAAATATATCAGTTTTCTAACTTTACCCGCTGTTTTATTTATTTGTTCTGTCCATCTAAAATAGTTGTCAATGTAAATGCCTAGGTATTTAATTACCTGGGTTCGTGTTAATGGGTTGCATAGGCAGTTATTTTTAGATGTGCAGTCATGAATGGTTAAGTTTTCATCGAGTCTTGGTTGTCGTCTGGGATCTATGCTAAATGTCATGTACTTTGTTTTATCTATATTTAGTGTCAGCAGATTATTGTCTAACCAATATTTAATCTTGTTTATTCCTTCAGTTGCATTTTTATATACACTTGTCCAAGAATCCGAAGTAAAAACAAGAACAGTGTCATCCGCAAAGCAAATAACATCTCCACTTATGTCAAGCTGACATAAGGAATTAATATATAGTAAGAACAGGATGGGTCCTAATGTACTTCCTTGGGGAACTCCGTAAGTTATGTATCTATTTGGGCTTGTTATATTGTCTACTTTTAGTGAGTGGCTGCGGTCAGTTATATATGATTTGAACCAGTTATAAGCTGAATTTTTAATACCTATGTTTTCCAGTTATTTAAGGAGGATTTTGTGGGACACTGTATCAAAAGCTTTGCTCAGATCCAGAAATACCGCAATGCAACTTTTTTTTTGATCAACATTTTTTAGAATGGTCTCGGTTACTTTTAATATTGCATGTTGTGCTCCCATATTCTTTCGAAAACCATACTGGTTTTCTGATAAAATTTTATGTGTGTCTAAGTAGTTTACAAATTGGATTTTTACTAGATTCTCGAGTACTTTAGTGAGCACATTTAAAAGAGAGATAGACCTATAGTTTGTGGGATTATTTTTGTCTCCAGATTTATAAATAGGCACTATGTTTGCACTTTTAAAATGGCTGGGGAATATACCGCTAGTAATACTGAGATTACAGATGTATGTGAAGGGAAGAGTAATTTGATATTTTATTTCTTTTATAAGTTTGGTGTCAAGTTTGTCGAGTCCAATCGCACAATCGTTTCTCAGTTTGTTTATGTGATGTATTATGTCTTTGGTTTGGAAAGTTTTAATTCTAAATGTATTGGTATCTTGGGAATTCGTTATGTATTTATCAGCAAGTGTATGTTCATCAGTGTTCATTTTATTCAATAGTTTTCGGGCTAATGTTTGACCAATGTCTGCAAAGTAATTATTTAATGTGTTAGCAATATCAGTCTGGTCATTTATTATTGTATCATTAACTTCAATTTGTTTTATTTGTTCTGCTGGTTTCCTATTTGTGTTGTTAATTTCCTTTACTGCGTTCCATAATACCTTAGGGTCTTCTTTGTTTTCTTCAATTTTTTGTCTATAATATTCTTCTTTAGTTCGTTTTACTATCGATCGGCAGATATTCCTATATTTTTTGTAGTAATTTTGGAGCCTTATGTTATTCGGCGAGTTTGAGGCCTGTTTATGTAGCTTATCGCGCTTATGTAAACATTTCACCAAGGTTTAATTTTTTATTTTTGTGAACCAGCGTTCGGAAGGTTGTGTATTTTATCACATTCATGTTTATTTGTTCGGTGAAAATCTTCATTGCTGCATTAACATCTGTTTCATTCAAAATATTTGCCCAGGTTATGGAATCAAGAGATGATCTAATAGAGTCATAATCTGTGTATTTCAGTTGCGTTTTATTTTGTTGATTGTCGTTTTTGTCATTATTTTTCTTGGAAAAGGCTATCATTGTAGCAAAGTGGTCAGTTACTGTCGTATTTATTATAGTTGCAAAGACATTCAATTTTGTCCTGACATAAATATGGTCTATACATGTTTGCGATATAGGCGTGACTCTGGTAGGTAAGTTGATAGCAGAACGAAGACCGTAGCCTGCAAGAAGACATTCATAGTCATCAGCTTGGTGGTGCCTGCCTCCAATTATATCAATGTTCAGGTCTCCAGCTATGATGCAGTTAGTGAATTTGTTATGCTTTTGAAGGTTTTCGTTCAGAGAGATAAGGAATTTCGATATATTATTATATGAAGGAGACCGATAGATAGCAATAATGACAACAGAATCAAGACATTGTATGCACACACTGTTTGCATCTAGTATAGTAGTGGGAATCATTGAACCAAAAATAGAATATTTTGTGTAAACAATCACTCCATCACTACGGTTTTTGTGGTTTTTTGATAAGAAAACATCGTAGCCTTGTATGTTGGGCGCAATGAAGTCGTCATTAATCCAGCATTCGGTAAGGATGATGACGTCAAAATTTATTTTTATTTGTTCTAAGGCAACTAATAAATTGTCAATATTTTTGGTAACTTGATTTAGTATTTTCAAGCAGTAATTGCCTTTAAAATGCGTGGATACTTTTGAGGCGTCGAGAAAATTAAGTGTGTCTATGTCAATAATATTTTGCATTTCATTTTCGATTCGTTCATGTATATTACACCCCATAGTTTATTGTAGCAAGGTCTTTCTTGAGGGCCGCTATGTATGCCGGGCAGTTATCCTTGTCACCAGTTGAGTGATCAGCAGGTCTACCAAATTTAGTGCATGTTGCGCAAACTGGTTTTACGGTGGAATATATGAAATTTGCGTCATATATTCTCCTTACACTCCTTTCTTAGCTCATTCGCTCTACATGCCCAAACCATCTAAGCATCCCTTTTTTAATCTTACTCATTATGCTTACATCAGCCTTGCTTTCTTTGCGGATCTCCACATTTCTCACACGATCAGACATGGTTTTACCACACATATGCCTCGGGGATCTCATTTCAACAGCATTCAGTCTACTTTCATCCTTCCTCTGTCAGTTCCATGCCTCACTGCCATACATCAGGGTGGGTACCAGCACTCCATTGTGGACTGCTAGCTTCAATTTTTTGTTAGCTGGAGTTACCTGCATTTACCCTTCTTTCAATATCTCTGTCAGCCTTCCCACAGCCTTCCCATCCCTCGTAAACATACTTCCTAAATACACAAACTGCTCCAAGTATTCTTCATTCACAAATATATTGCACACTGTTTTCGTCGTTGTTCTACATAAAAGTAACACACGCTATGGTTTCTTTATCTGTATAGACAGACTTGGCCACAGCAACGCGTGGCGGGGTACAGCTAGTACCAAAATAAAATATTCTGGTATTTAAGTTAGAAGGTCATTATTGATTAAATAAAAATAGAAACAAGGGACTGGAGTTCCTTATTGACAAGTTTCAGTTTTAGGCAATAATTTCCATTGATGACATACCTGTTGATAGAAGGGTTGTCCGGCGCACGCCTGCCGCTGGCCCTGATAAGCCTGAGCCGCGGCGGCAGAACCCTGCTGGAAGCTCTGCTGGCCCTG
This sequence comes from Hesperophylax magnus, assembly GCA_026573805.1. Classification (NCBI taxonomy): domain Eukaryota; kingdom Metazoa; phylum Arthropoda; class Insecta; order Trichoptera; family Limnephilidae; genus Hesperophylax; species Hesperophylax magnus. The sequence continues at coordinate 1,183,420 of JAIUSX010000243.1, forward strand.
CAGGTAGCCCATAGCTTGATAGGCCATGGCACCCCCTTGGATGCTTTGCTGGGATACTACGCCCACTGAAAAGAATAAATTATCATGTTGATTGAAAAGGTTTATGATAGGCTGGGTCTGGGGATGTCATTTTGATTTGTAAATAACTCACCGTGGTGTTGGTGCGACATGGGCGGTGTGGTACGGTGCCTAGCGGGCGGTGTTGCCGTACCCCTCATGGTGTTGTTCTTCTGGGCGTTCTCCTGAACGGTGTTGCCAGTGGAGGCGTTCACTTGGTTGCTGTTCTGGCTGTTGTTGGCGTTGCCCCTGAAGATAGGTAGAACAAAAGATATAACATTACAGAAATCATATTGCGGAAACAGGAAACAAGGAAACTTTAAAGGGTTTGGATTATTGACAAATGAATATTATATGGTGAAACATGGGAGATGGCACAATGCCTCTATGGGAGTTATGCAGACTTTATAGCTTGACTAAACTCACCTATTCCGATTGTGCACATTCTTCTGTTTGGGCTGGTTCCCGGTCATGATGGGTGGGATATGTATGGAGGCGTGCAGAGGGTGGGGGGCATGCTGCGGGCTCGGGTGCATGTGCATCATGGAGCAGGGGGAAGCCAGGTCCGAGGCTATGCTGGTGGGGGACTCCAAGCCCAGCTGGCTCACGTCCAGCTCGCAAGCTCCATACTGCACACTGTGCACCGAGTTACTGGTCGAGTCAGGTGTGTACACTCCGAGTGAGGGTAAGGCTGGACTAACAGACTGGCAGATCTCTTCTTTCTGTGTCATCTGCTGCTGCGTATCCTTATTGCTAATGTCTTCCTTCTTGCAAGTCAGATGGGAGGTCTTCTTCTCGCACATGTCCCCTCGGGCTTTGTTCTCTGGAATGCCACACTGGTTGGTGTTGGTATTCCCGTGATGTGGCACATTGTTGTGGTTGAACTGATTATGGTCCAAGGCGTTTTTGCACTGGTTGTTGATTATGTTGGCAGCTATCATCTGATTCTGTTGTCTCTCATAGTTCTGTGCGAGGTTGTTACAGATTGTGTTGTTCACTTCGTTGGATTGCTTATTATTGTTTACTTGTTGCTGTTCTTTGGAATAAGCATTTGTATTGGGTACTTTATTTTTGTCATTTTGGGTTTGGCATGATGAATTTTTTGATTGTCTCGAATTAACTTTGCAGGAATCGGTTTTTTGATTGCACTCAGGCTGCTTTATTTGGGCTGGTTTGGATTCCTTGTAATGCTGAGGCAATCCAGTGGGTTGGTAGAGTGGGGACGCAGATAAAGCAGTGTAGGCTGCGATATTGTGGAAATCTTTCTGGTCGTATTTGTGATGAAGTTTTTGTGGAGATTTTGGCATATTTTCTAGGTGAGGTAAGTTAAAACCTTGATATTTGTCGAAGTAGGGATTTTTCTCAGGATTCTTTGATTGAATATGTTCTAAGAATCTACTCTGTTCCCATGTCCCATGGAGCCTAGTTGGATCCCAGTGAGGCGGCCATTGATATTGTGGGTGGCTCGTATGATAATTGGGAATTTGATTTATGGTGTATTCAGCCTTGCCAACTAAGTCATTTTCATATTTCAATTTTGGTAAAAGCTTATTGACTTCACTCTGATCTTGCTTGGGGCAGTTTTTGTCATGTTTTAAACTGGTATTCTTTTCAGCTAATTTTGGAGGCGCTTTTTCTTTTTTGTAGAAGTCTTGCTTTTTGGGTGGTTCGTGGGCTTTTGTTTCTCCTTTGCAACTGGTTGGTATGGCAGTTGGAATGTTGATTATATTGGAAACTGGCACAGCTTCCGGTATATTCTTTACTTGATCTTGTTCAGGAAAGTAAGTTTTGGTTTGGCAATTACTTTGTACAGGTGTTTCAGGCTTGGTGACTTTCTTCTGATCATGTTTGTCTATTTTATTATGCAAGGAACTGACTCTAACATCTCTTAATTTACTTTTGGTTGGTTTTGATACATTCTGAGGGTCACTTTTATGGTCTTCTCCAAGAGGATTCAGCAAGTTAGGATTCACTACAAAATGTAGCCCATCACGATTCACTTGCACTGGTAGATTATTAGCTAAAGTTGACTGAGATATCATAGGATCGTTGGCTTGGGAGCAGCTCGATATGGGTGTGGACACTTTCTGGCCGTAGTCTACGCAATAGCGGTTGTTGGCAATGGCCCCGCCCTGGGGCTCGGGGACCACATTGATGTGCGGGGTGACCACAGGAGATGTTATGGGCATTGGTACATCCATCTTAGGAATGATCTTGTTCACTAGGGGTGCGGGGTCAGAATGAAATGTCCCACTAATTTTTAAAACACCCATTTGATTTTCAGATTTGTCTGGTCCCTTTGACTCAATGAAATTTTGCTTAGGTGTATTTGGAGTCTGCATCTTTATGCAGGAACTTTGTGCTTCTTGAGGGGGATAGGTGAACTTGGAAATCACTTCTGGAGGTGTCCTCATTGAGGATTGAAATGAATCTACAATATTTTTGCGAGTATCGACATTGTCTGGGATACTTTTTACTGGCTCCGTGTGAAATGGTGGTTTATTGCTCAGGTTACTATTGTCTATGTATGAAGCTTGTACAGGTACAGATTCACATTTTGTCTGGGCCCGATATTCCTTATTAACTTGAGGAGTATTTTGAGGAGGTAGAGAGATTTCAGGTCGTCCATTGGGATTTCCTTGGTCAGAGGATGAATTCCCAGGCAATTTGCAAACATCCATGACTTGATCATAATCGGGTATGAAATCTGAATGCCTCTGTTCTTTCATTTGATCTTTTTTAGGAATTTCATTAGTGATGTTATTTTCAGGAAACATCTTTTGATGATTTATGCTTGACTGAAAAAAATTCTTCTGGGCATCCACATTCAGAACTTCCTTTGATATTTCATTAGACAAACAAGTGGAGGGCGAAGACAAGCTGCCTGTCTTGTCTTCAAGCGGGGTCTCAGTGCTCTTTGGAGCAGGTGTATTATCCACAGTGCTTACTTCATTCTCCAATAACACAGGAGCTTTATTATTTTGATTCACCGCATCACAATCAATTATTTCAGAGAGAACCGATCCCCCATCTTTCTTGGCTGGGGAAGGTATTTCCTTATCAGGAATATTGCTAATTTTTTCTGGAGAACTATCACTAATTTGAAAAGTGGGTAATTTGGCTAATTCCATGGCGATGTTGGACTGTGACAATGGAGAGGATAACCTCTTCTCTGAGGAATAACTTCCAGATTTCTCCGGAGTAACAATCACACTAGAATCTGGTGGTTTGGATATTTGGAATTCTGATTGACTATTGCTGCAATCTTCCGACTCTGATATCACTATTGTTTCCCTCTCATCTAGTAAAAGTGTCTTCGCCTCTTGTGTACTCAATACTGTGCTCTTTGCAACAGTGACATTTTCAGCAGGTGCTTGTAATTCTGTCGTTTTTTCAGGAGTTTTGGGTGAATCGCCACTATGAGCATCAGTGATGTCTTCTTTTGATGTCTCTAACTGAGTGGATACAATCTCACTGGTCTCCGCCACAATCTTATCAGTGTCTTCTGTTGGATCAGCTTTCTGCGGGGTTTCATTGTTACATTCATCCTCTTGATCTTCCAGGCTTTTTGAAGTATCGCCAGTTGAATCTTTGTCAACTTCAACTGCTTTACTACATTCCTGTGTTGAAGGAACTTGGATTTCGGGAGTGAGTTCTTTTTCAAATTTGGATTTTTCCTGATACTCTGGCTCATCAATTTCCATTTCATCATCAGCCTCAGCGGATGAATCTTCCGTACTCTCATTACCAGACTTCCTCCTTTTGAATGCCTTTTTCTTCTTGGCAGACTCCGATTGAGAATTCTTTGGTTTAAGTCCTACATCTTCGATAGAGAGATATAGTTGGCGCTGCTTGTCAATATCTACCTTGACTGGTTCCTTATCCATGATCTTATCTTCAGGGGCACTTTCCACATCTCTATCATTAGACTCACTAAGATCAGATCGCGTATCATTTGCTTCTTTACTATCAATTTTATCGGTAACTTTCTTTTTCTTGAACATTTCTGTCAAGGTTGTTTGTTTTTTCTTGTCAAATGAAGCCTTTAACTTCTTTCTGGGTTTTCCTCTTATCCAACCACGCTTACGTTTAGGAATAACATTTTTAGTATTTACAATTGATTTTTGCTCCGAATGATGACTGCTATCCTGACTATCAGAAAAGACTTCTTCAGAAACAGCTTTCACCTCGGGAATTACTTTCTTTTCAATCTGTCTAACAGGCGAAACCTTCGCTTTTGCAGGTGTTTTAGCTTTGGTCTTTTCTTTTGCAACTTCTTTTTCTTTTCCAATATCTTTTTCTTTTGCATTTTCAACACTAACACTGGTTCTTTGTGATACCCGTCTAGCCAAGCTCTTACTTCGACTACTTCTCACATCACTGACAGGAGGATCAAGTACTGTGTCACAATGTGTGGGGGCAATGGATGGAGGAGGTGCTTCAATGGCAGCTACTGCTGGCTTGACAAGCTCACCGTTAGGCACTTCCTCCGTCGCAAGGGAATTGTCTTTCCTTTTTCTTTTCCCTAGAGGTTCTGTGATTGGGTTAACAGCTGCTGATGCAGGGGTCAGGGTGAAGGTGGTCTCATTATATTTACTGGGTCTGGTTCTTCTTCTGCCCGAAGATGTTAATTCTATAACAGAGTGTTGGTCAATTTTGGCCGTTAATGTTGTTTCTTGGAGCACAATTTTAGCGGCACACTGGATAGGTTTTTTAGGTAAGATTATTTCCTCTTCAACCTCTTCCTCAGATTTGACAGCTTCTTTGATTTCTTTATCAGCAGCTTCTATTGAAACATCCATATCAGATCTGAAGGGATTGACGGTGGGTATCAGAAGAGGAGTCCAGCGTAAACACTCGGGATCAATATTCAATCTGAGAGCCCCCTCTATCTTCTTCATGTGCATATCCACACGAGACCAGTTGATACACAGACCTAGCCTGTAGCCATCATCCATTGGAATATGTCTAATGAAACCCAGAATTTGAAAAGTGGTGGCTATGTCATGGCTATACATTCCTGAGTCACGACCGATATCGCCGATTACTATTTCTTCGTGTCTATGATCATGAAGATACTCTAAAACAATAGATTTCCAATATGCATGATATGACACCCGGCCAAGGTCTGATAATGGTTTCTCAGGGGTGCCGGGTTGTCCTTCTTCTTTTGAAAGTAAATAGCCTAGAAAGAAAAAGTGTACCTTTAATTGAATGTATTATGATTATTTTATGAGTCAGTGAACATCTACAATTTATCACTTGGCAAATACAAAAGATTATTACTGAGGCAGTTTAGTTACGGGTAATAAATACAATACATTTTAAATATTCATTCGTAAAAGCCCCTGAGAAGAGTGATGATAATAAATAAATAATAAGAAGAAAATGCATTTATGAAGATATACTTAGATATATATAGAAAATGGTAATTGGTAAAAACTAGAAGTATACTTACTGAAGTGAATGAGAAATCGTCCATATCCTTGTCTCTGGTATTGGGGCATGGTCATAATGCAGGACACATTATACTTCTGCTGGCAATGTTTCTCCTTGGAGAAGTATCCCACCAAGTGGCAGCCCTTCTCGTCATTCTGGGTGAGGACATAAAACAGAAAGGGCTCCACGTCGTAGTAGAGGGTCTTGTGGTCCAGGAACAGCTTGGCCAGCAGGCAGAGGTTCTGGCAGTAGATCTTGTTGGCGTTGCCGTCCACCTCAAACACGGAGATGTCGCCACAGCGGTAGATCTCAGTGGCGGGCGGGTGGCGCCACGAGCACTTGTCCAGGTGACGCGACAGCACCGCCCGACTCTTGGCATACTTTAAGCAGAACTCACACAGAAAGAGCTTGGGTAATCTGAAACAGTAACCGTAGTAGGTTAAAAAATTTTCTATTGCAATCATATTATTTTTAACGTTTATTATTATGCAAAAAAATATATATTTGTAGATACGCATTATGGTATCGGTCAAATGAGGTGATTTTTGGAATAAATGAAATATAATTTCTAATATGTGATAAGAAGGCAAGCAAGTAATTGAATGACGATTAACCACCACCCACCATTAATAACTCACCTATAACTATAATTAAGAGGGTTTACTTAGTAATTCCAAACCACAAAAATATAAATACTTCATAAATTTATATATTATGGGTAATTCAGTGATTAAGGATTTTTCACAAAAACTGCGTTTTAGAAATGATCCAAAAATGATTATCCTCTAAGCATGTAAAAGGGTTAATTAATGTTACAATGACGATTTCTGCATTATTCCTTATTCAGGTTTTTAAGTTACCTAGCATACTCCTGCGGGAAGGGACTGGAGTACCAGGTGTCTATGTGCCACTTGCCAAACTGTATGGCAGCCGGGCAGCGGGGCTGGGGGGCGGGGGGTCCTGGGGGCCCGGGGGTGGCGGGGGTGGGCGGGGGCAAGGCTGATGCAGGGGCAGGAGCGGCCGGAGGAGAGGCAGGCGCCGCCAGAGCCCGGGCCTCCTTAAACTGCTCCACATCCTTCTCCGTTACGCCGGGGGGCAACGTGGCGCGCTCTGCACGCAAGTCAAATATTCTTATAACAAAATGCCATATCACCGTGACCCATACAAAGTGTGCAACTCCTTATGGATCGCGGTGCTTTTATTTTATACAAAGTTTTCTACTGCACATTTATTTCTAAAAATACGATTCATACTCTCAAAATGATACGTTGCTTTTCAAGAATACAGATACAGTAGAAGCCTGTTAATTCGAAAAAAAAAAAAGAAATTTGAAATTCTCGCCAAAAAAATATCCCCAGAAAAATTTTTTCATGCAAAATGGTTTTTTAATTCGATATTTGTTAATTCGTAGTTAATTTATGCCCTCACAAAAAATCGATTTTTGCATAAATAATAAAATTTCGTAAATCTGAATCTGAAAGACAGGCGTGGCGGTAAAACGCTGGAAAATGTATTGTATACGTGGTTATACATCGTCCTAATTAGTATTATTATTCTGAAAATCTAAATCAATTTACACTGGAATGTCGTAATTTTTCGAAATTAATTCCAAAAACCTGAGTTTGAAGGGCCGAGAAAATTCGTTTTACGCGGAAATATATCGTAGTTTTACGAATTTACACTAAATATCTGAATTTAAAGGGTCGGCCGCAACGGAACTCTTCCGAGAAATTTCGATTTATGCGTAAATATATCGCATTTTTACGAATTTACTTCAAATATCTGAATTTAAAAGGCCGGCCGCCACGAAAATCTGCCGAGCAAATTTGATTTACGTGGAAATATCATATTTTTACGAATTTACATCAAATATCTGAATTTAAGCAGTCGGCCGCGACTGTAATCGGTCGCGAAATCTCGATTTACGTGGAAATATATCGTATTTTTACGAATATCTCAGGTTAAAGGTTAGGCCGCGACGGAAATCGACGGAAATTTCGATTTACGTGTAAATATCTCGCATTTTTACCAATTTATTTTGAATATCTGAATTTCAAAGGGCCGGCTGCGAAATCTCAATTTAGCGGAAATATATCATATTTTTACGAATATCAGAATTTAAAGGGCCGGCCGCGACGGAAATCAGCCATGAAATTTCGATTAACATGGAAATGTATTGTATTTTTCCGAATTTAAAGGGCCGGCAGCAACGGTAATCGGCCGCGAATATTTGTATTACGTGGAAATGTGTGGTATTTTTACGAATTTACTTTGAATAACTGAACTTGAAGGGCCGACCGCGGCGGTAATCGGCTGCGAAAATTCGATTTACGCGGGAATAATTCATATTAATACGAATTTACTCCTAAGATACTAACTGAATTTGATGGGGTGGCCGAGGAAATCGATTTTCGGTGTCTTTTTTTCATAAAATTTCGAATTACATGGGAATTTGTCAATTCGAAATTTGATTTTTGATGTCCCGGGATTTCGAATTAATGAGGTTCTACTGCATTATTCAATTAAGAGTCTTACCATAAGTTTTAGGACGGGTTGTTTCGGAGAATTTGAACAATTCATCAAATTTCAACGTTCATTAACGGGTTCTGTGAAAGTCCTATTCAAATTCTGTTATTATATCATTATAGGTTAGTTGCTTAACAGAACTGAAATAAAAACAGAACTTAAAAATATCTTTCACAGAACTTGAAAATTAACTTTGAAATTTGAAGAATTGTTCAAGTTCTCCGAAACAACCCGTCCTTAGTCTTTTTTTTGAGAGTATCATCCGTGGATGTGATTTTACATTTATATAGAAGCATGATTGCGGAATAAAAATTATTTTCATGCAAGTTGCAAGATGAAGCGTGTTCACTTGATGAAGAAATATTGCATTTTAAACAATGGGTTTTCAATTTTGTTTTAGTAATATGTACACAGATTTAATTTGGTTCAATAATCAGGGTGCTGCGGCAAATGTCTTGAAACTTTGCCGTTTGAAATACATTTAGTAATATGTACACAGATTTAATTTGGTTCAATAATCAGGATGCTGCGGCAAATGTCTTGAAACTTTGCCATTTGAAATACATGTAAGTGTTTTCCACTTTCCCTCGATTGGAATTTAATTTATCTTTAATCATTAATTTACTAATTAAAAATCTGATATTATATTATGAAGGAAAAATGGATATTCCTAATTATATTTTTAAAAATTCCTGAGAATTCCGGAATGGGCCACCCTGCAATTTATCAACATTATTTCAAATTTAGAACACAAACATCATTGAATGTTCCTTCACTAAACATACAAAAGATGATGAGAGTAGTCTATAAAACTATCTCTCATTAATACCAATTTGTCATATTATTTCATTCATTATTAGTTTATTATTTCCATGCACCGGAATTATAGTACACACATAAAATATCACAAGCTACATTGAAGTCAAAATAAAAATTATATTTGTCGGGATAGTTAATTATTACTAATATAGAATTTGAAAGAAATGAATATTCCTTTAGCATTAATGAGACATGATAACAATACATCAACATTGTAAAAATATTATTGTGATAATATAAAATTACATTGTAGCACTGCTGAAGTAAGACTTTTACAATGTGTATATGTTTAAGGATATAATCAATACAACAATAGGTAATTGAGTTGAATGTATGTAATTGCGACACCTGAGCAGTGCTACCAACATAAGCGAGGAAAGGTGAGTGTGTGGATACTGTTAAAGTCCAGTTACCATCACAAGGAATCTATAGAATTAAACCACAAGAATAATCATACAAGTTTTAGAAAATCAATCTTTATCAACATAACATATATGGCTTTAGTCAGACCAGGCATGAGAAATTTGAACAAAATAACTGGAAAAGTAAATGAATGTGATCAAACTACGAGTAATGTATATTTTGTTCCAGTCAGCCATCAATCAGAACAGAATGTAAGAACAGATCCCCCAAAAGTGTTAGCAATGATGGGACGATTTGGTACCGGACTTATCCACCACACAATTACCTTTTCATGCCAAGGGAGGGGAGGGGAAGGCAGTGCGGACTCAACAGTACAGTTGCCTTGTGTTGTGCACCAAGCAAATAGTTGAACTGTTGAATGCCGCACCAACCCATGTTAGCTAGCAAAACACAGGGCAACACATCAGGGAGAGCATTTCATCAAATAGCACAGAGACGTTACCAGCTGAATGTTACAATGAATCAACAGTCGAATCAATACTCCTGGACACTGCAGTTATACTTCAGTTACAGTTACGGTATCTCTGCGATAATGGTGGGCGAGTATAGCATACATCTGCACTTTGTATCTTGAATGGGACATCATATCGATGGTTTGGGGAATCAAATAATATTCCAACTTGTAAAATAATATGTTAAGAAAAGAGTGATTATAAAATGAACCAAAGCCTGTGGGATGGAATGGGGAGGGAGGGTGAAGGAGCGAGTGGCGGATGAACTGTCCTTACCCGTCCGATTGGTGGATGGCTGCACAAGCGTTAATGGAGACTTGATCGTGCTCACGTCAGCTATTAGCTGCTGTTTTCTCAATTCAAAGGTGGTTGGCAAATTATAGTCACTCCCTAACCCTAACCCCCAACCCAAATACTTGTGACCTTGAGAGTCACTCATTACAAAGTTGAGGTGGTTGAATGTCTTGAGCATATCACTTCGTCCAAACTCGTGGCGCTTGGCGTACACGGCAGCCTTCACCAGACCCGAGGGACACATGTCTATTCTGTCTTCTAGCGCCCCTGGCGGGGTGGAGTCGCACCTCAAGTCCGCCGAGTCTTGCGAAATCACTAGCTCATTCTCCTTGAGGCTGTACACCCCTGGTGCCGGGGTGCGGCTCAAATATTCATCCTTCGTGGGCACCAACTTGTACTGCAAACTGTCGTTGTTAAATTCGGTTTGTTTACTAGGAGAATTCTCCACGCTTTTGAGGGAGTCATTTAAATTCTTTAAAGTACTTCTGGTTTCTTTCAACACTTCCCGACACGGAGGAGGAGGAGGGGGTCGTTCCGCAATAGTTTGCTCTACTTTACTGCTGGAACGTACCCTGCAGCCGTGCCGGACAGCATAGAACTCTGAGAGACCGTCAAACAGTGTGGTGAGCAGACGGTCCCTGTTGCGAGGATGGGCTTGGAAACTGCCAAAGGTTCGAGTTGTCAGAGTGTCAGCAGTTGGCAATGCTGGCAATGCTGGCAGGGCTGGAAGTGATGTAAGTACTGGTAGCTGTAGATTGGCAGATTCCAGTTTGCGCGGTACCAGCGAGCACTCCTTCTGCGCCTCGGCTGCGAAGCCCCACTTGCCGCCCCCCGTGGCCCCAAGGCGGTGGAAGGTGGTGTTGTAGGTTACGGCAGCCAAAGGCTTGCTGAGGACGGGGGAGCTGTGGGGCGAGCTGAGACGGGAACTAGCGCTGCTGCAGGAATCGGAACTCTCATTGCAAGAGCTCTCACTGCTCCAGCTGCTGGTGCTCACCTTGCGGGGTATTAACAGTTTATCACATTTCTTTAACGAAGCACTACCAGTCAACTTAAAATTATTATGGGGAACATTGAATTTAGTATCTTGGACGAGAGTCTGCAGGGTCGGGGCAAGGGGTTTGGGCACGGTGGCACTAGGGACTGACTTACTGGGCGAAGGAAGCCTCTCGTCGTCCGACGAATCCGAATCCGACGAGAGTGCACATTTATTATTGTTTCTACCTATCCTAAGAGCGACATTATCGGAGCTATCCAATGTGGCCAAAACCGCATCTTTATTACGCTTCCTTTTCTCAGGATTAAAAGCCGATAGTCTGAAAAACTTTTGTTTCTCTTTGGACATGCGCTGGTCTGACTCGATGATGGCAGTGGATGGGATATTTGTATCATTACCCTCGGATATCTCATCTTCCGTCTCTGGAGAACTCTCGAGGACCTGTTTGCTCCTTCTTGCCTTCGGCGTAGTTGTCGACAATCTAAACAAATACACATTCTTTTTACAAAAAATTATTTCCAAAGTAAAATACATTTAAAGGCGTAATAATGATAATTTATAGTATTAGTCGAATTTGTACATGAAAAGGGAGTTTTCATGATTTACTCTGGCCCTAATAAAGAAAGGACTAGAGATTATGAGCTCAATAAACACCCTATGTACTTGGAAGACTAATTTGTTCATTTAAAAATAAAATAACTCCATAGACATATGAATATTAGTAGACCTGCCCTAAGTGATAAAAGCGTATTATTCCCCACTCCCCATACCGGTTCCATTGGAGCCGGCTGGGTTCGCGTATGGCCTCCCGTGAATCTAGAAAATGTGAAGTCATCATTCTTGGGCGAACTAGGGTCGAGCTATGGTCGAGGCATCATCGGTTCATTTTACGAAATAACACGGCAAAATGGTGGCTTGTGCTATGAAAACTTGTAAAAATAGATGTGAAAAAGAGAATAAACCCAATTGTCGTATTACATTCCATATGTAAGCATTGTTTTACTTTATTTTAAGCTTATTCACATCGTATAATATGGATCAGTTGTAGAAACATATACTATCACATTGAGATACATCTGGATGCAAAACACAAAGCCGTTTGCATAAGAATCAGGGATGTGCCTTCGCCTTTTGCGCTTTGATAAAATACATAATTGCTGGAACTCCGTCGTATTAATAAAGGATAATAAACCAATCATTTTTAAATTTATTCCACTTTAATGGCGTTATTACTAAACGAGTTTTGAATTTTACACAACTCATAAACAACACTTAATATAGGATAAATGGTTGGTTATCAATTGTGAAAAATTGGTATGATTGGAAGTAAAATGTAGATACAGTGAGCATGTTTAGAATGAAAAATGTATGTGTCATTTTGCTGTCCGATGATATTTTTTATCTATTAAAAATAAAAATATTATATTTTTCTATCGCACGTCCCCACCGATCATATATTATCTTTGGATCATACTATCACACGTCGCAATGGACCACGTGTTAGGTACGCGCGTTGTTTCGTATGTACGGTACTGCTGGAACGAGAAGGAGTGCATATTAAGTAATGAGCTAAGTTATACCGAGTGGCGATGTGTGATAGAAAAACATGTTTTTTGTTTTTAATTGAAAAAGTGTCATCGGACGGCAAAATGAAGTACAAATTTTGACTCCAAATGCTCTTAGGAATCGCTGGTAAAAGCTGTGTGTATATAATTTCATTTGTTTTTTTAGTTGTTTTCCTTTTCTATCATCTTCTTAAAAGTGAAATGTTATATATTTTCTTAAAGATTTTATTATTAATAGGAACAGAGCGGTTGTGACAACCCTCCAACATTGCTCGAATGTTGCGATTCTCAAGTGTGCTCATCGTTGTTTACTGGGAAGTAAATTATGAAACATTTATAAAAGTGTCTTAACTAAATAAGTAAACAAAATATTCGACTCTGAAAATAGAAGAAATTTACGTTGCCGAATTTGGACTTCGCAAATTTGTTCATAACGTGGCGACTAATTTGCGCTCCCATGTAAAAATGTCTATTCATTCAAAAGCAGATTTTACTTTTAAGAACTAAATGGTGATATTATAATGCGAGATGCCTATATACTGTCAGATTGATTTATTGACGAATCAAAGTCAGCTTTGGTTTTACCCCTCGCCTTTAAGTTCTCGTCTATTAATATTCATATGTCTATGAATAACTCGCTCAAATAGTTAATTCCATTATCGGGAAAAATAATCCCATACCCCATGAATAGTGGTCAAGTACCTGCGCTTGATTGTCTTCTGTTTTGTAGTAGGTGTAGAGGGTGGGTGTGGGGCGGGGGAAGGGTGATGCTCGAGGCAGTGGCGGCAGCGCCAAGGGCGGCGGGGTGCGCGCCGGTCCGGCTGAGGGGCGGCACAAGCTGCGTGCCAGTGCCGCGCGCACGAGGAGCAGCCCAGGGTCCAGCCCGAGGGCGGTGCGGGCGCGGGCGGGCAGGCGGAGCAGCGGTCGCACTCGGCACACGACCAGGCCACGGCCTAAGGCAAGTACACAACATTATTAAACAGAAATAGTAGGGGATTATTTCACCACCTAAGAGTAAATATAAGTGACTTTAATCGTAGGATTGATAAGGCGGGTAATGTTACTCAGCAGTGGTAACAACAGATAATAATATAAGCTTCGACAGTTAGTAACGCTAATCGACAGTTTACTAGAGGTGCTGAATACATTAAATATCTGATGAGCAGCTGGTATTAGATGAAATAAGCTTGATCTTTATCTAGCACAAAGTGGTTGACAATGCTGATAATGATTCAAATAAGTTTTAAAGATAGAAAATGTGATTTTCAAAATATCAGATAATTCAAATTCAAAAAAATATTTATTGCACAAAAATACAGAGTACAAAGGGTATAGGTTATAGGTTACATTCCATTTCTTCCAGCTAACCCAACAAATACACATTATATAACATTACCCAACAATTACATGTTAAGGCGATGCACTACGTCGTGTAATATTTTTAATTGAGCCGCTATCAATAACAACCCTCACGTAGATGGCGATAAGGTTTAAATTCCCACTTAACACCATCCGCCTGTTTTGATTTATGAAAGAAAAAAACATGGCCAAAAAGTGCCTTTTATTTTATTTTGTGGATGTTCAGGCATAAATATTTAATTTTTTGTGGATCATTTTATAAATAACTTAATTTGCCACATTATACAATAAAATCATAACCGAAAATGGGTTCGTAAGTAGGAGATTTTGAACTTTAAAGCAGTTTTCATAGGCCTTATACATTATTTTTTTCTGGACTTATAAAAAGACTTATCTAAAAAATACTCGATTGTTTCAAAGGCCAAGATGTATTCTACTCGCAGTATTTAATTAAAGCATCTGAAACATTTCTAGGCGACCAAATATATTTATAAATATTTTATAATTTATATATTTTTATATTTATAATAACTATCAAGTCGTTTCCCTAGGGGTAGGCAGAGAGAATGGACCGCTCCACAATTCCCTGGCACAAGCTACTTATTTCATTCAGTTCATTCACACTTTTCTGTTATTCTGACTCTCGACATGACCTGACCCAAATATTTGATTCACTTGATACAATATCAGACAAAACTGTAGAATTTGAGAGTTCACTTCTTTGGGACAAATATCTATATATTATGATTCTTCTCTACTACGTATGGGAGAAAGCCCTAAGCAATAAAATGATAATTTTTAAGGTTAGGTTTATACCTAATCTAAAGAAAATAAATCAACATAGTTACAACCACCACCATTAATTAACAATGTTGGAAATCTGTTTTATAGAATAATTTTTTTTTCCCATGGTTTGTCGAAAATTATCATAAATATAATAAATAAAAAGTGTATAAAACTATATTGTTGAAAGTGAAATAAGCCAAATGATAGACTTCCCGTGCAAAACAACAATAAATTGAATAAAAGCAGTTAATAGCACTTAGTCCCTACTGCAATTCAGATTCCATATTTGGTAAATCTACAGAGAAAGTGGTTTTGAGAATGGTTACCAACTTATCGGATAATAATAAGTTATGCATACATACATACATACATATATATCAACAATAGTAACATCTATGTTTTCATTATTGTACAATGGTATAATAATATTAACTACCAACCGAGTGACGAGAAATAGGTGACCCCAAGTAAATTTTTTAAAACTTGGCTACAAGCCCAATTTCAATGCAAACTAATGTAAGTATCGAACAAAGAAAAAAGTATCAATTTGAATATCTTCCGGAATGTTTTGTATTATTCTACTTTTAAAAATGTTACTCCTGATTTCATTAACTGACTAAATACAATAGCAAATTACTTTTTAATTGGGGAGGCGATTTATCTTTCACAAAGGAATAATGGATCAGTGGATGTCGATAGTAGTGCATATTTGGATACTTCTAGTTATGAGAGGGGACTAAGATTGTTCGTTGCTTTCATTTATCCACTTTCTGTACAGCTTACAATAACGGGATTTGGTTTTCTATTAACCCTTCAAAATTTGTTTGCTTTGGGAACAACTCATATGGTCTCGCAGAAATCGATGTGTCTTCCTTACTGTTATGGGAGAAATATGATCTAAACGGTGTTGGAAAGCGAAAACACCACACTTTATATTCAAATCTAGAAGTTGACCACGGAAGAATTAAGATGTGCACCTTTATGAAGCCAAAAGTTCTGACTGCAATTTGAAAAACTTATCGACACGTGAATTTATTATTATAGAAACTACAAAAAAGTGAGATGACTTTAATAACGTTTGTAATACATTTGTCTAATAAAATATGGATGTTTTTATACATTTTTTCATTATCAGTAATTTTGGTTACAAAAAACGTAAATTGAGCCAGCCATTTTAATGTTTGCATTAAAATTTTTAATATAAAATATATATCTATATATATTAAAATCTCATGTCACACATGTTTGTGGTCACACTCCTCCGAAACGGCTGGACCGATTTTTATGAAATTTTTTATGTATATCTGTTAGGTATGAGAATAGGTTCTTAAGTATATTTCATACTTTAGGTGATTAGGGTGTCCCTATCCAGAAATTTTTTTCTGCTTTTTTTGACAAAATTATTTTTTGTATTTTTCTTATTATTTGGTATCAAAAAATATCTATAACCCCAAATTTTCACCTTTCTACCCCCTCCCTACCATTTTTTAATCGTGATTTTAGTATTTTTGTATGAAATTTTTTTACCGTTGTTCATATTGCCATCCAGGTCTGTGCAATGGCACGCGATTGGTCATTAAAAAAATAATGAAAAACATTATCGAAGCCACCATTTTGAATGGTAAATTCCAAGAACAAAATGTTTTGTTGCCACGAATTCCCATGATTCACACAGACGTGCAAATTGAATTCAAACGAGTTCAATTTCCTATTAGATTGGCATTCGCAATGACGATCAATAAGTCGCAAGGCCAAACGATGTCTGTTTGTGGCTTAGATTTGGGAACACCATGTTTTTCACATGGACAATTATACGTGGCATGTTCTCGCGTGGGTAAACCATCGAGCTAATTTGTGTTAGCTAAAGACGGACTGACAAAAAATATTGTACACTACAATTGCTCTTCGAAATTAATATTGATTTTCTTTATTTCATTTTCATACTTTAGGATAAAAAATATACAGATTTTTTTCACTTTTCATTTAACTTTTAAAAGATCAAACAATGAATATGTCCGTTACTTCAATGAAACACATTGAATTGAGAAAATGAATGGTTGGTGTTTTTTGTTTTGGTCGGCGGTCATCGTCTTATTGCTTCCATTCGCCTTTCTGCCATATATCCCATCCCCACACACTTACACTACATACGTTATTTTTATTTAACAACAGAAATATTCATTATAAATAATTTATATGGCAGAACAACCTTTACCGGGTTAGCTAGTATATATTTCTAATAACAAAATTTGAAAGCGACTTTCATCATCAAATAACACTAATAATGTCTCAAATTTTTCATCTTCTTATAATTCTCTAACTTCTCCATCCTCTTCTTGCAACCCAAACTAGCTATACATAATTTTTCTTTCTTATATTATAGTAATGTTTAGATTCTATGTCCGCAAACTGTAAAATTCACCCGCCATAACACAGGAGGGTGAAATATCGCAAAAAACCACAAGTACTCTCTAAATCGTGTATCAATAAAATAAATAAATGTTTTAGTTATCAGAGACGTTCAGATATATTCCAATTATTTGGATTTTATTGCAAAGTGGAAATACTCCGACCTTCTGACAGAATATGGCTGAGGACTGATTTAATTTTTCATACTATACACGGTGTCCGGAAACTCGTAGTACAAGCGGGAAACTGGAGAATCTACACCACATGGGGAACCCAAAAAAACATAAAGTTTTTTGATTTGAGCATTTTCACAAAAAAAAAAAAACCAAAAAAAAATATTTTTCGGCTATTTTTGGGTTAAAGTTTTTTCTGGTGATTAGGGTTGAACAACAGATGTTTTAACCCTGCAGAGCAGAAATATTTTATGATTACACCGGATTAAATGAAGGGTGATTTCAAAATAATGCTTAAAATCCGAGTTTCTTCATTTGTTTTACTTTCAAATAGTTTTAATTAGTTGGGTACTTTGATCTTCAGTAATAATTTATAAGAATTTGATTATAAAAAAAAAAAAAAAAATGAACTTCTAACTCGATTTACTCGATAACGAAAGCTCAAATCAAAAAAATATATACTACAAAATCGACTCCAAATGTGATGTAGATTCACCAGTTTCCCGCTTGTACTACGAGTTTCCGGACACCCTGTATAAATTACAATTTATTATCATTTTATTAAGATATGAAGATTCCCTGGCTAAAATTATATTATTACCTATGGGTAAAGAAGTATATTGATTATATTGCCATCTCATTCACATGCTTACTTGTTGACTGTCAGCGTGTGTGCATTACGCGACAAAGACACAATAAGGCCGTTTTCACTTGCATATTATATTTATAGAAAGTATAGAAAAGTCGATTTTCGGCCGCTTACATTGCTAATGCTGGCTAAAGCTTAAATTCCAGAATTAAAGATCTCATAAATCTACACCAAAATAATTCATAACCATGAGCAATGCGGGGTACACGTCAGCTAGTTTATAATAAATTACAGAACAAAGAAAATCAGAATAACAATTTTGGAATATAATATTTTTGTGATGGTAACCCATTAATCATGACGCCCGTTTCATGAAGGGGTTGGCAGAGAGTAAGACTGTCACACAATTTGGTTGGAACACTCGTTGCTTCATTCGCATTCATACATAGTCTCACACATACTCTTTATGTGCATAATTTAAAGGGTTACCCTGTAGATAGGGGCATTTAGCTGGAAGTCCTTGAGGTTGAGACAGGAGAGGTGGACATTGGCCTTGCACTGGCTGCACGAGCTCAGCACCTCGGGCACTCCGGCGGGGTTCCTGGCCTCCGTGCCCAGACACTCCGAGCAGATGGGCATGGCGCGCTGCAGGGGGGCCAACGCCACCTGGACATCAGATTATCAGTTAAGCATATTGAATGTAGTTCTATGACAATACAGAACATTGAAGAATAAAAACAAGTAATCAAATAATTAACCTAACCTATTCTTTATTCATGTTCTGTTTTGCCACTCTTCTGTTTTAACCGGTTACCATTGAATATAATGCATTATATTCATCATATAGACCAGGGCTTCCCTAACTGTGAGTCGCGACGCCCCGAGGCGCCGCGGGATCATCCCAGGGGCGTCGTGAGGCAATCTTTATAGCGTCTTCCACACGCACACTTCGGAGCGACTGAGTCCCGCGCCACTTCAGGCCGCCGCGCAGAAAAGTCTCACAGTGAACTGCGCTGTAAACCTGAACCTATCGGTCTTTACTTTTCTGCGCCTGAAGTGGCGCGGGACTCGGTCGCTCCGAAGTGTGCGTGTGGGAGACGCTAATAGGTTGGCTGTCTGTGTTGACGCGACCGACTCAAGTGAATATCGTTCCATCAGCACTGCAGCGTTAAGGGTTTTATTACCGTTTGCGACATCATACTTGTGTGAGACAGGTTTCTCTGCAGTTGCAGTCATTAAGAATAAGTACAGATCAAAAATAAATTTAGAGGCAGAGACGAGAGTGGCGATTTCGAAACTTCAACCTCGTTTTGAGAAACTATGCTCAGAAAAGCAAGCACATCCTTCTCATTAATACCAAATACAAAAATTGCTTTTTTATCTTTTTTATTTGCTTCCATTTTTGTTTTTATGTTGTGTTCTTTATTTTCTAATAAAAAAATTAGATACTATTTGGAGTTTTTCTGACAAATTGTTATTAGGTAACGTACCCGTACTACGTGACCCGTTCAGGGGGGGGGCTTCAAAATACTACGCTTGGTACAAATGAGCGGCAATTTTTAGTCACCGGGGGGAGGGCGTTGCAAAAATATGGCAACTTCCCAAGGGCGTCACAGTTGAAAAAGTTTGGGAAGCCCTGATATAGACCATTCACAAAATGTAAATGTCCTATAGGGTGATAGGGTCGTGCCACTGAGAACTGTCGTAACCTCTCTTTCTGTTGCATGCATCATTTAAAACAAAGATGGGGAGTATGACGCTAAAAGCGGTACACATATAATGCCGTGGTAAGTGAAAGAGTCTCAAAGAAGACATTGTGTTTTTACTTACCACGGCAGTATAGAATAGAATAGAATCCACGCATCGGATTTGCAACCTTGTCTGATAAGATTTGATAATGATTGTATCGGTACAGGATAATAATAATATTTTGATGATTTGTACAGAGCAGTTTTATGAAAAATCACTTCAAGGATATACGTATACAAGGACTAAATATAAAAAAGATGAAACATTATATTATAAGGGTACAACTAGGGATTTAGTCTATTTAATTTCAATACGTGAATGTGCCAATAATTTCAAAATACGTTTTTTTGGTACTTTCAGTTGAAGAGCACAAGCCGCATTAATTGGTGCTTTCAAATATTTAAATTGACCAATATCCTGCTTGTATTATGTTTAAGTCAATACCATGAATGAACCATCCCCAGTATATAAGCAAGCAAGAGTGCACATATCTCTACATATTTTTTGTTCCTCTTGAACATGGTATTGGACTTACACCGATGATATGATATTCAACACTGCTCTATTGTACGATGTCCAGACCAAAGAACTTCAAATAAAAATACAAAATGTTCGATCTCAACAAAATGAAGTCTTTGCTATTTTTAATTTTTACATAGCAATTTGTTTATTTTGATCTGGATTAACATTTCAAATAATTCTATGTTAGTAAGCTCCTAATTTTACCAGGTAAACATAAACACATACAGTCTTACTAATAAATGATTTTTAAATTTTACATGATGGATTAACTACTGTTTACCGTACATAGACGGTTGTTTACCAGTCTTGTAAAATTTAAGAGATGTCAACTAGTAAGGCTGTTTGTATGACCTATAAACAAAATTGTAAACGGTTCAGATTACTTGGGTTAATCAAGGTCAATTCGTATTCCATCAAGGTCACAGAACAAAAACAAATAAAAATGACTGTGAAATTATCAAGCCTGTGGACAAATTGCATGTAGTTAAGGTAGGTAATCATATAACATATAGCAGATTAATAACTTGCATTGAGTACGCAAATATAAACAGCGACGGTTAGGGAAATTTTATAGCTAATAATAAAGTGTTTCTATTTTGTATTGTTTATCCATGTAACAATGTGATTTAAATCTTGACCTTCTCCAACATTAGCCACAAACTGAGCACAATTATTGTTATTGTATATTACTTTAAATTAGTATACTAGAATGATATTTAGTCATCAAAATCTAGAGGTCAAGGTAAAGTTTATGTTGATATGGTCGACCTATATATGTATGATTTTAAGCAATCAAAATGCATTGTTTGATAACACACATGTGGTGCACTAAATTCTGTTGTGTTGTTATAATTTACATTACTCTTGTAGAAACCGTTGGCAAAAGATAGAAAACAAATAAATGCAACACGAAGCAATTAGATGAATAAATAAAAAATATCATTAATTGGGTTATAAATGGGTAAAGGGAAATTAAAAAGTAAACATTTAATGACACCAAAGTTTTTTCATTAGTTTATCATGCTAATTCCTAAATGTAATAAATAATAGTGAATGTTAAAAGGAATATACCTTAGATTCGGTGCTTTCCAAAGTCGGCCGCTTCTTTTCCTTTTTAAATTTAGCTGTTGGGGTGGAAACAGGTGACATCCCAGTGAGCGGGCGATCTGTGGACTTGTACACCTTCCCATGTTGGGTCACGAAACCACGGGCGATGGCCCGCTTGGAAGCTATCCGCAGCAGTTGCTTCAGATCGACACCTTCCTCCAGCACCACACTGTAGGTCTGGTACAAGTACTTCTCCACTGCCTTTACATTGGAGCCGTCTCTCTCCCCCAGTTCCCGCACAGACCGAGAGAATATCTTACACAGATCTACTCCCTTGCCAATCCTCAATGTTTTGCTTTGACAGCCTCCAGGATCTTTGTAAGAACTCTGTCCCTTGTTGTACACTTTTAATACGGAACCAGCTTTAACGGCGTAGTCCAGGTTTTCGCCTACAACGTCCTCGTGAAAGTTATGGTGCTGGCGAATCGCGTGACATATCCTTTCAACACTGGGACGTTGTTTTTGAGAGCGTATTTTTCTTATGGCTTCGAGAATCCATTTCGTCCACTCTTCACGGCCGACGACAGCCGGTTCTCCCATTGTAACACCCTTCTAGCGGGTCATACAGGAAAGTGCTACGAACTTCAAATGTCAAAAGTCATAATGAAACTTCCCCACCACACTTTTCGGCACATCATATTGTTTGTTGACATAAACTATTTAGTCTTGATATTGTCATCGAACTTTTAGTCTAGCGAAACATTGAATAATATTAAAATACGCACTTCAATCAGTATCCTATCACAAACCAGTATGACGAATTTACTGTAATTTCATAACGGGCATGTAAGCATCCGTCGGCAGCCATCTTGTGGATTCTACATTTTACGTTGTACAATGTATTCGCGCTCATAACAACTCCGAATCATAATATAAACCTAAACACTGATTCAGCATTATAAAAAACTAAAAAAATATTTAGAATCATCGATTTTGCACTTAAATGAAAAAGAAAACAATGTGTAATTCCATATAACGTATCCCGGATCACGTACTTTTTCCCGGTAATACCGATTACAAGGTGCCACTTCAAGCAGGGAAAACCTGTCGTCAGTTAACGAATTGTCACACAATAAAAAAATGCTTGTAATAAATCAACGAATAAATTTGTTCGATTAAAACTAACTAACTGGTCACTATCGGATATTATCTAAGAAAACATATTCAGAAAACACTAACAAAAGGCTGTATTAAGATGGCCATATTGACAGTGATGCCAAGAATTAATAAGAAATTCCCGATATTAGTTAATAGGCCACTTTATGGTATTTTAAAACAACGCCAAACTGCGCATGTGAATGCTCATGAAGTTCGCAATGTAACAAACAATGAAACAATCAGTAACAATTGCGGCAACTAAACAAACAGGTTGTTTTACTTTTTATTCTGTATTCTCTGAAGTTTTGCTGTCAGTCACTTTTTGTAATAATTTATTTTTTTGTAAGACACCAAAGGCGCGTTTGTATTTTCTCGTATATTTGAATTCATAACCAAAAATCTTGAGAGTTATCAATAATCTTAGGGTATGTTTAGGTTATTTCATTCTTCATGAGAAAATAGAGGAACCTCACATGCATTTGAGTGTGTGTGGTGTATTTATTATATAGGTATTCTTTTTTAAATAGTACTGATTATATTTCTTTTTATTCATCTAAGGATTGTACTAAGTTTGTCGATTCTGGGGATGAAGAATGTGCAAGCAACCTAGCATATATTTATTTTAATCAAATTTGTTTAAAGTACATCCAACACGAATTTGACGTGTTTAAAAAAATAGGAATTTTGGATATTTAATTCTTTTCTTTTCTGATTCGCATTATTGAAAAATTCTGATTGAAAACCATTGCTGGTCATAGAGATATTATCATAGATATTCCACTCACGATATTATTTACTTCTATGTTGCTGGTAGACAAAATTCGTCGTTTATTTGCATGGACCTAAAAAGCCATGGACGGAGGAATTCGAGAACGAGTTGAAGTTGCGGGTTTAGGGGAAAGATGATGAAAAATACGAAAACCTACTTAAATTTTTAATGTAAAAAAATAAGCCGCTATAACTACATTAACAACACAAACATAAAAATAATAATAGTTCGTTATTCACCACTTTGCATACAAATCAGTTCAAAAGTTAGTCACACAAGATGGCTGCCAGGCAATTTCCCTTCGTCTAGATTTGGCTTCAATGCCATTCGAATAAAATCGCACTAATGCTCTGTCCAGGGCTGTTTAGGTCCGTGTGTATTTGTAGATATGAAAATGTTGGACATTATTACAAGCTACGAATAAGATTTTTAAGCAATGCGTTGAGCGTTGTGAGTTTCAACGTTCAACAAAATTTTAGAGAAGCGTATGACAGTCTTAGTAAACATCACCAGATGAGAGTGTATTTTAATAGAACTCAATTAATACTAGGCTTTCTCAGAATTAGAGGGTTGAATTTAGTAAGAATATAAAAGGTGTATGGAGATTCTACACCCATGATATTACCATATATTATTATTATTCAGATGTTACCTACGTGATTAACACCGACTCTGAAATTTATAAAGATGCCATGTACGGATTCTTTTAACGTAATATGACATTAGTAAGATATTACGGAGATAAAAAAATCAATACCTACGATACCTTAACCGATATTGAATTGCTGATTGAAATTTTATTGATTTGTGAGGTATTTGTATGCACGAATCAACACACTTTTCACCATAATCTACTTATCTGCCATAATTCACATAGCGATGGACACAGCAAGACGATTATTAATTCCTGGAGGAGGAAGAGCAACATAGCATAACACCCCAAAATTCAATAAGATAATTATTTTAATATTAAATCACGTCTGATTTGAAAACGTTTACTTATGTAACATAAATCACATCTAGATCATTCGACAAATATAGTCAAATGTTTGATTTGATTATTGAAGATAATATTAGCGAATTTGAAACAAAAAATCTGAAAAATATACGGTCACATCTCGGAGCTGTGCCCTGGCAAGGCAAGGGTCCTGGGTTCATGTCCTTGATGAGCTTCAAATTTTCGTTGAAGAATCGCTAATATTGTCTTCAATAATTAAATATTACAATTTAAGGTCTTAATCATTAAGTTATTCCAAAAATAAAAATGGTAAGAGCGATGTGTTTTACATGAGGTATAAATAGTGCCAGGACAGAAACAATGCTCACCCTTACCAAGTATATATTATTTTTCTTATAGCCCAGCTACACTACTCGCGAAGTTGATCGAAGTTGACCGAATACGATAGTGTGGGCACGAACCTCGCTTCGCTTCGGGCAACTTCGCTTCGCTTCGCCTGACTTCCGATTGTTGTCGGTAAATGCGCCCGAGTCAAAGGACTCGAAGCGTCACGGCATAAATAAACCAATCACTGACTGGTTGGACTGAGTTACTCGCGAAGTTGCACGAGTGTGTGGGCACGCACTTCGAACTTCGGCTAACTTCGTCGAGGACTTCGTCGAAGCGTCGAAGCGAGTAGTGTAGCGGCCGCTTTAGAATAATGAAATTCATAATTTGTGATCGGATATCTTCATCTATGCAAATAACATTGACAAACGACAGCGTGAGTGGAGAGTGGTTTATTTATGGTGAGTGGTTTATTTGTGATGACAGCTGTCATTCTGAATATCAATAACATGATTTTATTTATGATTCAAGTAATTGAAAAGTGACAAATATTATTAAGGCAATGCCAAATAATGCATGGCGTTGATATTCGTGTAGATGGTTTATTTACGATATCCTTAAAAAGAATAAAGGGAGGAAAGAGATGAATATCAAAAAGTGTTGTCTTGGGGTTTATGGGTTAATATAAGTGCAGATATTTTCTATTCCACCATCATTACACCTTTATTCCTTAAAAATGGCTAAAGAAATCAGCCTGTTAGACATCCCATGGAATGATATATTTGTACCCATTATCCTACCTATGCTTAAGTTAAAAGATTGCTTTAACTTGAGGTGTGTATCGAAAGACCTTTTAGCGTTGATTGACATGTATTTTAATAACATGAAAATATTGAAAATTATTAACAATCATTCCTTCCCTGATAAATCTTTCAAGGTGAGCAATTTCACAGGTTGTGGAATGTTTATATAAATGTGTTTATGTTTACGTGAAACAATTTTGAGTAAAAAAATCAGAATTTACTACTGAAACTGCAAGGCTGTAGAAGTTCTTATAATGTTTCATGTATTAAGTCATTATTCATACCTACTCAGGTACCTATTTTTTGCATTTGATGGCAGATCATCCCTCATTCTGTTATAAAATAAACATGTTTCGTTTAAATTCGTGTTAGATTTTTTTTTCAATCTTATGTTCTATTAGCTAGTGTTTTAACATTTGAATTACTTTCAGGTGTTGTCATCTTCCTGCTGCAATTTAAGAGTTTTAAATTTTGTCAAGAGCAGTTTTTTAACTAATGAACTTCTGGTACCACTGTTGGATGTAAACAGTCACTTGGTGAATGTTAATTTGAGTCAATGCAAGAATCTCACATCCACCTCACTGCAGCCTATTATATTAAACAGTCTCAACCTGAAAGTGTTAAAGTTAGAGAAATGCAGTTGGCTTACAACAGGGGCATTGGAAACATTAACACTGCATCAGAATTCTTTAGAAGAAATTGATCTATCGCACTGTACGTTTTTATCAGATTCGTGCATAATACTTTTATTGAAAAAGTTTCAACGCTTGAGGAAGATTACCCTGGAGGGTATTCCACAAGTGGGTGATAAGTGCATGTTAGCTATTTCAAAATCCAATAAATTTCTGCAGCATCTAAATATAGCAGGATGCATGGAAATAACCGATAAAGGAATAAGGCAAGTTGAGAATGGTTAACAATTTTTTAAATTTTTATTTACAGAAGAAAAATAAAATAACAATAAGAAAGAGATAATATAACAAAAGAGAAAAGTCCCATTAAACTACTTTTTAGTAGTTTGTTGATGGGTGTTTTAACTTATTATGCTTTTTAATTAAGGGAGGTATGGACATATATGTATACACATAATAAGAAAGAGATAATATAACAAAAGAGAAAAGTCCCAATATAAACTACTTTTTAGTAGTTTGTTTATGGGTGTTATTACGTTTTAACTAATTATGCTTTTTAATTAAAGTACTTATGGACATATATGTATACATAACACATCACTTCATACAAACACATAAAGACGTACACATATATGCACATTATAAAATAATAATATAAGAACAGAAATAACAAACATAAAACGTTCTAAATATCAACCATGTGATATGGTGACCGGATAAGTCATCAAAATGACAATTCAACACACCTATAAAAAGTGTTATAAAGTTATGAAGTCATGAAACAAAAACTAGGTTAAATAGGTTACATATGTAACTATTTAACCTAGTTTTTGTTTCGTCACTTTTAATGACTTTATATCACCTTTTAAAAGTGTGTTGAATTGTCATTTTGAGGAGTTATCATGGAACCATAAAATATATAGAAAGGAATAATTTTTATGCCAATTATTCTTAAGTTCCTGAATTTGCTGCAGGCAATTATCTTGGTGGTCGGAGTGATCTCACGATTCTAAAATCAAGCACTTTTTAATATGATTGGTTTTCCTTTACAGAGCAGTAACTGCGAGCTGTACACATCTAGAATGTATTGCATGCCGAAATTGTCCCAATGTTACGGAGAAGAGTTTATCACCCATACGAGGCAGAATAATGCTAGATCGGAACCGTCCGCGTATGCATTGAGTTTCATCAAATTATCATCCTTCTTTTATAAAAATAAATAACTTTTGTTGTATAGATTATAAGGCTTTTATTCTACAAAACTTTTTTTGTTTCCTTTGAGTGAAGTTTGGTATAAAATAATAACCAGTATTTCTGTGAACAGTATAAAAAGTATATATCTAATTTTCTCATAAATGAAAACCAAAATTTCCTCTGAAATCATAGGATTCGTAAGTAGATACCTACCTACTCAATAAGGAACTCCAGTGAAAAATAGTATGGCTTAAAAAAAATATTTATATACATGAATAAATTCTGATTCTGAATATATAAGTTTTATTATATGTAGAATTTATAAATTGTATATTATGGTACATTTTTTGGTTGGTACGACTGAATCTGGTGATTCTGATATCGCAATCAGTCTACGTGAGTAATATATATATATTGTTTAGAATTTCCACGTCAGTGTTGCGAATTCGTGGAGGATTCCCCAAATTGGAAAGATTTTTCAAGAATTGGATTTTTGCGGGGATTTAGGCCATTTCTTGATTAACCAAACATATTGAAAATTACTTTTTACAATAATTGTGTGAATGTACTATATTTTGTTTCTTTCGCAGTAAATTTATTTAAAGCCTGAACGAAAGAGAACATTAAAAATGACTAGATACTAAAAAAATGCTAATTTCAATAAAATTTTGTTTAATTTTGGAGGTAAAGGAACATGTGGGGAATTCCATTTTCTCGTCATCTCTTGTGGGTATTTTAGAACATATGCAGTGAGTGGTATATCTATGTTAAGCAGTGAAAACCCTGGTCCACATTCACGTTAGAACTGATTGGAACTGGTGAAAATGTAGTAATGCTAGTCATTAAATACAGGTAAATTATTTACCAGGTGCGGTCACGGACCTATCTTTGTACTTGTTGGTTCAATACTATAACATTAGTGACGAGACGCTAATATTTTACCTGGTGTTCTTCAATGTTATACGCGGGTAATCTTAAAGTTCCGTAGAAGGCGTTTAAAAAGAAGAAGAAGATGGTTTGAAAGGGAGATATACGAATGTTAGAGAGAGCGAGAACGGTTTATTTATGGAGGCAGCGCGCTAACATAAAAAAGATTGTAATTAAGCGAAAATAATGAAAATATTTAATAAAACTCAGTTCGTTTACAGTATAGCAAAAATCTCTCGAAAAATTTCTAAGTTGCCTTTAAAGATACACTGTGAATTATTTCACATATATATAACATATTAAATAACTGAAGAAAATGTGTTTTAAATAATTTTCGGAGAATACTTTGCGATTTTTTTATCGAGGGTATTTCATATAACTATTTTATTTTTATTTTATTTTATTTTATTGATTTATTGTGAAAAACAGTTTCGACTTTGTTTCGGCTTTGTTGTTTGTTTCGGCTTTGCAAACGTATAGATATTATCTAAAAAAAAACATATATTTTTAAGGGAACTTAAAAAATTGTTAAAGAGAAAAACTTAAAAGTGTTTTAAAGCCGTTGAAATTTGGAATGCGGGGGCTCAAGAATAAAAAACAGAGGGGGCTCTAGGAGTCCAGAAGTAGAAGGTCAATCGAAAAAAAGAATATGAAATGTTAATACATATTGTTAATGGGTATTATATATTACAAAATCGCTAATGTAGGTATGTAATTAATTTACCGGTATTCACGTATTCTGTACAATACAATACAATACAGTACAATATTGTTTAATTTAAGATTATTTATCTAATTATTTACACATATAACTGATTAATATTTTGAAAGATCTTTCCCCCTAAAGGTTTTTAAATCACTAATTCCAACCTCAGTCCATTGTTTACAAGTATATTTAAAAAGTAAACAATTACAGCAAAAGTACATGTGCGTTCATTTTATTGCACCCGCAAAACCACTGACAAAAATTATAACTCGTTTATTTTTCTCTCTTGTAACATAAACTAATTGTCACTTTATTTGAATACGTTTGTCACGATTCAACGAATTATTTGCGATTTCTTTCAATACGATATCCACAGAATTTGACGTTTTAAATTATTCCGTCCAAATTACGTCAACAATGACAAACATAATTTGAGTAAAATTGGAGTTCAAGGTGGCTATCCTTTATTACACAAAAAAAATTCGACTGACATTTTTTCACATCTCCCTCTAATATCTTAATAATCCTAGGTCGTAGATATCTCTATCTAAACGTGGTCATGTCCGAAAACATCTTGAAAATAAATTTTGTATGATACTAAGCATACGTCAGACATGATGGTGTTTACCTCCTTTGTCTCTATATCAAAGAGAAAGAAAGGAGATTTGTTTGGGACAAAATTTAAAGTGACCCTTGCTAGGACATACAATTACTTCTGATTTGGACGCTAGATGGCACTGGAACGAATCGAAAAAACATACGAATCTTCACGAGTAAAAACTAAATTAATAATCGGGTAGTTTGTTAAATCCTTTTTTTATATTAATACTATTGCAGCCATTGATGTATTATACTAGATTAGCCCTGTCTAGTTAAATTCATTTTAAAAATAACCCCACATAGTGTACGTCACAAATATGAAGATGAACTTAACGACCCAACTCTGTAAACTCCTTCTACAAGCGTTCAAACTCGTAAGCGAAACCACGGGGAATTTGTTGTCAGAGGTGTTGTAATATGGACATAAAGCCAATTTTATGTGCTTAAAAAGTGCTGAATCAGGAAAAGAATTGATAAATAACACAAAATGATTTTAATTTATTTTATTTGTGTTTGTGAATTTTATACAGGTCCTATATAAACAAAAACGTTTACATTTTTATTACTGTGCATAGGTTTTATATTTAAATTTACCATAGTATTTATATAGAATGTTATATAATTATTAAAGAAAGGTTTTAGACTTGACATCATTTTATTTAATTTGGTTTTATGCCCAGTCGGGCTTTTGCATGCATTTTAAAACAGATTATATCTATTGAACTATCGAAAATGATACAAAATAATTAAAACTGATGAATAAAAAAATAATATTAGTGAAACATTTAACAGTAACATAAAAATTATAGAGACTAGAACAACACTACGTATTATTAAATAATTATACTACCATCCTTAAATTAAAAGTTATTTTGTTTTCAACCACTTTGTTAGAATTAAGACATCGTGTCAACTAGTTTTGGTTATACTCAACCTTCTTCAAGATAGCATTATTGAAAACTAACCTAAGTACTAAACGACTTTACATTAAATATAATGTAAGATTAACATAAAGAGAGAGATAAATCATATAATGTTGCGTGTTCACAAGCGAGCTGAACCACGACTTATGGGAAAGGAACGAAGCAACCTAATATTTCTTTGTTCCTTTCCCATAATTCGTAGTTCGGCTCGCGTTCCGGTTCGCAAATGAATAAGCAGCAATGATGAGGACAGAGCTTCAGAGAGCGTATGGGTGAGGGGTAAGGGGGGTGGAGGTTACATGCTTAGAATATATACTTATTTATTTATTTACGCCCGTTAAATAGGATTTTACGTATTACATTTATATAGTTCATACAATATATTCAAAAAATAAATACGAAAAAAAAAAAAAAATTCAGCCATGGAAAAGACACCGTATCAGACCGGCTCAAGAATCGGAGCTCTATAGAAGCCCGAGTAAATCTGGCGTACAACAAACTGGGCGTCTTGTATTGGGCTGGCAGATTCTTCAATAGTAACCTGCTGCTAAACAATTGCATTTGGGAGACACCTGGGCTAGAACCCACAATACTTGAAAAACCTACTTGATTCTGTTCAAAGGAGGATGGTCCGTAGGTTGACAATCCAGTGTTAACATACGTACTGCCATCTCTAATACAAGGACGCAATGTGGGCATGCTGAGTCTGTTCTACAGGTATTTTAATGGAGCATGTTCTAAGTAGCTAGGAGCATTGATCCCGGTGCACCCGTGCACGTGCGTAAAACTCAACGTGCACGAGC
Organism: Hesperophylax magnus; assembly: GCA_026573805.1. Classification (NCBI taxonomy): domain Eukaryota; kingdom Metazoa; phylum Arthropoda; class Insecta; order Trichoptera; family Limnephilidae; genus Hesperophylax; species Hesperophylax magnus. The sequence continues at coordinate 1,214,423 of JAIUSX010000243.1, forward strand.
GAAATACCCGTTCACAGTTGGTGTTGGCTTTATAAGAACGGGACGCCTCTTTGACTATTTTTTATTTAAGATGGCTCTTCTGTGGATCGAGTTACCGGCATCTGTTTTCCTCTTTCATATAACCCGGGCTTTTTCAAGACCCGCACTAAAAACTTTTTTTAATCTTGCTTTTTGTCGCTGCAATAATTTTATTTTACATTGGGCTTTATTTAATGAACATTTTTCTTCCAACTGTTTTCTGAGTTAAAGAGTATAAAAATAATTGATTCATTTAGAATATCGGTTTCCACTAATGCTTTTTTAAATAGATCTAGAAGTTTGAATGACAGGTACACAATAAAAAGTAGCAAAATAATTATTTACAGCATTCACGCACAACCGGTTTGTCGATTACAGAAGAAGTTTCAGCAGGATCGAGAACCAGTCCTGTTCGAGAAGAAACAATGACGGTATCTCTTTTCGCAGGACCTGTCGCGATGGTGGACAGCGACTGTCCGATATCAGCCTAAAAACAACGACATTATCAATTTAAACCTGATCAATGGATTGTAAAAAACTTGCTTAAGTTTTCACACAAAAATTAAACAAAATAATTACCGGAAAAACAGGCAAAGTTTGCAGTGTACACGTCGGAGGCCGCTTGCAGTTAGATACATATATTTGGGGTGAAAATGATTAGAGAAAATTCGGTTTCCTGCTGATGGTACCCAGTTATTGTCACATAATTGAATCCGGATTGCTTCTAACCATTTCTCCATTTTTTGCGGTTTGTCGGGGTTTCCCGAAAAAAAAAAGCGAAAATACACATAAAATAAATGAATTCATTAAATGACGCAAATTTATTTCTATCAATTCTTCTGCAAAAATCGAAAAGGCGAAGCAGATATTACCCGAAAGGCAATGACGACTTAATACAACCCTGATTAGCAAAATTCACGGACCAAATAAATCACACACACTTGAGTTGTCACGCTTATTATAATGATATCATGTATACCATATTATTGTAAGCAGATTACTATACTAATATTATTGTTTTATTTTTTGGAATAACTTAATGAGTAAAACCTCAAATTGTAATATTTAATTATTGAAGACAATATTAACGATTCCCAAACGAAAATTTGAAACAGAAAAAGAAAGGTCTCACCTAGATGTGACCTATCATTTCTGATTTTTCTGTTTCAAATTTTCGTTTAGGAATTGCTAAAATAGTCTTCAATAATTTAATATTATTGTGTTTTGATTTTTACGCTAACCTCAAAAATATCCTTTATAAACATTGATCTAAAAAGTCCTGGACAGAGCATTATTGCGATTTGTATGAATTGCATTGAAGCCAAATCTAGGGTGAGGGGAAATTGCCTGGCAGCCATCTTGTATGACTAACTTTTGAACTTGTAGCGATGCTACTTGAATATTCCAGAATGTTCGCCCATTCAAAATGCATCGTATCCAGAACCCTCTAGCGACTGGAGCTAGAACCATCTACCTAGATGACAGAATATTCTCGATGCACCGGGCGACTATAAAACGGGCGCATCGAGATGTGGTCAGTCAGTCGAGCCATAAATAAATCACTTACCTGCGAGCCCTGCGAGTGTTCGCTGCATAAATATACCACTCTCGTTCGCTGCCTACTGAGAGTCGCGTCCTTTCGTTACTTCACCGCTCTGCTACAGGCCACGGACCTACTTACTACACCTGGCGTTATAAGGACATTTAAGAGAGGCTACGGCTTATCATGGACTCCGCAGGATTACATCAGCGCCTCGACCCCGGATATCATCCCCGGCCTGCGCTCCCCACGCGCCTATACCCTGCGACACCTTCGCCGGTTTGCGCCTCCGCCCCGCGACATCGTCGCCGGCCTGCATTTCCCGCTCATCTGCCGACCAGGTCAATAATACCTTCGGCTATCCTGTTTCACAATGGAGTACCCGGAAGACTCCACGTCATCCCCAGTGCTGAACACATCCTTAAGTCCAGTCTCCACCAACGCGGTGTCGAGCCGCCGACTTTACCGCCTCGACCGCTCCACCGCTGTCTTCGCCGCTTACACCTAGTGTCATCGTCATCAGTCCGGAGTCATCTCACAACTGTGCATCAACTGCGCTACTGACTCAAAATAAACGCTGTGACATCACAACCTCCATCTTTCATTGTCTCGTTAGCAAATCCCTAATAACTGATTTGTATGAAAAGTGGTGCATAATGAACTATTATTATTTTATGTTTGTGTTATTTTTAATAAATTTATTTAACGCCCAGAGGGCTTTTACTAGGAGAAGGAAATAATAAAAATAAAATTACATTTAAAAATAATATATTCAAGAAACAAAAATAAAAAGAACAAGAACATAAATTAAAAAATACAGCGATTTGACTGGTTTACAAACATTCAACTTCCATTTAGGAATAGTGTTGAAATAAATCTTTTACGTGATCCACGAAATTCGCAGAGTTAATATTAAATATATCGACATCACCTAAATATTGGTTTCCCATAGTGTGAGTTGCGCTTATGTGTGTTGCAGTGGAATAGTGTATTTTGTCGTGTTGTTATTGTAGGTATTCTTAAGTTTATGAGTTGCAGAAGTTCGCAACAGTCGAATTTAGAGTTTAGAATTTTGAATAAAAAAGTTAAGTCGTTTATTTTACGCCTGTCTTCCAATGTGTGTATTTTTAGAGTTTTTAATAAGAAATGATATTGTAAGTCTTCTAGTGAGATATTTAATTTAAAATTTGTAAAACATAGATTTTTTTTGTATTCTTAATACGAAACCTAGTGTTTTCATGCCTTTGTTTACAATTTGGTGGATATGATTGGCGAAACTTAGTTTTCATCCAAAATAATTCCGAGATCACTCATTTCCGTGACTCTTTCTAAAAGCTGTATTGTTAATGGAATATTCAAATAAAACAGGATTTTTATTTCTGCAGAAAGTCGAGGTTTTGCATTTGTCTACATTTAAAAACAGATTATTTTGTACGCACCAATCTTTGAACTTATTAATATTTGACTGTAGTTTTGGCAATGATTTACATCAGTTATTTTTTGTATAGCTTGATGTCATCAGCAAAGAGCAATACCTCGACATCGTCGAAGCAATTTGTTACATCATTAATGAAAATGAGAAACAAAACCGGACCAAGGTGACTACCTTGCGGTAGGCCACTGGCCGCACAGAAAGCTTTCGATAGCAAAGATTTTAATTTAAAAAATAGTTTACGATTTGATAAATAGCTAGTAAACCATTTTAGTATGTTATCTCTTACTCCTAGGGCAAATAGTTTTCGGGTTAGTAGTATATAGGATACTTTCGAAAAGTCTGTATATATGCAGTGGACTTGTTTATTTTTTGCAAAAGATTCTAATATAAAGTTTTGAAATGTTGTTAAGTTAGTTGCGGTTGATCTACCTTTGATAAAACCGTATTGTTTTTGGTAAATTAGTTTTATTAATATGGGATAGATTTCATCAAGGACCAGTGATTCAAAAAGCTTAGTAAGTACTGACTATATACAAATGGGGCGATAATTGGTTATGTCAGTATCGTCTCCTTTTTTGAGGATAAGTGGAATGAAGCTCGATTTCCGTTTACGTTTTTGAAGAAGTCTGAAAAAAGGTTTAAAATGTCCCGTGTATTGTTTCCACTGATTCCAATCATTTGCATTATTGGTGGGTAATCCGTGTTTTCATTGTTTATTTTTTTAAGAAATTTCCAGAGATTTTTGGATTTAAAAACATTATCCTCGATAGTAGTTATGTACATTTTGTAGCAATGTTTAGAAAGATCTCTACATTTTTTCCCAGTTTCCCTAAAGTTTATATAATCAGCTATGGATTTGCTGTGTTTGAATTTTTTGTGTTGACCTTTTTTTTGCTGAAGAGAGGCAGTTAGCTCCGATGAGAACCAAACTTGGGTAAGTATACTTTTTCGGTGTGTAAAAAGGTACATAGGATTTAATAGTGTTAGAAAATGTAAAATAAAGTATGTCTAAAGATTTATCAATATTTTCATAAGACTAAAAAGACCAGTCTATATTTGAGAAATGGCAGTTAATTGAGTCAAAGTTGCATGTTTAAAGTTCAGAGTTTTTTTAATTTCGTGTATAGGGGAGAATGGCGATTGTCGGCAGGTAAGAGCGGATCATTAGATAGTTCTACAGATATTTTAGGAATGTTTGATAGTAGCAAGTCTAGTAAGCGATCATTATTATTATAAATGAAATTGTGCTGGTACAGGTTTAAAAAAATTGCTGTTTCCAAGATTTCTCGTGCCCGGTCATTTTCGCTTTCGTTTGTGATGTAGCCGCAGTCATTGGATTCCCATTTTAGATTTAGAATAACAAGTTTTGAGTTTGGGTATTTTGACAGGAGATGTTCATTGTCATCACAATGGTTTCTATATGTTTGAATATTGGAGAGTGGTGGTAGGTAGGTGGTTCCAATAATATTTTTTCCAGTTCAGTAGAGATTTGTTTAAATTTAGAGAGATTTTTTTAAATTTTTTATTTTTATTTATTTTATAAAATACAGTATAATTATTTAAATTTACATAGTAAGAACATATTTCAATAAAAATTAACATGTTTACCTTTAAAAGAGTCTAAAACTCGTATGTAAAGGGAAAAAAACTTAACATACATATGTAAATAGAAGAAAAAAAGAATCATAAAAACATATAAAGTGAAGAGATTTTAGTTTTTTATACAATAATTTATAAAATAATATAGTGAGATATCATCGTCATTCTAATTCGTTAAATCATTTAAGATAGTGAAGTTTATTTTATTTTTAAATTTATTATAATCCGGTTCTAATCTCATCCCTGTCGTTAGTTGATTAAACCACACCACTCCAGTGTACGTGTAATAGTGTTGTGCAAAACTGGTGTGCATTAATGGAGTGCATAAGCGACCCATTGTATTTTGCCTATTGCTCTCGAGACGAACCATGGCATGGTGTGACTTCTTATAGAGATCTTTGTGGATTTGAAGCAGCGTATTTTTTGTATATGTATTTTTTAGTGATGGGACTTGAAAATCTTGGAAAAGTTGTGAGGTTGGGAAGTCTGATGGTTTTTTTATTAAAATTTTTATTAACAACCTTTGAGTGATTTCCAGCGGTAAAAGTGATGATTTGTAAGCTCCCCCCATGCAACGATACCATACTGTATTATTGAATGGGCTAGAGCAAGGCTGCCCAACCTTTTTAACAGTTGGGCGAAATTGACGATTTTGAATCACTGGCGGGCCACTGAATACCTGACGGTTCCTATTTCCATGGGGGGGGGGGGGGGGGGGGTTGTTACGGAACTTCGCTGAGAAAAAAAATTCCGCGCACCCAAAAACATCATATGTGATTCCCCACAACAATTTTTCGAATTCCATGAGGGGGGGGGGGGATGGCTACAAGATTCCATTTCGGACGCAAAAAATATTATATCAAAAACCGGTGTATTTTTGTTTAAAAATTAAGTTCAACAGGTTAGATTTTTTCGTCGCTGATTCTCGTTTTTAGTAGCCTAAATAGCGATAAATCGCCTTCGTTGGCAACACTGGTGACCGCGCGCAATTGCATTGTTTGTTTTACCGCGGACCCGCGACACTTTTTCAAATTGGCGGATTGGCGGGTTTTTTTAAAATGGTTCACGCGGGCCACTTATAATTCGTTCGCGGGCCACATTGTGGCCCGCGGGCCTGGGGTTGGGCAGCCTTGGGCTAGAGCGTAGTAAATATTTTTAAGAATTTTTAAGTTAAGTATATTTCTTAGACTAATAAATATGTAAATGAGTTTTCTTAATCTATTTATGACATTGTTTATGTGAATTTTCCACCCACTGGAGCGCTTCGTGTTGCGCAATCAATTCAGCCATTCGATACAATTAACATCATTCCTCAAAATATTAGTTAAAATTAGTTAAATTAGTTAAAATTTCAGATATGCCGTAATTAGTTAAATTAGTTAAAATATCAGTTATGCCGTCTGCGTATCTCGCTGCGCAGGCAAGTGTTGCCAGACTCAAGTTGTCATTTTGCTCAAAACATAATAATCGCGGTGCCTACAAAAGAAACAATATGAAATGCTTACTGCGGTTTATAGCCAGTGAATCCACCTAGATTTCACAGTTTATTCCATATTTTTAGACTCAATAAGTACTCTAGGATGTACCTAGAGGTACTACTAAGATATTGCGCAATACTTGCAAAAAATTGTCGCAAAGCGCTCCAGTGGTTAAGGTGACTATCTATTATTACACCTAAATATTTAATTTCATATTTATTTCCTATGAATAAACAGTCATTATTTTGGCAAGTTGATCTTTTTGATGACATTTTTTTGAATGTATTTTAATATTTAAAGTAATAGAAGGGTTTTTTTTTTGTTTATACTAAAAATTATATAATATGTTTTTTCAATATTTAATGTTAATAAGTTTTTATCAAACCATTCTTTTAACTTATTGATATCATTGTTAGCAACTATTTCAAGTTCATTCAATGAATTCGCTTGAAATATAATTGCAGTGTCATCTGCATATGAAATGAGTTTTCCTGTTAATGGTAATTTAAAGATATTATTAACATATAATATGAATAGAAGAGGGCCCAATATGGTGCCTTGTGGTATTCCAAAGTCACTTGTGTTCGGTTCACTGAGAGTGTCGTTTATTTTTACATATTGATTTCTAGAGTTCAGGAAACTTTCTATCCACATTTTGGCATTATCTATTATTCATATTTTGTTAAGCTTGTACAGTATTTTTTTGTGACTTATGCTGTCGAAGGCTTTCTTTAGGTCTATGAATAATGCAAGAGATTTTTTGCCTCTGTCTAGTGCTTGATGTATTTTTGTTGTTAAATCTATGATTGCGTCCTGTGTGCTTATTTTTGCGCGAAATCCAAATTGTTGGTCACTCAATATATTATTAGTTTCAATAAATTTTAGTAGTTGCTTTTTTGCTACCTTTTCAATTTTTTTTGAGATATTTGATAATACTGATATAGGTCGGTAGTTATTAATTTCTTTAGTATCACCTGATTTAAAAATCGGTGAAATAATAGTTTTTTTGTAAATAGATGGAAAAATTCCTTTTTTAAGACTATTATTTATGATATGTGTAATAGGTTTTTTCAAAAAGTTAAGATTTTTTTTCAGAATTTCAACGGTTATCCCATCAAAACCTGGTGCGGACTCAGTTTTTAGGTTTTGTATTATAACAACAGTTTCTTGTTCAGTTATAGTTTCGAATGTTTTTACCGTTTTATTTAATGAAGCTACTGGAATTCCTAATGTGGTGGTATTATCTATGTTAGTTATTTCGTTTGCGAGATTTTTTCCGACATTTGAAAAAAAATTATTGAAAGCATTCGCACATAGTTTTGGGTTATCAGAAACTTGCATCATATTATTGTTAATGTGTAGCTTTAAAATGTCACTTGTCTTTCTTTTTTTATCAATTATTTCATTTATTGTTTTCCAAATTTTTTTACCACTGTTACCTGAATTTAACATCTTTTGTTTGTAGAATTCTTCTTTTGTCATTTTAATTAGTGCCGTTAGTTTATTTCTGTATTTTTTAAAGTGTAAAATAATCGAATTATTTAGTGGGAATTTTTTTGTAAGTTTAAATAATTTTTCTTTTTCTCTAATGAAAACCACTAGACCATGGGTAATCCATGGTTTAATTTTTTTGATTTTTTTTTAATACATTTTTTTGTGTATTTCACAGCTTGAATCCTTTATATGCTTTTGTAAGGTGTCATGAAATTTTAAAGCACTTATATTTACATCTTCTGTGCAGAGTATAGATTCCCATGTTTCGTGAGACAGTTTTTCATGAAGTGTTTGTTGGTTTATCGATATTTTAGGCATGTTAGATTTATTACTATTATTAATGTTTTGTTTTTCTATGTTAAGGTTAAGAATACATGTATGATGATCCGTTATGTTGTTTCTCCATATTATTGTTTGAAGATTATCAGTGTAGTTGGAATTACACCATATATGATCAATACACGATGGTATTTGATTATTAAATTCTCTAGTATATTTATTTATACAGGGTTTAAAATTTAAAGCGGTCATCATGTTGATATAATTGTCCTTTTCTTTAGTGTGATTATTTTCAGCAATGTTAATATTTATATCGCCAATTAGAAAATTATTTGTACATTTATTATTTAAAATAATATTATTCAATTCTCCAATAAAAGTGGATATAACAGCCGAGTGTGTCCTGTATATTGATATTATTTGTATAGGTAGTTTTAATGCTCAATCTTATAATAATACAGTTTGCATTAGTCATATTCGTTTCAGTAAAGAGTACGTCTTTAAATATCGTCTTCGTGTATATAACAATACCACTATTTTTGTTAATATAAATGTTCAATGTTGTTGTTTTTCGTCTGTAACTTTCTAGATGAGTACTTTCATTTAATTGATATTAAAACACCTCCACCTTGTAATATTTCCCCTTTTTTGGCCATTCTTTTTATTTGTTTAAAACAATATTAAATTTTCTTCTCCCTTGGCTATGATCGATATTTCTTTTTTTTTCTAAGGCTTTGCATATGTGTTCGCAGGGATGGAAAATTCCTCCCCTACAACACATAAACCTCCATGAAAATTGGACCCTTAATTTCTTTGATAACTACAGAAAGCTACTTAAAGCTCTCTTGTACTGTATATCTTTATAGACATATGTACTTAACTAATTAATACGTTATTTACGATCTTGAACGCAAATATATTCGTATTTATATTGTAATTAAATTCCATCAAACGTTGTGTAATTTTTTTGGTTTATGATATAGGATTTTAATTACTTTCATTTTTGTGGTAACCCTTTTGATTCTGATTAAGGCGTTGAATTTCAAAATTGAATTGGTCTTTCCATTGCAAGTCTAAATTTAAATGATTTCTCTGAATGAGCTAACTTTCCCTATGTAACTATTCTGATTCCCTGCACCCTAACGAAGTCTAAGATAATCGCTGGTAAAGGATGTTATACATGTTTATTTGGACAGGTAATTAAATATAACTTAAATGGTTAATTGTTAGTAAATTTGATTTTGGTTAACTATTGTGTCTGTTTGGTGCCACTCCTTTATGATCCTGCTGCTATAAGGTACGTGTAAAGATTGATTTAGTAGGTTAATGTAATTAGTTAATTGTATATTTGACGAACTCGGAATAGCCCTTTGCTTGCAAAATTTGGCTCCAATCCTCCTGCAAGTAAACAAGGTGATCGGGAGTCAACTAGAAATTCGCACAATCTTGTGACACGATTAAATTGATTGGTACCTAAGTTACCGCGTCCCAATAAAATCTTCCATCGTCATCATGCACTGCCTTCAAGTCTTCCCTCGAGCCTTGAAACCCCCAAATTCCTACCCCTCCTTGGACTACAATTTACTTAGGGCGAACCGGTTTCGTCCTATATACAATCATATACTCACGGTTGGTGTGGACTTACGGGTCGTGAATCCTCATTCCACGTTTAAGAGAAAATGCGAGAGTGGTCCACAGACCTAAATGCAAGCTGTATGCAGGTCCGCATTCTCCAGTAAACAGTACATACGAATAAATATATGTATACATACAGTTTTGGAAAGGTTTATAACTTGCAATACGAGGCTAGCTGCTTCGCATCCCAAGCTCGGATTTCGTACAAAGAACTCTGCGAAGCTCTAAGTTTGGTTACCGAATAAATACGTAAGAATAAGGTGATACGAATAAATACTAGTAAAATAAGATCTTATTGATAGTTTGTTTTGGAGAGCTATCGAACTCCAGGCTTTTTGTTTGGTTTTGACGTTTTTATTTAAGAGAATCGCCATCTCTATTTTGTTTGGTTAGTGGTCTTGTTATAGGAGTGACCACTGCCTCCTATTTGATGAACTGTATTTATTTTAAATTTTTCCTCCAAGGTTCAACATTAGATTTAGTTCATCCTATCCCGTGATTTTTCAACTGTTTCATGTAATCGATTGCCACATAAGAGGGTACACGACTCTCAACTGTCTCCGGCAACTGATGGGATCTATGCGAACACTCCATCAATAATATTCAAATGTTTCGTATAATTATTCGATATAAATCTTACTAACCCGTGATTTTTCAATTGTTGTTTGCGAATGATAGGTATTTGTGAGCACGCATCTACCAGCTGTTTCAGGTAATTAATAAAATCCTATGCGACTATCTAATCAATGATATTTAAATGTTTCGTGTAATTATTCGATATAAATCTTGCTAACCCGTGATTTTCAATTGTTGTTTGTGAATGATAGGTATTTGTGAATACGCAAATCGCTACACATTGCTCAATGACATCCTGATGATTATCCTTATAACCCTGATAAATTATCTAATTACGGCCAAGGTCGTTTTCAAACTATGCGGTTGACACAGTTCTCCAGTGACTTTATTTGTAAACAAATCGATAATGTAAACACCTCCTGACACACTAACCCAAATGTGAGATTTGTTTATCTTAAAATTCCTTAGAAGTCAGTTGTGCCTCTTTACTTTTATTGTGCATTATTAATTCAATATTTTTTATTCCTTTTTTTAAGTTAAACTATTTATTTCATTTTCCGAATTTAGTAAATTTACTAGAGGTTAAATGAAGAATAAATATAAATATATATAAGTACACATATCTCGATTGCCAAAATATGTTAAATAAGAGTACATATATTAATAAATAACTATAAGATATATGATTCTACATAGACTTGAATATTAATAAATACATATTTTCTTTTTCAATAATATAGATATGTCCTCGGGTAGGTATTAAAAATCGCTACCATTCCGATGTTTTGATTAATAAATAAAATATATATACATATATATCTACATATAGGTACATAAATTACTCATATATACTCCTTATATACAATATATTACTTTATTTTTATATAGATAAATACATAATATACATATATTAATGTGTAATTCTTTGTTTTGTTGTTTTAATAATTTAATTGAGATACCATAATCAGCTGTACCTCCTCACTCCCAGGGCCTGAAAATTATTTATAAAAGGAAAACTCACCCTCTTCAAGATTTTTCCGGTTGGGATCTACACAACAAACCTTGTCGAAGAAATCCTACCTAATTAACTGTATTTTCCAACTAATTTCAAAATAAATCTTTTCGACTATTTATTCCTATTTAATATTTTATTCTTGTTTGATTCATATAAATTAGCTGATATTTAATATTTTGTGATATAGATGTGCCGGAAAATTATAAATTATTTAGGTCGAACTATTTTTGTTATTTTCACTCTTTTTTTAATTTTTTATATAAATTTATAAGAAAATTCATTCCGAATTGCGCAAACTTTTAATTATTTCGATTCTGAATAAATTAAATAAATTCCACCAATATTTTAAAGTATCCACAATTAATTTTTTTTTTCGAACTGTTACTTTTAGAACGAAGGTTTGAGCGTTTATTATTGTATTCTTTTTTTGTGTTTCTTTTAAACTAAGATGTAAGTATTTACTATTAATATTTTTAAACAAAATTGATACTAAATTATAATCTATTTTTAAATATCAATTTGCAAACACTTTCAATCTAGATTAACGATAAAACTCTCAATTAAATTTGAATGTCTTCACTTTGAATGAAATAATTATTTTTAAGATTTAAATAATTCACTAATCACTTTTGCACTATTCACTTAACACTTTTAAGCACTGAGTTTAAACTATATCTATTTATTAAAATTGTTTGATTAAATTAAACTGACTTATTAAAATTTCACTGATTTAAGTCCAGGGACTTATTTAAAATTTAACACTTAAAGATTTTTCAATTTAAATTTAAAATAAATTTTTACCAAGAACGTAGTACTGCGGCGCAACCACCCTTTTTCAAAATCTCGACTGACCGTCTCCTGACTGATGTGCACCAACTTTTATACCCCTCTCAGGTTCCAAAAGACGTATCTGAATTTCTTTTGATGCTTAATTCTATCTCCTATCAACTCGTAAATTTGAACATCCCTGCCACTAATATCGATTCTGCCTCCATACGATCTTCTGTCGTCCGGCTCTGGGCGGTGGCCTGTTTTTATCTCATGTCTCTAACTCGATAGGGTCCGAATTGAGTAGGTTAATTGCCCAAACTTCCTTTGTTCCATGGTTCATACAAAATGTAGTTAAAATATCATGATTTTGTGTTCCCTTTTTTCCTCAATTCGCGATAGGTCCGTCCTCAGTAACATATATATATAGATCTCAATTGTATGCATCTTGTGCCAAAAATGATTAAATCCTTGTCGAAATCTTTACTATGCAGTTTTGAATTTCAATTTGTCTAAATTCTACTTAATTTTATTGTCACCTATGTGAGCTTTTCCATTTTCACCAGTACTTTCTCTCTTTATGTCGCAGACTTGAGTTTTCCCTTTTTCTTCTTGAATTTTCTTTATTCAGACGTTTTTCTACACAAATTTCTTCTTTATTCTTATGTCACTTCTCATAACTCTATAACTAATTATATTCCAAGCCGTATTTATTAATTTTACGGATAACTTGTAACTTATAACTTATAACTTGAATTGTATCGCTTTTCTCCACTTGGATCATTCCTTATCCCCGTTCTCTACCCTTTCCTTTCTCTTTTCCTCACTTTTCCCGATGTGTGTGGTCTCCAGGAAAATTTCATACTTCATTTATTATTAATTAATATATAATTTTCCACACTTCTATGGGAGATATACCTAATTTGACTCCGTCTATCCGTCACTATCCGTCACTTTTATTGTTTTATTCAATCTCCGCCCAATTTCCTATCTCTCTCATACAAGATTTCACATAAAACATACGCATTGACACTTGTTTACGTCTCAAATTTTGGAACTACGCTCGTAAATTTCATTTAATTTCAAACCTATTAATTTTAATATCTTTTGCTTTATATAAACATATCATAAGCCCTACGTTAAACTTAATAGCTTTTCTAATGGCTTATTACTGTAACGTAAACAAGGACCATGTTCGAATTTTGATTGTTATTGTCTTAAAATACACATGAGATCGTCAACCTTTTATCTTGTCTCATTTCTTTTGTAGTCTTGTGTAACTCTTACATCTATCTACCCTGATAAATATGTAAAATACTACGTTTCCCGAATCTAATCTATCGCTATATGTTTAGTATTACTGTCTTCTTCTGATACTCAATTATCATGTCCCTAGGACCTTTGTAGCAGCCCGAAATCTCTGTATTATCCCTCCGTTCAGTCTCTGCACTGTTTCTAAAATGTCTATTTTTTCGCGAGATTTTCATTCAAAATTGATTTTCCAATACCCCCGCTCCAACTAGAATTGATAACGATTAGTTTCTAATGTCCCTAACACTTAACACCTCTGTTGGCTTTAAAGTGGTGCGATAAAAGAGAAGTTCACATGCTAACAACCTTACATGACGACTCCATGGACATGACGGGAAAAGTTGATTGGAAAACTCGTCAACCAATAAGGAAGTTGAGTTCATTTTTTTTATTTTTTTTTATCAATGTTCGCATTCAAACTTAAATACGAGTATTTTTTTTTATTTTTTAAAGTTCGTTTTCATAGTTAAATTAATTCTCAAAGTTTGAATTTTATTAAGCCCGCCAAAACGAGCGGAATCCGAGCGGTAAGAGGCGGGGGTGGGTGTGACGTCATTCAAACTGTAAGAACCACGTCGCTTTAAAATTTTGTATGGAAAAAAAATTAATTCTTCAATAAGGAATTCCAGTAATTTTTTTACCAATGTTAACCGTCTATTAGAATTGATGTTATTAAAAAAAAAGAAAATTGATTGAGATTTCATAGTTAAATTAATATTTTAAGTTAGAATATTTGCTTTTCCCGCCCGGTACGGTATTTCGTCGCTATTTGTTGACTTGCCACGCGCGAATTCAGGACCACCGCGCAGAAAAGTAAAGACCAAAAGTAAAATAACGGTTTACAGCCCAGTTCACTGTGAGACTTTTCTGGGTGGCCGGCGGCCTGAAGTGTATCACATGTTATGTGACATGTATAATAATAAAAACTTCTAAGTTATGCAATAAATAACATATTATTATAAAGCACTATACGAATATGTATCTTTAGAAATCCATTTCATATAATAATAACAACAAATACGTACATATATTTGACAAATCCAAATAAACGTTTGGCCTATACACCTCTCTCATCTAAACCGACCATCTCTCATGTAATAGAAAGAGATGCACCATAGGTGATCCGTTTTACGTACAAGTCACGACACATGTGACGTCAGAATTCTTTCGACCAATCGTGGAGCGTATACAGACTATTGCTATTGAATGCTTTTTCAAGAACGTTTAACTAATTCTAAGAATAATAATATAGAAATATATTTATATATTTAGAATCGATATTTTTTGATCTACATGAACATATTTTTTATAAGTCAAAATATTTTTCACTCAACTTCCTTATTACGATTTACATCGAACTCGACACCCTCCTGCTATCATAAGTAATTGCACGACGGTTGAAAATTCTGCTAGCAACTTTCCTTCGTTTTCCCGCCCTTCTTTTATACTATCACGTTTATAATTTTTCCATTGCATTTTCGCGTGTGTGTTTTTCAACTTGTAAAATCTTCAAAGCACTCGATTTCTATGGTTCGCTATCTCATAAATGTATCCGTTATTGTAAACATTTCCTAGAGTTTGTCGCCTTGAACGTCGGTGTTTATACCATAGTGCGTTCACCTCTAATTTCTGTGGGAATGGAAATGTCATTACTTATCTTTTTTATCGCCGGGTCCAAAGTTCATTTCTTTGTCTTTCGTAGACACACGCCTTTCCGTTCTCTGATTGGTTATTCAAAATTTTATAGCTTTCGTTTATCTAATTGGTTGACAACCTTCAATGTTTAGTTTTAGGCCTAAGAAGAAAGGGGAATCCTTGTCCTAGACGATTTTAGCGACATCTGTGCTGGCGCTCTAGAACCTCGATATACGTTCAACTCTTACAGATGCCTATTGCAAGCAAAATCAAATTTTCTTCACCAGATGTCGTTAGCATGTCCGTTTTCATAAATAATTCGTATATTTTTAATCCGCGAAGTGGGAAGCAACGGTTTATATGTTTTCACTGTGATTTAAGCCTTTCATCACAACCTCTTGACTTCGAACTTGATCTGACATTTCTGTCACAACGAACAATTTTGTAGTTAGTGAGTCCAAGTTCAGATGATTTTATTGCAGGGTCAAGTCAGGTTTCCGTAAGTGCATATACGTCATGATGATGGGATGGAAGAGCTGCGTGTAGATCGTCTAGTTTTGTTCGTAGTCCACGGATGTTTTGGTAGTATATTTTCAGTTTCTTTATCCTCGGTTTTTTGGATGGATGTTGACTTTTTTATTAGGTGACGAATTTATATACTTTATAGTTATATTTAATGCAGTTATTTGTTTCTTCGTAGTGTTACGAGCGGTGATTATGACGTTATCGGCATAACAGAGACTTGGCTTACAGATACTATTTCAGATGGTGAGCTTTTTGACTCAAGATACAACGTATTCCGACGCGACAGAAGTATCGAAGGTGTAACAGAAGTATCGACAGAAGTATCGAAGGTGTAAAAAAAATTGAAGATGAGACACTGAACATAAGAAAAATTTTTGAATTTGATATATCAGATATGAAAAAAAGTGTTGACCTCAGCCGTCAATATCCCATAAACATGACAGAAAAAATTGATGAAGCAAGCAAATTTCTTGAATTCGATGATAAACAACATTTCAAAGAAAAATTAAGGAAACATGAACCAATTGTTATATTTAAGATCCAGTTGATGTGGGCGTGGCCGGAATCAAGAATTTCAAAAAAGGATCAGTTATAGTGGAATTAAAAAACACAGAGGCAACAAAAAAGATCCGAAAAGAAGTTATCACTAAGCTTGGGGATAGGTATGATGTTGATATTCCTAAACCCAAGAATCCAACATTAAAAGTGATAGGAATGACGGATAAATATACCGCCGAAGAAATAGTAAATAAAATAAGGATGCAAAATGATTATATAGACAAGGAAAACTCAAAAATATCCGTAAAATTTATAAAAGAAAATAAAAAAGTAGTGAAAATAATAACTTTACTGTATTCATAGAAGTAGATGGAAAAACACACTCAAAAATGTTAGAGGAAGCGAAGATAAATATTGGATGGAATAGATGTGCTGTCTTCGATCATCTCTCAGTTTTGAGATGTTTCAAATGCAACGGATACAGACATAAAGCAGGCGTTTGTAAAAATAAAAAATCATGCGGAAGATGCTCAAATGAACATGATACGTCAGACTGTCAGGAAAATATTGACAAAATCAAATGTGTAAATAGCAAACTGACAAATGAAAAACTTTCATTAAATTTGAATGATAATCACCATGCATGGAGCAAGGAGTGTCCTATTTACAAAAGAAGCATAGAATCGGAGAAGAGAAAAATTGATTTTTTAGGATAAAAAAAAGGCAAACGTATACTATTTAAATATTTCAAGTCTTTTAGCCCACGTAAATGAAATTGAAGTTTTATTACAAGAATTGAAACCAGAAATTTTAATTTTAAGTGAAACATGTATAACTAGTGATATTTACGATTCTGAAGTATCATTTATTGGGTATTCAACTGTAAGATGCGATTCATTTAGTCGGCATATGGGAGGAGTTCTTATGATTATTAAAAATAGTATTTCTTTTAAAATAATATCAAATGAAGTGTTTGATGAAAAAAATAGATGGATACTGGCAGTGCAAATAAGAAAAAGCTTTATTAAAGGAACATACGCTGTATTATATCACTCACCAAACCAAAGCCATTCAAAATTCTTAGATTTTTTCGAATGTTGGTGTAGTAAAAACATGAAAAATCAAGATATGTTTTATGTAACCGGTGACTTTAACATTGACATGAAAGTCACGAATACCTACAGTAATAGACTTCAAAGTTTAGTGAATAATCTAGGACTGAAACAACTTGTGACCAAACCAACTAGAATTTCAAATACATCAGCAAGCATTATTGATTAAGTGATAACAAATCATTTTTACTTGAATGTTAATGTTATGGATACTCCAAAAATATCTGACCACGAAAACATATTAACAATATTTGAAACGACCACAATTAAAAATGAATCAAGAGAAATTACATATAGAGATAAAAGAAAATATATTCAAACGATGTTTTGTGAAACTCTACAAAATAATATTTCCCAAGTTACCGAATCTAATGACCTAAATGACAAAGCCGAGAACTTCGTCAATATTTTGACTTCAGCAGTCGATAAAAATATGCCTTTGAAAAGAGTTCAGTTTAAAAATACGAATAAATGGTATTCAAAACCATTACACAACCTTCAGCAACAAAGAGACAATGCATATAAAACGGCAAAATTGGAACCATCAGAAGAAAAATGGAATGCATACAAAAAAGTTCGCAATATTTATTCCAAACAAATTAAACAACATAAATGCGATTTTTATAACCAAAAATTAGAATCACAACAGAATGAACCAAGAAAACTTTGGATAACACTAAAAGAAATTATTAAGGGTAAACAAAAAGAAATTGTAAAGTCAATTGATTTCCCTGATGGAACTGAAGAAGACGTAGAAAAGATAGCGACTAAATTTAACAAGCATTTTATTTCGAGCATAGATCTTATAATTGAAAGTATTCCACAACATCCTTAGAACCAAATAGACAAGCTTGTATGCACCGATGAAGAATTTAAATTCAAAAATATAGATTTACCATACTTAAAGAGAGTGCTGAGTAATATGAAGTCTAAGGAATCCCCAGATGGTATAACAATAAATATACTCAAAGACTCTATAAATATAATTGGCGAATCGATGGTCCAAATTATCAATGAATCTTTCAATAGTGGAGTATTTCCTAAAACTTGGAAGACATCTGTAATAACTCCTATTCCGAAAATTCACAACCCAAAAAAATTTGACGACTTTAGACCTATCAATTGAAAATATGAACAAGTACTGGAATACATTGTAAAGGAACACATTGAATACATGAATACATTGAGGCCAAACAGATATTAGTTCGACAACAATCTGGTTTTAGAAAAAAATGTTCTTGTGAAACTGCTATTAATTATGTAATAGACGAGTGGAAAAATTTTCGAGATAAAAAAAGTAAAATTATTGCAGTATTTCTGGACTTAAAACGAGCATTTGAAACAATCGACAGAGATAGATAAATCAAGAAATTAAGTAATATTGGAATTAATGGTAAAGAATCTAAATGCTTCGTTGATTACCTATCAGAAAGAACGCAAGTAACAAAATATGGTGGTATAACATCTGAACCACATCACACTAATAAAGGCGTTCCGCAGGGTTCTGTATTAGGTCCACTGTTGTTCATTATATACATGAATGATATTATCAAAGTGTTAAAGCATTGTGCAATTAAACTCTTTGCTGATGATACATTGTTATACATAGCCAGTAAAAATTTACAGGACGCCATTGAAAAAATACAAATTGTCTTAAATTGTGTAACACTTCGGTTAAACCAAAACAAACTAAAATTGAATGTTATGAAAACAAAGTTTTTAATTGTGGAAAGTGTAGGGGGAAACGAGCAGGCAATACTAAAAATTGATAACGTAAACATAGAAAGAGTGAGTAGTATTAAATATCTGGGTGTAATATTAGATGAAAAATTAAAATTTGATGAACACTTAGAATACATAACAAAGAAAATTGCTAAAAAAGTTGGATTTCTAAAAAGGATCAGAAATAACTTGGATCTAAAGACATCGCGCCTTGTTTACAATTCTATTGTTACTCCGCATTTAAATTATTGTTCTAGTGTTTTATTCTTATGTAACGAAGCCCAAAATAATAAACTCCAGGTTATACAAAATAGGGGGATGAGGATGATTTTAAAATGCAAAATTTTTACTAGAGTTAAAATTATGTTACACAATTTAAATATGATGACAACCAAACAACATATAATATATAATACGTTAACAAAGATGTATAAGCTTCAAAATAATATGCTCCCAAATTATCTGCAAAGAAATGTTATGTACCATGAAAATGTTCACAATTATCCTACGAGAAGACGCAGAGATTTTAGGCTTCCCAAAACTAAACTTTCATGCACACAAAACAGCGCGTTTTATAAAGGACAAAAACTTTATAATAACCTACCAAATGTCATAAAGGAAGCCACAAGCCTTAGCACTCTTCGTAGGACATGTGCTTTATATGTAATTTGATTGTTGAACATACTCACCAATATTATTTTAGTCACCTAGATATCTTATATAATATAATTTTGTGTATTTATCTTTTTCTCTTCAAATGTAATTGTTATTTTTTATATTTTTTATATTTTCCTACTAGATATATGAAAAAATTTGCGTACATCTAAATAAAGATTCAAAAATAAAAAACAAACAAAACTATGGGTGGTGGTGTGCTCCTGACTGTCAAAAAGGAATTCAATGCAATTTGTAATTACTCATGGTGTTCTACGGATGAGGACATATGGGATACTCTTCGCATCCCACGTGCAACTGGATTCACTAACGTTCATCTCTGTTGTACCTACCTGTCAAAAAATTTCAACTTCAATGCTCGAATCACCGCCTTCTCGAATGATCTAGGTATTAAGCCCCCGCAATCCAAATTTCTACCGATTTATAACAAGTTTCTCGTAACACTTTAAGTTTCTAAGTTCTTAAAAAAATATATGCTATTTTTCAAGATATTATCTGAATATGTGTAGGGCCGAAACGTTAATTACATAAAATTCCCTCGATAGAAAAAAATTGCAAAGTATGCTCCAAAAATTATTATTTACACATTTGTTTCTGTTATATTACAAGTTACAGGTATGAAAAAATTCAAATTGCTTCTTTAAATGCTATTTCTAAAGAAATTTTTGCTGTATTGTTAATAAGTCATGTTTAATTAAATATTTTCACAACTGTCTCTTACGCTTATTGCTTTTAAATCACATTTATTATAGCGCGCTCGCTCCGACATGAAGATTAACCTATCTTTCATTGCAAAGCTCATTCGCCAACTCGAGGGCTTTGGGGGCAGACGTGTCGTTCAACATTTTATGATATACAGACGTGCGATTACGTGCAAATATTTAAACCTATAAAGATAATTTTAAGCGTATATCAGTTCATAAATATTGTTTTTTCAAAGATGGGAAATAAGCGAAAGACATCTCGTATTCCAAAGAAAACAATATATCTCCAAAGGGTTCAACGCATGATAGGTGAGAAGAAAAAAGTACAATATTTGATTTACAAGCTTATATTTATTATAAACGATAATTTATTATAAACATTTGTAATTCATATTTTTATTTATGTATTGTGTAGTAAAAAGTTATAAAAATTATTATTTTATTTTTTTCAGAATACGTACTTTGGGAAATAAAACTAATTCCAAAACATTAGAAATTACGGGGCAAGTTCTTATTAATTAAGTTTGCTTGTTGAGGATACTATATGATCCTGATTTATTTGTGAATTAACTTTCTACGTACACAAATACACACGTCACTTTACATCTGCTCCTTAGAGTAATATTACTCTAAGATCTGCTCTAATGATTCACAATGCAACGATGTCCGAAATATAATATAATATGTAATAATAATATATGGGCCATCTGTTTCAAATAACAATACTCGAACGTGGAATCCAGAAAAATAATGAACGTGCGAGCGAAAAAAGCTATTGAAAGTTCTGAAACTGTGGGGAATATAATTTAATAAAATAAAATACTTTTTTGTTTTAAAACCACGATATTTATTAATTTAAGAACCGACCGGTTTCACTTTACTTAAGCATCATCAGGGTACAAATTAATACTAAACAAGAAGTACATAATGTGTGCATATATATAACAAAATATATATCTCCCTGAGACAACATGATACAAATATAAGCAACACAAAGACGGTCATAAAATACATTAACATAAGTGCACAAGTAATAGAAAAACCGCTAGATAATTATGTAGACTAATGGGTAATACGAATAAATCGGGAGAAACAAAACATCAACTGGCAAGGTGGTAAGGAGGTAAGGAGAACTGGGAATCTTTTATGGGTTTATTGGAAACAGACTTAATATTGGACTACTTGATATGTCTAATTGATTATTAAGTATCTGACTTTTGGTTTTTACAGCTTTTTTAATTTCTAGTGCCTCTAAATTGTTTAGTCTGTTACCATGCCCGTTTTTATGTAAGATGTTAGCACCGGTGCTATGACAGAATGTATGATCTTTATCGATCAAATGATTTGCAAATTCGGAAAAACCGTTATTATTGAGGTTTTATTGATGTTTTGTTTCTCCCGATTTATTCGTATAACCCATTAGTCTACATAATTATCTAGCGGTTTTCCATTACTTGTGCACTTATGTTAATGTATTTTATGACCGTCTTTGTGTTGCTTATATTTGTATCATGTTGTCTCCCTCTATAATATATTTGTATCATGTTGTCTCCCTCTATATTTTGTTATATATATGCACACATTATGTACTTCTTGTTTAGTATTAATTTGTACCCTGATGATGCTTAAGTAAAGCGAAACCGGTCGGTTCTTAAATTAATAAATATCGTGGTTTTAAAACAAAAAAGTATTTTATTTTATTAAATATGTCAAACCACAAAGTGATTGCTTTCTACAATAATACAAGAATATAATTTAGTTCAGTGATGTTATTTTTTATGTCGGAAGGAGGCCCTGAAGAAAATAATTTCTCTCAGAGCCTGTGTCATCTTTGAGAATGCTGTATAGAGGGTCTTTTTTGAGGAGGAGGGAGTGAACCTGTCCTGAATGTCAACTGTACAATTTCTACCCAGAATTAACTTTATTGTACTTTTTTTGACTAACCGTACCTTGGTGTTCTATTTTCAATAAACTCTTTAATTATGTTTCAGATGTGAAATCTATACTCCGCTACAGAATGTTTTGCCCAAGTCTTGTAAAGATGCAAAGGCACGGAGGTAATAATAAAATCATTTGAGCCCTTTACTGTTATTTAAAAGGTCACTTGAAGTGCAGTTATAATCAATGATTTTATTTTTTTCTAGCTTCCACGAATAATCTGAAAAGGCATTATCTAAGGATTATACTCTTAAGGAGAATATAGAAAATGTAGAAAGGTGAAACGGATTTAAGATTTTCGATGAAATTATTGTGTTGTGAAATATTTATTTTGTTATTTATTACTTTATTTTTTTTACAGTTTTACCGTACGCGGTCTTGTTGTAGAGTGGTATATCTAACTGTCATGGAAAGTTTTTTTCTGAGCTTTAAGAGAAAGGTTTCTTAAAGATACTGGAGTTATTCTAGGGCTATGTTAGATTTTTAACATCGATCACCGTAATGCTTGCCTTCCTGAATAAATCTAATTTTATTTAATCATTTACGGCCAAGATATTTTTGACAATGGTGTGTTTTTATCTTTCTGTATTCCAATCATTTAGCTTTGCTTCTAGGGTTGTGCCCCAGTATTGCTTTTTGGAGACTGTAAACGGATCTCTCGGCATTTAATGAAACTGCAGCAGAACAAAGGCTGTTGCTATATTGACGTTTATGGTATGTTTTGCTCAGATTGACGATAAGGTTTCCAGATCCGCATTTCGCTCGAAGCATGTTTAGGGTAATAAGTTTATAGTTTAGGGTTCTTTCACCGTATTTATGGGAACATTTCGGAACCACCAATCTTTCATTTTGAGTGAATCTTGTGTTTGTGATTAAATTATATTTGACAATTTAAACAAATAATATTTAGAGAAGTTAAAAATAAAATTGAAAGTTCACTGAAAGCTTAAACTATTAAAAGTAGTAATTTCATAAAAATGTAAATATATAGAGCCCCTTTCACATTTTAGAATGTAATTTTATGTTGCTTACATGTTTTATTACTCTTTATAATTATTGAATTGTTTAAATGAATAAATAAATAATTACAAAAAGTCTTCTGATTTGTAAGTCCTCAGGAAGCACTAAGGATCTTTCTATCTATCTTTATAATATAATAAATTTGATGAGCATAAAAATGTAAACGTGTATATAATTTATATAAATGTACAAAAGTAGATATTACACGTGTATAAATATTATATTGCGCATATTATACAAGATGTCGGGGGTAAAGTGCACAAACTTCGGGAGGTGATTCTAATTGATAGTACAAGTAAAAAAGAAAAAAAAACTTTTTTTGGAATTCCAACGTTTTAAGATAGTTTTCGAGTAAAAAAGTTTAATTTTTTGTATAGAAAAAAAAACAATTTCTTCTACGGAAAATAAATTTTTGAGGAAAAAATTTGGAAATTCGAATAATTTCCATTTCTTTTTTACTTCTTCTAGCATTTAGAATAACCTCCTGAAGTTTGAGCACTTTACCCCCGGACACCCTATAAAGATAACCATATAAGAAAAACCTTATTGATGTAAAAATATATTTATTGATTTTATAAAAGTTATAAATTACTTTTATAAAAGTGATAATAGTATTTTAGTAAAGTAAAGTAATTTGTATACCTATACAAATAACTTTCGTAAATGTTTTTTGTAAAATTTAAAAAAAAAATTAATTAATTAAATCCGTAATAAAACCCATATTTTGAGAACCATCTTCATTTCGACTTCGTTCTAATTTGCTCGGTGCTAACTAAAAATGGGTCTGTTTTTCTAAAATTGCAATAGATGTCGGTAATTTAATTTCGTTATTTAAATTATTAAATAATCCCCAAAATTATTCCTAATACGAATTCAGACACCTCTGTCGGATTCTTTTAACACTAAATATTGTTTATTTTGTGGGTGTTGCCCAAATCTAAATTCTTTACGCGGAAAGCGGGCCCTTAAGCTTTTGAATCAACCAGACGGCAAGTTTCTTATCATGGGAGACTTTAACCTACCCGATATTACCTGGACTCTTCCTGTGGGTGAGGTTAACCCGATTCCTAGCAACTACACTTCTACAATAAGCTCAACATTTATCGACAGTATTAATTACTGTAACCTCCACCAATATAATGGTATTCAAAATACATTAGGAAGAATTCTTGATCTCGTTCTCTGTAATTTTTCGGTACGCGTAGCTCCCGCGAACGATCCGTTGGTTCCTGAGGATGCTCATCATAAATCCATCATTATCACTGCTGAGTTTGTTGAACCCCCGGTCATAAAGGAAAACTCAGTTAAACGGCCGTCATTCCACAAGGCTAATTATGATGACATAAGAGATAGCCTGGCACAAGAAGATTGGAACGCACTTAACCTTAGGTACCGATTCCGTCAATCCTGCAGTATCGCATTTTTACAATATTATTAATAATTTGATCGCTGATAAGGTTCCATTGAGGCGTACTGGTAAATATTCCTACCCCCCGTGGTATAGCTCATCATTAATAAAACTTATTCGTGAAAAGCAGAATTTTCACAGACTATATACAACCTACAAGAACCCTTCCGATTACATTACTTTTTTAAGGCTACGCACCAGACAGAAAAAAATGGCAAAGAAGTGTCACGAAGACTTTATTAATAATGCTGAAGAGAATATCGCCAAAGATCCCAAGGCATTCTGGTCATATGTTAAATCAAAAAAACTATCAGCATCTATTCCTAGCGTATTAAATCTTAACGATGTAACAGCCGAGGGTGGACAGGCAGTCTGTGATTTATTTGCTGATTATTTTCATTCTGTCTACGAACCGGCTGACCCTCTGGGGATTTCCTGCGATGACTCTGTAGTCAAGCAGGTTTGTGCGATGGGATCAGTTTTTATCGATGCTGACCTCGTGTCTAAATATTTAAAACGGCTCGATTCTAGCAAGGGAGCTGGGCCGGATGGTATCCCACCACTGTTCATTACCGAGTGCGCAAATCATTTGTCACTCCCGCTATCGATACTGTTTAATATATCGATCAAGACTGGTACATTTCCAGATATATGGAAAAGAGCCTACATCACACCAATTCATAAATCGGGAACTAAGTGTGAAGCAGATAATTATAGACCCATTTCCAAGCTTTGCATTTTTTCAAAGGTGTTCGAAAACATAGTCTATGACCAGTTATTCCCTGTGGTAAAGAATTCGATCAACGAATTTCAGAATGAATTCTTTGCAGGTCGCTCTGTTGTTACTAATCTTATAACTTTTACAAACTTCTTGTCTGCCTCCACGGATAAACGTGTGCAAGTTGATACAATCTATACCGACTATATCAAGGCTTTTGACAAGATCAACCACAACATTTTGCTTAGAAAACTTGCCAATCATGGTATTCATGGAGATCTCCTTCGTTGGTTATCCTCATAAATATACCACTCTCTAGATCGATATCTTCGGGCTTTTTGTATGTAACGGAATTATACAGTACTTAACCACAGATATACAAGCAGCATACAAGCAGTACCTACCGTGCGGAGCAGAGCAGTAGACAAGGTAGAGGAAACTCAAGGCCATTTAAAAAAAGATGAGACCATAGACAACATAATTGCTCTCAGCCTACTCTATTCATTCACTAGCCCAAAATAACTATTATAAAAATAAAAATGTCCTTGAAGCAGAAAAATGTCGAAATGTTTTCCAAGGGCAAGGTTCATCTGACTAAGAAAATAAACGTTTACAGTGCATTTCCTTAAAATGAAACTTGTTAATCTGAGAAGAAGAAACCCAAAATGACAAGAAATTTGCAAAAACACTGAAGAAAATTTCCAAAACATGATTGTCCGACAGTACGACGAAGAATTCCGACATTTTTCAGCCTCATGAACTCATGGTTACATATATGTTTAAAAATCTTTAATTTCACCAAAACAATAAGATAATACAGGATAACACTAATCAATAACATGAATAAGTTTATCGATATACGTTGTGGAGGAAGACATATTACGCCAAGTATGAAGCATTGTTCAAAAAACCGAACGAATAACCTAAAAACTGTCAATTCACTTTAAACTTGAACTTACGTAGGTAGGTTGAATATATGTTTGTAACTCGCTAACACTATACTGGCTTATATTGTATTTTTATCACGAACAACTTTAACACGCAATATTTTCGACGGAAATGATAGTATTTCGGCAGCAAATTACAACCCACGTGTATAAATAAACCACACTCATTTTGTTTGAATGATTTGAAACTGTCAAACGGCAAAATTCCGTCATCTCTTTCTGTTACACGAGTCATTATGGTAGAGAGCGAGAGATCAAACCAATCCTTCTTTTCTCACCAATGAGATCTGAGCTTTTAGCCATATTATTCGTTTTCTATAAGAATTTTGAGGTGGGCGTGGCGGTTTCAAATGAGTTTCAAGGCCAAAGCTTAGTTAAATGCCCCTGGTTATCCTCATACGTAACAAACAGATCCCAGGCTGTGACAGTGGGTGGATTTTCCTCCGTCTGGAAGCTCCCCGGACTGTTCTGCGCGTTTACAAGCAGATCTTGATCGACTGACGGATTAATGTCTCAGACATAAGCTTTTTATCAATATTTCTAAACGTTGCAAAGTCACATTCACACGTAACCGTGTGAAAATACTGCATGATTACACCATTTCTGGATCGATTTTAACAAATAAAGACTATGTGCGTGATTTCGGGGTTTTCTTGGACTCTAAACTTACCTTTGATAAACACGTTGATAACATTGTCACCAAAGCATCAAAAAGTCTAGGTTTTGTACTGAGAACATGCAAATTTTTCAAAAATACTAAGACATATCTGACTCTCTACAATTCACATATTCGTCCTCACCTGGAGTACTGTTCACCCCCGCGCTATATTGTTTATGTTAACAGGTTAGAAAGAGTTCAGGAACGATTTCTCAAATTCCTCAATTTTAAATCATTTGATTGTCGCTGATCAGATGCTCTTGTATAAAATTATTAACTCTAAAGTTGACTGCCCGGAGTTGCTGAACAAAATAAATTTCCATGCGCCAATTCGATACAGCAGACAAAATACCCTTTTCTACATTGATAGATGCAATACCAATTCCAATCAAAATTAATTTATCCAAAGGACACGTAACTACTATAATAATAAATTTGCAAATATAGACACTCGTGCTGACATATTCACTGCTAGTTACTATCACTACAGAATTTCATTGTATCACATTCTAACGACTGTTAAATTGATTGGTGTACCTAATATTTTAATATTGGCAACTTTTCCTTATCCCTCTCCTCCCCTTTCCCGTTCCAACCCAAGTCTATTTAAGTATAGTTATAATCACTTTTATTTATTGCTGTTTATGGTAGGCATATTATAGGTTTATCGTTTGTTGAATTTACATTCGTATTATTATTTTTCTTATTTGCTGCTTTATTCTGTTTTTTTTTTCTGTTTTTGATATTCTAGTTTACAGGTTAGTTTTATGTTTCAGAATCTATCTGTGAACATTAATAATTGGTCTGTTTTTTTGTTATCCTCTTATGTATATTGTATTACTAAGACTGTTTATGTTCCTCAAATAAATAAATAACGGCTTATGATTTTTTAAGGGTGTGTGATGAGACAGTGAATGGGATAAATCATTAAGAAATTTATGTAGGTTTCGGTATTTTTCATACATATTTCCCCCTTACAACGCAAGTTCAAATTGTTCTCGAATTCCTCCGTCCAGGGCTTTTTAGTTCTTTTAGGTTTAATTTATGTTTATAAATAATACACCTATCATATATCTATATTTTAAGGGTGTGTGATGAGACAGTGAATGGGATAAATCATTAAGAGATTTATGTAGGTTTTGGTATTTTTCGTACATATTTCCCCCTTACCTCGCAACTTCAAATTGTTCTCGAATTCCTCCGTCCAGGGCTTTTTAGGTTTAAAATATGTTTATAAATAATACACTTGTCACCATCGGTCAATTGTACTACTATCATTAATTTTCTAAAATATAAATTATTATGGTCGCCTAAATAATGTTTATATTCCAACAACAACAACGAAATAAAAAACAACATTTTTATCGGTTCCGATGTGGAAATTGTAGACTATAGATGTAGTCTCACGTAGACTGGTTGTAATGTTAGAATCAGTAGATTCAGTCGTAACCACCAAAAGGTGTGTTTTAATGCGATGGTGTTTTATTCGCTTTATTTTTTTTATATATTCATCCAAACGAATCAGCGTTAATTCATCCACACCAATATATTTCTTTTAAGCAATCATGTTTTCAATGGAGTTCCTTATTGTGTTTAAAATCATTTCGGTTTATACAAGGTGTATCGGCAAGTACCCGACAAACTTTAACCAGCTATTCCTTAGCACATTTGGAGTAAAAAATGTTATGGGCGCTTTGCTGTCCGGTAACATTTTTTTTCCATTAAAAAAACAAAAAATAAATAAAAAATCCGCACTCCGTCACTGTCATTTGCATGGTTTCTCGTGTTCAACAGCTGTTATTAGCAAGTGTGTCAAAAAGTGTCCTCGCTTTTTCGTACACACTAAATAATAATAGTTAAAAATGAGACGAATGGTGCCGTGCCATTTCGTTGTGATTGTAAAAGCGCGCCAACGTAGGTACGTACGTACATTATTCAACGAAACTCGAACAAAATATTGCCAGACGGGTTTTCAAACTTTGACAAAGGATAAAAAATTGGTGACATGTGGTGAAAATATGAATAATAATTTTTTTATTAAAAAAAAATGTTACCAGACAGCAAAGTGCCCATAACATTTTTTACTCCAAATGTGCCAAGGAATAGCTGGTTAAAGTTTGTCGGGTACGTGCCGATACACCCTGTATAGATTTCGATTTTGTGATTTTTTTCGTACATTATTTCTGTGTCCCATAGATTTATTTCGAACCGAATGCTTCGAATGTGATTGGTTTATTTATGCTTCGAATATTAACATCACTAGATGCACTAGATGGTTTAGCGCGCAATGTCAAAATTATTCTTTATCTACGTATTTTTATGAAGTATAAAAACATAAAAATATTGACAGTGGCATTGGTTCGCATTGGTTTATTTATGACAGTGGCCAACAGTGGCCTTGTCTTGCTGTTTATTATTATAAAACAAATACGAGTCACAACTCAATAAAAAAATAACATTTTTATACTAACATGTTTCAATCTGATGACTTCGATGATGTAAGTAGCAAACATTTTGCATTGTGGTAATATTTAGTTGTAGGATCGCTACATTACATTTTTTTATATTCCCGGCGTACAAGAATGGAGCTGGTTACCACAGCTTACCTGCTCGGTAGCCCATTAAATAGCTTACGCGGTGTTATCCATTACAAACAAAAAAATCTTATTGTGTTTGTACATGTTTTGAGAAAAAAGTGATAAAATCGCAAGGATCGCTACCATATTGCCCTTCTAATTTTCATTTGAATTTTCCAACAGATATTGGATGAGAATCTGTCCATGATTGAGAGCGACATAATATGTATGAATACAGAAACTTTAAAAAAACCCGCAGTTGTGGAAAAGAAAGCAAACGTTTTAATTGATAAATTGAATGGTCAATTTGTCAGTAGTCCTATCAAACGACCATTGCCATGTCCTGCTAATAGTATGACACATGCTTTTCATCAGTCTGTAACAGAAATTGAAACTCCTAACAGAAACAAAAGAAAAAGAAAGTTTCCAGGTCCAGCGGGACTTTTGCCAGATTCTTTACGGGACAGAGAGTTAGAAAATCACGGCAATAAGATTCAATCCTCACAGGTAAAGTTTTAATTAATCACTTTCCTCATTACAATGTTGACAATGGTGACCGGATAACTCATCAAAATGACAATTCAACACACCTATAAAAGTGCTATAAAGTTATGAAAAGTAATGAAACAAAAACTAGGTTACATATGTAACTATTTAACCTAGTTTTTGTTTCATCATTTTTAATGACTTCACATTTTAAAAGTGTGTTGAATTGTCATTTTGAGGAGTTATCATGGAACCGTTGATATTATGGTTCTGTCTCTAAGAGCACCGTTGTAATCTCTCTTCATGAGAAAAGGAGAGATTAAAACGGAACTCACTGGTACCCCTACATGGCACCAGGTGGCTTGCTATGAGTTCCAATATAACATATTTGCATGCATGAGGAATGCTGCATTGGTGTACCATTGAATAAGATAACAACCAGCGAAGATTATGCACAACAATTAACACTGTAGGTCTAAATATCTTTTTGTGTACAGACAATATAGGTATATTTTCTTTATTTTAGAATTATGCATGCTCCCAAAGTCAACTGCTCAACACAGTGTTCGAGGAAAGTCCATGGCTAGCAATGCAGAATGATGTAAAATTCAACCCAGCCCACTCCCGAATCCTGTTGCAGTACACAATAGCCTACGTCAAAGCCCAAGCGCTGTCGCATCAGCTTGAGGGACGGAAGGTTCCTCTGCTGACCGGAGTAGTTCAGAGCATCGATCGCACCCTGCAGGATCCTCTCATCATACTACGAGACAAGACAGGTGTGGGGGAAGACAACCAAAGAGTATTGTCTGGTTGTCATTGGATTCATTGGACTATTTTTATAGCTAAAGTTTCAGGCAACCTTTTCTCAAGAGTGCTGATGCAATTGCAAGAATGCAAAACAAAACAATTTATTATGCCACTGCCACTGAGAGCTCAGTTGTAACCTCTTTTGCTGTTACATATGTCGTTTATGATAAAAAGGGAGAGCTTACAACAGATCTATTAGCGGCATCCCTATTTATTGCAACTGGTTGTGTGAACCTAAAATGAATTTTCTTTAAAAGCCATTATTTTGGTTTAAATTTATTAACTGTTTTTAGAAAAATTGCAAAAAATTTGTAAATATGTCACCGTACCTTTATTGATCGTGCTGTGATCAACTTTTGGAACATGGTTTTTATACTTTTGTATGTTTCAGCTGAAATCCAATGCACACTTCACAGGGACGCCTGGGAGCACCTAGGCCCGTACCTGGCCCCTCAGTATTCTGTCATGCTTTTGAAAAACACCTCCGTCTTTACTACAGGCACAGCTTCAAAAAAAATTATTTTGAATATCACAAATAATAATATACTCAGCTTATACAGCGATGAGGAAAATCAATATACCAAAAATGGTAACGCTTTACGAATTTCTTGTGAAGGGGTGTTGGCAAAGATATTCTCTATGGAAACAATCTCTTTAGGATCAGATACTGTAACAGTCTTGAGGAATTCTTCTATAAGTCCACAAATAGAGAGTACTCATGCAGGTAATTAATTGAGTTCATTTCAGTCTACATTTATTTAAGCAGCTCAAGTTTACTGCACTCATAGTTATGATAAAATTAAAATAAATGTTGTGTTATTCAAAATAAAAAATATTATGAATATTTAGAAAATTTTTGAGTATTCGGTAACTATTATCAGCCAAGACTTACGTTATTTTTTTATTATAGGTTCTGCAGCCACTAAAAGTTTAAATGAACCGAATAATCCAGATGAAACTTTGGATGATGATATTATAGCGCAAACACTCTTGGAAGGAATTAATACAGAATTTTTGGATGATTTTGAACTATAGTCTATTAAAAATGTATACAATAGATTTTGTGAATGTTTACAGATGAATAAAAATATATATATATATATTTACTTTCTTTGTTTTTGTTGTTGTATCGTTCTACCAATATTATTATCTATAGCCCCTTTATTTCAATAAGGAACTGCAGCGAAAAATATTTTGGCTAAAGTATAGTCATTAAGAATTCAGATCAACAAATGTCATTTCTGAATATTAATTATTTGCAGTCATGAGTAAGGCAAGGAGGGTGTATGTCCCCCTCCTATTTAATGTATACATGGACGAGTTGTCAAGTCGCCTGGACATCAGAGCGGGTTGTCGTGTTAACAATGTATGTATAAACCATATAAGCTACGCAGACGACATGATCCTCCTAGCTCCGTCGATCAAGGGATTAAGATTACTTCTAAACATTTGTGAAGAATATGGAAAACAGCATAATATGATGTATAACCCGAAGAAGACGAAATTGACTGCGTTTCATGCACGGAAAAAATCCAGATACAAGTAAGATGCTCCCCGTATACCTTAACGAGGAAAGAATAAATACATGTTCGAACGTAAAATACTTGGGGCACATTATTAATCAAGACCTATCGGACGATGGCGATATCGAACGTCTAATATGATTGCCCGCAGATTTTGCAAATGCAGCAATACCGTTTAAAAAATACTGTTCAACGCATTCTGTACTGGCCTGTATACGAGTGAGACATGGTGTCACTACCGAACTTGATCGATGGAACGACTCCGAATTCTATATAATGACGCCTGTAGAATCATATTTGGATACAGAAGATACAGCAGCGCATCGACAATGTTCACGGAATTAGGACTAAATGGATTTGCCGGCCTGATGAGACACCGGGTCACTGGAGCCAGGATGCGGCTAGTGGCCTCCGCCAACATGTTGGTGACTGCAGCCTACCAGCATTAAACGCTATTCCTGAGTGAGCGCTGGGCCCAAGCTCACTCAAGCCCACGCTCTGCATATTTGTACTCCGTTGTTAATTTATTCTTCATATATTTTTTCATTTTTCACATACCTATTGTACAAAAAATATGTATATATATGGGACGTGTGGGATTGCACTAACCTCCCCACATCCTGGAATAAAAATTATTATGATTATTGTAAAATAGTATTTAGAATTGATAAATCATTATTTAACAACAAAATTTAAAGTTAAAACACCATCACATCAAAACGCCCTGTTCGGTTGGCATCATTGAATTTGGCGGTTTCTGATGTCGTTTTCGCGAGTAATTTCCTTTTGGATTTGAATTTAAAAAATTATTATGTGTCGGTTATCTTTTGATGTTCTTTATATGCCTTTTTTTTAATTTTGGCGAAGTTAGCAACTTCTCCAAGATAATAATAAAATACATATTATTATAATACATTTCATTTCACTGGTTTGTTATCGGTTTGCTTCATTGCGGTTTTATAACTCAATGGTTTGCCCACGATTATATCCTATATCCGTCATTAATGGGCGAGCAGCTCTATTATTGTTGTTAAATATAAGCCGATTATTATCACGAGTGCCCTAAGAGTTGATGCTGACATTTTGAATCATTAAAGATGCATTTCAACAGGCATTATTGTGTTCGCTTTGTTGTGGTTGAATACTCATAAAGAACGAGGAAAATAGTAAATTGGTAAATCACTCCCATCTCCCATTATCTAGATGGAATGGTAATATTACTAAATTCTCGTATGTCCATTCATTTGGTAAAATTTTTAATGTTTGTAAACACTAACATATATAGTACGTTGGTCGCTGCTTTAAATTGATTTGTTTTTATTTCTTATGAGATTCTCGTAGATTATTGATAGTTAGCCCTAAAGAGGAAGCATAATACAAATACACTCTTTTTTGTTTATTATTACTCCTTGAAATTTCAAAAAAAAAATTAAAAAAGAAATTCTTTCAGGTTCTTACTTTAATTTTATTGATATTCTTGCGCCATTTTATAAATATAAAGCTGACATTCGCTATCTGTTGTTTGATGTCGTCTATGGAATGGTTATACGGGCGGCGTAAAAACAGTCATTTTTACTGAAAAAAAATGTACAACGGCGTTGTATTTACATTTTCAGCAATTAGTTCTTTGTTGACATATGAAAAGTGGGTGAAATAATTGTGATGGTTTATAATAGCAAGGTGTTTTCGAAGTGATGGTGGTTCAAAGCATGAGCACATTTTTTATCTGTCACTGTTTTTCATGAGACGTATTTTCAGTGCGTGTCTGCTTTATTTCTGTATTTGGATACTATTTATCAGTAATGCTAAACGATTATCTGGCACTCAAAACAGTTTTGCTTAATAAATTCGCGTGACATCATAATAGTGTTGAAATGCTTTCTGTTGTAATAAATTATTGTTTTGTTCATCCGTCTGAAATGGACCTTGCTGATCGTTTATCCAACACGCAATTAAGTTATTGCGAGTGCGTAATATCATTTTATCGAGTATAATCGATCAAATGATGTTTTCGTGTTTGTCATCTAATGTGGATATTGCCAGTTTGCTCATTTTTACAGTTTGAAAAATAGTAAAGCGTGACTTTCATGTAGCAATGTTTTGCACGTACATTAGTACGTCCGTCTGGCCGTCTACGTGTACTACTATCTCACTTCTACTCACGCGAGGGGCCGACGTAAAAGAGTGAGAGAGATATCATTCACTTACGTATTGTATGATGACTGTTTCCTGGCTTTCATTGACCTGGAATGTGCTTGTTTTGGTGGATCGTTACGTATGAAGGAATGCGCGTATAATAATAATTACTAAACGCGCGTCCTAGACCTTACACACGGGATCATTTATCGTCGTGTCCAAGTGATTTGCAATTAGTGGCGATCGGCGAGTGGGTTGTTTGACATTTGCTAGGTCCGCGGAACTCCGAGTGGCGCCGTTGTTGGTAAACATTAGACCCCGGACGATGAAACAGAACCCTGGCGGCCGCAGTGTGTTCCCGAGGTGAAGTGAGGAGCGAGGCCATGTCCGCCGCGGAGCGCGCGCCGCCCACAGCGGCCGTCTTCAAGAGGGGCTATCTCAAGAAGCTGAAGTCCATGAAGAAGAAGTACTTTGTGTTGCGGCGGGAGAGCCCGGAGAACTCAGCCCGCCTGGAGTACTACGACTCTGAGAAGAAATGGAGGTCGCACGGCCAGCCCAAGAGATTGATTCCGCTCAACAGTTGCTTCAATATCACTCGGCGCCTGGACACGCGCCAGAAGCACGTGATCGCCATGTACACGCGGGAAGAGTGTCTGTGTGTGGTGGCGGATGATGAAGAGACCCTGACAGACTGGCTGTCAGCGCTGCTGGAGCTGCTGCACCCCGGCTCCATGCAGGAGAACTTGCCGCACCCCAGGCGTGAGTACTGTTACCGTTCTCTCACTCACTTTCTTTCAACTGACAGCCAATTACAGTATTATGATAACAAATAACAACAACAATGCATTTCTTATCTGATTATAGCACAAATAGGATGGTCAAGGCCGACTTTATGCCTTGCACATACTTATTACAACACCATAATTATATACAAATAGTTTACTACCTTGATTCTTGGACATTTATTATTATTATTTTAAATAGATGTGACGTTTTCACAATGTTATTACTTACTAATCTGACATTGAGTTATTTGCGCAATTTATTTGAAAGACGAGCAATCCTCAATCTTCCACAATTTAACCTTATAGTGTCATCAATATGTTATGTTTTTTAAACATGAATTCCGTATGTTGTGTAAACTTTTTCATCTTCCTTTAAAAAACCCTTAGTTCATTATGCGAGGGATGTTATTCCAATTATTATTTGCAGAAATCGAATCTTCTATATAAATAAAAATGTAAATGATCCTTTGTTCAAAATCTTAAATCTCCTAAAGTTCTTCACCGATTGCTTTGAAATTTAGACACAATGTTGCATTCGAATACATGCGTGTTTTTATATACCTATATTATATAGATGTCACCTGTGACAGGTAAAATCATGCTTTTTTGAAAAACAGCTTAATCTGTTGGACAAACATGATTAAAAAAAAAAAAAAAAGCGCCATCTGTTGGATAAAAGCAACACTCACTATTGTTTTTCTATCTGCACAGGCAAACTGAGCCACAGCAACGCATGGCGGGGTTTAAAATAAAAATATATTTTAACCGTGAACCAACGTTATTATGGGTGTTAAAATAAGATACAGCGGTTCAAGGTACCGATACCATGAGCCGACAGTATTTCATAGAAAATCTTTCTGCAATGTTAGCTGGATAGTGAGCAGAAAACTCGGCAACAATTGGTTTTCCAGTTCGAATTCTTTTGTAGAGAATTAACATTCACTTAATTGGTGTTATGTGTAATATAAACCTTTGTTACCCTTTGACTGTTGATATGGAGCCCCGATGGGAGACGACTGTATGACCGCTGCGGGTCTCCATCATAGCTTATTTACATATTTTTCTTGCAAGGTCAAAAGTAAGCAAAAACTATGTTAGAAATAATAATTAGTGTTTTAAAATATTCTTAATATTGTAAAAAAAATCTATTCTGACTATCTTTTATTTCACATTGTATGTTAAATGTTAAGGTGTCTTAACCAGCGACCGAGAATTCAAATTTCGTTAAAAGACGGTCTCGCGATCGAACGTTTTGTTAGAACGAGATAGAAATACCGAATTCATTCCACTGCGAAGCCGTACACCCGCGCGGCTGATGAAAACTACAGAATGGTTCCGATGAAATAACAATTATTGTTGTTGAATTCTCGGTTGTAGCTTTCTTCCTAATAAGTAGTTACATACATATTTGTTAATTATACGTCGGAGTGCGTAAACATAAATTAATACAAACGCAGTGCGTTGACCTAGTAGATACAAAATAGGTAGGTATATGAATGTATTAGTTATTTCTAATACTTATCTTTATTACTTGATTTGATACGTATGATATTGAAAATAGGGTTCATTCCTTACAACTGAAGTAGTATATGTATTAAAGCTAGGTTTTATTTCCAACTATTTTCTAAGGTACCTACCTACATATGTAGTTATGCGATTGCATAATATTGTATTGCTTTCATGTATTTGTTTTCATGGTTAACGGAGGTAGAAAGACCTGACTATTGTTTAATTTTCGAAATGTTATTAAATTCACGAGGTAAATTTCAATTGAAAAATCATAGGTAAGGATGTGAAAAATAACCTCGTTTTTTTTTCCTAAAACAAGAGGCTCAATTCGCAATATGACATTATGAAACTGACTAAAGTAACACAAAAAATATTAAATATGTTGAATTATACCCATGTAATAGTGAATTGGACAATAGAATAGAAATTATGAACAAAAACATGATTTGAATCGCACATCATAAATCAAAATTTATTTGGTTCGTACACTTTTTGACCACTATCCACCAACAGTTTCATGTACTTTGGCATAAGTTTTAACATTTATACATGGAACATCGATGATAAACATAAACTCCTGATAGTCCATAGTTGATTCTTTTCCCTGGAAATTAAACTACAGAATTAGAATTTATTATGATATGAAAATAAAATTATTTTTCAAAATTTAACGTCTCGCTTTCGGTAGATAAAATAACGATCTTTCGAAATCAATTTGTGTTTTTTTGTAGAAAAGTGTCCATACGTCTAAAATTGGCCTACAAAATGACAAATTTCAGGTCGAGTCTAACCTATTTCACCTTAATTTAAAATGTTATAGTATCATCTATAATTCTGCTCAGGTAATATGAGGGTGCGCTGCATATTCAACAGTCAAAGGGTTAAAAGGATTCTTAGGCTTTCATCAAACATCAAGTATTATTATTTATTTGTGAAAACTGTGATTCCAATAATATTTACACTTAATAATATACCTACGAATACATTAATCGATTATATTCATTTATTATATCAGCATTATTGTGATGCAGCATTGTGTTAAAAAATACTTCTAACTATTCTAATCTTGAATTCTCTAAGGGTTTGACTGAAATATGTCTATCTCTGAAGGAAGTTGGTTTAAAAGTGTAGTCATTTTCCCCAGACGCACGAGGTTGGTCTTCCCTCTTGGAAAAATAAAAAACTGTGCTGCCTAGCTCTGGTGAAGTTATCGGGGACATAAAACGTAATACATTATTATATGGATAAGATAGATAGGGTGTGACCTATATCCTATTTCTGAAATCAAAGAATGTGTCAATGAGATTAAATAAAACTCATATTTAATCGCATTTAGAAGTATTTTTATTAACATTAAAAGAAGGCTTTGAATTTAATACTTATCTAATGTGAAGGATGAATCTGATGCATTTTAACGAGTTTGTTAATATCAGGATCGAATTCACTTAAATACAGTTGTGGTGCCGCATTTAGTAATTTATAATTCTTCATTTGTTCTCAGTTCTATAAGTAGTTCTTCTAACTGGGATGATCCTGCTGTGTTGACATTTGAAAAAGGATCCAACACCCAGCCTGGTATGTCCATGTTTAAAATGTCCCGGAATCGTTCCTTAAAATATGTTATAAGGAAGTAAAACAAAGTATTATTATTTAATACAGCTAAATTCTGTCGGATTTTTGTAGATAGAATTTGTCTGCTGTCGTCTCTCTAGATTCTACTGCCCTCCTGAAAGCCTCCAGCGCCCACAAGGGGGCGTTATCGCCCACTTTGAGAATGACTGGTCTAGATGATCTAGTCCTAGCATTCCAGCGAGAAAGTCAGAGGGATATAACAAGGGGTTGTACCCAAACTCTCACATGTAAAGGTATCGCATAAACTTTTTTTGCACCTTTTCTATATCATTTGAGTGTAGGGTATCTTCGGGTTCCCATATTACCGAACCACTATCGAGAATGCTATGAACCAGAGTAAAATAAAGCATTTTTATGACTGCCGTATAAGAAAAGATTTTGTGTTACAGATTACAAAACCTAGCATTCTCATGGCAGTGTTGCACACCGATTCGATATGAGAACGAAAAGTCAGCCGCGTGTCAAAAGTGATTCTTAAATCCTTTGTTAAAGAAATATCTTTTAACGAGGTGCCAGACATTTTATAGTTAAAGTAGAGTGTATGCTTTGCACTTGTAAAGCTCATAATTGTACACTTTCCGCTATTAAAGTAAAGTTTATTTCGATTGCTCCACTCTACTATGCCGTCGATATCGAATTGTAAATGAAAGGAGTCCTCTGTCATCTTTATACCGTTTATACAGTTTAATATCGTCAGCAAGTAACAAAGAAATTACGAATTTTATGAACAGAGCTATGTCATTTATAAACAAACATAACAATAGAAAATAATAATGGCCCTAAATTAGACCCTTGAGGAATCCCAGAATTTGTGAGGTAAGGTTTTGAAGCGACCTGCCCATAAAGTATGTATTTTTTTTCTATTAGACAAATAATTATGTAAGAACAAAAGCAGTCAGTGTGATAAACCAAATTTTTGTTTGTTTAGTAATATGAAGTGATCTACTTTGTCAAAAGCTTTCGCAAAATCATTATGCGAAATGTCTACTTCTTCGTTATTGACCAAAATATTTGAGACTTAATCTGTGAATACCATTAAGTTAGTCGTTGATCTACCCTTTCTAAACCCATGCTTCTGTATTATGAGAAAAGGTTCGACCTTACAATAAATATGTTTTTGTATAAGTTCAAATAATTTAGCCCGTGCCGAAAGAATTGCCACAGATCTGTAGTTGGATACACACAATTTATATCCGCTTTTGTGTAAGGGCCTGACCTTTGAGATTTTCCATCGGTCAGGGAATTTTCCAGAGTTAAGTGAAATGTTAAAGATGTGTAAGAGACTAAACTTCAGAATAATTGTATTTATAAAATGTGGTTCAAGAGATTTTTTTGGTTTAAGTTTTTTAATTGCAACTAGGAAATCATTTTCATTTAAAATCCATCTAAAAATGTCAACATTTTGGGCCAATGATGAGTAACCACCAGGAGTATACGAGTCAAATTCAGCACTTTGTTCAAATTATGAGTAACCACCAGGACTATACAAGTCAAATTCAGCACTTTTTCAAATGATGAGTAACCACCAATTCAGCACTTTGTTCTAAATAATAATAATAATATAAAGTTAAAGTATTCCGCAAATGATTCTGGAAATCGGCACCAATATGAGTATGTCCATTCCATGAGATTTGCTTTAGAAACCCATCATCTTTCCTCTTTTCGGATACAAATTTCCAGAAGGATTTCGCTCATTCGAATCACTCTTGACGTTATTTTTGATATTCTTTAAATAATTCAGTATTTATGCAACATTTGATGTTAGATCTCAGAACACAAGACATTTCCCGATCCGGTGCGCCTCCAGCTTCTGTAATGTTTGTATTTCCTTTTCAAGTCCCTAAGAATCTCACCATTAAACCATTTACGGGATATTCTTTTCACGCTTTCTTTTAAAAAATGATGTCAAAAAGGTCATAAGTTACACGATACGAATATTCTACGGCTAAATCAACATAAGTTTCAATAAAGGTTTCCAGTCGTAAGAATTCAAGTTGAAATAAAATAAATCGAAATTAACACCTTCGAGTTTCCATCTCCGCTTAACACACCATTATCTTTATTTAATAAATTCTGATGACTGGCTTTTCTTTTATTGAGTGCGATTGTATAAATATGGATGTTAATAATCTTCACTAACAAGTGAATACAGAGATTTGAACAAAATTACTGATAACAATGTCCAGTGTTCCATTCTTTACATCAGTGATTAAATTTATCTGGTCCATTTGGAACAGTTCCATAAAATATTTAAAAAAATCTTGTTGCTTTACTGGTCGCACAGGAGTGTAAGTTAAAATCACCAACAATAATAATTTTTTATCCACTAAAAAGTTATGTCAAAATTATGTGTATATCTGAAAATAATACATTAATTGTCACAAAACTGTGTACACTTTGTAATAGCACAATGAACATAATATGTATATTGTTACAGAAAAGTGATACTGCTTTATTTGGCCAAAAATATAATTTTACATTGGAGTCTCTGGACCCCGATACTAAAAAGTTTCCTGTTTATTATGGTATTTATATTTAGTGACTGTTATAAAAGTGTCACCTGTTTCCCTGGCAGAGCATATCTGGCAGGTGCATATCCAGAAGAAGGGTCTGGGAGCCTCGCGGGGCATCCTGGGCCTGTACAACCTGTGCCTGAGGGACAAGTCGCTGTCCCTCGTGAAGATACGCACCAACCCCCGCTACATCACCCCCCATGACATGCGGGCGGCCGACACTATCGAATACTCTCTCACCAGCATACGGAGGTATTATTCTTATGCTATTTTTAACACTCAAACATGACAATATAATAAATTCTCAACTTACCACTGTTTTCAGTACTCGTCAATCTCATACTACATATTTTTAATGCTTGTTAAATTATCAATAAAAAATCTCACACTAATCTTTTCTTACCTAGAATTTTCAACATTAACATCACGATTATGGTTCCCTCTAATTTTTTCATTGTATGTGCGGTCCATCAACTTACCCATCCAATATATTAAAGAAAGAAAGAGGCAAGTGCGTAAAAATATTTGCACATTCATGCATAGATAAAATTATGTAAGCAATCATTTTAATATACGGGGATAATCCCAAAAGTAAGGTCTCCTATTTTTTAGAAATACAAAGAATTATTTTGTAATAATTTTTCGCATCCTGCCCACACCTATTATATTTTATGAAATTTTTGACACAACCGAAAGGTGTGCCCAATATGGGTCTCTCGAATACTCACAGAAGACCACAAACGCGCTTCAGCAACGACAACAAGGTAAAAAATCAGGTTCTACGATTCCATGATATGGCGGCTAGCTGATAAGACATTGCCATACAAAAATTGTCACAGCGCTTACAAAAATGCATTGACCGAAATGGCGATTATGCATAAAAATAGATAAATGTTCAAAGCTTTAAAACATAATTGTTTCTTTGAATTTCTAAAAAAATGAGAGATTTTACTTTTGGGATTATCTTTGTACCACGAAATGGGGGCCCAACTCAAATCATTTAGTGGGCCAAAAAAAAAAAAAAATTGATGTGTTAAGGTAGGCCACACAGTGAATTTTTAATTTTAAAAGATTACAATTTTGGTGAATTCAGTAGGTTTTCAAAAAATTACAGAATTTAAAACTTTCGCACACTCCACTATGCACGCTCCTATGTGCAAAGGATTCAACAATCGGATTATGAACTGAGCCTTCAGCGTATATTGTGTTACATTTTTTTTAACATTGTGTTCTTATATTGTTACGTTAGGTAAGGTTACATTAGATTAGGTTTGATTAGATTCGGTGTGATTAGATCAGGTTTTATTAGGTTATGATGGATTTGAACCAACCAAGAAATTCAAAAATCATCTATGTTGTTTTCGTCTAATGACTTGTTACAACATGTGTTAACCCTCCTATCTCCTGTTTACTACTGCATAACTGCACAATCACTATGGATATATGTTTGCTAATAGTCGATATAGAATTACCATAACAATGTTCCGATATTTAATATTCACCATAGTTAATAGATATCTCCTGTTCCTGGTACGATAACAACAATTAAAGTGAAATGTTCCACCCACTTCAATATTGAAGTAACGCACGCCGCCGCCATACGTATTGGTACGCACCGCATCAATATAGGGCTACTGACTGTGAAATCAGGACATCGATCTTCCGAGAAATGCATGGAAAAAAATATACCGGTTAGAATTTATTGCGAAAATAAACTCCTAGTGCGGCCATTCTCCTGACACTTTTTATGCAATAAATCAAAACCCCCGTCCGACCTCTAATAACAAGCAAGTTCTAATTTCACAAAATATAATATGTATATATATATATACATATTATATTTTTTATCGCTCACAAAGCACAAGAACTAGTTTCTTCTTTGGTGAGATTGCGATTATAGATATATTTTCTACAGCTTTGTAATTTATATAACACCAGTGTAACTACTTATATATATATATATATTAATTAACCCTTAGTGTGCCGACGAGCGCCAACGCGCGCGTGCACGTGCTTACTAAATTTGCTCGCAAAATCAGTTGCTGTTTAGCGTGCAGTAGGCGAGGTCGCTCGCACGCATCGCTAATTTTTTATCTTTCTACGTGTTACATTTAGTTCAAATTATAATATTATTAGTAATTACAATATAAAAAGGATTTAGAAAAAGACAATTTTTAACCCAAAATGTCGGAATACAAAAATAGTTAGAGTGAAAATGAACGTTCTTCAAGTTGTGAAGAAAGTGATAGTGGGAGTGACATTGTGGTGCGGTAACACCGGTGCAGCAGCAAGGATTTGTGCCTGCTGTATGGCACTAAAAGGGTTAAAAAAATTTTAAATAATGTTGTAAATTTAGCAGAATGATTATTTTTTGTATGAATACCAAAATCCAAAACATAGGAAGCTGAAAACTTCATTTTCGGCTGCAACAAATCTTCAATTAAAAAATAACTTAACTTATAATCTTAGCCGATTGTAAGAGACCTCCAATCTCACACATAAACACGAGGTAGCCAAACATAGGGAGCCGCTATATCTGCTGTTCCAGTGATGAGCTTCTGTCGTTAGGTATCAAAGCGCTAGAGAAGTTCAAGGTGGAGATCCGGAGAGAAGCAGTCAGGGCGAGCAGGAGTAGAGCAGCTGATGGCAGTCTGAAGCGGAGAGTGCCCGCTGAAGGCCGGTGCGCTGTATTTATTGCAATACCTTCCACTCCCGTGTTCAGTGAGGGCGGGGTTAGTGGGCTGCCTTCTTTCGCGGGCCCATGGTGGTTCACGGGTTGTGACGTCTGCTACGATTTATTTAGCAACAAACCTCCAGAACCATTCTACTCCTCATGCTCTTTCAGTTGACCCTAACCACTTCTCTCGAGCATTTTTATTAATTAAGGAAACAAACATGCATTGCTACAGTGTGGGGGTCTCCGGCCCGACATATTCAGGGGTTCTTAATTATTTTCCTTATTTCTAAACTTATATTAATCCTTATCGGCTAATTATGTTAAGAAGAGTCCGGCCGTTTTATCTATGTTTTAATTTTGTGATATCTACCGCCGAACTCCCACAAACTTAATCTAAACATTTCGATACAATCAAACAACAAATAACGATGTACAGCATTGCTTTGGGGCATGCTGATTGGTCCCGGGCGAGCGCCCCAGCCGTCCCGGGCACCCAGGGTGTGGGGAAGCAGGGTGGGGCAGTAGTACCTCGTCTGGTATACCGATAATGTTCCTCCATGTTGGAGTCCAGTAGGTTATTAATTGTTGATATATTGGTACTAGAATGACAATTAATTGTGTAGCTATTGTTATAAAACGATAATTTATTTATTCCAGTTTGTGTCGATTCCGTACAGGCCAATGAAAAGACAGGGTAAGGTTTAAAAACTTAGATTAACAAATTTTTCTTGAAATTATGTATCACTATGGAAGGATGTGCATTGTTTCTCAGGTACACAACGTATTCACTGTAAAAAAGATACTACCTATGTTTATGGTTATTCTATACAAGTGAAAAAATTAAAACTCAAATAAAATAAAACAAAGTCCTTCG
This sequence comes from Hesperophylax magnus, assembly GCA_026573805.1. Taxonomy (NCBI): domain Eukaryota; kingdom Metazoa; phylum Arthropoda; class Insecta; order Trichoptera; family Limnephilidae; genus Hesperophylax; species Hesperophylax magnus. Next base: position 1,258,649 of record JAIUSX010000243.1, read on the forward strand.
AACAAGGGATAATTCATAAAGTGTTTGTTCAAACTACGTAACATAATTTATGTTAAACACTCCGACAATATAATAAAGATGATCTGAATTACTATCCTAAAATCATTCAACTTCTACAAAACTTCTAAAACCGTGGATATCAAAAGGACTCATAACAAGTTTCAGTAAAAGGACAAACTCCACAAACAATGCAAATCAAACCCATATGACATCTATCTCATAAATTTCTATAAACGTTATCGAAACTTATGCACACGACTTGCACGTATATCGAAAGAAATATATTATAAAAATAAATTAGATAAATGCAACAAGGACCCCAAAAAAATTTGGCAAATCCTAAAAGAAATATCCCACACATCTACAAAGAAAAGCGATTCCATAACCGAGATTAAAATAGATAACGAGATTATTAAGACATCAGAACAACCACTAAAAGTATGTAATTTTGTGAATAACTATTTCGCTAACGTAGGCAAGGTACTAGCAAACAGAATCACTACAAATGACGATATCCCAGAATTCTCAACCCACTATACACACACTGGTGTTTCTTCCTTTAAAATTCCATACATTACCCAAACACAAACACTAAAACTTATAAATGAACTAAAAAATACAAACTCTCAGGGTAGCGACAAAATATCACCGATGACACTAAAAATAATAAAGTCAGCACTTCTTATCCCACTTACTATACTTATAAATCGGTCCATTAAAGAAGGAATGTTCCCAACTATTTTGGCAAAGTAATTCCAATCCACAAAAAAGGAAACAAGGAAGAAATTAATAATTACAGACCAATTACAATTCTGAACACGCTTTCACAAATTCTCGAGAAACATATCAAAAACCACCTTTTAATTTTTCTTAACAAAAACAATATACTATCACCAAATCAATTTGGATTCAGGAAAAATATGAGCACCTCACATGCCATAGCCTCAGTAACAGACTTCCTCAAAACAAATATAGATCAGGGTAAAAATGCCTTGGAATATTCCTAGATCTGGCAAAAGCGTTTGACACAATTCAGCACCAAAACCAGTTCAATAAACTTAAATATTTCGGAATCACGGGAACAGAACACAAATTAATTGAAAGCTACATGGAAAATCGCACCCAATATACCTCAATAGAAAACACATGTAGTGACAAGGAACAAGTATCCTACGGAGTACCACAAGGCAGCGTACTTGGCCCAATCCTATTCCTTATTTATATTAACGATCTATGTCACCTCCAAATAGACAGGGAAATTAAAAGCTTTGCTGATGACACTGTGTTACTTTTTAAGGCCACTGACTGGAACACACTAATCACAAAAGCTGAAGTTGGCCTAAATATTACAAAAAAATGCCTTGACTTTAACTTATTAACTTTAAATATAGATAAGACTAAATTCATAACCTTTAGCATAAACTCGAGAGGCCAACCCTCCCAAAACATCTACCTTTTTTTTTTTTTTTTTTTACAGTAATACCGCACAAGAGTCCCAACTGCTCCCGTCTGGAGCCAGTGAGACTATGGCATCCCCAATTGGGGTATGTTGTGAAGCTGAGGGTATTGGGGAGGGGAGGGATATGGGGAAGAGGAAGGTGGGGAAGTACCTGGCTATTCAGATCTGGTCACCAAACACGGCTAAAGCCATTTCAAGCAACGTTTCAATTCTGAATGGTGGTCTTACACCAGGGCGATACTGAGAGTATCTTCCACTCTTAAAATCAACCTTAAAATACATTCCTGTCACTCAGCGAGCACCCCATGCAATTGTCCTCCAATCACACAAACCGAAAATATCAAATATCTTGGTATATCTTCGACCGTTATTTAAAATGGGACAGACATATTGAGTCGGTTAAAGGAAAGCTAAACAAGTTGATTTACTTTTTCAAAAACGTGAGAAATATACTAAACATATTTGATATAAAGAATATATACCTCGCAATAGCACAATCCATAATGGAATACGGCATTATTGCCTGGGGCTATGCCAGTAAAAAATACATAGACACACTGTATAAAGCTCAGAAAACCTTAATAAAAGTAATACTTAAAGTACCAATACTAACACCCACTTCAACCATATTAAAAAAATTCCCAGTGTTGAAGATTCAAAAATTATATTCAAAACAAATACTTACTTTCCTTTACTAGAATCTAAACACATTTAAAACTTCACAAACTTCTCGCAATACTAGAACAAGACATGCACACCAACTACTAATACCAAAAACCAATGCATCCTTTGGACAAAAACACTACAGATTCCAGGCTATAAAACTATACAATTCACTTCCAACACAATATAAAACATCTAATCTTACAGAATACAAAAAACACATATGGAACTGGCTAAAATCCTTTTAATATTTAATTTTTTATATTTCACTTTTTTTTTGTTATAACTATGGAAAAATCGATTTTATATTTTAATTTTTATTGTTTCTCTGTGTAACTAACTCCTTTGTATTGTTTTAGTATTATATAACTTTACAATTGAAAAAGTCCTCCACAACACAGGTGAACTCCTAGCGTGGAGGACAATATACTATACCTTTGTAATACAAATATATTTAAGAATAAATAAAAAAAAACCCTGAGAACCTACCACACTTGCTCAAAACAAAAATCTGGTGGAGATCAAAACGTGTGTGGACAATTTTTAACAGATATGCGGCCGCACACGCGAGTAGTTTCATTAGTTACTGACTGTAACTTATTAGATTCTTATCTAATAAGTTCGACACTTTTTTCTTACGCACTAGTTCAGTGTTGGTACAGTTAAATCGGATGTAACGAATGCGCCAAAGGTTGCGCATAGTAATAACATTGCTTTTATAAGAAAGGCGGTAAGCCTTTATGTTGAAAATGTATGATATAGCTGCTTTCTCGGAATCATCTGATACGGTTGCGAAGGGTTAAATATATCATCTCCCTTTACCATGTTATTCTAGTTCAAGTTCAGAGCTGATTTGATTGGCTTTATCTTATGTTGAATAACTTAATTATTTATTTATCAATGTTGATAATGATAGCTATAAAGAAAATTTTCAAAGGTTCATCAAACTTAACTATCAAAATTTTGTGACTCTTTATTATAGTAATTATATGAAATTATAAATTCAATATTTTTATACTACACCAATATAGAACCCGCAATCTGACTAGAATCTCAAGTCAAATAAGTAGATTAATATGTTTGTTGTATAAACCTTCTGAATAAGATGTGTGATTAATGAGTCCAAGGAAATCCCTAGAAACCACCAAGTGCTTATATAATATGTATGAATAATGATTTGTATGGTGTCATTGACTGTTTGCTTAAATAACCAATTACGAGAACTTTGTTACTGTTCTGTAAACATATTTATGATTATGCTGTTCAAACAAATCTTTATCATTGATATGATTCAGATTAGGTACTGTTATCATCAAATTCATAATATTTACGATAGCAACTTTTTTGTGTTAGTTTAGGGCTGAAATAGTTGCATTATTTGTTGTTTGCATACAGTATACAATTTTAATGTTTCAAAATGGCAACCAAATATAATTAAGGATTCACAAACCTATCTGTATAACGTAGATAATGTGCATACAAAAAATATATTTGGATCAAATATACACAAATTGGTTTTTATTTATTTATTTATTAAACGCCATAAAAGGCTTTTACAATAATGTGATACATAGATTATAAGTACACAGTGGTACATAAGCGAATATTAGTATTACATTTAAGAACACAACAATATGTTTTTTTTTTTTAGTTATTTATTAAGTTAAAAGAAATACATATTTCGCCTTGTTAACTTAAGTGTACATTGATTAAAAACAAAAATAATATTTATATAAATAATTATGGTTTACTACCTAAGTAACATATTTTTCTTAAGTAAGAGCATTTTGGTTTTGCTCATTGATCTTGAGGGCAAACAGTTTTTTCTTAAATATATTTATTCTATTTACGGTTGTCAGGCTATCAGGAAGGAGATTATATATGTGTACACCCTCATGGCCTATGTTTCTTTTACCACACTCTGTCTTTGCTGAATTTGTGTATAATTTATTGTGTTGTCTTGTGTGGTGGTCATGTACTTGTGATGTTTTCATAAATGAAGTATTTGTGTGTATGATGCCATTTTGGATTTTGTGAATTAATAAGCATATGTTGTATTCGTACAGTTTTCTAATTTTAAGTAAGTTAGTTTCTTGGTATACTCTTTTGGTGGGGGTATCTGGTCTATAGTTAAAAAGTTTTTTTATAACTTTGTTTTGTATTATTTGAATTTCGTTTAGATATGTGATGTTTGTGTTTCCCCATATTTCTATGAGATAATTTAGGTGGGATTGAATTAAACTAAAGTATAATCCCCTCTTTACTTGTATTGGTAGAAGATGGGCTATTCTACCAAATACACCAATTAGTGGGATAATTTTTTCTTTTACTTTTTGTATGTTGTGTTTAAAAGATAAGTGTTTATCGATATGAAGTCCCAGGTATTTTTCACTATCTGAAATTTGTAGGTTTATTCCTTCTATTTGCAAAGGTTTATGAGACGGCGTTTTTCTTTTTTGTGAACTTAAGATCATGTAATTTGTTTTTTTAGTGTTAATAGTTAATATATTTTTAATTAGCCAGTTATTTAATTTATTAAGATCCAGTTGGGCTTTTTCAAGTAAGTTTTCTAAGTTTTTACCAAAGTAAAATATAGCAGTATCATCCGCGTATAAAAAAATTTCCCCATTTAAGTTTAACTGACAGATATCGTTAATATATATTTGAAACAAGAGAGGCCCTAATATGGATCCTTGAGGTACACCATAATTTATATTATTGTGTTGACTGTTTTTGTTATCTAAGCTGACATATTGCATTCTGTTATTTAAATACGATTTAATGAGTTGGAGAGCAGGGCCGGTTACACCTATTTTTTCAATTTTTTTTAGTAGTATCACATGACTCACGGTATCGAATGCTTTTTGGAGATCTACGAGGATTGCTATAGCGTAATTTCCATTGTCTATGCTGGTTCTTAGTTTGTTTATTAGATCATTAGTTGCCGAAAGAGTATTTGATTTTTTTCTGAAACCGTATTGTTTATTATATAGCAGTGATTTGTTTAGTAGAAATTTGTTTAATCTTTCATAAATTACATGTTCGAAAATTTTTGATAGAATTGGTAAAATTGAGATTGGCCGATAATTTGACGTATCCGTTTTTGATCCAGATTTGTATATTGGTATTACAAAACGACATTGAATGTGATACAGCTGAAATTTTCTTAAGGCATAGAATGCTACAATAATAGAAAGTACTTCATTTAAACAGGATAAAATATACAGAAAAGGTGACTTGCCAACAGATATAATAACAGCGCAAATAGTAGTGAGTTTATTGTTACAATCAAATTTATCTTCACTTGGCTATGGCACTATGGCAAAGTAGCTTCAACAATTCAGGGCTGACAATGACATGGCTGTTTTCAATCTGAATTTAATAATTATTGTATCAAGTGGCCTCCACGGCCCTGAGGAAAATAATTTCCCTCAGAGCCTATGTCATCTTGGGGGATGTTGTGTGGAGGGTCTCTTTGAGGAGAGGAAAGAGTGAACATGGGCCCTTGAGGTGTTTTTACACAAAAACGGCGCTATACAAGTCATCCAAGTATTATTATTTATTATTTTATTACTATGGGACTTGAAGAGACCTACGTTGTAAGAAGGAGGAAAAACAGAAGCCGGCAAATAGTTCCACAGCCGAGCTGTTGAACTCCAGAATTGGTCGTAGAAATGTCCCATTCTCATGTGACAAATGTTAAGCATGTGTTTGGCGTGTTTTCTGACTATGCACCGGTGCCGAATGGATCAATGACCCTAGTTCTTTGTGACATCTTCCATTGAAATACCGTTAGAACAATGACAGCGTTTTCACCTGACGCCTGTGCTCTAAACATTGCAATCCATGTGTTAAGATAGGGGAATCCATCGAACGGACTGCTCATTTCTGCACAGAGTCAAGGGGTTTTTTTTACAAATATTTTGGGGCTCCAGACCAGAGGTGGTTGCCATATTCAACAGTGGGGCGCACTTGCGATTTGTACACGGTTAGCAGTTGTGTACTATTTGCAGGCCCTGTACAGTATGCCCACCTTCTGAGAGGCTTCGAGAGACTTCCATGGAGTTTTTGACTAAGATAGAATTTCATTTATAAAGAGGGAATACCTTACTCGTACGGGGTGGAATAGACAATTCTTGAATGATTATCACATCATGTACTAAATAAACGTAACTGATGACAATATTTATTTTCCGTAAAGATGTGGAGACTCGGAGTGCTTCTTCTACATGGAGGTGGGCCGCTCCAGCGTGACGGGGGCCGGGGAGTTGTGGATGCACACGGAGGACCCCAACATAGCGCAGAGCATGAGTGCAACCATTCTACAGTACGTATTATCCCTTTTAAATCCATTTGGCTTTCACGGGTATTGCTAGCGGTTCCATGATAACTCAACACAATGATAATTCAACACACCTTTAAAAAGTGATACAAGGAAAATAAAAATGATGAAAAAACTAACATTTAAACTTAAGCTACATTACCTATTTAATTAGTTTTTTTTTCATAACTTTTCATGACTTTAAAAAGTGTGTTGAATTGTCACTGTGCTGAGTTGTCTGGTTACCAAGATGTACAGTACTTTTCACTTGATAGGATCCCTACTCTAAAAACATATATGCTATTGTATGAGCTCTTTTAAATATAGGTATGTACCTATATTAACAAAATTCTAATTTATAATATGCATATGAACACTTGCCATGATGTGTTCTGTCGGTCTGTCTTTTCACAGTTAGCAACAGTTATTCATTTTATTCTACATCTATTTCTACTAAATCTTTGAACCTGTTTAATCTTGCAGTGCCATGTCAAATTCTGCCAACATCAACGAGGAGTTGGGCCCCATTCGGCTGCGATCTTCGTCTGCCAACGAGGCATCCAAGCCCATCTCCGTCCTGGCCCGCCGGCAGACCCACACGGGCACCAAATCCCACGGTCTCTCGCCTTCCAGTGGTACGTTCACCTTTCTCATTCTGTGTTTTATTTTTTTAATATTTCCTTTTTACCCATCAGATACACTTACAGTACAGCTGCTTTTTTATTTATCAAAATGAAAGGATTTGATAATAAAAAAAAATTATGATTCATTTCAATTACTGATCTTCAATCTCAGTTGTATACACTGATTCAATAATTTATTATTTTAATAAATAAGCAGTTGTACTTGTCCATTTAAAATTATTTTTTGTTTAGTCTTACATTTTCCTTTACCTTTAATTAACTTTTGTGTGTGATCATTTTATTGACTGATATTTTAGTGAGTGGTGTCTTTATATTTTCAGTAGTTTAATGCACCTTTGTAGTAATAGAGTTTTTTAAATACGAAATCAGTTATTAGGTAGAATAGATTTGATGTTTGTGATTAAATTAATTTTAATATTATTGATGTTTTTTGCATTTACTCTTTTCATTACATAGGTACTTGGCAAATAGATTTATTTTGTTAAAGATAGTACTTTAGCATTTTCAATTTTACAAACAAAAATTATGTTAATTGAATTCAAAAAAAGTTTAATCCTGTGTTATATCTGAGCACATTTTTTTTAAAATTTTGTTTAAAAGTTTTGTCTTTTCCACATATAATTTATTTAAATATATTAGGTTAGGGACGAATTGTTAAAAATCTTTCGTTGGATAAATGCGATTCTCTGGAAAAGGAGTTGGTGCAGATTAAACCAAGTCTAAACCTTTCTATGCTCTTCCAAAAGTGTTAACATCTTCACAGTTTATACTTTTACACAAATTTCTAGTTTCTAGTAACTATTTTCTGGTATGGTTGGTTCTCTCTCGGCTTCAAATGGAAAAAAAAACTCTCACTGTTTATAGAAATGAATATATTATTCATATTATTTGGCATGTGGTGTCACCGTGATTTATTTTGAATGTTTTGTGCTTTCTTTTCCTATTGTGGTAGGTGTTGGTAAATATGTCTTGAATCTATAATTAATTAATAACTATTTATTAGTACCTAATAATAAGTGATAATATTTCCTGTTCCTACAATGAACAGGTCTCACTTTCTGCAACAATTTAGTAACAAATGAATAAATACAACTGATTCTGATATATTGTGTGTACTCAAATATGTTATGTTTTTATGGAAATTGATAGTTTTTACAATGATAATTCCAACACCCTTAAAGTAATCAACACCTTAGAGTAATCAACACCCTTAAAGATGATAACACGGAGATATATGTATAACCATAAATATTTATTAATTTTTAATGATATTTTGAGCTTGGAACTTTTAGCTTCCAAGCCCTTGCTGTAACAGACATATTTGCCTCTCTCTAAAATAATTGAAGTACGGCAAGAGTTTTAATTATTGTTTTCCGAATTGAAAATAATATTAGATATCTCATTCTACAGGGCACTAAATGGGTTAATTTAACATGCGAGTAATGTAATTTTTCTCCTGATTTATTGTATCAACAACAGAACTGCAGTCTCACTATTTTATATTTTGTTTACATTTGAAGGTGTTAGGATTGGTAAATAATTTGAAGGTTTTCGTTCAATGGAATCTCTTTAAATAATTATGTTCAAAGCAGCCAGATGCGTCTATAGATTAGATAAAGATAAATAGAATAAATGTTTAACTGTAATTGTAACTGTAACTGTATGAAGTGGCTGGCGATGGTGGTTGTGTTGTTTGTCTGTATGTCGAAACATTGACCACGAGTGGGCTTGCACATGGCTGTTTTTGCAGAGAGCACATTCTGCAGCGGACGTAGTTGTGTGGGCTTGTGTATTAGCCCTTGTGAGAACGCCTCTGCGGCATACTGCGCCCCCCAGCAGCCCGGGCAGGAGGGGGCGGGGGCGGCGGGTGCCCCGGGGGCGCAAGGGGAGGCCGCCCAACCTTCCGGTATGCACACATCCCTTTATCCTGCCACTTTACAGATGCGCTCCAGTGTTGTGTCGGGCTTACAATACATGTTGCTTCTGATTGTTGGTCATTCATTGTCACACGGTCAATTGGGATTGGCAACATCTGCTACTATTTGATGTATATGCGCGTTCTCATTATGCTCACTTCCTTCATACTAATATTCATTGGATAACGTATCACACTTTATATGTATCTGTTCGTTAAACCAATCTATCTTAGAAATGCAATACATATTCATTAATTGCATGTAAACGTTTTATGTTTTCAATACTTCACCATAATGGAAGAGGTGTTGTCAAAATACTGATTAATTTAATTTCTATCAACTGTGACTACTTTCTTACAATATTCAGTCACATTTAACATAACAATATTTAAATAAAATTTATTTTTATGAGTATTCAAATTTATGGAACAAATCTCAAAGTGCTCATTTCGTCTATTTTCTATCAAATAATGTATTAACTTTACATAATTATTTACTGGAAACTAAAATTGTCCAGATAGTTAATACATATATAATTTTTAAAACAACTTAAATATATTAAATCTCATTAGCTGTCTGTTTCTTTTTCCGCCGATCCTATCTAAATTCTCAGTAAGTTTCTTTCTGCATAGAACCAAAGGTTTTTTTAATTCTCTGTTTGAAATATCTGAATTACGGACGGCACAGAATTAATAACGGTGTAAAAAGTTTTTCTCCTTCACTTGAAGGTTTTGGATGTGTGTGATTCAGCGATAAGATAAGCTCCTAACATCAGTCTTTAAAATCCATTTGCAATGTTAAAACACGAATGAGTTTTGCATGATAAAATTAAAAAAACCGATTTACTTGGAGGTTCCTAGTCTAACTCAATATTTATATAATGCTTTTAAAAGTTTTGATTGTTTGTGATTCGTCATTAAGTGTGCTCCTAACATTTGTGTTAAAACCCATTTGCAGTGTAAATAAATGAATTAGTTTTGCATGATGAATTTACACAACCGATTCACTAGAAGGTTCCTGGTGTAACTTATATGATAACGATAAGAAGTATTTAAAAAAGTTTTTACCGTTAAATAATCAGTCAGCATGTCAATGGATATCATTACACTCGGCAATAAATCCCCACTTCAACTGAACCAATGAGCGTAGTCATGTGAAATCCATCCTTCACAACATAACATAACATTGATATTGTTTTAGTGAGAAATTTTTTGATCACCCTCTCAAATTATTTGGTAAAATGAGTGAATTTTGATATGATTTAATTGGAGCGAAATGAATTACAAGTATCCAGACGGGATTGACATCTAGATAAGTGGTATTTTATTACCCTCCGTAGTAGGGTTTGTGGATATCTTAGAGTCGTCATTGTATGTACTGCTAGCTATAAAAGTTTTAAGCTGGAAATCCTTTCACGGTGAGAGACATGCCTTTGTAACTCTGACGGAGGACCACTCTTCAGAATGACTGAAATGGATTAGTGACTTAGAAGCCGAGTACTTTATTACTTCACTCTTCCTGTTTCCTTTTGCCACTCCATAACCCAATGGGCGGTATACATGCAACCTCTAGGATGGAATGTATGTACACAGTGCATACATAGACGTCGCTAAGATTGGCCCTAGGTCTAGGTAGGGTTGTGTGACGAGGATGAGGACAAGGATGAGGAAGGTGAAGATGTGTTGTGTGGGTTTTGGCTGTGACGGTTGTTTGTCCTCACCAGGCTGCCAGGCGGGCAAGGCGAGCGAGGAGGGCGCCGTGTTGAGTGTAGTCCATGAGCGCACCCGCTCGCTGCCCCTGACGGGCGATGAGAGGGCTGTGGCGGGGGCAGGGGTGGGAGCGCCCCGCTTGGCCGAGCCTCCGCGGGGGCTCACCAATGGGTGCAAGCGCTGGCAGAAGGCCTTCATCACGTCTCGCCGCGCTAGCACCGGTTGCCGCATGGCTTCTGTCGGCCAAACATTTCCTCGTACGTATCCCCATGCACATGTCGAAGGCTATGTATGAAAACCATCACTGAGAGATCTTTGCAAGGCACCGCTGACCAGATAAAAGCACTTTTGCATGTTGCAAATTAACTCGTTTGCTGCCAATCACCCTCACTGTCATTTTATTACTTTTTATTTCATCATTCAACAATCCATTAGATAAAGTATTATAAATAAAGAAAAAAAAATACTGTGTGATAACTGTCTGCGGAAGAACATTCCTTTTTAAAAAATAATTCACAGTTTAGTCTATTGACGAAAACAAAAATATTGAAGGTGACATTCATCAATATTTTACAGTCAAGGCTAGCAGTAAAAGTATAAGACCTTAGCTTTAAATCGTTTTTATGTAACTTGTCTTATTATCCTAATGACTGAAGGTAACAGTAATGGTGACTGGCGTAATAAGATCTTTCAGTGTGTTGACATATTATTCCTACCAATTTGGACAATAAACAGTATTTTTGCAATATCAGTAGATAGTGTCAGTTTAGTAAGTTGTATGTATTTAGAATATAGGCATGTGTACATAATATTAATCACTAACTAATATAATGGGAAAAAAGTATTGTATTTCATATTTAAGGTAGTATTTATGTATAAATAAACAGACTACGAAATATTCAAGCTCAAATTAAAGATGCTTCGCAAAAACACTCTTGTTGACAATAAACTGAAAAAATTCAAAGATATTTATAAAAGGAAAACAATTTTCAATAATTCCTTCTTACATTCTGGTATATAATTCTGTTCCATGTTGTAACACTCATTTTATTATGATGTTATAATCATACTTGATACAAGCTTTCTAAATATGTAGTGTTTATTCTAAATTATCAAAGATTTTATTTTAATTTACAAAAATGTCTGTTTAGGTTTGACAGAAAATAATCAAAACTGCTACGTATTGCCCCTCTGTAGGGTTCTAATAATATATTAAACTTTATATTATAAGGAATTGTGCAATCTTCAAATTGTCCATCATTCATAATAAAAAACAAGATTATGTAAAACTAAATAAGTTTCACTATATTGTTTATATGTACATATATTTTTGTATTACTGGTAAGATTTGCTTCTTACCAGTAATCTTTTAAAAATTGTTCATCATATTGTTATAAATAAATATTATTATTTTATGTAAACGTGATAATCTGGATTATGCATGCTTTCCTCTTCGATTATATCAAGCAATTTCTTTTTGTATGATGATGTGTCAGAGAAAGATTTTTATATACCTGTGCACAAAAAAGAGAACATTTATAAACAGATTATATTTTTCTTGCTGCTGTCTCCCAGGGTGCTATATAACCATCAAATCCAATAACACCCTTTTGCAAGTCGTTTTACAGAATGAAGCTATAAAATGTCGATTTTATTACTTCATTCTGCAGAACAATGCTCAATTAAAAAAAACTGAGAAAATATTTTATTAATGAATTAATCAAATACTAACCTTTGGGATGCTTTTTAAATGTACATAATGAGTAGCCCATTTTTACCAAATACATACATAACGAGTTGCCCATTTTTACCAAATACATACATAACGAGTAGCCTATTTTTACCAAATACATACATAACAAGTTGCCCATTTTTACCAAATACATACATAACAAGTTTCCCATTTTTACCAAATACAAACATAACGAGTTGCCCATTTTTACCAAATACATACATAACGAGTTGCCCATTTTTACCAAATACATACATAACGAGTTGCCCATTTTTACCAAATACATACATAACGAGTTGCCTATTTTTACCAAATATATACATAACAAGTTGCCCATTTTTACCAAATACATACATAACGAGTTGCCCATTTTTACCAAATACATACATAACGAGTTGCCCACTTTTACCAAATACATACATAACAAGTTGCCCATTTTTACCAAATACATACATAACGAGTTGCCCACTTTTACCAAATACATACATAACAAGTTGCCCATTTTTACCAAATACATACATAACTAGTTGCCCATTTTTACCAAATACATACATACTTTGTTTCATATTATTTTTCAACTAAACATACTACAACAATCAATTTAAATTTAACAAAGCATGTTTAGTATTTGAATATTTATTTATTTAACAATGGTACATAATATGTACAAGGCTTGCATAATATTATGTTCTAATATAAACATATATGTATGTAATAACATAATACAAACAATAAAATAAAGTTTTTGCATAAATTCTTAACTTTGCTGGCTGCTAAACATTTTAAAAAGGAAAATCATCACGTTAAAGTATACAATTCGTTCAAAAGACATTACGTTTAGATCCCTTCACATGTTTAAAAATTTGAAATATTAGTTTGGTCTAGTGAGCATTCAGTACAATTCTCATGGCTTAGTTTTATAAAACTGCTAGAGCCAGTTGTTATGCAGGATTTGAAAAATTCATCAATTTTCAAGTTCTGTTAAAGTTGTATTCAAGTTCTTGTTATTATTTCATTTTGGTTCAGATGTTTCACAGAACTGAATTAAAAAATGAACTCGATTAGAACTTTCACAGAACTTGAAAATCAACTTGAAGAATTATTCAAATTCTGTGCAAAAACTGACCCTAAGTCTTCTAAATATTGTAATGTCAATGAATATAACTGTGATATTTTTTAAAGATTTACAGTTAGTTTTTAAATATGAGTTCATTAAAAATCTTATTTCCCCAAACTTGAACTCTCGTAGCATTGAAACATAATCTGTCTGGAGTCAATAAGTGGAATAAACAAAATAAGGTGAACAAAATCAAATTAATACTGATTTTTGAAAAATATATATGATCAATTTATTGAAATTGCTGATTGAAACTTATAAACCTCATTGTAATATTTAATCATTGAAGAATAACAGATATCTATCTCTATTAATATAATTTAAAAAAATCTTAATCAAGGATTTAATTTAAATTTGTTTACTGAGGGTTAAAATCTTCATATTATCATTGCTTTTAATACCTTGATAAAAATGCAAGGAAAAAGAGAAAAAAAGCATGATCGTTTTATGCATGTGCACTCTGAACTAAGTCATTTGTTTGGATGTTTCAGTGGGTTTGATGCAGGGCGTGGCGTTGGGGGCGCGCGAGCGCTGCGACAGCCTGCCATCGGCTCGAAGGGGGCCCGGCGAGGCCACCGGGGTGGCTCCAGGGCCCGGGGTCGGCATGGGTGGGGTTGTGGGAGGCCCCCGCCCACACAGCATGTATTCCCGCGGGCTGAGTCATTCACCACCCACAGGCATTGCCAACAGCCCTCTCAGTCCTCACTCGGGTAAGGATAAAATAATAATAAAGCTCTTTTAAATAATGGAGCGCAAATTGTCTTTACACAACTGAAGTGACTAATTTCTCAATAAAAAGAAGCCTTGTACCATTACCATCACAATAGTCCTTTGGAGAGTTCTGTACTAACACATGCGCCCTATGAGAGAGAGGGAATGGTTACAATGGAACTGTCAGCGGTACGCCTATATAACCTGACTGTGCATTTAACATGTGTGAAATACGAATAACCACATTTCAAACAAATGTTAATATTTGTAGCTGAAGTATTTTCAACTCCATTCTTTATAGGAGCCTATTCGACTGACAGTGCCGGATCCAGCGTATCTATAGATGAACCGGATAGTTTCCCTCACCACACCATGCTGCCGGACGACATGCCCCACACCACTATGGGCCGTCTGATCAACTCCCGCACTCCCGACGAGAGAAGCATCCCCGAGGAAGCTGGAGACGACCCGCTCTGTCTCTGGCAGCCGGAGAAATGTCTGTCTGAGAGCGTGGAGAAGACCTACACACAGAAGAGTCTCTCCGAGAGTTTGGAAAGAGGGTTCACCACATTCGGGGTGATGACAGACCAATTGCAGAAGGAGCACTCCATCAAAGAGCACATGAAGGACCACTCCCTGAGAAAGAGATCCGTCGGAGGGCTTCCCGAGATGAGCAGTCCGGTGCCCATCATGGGAACTTCACCCCAGGACTCCGGCGGATACATGCCAATGTCTCCAGCTAGTTCGGAACCTACCAGAATGTATGTATCGCTCTCTTTCAATTGATTACACTTCTAGTAAAGCATTATGCAATTTTTTGACATTAAATTGTCAACAAGGTAATCCAGTGAAAAAAAAAGTAATAGCTCAAATATATATATGTATATGGTGACTGGATAACTCATCAAAATGACAATTCAACACACCTATAAAAAGTGCTATAAAGTTATTAAAAGTGATACAAAAACTAGGTTAAATAGGTTAAAACGTATGTAACTTTTATAACATTATAGAAATTTTTATAGGTGTGTTGAATTGTCATTTTGAGGAGTTATCTTGGAACCGTGGGGAAGACCGCGGGTCGTCCAGGTCCCCCATTACGATGTGGTTCAGTCCTCGACGCCATGCGATTGGAGGTTGGAGATGCAAGTGGACCTAGACGGCGGTCGCGTGGTGGGCCCACAGCGGACGTGGAGAATTGTGAACTGAAACTGAAGGCCGGAGGCGCGAGTGGGCTTCGACAGTGGGCGCGCGGCGTAGCTGGCGATGCGCGTTTTACCAGTAGCATGCTCAGTGCATGAGTACTTGACTGAACTGTGGTGCGGAGTGCCTAGTAGGGCCTCCTGGAGAATTTTAGAACTTGCAAGTAGATTAGCTCGCTTTCGTTGCGAGTCGGAAAGCTTCCAGGTGTAATGCGTGCTGCCCTTACTGGAAGTCTTAAACCTTCGACACTGAGCTGCGAATGGCTTGTATTATTATAGTACCTTGCCGCTACATACATATTATAGATCAACAAACGCTGATTCTTAATGCGTAAGTTTTATTATATGTAATTTAACATAGAATTAATATCGTCATTTAAAAATGATTAAAACCACAAAAGACTTAATCCTCGGAATGCCAGCGGTAAAATGCAAATATCCTATAGAAAAGTGTGCATAAAAAATTAACATACCTCAGAATTTGGCAGTTTTTTTTGATAGGAATCACTTTATTACTGCGTGGAATATTCTTGGCCACTGGTTTTTAGCTTTTTTTTGCATTTTGAATACTTCCTTCACCTTTTGGACGATTTTTTCTAAAAGAGCTTGTCAACACACCATTGCTTGCCATTTTGCATGGAATGTCACTGGACTATTCAATAAGATAATACACCAAAAGACTTACAATGATGCCAGATTTCATTCATTTATTATATTTTTGTGGACTGCCTGAAGCACTTAGGCCGGTTGCAGTGCACTACCGACGGTCGGTGCGTACGGTCAGTCCTGACGATACGCATGCGTACGGTCGGTCCTGACGATCGCATACCACCGACCGACTGTCGGTGCGTACCGTCAATTCACGCTTGACCTGACCTATTGAATTATATATTGTATCAAACTGATCAGTTTTCTTTAAATATAACGAGGTCATATAAATATGTTTCTTGATAAATTTGCGATGAATGGAACCCTGGCGACGTTACTGTGTATGTCGCACTGAAAGAATGGGGACGACTAGGAGCTGTATCACCATTATGAATCAACAAAACTATTTTATGTACTTCGTAACGAAAAATCAATTTTTGAGTAATAGAAAATGATTTTTTATTTATTTGTACACCCCCAATTAGGGCTTTTACATATGATACAATTAAAAATACATTTGATATAATCAGAGAGTAAAAGAGATATAACAATAAAATATGTACCAAATATAGAAATATTAACTTAAAGCAACAAACAGAGTAAACTATAGGATGCACATTCCTATAAATTTGGACACATTGAAAATTTATAAACATCACAAAGCTATCCAGATATACATACAGATTTAATAACAATGTTTTTATATTCAGTACCGTTGGTGTTCATGTGATTATTATTTAGGCACATGAAAGTCAATCAGCCTAAGGAGTTCAGGGGTGTCAAACCTGAAAATGAACGTTGAAATTTGATGAATTGTTCAAATTCTCCGAAACAACCCGTCCTTAGACTTGATTGTTCATACAGTATGTGAAAATCAATGGGTTCTTCTTCCTATAAAATCTCATGAATTGACACTTTTTTACATTAAGGGTTAATTTATTTAGGATACACCAATCAGAAAAGCTAATGAGATTTGATTGTAATAATAAGCAGTCATTAATATTGTCAATAATTCGGTAAATTTTCCTATCATCTGCGAACATCAAAATAAAGACACGTGTAAATACATTTGTAACGTCATTTATAAATATGTTAAAAATAATTTATTTATTCAAAAAACAGTTTTTACATAAAAAACATACTCTGCACATCTCACTAGGGAATTCCTGTATCAAGATGTGCAGCTTTACAATAATATCATTAAAAAAAATACATATATGTAAACTTAAAATAATAACAACATTAAATCTAAACCGAAAAAAGAAAAGAAAGAAAAGTTTATGACACGGTCATTTCGAGACCGGTAGACAAATATAAACAAAATTTTAGCAATTTTAGAATTTAACGTACAGTATAGTTTTTATATTTTCTCCAAGCATATTATATAGCAACGGAGCTTTATATGAGAAACTCCTTTGTCCGAAGGATGTTCTGGTATACACCGGCTGATACATTAAAGAAGAACCCATTCTAGTGCTGCGCACTTGTTGAGATCTTTTAGCAGTAATAGTGTTGTTGAAAAATTTACAGAGAGCCTGTTTTATGTACAACTGCCTTATTGTCATAATTTTGCTTTCACTATATAATAACTTTGATGGATACATAAAATTTCTCTTATACATTATTTTTAAAATTAATTTTTGCGCAACATTCAAAGGCTCTAGGGTAGTCTTGTTACAAGAACCCCAACAGACAACATTATATGAAAGCATTGATTGAACAAGAGCATAATATACAGTTTTTAATGTAACTTTGTCCAATGTTTCTTAGATTTCTTAGATAATGGGTCCTAGATGTGAGCCCTGGGGCAAGCCGCTTGTAGCTTTAAAAGTGTAGGACAGTTGACCTTTGATGCAGACATTAAGCTCTCGATTAGACAGATAATTCTTAAACCAGTATAGTACGTTACCGGTTATGCCAATTTTCGCCAGTTTGTTAACAAGAATTTTATGGCAAACCTTATCAAACGCTTTGCTGAAATCAGTATATATAGAATCGACTTGTTGTCTCTTAGCAAGTGCATTTGTTATAATTTTCGTACAGGGATAGATTGGTTAAGGTTGATCTGCTTGAAAAAAAAACCATGTTGGCAAGTTGTAATGATGGATTTCACGCTGGGGTTTATCTTTAGAAGAATCAATTTTTCAAAAAGCTTGGGTATGGATGATTGGATACAAATTGGACGATAATTATCAATTGCAGATTTATCCCCGAATTTAAATATTGGAGTTAAGTAACTTTTTTTCCACAGTTTTGGGAAATTTCCCGTTTACAGAGACTTATTAAATAATATGAAAAACGGAATGGATAAGCTGTCTGCACAGTTTTTAATCAAAATGGGTGGAATTTGATCCGGCCCGGAACTTAATTTGGGTTCAAGTGTTTTAAGGTAATTTGAAATGTCGGTGATGTTAATATTAAAATTAGACGATTTTCAAGTTTATATCAGAATTAAATTTCGGAATTTGTTCATCTGAAATGTCAGGTTCAAACACATCTTTAACCTTTTCACCTCGATCAAATGTACCGAAAATTACACTTAAACAGCTATAAATCTCTTATTTGTTGACAGATTTATGATTTGCTTATCTTAAAAGCTTTATTAATGCTCTTGAAGTTTGTTGAAACACATAAATAAACAATAAACCACAGGATACAGATATAATATTATAAACTGTGACGCATCACAAGAAGAACTGTCGCCATACGCATGCACACTGCTACATTGTTTATAGCAGTAACTTACCCAGTCTGATGGGATTTGGACCACTGCGCCGATACAGTGAAACTCTCTTAAGAAGTTTTCCAAGGGACCGGGGAAAAAAAACTTCTTAAGTGGGATTCAATTTTAGCCATTTAATAACTCGAGTCCGGGGCATACGTCATTCCTATGTCTACCTACGTTAAATTGTCGTGAAAACAAGCTTATATGATCCAAGCGGTCAAAAAAAAAAAATATATATACAGTGAAACTCTCTTAAGAAGTTTTCCAAGGGACCGGGGAAAAAAAACTTCTTAAGTGGGAAAACTTCTTAAGTGGGATTCAATTTTAGCCATTTAATAACTCGAGTCCGGTGCATACGTCATTCCTATGTCTACCTACATTAAATTGTCGTGAAAACAAGCTCATATGATCCAAGCGGTCAAAAAAAATATATATATATACATCTTCTAGTTATCATGGTAATTAGTATTACATATGTATTTAGAAAAAGGTGGGAATGTGAAATAAATGAAAAATGGTAGAACATAGTTGATTATCAAATCAAAACAAAACCATCCCATGGACAAAGTAAACACAATTTTAAAACTGTTAAAGTACATCCCTCGAAAAAGCCACTCGAATTCGGATAGTAAAAGTTGCAGCATTCCAAAAGGTTCATACTGTTGATCTTATTTTAAATTGGTGTAAAGGCAATGGATTATACATATTTACTTGTTAGTGATTACTCACTCTTAACTTGACAGTTGAAGACAGAGCTGTGGATATACGCCGTCTCTTTTTTACGCTTTCGTTTACTATATGAACTGAGGGAGAAAGAAAGACTTGTTGTGGTTAATTTTACCAAGCGGTTTGATAAAAGGACACCGCAAGTAATTTTGCTAACCGCAAACTAATGATAGCGGGTTCTTTGCCTCAGAACCGTTTGCGTACTGCAACCCTGCCATGGCACTGCACAGAAAAATCTCACAAAGTCTACGCGGCAAACTGCTTATTAGTTGGCGGACTTTAACTTTTTTGCACGCTTGCTGCTTGCTCCTATGGCATTTGAGATTTGAGAGACTATTGTTATGATGTATTTTCGCCAGGCACAGTCGACTATCGTATATTTTTAAAGATATTTTAATCCTTTTGCAGAAATTCCTTATGAAAATAATATGCGCAGCTCAATATTATGTACCTGTAGGTTCATTTATGGTCCTACCTAACTAGCAGACATCGAATAGCTACGATTTCGCACATAAATAAATGGCTTGATGCTTGAATCAGAAAGTTATATCATACAAGCTGTTTGACGCTGGAATTATGTATAATCTGTGAACGCATCCAAAAACTACAAAAATCATTTGCGAAGTTTCGTTTCAATCTACATTTTAAATTTATGCATATGTATTTCCTAACCTTCAAACTTAATTTACGACAAATGTCAGATGAAACATGATGCACGGCAATTTTTGATGTTTGAATGAAAAAAACGTAATTATAATGCATATTTTACCATCTCCCCCGCCATATAATCATGTTGTTATGTATTTAAAGGTGAAATATTCCGTATTAACCGTGATCCGATAGATTATCAAAAGTTTTTCGTGTTTTACAAATTCGCTGGAATAAAAATTTTATACAATAATATTACGAAACATCTCTATGTTCATTATCAAAGAGAAGATTATTGAAGGAGGCGTCAAATGTATGCAAATGTAGATCTAGCCCACGTTGTCATTAAGGTTGAGTTTAATATAATCTTTCATGTTATTTCGGCCTTAAAGACGCTTGCATATTTGTTACATAATTCCGCATTGTTTATTCGTTCCATTGCTATTTTACCTAGTTAGGGGATTAGGAGACGGGGTATTTGGTTTATTTATTGGTTACGGCAAGTTACGGCTTACGGCCCGGCGGCCGACAAAGGGTTTTATGGTCTCAGGTACTAGGTATGGGTTTCAGTCAACGTCTTTCAATTTATGACTTGGAAAAAGGTTCATTTTAGATATTTTGCAACACAATATTTCGTTTGTGTTGATTTTACCGCCGGATTTCTAAAACCTCTTAAGCGGGAAGCAGTTTTAGCTCTAAAACTTCTTATGTGGGAAAAAATCGTGTTTTTTGTATGGAATTTTCAAGGGACCAAAAATCAAAACTTCTTAAGCGTGAAAACTTATTAAGTGGGAACTTCTTAAGCGAGTTTTACTGTATACATCTTCTAGTTATCATGGTAAGTAGTATTACATATGTATTTAGAAAAAGGTGGGAATGTGAAATAAATGAAAAATGGTAGAACATAGTTGATTATAAAAAGTTTATTTACATACCTACATATAAATTATTATTTTTTTTCGAAGTATTTATCTATAGTAGATTGCTTAACTCTATTATTGAATTCTTTTGTTGTAAAATTTTGCATCTCTGCCAAATAACCCTTGAAGCACTCGGGCACTTCTGTACTCTCCATCAAGAAATGCTGAAAGGCATCTAAGTGGGCGAGTGCTTACCCACAGGTTGGTATTTTCTTGGGGTTTTCATTTTCTTCAGCAATATCTTCTTCATCCTCTTCTGGTTCCTCGGAGCAGAGATCGGATATGTCCTGTACTCCTCAAGTAACCAATTCAGAATCGATTCGGACGTAATCCGAAAATGTCTCCGGCAATTCCATTCTTCCCCGGAGAACATCCCATGTGGCATCGAAATCATCTTCAGGCTGCTCCCTCTCTTCTGGCGTGTCTTGGAACCCGGCTTTCCTGAAGCAGTTGGCAACGGTTTGCTGTGTCACCGAGTTCCAGGAAGACGAAAGGAAGCAAACGGCTTCGAGCAAATCCAATTTATACATTTGATTTTCTTCATTTATCTTTTGTAGCAACCTACAGACCATTTTTTTCCTGAAGTGCTCCTTCAGGGAAGCAATTATTCCCTGGTCCATAGGTTGCAGCACTGATGTTGTATTGGCGGGAAGAAATTCCACCCTTACATTCTCCAAATATCCAAGGTCCTTTGGATGTGCAGCGCAGTGGTCCACAAACAAAATTATTTTTCTGTCTTGTGCAGCCATCTTCCGGTCCATGCTGAGGAGGTATTCGTGGAAAGTCTTGCATGTCATCCATGCCGATTTATTGTTCCGGTATGTGCACGGAAGGTTCCTGATGTTTTTAAAACATCTTGGGTTTTTGGCCTTCCCGATTACCCATAAAGGCCACTTGTCGGAAGGCACTTGGCATTGGCACATACCAGAACTGTGATCCTCTCCTTGCTCCGTTTCCCACCATGGCAGGCTTCTCCTTTAAAGGCAAATGTTTTATCTGGCAACATATTAAAAAACAGTCCGCATTCATCTGCATTGTAAACATCACTTGGCTTGTAAGCTGCCAGAAGAGCCGGCAGCGTGGTCGTCCTCCATACGTCTACTACCTCCGTATTCACACTGTTGCACTCCCCATTGACTGTTTTGTACACAATGTTAGCACGTCGCCGGAATCTGTCGATCCAGCCGTTGGAGGCTGTAAATGGAATATTTAGCCTCCGTGCTATATCTTCAGCCCTTTCCTTGATTATTGGTCCACTTAGTGGAAGGTTGAGAGCGCGTTTTTGTCTGAACCATTCCAGAAGGACAGCCTTCACCTTCTCGTACTTGCTGGACTTTGTCTTCTGGCGATTCAGAGGTCCTGTTTCCTGTGATTGTTTCAAGATATTCTCCCTTTTCGCCACTATTCCATTTAAATTCGTCACCGGAAACGCGAGCCTTTTTGCCAATTGAATGCGCGTTTCTCCGCGCGACGCATCTAACTCTCTGATGAGTTCAATTTTTTGGGAAATCGTTAATGGTTTTCGTTTTACAACAACCGGTTTAGGCACTCCGGATAAAAACATGATAGAAAAACACGCACAAAAATTGTCAGATTATCGGAAAATAGTGGAAATGCGGAGGTCGGCGGGGAAATATCGGTAGCGAAAAAAAGCGATATTCGGCGGTATAATACTGGAAAAAATCACTCGAAAATCAATGGAAAAGCGGCGGGTCGGCGGTTGGGAAATGCGATATTCGGCGGTATGATACTGGATAAAATAACTCGAAAAACAGTGGAAAAGCGGTGGGTCGGCGGTTGAGATAGGACAGTCAGTGGAAAATAGCGTTGGTCAGAGAGTTCAGTAGGTAAAAAATCGAAAAAGCGTAGGTCAGCGGGTGAAGAAATGGAGCGTTGGTGGTAAGGTGTAGATGGTGAAACGTTAAAATCGAGACTAAACATTACAAATCAAAACAAAACCATCCCATGGACAAAGTAAACACAATTTTAAAACTGTTAAAGTACATCCCTCGAAAAAGCCACTCGAATTCGGATAGTAAAAGTTGCAGCATTCCAAAAGGTTCATACTGGTTATCTTATTTTAAATTGGTGTAAAGGCAATGGATTATACATATTTACTTGTTAGTGATTACTCACTCTTAACTTGACAGTTGAAGACAGAGCTGTGGATATACGCTGTCTCTTTTTTACGCTTTCGTTTACTATATGAACTGAGGGAGAAAGAAAGACTTGTTGTGGTTAATTTTACCAAGCGGTTTGATAAAAGGACACCGCAAGTAATTTTGCTAACCGCAAACTAATGATAGCGGGTTCTTTGCCTCAGAACCGTTTGCGTACTGCAACCCTGCCATGGCACTGCACAGAAAAATCTCACAAAGTCTACGCGGCAAACTGCTTATTAGTTGGCGGACTTTAACTTTTTTGCACGCTTGCTGCTTGCTCCAATGGCATTTGAGATTTGAGAGACTATTGTTATGATGTATTTTCGCCAGGCACAGTCGACTATCGTATATTTTTAAAGATATTTTAATCCTTTTCTAGAAATTCCTTATGAAAATAATATGCGCAGCTCAATATTATGTCCTACCTGTAGGTTCATTTATGGTCCTACCTAACTAGCAGACATCGAATAGTTACGATTTCGCACATAAATAAATGGCTTGATGCTTGAATCAGAAAGTTATATGTATCATACGAGCTGTTTGACGCTGGAATTATAATCTGTGAGCGCATCCAAAAACTACAAAAATCATTTGCGAAGTTTCGTTTCAATCTACATTTTAAATTTATGCATATGTATTTCCTAACCTTCAAACTTAATTTACGACAAATGTCAGATGAAACATGATGCACGGCAATTTTTGATGTTTGAATGAAAAAAACGTAATTATAATGCATATTTTACCATCTCCCCCGCCATATAATCATGTTGCTATGTATTTAAAGGTGAAATATTCCGTATTAACCGTGATCCGATAGATTATCAAAAGTTTTTCGTGTTTTACGTGTTCGATGGAATAAAAATTTTATACAATAATATTACGAAACATCTCTATGTTCATTATCAAAGGGAAGATTATTGAAGGAGGCGTCAAATGTATGCAAATGTAGATCTAGCCCACGTTGTCATTAAGGTTGAGTTTAATATAATCTTTCATGTTATTTCGGCCTTAAAGACGCTTGCATATTTGTTACATAATTCCGCATTGTTTATTCGTTCCATTGCTATTTTACCTAGTTAGGGGATTAGGAGACGGGGTATTTGGTTTATTTATTGGTTACGGCAGGTTACGGCTTACTGCCCGGCGGCCGACAAAGGGTTTTATGGTCTCAGGTACTAGGTATGGGTTTCAGTCAACGTCTTTCAATTTATGACTTGGAAAAAGGTTCATTTTAGATATTTTGCGACACAATATTTCGTTTGTGTTGATTTTACCGCCGGATTTCTAAAACCTCTTAAGCGGGAAGCAGTTTTAGCTCTAAAACTTCTTATGTGGGAAAAAATCGTGTTTTTTGTATGGAATTTTCAAGGGACCAAAAATCAAAACTTCTTAAGCGTGAAAACTTCTTAAGTGGGAACTTCTTAAGCGAGTTTTACTGTATCATTAAAACACAATTATTTTTATTATTATATCTACTAACAAATAAAGTTTTAATAAAATGTTAACACGAGGAGAAATATTTACAAATTTTATTTTTCATGGTAGTTTCTAAAACATGGCCATACACACAATGTCACATCACACTCTGGGCATTTATACTGGGACATTTTCCTTTTTTTAGAAATGGCGCATACTCGTCAGGCTCGGTGTAGTTTTTGAGAATTATTTCCCTTTATTGGGTGGGGCATATGTTTTGCTAATGCCTTAGCAGTTAGTCTCAGAGGTAGATCGTGTGAAGAGCGAGAATGAGGCTCAGATCGGGAAGTTTCATGATATTTTTGCAACAATTGTCGTATTACGGCTAATTGGAAATCTGCTAAACTAATATTTTTATTTGTAATTGATTTAAAAGCTATATGAGAGTTCAATAAATATAGATCAATAATATGGAAGGCCACTTTTTTATACCACTTAATTGTTTTTCGCAGGCAATTAATACTACTTAACATCAAGTCGATTTTGTCAACAGAACCCATACACTTATTATAGTCTAGAACGCACTTGGGTTTCGTAATAAGGAAGTTGAGTGAAAAATATTTATACTTATTAAAAATATGTTCATGTAGATCAAAAAATATCGATTCTAAATATATAAATATATTTCTATATTATTATTCTTAGAATTAGTTAAACGTTCTTGAAAAAGCATTCAATAGCAATAGACTGTATACGCTCCACGATTGGTCGAAAGAATTCTGACGTCACATGTGTCGTGACTTGTACGTACAACGGATCACCTATGGTGCATCTCTTTCTATTACATGAGAGATGGTCGGTTTAGATGAGAGAGGTGTATAGGCCAAAGTTTATTTGGGTTTGTCAAATATATGTACGTATTTGTTGTTATTATTATATGAAATGGATTTCTAAAGATACATATTCGTATAGTGCTTTATAATAATATGTTGTTTATTGCATAACTTAGAAGTTTTTATTATTATACATGTCACAAAACATGTGATACACTTCAGGCCGCCGGCCGCCCAGAAAAGTCTCACAGTGAACTGGGCTGTAAACCGTTATTTCACTTTTGGTCTTTACTTTTCTGCGCGGTGGTCCTGAATTCGCGCGTGGCAAGTCAACAAATAGCGACGGTAATACCGTACCGGGCGGGAAAAGCAAATATTCTAACTTAAAATATTAATTTAACTATGAAATCTTAATAAATTTTCTTTTTTTTTAATAACATCAATTCTAATAGACGGTTAACATTGGTAAAAAAATTACTGGAATTCCTTATTGGAGAATTAATTTTTTTTCCATACAAAATGTTAAAGCGACGTGGTTCTTACAGTTTGAATGACGTCACACCCACCCCCGCCTCTTACCGCTCGGATTCCGCTCATTTTGGCGGGCTTAATAAAATTCAAACTTTGAGAATTAATTTAACTATGAAAACAAACTTAAAAAAAAAAAAAAAAATACTCGTATTTAAGTTTGAATGCGAACATTGATAAAAAAAAATAAAAAAAATGAACTCAACTTCCTTATTGGTTGACGAGTTTTCCAATCAACTTTTCCCGTCATGTCCATGGAGTCGTCATGTAAGGTTGTTAGCATGTGAACTTCTCTTTTATCGCACCACTTTAAAGCCAACAGAGGTCCACGATGTTGTGCTTTCATTTCACCCTTTTTAAGTTTATTAAATTTTGCCATGCCTTTTCGTGTCTTCCGCACCGTATCACATGCATTGGTTTTGTTCGCATGGAGAAAATCATATAGTTGAGGGCTACTGTACCAATTATCAATAAAAAGATTATGTCCTTTATTTAAATAATCTTGAAGTAGTGTCGTTACTACAGCCCCCGAAACCCCGAGACATTCAGAGTTAGTTATGTCAGTCCCTTCGCCACAATAAATAATGAAGTCTAATATAAAACCCGTCTTCACGTCACACAATACAAACATTTTAATTCCAAACCGGTGACGTTTGGATGGTATATATTGTTTAAAAATTAAACGCCCTTTGAAAACAATTATGCTCTCATCGATGCATAAATTTTCATAAGGTATCAAAGTTTTTTTTTAACAATTTTCGGGTATGGTCAATTAGGATTTTAATTTTGTAAAGTCGGTCACCAGGAATTTGTGTGTCGGGGTTTGAGAAGTGTAACATTCGCAATATAATTTTGTAACGATCCCTAGACATGGTTTTTCCGAAAATTGTACTAGCGAGCAATGGGTCAGTGGACCAGTGTTCTTCGATAGTAAGATGTCGGTTGTACGAGAGTCATGATCTTGGCTTGTCCCAGGGGCGTTTATTTCACTGTCACTAACTTCTTCAGTAATTGGTATATCTTGATCATCTTCACTTATTTCTAAATCAGAGTCAATGTCTAAAAATGTTTCATAAATTTCGTCTTCCGTAAGATTGCGGTTTGCCATTTTTAAGGGAGTTCAATTTTGATATATAAAAGGTAAGCCCATAAATATAGACAGATATATTACAATTTAGGTTGTCCACAAAATTTAGAAATAAAATCACAAAAGAAAGTCAATCAAAAAGTCTTGAGTAAAATAACTATTTTTAAAACACGTCACGTCACTTAAGTTCACAAACAAACTAATGTACCACAGAAAAATAAATTACTTAAAAAGATTCGCAAAATAGAAATCGGTCAATATTTTACATCGACGCATAAGTCCATCAAAGCAGACTGGATCACCTTAGAAATACTATGGATGACACAACGGTTCAGCGGCGCGACATTCAAATGACTGAATGAAGATTTAACGAATCATCGCCTTCACAATGTTTTACGTAAACAATTTATTATATTTTAACCAGCAAACGTCAGATGTCAGTAAGATAAAGGATTGAACTATTTTTTGGTTCAGTTATCTGCTAAATTCGTCGCTTATTTACGTAGTATACAGCCGCCAAAGTAAAATGCATGATATGATGCGCGTAGCGCTGGGGGCACAAATTATTTTCGCATGAATTGATGCGCGTAGCGGCGAAAAAGTTAAAGAAATCGGCAAATATGTCAAAAATTTCTTTTATGTCGCTAGAACTCCTTTGTTTATGATTCATAGTTCCGGGGTGTTTCCAGAAATGTTTTACATCATGATTTATTGTATTTTCGACTTCCATTATATAATTTTTATAACTAATTTTAGACAAATTTTTGTAAGCTTTCCTGACACTTTTAAATTTAATATAATTAGGTACAGATCTATTTTCTTTATAGATTTTATGAGATTCTTTTTTACAATTTATCAAGCGAATTAATTCCTTAGTGAACCATATTGGATACTTTGATTCCTTATGTTGGGTAAGAGGAATATTATTTGAAATTAAATTATTGAGTTGTGAGTAAAAATAGTCAGTATTGTAATCAATATCACCTTCATTAAGACTTGTCCAGTCAATGTTAGACAGTGCCTCATTAACTTTATTGTAATCTGCATTTTTAAAATTATAACAAAATCTTGAGATTTTAAGATTATCATCTTCAGTGTAGGGTATAGAAATTATAAGTGTAGGATGGTGTTTATGTGTAGGGACAATGAACTCAGGAGATTCGTAAACATTTACGTCATCTTCATTTGAGAATATCAAATCGAGAATACGATTTTTAACATTGGGTACGTTATTAAATTGAGAAAGATTTAAATAAGAACACATATTCAGAATATCCCTTTCACAATCAGAAATTGGCGAGTAATTAGGATCATTAAACTTACAATTCGGTAGGTTGTAATCGCCACAGACAATTATTTTGTGTGTTGGATATTTTGTTTTTACATACTTGACGTCCTCACAGTGATTTTTGTATATCGACAAGTCCGAGTTGGGAGGAATATATACACTGCCAATAATAGTTTTACATGATTTTCCGCTTAATAGTACAAATATTTGCTCAACATCATAATTTTTATGTTTAATTAATTTAGAGTTAGTGCTTTTATTAACTGCTATTAAGACCCCTCCCCCTCTTGATTTGGCACTAGTATTATGACTCCGGTCCATTCGGTATATGTTGTGATTCGGTAATCCGAGCTCCGCTGAATGAATGGAAGGTTCCAACCAGGTTTCGGTGAGTACGATGAAGTCTTGTGTGATGGTAGGAGCTGTAACTTTGAATTTGCCGAGTTTTGATTTGATACCCCTGATATTTTGGTAGTAGATGCTGCATGATCCCGGTTTATGTTTATTAGCTGGCCTTCTGAACTCCTTTAGTTTTATTCTGATGCCCCTGACGTTCTGGTAGTAGTTGAGGCGTTTATATGGCTGGAGTTTTTTGGTTGAACATTGACAATTTTAGGTGAGTTGTTAATATATTTTATGGTTAAATTATTTTCTCCCTTATTTTTCCGGTTTTCCTTCCATACATTGTTAATTTCTTGGCGCTGAACCCATGTTAAGTCTTTTTTGGTTTTTGTACTAACATTTAGGTAGTCTATCGCCTTTTTTTGAAGAACCAGTTTCACTTGATGTTAGTCTGACAGTTCAATCTTGATCGGACGTATTTTATCCATTTCTTTTTTATCTAAACGGAACATTTTCATTTCAGAGGTATTAACATTTTCAACTTTGCTTAGAATACTCAAAACTTTGTTCTTATCCTCCCTCATGCAGTCAGTTTGAGTACCAGTTGAGCACTCAGGTACATTAAACATTATAATATTCTTACAACGTAATTTTCTCTCCTCCATTTCCGCTAGTGTTTCGCAAATTCCAGGTATGTCTTGGATTGTGTTAGGTAGAGTTTGGACCTGGGGCGTTTTGTTATTGGTAAAAGCGAAGTGAAGAATGAACACTGTCTAGCTCGTCGGTCGACCGACGGTCCGCATGCGCACGCGCTCGACTATTCTCGTACGCACTGCGTAGCAATATACTCATGCGTACGGTCAGTCATGCACCAAACGATTTGTGAAATTTCATACAAATGACAAGTGCGACAGACGTACGCACCGACCGTCGGTCGTGCACTGCAACCGGCCTTAGACCTTATTTTACATTATTGGCGTCCTTCAAAATAAAAAAAAGTCACATGAGATTTCATGTAAATAAATACAGTGCATATAATTTTGCGATGCGCTTTTTCACAGATAAAATAAACATACAGTAGAACCCTGATGATTCGAAAAAACACGTACTTCGATATTTTCGCCAAAAGAATATCCCCAGAAAATTTTTTCAAACAAAATGGTTTTTTAATTCGAAAATCGTTAATTCGTAATTCGAAATTTATTTTTGTCCGTGCACGAAAATTTATTTGTGTAATTTGAAAAATTTCGATTTTTGCGAAAATAAATCATAAAATTTCATAAATCTGAATCTGCAAGACGGCCGTGTGGTAAAACGCCGATAAATGTATTTTTACGTGGTTATACATCTTCCTAATTAGTACAGTGGAACCTCTCATAATGAGTTTAATTCGTTCCAGAATCTTACTTGTTATGTGGAACAATCGTTAAGCGAATCAATATTTCCCATATAAATCCATGTAATTTCAATTTATGCGGTAATACATTGTATATTATAGAAAGTGATAGTGGGAGTGACATTGTGGTGCGGTAACACCGGTGCAGCAGCAAGGATTACAGCGCTGTGAAGAGGAGCAACTTGATTTGTGCCTGCTGTAGGTAGGGGCTCCATGGAGTCTGTTCGGGAAAGCACACATGTTAACTTTTATATTCCAGTTTGTGTTCGCAATATATATTTCCATAATTTTCTTTGTATTTTATTATCCTTGTACAAGTTTTTATTAAGAAAACGTCGAAAAATTATTTAAGTCGAAATTTTTTTGGAAAAGATACAGCTTTTCTTTGAGACAAGGGTAAATGACATCAAAAACAAAAGATTCCTTTGGCATTTCTAAGTATATATTAGTAAAAAACAATGACACTAAAAGGGTTAAACAGCCAGCAACGAAAATCAGCCGAGAAAATTCGATTTCATCATGTTTTTACGAATTTATTTAGAATATATGAATTTAAAAGGCCAGCTGCGATGGTAATCGGCCACGAAATATCGATTTACGGCGAAATATATAGTATTTTTACGAATTTATGTCGAATATCCGAATTTAAAGGGCCGGCCGCTACGGTAATCAGCCGCGAAAATTTTATTTATCTGAAATGTGGTATTTTTTACGAATGTACTTTGAATAACCAAACCGCGGCAGTAATTGGCTACGAAAATTCGATTTACACGGGAATAATTCGTATTATTACGAATTTACTACAAAGATACTACCCGAATTTGAAGGTGCGGCCGAGGAACTTGATTTTCGGCGTCTTTTTAAAAAGAAATTTTCCACATAATTCGAAATTTGATTTTTGATGTCCCGTGAATTAAAGAGGTTCTATTGTATTTGAAAGTGACAAAACTACAAGCTAGAATAATATTAAGAAGCATCATTTCCTTACAAGCTAATAAAATATATTTTTAAGGTTCAAAATACCATAAAATCAAGGCAAGTGCAGTGAGCTACTAGGAAATCCAAGGTGGATTTCTTGGGGTTAAACTCCCTGTGATCGATTGGCAGGTTCTTACAAAACTTAGAACTCCCTCATGAGTCAGGTCGGCTGCTTGCATTAAGCTTGTGAACAATTTTGAACACGTTGCGTTGCGTGGACTCTCACATTGTTCACCATTGCAGCATAGAAATTATTTCAAAAGTATAACATGCTTTTTATATTTAAATTACTGCTAATAATTTATTTCGGAATTTTTTGATTTCGATAGATCTATGTGGGAATGGCCTTATTGTTAACCGACAAAACCGAGGTACTTATGTCACCAGTTTTCGATCATTTTGCGGATGAAAAATTAAAACTATGAAAAGGACATTTAAATTAAAAAAAATACCAGTATTTAAGTTAGAAGAAGAATATCAATAAAAAAATTACTGGAACTCCTTATTGTAAATTTATTTGCCACTTTTCAAGATGTTATGTTTCTTTTAATTCTATTTCTTTTGAGAGAGACTTGTTTTTAATTTCCTGTTCATTTGGCTTATTATAGGATGCATTCCCGCGCTGGTTGCAATTCCTCAAACCATTCGAGGACATCATCTCTGGCAGAGGAGGCACCTGACAATTTAATGGTCACCAAAACTGATGATGGCGGCTATGTGGATATGGAACCTTCCAAGGAAGGAACAACTCACGCTATGTCTCCAGCTGCTTCTACCTGCTCTGTGACCAGCGGGACTCCCTCCACTGATCTTCGCTTTTCTGAATTCCACCTTGAGAAGGTTGCCTCTTATTTCACCCCATCCGAGGAGGATGAGGAAAATAGACCTGCTAGAGCCTATAGTGTTGGTTCTAGGCCTGAGCATATAAAGAAAATTATCAATCGACCAGAATCTCATATGGCTTCTGATTCCGCAAGAAAGAGAGCTTTTTCTGTTGGCAGCAGATCCAAAACATACAAGGACAACAGAATACTTAACCACGGCACTCCACCTCACTGTCACATGCAGCACCTAACGGGAGCATCACACCAAAACAGCAAATCGTCTAGCGCCCCAATATTAGCAGGGACTGTTGGGACACCTTCCCGCCACGCCTACAACTCTACCCACAGCTCTGCGGAGCCCTTGGATGACCTGATGGAAATGGATTTCACAAATCGGACACAATCTACTCCAGCAAAGACGGACATGCCCCCTCCCCCCCCTCCCTTGCAGAGTGCTTCCAGGAGCAGTCAGTTGACCCTGTCTGTGCCCCAGCCCAGCCCCATTGTGAAGAAGTGTCCTGACACCGAGGGATACATGGACATGTCACCAGGAAATGTATCCGCTGGCTATGTAGAAATGAAGCCTTCAGAGCCACTGTGTCCAGCAAACTCCACCACTAAGATAATTCCTGAAATGGTTAGAAAAGTTTCCATTACTAAGTCGCCTCCCTTGCAGACTTCTGATATAACATCTGCGATGGAATCGATACACATAGCCGCCCCTCGGACCTCCACGCCAGATGGGTATGTGGAGATGTCTTGGAGCAATGCTAAGGGTCTCAAATTACACAACCGCAATCGGATATCTTCCCTTCCGATAACAATTAATTGTAATAACCCCAAGGACTCCAAATCTCAAGCTTCCTTGAGCGCTAGTCCAATATTTAATATAGCCACCTTAATGAAAGAAGGTGAGAAATCTGAGGTTAAGGCACACAAAGGAACACCACCCAAGGTTTCTCCGGGCATCTCCCCCGTGACTCCTGTGACCCCCAGCCCATTCTCCAGTCTCAAGAGAACCAAAAAACATACTAGAAGAAACTCCAAGGAATTGGTTACACCTGTTGGTAATCAGTCTCAGACAATATTCTCATTCAGCCTAAATAGTCCCAGCTCCCCTATGAAGCCCTTCACCCCCAAGGCACCTTTGGCTGTTTCAGAGATCATGCCGGGAAGAAAGTGTCCAGTGGATGCAAGTAGTGGAACCCTTAGATTGTCTCACCTTTCCAACATTGAAAATTCTGGGTCAGAAACTAACTCTATTGAAAGAACTATTGCCAACTCTTTAGAGCCGGTATCAGCTTATATGGAGATGGTTCCTGGGAGACTGTCAACAGTAAGGGAGATCAATGAATCTGCAACCAAGTCTTCAGTTGACAAGAGCATTAAGCAGCTTATCAATAAAGCGACCAAGGTTCAGGGTTCGACATTGGCTCCTGATTTTGATTATATAAGCTTGAATCCAGATGCAACAATTAGTAAATCAAAACATCTGCTGCAACAAAGGTCTGTTGATGAATCCTCCACTCATCATCCGATGGGATTCTCTCATTCCAACCAAACTCTCCTTGACTTATCATTCTCTACCGCCAAACCGCCCAATGGCAGTCAATCCATCACGGTGAGAAAGATATCTATGCCAGCCTTTTCTACCAACACCGGTCTTATTAGAAACACAGATGCTAATTCAAAAGAGAACCAGGGTATTTTATCTTCTAATCCCTTGGCTAACAAAACTTTGATGGCCAATCCTTTGACAAAATCTAATATCAACATCACTAATATCAACCAGGTCCAGACTGTGAAGAAGCCTATATTAGTCATAAGTCAAACTCAGCCTATCATGGCCAATTTTAAGCCCATTACTGCGGGAGATATGTGCGAGCCTAGAAGCACCAAGTCTGGCTCTCCCAAGCCTATAGAGTCAGTGTTGAATCGTCAGCTCGCCGGAACACATTTTGATAACAAATGTAAGGGGAATAAAGATTGCACTGAGGATTACGAAACCCTGATTGCGGCCCAGAACGGACAACTTCAGAAGCTGACCTCGTCTCGTCCTAGTTCAGTGAATACCAACAAGTGTAAGAAGGGTAACGGCTCTAGCAGTCGGCCTCCCAGTGTGAACAGTGAGGGTGCGGCTGCAGGGGCAGGGGCTGCCAGTGGGGTAGGGGTGGTGCGCTCCCGGCCCTCCTCTGTGAGTAGCGAGGTGGGGGGCACTCCTGGAGGCTCTCGGCCCAACTCAGTGGCTGGAGAGAGAGAGGCTCGCCTGCACTACGCCAGCCTGGAGCACGACCCTCCGGCTGAGCGCAGCCCCCGCCCGCCCATCACCCCCCACTCCATGACCCCCGCCTTCACCTATGCCGAAATTGACTTCACTAAAAGTGAAGAACTCAAGAACTCTAAAAATTCGGTTGCTAAGAGTAAAAATTAATTGACTGTATAAAGACACTTGTCTTAATGTGGGAGGAGAATATTGCGAGTTCTTTGATTGTTAGAAAGAACTACAATAATGAGGAACTTTGGGGTGTTTATATTATGTATTGGTAAATATTAGTTTTGTACTGTGAGTATAGGTCACTAGTGCTTGTAACGTAACCGTAATACAGTGAGAGTGTCTTCCGCCAAATGTATTATGACTTACCATTTTGTTACTTGTACATCACTGGCAATTATTACACTTTCCGTCAGTTTGTTTGCTTTGCTTAGAGACTGTTGTTTGCTTGTTTTTTTGGTGTGAAGGAAGAAATGATTGCGTTAGACTAGTGTTCCATGTTTTGGTCAGAAGGTAAGTAGTACGTAAGTTGCGACCCACACAGAGAATGTAATGTTTACCTAATAAGATTATTTCACACAAAGTGTTCATTATTTTAAGTTAATTTTTAATATCTGTAATTCTAATGGTTTTTTGTATGGAGCATTAATTATCATTAACAGTGTGTTTACATTTTGTAGTTTGTATCAACAAGCCTCTTAAATCCTCGATTAATGTCGCCAATTTACCAAATATTATTTTCCTGGTAGTCTCTTTTAATAATAGACTGATTATATATTTATGCATCGAATGTTGTTATAAATAACATTGTGATATTAACAAATGTGTTATATACGAGAAAACTAGGTCTTCAAATAGTAATTTATTCATTTAGAGGCTTTATTTCTTGTGTTTGTATCACTTTCAAAGCAAATTATTTGTTTATGTTATTCTTTGTTAATATCCAGTAGTAGTGGGTAGAAAGGGGATGCTGTTATGCGTTTGTGTGTATCCATGTCTGTGCATGTGTGCATGAGTTTGTATGAAAGTAAAATCACTGTTCTGCGTGAAAGTAAGTTGTAAGTTAGCTGGAAGCGAGACTTTCTAAGACTGAAGATGTTGAGTCCAACGGTGTGTTGGTTGCGCCCACTTTTATTATTTCACTAAGTTGCCGGTGTGAAAGATCAGATTTTTAATTTGTTATTTATTTGTTATACATTTTACGATTTTGATAGTCTTATTTTACCTTCAAGCGACTTTCGTAGAGATTATATTTGTAATTATTGTTTTTTTTTATTTATTTTTCATTATCTAAAATAATTATTTTTTATAACTTCCTATCAAATTATTGCCATTTTTTAAGGATACTACTTGATAGCCAACCGTTTATTGTTATTACCTATGTTGTGTTAGTTAAATGAATTCTTGGCATAATCTGTGACGGAATTCTGAAATGTGTTTCCCCTTAATTTCTATGAATGGTTTACAATTATTTCATATTAAACTTAATCCCATTTAAAAGGCCTGCGCTATTGCCAATCATTTTCAATTAATAAAAATGATTACTATAATTTGTGATTTATAAATAATTCCCAAAGATCGAGACTGCAAATGGCTTCAAAGGAAACTAGCAACCAATAATACAAGTAATTTTTTAACATCATGACAATATGTAGGTAAAATCAATCCCTGTCTAGAAACCTTGCAAACATTCTCAATGTTTCTTGAACAGTACAGTAACATTCCGAATGGTAGTTTCTATGATTATTTGATCCCCCCAAAATGAAGTTCTTCCTGTTGGCAATGAATTTAGATGTTTAAGGATTGAATCTATCGAGTGATTAGATGTGAAATTGAAACCTTTGTCTAAATAGCAAATGGTGCTTTCTAAAAAATTAGATTTTTTAAATACATATGTGTGTATTGTACAATCCACGTTTATGCAAGTTTTTACCAGCTTTTATATAATTTTTGCAGCTTTTACACCTACATATTTTGCTGTATTATTATACATGTATAAAGTAATCTCTTCCACATGCTTTCCAATAATTTATACACTGTACAGCTTACAGATTTACAAATATATTTTGAGATGTATGAAAATGATGTACTATGAAAACCAAAATATGTAAAGTAAAAAATGATTAGATTCTTTTTGTGATTGAAGTTGTCAGTTTTATTTTAGTAGTTGAAAGTTGAAACCGTGCATTCCCAACACTCAGAGCATCACCGTCCAGTAAAAATATACACAGTCTTTCTGGTGGGTTCACCACTCTTTGAATCATTCATTAAATTTGTATAAAGCTTTATAAATATTTTAAATAACAAGAAAGCTTTCCTCGTTTGTGCTCAGTAAACAGTGACAAGTTTCAATAATCTCAAAAACTTAATTATAGTGATTTATTATAGTTTTGGGTGTTATGCCGTGTTGCATTACCACCTTCTTTAGCCAACGTTTTGGACAGCATTACAGTGTTCATCATCAGGGCAGATGTGTAAGCAATATGGTGAAGTGTGTGCTTATGTATGTAGTTGTGATACAGTGTTGCCAACTCCAATCCTCTAAGATGGTTTTTTGCGTTTAGTATAATAATGTATCACCAGCTCTTAGAAGATTGGAGTTGGCGACACGGTATGACATCTACATACGTAAGCACACACTTCACCACATTCTCTACACATCTGCTCTGATGGTGGACACAGTAATAATGTCTGAAACGTTCGCTAAAGAAGGAGGTAGCGCAACATGGCATAATACCCCAAAAATAAATCACCATAATACTTTTGGCCGTGAAAATCTCAAATCATACAAAAAAATTAATGTTTTGAATATTATACAGCTCAGTTGAAGTATTTTTTATGAATGTTTTTAACTGCATGTTCCCTGCAATTATTTATATCTAAATTCTCAATATTACAATTTAAAAACAAATTCAGTGTTTTTAAAGTGATACAAATCTATCTTCATTGTTTTCAAATGTGATACTGGAGAATTTTTTTTTTGATGGGTATTAATTTTCATAATTTTTTATATTCCATCAGACTATATTTTATACCTGTTTTAATTTTCTTAAAAGCAAAGGTTATTTTTTGATTTGTGGCTAAGTGGAAATAATGTGTTTTTGCTACTTTTAGAATTGTTATATAATTTTAATTTAAAAAATACATTTTTGTTATTAAAAGCTAATAGGATTATTTTTAATGATACTCGTGTTTAACAGAATCATAAATATTAATATCACAATTTTATATAAGCATATCATTTAATGAAATGAACATATTATGAGACGAATGGAAGAGAAAAAAACAAATGAACATTGTCATCCTGTAAGACAGATCTTTCATTGGTAAGAATCTGAACTCTACACCAACCGTACTAAAGATGAAATATATGTTTTCTCATGTACTACTAATCTGATGATAATATTATGTTTTATCATATTCTTTGATTTCATTAACTAATTTGACAAACAACAAACATTTTCACGTCGAGTTAGTTTGAAGGACTAGGGGATTTTTAACAAAAAATCAAGTGCAATTTTATTCCCAACTAAGCCAGTATTTACATGTGTCTTATTCTTATTGCACTTCTTATTGACAAATTGACTTTTTTACCGTACAATACAATTGGCACCTGAGTTTTATTCAATACTGGGTGCGTACTGCGTATCATATTGATTTCTCACTACATTTAGAATATGTTTTTATTAAGAAAAAATGTCATTCTTATGTTATTAAAAGTTCTTTCATTTTAGTGATGTTCAATGAGAATCTGCACTGCGGAAGTTTTATCCACCCTGTAATTATTAGTAGTACCTTTGGGGTTTCAAGAAAAATAAACGGTGGTAGTGTGCAGCGGGCAAATGATGTACGAATCACCAACCAGAATGTGTTCACTTTCAAATGACGGAGGTTGCTCCGAGAGCGATTACGTCAGAAGCAAATTTTATTTAATGTATTACAATACATTGATTCTTTGCCGAATTTGAGGCTAAATGTGATTGACTAGGTTTATTTTTTCATCAGACCGTTGATGTGAAAACAACACTGGTAATTCTCTCTGAAACTTTAATACTCCGCCTTTTCCTGCTTCAGTTTTACATTAAGGAAGCCAGGGTAAGGTGTTTTTGGCTTAGATAGCCAAAGTGTACATTAGCATACTGGTCGTACTAACCTTATTGTATGTATGTAATTGCCAGCTTTCATTTGGTTATTGGATCCCGGGGGTGACTCTAGATTTATTCAGCGCTTATATTGATAAACAACCACTTTTCTCTAAAATCTGTACATAGTAATTCTTCAATCACATTTAGTTCAAACAGCACATAATCATTCGCATACGGCAATATTTTTTATGAATGTACAAAAGATACCATATTTTATTATTGAATTTGTACCATAGTATCATTTTTTGCTAAATTGTATCCATTATAAAATATATATTTCAATTGTTTATAAAATACATACTACATTCGTATATAAAATTCCGTAAAAAGGAGTAGAAAAGCCGCAAATAGCGAAGTAGCGAGGGCACCCCACGTTATGTTGTTAAATTGAAGTCCAGTGGCTGGTACCCGGGTATCGGGTACCGGGTACCGGGTACCGGGTACTGTTTGTTGGCTGCAGAACTTGGGTTAGTGATGTATGTACTGTTCTGGTCATGAATATAGTTTTAATGGACATGCAAAGGTTAAGTGTGTATCTTTCCAGTATGCTAGATTAGTTTGTTGTAGGTTAGTGTTGTAGTTAGCGAGTAATGTTTGGGGAGGGCATTGTATGCGCCATGGCGTCTGGCCATTCATGCCAAACCATTTCTGTGCCAACATAAGGAATCTTTATTAGCTAAACTTAACAAGCTTAAGATTATGGCTGTATTCCAAATATTAGTGTCTACGAGACATTGTTGTTATTGTTATTGATGTCGCACTGTCGCACTGTCGCACTTGAACATGCCCAACACGTCTGAACCCGAGTGAACTAATACTAAATACTGCCAAGTCAAACAATCAACCAACCAACACCTTACACTTATTGTTGTACTTAGACTCGCTTCAGTTAAAACACTCATTTCCACTAAATAACAATATTTGTAATACATAATTGTTTTTATTTAGATTAATATTGAGTATGTGGAGTGAATGTGTGTACTTTATTCCTCGTGATGCGGTAAATATCCATTTTTAGTCTTTTTCATGTTCCTTTGTTGTGTAAGTGTATATCTTGTTATCGATTGATTACAAAGTTTATGTGTAATATATTCCTCATACTGTACTAAGTAAAACTAGCCTAGTTGGTTAGGAGAGTGTAGTGGAGCTAGTGGAGTATAGTGTGAAGGGAGAGAGTAGTGTAGGTAGTGGTGAGAAGGTGGTAAGTGGCGGGTCTGCAGTGGTGTAGGGGCTACACTAGACCCTGTACACCGGCATCACAGACCCTGATGGAACAGACCGACAGACCGACAGACCGACAGACCGACAGACCGACAGACCGACAGACCAACAGACCAACCAACTGACGGATTGTTGAACTCTGCCATGGCTTGTCCAGCCTTATCTTGTTAAGTGCGGATAACGTCCATGTATTATAATACATACATTATAAAGTGTTACATGTTAATAATGGTGCTACCCAATCAATGTAAATTTGATGTTAGGTCATAAAACGTTTCCTATTATTTGTATGTTCTTTCAAATACACAGGCCTACAATTGTTTGTACTGTGTTACATCCTCAAGTGAACATTCAG
The DNA here is from genome assembly GCA_026573805.1 of Hesperophylax magnus. Classification (NCBI taxonomy): domain Eukaryota; kingdom Metazoa; phylum Arthropoda; class Insecta; order Trichoptera; family Limnephilidae; genus Hesperophylax; species Hesperophylax magnus. Next base: position 1,298,637 of record JAIUSX010000243.1, read on the forward strand.
CTAGGAAACTCAGGTTGCAGACAGAGATATATCCAAGTGAGTTTATAAAGAAAGTCTATAGTATTGGGCTAGAAAGGATGGCCGCCATAGCAGCTTGTAGACACATAAAACACTATAGATATATTTTTCTAAGATTGAAAACTACTATTAGCATTCAGAAGTAAAATAGATTATATCGATTGTAAGAGAACAAAAGCATTTTTATGTAACGGTGAGTGTCACTGTAACGGTGAGTGTCACTGTAACGCAGGAAATATGCACTAGTTATCAAAAGTAACTTTAAATATAATACATATACGGCAGTAACCAAATGTTGCGCCTATAAGGAATTCCCCATGTGAAGAGTATTATGTATAATATAATATAATATAATATCTAGTACCCATCTTTACACTTGTATGAAACACCAAAAATATCTGTTTGTATGAATGTCGATAATATAGTTAATTTGTACTAATTGTAAAGAGAGTAAATGAATCTGTAACTAATGCTGTCTGTATAGTGTTCCCTTACTAATATGACAACTATCTGTATATCTGCATCTGTTAGAGATAACTTCACATTGTATCTTGTGACCCTAATCGTCCATAGATCAATCGGCATTTATCCGTAACACATATACCCAGCCATGATACTTCATCATTATCACAGATGGCACGCTCAAGAAGCACAGCGTTGTTAGTAAGGGAAATAACTGTCTTTGCATAATATTATGTGCCTTGAATTCTTGAATGTGCGCATGCCAAAACAAACAACAACATGATTCATAATCAGAGACTGAGTTTATTTTTTAATGCTTAACAATCTTTTCCAAACATTGAGTTGATCATTATGTACTTGTAAAGTGTTGTCAGTTTCTCTGTAATTTTGTCACCACTGTTCACTAAAATAATTCATAACCTTACGGCAGAAAGAGTTTTAAGTTATTGCTGAAGGAATTATTGAAGTAAGTTTTGGGCTTGCCTAAATCAATTTTCGCATCATAAATAAAAATTTCATTGAGAGGGCAGCAAATGTTTGTGAAAGTGATGGAACTTAGAATGTATAAACAGGACAAAATTTCCGCGAGCCGAGTCACGAATTATGAGAAATGAACTAAGCAGTTGCGGAAATTTTGTCCTGCTTATGCGTAGCATAAGATGCACTTTTCTTCAATAGTGTTGTTTAACTAGTAATTTTAATTTCTTGATAAATAGCAGCAAAATCTTCATCACAATGCCATTGATTAGTACACACTAAAAGAATGTAACCAAGACAGGAATAAATAAAACTTTTATTAGTTTGGGAGTCAAAATCTAATGAGCAGACCAATGCTTGTTGCTAAACCTTTTGGCGCTTTCCTTTTTTCTGTTAATTTTGGTTGGCAGCCTGATCTTTGAAATCTTTTCTCATAAAGTGAGATCGGAGATAGACAATAATTTTAATGAACATACTTTGTTGTGTATGTTATTTGTAAGTTTTTAATAGCATTCCAAAGATATCTTGTTTAATGATGGGAATAGAAGATTCCATAAACTCGTTCCAGAATGCGTCCAGTAAAAGTTAGGCCGACACCTTTTTGAGTGACAGATTAAAGTAAAATAATTGTATTTGACTGTGCCTTTTTATAAAAAAGACCAGTGGATCAGGTTATGCTAAATTTTTTTTTAAGGCAGCTATTGCCCTAATTTCCAGTGACAAATAATATTAAAAAAGTGTAACATCAATGGCTACCAACAATAATGGCATTTTGCTGGTCAAGAAAGAATGTTCATTTTTATTATTATTTTTCTTCTTTTATGTTATTCTTGCAATTACAATTGGTTGTCAATTTTTTAATTCGTTTGTACGAAAGTCAAGTAATATCTGCAAAAATATAATACAAATGTTGCAGGCTATAATGTATGATTTGTCTATCAAATCAGCCAGTAAAAAACATTCTTTTGTATTTTGTTTGGTGAGGTGAGATTCACTGTGAATTTGTTCAATATTTTTGCTTTTGTACATAGAGTGAGAATATTTGAGACATAAAAGTCATTGCACAGCCTTGTTATACATATACATATGTATGTAGGATCTAATCTAATTGAATTGTGTATTCTTCTATCAACACAATGATTGTTATTATGCGTATTTGGTGAAATAATCAATAGCTAATTATACACGCAGTGTAGCCCTTTCTAGATAGCTAAATTTACAAAATGGAAATGGAAAAACACGTGGAATATTTCCAGAAGATCTTTAGCAGGTAAATGTACCGAGGATTGTTAGATCTAAGATCAAAGTAACATTTAAGTAATGTGTAGTCTTATGTTCAAACTTAAACTTGTACGTTAAGAATAAAAGTTGACATTTTGTAAACTGAGCACAACGAAATTACGGTAATTTGTCTCGTACTAAGCTTCGTTGTTTCATGAGTGTACGGTGTTCTTAATTATAGAAATTTTCACCCATTTATAAATATTGTCATCTATGAATCCTTACAATGTTAGGTACAAGTCATTTTAAGTACGAACAGCGTCCCGGTTAATGAAGTTTCTATATGACCTATCCCTACAATATTTCTCAGTGGTTATGGTTAGTCCCGTGTCGCTTGATCACTTTTCACCACTCGAGTTGATCACGACCCACTGACCAAGTGATCGAGTCAAAGGGATTCGTGTGATTGACCGAATGATGCCCCCTGTACCGTGTTGACAAAGATCCTAGGTGTATAAATTGTGTAGACCGGGCGTCTGAAGTCTCAAGCCTACAATGCGCTTCTTTTGAAATTTTTACAACGCAAATCTTTTGAACATTTGAACTATGCGTGTGATCAAAAATATTCGGAGGAACCAGTTCCATACTTAGAGAGTTGCTGGCTACAAGCCAAGAAATCATGCAAACTGCATCTCTTTATATTCCCTCTTTGCTTCTGTCTATAGTAGCTTATGCTCCCCATAGTTCTCGCTACCAGCCTGGATTATGTACCTTCCCCAATGGAAAACCTCGCATAAATTATTGTATAATCGCAAACTACCGCCATTCAGAATGGAATCACCATATACATATATATATATATTTTTTTTTACAAATGTTCATAGATAATGGTTTGCTTTGAAGAAGTATTGTTAATGTTTCTCCCATACAAACAAAATGGTAATAAAATAACAACATCGCTGTGAATTCATCACCGCGTAAATAATAAATACCATTTGGCACGATAGTCCTACACTGGTGGAATCAAATTATATTCTTCAAAAACATTGTAATGATCTTACAAAGATAATGTCACATTAATTCTTGATTGCTGCCTCTTTTTTGTGGTCTGGAAAATGGTCAGATTCGGCTTATGGACAGATGAATTCACATTGATAAGTTTGTCTACCTTGCAAAATACATAATGTTTTCAAAATTAATGTCAACTGTCAATGATGAATGCAGAAATTTTGTTGTACAATTGTCACTCAAAGAATGTAATATCTTGAATGGATGATGGTATTTTAATGTTTTCTTCATTCAGTCTCATAGTTCTGCACATTAATATGTATAATATCCATTTGAAACATATAAAAATACAAGATATTCCATGTATTATCACGATAACTAATACTGCCATATAAAACATAATATACATATTATTATATTTATATCAACTTTATTACTTACTATGTCCCCTTAAGTTTGAGCATAATAAATAATTATTATCTTAAGGCTTTGGGTTTTTGAATTGAATAGTGTATCGAATGGATGAACTGAAATGAATGGTTATAATTTAAGTAATGGATATGCTTAATGTCTGTGCATGATGTGCTGTCAGCTCTGCTAATGATGCTTTGCAACTAACTGGAGTTGGTAGAACAAGTGGGGTGAGTGTGCACTGTGCACACAGACTACTGGCTACACTGGGATAGCTTTGTACCAATTACTGTGCGCTGTGTGCTTGTATTACTTGGGTCACCATCATGTCCACCTTAGTTAGGTAGGGAAAGGTAACCGTTCTGGGGAAGTTGTCCCACTTGTATGTAATGTACGTATAGAGTTACCAAATTGGTTGTATTTAGGTTAATTTTAAATTTTGAAGACCTCTATTACTGTTTTTATTAAAAAGAGTTACAAACTGTAAACCTGTTTTATGTCCCTGAATGGCCGTGGACAGTGATGAGTGTAAGTGTAGCTGCCAGGAAGTCAGTGAGAGAGGGAGTCCAGCAGTAGACAAGTGTTGTGTTTCTAGGAATAACACTAGACTGTCCTTGCGCCGGGAACTGGTCAATTAACCCTGCCATAATTCCACATTACCTCAGAATTCTTCCTACAACACCAAGTTTCGCAAGAAATGTACAAATAACTGTTTAATATTAATAACAATGTAAAGGTATTGGCTATAAAAATCACTAATTTTATATTGCGCTAAAGCTGTCGAGATTTTCTCAAAATGAAATGTTAATGCTACCTATGTAAAGTTATTATCAAAATATATTAATATCGCTAGATAAACATGCTCTATTTATTGTCTACAATACCCGCCCTATCATCCAACTTACTAGATAAACATGCTCTATTTATTGTCTACAATACTCGCCAATTTAGTGAATCCAAGTTACTTCTGTTGAGTTGAAGGCGATTTCTAAGTGCCCACGGATTTTATTTCAAGTAGTATAAGGGGTTTGGAATTAAAGTACTTTTTTTTCGCAAAACAAAAATCAAGTTGGTACTAAAGTCTCATAAATTAGGCAGGTAAGTACTTTTGATGATATTTCCCAAGCCTTCAAAATCAAGTCATCTATGGAAGAATATATATGTATATATATATTTTTTATTATTCTTTATTTTGGCTTTCACCCATTAGGGGTGATCTTGGCCATACATAATTAACATTTTTTTCTTATTAACAAATACAACAAATGATAATATAATTGATTATACATCATAAACATAACATAACGTAACATAAATAAACCTAACATAAACATAACATAACATACTTAACATAAACGGTACAGAGCTGGTAACAGTAGGTAATCACAAAATAATAAAAATTGTAACCTGTGTACAATATTAGTGGGCGTTTTTCGTTATTTAACCAGCGATTTTTCCAAAATTAGTAGTGTTTTTTTAAAACAGAACTATGAAATTGGCAATCTTATAAACAAATACAGCAAATGGGAGTAGATAAAAGTGATTATAAAACATAAAGATAAACATAACACAAACATACCATGAACATAATTTCTTTATTTATTTATATATACGTCTAAAAAGGCTTTTACATAAAAGTGATACATGATGCAGTGTACATAGGAGAATGTCTGTATTATACAGGAGATACTGACAGTAAATAGATGTAATCCATCGTAAAGTAGGTACAAAATACACAATTGTTATATTGTGATAACAAGTATGATGAGAAAATATTAAGAAATAATTAAAATAAAACTAAGAGTAACATAAAGTAAAAAAGAAATTACAACACTACATATAAGACAAAACATTAAAACTAATTTACCAACGCTACTCTAATTTGTAGGATTCGACAAAGTGTTGGTATAGATTATGCTTAATTCTATAAATGGAGTCAATAAATAAATCAATAGTACCCCCATACTTGTTGCCCAGGTCATGCATCCTATTGGTCAGTCAGTGTGTCTGATAGTTGGTTGTGTATGTATTGCAGAAGAATGTTATATTTTGTCTTGTATTCCTAGTCGGCACATGGAATTTAGTGGCAACGATGGCAGGACTATCAATTAAGTTGTTAATGACTCTGTGTAACACAACCAGGTCTGAAATAATAAAATAAACATATCATAACATAAACATAACATAACATACACATAACATGAACATAACGTATCATAAACATAAACCTACCATAAACATAACACAACATAACATAGATATAACATAAATGTAACTTAACAAAAACAATACAGAGCTGGTGATAATAGGTAATTACAAAATTTAAACAAATACGAACCTGTGTACAACAGTAGTGGGCGTTTTTTGTTATTTAAAAGAACAGATTTTTCCAAAATTAGTAGCGTTGTACAGGGTTTTCCAATAAGAGTTGTTATTTTGATATTCAATCGTAAAAGATCAATGGTTTCGTTACTTGTGTGGCACGTAACGCCGTCTTGTTGAAAGTAAACGTTGTCCAGATCAATACCATCCAATTCCGGCCATAAAAAATCATTAATCATCTCTCGATAGCGTAATGAATCAAGAAAAATATACAGATGAATATAGAATAGTGTTTTAACTCAAACAGTCAAAATATGCAGAGTTGGGATTAGTGAAAATAGATGAAAATAAAGATGAAAATAGGAACCTGAACAAATGTATACAAATGATAGGGAAAGAAATTTGGTTTATATCAGATATTAAGGCAATTTTTTGAATAAAATTTTCCAACAAATGGTAAATTTCAGGAGTGTTTAGACTAAGAAGGCAGGGTATACTGGTAGGGAATTCAATATCAAGTTTTACCAATTCATGCATGAAGTTTGGAAATTGGTCATTGATAGGACACTAAAAAAAATTATGGTCCAGAGTATCCTCTGACCCACAATCACAGTACGGCGAAATGACTATGTGGAACCTGGCAAGATGGCTAACACAACAAGTCTGACCCAGCCGCATTCGGGCTATGGAAGAAATATATTTTTTAGGCATTGCAGTGTATTTGTGAAACCAGGGCTTAACAGGAATAGAAGTGAGGATTTTTTCCATTCAGAAGACCGTTGGTACTTAGTTTTTAGAATAGGGAAATGGTCTCTAACCGGAATAGGGATATCACTTAACGGACCATGGGCAGTGGCTTCCTTGGCAATATAATCAGCCATGTCGTTTCCAGTAATACCGAGGTGTCCCGGAATCCAGGCCAGGACCACTGATGAGCCAGCGACATGGAATGCAGTAGGTCCCTGATAGAGCAGATTAGAGAGTCGCTACTGGAATTGAGTGGGGATGAGCTTATTTTTTGTAGTGAGCTAAGCGAGTCTGAAAGGATGAGTGCGTTTTTAATATTTAATGTTTCGACGAGTTGAAGAGCTTCTATGATAGCTATGAATTCAACAGAGAAAATGGAGCATTCTTTGGGAACTTTGTGTGGGAAACACAATTTTCTGTGAGGAACACAGACACTGGCCCCGCAATGGGAGTCCTGACTGAGTTTGGAACCATCTGTGAAATTTTTCATGTAATTTGGCCAGTTGTTTTCAATAATTTTGTTAAATTTTGCATTATTTAATTGAGTTGAGTTTTTAATGTTTTTTTTTTACTTATTCCTATAAATTGATGGACCTTCGGATATAAAGTAAAGCTTTCATAGGGGCATGATTATAAGGGAAGAGATTCATTGAGATAGGTGTTTGTAGATAAATTCAGGAAAAAGTTGTAGCAATCATAGAAAAGGGGAAGGGGAATGATTTTTCCAGAAGGGATTTGAATTTTTTTTATTTTTTTTCTTTATTTATTTCTATACATACATTACAGTGTCTACCAAATATTTACATTTGTATATAATACATAAATTTAGAACTGTTGTTAATATGGTGTTTTTTTTTTTTAAATTTATTTATTTTTTTATTTTTTATGCTGGGTGTGAGGTAGGTTTGAGTAGGTGACACTGTGGTGGGTAATGTTATATGTTTCGTGAACACCTCACTGGGAGAACCTGTGCTGAGGTGTTTACGTGGTTATGATTAAATGGTACATGTATTTATGTGTATTGGTTAAATTTTCTAATATAAAAGTGTAAGTTGGAATTTAAATTTTTTTTTTTTTTTAATGGTTATTGTACATTGTTATTTAAAGAAAAAGGAAAAAATATTTATTTATGTGCACATATATACATACACCCATGTATATACATACATACATAAATAAACATATATGCATGAATACACACATATAAGTAAACACATGTATACATACATACATACACATTCATCCATGATTATGTTTGGTTTGGTGTTATAATGTTTTGTATAAAATGGATATCTTGTTTTTTGATCCAGGCTGTGATCAGTTTTTTGTGAATGTTTGTGTATGTATTTCCCATTAGTAGTAGTTTCAAAGTGGTGGGCATACAATTAAAAAGTTTTGTAGCGTAATACTGGAAGTGTCTTTGTCCGTGTGTGGTGTATGTTATCGGTATGTTCAGGGTATTGTTTGTTGTCGACCTTGTTTTTATTTTTGTTTGAGGTGGTATTAGAATGTGTAGCTCAATTAACCTCATACTTTAAGGATTGAAGTATAGGAATCAAGGGATAGGATGTTATTGAACATATTTTGAAAACATATTTTTCTGCTAGGCATCGCCTTATCATCGCCCTATATGTAAGGGAGGTTCGCAACATTCCACTTGCATTGCGTTGATTGGGGAAGATTTCATGGCTCCTAAGACAAGGTGAAGAGATTTTGACTGGATTTTATCTAATTTATGAGAATTTGAAGTGGACAAAAAAAATCAAAAATCTTTTGTCAAGTTTTATCAAACAGACAAGATCCGTAATCGAGATGGCTTCGGATGAGGGCATTGTATAGAAGTTTTAAAGAAGCTGGGTGGGATCCCCATCACACTCCGGCTAGAAATCTAAGGGGATTGATGTTGCTTTCACATTTTGTAACAACGTGATTTATATGAGAGTTCCAAGTAAGCTTGGAGTCCAAAACCATTCCGAGGAACTTAAATTCCTTAGAGATAGGGATGACTTCATCGCCAAATCTCACCTGAATATCTGGGACCTTTCGTCGACGAGTGAAGATGACAACTTTGCTTTTGGAAGGGGAAAGTTCAAGACCATTACTATTTAACCACGCCAAGAGTTTTCTAAGAGCGTTGTTAATTGCTGATGCTGCGATGAAAAAACGTTAAGTCGTCAGCATATTGGAGTATGTTGCACATGAAATGAATTGATTTTTCCATATCGTATGTGTAAATATTATACAGTATCGGGCTTTAGACAGATCCTTACGGGAGTCCTTTGAATATTTGTCTTATGTGGGAAGAGGATTCGGATTCATCTACAAAAACAGTTCTCTCGCAGAGCAAATTGATAATGAATTGAACCAATTTAGGAGGAATGCCAATCGCCACTAACTTTTCTTTTAGAATGAGTATATTTACATTGTCGTGTGGAGCATACGACAGATGTCTAAAAATACTGCAATACAATATTCGTTTTTAGATAACGCTAATTTGACATCTGTAACAAGAGAGGAAAGGTTGTCAAGGGTACTTTTACCCTTTCTAAATCCAAACTGGGAAGGGGGAAGAATATGATTTTTCTCTACAAACCAGTCTAATCTCTTCTTAATCATTCTTTCAGCTACTTTGGAAAGTGTTGAAGAAAGAGCAATCGGTCTGTAACTTGAGCCTAGACTTGGATCTTTGGAACTTTTGCAAATGGGAATGATTATTTGAATTTTCCAGTCCGGTGGAATAATACCAGAGTCCAGGAAGATATTGACGAGAGAGAGAAAGCGGGAAAAGGAATAGTCATCAGTGTGGTGGATGAATATGTTCAAGATTTCGTCATTGCCCGGAGCTGAGTCTTTTAGGTCTTCTGTGGCTCTTTTTAACTCGTCTATCTAACCAAGAAGAAGAATTTGGGGTGTAAGATAAAAAGGCACTTCGTCAAGATTAGGTACATAAGGGGGAGCTATTTTGTTAAGCAAGTCAGAAATCCAAATACCTGAATTGTGAGATGACTTCGGCAGGGAAAAGGAAGACCTAAACCTGCGAATCATGGACCAAACCTCCCCCGCCGGAGTAGCAGGGGATAAAACAGAATGTACGTTTAGCAACAGCTTGGGCATTCTTGGCTTTCAAGAAATTTTCCATTGTCATCTGTTGGCAGTATGTCTTATTGGCCGCTTTTCTCTCCTTCAGCACTCGAAGGCAATCTTCATCCCACCAGGGGGGGAGGGTGAGCCTTCGTGCCTACAGGGGGTGATTTGGGAATAGACTTGTTAGCAGATTTTAGAATGGAATCAGACCAAGATTTGTATGAGGAGGTGCAGTTATCTGTAGAATTAATAATTATAGATTCTCTAAAATGGCACCAGTCGGCTTTTTTTGTGATAAATTTTGGCTTTCTTTTAAAGAAGTTAGTATTTAACCGTTGAGCCAGATTTATAATAATTGGATAGTGGTCACTGCCGCAGGGGTCTGATGAAGTTCTCTAGGAAATTAGTGGATATATACTTGGGGAACAAAGAGTTATATCCACCGCATTAGGGCTCTGTCCAGGTAGACTTAACCTTGTTGGGGATCCGTCATTTAGAAGGCACATGTTCAAGGAGTCCATAAGGTCAATTATTTTGATTCCTGAGGGATCCGCGGATGAAGAACCCCAGAGAGGGATGACCAGGGGAGAAGATATTTTTCTAAACATGTGGATCCATAATGAAATGTCAAATGAGGTAGAAGGGGAAATGTAGAGGGATACAAATGTAATATTAGAGACAGTAGCTGCCACTAATTGGAAGGATGAATCTGGGGGTTTAATGGAAATAGGGTGAAGGACAGGGAGTTTTTGATTAGAAGGGCTGCACCACCCTTCCCATCAATGCGGTCGTCCCGCAGACATTGGTAGCCACTCACCTAGAAGAGCTGAGACGGTTTTAACCAAGTCTCAGAGATGGCAGCAATAGAAATTGTGTGTAATTGTAGAAGGCGGATGAGGTCAGCCTTATTGGAGAAGGCGCTTCTACTATTCCACTGAAGAATTCCTGCTGTCAGGGCAGCCATTGGGAACAAGAGAATATAAGGAGGAGAGTAAAGAGGCAGCGTTGGACGGTAGGGAATTATTGTTATTAATTATAGAGATAAGTAACATGATGAGAGTTTGAATAAAAGAAGAATTGTCATTTGATTCACGGATGAAGGCATCGCAGTTCAAAGTATTGCTGTTAGAAAAGACGGTATTTTGGGGAAATGGGGAGCTGATGTTACTATTTGGGAACAAGAGCTAGGAGTTATGGTCAAGATGATCATATCCGGGGGTTTTATGTAAGAGGACGAGAAGCATATTTTGTCACTACAGTCTTCCTGTATGACGAGTTTGGAGGAATGATGTTTTGAGATAGCTGAAGTTGAGAGGCGACTCCAGCAAAAGATTTTTTAGAGGGAGCTATTATATTAGAAGCGTGGAAGTATGATACGCTATTGGAAGCCATATAACTTTTAATATTTTTTTGGTGTGAAAGTTCGGGGCAGGATGGCTGTGTGAGAGCCTATGCAGTTGATGCAAGTAGGGGGATTGGAAGGGAAGAGGCATTGGTCTGCTAAATGACTTTCTGCACATTTGAAGCAGCGAGGAGAAGAACGACACGATTGCTTGGAATGGCCGAACCGACAACAGTTAAAGCACTGAATTGTCAGGTATGAATAAATTTCCACTGGGAGAGAGTTGTGGAAAAGGTACACATGAGAGGGAAGAGATTGGCCTTCAAATGTAAGAACTACAGTTTGGGAGGGTTTCCAAACTATAGAATCAGAAGTCCTCTCTTTGTAATTAAGCCACCTAGTCTTTAAAACTTTCCCCGAAGATGCTGGGATAATCAGTTCCGTGATGAGTTCTTCCTCGGATGTCTGTGGGGATACCCCTCACTAAACCCATGCGCGAGACATTAAATGAAGGGATGTAAGCCTTTTTGGCAGAGAGGTAGTCAATAGAATTTGTTGGCATTGAGTGCAGTTGTGAACTTTACACAAATGCGGAATCTTCCCTCCAATCTGATACCACCTGAGGAAATGCCAAGTATTTTTTTTCCTACAAATTTATCGAAATCAAGGGGATGCAGGGAGTGGCCTTGTGTGTTGTTTTGCACATACACAATGAAGGGGGCTTTTGCTAAAGTCGGGTACAATGAAACGAGTGGAGGAGCGACAGTCTATACAGGAACTGTAAAGAATGTATGTTAAGGCGAAGCTTAATGCCAAATCACTATTTCGATTAATCTTTATAACGAATTGGTGTACATTATGAATACCAAAAAATATGCTTTAGATAAATTGAAGGTTTTTCTATCGTTTCGCATGAGTAGAATATATATAGTATTATTAGAATATATATCTATATAGTATTTTAACAAATATACTTATACTATTTCAAATACACAACCATGTACAATGTGTCCTTAGAACGGGGTACCCCAGTAAGGACACATTATCTTATATTAAAAAAAAATAAAAAAATAAATTACTCAATAAAAAATATAAATGTAAACTACTAAAAAAAATATTTTTTCAATAGAAATGTATGAACGTATAAAAAAAACAACTTTAAAAAAAATACAGTATTATAGCTAAGATTATCTGTGACAGTTTCACTTGATTAACTTTTTTGCTTTCTTATAAAATTATTTACAAAATAAATAAAAACCAATTTTGTGCTTGAAATCGAACGTTTCTAGACTCCGTTTGTCAAGCGATTTTAATGCCTATTACCTACAATATAAGGTATACTAAGAATATACAGATTTTTAGCTTGTAGCTTCTTCTTAAGAGAAAATAACACTTAGTGGACTTGGTCAGCAATAAAGGCACTCAAAGAGGACAAAAAATATAGTTTTAACATACAAAAGGCCATAAAATTAGATTTTTCGTATTCGAACGGAAAAAACCAACCTGGAAGAATATATTGCTGCAAGGAAAGTATATTAGTGTAAGGGAGAGATTGTATGCACGTCATCGACAATCTTCCTAAAAGCCATTCATATTTTTTTTCCTTCTCACACGTATTGCGTGAAAGTGGGTATGGATTGCAAAAAAAAAACAAAATTTGAAAATCACAACTCGTACCGTCCATTATGTTAATTACTTTTAATATTAGATTTTTCAATTATATGATAGAGTATTTTGGAAGTCTTGTTAATGAGAGAATGTTAATTTTTTTTCAAAATTGTTGTAAAGTAACCTCGTGTTCGGTACAACTTTGCACCACGATTTTCAAATCACAAATTATTTATTTATTAGAAAATAATAAAAGATTTCAAATTATGACATGCAAAATATTTTTTTCCTAACTATTCTACTACTCCAAAAGGTGGGCTCCAGGAGCTCTTGTTTACGGGAGGAGTACGAGTATATACAAAAATAAAATGATGCTTAAAAGATGATGTGTAAACAATTTTCAAAGTCAATGGTATAAAAAGTAACTATCCAAAGATACATCACAGTTTTTATAAACTTTTGTGTACGTAGACCGAAATTGGTTTTAAAACTGATCCATTTAGGAATTACCATTTAAATACATACTAGCTTTTTGCCCGTTGCAGGCAACTAATGGGTAAATGTGATAAGCGATCTGATGTTTGAATGTAGATGAGACGAAGAGTGTGGGACTACAAAATTTAAAAAAAGAAATGGATATTTTGAGAAAAAAAAGAGATCCATTTTTTGCCTAACAACTGGTGAGTAAGAATTTAAAAATACTACAATGTTGTTTAATTTGATACAGGTTACAGTTATCACGATATCGCAGCGAAGGTTCTTTAAAATATTATTAAGGCGACGCAAGACTCTAATAACGGGGGTTTGTTCGAGGCTTTCATTTTATTTAATTCCGGCGAATTCGTATTCGAACGACAAAATATAAAAACTAATATATATTTATATTTTAGAGCGATCCCCACGGATGTAAGTTATTTATATTGCGTATATACGCAGTCGAATTAAAGACGATATAATGTAGTTTTTTTAACAGTAGATAACAATGTGGTATACAGTAGTGAATGGTAGAAAAAGTCGGGTACGCCCGAGGAAGACTTAACGCATTATCTCTACACTGGAATGATACACAGAGTTGAATTAAAGTCGATATAATGTATTTTTTAACCATAACAATACATAATGTATAGTTTAACAGTAATAGTAAAAGTCGGGGACGCTCGAGAAAAACATGTCACGATCAAGTGAAACAAATACTTGTGTGTGGTAAAATTAGGCGTATAAAAGAAGGAAGAAAGGGACGTAAGGGGAATGTATGTAATGTATAAAAGAAGGAAGAAAGGGACGTAAGGGGAATGTATGTAATGTATAAAAGAAGGAAGAAAGGGACGTAAGGGGAATGTATGTCATGTATAAAAGAAGGAAGAAAGGGACGTAAGGGGAATGTATGTCATGTATAAAAGAAGGAAGAAAGGGACGTAAGGGGAATGTATGTCATGTATAAAAGAAGGAAGAAAGGGACGTAAGGGGAATGTATGTAATGTATAAAAGAAGGAAGAAAGGGACGTAAGGGGAATGTATGTCATGTATAAAAGAAGGAAGAAAGGGACGTAAGGGGAATGTATGTCATGTATAAAAGAAGGAAGAAAGGGACGTAAGGGGAATGTATGTCATGTATAAAAGAAGGAAGAAAGGGACGTAAGGGGAATGTATGTCATGTATAAAAGAAGGAAGAAAGGGACGTAAGGGGAATGTATGTCATGGTAGTAAAATTAGGCGTATAAAAGAAGGAAGAAAGGGACATAAGGGGAATGTATGTCATGGTAGTAAAATTAGGCGTATAAAAGAAGGAAGAAAGGGACGTAAGGGGAATGTATGTCATGGTAGTAAAATGTAGAAAAAGTCGGGGCCGCCCAAGGAAAAAATGACACGATGATGTAAAACAAATACTTAAAAAAAACTTTTTCAATTCTTAAAAATTATATAATGTTTTTCCACCTGACCTACGTCCAGTTTTCAGGTACACACGAATTCACAACCTCAAAAATTTACTCCATACCATTCAAAACACCGAGCAACGCCGGGTACACATAAAATATTAAATATATTTTTTTGTATATCTTTCTACGCACTTATGTAGGTTTGTACATACCACTATAGACTTTTAATACATCACCAATGATTGACCTTTACAATTATTATGGCTGATATTAAGTCTCAAATGTGTCCACTGAGGGGTCCTCAGTGAGGACCGCTTTCAAGATGTCACTGATGTGTGACCAATGTTAGGAAGGAAGCATATCGATTACATATCACATAAAGTGACAAAGTTGTCAATTTAAACCATGCCGTGCAAAAAGTGCAAGGATTCTTCGCGAAAACCCCGAGAAAATCAGCCAAATAAAGAAAGGGGTTGTCTCTACCAAGAAATCAAAAAAATAACAACGATCGGTGTTTAATATTGAAATAATAGTGTTGACTATGACGGCCGGCATAGTCCAGTGGTAACGCATTGGACTGCCATTCCGAAGGTCGCGGGTTCGAACCCGGCTTGCGCAAATAAATTTTATTTGATTAATTTGTGTTATTTCACAATTAATTAATTAAAATAATATATAATATATAGTATATTTGCGGCACGTTCCAGAGTGGAAGATACTACCAGTATCGCCCTGGTGTAAGACCACCATTCAGAATTGAAACGTTGCTCCAAATGGCTTTAGCCGTGTTTAGTGACTAGATCTGAATAGCCAGGTACTTCCCCACCTTCCTCTTTCCCTTCCCCACTTACCTTCAGCCTCACAACATCCCCCAATTGGGGATGCCATAGTCTCACTGGCTCCAGACGGGAGCAGTTGGGACTCTTGTGAGGTATTCACTATAAAAAAAAAAAAAAAAAACTTTTATGGCTATCCCAATAATCTGGTTCCTACCTAAATTGCCCTCTTCATTATTTTTGTTCAATTTCCTAAAGGCCTTCTAAAAAAGCAAACAAGATAATTTGAAAAATAGAAGCCAAAAGCAAGTCATTTGTTTTGCGATACTATTTTCGTCGTAGTCGCATATCGTTGCATATTTGTCGCCCCCTAGTAATAATTATTGTAAAGCGCTACATATCAACCCCAATAATCATACATTGCATAAAATATTGGACTATTGTTGTGTGTGATAAAAAACAGTTCATGTTGTGAAATAATAAATATGTGTGATAAAAAAGACCGCCGCGACTCACAGAACATTCAAGATCAACATCAGAACCCACAATTGAAGAAACAACATTCACAAGGTAGAGGCCTCTTTTCCCACTCCTATTTTCCTTGTGATAAACACGATTGTTTTGTATTATTTTCTCGTTAAAAATTACAAAATCCACGAGTGCCCGAACTCGCGAACTCGCGTCCATGACACGACACGATCGCTGCTACTGTATAACACCACTCTGTTCCTTTCTCAGACCTGCATGACACTCTTCATGGATTCCATGTAAATCGCGACGTTTTTTTTTTAAGAAAAGGGGCAGCCGCCGGCGACGATTGTGTGTGCCCGCCATAGCTAAGAGGGACACCCCTCTGGGACCTGCCGGCCGGGCTCGATTTGGTGGATTATATATATATATAATCCGCCAAATCAATTTCAATGAAATTTTGTGATTGTGTATGGTTGGTTCCAGCTTGAAACATAGGATAGTGTTTTCAACGATTTTTTTTTCTTCAGATTTCTCATCCAAAAATATATCCAACCACAAGTTTTAACTTCCCTACATAGAAGGCGGTCTGTGGAAGGACAACGACTTGTATTATAAAATACAAGGGTTGCAAATTTCCGAATGATTAAGTTGAATTTTAACTGGTTTCTAATCTTAATATATAAAAATTCAGCCTGCGTATGTTTGTGCTCGCAAAACTTTAAAAGTAGTCGACACATATCGCCGAAAATTAAAGTTTGTTGTTTTTAGTGCCAGTGTTTAGAGATGTTTAAATGGTAGAAGAAGTCAGGGACGTCCGAGGAATACTTCACGTAATATCTATGCACCGTAATGAGATACGGAGTCGAATTAAAGTCGATGTAATGTAGTTTTTCAACTGTAAAATTGTGGTATACAATAGTGATTGGTAGAAAAAGTTGGAGGCGCCCTAAAAAGACATTAGCAATAGCGAAATATTGCGGGGGATCCACTAGTAATATTATAAAATAAGTAGATGGAATTTTGATTATTTCATTTTTTTTTTACATATATAAGGTATAATAGATATGTATGTAAGTATCTACATTTGAACGCTAATATAAATAAGTTATTACCCTTATAATTCCCTCCCCCCTAGGGAAGGCTTCGACTCTGTGAGTGTCTAGGGACCCTGTGTATCTAAGTCCGGCCAGGAGAGGGCGCGGGGGCATTGCACCCGGGCTTCTGATAAATTATAAATAAAATTTCGGGAGAATTTTAGTAAAAAATTGTTGAATCAACTCCGATTTTTTGCTCTAAATCGCCATTAATTCCGTGGACCGGGTACAACAAGTACCTAAGTTCTGAACTGAAATACATTATTTATCTCACTGAATCTTATCCAAGACAGTGAAAGTGAAACAGTGAAAGATTCGAAAGCAAAAACGAACCTTGAACAAAATGTTTATATATTAGAAGAGCTTTGGAAAACTGAAAAAATTAAACACCAAAAAGAAATAATCAAACTACAAAAAAAAATTATCGAAAATTACGAAGAACTTACGAAGAAAATTGAAATTAACTTAGAAATAAATGAAATAAAAAAGAAAAAACCCAAATTAATTTTGAAAGGACTCAAATCGAACTTGACGGAAGAGGAAATAGTAAATGGGATACTCACACAAAACGAAGGGATTCAAGACATTGTAACGAAAAACGAAGAAAATAAAATAAATTTGATTACTGAAATAAAATACAAACATTCTAAGAAATACCAACGTGGTACTCGGGATCAAGAAGATGAAGAACAAAACAAATTCTCGAACTATATCGTGGAAACCAGCGGTACAACACGAAAAAATTTGCTATCCTTGGAAAAGATAAATATCCAGTACCAAAGGGTTAACATAGTGGATTGTGATCCTTTAACCCAGTGCTACCACTGCTGCAAATTCATGCACACAGCCTCCAGATGCCTAAATCGAATGAATCCATCGGTGTGCCCGCATTGCACGGGTGATCATACTTTTGCTAAATGCCCTGAAAGAGAAAAAACACCGGTTTGTGCAAATTGCACATCGCAAAATAAGAAATATGGCGAGAAAAATAAAACAGACCACACAGCTTTCAGCAACTTATGTCCCTACAAAAATAAAATGCTGAAAGTAGCAAGAGACAGAATAGACTTCGAAGAAAAATGACAGATTTTTTATATAACGCACTAGACGAAAAAAATAATATTGACGAAAAAACATATAACAGCTATCAAGAATATTGTACCCACCAAAACGACCTCAATCTCAGTCCTTTGAAGTCCAATCTCAGTTCTTATACACATGAATATAAGAATAAGAAAGAAATATCTATTGTTAATATCGAATCTTTGAAAAATAAATTGTCATCTGAATTATGGTTAGATATTCTCCGAAGTGAAAACTTCAACGAGTGCTGTAAAATATTTGAAAATAGATTAACGAACTTTATAAATGATTCAAAAAAAATTATTCCAAAAGGAAATACGGCAAAATTTCGTAAAATCAAACCATGGATAACACATGGGCTTGTTGTGTCCATAAGACACAAAGAATGGCTTTATAAAGAAACAAAAAAAAAACCACTAGACATTAAATTAAATGTTCATTTTAGAGAATACAAAAATAAATTAACCACGCTCATAAAAAACACGAAAGAAATTTATTATAAAAACAAACTTGATAATTCTGAAAATGACAGTAAGAAAGTTTGGAATATAATCAATGAAATCATGGAAAATAAACAAAAAACCAAAAGTAATACTATTGAGTGTAATACAAAACAATAACATAATTAACTGTCTTGAAGAACCTAAAAAAGGAGCAAACGCTTTTAATGATTTCTTTGCAAATATAGGAAAGAGTCTAGCAGAAAAAATTACCGTGAAAAAAATAAATAATATGTATATTGAAAATATTCCGAATATAGAAACTAAACTTGAACTCTTCGAACCAACCAATCCGTCTGAAATTGTACAAATTATATCAAAAATGCGAGGTGGTTCTGCTCCGGGATTTGACGGTCTCACCGTAAAAACACTAAAAATCATTAAAAATTATGTTTCTACACCAATCTCTCATATTATAAACAATAGCTTTAAGACAGGAGTTTTCCCGAGCACGTATAAGAAAACCATAATCTCTCCAATATTTAAGTCCGGTAGCCCGGAGGACATTTCTAATTATAGACCCATTTCACTATTATCTAATATATCGAAAATTTTTGAAAAAATTGCTAAAAAAAGACTAACTGCATTCTTAAATAAAAACAAAATTATAAATGAAAATCAATTCGGTTTCACAGAGGGAAAAAGTACCCAAGATGCCATTGCAAAAATTTCCTCTAGTATTCAGAGTACCCTGGACAAATCAAATAAATGTATAGGAATTTTTATTGACTTAAAGAAAGCATTTGACAGTATTTCCCATGAAAAACTTATATTAAAATTACTTAGCTTAGACCACTTAGCCCTTAAATGGATAGAAAGCTACTTAACAGAGAGACCTCAAATTGTAAAATTAAACCAAACTTTTAGTACACCACTAACAAGTACATTTGGGATTCCTCAAGGCACGGTCCTCGGACCATTACTATTTTTAATGTATGTAAATGACATTTTCCAACAGAAAATCAAAGGTGAATTAATCTCTTATGCTGATGATACTGTTTTATTAATAAAAGGTCAAACATGGGAACTAGTTAACAAACTTGCAAATGAATGTATTAATATCTTAAAATCATGGTTTGATAATAACCTACTCACACTTAATGCTAAAAAAACAACATATGTATTATTTTCACTACAAAAAATACCTAAACACAAAGTAAATATCATAATCCATGATGAAAATTGTGACAATGTCAACTGTAAACTACTTAATCCTATGTGTACTGTAATCAACTCTTCTTCTGAAATTAAATATCTTGGTGTGATCATCGATGAAAATCTGAAATGGAAAAGCCATATTAGGGAGTTAGTAAAGAGAATAAGGAAATGTATATATATATTTGTTAGGTTAAGAAATATTTTAAATGTGAAAATACTAAAAAATGTATATTATGCTCTTGTCCACTCCCTGCTTATTTACGGAATCATAGGTTGGGGAGGATCTTATAAAAACAACCTAAACTCAGTAAAAGTCTCGCAAAAAATTATTATAAAAGTAATACTTAAAAAAAACTCTACTTTCCCAACAAAATTGCTTTTTAAATTGTTTCCAGTACCAAATATTGATGATATATTTAAGCAAACTTCCATTATAAAAATGTGTAAAGAAAAAAATAACAAAGAATATCAAGAATTTTACAAACTCATGAGAAATGGAAATCAATTTATTACGCCAATCTTTAAAACAACTCAAATGCAAAACCATTATATTTACCAAGCCATAAAAAACTACAATAATCTCCCTTCCGAATTGCGCTGTATTACGAACCAACAAGAACAAATAAATAAAATCAAACTTTTTTTCCAAAAAAACTTATATTAAACAAAAATAAAAATATATATATATTATTATTATAATATATATTATTATTATTATATCACATTATGAATTATGAATCTAAGTAAGAATCGTGGCTCCCTTATCAGGCACAAGAGCTCCTCTTTTCTGATAAGGTATACATGACCAATTATGAACCTTAATATTATATTTTGCAAAATATGTATGTATTAACCCATATGATGTATATTAAAATAAATAATAAAAAATAAAAAAAATTATTTGATTATTTTAATTACTTTTAAATGGAACGTACGAGTATAGTTTCGACTTCGGAAATAATCGTTATTTTAAAAATAGATATATAGATTGTGATGAATCAAGGTCTCTCCCGAGGTAAATGATATAAACCATCATAGTAGCGCCATCTATCGGCACAGTCGCATATGAATTACAGGGAACTGCATACAAAGGTGGGGGAGTTTCCTTTAGGGTTGCGACGAAAGGGGTAGGCGTGACTTTCTGACAGGACAAAGGAAATTACAGATAGGAGGCGTGTTTAGGCTTTGATTTATATAGCATCGACCTTGGAAATATTCCCACAAAATGAATAGGTGAACGAACGGGGCTAGGATCAAGGTTAAATCACTTGACATTCTAGGGGTTCAAAACCTTTTTTTTTGGCATAACATCACTCGGACGAAGCGAGATTTGGTGGAAACAGGTCTGTTACTCGAGGTTAAAAGAACTAAAGGGGTTGCCGATTTCAGACACTTGAGAGTGTTGATTTTGGGAGAAATTCGAACATGGTTCTGCGTCATTTAGTCGGTAATAACCGTTATCGAAAGTACTTAATTTTATACGTGGCTTATGGAAGAGGAAAGTACATTAAAATTAATGTATAAACGTTTGGCAGAGGAATTATGACCGAGTACATACGGGTTTGTTGTGAAGGGAACTTGAGACCTCAGATTGATGTGAAACGAGTTGAGGGACGAAGAGAGAAGATAGGCGTGTGACAGAATCATTAGGGCCAACACCCATAATTGCAGAGAGGAATCGTGAAAATTCAGTAATAGTTCTTAAAATGAAACTGGCCAAAGAAATAAACAGGTTATCAAACCGATGCGATCTCGGATAGAAGGCAAGGGGTAAGCGACATGATGTGTACTGGGACATTTCAACTAGAACAAGTACCGAAAAGACCTTAGGAGGTTGGAATAATCAGTGAAGAGTGTGATTGTTATACTAAACTACGGAAAAGGAAGGTGCAATGTAAGAGACGACCTTACGAAAGGGATTTATCATACGGAGGAATGGGAATGTTTGTCAGAAGTGATCGATTGGGAAGGTAAAGGGAGGGACGGACGTATACACCATTTAATTCGACAAAAGGCGAATTGCGGGTTCTATTTTCACACGGAAGAAAGAAGATTGAAGGTAGGCTGTAGGATATATCCACGAAAACGGAAAGTTAAGAGGAAAATTTTGACTAGTTACGCGTAAGAGGACGTCTTAGCGCACTAAAGGAAAGGTCATCAGAACACACATCATGGACCAAATAGGAACGCGAAAAATTTAAATTAGAAAAACAGGTCAATTTTGAAGGATTATAAGGCACCTGCAGGATGGGGCAAACTTCAGAATTTCACCAGTACGGGCCTGTGTTGTGAGACAGCAAATGCCCATTTTTTCTGAGAAACGCAGAAGGGTAGGTCTGATAAGTTTTAAGTCACACAGGGGATATTGGGCAAGGAAGATAAGACCGTAACGCTTCAATAAAGGTTGGATCGCAATGACAAGCGTAGTTAATTACTGTTATAAAACATCATGCGCGGGCACAAATCGGGGAGTTCGTCACAAGTCGCCGAGGACCTTTAAGGAAGTTTACGCGCCGCGCTACGAGGAATTATCACTTTGGTGATTATTCTGGACTTAGAGATTTTCTGGTCAAAAACATACAGTTCAATTCAGTGGTTGAAGAAATTAGACTCAGTGTCCTTGACGTAATAATAAAATTCAGGTTGAAAAGCTTAATTGGTCTAAATGAATCGAAATTAAAATTAATAAACGCTAAAAATTCCTTCTCGAATAAAGTTGAACGCGATTTTATGTTTTAAATAAAGTCACGGATTATAAACGGGTTGCAATTAAAATTAATAAACGCTAAAAAAATTCCTTCTCGAATAAAGTTGAACGCAATTTTATGTTTTAAATAAAGTCACGGATTATAAACGAGTTATAATTAAAATTAATAAACGCTAAAAATTCCTTCTCGAATAAAGTTGAACGCGAATTTTATGTTTTAAATAAAGTCACGGATTATAAACGAGTTTAATTAAAATTAATAAACGCTAAAAATTCCTTCTCGAATAAAGTTGAACGCGAATTTTATGTTTTAAATAAAGTCACGGATTATAAATGGGTTGTAATTAAAATTAATAAACGCTAAAAATTTCCTTCTCGAATAAAGTTGAACGCGAATTTTATGTTTTAAATAAAGTCACGGATTATAAACGAGTTGTAATTAAAAAATAATAAACGTTGAAATTCCTTCTCGGATAAAATAGAACGCAAGTGTTAAAATCTCTCGTTGGGGCTTCGATGAAGCCTTCGGACTAAAGTTAAATTTATAACTGAAAATCTATATACCTAAGTATCTTGCTACCGCGTTTTGGGCTCGATCGAAGCCGCGTTAAAACAAATTTTTTTCAATAACTACTAGGTTAGGGAGGGAAGATCGAAGTACATTCATTACGGTAAATAACGAGGGTAACACAATCAAAATTAGGGAAATAAGAAAGGGGGGGGGATATCTCAGGTGAAGAAAAAGAATATTAGGTATAAACTTAGGGTAAATCTAGTGGTATTCGCGAACACCCCGCCAAAATGGCAACGGTTGTGTAAAACCCAACCTGGATGTTGTTATTTAGCGGATATAGGGGCTTGGTAAGTTTTTTTATTTCCAATTCAATTCAACCAAATTCCCAGATGGACTTGGAACGCGTGATGCTGATATTTGCCGACTGACAGTTACTACTAATCCACTTTAATATGTACATAAAACCAACATGTCAATTTTCAGGATTCCCCGACAGTATCAATATAATTACCCTCAAGCCTTACCCCATTCCCAAATTTACCCCTCGAATAAACTTCATAGTTGGGTAATGTCTGATAGTGTCGCTGCAAATCCGTTTCTCACAAACACGGACTAGACAGAAGGATTTTTTTTCTCACGCTATCACGTGAGAGGGGTTGTCAGCGTGGACGGATCGGGCCAACGAAGCGCTGGATGGACTACACCCTCTGACGGAGCCGTGTGGAGTTATTGGGCACGAAAGTGGAATGGAAATAGTGATGCCAATTGGTAATGAACGGGAACATGGCCTGCAGTTGGGGCGTGTAGGACGAAGGCACTTTGGACGTCTGTGAAAATCCACGTGGAGGGCGACGGCGTAGGATGACGTGGGGATAAGTCCGCAGCGCTATCACATTATCCAATGGTGTCGACCGAGAGGCTGATGTAAGCCAACTGGAACGCTCCCTTGGCGGAATTACAGCAGCTTCTTTGAGGTGAACTGTAGGTCTGACGGCACGTGGGAGTTTGAGCTTCATCAGGCAAAACCTACACGACACACTTTTCGCGTTAGTATCATGATATGGGATGCAATTACCTTCCCCATCTAGACTCAGTAAAGTAGTTCGTCCGGAGGAATGGGCGTTGGAGCGATTTCGGAAGTGGCGTGATGACTTAATTCGCTTTCTCTTGGACGTGAATGGATCCGACAGGTCAGGGTACCTTTATGAAATGGGTCGCCAGCTGTGGGGTATAGTCTAGCCACGTCGGAGTCAGCGTTTGATTTCTGATCACCATCCACCGTTCTCGTATTTGGTCAGCGGAGGAGCCAACGTAATTTGCAAAAAAAAACATTTCGATCACATAGTTTACCCTTCCTCTCCCCCCCCCCCTCTCGTCCCTTCCCTATAAAAGATTAAGTGTCGAATAACAAAATTAATATATGTAAAACAGAATGGAGGCGACCCCGGAGCTGAGATGACGAAAACCGTCGCACTATGCATGTCAACACCATACTATACTAATTTATGCAATAACGAAACTATTTCATGTCCTCGGATTTATTAAAGGTAGGAAAGAGCTTAAAAGGAAAGGTTTACAAGCGATTACCACTGTATAAGAGTTAGGCGTACTGCAGGTGACAGGAGTAGGCTAAACACGCGGTCTTGTAAGAAAGTTTTAAAAAATTTCAATGGTAAGGGTATCATTCACTCTAATTTAAACGAACCAGGATTACCACAAATATATGCATTAATAGCCCGTTCATATCTCATATGAATTTCAAAACCAAAAAATACACAACGCTGAAAAAGGGGCATTATTGCGAATTAAATCTTAAGATCTTCTGCCGTATGTTCCATACGGGGGTCGAAAGACTTAGCTAGGGATTCTTCTTAAGGTAGTCCTTTAAGGGCGCCACCAACAGCTTAGGAAAATCGAAGGGCAATGACCAGGATGTTACAACATTTTGCAGATCAGACAGGAGAAATAACCATTATTTCAATATAGGTATAAATGTAGGAGGATGGAAACATTACAAGATCTGTCCATGGCCAACATATAACGGGAACGAATAAGGAGAGAGCGTGAGAAGGAGGTTAAAATGAATCGTCGCCATTTTGATTGTCAATCAAATCATTTATAGTTTTTGTCGATTAATTGTTATTCAGAAGCAATATAACTTATCTGGATTAAATTCCCACTCTCTGAATTAGTAATTGAATTGAATTTAAACCTATATCTAAACCTCGATTAAACTCATGGAGCCAAAACAAGTTCTGGTCCATTGATATATTAGGAGTATATATCTATGTTTTGGTCCTGGTGTGTGAATATTATTTCTTATCTATTGTAGACCTATTTGCATTCTATCTAGTATTCCTAAGTTCATTCTTAGCAAAATATCCTCTAATATTAAAAATGTTGTTACCAATTGCCAAAATGGATTTGTCTCATATAGATCTACTCTTGCAAACCGTAAAGCATAAAACTATATAAACACAGCATTGACTAATATAAAACAGGTAGACTCCGTCTGTACTGATTTTTTCAAGGCATTCGATAAGGTCTGCCACAAAATACTAATCAATAGGTTCGGAAAATTAGGGATAAGTGGTAATTTCTTGGCATGGTTGATTAGTTACTAATGTAATATATAACTTTTTGTTAAGATGATCGTATAATTATGATTGCATTGCTACCAGTGGTGTCCCCGAAGGGTCGCACCTGGGACATTTATTATTTAGTCTATTATTCAATGACGTTACCAGTATTTTCTATAGTGTCGAAGTATTACTCTTAGCGGACGATATTAAACCGTTTAAGGTGTGAGAACCTTAATAACTTAAGAACCTTAGAAAAATTGTGTTCTGGTAATAAACAACAGCTAAATATTAACAAATGCCAAGTTATGAGGTTCTACAAAATTAAAAATCCAATAATATATAATGATTCATTGTGTAATATTGACTAAATTAATCTCTACAGTCAAAATACTTGACCTAGGCATAATTTTTGACCAGAAACTCTGCTTTGTATCTCATAACTTCTATCGCTAACAGAGCTACGAAAATGATGGGTTTTGTAGTAAGGATTAGCATATCTGTTGGGAGAGTTGTCTTTTTTATTATCTTTTTATTATCTAGGTATACTGTACATCGAGTTTTACCGATACATATTTTCTATTTAGAGCACATTTATACTATGTAATGTAGGTGCACAATAATAGAAAAAACTTTACCAGTTTGAAAGGTATGAAATTAATTTTTTTTTTGAAACTACAAAATATTTCATTCTAAAGTTTTCTTATCTAAAATTCCGATAAATTAAATTTTATTTTTATTTAGATTTCGAAAAAAATAAAGCCCAGCTTAATCGTATGGTAGGCGAACAATTTTATGTGGATTTATTTTTATTGGATCATTAGTCGTGCGTTTTCAAATCGTCCATCGTACATCATCTTCCGTTTATAACGATGGTAGTAAAAGTTTTTGAAATATTGTCATTAGGTTAGTGTATGTAGGCTAATACGATTGAATACGTTGGCGCCTTGTTAATTCTGGAAGCGTCGCAGATATCGCAGTGCTATTTGAAAATTATAGAGTTTTTGACAAAAAAAAGAATTCCGGAAAAAAAAGTTAATAGGTGCTAAGCCATTTACCGGTAAACCGGTTTACCGCGTCACAATCCCTAATACTTCTGACCCAAAAAAGGTACCGTTCTAATGAAAACGAAAACAAACGGTTGTTCCCCTCCATTAACCTACCTACCCACAAAATAATGATATGGGAGATGACTGGTCATTTCACGAAATTAACAAGTCATTACGCCTCTTATTGTGCGTCGGTTGTTGGTTGACTTCTTCATTAAATTACCGGGAAAAGACGGGCAACCGGTCAGACGCTTCCGCGGTGGATCCCTGCTTGCGCGACGGGTCCAAGAACCGCTAACTGCAAGTGTAGCAGTGATGGTCCCAATAAAACTTTTTGCAATTTTATTTTACGAAATCACAGCCGCAAGCAGTCGCGAAGCGCACGCGGCACGGCCAACACCATCTAATGTAATGCGGATAAACCATTTCTTGATCAAACAATTTCAGTGCCGAAAACATTTATTTGAAAAAGGATTTCAATGTGTTAGCCACTGGAAAAAAGTATTAGTTTAATACAAAAATGCTAGTGAAGTAGATATCTACTTAAGTAAAGAGTTTAATTTACACAACAAAAAAGTCGGGGTAGGTAACTACCGAATTTTTCCGGGATATCGTTTTTCGTGTGATTTCGTGGTGTGAACAATGCTTAAACGGAGCAAATGGAACAGTTTGAATTTGAAGTTGTTGTTGTTATCCGTGTTATTTTTCGCGCCGGTAAGTGAGACGCGGGAACTGCGAGATTATAATATTTGGAATGATAAAGTACCAGGGAAGAAGGATGCGCACAGAAGTGCTTCAGCAAAGCGACGTAAAAATGAAGGCAATGCTCTTGATTTTCCGAAAGAACCTAGAGGGAGAGAAGGGAAAAGTAAGTACTTATCTACTTTTGAAAATTGAGCAGAAATTTAGCGCAACCTTAAACTTTAACCCGTGTACTGATGGTAATTTATTTAACTATCATATTTTTTCTCTTGTTGGTAACTTGAAGTTACACAAAGTAAAGGTTAGTAACACACATTCAGTTGCTTAAGCTCGGCTTGAGAGATATTTATGTTTGTCAAGTTGCTCTCTGGTAGAAACCCCGATAATCTAATCTATTCCCGAGTATATTGAAATGCCAACGGTTTTGGAGTGAGCCATTTCACAAAATTCTGTCGAAAAGTAATTTTGTAGAATATAGATGATTACTATATTTTTAAATCATATGAAAACCATTTACGGTGGTCGATAATACCATGGGTAGAAAGCTGGGATAGCGTGGGAATCGGTTTACTCCTTTTTCAATTGTGTTGAAGGAAAAGGTCATTTATAAATTACATATTATCAGGGTTTAACCTTTAAAACGATTATCTGGTCGGAGAGAAAATCGGGAATAAATAATGTTAGTAATCAGTCGGTTAGTACAGTCGGAAAAACCTGCAATTGAACAAGTAATTTTTAGCGTAGAACACTATAATATAACTAGTCTGCCCGGGCAGACATTGTCCTGCCACAGACTGCCTTCTATGTAGGGAAGTTAAAAATTGTGGTTGTTTGTATTTTTAGATGATAAATCTGAAAAAAAATGTCGCTGAAATTTTTTATTTTCTTTTAGATCTTTACAACGGCGCCACCTATGGGTCCAAAACTATCCTATTTTTCCAGCTGGAACCAACCATACATGTTCACAAAATTTCATTGAAATCGCTTTTGGTGGTTTCAGAGGTTAGCGTGTACGAACACGTGACACGTGATTTTTATATATTAAGATAAGATTAGGAACTTCAATCGATTTTCAAAGTTTTAACTTTTCGGTTTACCCGAAACGCACCAAATCTGTGGACGTTGCCAGTGACGTCACGGGTTACCAGTCTCAAAAAGCCTAACTTTTTTCAACCAGTGCTGTATTTTGTATAGGCGTCGAGACGATTTTTATTCTTACGATTACCCGCTTTTAACATTGAAGAACTCTAGGTAAAATGTTA
The DNA here is from genome assembly GCA_026573805.1 of Hesperophylax magnus. Classification (NCBI taxonomy): domain Eukaryota; kingdom Metazoa; phylum Arthropoda; class Insecta; order Trichoptera; family Limnephilidae; genus Hesperophylax; species Hesperophylax magnus. The sequence continues at coordinate 1,327,109 of JAIUSX010000243.1, forward strand.
GCATCTCGTCACCAACGTACTGAACCAAAGTGCAAAAAAGATCCATGACCGCACCTGATAAACAATTTACCGGTATTTAAAAACTCGCATTACAACATTTGAATCGGTCCTAATGTGAATATGGACCAGGGTTACCAATGCGCATGTTCTTAAATATCCACAAGAGATGGAGAAATGTTCGAATTCTCCACACATACCTCCAAAATGAATAAAAATTGTATTGAAATTAGCACTTTTTTAATCTATCTATCTAGTAATTTCCGGATTTTTTCTATCGTTCAGGCTTTAAAAATAGCAATTTTTTGAAAATTTGCTGCGAAATATAGCACGTTCTCACAATTATTGTCAATATTAGATTTCAATATGGTTGGATAATCAAGAAGAGCTCATAATCCCCGCATTTTGTCGACAAAAAGCTCTCCCCGCAAAAAAACCCAATTTCTGAAAAACCCCGTAATTTGGAAAATTCTCCACGAATCGGCAATCCTGATGTGTATTTTGTAGACCATAGTTATATTATTCAAGTAGACTGATTGTAAACAATCAGCAGATCAAGTCGTACCAACCAAACGGAATGTTTTTATGTGATGGTGTTTTATTCGTTAGTAAATGACGATTTATTAATTCTACGTATAACATTTTTAATTATAAATTCAGAATCGACGTTTATTGATCTACACGAATATATTTTTTAAGCAATAAAATTTTTCACTGGTGTTCCTTATTTCACTTATCTCTAGTCCTAGTTATCTTAGAAAATCCAGCAGGTACTTCCTTATTCAAAATCCCCTCACCTTTTATTTGAGGGCCTTTTTTATTCTTTACATTTTTGTATGATTGTGGTTTAGAAGAGAAAAATTCCACTTTTCTAGAAATTCTGCTCGTGGTTAATTAATAAAATGCGGCACTTTTGTGTGTTTGACCCAAGGTTCGTAGAAAATGTATTAAACAGAATATATTTTTTACGAACCTTGTGTTTGACCTATCTGACTACTATTTAAAAAGTTTAGCAATGATCATCGCACATTAATCACACGAGGTAAATAGTAATGTTTTATAGGTGCGTAGGCACCCAAAGCATAAATTAAAAGCCGTAAATATAATAAAAGCATTTGGAATAAATTTATGCCAATAGTTAGTCAGTTTATATTTGCAAGTCGTAAATAACAACAAACAGAACGAATAAAAACAAGACATCGACATTTTATGATTGAAATTTAAAACCTTAAATTCAAAACTTTTATTATTCTGGAAACAAGTTCGGAAATAAACCTGTATCTGTATTATTGACTACAATATGTCCCCGTTTTCTCAGAAATGAGACTCTTTCGAGATGATTTGGAATTTTTTTGGTTCAGGAAGTATTCGCAAATGTATACGCAGCACGATGCTGCGCTTACATTTGTGAGTCGTCGAATTAAATATCAGTTTTCAGTAGATAAATCTGTTCACATGATTTTTCAAAAAAACCAACTGAAAATAGTTGCTGCTACTAAATATAGTTCTAAACGGTTTTATTCATAGCATTATGAATATACTTCAGAACCAGAACGTCTTCAGGTTTTTAATTAAGGACTCGAGGCCCTAGTTTTAAAAGAATAAGGAAAATAACGTTGCCCTGCTAAGATAACATGTAGGTAGGTTACGTAGGTACCTATTAAGAATGTCGTCCGAACGGGATGCAGAAATAACCCACTCTCCCGGTTAATTTTACTGATGCGTTGGTGATAACCTGATAACTGATAACCCAGAATCGTATCTCCCTACGAACATCGATGCAGTTTTGTGCATTTAATTAGACAAGGAAATAAACTGCATTCCTGTTGGTGCAGGTTCACAACACAAGATTTCTTGTACCGTAATTCTGAATAAATTAACGATGTAATAAATGAAAGATAAACAATGTCTTCAAGAGACTGCAAACAATAAATTTGCGGGTAGGGTACATCAGAGAAAATTAACAACCAGAGAACAGTGCCATGATGATTCTTTCAGTTATTTTAAAAAGGGATAATTTGTTTAATATTCACGGTATAAATATGTCAAAAACAATAATTGCATGTAACAGTATATAAGCATAAGCAAATACTAGAAATAATTAATAAAGAATAACAATTAACTGTGGAATTGGTCATAAAATGACAGAAAGATAGATATACCAGTACAAATAAAATATAATGTACAAGTATAAGTAGACTTAGGTTAAATTAATATTGGTTGAAAATATATGATAGTATTGCCTTCTTGTACCTACCTTCCGTGCAGTTAAATAGATATGCCACATCTGCGTATCTATTGCTATCTTCGTGTAATCTAGGTACAAGCGAGTGTTTGAAATGCTCAGTCCTGGAATTGTTACATTTAAACAGTATTATGAATGAGATGTGTGGTAGGCATAGAATAAAGACTGTTATTCCTTATTCTATGATGGTCGATCCATAATAACACATTGTAACATTTTCGTCTCTTTTACATAATATGATCTCATAGCTTTCTCATTTTGGGTACACGGGCGTTTGTGCCAATGTTTTATAATGTAAACGGCCTAGAGGTCTTTTCAAAATAAGTCATAATAATAATAATAATAATAATTGGACAATTTTTATAGCGCCGCTTTTGTGAGTTATCACCTCAGGGGCGCTTTACAGTTGATGCAGGTATTATAAAAAATATAAAAATTACCAAAATATAGTGAAGTTAAGTACAATAGAATGAAGAACAGGAACAGGTGACATGAAGATATAAGATGGATACTCTGCAGCAAGAATCCTAGGTGGTGAAGAAACTTGACCAGCTGCTGATCAGCGAGAGAGTCCACCAACAGTGCCAACACGAGGTTCGTCATCCATCCAGGTATGTGTCTGCTGCCAATAAAGCGCTGACACAATATCCTCACATAGATAACACACCTTAGTAGCACCGCTGTGACGTTCGACGAAGATAGAAGATGGAGACTCTGCAGCAAGAATCCTAGGTGGTGAAGAAACTGGACTAGCTGCTGCAGCGAGAGAGACTACCGCGTCCACCAACAGTGCCAGCACGAGGTTTGTCATCCGTTCAGGTATGTGTCTGCTGCTAATAAAGCGCTGACAAAATATACAGCACCGCTGTGACGTTCGACGAAGATAGAAGATGGAGACTCTGCATCAAGAATCCTAGGTGGTGAAGAAACTGGACCAGCTGCTGTAGCGAGAGAGACTACCGCGTCCACCAACAGTGCCAGCACGAGGTTCGTCATCCGTCCAGGTATGTGTCTGCTGCTAATAAAGCGCTGACATGTGTCTGCTGCTATTAAAGAGCGCTGACATAATATCCTCACATAGATAACAGACCTTGGCAGCACCACTGTGACGTTCGGCAAGTCCATCATATCTAGTCTCTATTAATAATAATAATATTTGGACGATTTATATAGCGCCGCTCTTGTGCAAAACCACCTTATCTCTCCTAGTCTATTTTAGTCTCTTCTAGTCACTTCTAAGCTATTCATGCCACTTAGTGCATCTTCTCGACCCCTTTAGACTCTTTCCTGGCTCTAATACCTAAATAAACACCAACAAAAATTAAACAAAAAAAAACTCACAATTTGTGTCGTGATCCAACGATTTCATACCTCTGTCTCAGACCTTTAAGGCTCGCTTATCGCAGGCTATCATAAACAAAATCTTGAACCAAAATCAAAGTGAAGTGTATGTATGTCATCTGAAACAAAAAACATAAACAAAAACAAGTCATGTTATGGGTCTTAATTATTTGATTATTATAATCAGTCTCTCAATGTTTTATGGGTAGCGTCTAATGGGTTTTGAGGTAGGCGACCTTGAGGTGATTTCTAAATGAGATTGATGATTGGTATATGGAACTTAAGTTTCTTTATGTTATAAACTAATTAATTTCATTATATATCCGGTACCTGTCCCTTTAAATGTTTTATAGGTAACCGATTTAGAAGTTATTTTTAAAGAAGCAACGATATGCGTCAATGCCGCTTATGTAACCCCTTCGATGTTTTGAGGTAACCGCGCTTTTGTGATTTTTTACAAGAACACCACTCTTGAGTTTATTTATTATTAAAAAACGGATTTTTATAAATAAACCGTTTTTAAAAATGTAATAACAAAGGACTCTTACTATACATATTTTTTAAATTAAAAAGGAGTTCTATAAATTGAACTTGAAAACAATTAATACCATTCTAGAAATTATAAAAGCGAAAACCTAGTGGCAAAAGCTTACATACAATATTATTTTGGTCAGTAGAAAAACATGATTGATGAGTGCATCAATAGTTAAATTGGCTTCCAAATGTTAGAATATACTAAGGTATTCGGTACCCGTGCTACAGAAGAAGGGTCCAGCCATAGCGGTCATCCCATTAATAATCTGCTACTCACAAACAATGAAATACTCGCTTTGTCCAATCGAAATATAAATAGTTATTCGCAATCGAATAAATCCAAACAATAAGTTAGATGGTGCAACAATAGAGTGTTTTACAGTTTTTTTATTTAAAAATATAACGACAATAATGAGGTTTACATTATTTCTGTTTTATGTTGATGATAAAAATGTCTAAAACGATTTCAAATATATGCAATTTTTGATTTGGCGCTAAAACAATATGTTCGTGCGGAGGGCATTTGTGACGACACAATGGCCAATGTTGTAGGGGCATTCGCGGGCCCCGGTAAAATTTGTCTTAGCAGCCAGTAGGGTTAGTTAAGTAAGTGAAAAAAAACGATAATAATGAAACAAAAATTTAAAAAATATTTAATAAAACACGACTCGTTTAAAATAGAGCAAAAATCTCTCGACAAATTTGCAAAAGTTGCATTTAAGGATACATTGTGATTTTTTTTTCATATTATTGTCCATGCAATTTTTCTGTCTAGGGAATTTCACATAATTACCGTTTGGGCTGTATACATATATAGATATTTTCTTCATAAACGACAGAAATTTTTTTAGGAATTTAAAAGCTTAAAGTGTTTAAGAGAAATATGTTATAAAGAGGTAGAAATTTGGATTGCGGGGGCTTAAGTTGTAGCCAAATTAATACCGTTTAGAAATGAGCAGACTTTAGAGAATTTTCAAAATCAATAATTATTTATGAAATTTATTTTTATTTAAAGTGCGACGATCGGAACCAGAAAAATAAACTCTAAAACATATTAACAGCATCCCTGATTTGTGAAAATACCCCACTGCTTTTATTCGAAGAATATGAATAATTCAAGCCGAAATTAAAATGTTTTTTTTGCTGTAATGCCCAGTGTTTTAGTGAGAATATAGCAAAACTACCATTACGTATTTACTAGAGCAAAAAGTGATGAATAATTATTGTATTTGTATTTTGATTAGGGCCGAGCCCTACTTACGGTTTCGTAGACGAGGTGAAAGTGACGCGCTCAGACTGTTTAGTTCCTCTCGCCCCATGCAGGTCATAACAGACACTGTCATGGTCAATGCTTTTATTATTAATGGCTTCTTTGTGTCTTGTGCATTGAAGAATAAGTATTATAACATTTGAGAACCACCGTGGTTAATCGGCAATAAAGAATATTCATTTTTTAAATACCATTCATTGCGCGGACGACTTGTTCTGAAAATATACGGTTCGCTCTGTGAGTATCAAATTTGATCCACCCGATTGTTAGTCGAGCGTTCTACCCACTGGGCTATCGATCACCATATCTTAAAATTAAATTTGAGAGACGGTTTTCATTTTTATGTCTATCTAATAATAGTATGCAAGTTATTTTGTGAGTTCATAAGTGCAAGCTTTTTTTTCTAATAATAGAGTTAAGTCATATTGCGCTTTACCCTTCTTCATTAGTCAACGTTTCGGACAGCCTTACAGTGAACATCATCAGGGCATGGCTTACAGCTACCACATCTGTCCTAGTAATACGTACAGCAAGGCTAGGTGAACGAAACGTTGGCAGGTATAAAGAAGACCTACAATTATTAATTCTGCTCGATGTAAAAATATGACTACTAGAAATTTCAAAACCAGAATTAGGGAACACGAACTATGTTTAAAAAATAATAATTTCTCCGAGTTCGCTAATCATTTGATAGAGACAGGCCATAGCTTCAACCGGGATAAAACTAAGTTTAAACATTCTAACATTAATAAATATTTTAATTAGTTCGCACTAGAAATATTACAAATCAACAAAAAAATTAATTCAAGCATTAATATAGTTAATAAAATAATAGCACCTTGCAAATCACCTCTATTGACAATGTTCCCCGTTATGTTGACTCCTCCCTCCGTTTCCCTCTCAACCCCCTCAATGTAAAAATAAACATTTAAATTTTGGTTTGTATATACGCAGAAATTATTATATTACCGTTACCAATAAAACTGAGCTGAAATTATCGAGCCCACCAATGAATAATATTATATTCTATTAATTAAAACATAATAACTCACTAACTAGCGATAATTAGGTATTATTTGACCTTAATTTGACGATCCCAGCAAGCAGTGGATTACTTTACTTTCATAGAGAGGTATTGAAAAAAGGTGTTGTATCATTCTATTTTGCGGTCAGTCTTTGAGGCCGTGCTGTAATATAAGTTATGATTGAAGATTCTACTGGTACGTGTAGAAAAAAAAAAAATTTTAAATTTTTTTTTAAATTTTAAAATTTTTTTTGCACTCCACGTGTGGAGTGCAAAAAGAATTGAAAATTTTAATCGGCGAAACGTGCTATCACAATGCAAACTAATGCAGCACAAATTACAAACCGCCAAAGAGACTTTCTCGGTTCGTTTTCAAATGGCTTTAAGATTGAGAGACGTAATTAGGTCAATCATATTTTCACAGCTCTGGCTGAAATTGACCAGAGCTTGTATTATTGCTGTGAAGGTGTTTTAGTCGTATCGAAGAAAGAAAAATTAAAACCGTCCATATAAAAATCACAGGATTTTATAATGGTAGGATTTGTGTGCTTCCGGATATTTGCTCTTCAAAAGAAGAAATTTACTTATCGAAAGGTAGTAAAGTTGAAAAATTGACTTTTATCCAATGACATTATAAAAATACAAGACACGTTATATTCATACTAATCGAACTAAAATGTAGCACCGCTTAAGAAAATGATAGCCAATAATAATTTTATATGAGCCGGCCGCTAAAGTATGTCCGCTGGACCTAGTGACAGTGAAACAAATACGCATTTGGAATAAAGAATTATTCGTTCATAATGTAATTTTGGTACTTACAGTAATAAGAAGTTCCAATTTTGAAAATTAAAAGTTCATCGAACTTGAATAATGATACGCATAACGCAGGAATATTTCTCATTATTTACTTACCCATGCATCAACAACAAAAATTAGTTTGTCTAATATACTTGAAAATATGATTTATTCATAATCGTTTCCTCGTGACGGAGGATTGTGATTTTTTTTCTCTTGACGAAGCTCCTATACAAAATATGATAATATATTCGAATTTATTTTATTGTGTTATTAGGACGGTGATTTTAGGGAAATATTAGGGGAAGGTTGCGATGGTTGGAATACCCATATTTGTAGACGTATAGCTGCTTAGTCTTGGTACATAGAATAAACGTAATTGATTCATTAAAAACACCGATTGTTCATATAATAAAAGATAAGTTACGGAGTTGTAGAACTTCACAATACACGATAAAAGCGAAAAAATTGAGTTGCCTAATTTGAATATCTGTCGCCTTGTTTGGTCCACTGGTTTGCTATGATCGGACCAAAACATTTAGGAAGCAGGGTCCAATCATAGCGCCCTTTTATAACTTTAATATTAATACATAACAAGATATTCAATAACAATAATAATAAACTCTAAACATCAATTAAACCTATAACACAGTTATAACAATTAGAGTAAAATACTTTTTAGTTTCATCATCGGTTATCTTTTTTAACATTAGGAAGTGACAATATACCTACATATTTTGACTCTTTTCACAATAAACAAAATGAACACTTAAAAAAGAAACACAATTAACATCAAAACAGAAACACTGGAAATATCAAAACCGAAACATGTATTTGCAGGCTTCTTAAAAATAATTCAAATTTTGTTGAACATACCTTTTATTTAATTTTGTGGGGTATTTATCAGTTTCAAACGTCTTTACAGGTAATGTAAAAATATTCATTTGGTCCCTTTTGGATTTGTGCATTACAAAAAAGTAAAACATAAAAAGCATTATTTCTCAACCTCTTTTTTAACGCAGGCCGATTCTTCTTGAACCACGCCTTTGCACATTTATTAAACACTGTTTTCTTATTATAATATTCTCCATGGGAGAATTCATTCGCTTGTTCGTTTTTGGCGTGAGTCTTCGGTTTAGTGTTGCCTTAGGTACCCCATACATCATACTAGGTGCGTTTAGAGCAACTTGGATATGAGATAAGGCTTGTAATGCCAGGATCATGCTAGTTAAAAAATCATTCCCACATTTGGACCGTGTCAATGGTGGAGCCACTATAGCTGTTCAATCATCGCTCATTGCTGTTCTTAAAAAATCATTCCCACCTTTGGACCTATTCAATGGTGGAGCTGCTATGGCGATCCAATCATCGCTAATTGCTGTTCTTAAAAAATCATTCCCACCATTGGACCGGTTCTATGGTGGAGCCACTATGGTGGTCCAATCATAGATAAATTGCTGTTCTTAAAAAAACCTTATAAAACTTGAACGACTTTTCGAACACATTTAACAATAAATGAAAATAGTAATACATACACGAAGCTCACAAAAAATCAATAACATCATATTTATATTTAAAGTCCACAGCGTGAACTTTGTATCCGGAGCTCGGGTGACATAACGAAATACATCACGCTTCAATGGAAGTCGCGAAGACACGGAGAGTAGAAAAGGAAGTCTGTACGGGGTATTTATTGCTTGCTGTTGGGCCTGGCCTTGGATTTTAAAAACGGTTAGATTCTGAAATAAGTAATCCATTCGTTGCGCTGGTCCATTGATACCAACTCCCCCCTATATTTTTCTATTCGTTTCCCTGTGAGTTTAGATCAAGATCATTAATACTTACTCCTTTGACGAAGCTCCTACGCAAATACGATGCCTTCATACTGTTTCTTCACGACTGATGATTGTGACCATGATGAATGATGACTTGCTTCCCTGATGACACCTCCAGTCACCCGTAATTTCCTTTGCAAATACTATTTATGTGCGCCTCTTTTAGTATTTATCTGGTTGAATACCTTCCTATAATATGTACTCGTAGGAAAGCTGTAAAATATTATTATTGTAGAAAGCAATCACTTTGTGGTTTGACATATTTAATAAAATAAAATACTTTTTTGTTTTAAAAACACGATATTTATTAATTTAAGAACCGACCGGTTTCGCTTTACTTAAGCATCATCAGGGTACAAATTAATACTAAACAAGAAGTACATAATGTGTGCATATATATAACAAAATATAGAGGGAGACAACATGATACAAATATATTATAGAGGGAGACAACATGATACAAATATAAGCAACACAAAGACGGTCATAAAATACATTAACATAAGTGCACAGGTAATGGAAAAAACGGAAAAAACCGCCAGATAATTATGTAGACTAATGGGTTATACCAAAAAATCGGGAGAAACAAAGCATCAACTGGCATGGTGGTAAGGAGGTAAGGAAAACTGGAAATTTTTTATGGGTTTATTGGAAACAGACTTAATATTGGACTACTTGATATGTCTAATTGATTATTAAGTATCTGACTTTTGGTTTTTACAGCTTTTTTAATTTCTAGTGCCTCTAAGTTGTTTAGTCTGTTACCATGCCCGTTTTTATGTAAGATGTTAGCACCGGTGCTATGACAGAATGTATGATCTTTATCGATCAAATGATTTACGAATTCAGAAAAACCGTTATTATTGAGGCAACGAAGATGCTCCTTTATCCTAATATTAACATTACGTGATGTCTTACCGATATAAAAAGCCGAACAATTATTGCAATTTAATTTATAAATCCCCGAATGACTTAATTTATCGTCCTTATCTTTAGAATTAATTAGAAATTTACCTATATTGTTATTGGTATAAAAGGCCGGTTTGACTTCAGAAGGAAGGTTTTTTACACATAAGGTAGAAAAGTGATTGATGAATAAAATTCGCCGCCATTGATAATTAATATTATTGTCATTGATTTGAGGAGAAGGACTAGCGAAGAGGAAGCGATTAATGGCTATTTGTTTTAGCTTTTTATTTAAAATTAAATCTATAAAATTTGATTCATAGCCATTATTTACTGCTATGTTTTTAATTAGTTTTAGTTCACTATCAAAATTACTATCGGACATTGGAATTGTGACTAAACGATGGACCATAGAATGGAATGCGGAGTGCTTATGTGAAATAGGGTGATTTGAGGTGCTGTGTATGACAACGTCAGTATAGGAGGGTTTACGAAAAATGTTAAAATTAATTCTGTTATTAACGATCGATAAGGTAAGGTCTAAAAAATTTAAGGTTGAATTTATGCCTATTTCTAATGTGAATTTAATCTTATTATGAAAAGAATTTATAAGATTGAGGAAGGAATTCAGTTGACGCCTAGTCCCTGTCCATATACACAAAACATCATCAACGTATCTTCTCCAGTACAAGACATTTTTAATAAGATGTGAGCTACTAGATAAAATTTTATTTTCTAAGTTATCCATGAATATATCAGCAATCAGAGGACTGGTAGGGCTCCCCATAGCTAGGCCGTCACGTTGCTGATATATGACATTATTAAATTGAAAATAATTTTGATTCAGGCATATATTAAACAAGGAAGTTAAATCTTTTATAAAATCTATAGAGAGATCGGAACTATTTAATAAATCAGAAATTAAAAGTTTACTCTCTTCTATGGGAACATTGGGGAAAAAATTTACAACGTCAAAAGAAATTAGTGTAGAATTACTAGGGAGAATCATATCTTTCAATTCTTCTACTAATGAAAAAGAGTTTTTAAGGGTATGTTTAGGTGAAAAAACATTGGTATTTTGAAACACATTAGTAATAACGGATGATATTTTAAAATTTGGGGCATTACAACATGAAACTACTGGCCTGACGGGGCAATTATTCTTGTGTATTTTAAGGAACCCATATAATTTAGGAGTTTTGGGATTTTTAGTTAAAAATTTAACTTTGTGATATGATTCATCATTGAATATTTTAGTTTTACATGCTTGAAGTGTTTGTTTCACATTTTCTTGGAACTTATTGGTTGGGTCTTTCGCAAGTATTGCGAAATTGTCACTGTCAATGAAGTCCGTCACTTTAGAATTATATTCATTTCGAGGGAGTATGATCACTGTATTCCCCTTGTCCGCTTTCGTGAGGATCAAATCTTCATCTGTTAGTTTGGCACGAATTCGTGCCAAACCCTTGTTTAATATATGCCTGAATCAAAATTATTTTCAATTTAATAATGTCATATATCAGCAACGTGACGGCCTAGCTATGGGGAGCCCTACCAGTCCTCTGATTGCTGATATATTCATGGATAACTTAGAAAATAAAATTTTATCTAGTAGCTCACATCTTATTAAAAATGTCTTGTACTGGAGAAGATACGTTGATGATGTTTTGTGTATATGGACAGGGACTAGGCGTCAACTGAATTCCTTCCTCAATCTTATAAATTCTTTTCATAATAAGATTAAATTCACATTAGAAATAGGCATAAATTCAACCTTAAATTTTTTAGACCTTACCTTATCGATCGTTAATAACAGAATTAATTTTAACATTTTTCGTAAACCCTCCTATACTGACGTTGTCATACACAGCACCTCAAATCACCCTATTTCACATAAGCACTCCGCATTCCATTCTATGGTCCATCGTTTAGTCACAATTCCAATGTCCGATAGTAATTTTGATAGTGAACTAAAACTAATTAAAAACATAGCAGTAAATAATGGCTATGAATCAAATTTTATAGATTTAATTTTAAATAAAAAGCTAAAACAAATAGCCATTAATCGCTTCCTCTTCGCTAGTCCTTCTCCTCAAATCAATGACAATAATATTAATTATCAATGGCGGCGAATTTTATTCATCAATCACTTTTCTACCTTATGTGTAAAAAACCTTCCTTCTGAAGTCAAACCGGCCTTTTATACCAATAACAATATAGGTAAATTTCTAATTAATTCTAAAGATAAGGACGATAAATTAAGTCATTCGGGGATTTATAAATTAAATTGCAATAATTGTTCGGCTTTTTATATCGGTAAGATATCACGTAATGTTAATATTAGGATAAAGGAGCATCTTCGTTGCCTCAATAATAACGGTTTTTCTGAATTCGCAAATCATTTGATCGATAAAGATCATACATTCTGTCATAGCACCGGTGCTAACATCTTACATAAAAACGGGCATGGTAACAGACTAAACAACTTAGAGGCACTAGAAATTAAAAAAGCTGTAAAAACCAAAAGTCAGATACTTAATAATCAATTAGACATATCAAGTAGTCCAATATTAAGTCTGTTTCCAATAAACCCATAAAAAATTCCCAGTTTTCCTTACCTCCTTACCACCATGCCAGTTGATGCTTTGTTTCTCCCGATTTTTTGGTATAACCCATTAGTCTACATAATTATCTGGCGGTTTTTTCCGTTTTTTCCATTACCTGTGCACTTATGTTAATGTATTTTATGACCGTCTTTGTGTTGCTTATATTTGTATCATGTTGTCTCCCTCTATAATATATTTGTATCATGTTGTCTCCCTCTATATTTTGTTATATATATGCACACATTATGTACTTCTTGTTTAGTATTAATTTGTACCCTGATGATGCTTAAGTAAAGCGAAACCGGTCGGTTCTTAAATTAATAAATATCGTGGTTTTAAAACAAAAAAGTATTTTATTTTGTAAAATATTATTTTAATAAGATAAATCCGTTTCTTTTTCTTATTCTGACAAATGAAAAAATGAACAAATTTTTAATTTATTTCAGTTCTGAGTTTCTTCTACCCCTCCACCGAGTCCGAATGCCTTGCGGAGGACCGGCGGCGATCGGGCACGTGTCTCAACCCTTACCGCTGCCACCAGAAGGGCGGCACCTCCAGCGGGTTCTGTGCGCACGGTTTCGGGGTCTGCTGCGTATGTAAGTTTAAACAAATCTTCATTTTGAGGCATCAGTCATTGCAATTATTAATAATACTTGACCAATGAACTCCAGGATATAGGACTCCCACTAGGTATGAGTTTTCCAAATTTAATTGAAATAAAAGATTCTGTTTCGTGTAGTATATTTATTTGGAAATTTTTAATATGGGTAACCAATAGAACCATTAATATTATTTATGCCGTTCCCCAGTAATAGTGACCTGCGGCAAAGTGATAATATAATTTTTCCCGTTCCCCAGTCACGGTGACCTGCGGCAAAGAGATAAAGCACAACCTGACGTACTTCGTGTCCCCCGAGTTCCCCAGCCTGGCGAGGAGCCTGGACAGCTGCACCCTGACGGTGCACAAGATGGAGGGGGCGTCACAACTTCGACTGGACTTCGTGCACTTCAATTTGGTGAGATATCTTAACCCCGTTAACTTTGACTATAAACTTTAAGGGAGAGACTATAAACTTTATATAAGGTTTGTACAAAGTTACTAATTACGAATACTTTATATTAAAGGCTTGGAAAATGGAAGCAAAATTAGAAATGTCGAAATACGAGTATTTTACGATAAACATAATAAGGTTTACAGCGTAAGATGATACAAATGATATTTTTCAAGTTTTCATCATTTCTTTTTTATAGGAAACTCTCTTTAAAATATATTTAAGGAATTAAGTTACCAAAAAATCAGGTAATATTAAATGATGGTATGTATTTGTTTACAGTATCATATGAAATAAGGTGTTTCCGGAAAAAAATATTATTTTGGAAAGGAATTGAATATTTATTGAGCGACACATTCAGTCATTACTTTAAATACATCGTCATCATGGAACATTCAGAGAGTGATCAGTAACAGTCTGGCGGTCATAATTATATTCGGCAATTTATGTATGCATGATGTTCATTTTTGTAGCAATACCACAAAGATAACGGGTTAAAAATTATTGGAAATAATGAAGTTAAAGTACACAAGTTCCCTCGACATTATTTATATTTATTAGGAGCACGTTATACTGAGCGGAAAAAGTAATGAAAACTTTTAAACATTTTATTTTATTTATTTCTGAAGAAAACACAGATACGTTACCTCAAATATGATGTCGGTTAATTTCGTAAAAAAATTTTAGGACGTTAAAGCTTCAACCATCAACCCTGGTGCAGTGTAAAATATATTAATCAAATAATAATTGCACATAAAACCAGCTCTAACTTAATAAGCTCTGCAATTCGCACGTGCCAAATGAACGCAATAAAAGTGGCAAAAGCAATTACTGGCACCAGGTGCAATAAACGAATGAACATTCCATACGATTGCTTTCTGTCTACTGTAATTCTAAATTCATGTTATCAAACTCTAATGATTTCTAGTTTCCTACAATAATAAGCATATTTACGTGTAGTGGTACTTATATTCCGTTCACCGAGAAGAGTTATTTTCAAACACAATAATAATATTAATAACGGAACTAAAAACTTGTGATTTACGCGCAATAATGGTATATTTTTAATTTTTGTCTAGTAGTACGATTAATTTTACCGTTTATTTTGTGTATACAGTTTTATTTATACCCATGGTAAGTTCGTAATATTTAATAACACAAAAAGTTATAAATAGTTAATAATGATTGCACTAATAAGAAATGATTTTTATTGTAACATGTATCTACTCTCATGTTGCAAGACATAAAACTGATTTCTTCTATGTGAACAGAGTAAGTAAAGTTATTAGTTATCACCTTGTGGGCCTAATAACAACCTAGAATGCGATGACATTTGCATATAAATCTAAAACTGTTAGAGAACAAATTGCATGGGTGATCTCAGAAACATTCACTGTCATCAGACTCAAATTATGTCTAGCGGGGCTTAGTTGTAATTTACTGTATGATCTTAGTGACATGAATGCGATGCACTTCCAACAATTCTAAGTGTAGAATAATTTGCAATGCTGACCTGAGAATCAAGCACTCAATAACTGTCACCTGCAATAACTCTTAGGTAAACTGGTTAGTCAGTTCCCCAGTGAACTTGTTGTCAACTTTGCTAAACTGGACTCGATTTTCAGATGTCGAATATCTTTCATTTACTTTAAGGAAATAAATCATTAATTCAGCTGATTACCCAAAAAATACCATGCAAAGGTAAATAATAATAGGTACCTAACTAGGGAATTTGCCAGTGAGTTTCCTAACGAGTTTTGTATCACCTTTGCTGTGCAACTTGGGGTCACCAAAACTGGGTCCTTTACATTACGGATAGAAATTAAAATGGTGAACTGAGAATCATTCACTGGATAACTAACTAAATATCGATCTAACTAGGCAACCATCTAGTCAATTCCCTAAATATCTATCTAACTAGGCAACCAGCTAATCAATTCCCTAAATATCTATCTAACTAGGCAACCGGCTAGTCAATCCCCTAAATTGGTGTAACCTTTGCTCATTTTTACTTGATTTTAGTACATATCTCAAATCTAGCTACTTTATATTAACGATCAAATAAATTTCAACGGTGGCCCGAGAATAATTCACAATATTTATCTAGAAGTTAATAACTGATGGTGTGTACCTATCTAGAAAACTAATTATATAGTCCTTAGTGTGTTTGGTTATAAATATATGGTAAATCTGCGTTTTTTTAACTAAGAGGAAACAAATTACAATCTTTTGTATCTCAGTCTTTATTCCACGCGCGCTACTTACGTACACCTATAAATGCTGTCTAGTCATCGGCAATATTTAATAGGCATCTATATAACTAGGAGGCTATCTATCGAATCCCCTAATGAGTTTGGTGACACCCTTACCAAACTGGATTCAATTCTCAGATCTCAAATACGTTTCTTTAAACTAACGGGGAAACAAATTGCGATTTCTACTTCAGATACTACACATGTACCTACAACTATCTAGTTATCGGAAATATTTCAAAAGTATGCCATCTAACCAGGAAACGCACTTACCAAACTGGACTAATGATCAGATCTTAAATCCAGGTCCTTTGAACTTAGGAGGAATTCTCATCACTACTGGGCGGTTCACTCACAGTTCACATTGAACAATTTGTGTGTAATTACAGGGCCAGCCTAATAGACTGACTGGCGACTGCGATTCGGACTTGTTCGTGATGTCTGGCGGCGGTTCCAAGGACTTCAGGCTCTGCGGGATTAATAGTGGACAACACGGTGAGTTCTAAAACCACCTAATTGCTTGAAGGAATGTTATAATATATTTGATGTAAGTAATCTACCTATTTGAGAGATCGAGAGATTCGTAAGATTTATACTACCTTTGATGATAATCTTACTAGAAGATGCAAAGCACCTACTGATTTTCCTTTCGTTTGAGTCGTTATGGTGAAGGTACTTCAGAATAATTCGATGCTACTAGTAAATCTGACCTAAAATCTTCCGTCGTGGAGCTGTAAGCTTCTTGACCCTGGCTAGAGGTCGTGTTGACTCAGATTTTCCAAATATTAAAAAAAAAATATATATAGGTTATTTCACACAAAAGTAGGTATTGTGGTATATTTCCACACAATTACACAGTTGAATAATTGCTCAATTTTGCCCTGGTCAGAGACCACCATTCAGTAGCAAAATGTTGCTTGAAATGGCTTTAGAAATATTTTGTGACCTGATCTGAATATACTGTTTTTGTTATATTGAACATCAGAATCGGTTGAGTTATAAAGTAAATCAAATTTGGTGTTGTTTATGTGAGGGGTAAGTAAGGAGAAAAAACTAGTTTTTAAATAAGGGTACATAATTATTTTAATTAATAATATCATGAAACCTAATTTAAATCTATATTAAACGGTAGTGTAGGGCTTGTGTTTTCACGATAGATTCATGTCTTGCAAAAAATTCCACAATGTTTGTAATTAGGATGAAAGATTACGGTCATGATGAAAAACCGGGCCTTTCTCATTCCGGGTAGGCTGAGGTAGGCACTAGGCAGATCCAGTTATGTAGACGGAATAAATTATACGAGGAGTCAATTCTTCTTGGGAGCAGGTGGAGAGCGAGTTCTTGTCCACTTCTTTTTAAAATGTCCCCTATTAAATACATAATTTTAAATACGAACATGCTTAATTACATATAAAATGACTTGTAACAGTTCCCTTGAAAATAAAAGCAAGTGAAAGCATTCAGAATATTAAAAAAAGTTCGTACATCGATTACCTAAAAATTGACTTAATTAAGTCATTGCAATTTCCCAAAGAACAAATAATTTTTTTTTGTACTGTTTGTGAATGTCTTCAAAAAACGAAACAGTTTTCAAATGTAAAAATATATAAATTACATAAGTCCCATTTGCTAAATACTGAATGTCGAGCTAGATGTCTTTATTATCTACTTGTTTCTTCTTGGGATTAATGATTAATAAGTAGTTATGGTTCAAATATTGTTACAATATACTGTCAAATTACCCAGCTGGTAACTCATCAAATACATATTTTTTCTTTCTTTTTGATATATTTTGTGTTTGTATGTGGTATTACTTTATGATTGTGATAACTCTGTGTTTGCTTAACTCATATGCAAATTGTTAACCTCGATAAAGGCTTAGTCCTAGTGAGGTTTATTTTTATGAGAAAAAACATGATTTATCTATAGTGAGATCCAATAAATAAATAAATAAACAATTAAGTCCCAACTGCTCCCAACCGTCTTGAGCCAGTGGAATATTAGCATCCCCCTCTTGGGATATGTTGTGAGACTGTAGGTAGCGAGGAGGGAAGGAGATGGTGAAGAGGAAGCTGGGGAAGTAGCTGGCTATTCAGATCTGGTCACCAAATTCTGTTAATCCATATCAAGCAACGTTTCGATTCTGAATTGTGGTCTTTCACCAGGGTGATACTGAAAGTATCTACCTATATATAATATATTATTTTAAATACATACATTAATTGTGTAATTTCACAAATAAATGAAATAAAATTTACTTGCGTACATTGGAATTGGAACCCACGACCCACGGATTCGTAGCCAAAGACCGCAACCATAAATAAAAACTAAAACAACTCTATTTATAACTTCTGAGTTTTTGGATGAAAAGTTTTCCAAAACGTGTTATTAACTTTAAAATAGACAAAAGTTAATAGTAATTCAAAGTTTTCCAAAATGTGTTATTAACTTTAAAATAGACAAAAGTTAATAGTAATTCAAAATTGTGGCAGAGGTATTTATAAATAAATTGTCATTATTTATTGTACGAAAATAAAATAATGATGTTCACCTAATGGCCTCTTCGTTTGACAGTGCCTGGTGGATAAAGCTCGGAATTCTGTAACATGTCTAGTAAATTCAGCGAGTAATGTGATACCTTAGTTTTGTACTAGTGGTATTTCCAACAACCAGTTTCAGACCATACTCGTACCGACCTGACCTTCCTTTACCTTGAAATGATTTACAATGGTCATTAAATATGTTTGTGATAATAAAGAAATACTGATTTAATATTATTACGTGTTACGATTGGACTTTAATGTTCTTACATATTCATTATTATTAAGTTTAATTTGTGGATTATTTTTAAGTTTCTGGATGTCAATAACTGGAATATGAGTTGGGCTCATTAAAAAAAATCATACCTCTGAATTTTGATACAGAGACATATAAACTGATTATACTTTATAGCCAATAAATTAATCTATATTTTACAGTTTATTCTACATTTTTAAACTTCATAAACGTGCAAATTCTGCGAATCAAAAATGGCATATTATGACGTGCGATCACTCAATACGTTTTTAAAAAACTAAGACTAGTAAAAAAAAATAATGACTATGTGATACAAATTATTTTTATGTGACACCTCACAAGAGTGCCCCTGTCTGTGCAGTGTAAAGACAGGGAAACTATGTAGCCATCCGTTTGGGCAGCATTGTGAGGCGTGTTAAGGTAGAGGATGTAGGAAGGGATTTATTAAAGCGGGCTTGAGATGACCCGGATTGTATGAAGGAGGGAAAACAGGTGTCGGTAGCTCGTTCCAACGGGTCAACAAAACGGGTCGAAGAAACGCCACATTCTCATGAATCTAACATCAACTGTGAACGGGTGTCCTCTTATCTATAGAGTTTCACTCACGTGCGCCGGGGATCAATGCTGCTCCTTAGAGCAGGCTCCATTAAATACATGTCTGACTTGGCATCCCCATATTGCGTCTGTGCCTTAGAGATGGCAATCGGTCTGTTAGCAATGGATTGTCGAAAATAGCAGAAGATAATACAAGCCGATACATAGATAACTTTTTGTTTATATGAAGCGACACTTTATGATGTGAAATTATTATTTAAATAAAACAATGACTTAGTAAACACCACTTTTATTTTTATACTTATGCCAATCAGGTTTCGCTACAACAGTAGCTTCTTCAGGGCTGTATAATACTGTATTATAATACTATATAATAATACATAGAATATTACATATAATATTACAAAATAGTACTGTATTATACAGTATTATATATTACAGCTCTAAAGAAGCTACGATTGTAGCGAAACCCAGTCAGCATAAGTTTAAAAAAATAAAATGGTGTTTACTAAGTTATTGTTTTATATAAACAAAGATTACTAGTAAGCTGTATTGCAATTCCTCCTTCTTCTCATATCTGCTCTGATAATGAACACTACAAGTCTTTCTGAAAAAGAGAGACTGAAAAAGAGAAGGGATCGCAAATCGTCTCAATTAAACTAGTTTTGAAAGCTTTCAGAAGATTTTTTGAACGCACTTACTTATAAATAATCAGTTTATATAAATTGAACAATAATAAAGATACAGAGAAAGAAAACAATCCAGTTATAAAAGCTCAGTCATATTTCAAATGAACTCAATTTTTTTTTTAATGATAATCTAATGTTTATAAGACAAGGTTTTATGCATAGCATAAAGGATAACAAATAATTATAAGCAATAATTAGTCGAGTGAAATATCAATACAAATTGAAAATATCTCCCGCGTAAAAATAAATTTGTATTGATATTTCACTCGTCTAATTATTGTTTATAATTATTTGTTATAGAATTCATTTATTTATACTGAGTTTTTACAGATGATCTCACTTACGTGAGAACAATATAGTATTAAAAACTCATTTAACACACAAATATATATATATATATAATTACAAAAATATACTCGGACATCTAAATAAAGATAAAAAACAAATAAAAGTACCAAATTATGTAAAAGCTCACCCAAATGGCAAATAGTACCAAAAGAGTAAAGTGAAAAAGGAGACACAAATACAGATTCAAGTAATTCTTAGCGCAACATATTTTTTAGCCACCGCAGAACATTTTTCTGTATAAAAATATTCATATTTTTTGTTTAAATGTATACCTAAAATTACAATAGAGACACAAGAGACACAAGATACACAAGAGATACGAGAGGCCCGAGAGATACCAGAGACACGAGAGACACAAGAGAAACAAGAGACACAAGAGACCTAAGAAATACAAGAAACACAAGAGACACAGGTGACTCAAGAGACACAAGATACACAAGAGACACAAGATACACAAGAGATACAAAAGACAGAAAATACCCAAGAGACAGAAGAGTCACAAAGAGAGAGACGTAATTTAATTAGCACGACGATTGTTACATATTTTTGAGCAATTACAAATTATTATCATAACATATTATTTATTGAAATTATACATACACTTATACACAATACTGTGTTAAAACATACTTTTTCGCAACAAAGGTACCATTATCTTTGTATTATGAAAAACGGAAAATGTCATTAGGGCAAATTCATTATGTCAAAACTATGTGGTCACTGCATAACGTTGGTTTTCTGTAGATGATAATTTAAATACATTATAATGACAATTTACAAACTGAAAATATAATTTTAAAGGATTTGTGCAAGTAATAAATGATTGAAATATTTATGAAAATGATGAACCCACTCGTTTGCAGTTTACTACGATATAGACAACAAAGTGAAATCCGTCACAATGAGGATGCGGCTCGGGCGGCGGACCCTCCAGCGGCTGTGGGAGATAAGGGTCACTCAGGTGCCCTTTGCTCAGCGCGCCCCCGCCGACTGCGCACAGTACTTCACCACGGACTCGGGTATGTTACACAAACAGACACTAGGAAACAAACAAACAATACACTCAAGTTAACTGATTGTGGAACGCAAATCATCTTATATAATGTACAGATAAATTTTCATTTTAAATACATACGAAAATCTTGGAATCGCATATGAAAGCTTTTGGTGAGAGGGTATTAAAAACCTTGGGTTTTGTTCACAGAGAAAACTTACTGATATAAAATACTGTTAATTTATTAAAAATCTGTTCAAATTATTCGTTTTCCTGTTAAAAACGGGACTGCAGACCTTTAACGAACGAATTGACAAAGTATCAGTTAGCGAATGCTGTATGAGGACGGTGGAACATGTGTTCATACAAATGCTAATATTGATCAATATCAATATGTCAATACATACTGGTATTGTCGCATTCTGTCATGATATTAATTAGGAAAAGAACACGTGTTTTCGATATATTCTGAGTGACTAATATTTTATCAGGAAATTGGCACGCCATCACTTTTTTAACAGGATCATTTTTCTCCGTGTACTCTGTGGAACGTGGCGGAGTGGTTCGATTATTTGAAATCTTCAAGAGGTGGGTTTTTCCCTTTAGCTGGATAAATGTTTGAAATATTTCGTTACGTAAATGCGGCCACATTATTCGTGGTTTTATGGTTGTAACTTCTGCTTGCCTTGATCTGATTTCACTTCATGCAGTTGTCACGTAACGAATCGGACACGTTCAAAACTCCCGCGAATTCAAATTAGTTAGCTGTCAGTTGTTACCATTGTTCGCTGTGCGCGTGCGCCCGCTTTGTGCACGGCTAAGTTGGTAAACTGCACAACGCTCGACACACGCCGGCTGACGAAATCACCAACGGCACTCACAATCTAACCTTGGCCTTGTCAACATGTGTGTTTTGCAATCAACCAAGACGCTATCGTTGCGCGCCTAAATTAACGGCTACTTTTGTACAAGTACTTTTGAAACCTGTACCTAATTTCTGTGACAACTTACAATGGAGAAATGTACGCGTAATGGCGCGTACAGTATAGAAGATAACCCTCCATTTGTGGTTCAACATGTACGCGAAACCTACTGCAAATTCATGTAAGCGGACTAACTATCATTACCCTTTATGTGCCTTTTTATGACTTGAATCATGCCTACGTACAAACTTGCCAGCCAGAACTTTAAATAGAGAGAGATTGTTCCTAACAAACAACTAGGAATATTTAGGATGTTAATAATTCTTCTCACTTGTATCTGTTATGTAATCGTGCTTTGTGAATATACTTTCATACCCCCATTCTTGTGTTTCCTTTGACGAATATGGAGTGGTTGGTCTGGCATTTGTCCCTCGTGTAAAAGCCCTATTGGCTGACCTAACGCCTGACGATACGGAACTCAATCTCTACCACCTGAGCTAACGCCGATATGTTCCAAGGCACCCTTTTTGCAATGGACCCCTCGCAGGGAAAATTGCGCTTTTTACACAGTTCAGAAGGACGAGGAATGCTGTCAGGACTTCTTTACGCTGCTGCGGTGTTGTTTCGAGAACTCGGATCAAGTCCCGTTGTTCTCCATGATGACTATCGAATAAAGCTTCTGCATGTTTTGTTTTATCTTTATGAAATGTGAACATCCACATTAAAGCTAGCGGCTTTATCACTCATTATTAACTCTAAACTCCAGAGTTTTGGCAGTGGTCCCGTCAAAAACCGGTCAATCAAATTATCTGGATGAAAAAAATCTGATTTTAAAAAGCAGGGCTTCTGTTTCTGAATAAATTTTCAATGCTTGCACAAAAACTTATTCTTCACCCACCATGCTATGCTAGACGGGTCTCGTAAGTTTTTTCAAGTGAGTTACGGAACTATACGCTTTTGAAACCCCCGTAACGCTCTAAACTAGATAATTATTTATATCAAACTATATTATTCTATTTATGGTTTACAACATATTTTGTATTGCTTGTTTGTTCATTTACGGTCATGTGTAAATAAACTTCTGTTAAGTTCTTTTTCGGGTAATTTATTTATATTTACATATTATCCATCTGTTTCATTTTCTGTAATCTCTGTTTGTGGTTTGTGTTTGAAATATCGCGACATTATTGTTGCGATAGTGCTCTCAAATATTAAGCAAACGATTTGTTGTAAACTTTGATAAAAACATCTGCTGCAATTCTTAATATCATTGTATTTATTAGGGTTCGTGTTTACGTCAGAATACTTAAGCTACTGATTTTCACAAATAAAATATATCAAGTAAAACAAAAACTAATAATATTATGAGTATGTTTTTAGTTCACATAAATAGATTTCCATCATTGAAAACATTATTAAAAACACGAGAATTATTGTAAATTCGAAATCTCATCGGGATTGCTATACAGCAAGAAAAAAAATTTTGTAAACAGGAGATGTAGTCCAGAGTTGTGGTAACACGAAGAATTTTCGCAGTCCGGAAATCTGTCGTTATAATAGTAGAAACCCATCAACCTAATTTATTGGACTGAATGCCATCGATAATACGAATAAAATAGTTTTGAAGGTAATAAGAGATGGAGTTTGCTTTACGCGACCTAGATGACACATTAAATTCTACAAACACGCGAGTTCACTTCAGCGGGTAAGGCTAGACCTATTAGACGTAATACGATTATAGGCGAACTTTACACGCGCGTAAACCTCAAAAGCTCACCTCGGCGCATATGTTTCTGACGGGTTCGCTGGAGTTCTGAAAGTTGGAAAGCAACCATTTTCATTAAAAGTTTTATCAAGTTTTTTTCTTGTGTGAGTTCAAAGCTTTGTCTTCTTTTCACGGAGTTTGATGAACCTCCCATCTTTTCTATTACAAAAAAACTCAAGTAATTTCTCCGAGTGTCGGGTATGTAGGTAATTTCAGAATTTTTAATTATTCATTAATGTTTGAATGTGTTCCAATTTTAAAGCGATGATACAAAATTAAAGCAAAACATAATCCAGTGAAGAAAAACAAAGGTTTAAATAACAGTTTTAGTATTGGTGGGGAATAACAGTTTTATATTATGTAGGGGAAATGTTTTAATTATTAGTGCCACGCGAGGATAGTGATAAACAGGAGAGGAACAGATAATGCAAGGAAATGTTAGTTGCAACAAAAGAACCGTAGATACTTCTGTACTGTACACTGGAAAATCATCGTAATTATAAACATTTCATATTTTCAAACATGCTAAAATATCTTTTAGATATTAAATTAAATTCTTGCGTAATTTTCTAATATATTGAGATAATTGGATAGTATGTAATGGGGTGAGAAAGATATCTAAGGTTCTTTTGTTTCAACTAACATTTCCTTGCATTATCTGTGTAATGGGGTGAGAAAGATATTTTAGCATGTTTGAAAATATGAAATGTTTATAATTACGATGATTTCAAATAAAAATAATACACTTGCAAATATGAAATGTTTATAATTTATGGGGAGGAACTTCAAATAAAAATAATACACTTGCAACGCAAAAAGGTGAGAACTGCGAATGATATTTTCAATAAATTAATATTAA
Organism: Hesperophylax magnus; assembly: GCA_026573805.1. NCBI lineage: Eukaryota > Metazoa > Arthropoda > Insecta > Trichoptera > Limnephilidae > Hesperophylax > Hesperophylax magnus. The sequence continues at coordinate 1,351,898 of JAIUSX010000243.1, forward strand.
ACATCATCGCCGCTACAACTTTCAGAGAGCCAACAGAGGAAGAAGATTACTGGAGATGGTTTGAAAGGGAGATATATAAAAATAACGATTATAACGAAGTGTTGTGAAAATATTTAATAAAACACGACTTATTTAAAATACAGCAAAAATCTCAGATCTTTTTCATATCCAGAACTCGTTACATAAGAGAATCAGGTGTTTTTTGTGATTTTCGGAGCATACTGCGATTTCATAATACAATTTAATTCCTTTTCAACTCGGATTCTGAACGGAAATTATCTACAAAATAAGATATAATATTTATATATATATTTTTAAGAACCTAAAAACTTATGTTCAAGGTAGTGTGATATATTTATGTTTTATATTTGTAGCGTCGATATTAATCCATTGAATAATTAATAATAAACCGTTCGACCTACTTAGGTATGTACTTGCATCGTTAAATCGTAAACAAAGTAATCTACGTACTTCAAGTACCTACCTGCCTATTGATGACAATAACACCGCAGTCCGTCTCGAATACTACGAGAACTCGCCAGAAGGTTCGAGCCTACGGCCTAGGCATAATTGCCAAGCCGTCGAAAGTTCGCGAATGATCCAGATCGAGCGAGTGTCTTCGATTTAGTTGCCATCCACCTACCTACTGCCGCCGTCGGCCGAGAAGTATAAATAAGCCCGACGCAGCGAGTCAGTCAGTCAGTCATAATTTTGCCGCCAGTCTGCAAGGTTCAACGATTGATCACCCGCGTTCTTCTTACTAGCGCGAGGGACACGTACCCGGCTTCGCCCCTATCATCATGGACTCTATCGGGACATCATCTTAGCGCCTCGGCCATGTCAATGGCCAGCGCTAAAACGGATTACAAGCGCCCTGGTTCCAGCGTCTCTGACCAGCGCTTCTTCCACGCAACCATGACCACCACGAGGACACGCAGCATCCTCACTGGTCACGCCGTTCCCGTTCAACTGCCCACAAGGTCCGTCGCACCTTCGGCCGTCTCATCAGCACTGGAGTGCCTGAAGACCTGCAGTGCCTGACTTACATCGAGTCCCGGTCACCAGCGCCCGGCGTCGACTCACTGACCCGCGCTTGACCAGCACATCACAGCCAGCATCCGGTGTATTCTTCTGTCCTACATCATCTCCTCGTCACGGCTACTGACTCACCAATAAACACATGTGACCTTCAACACCTTCTTTCATTTCGTGCCTCACCATCGATCCCCAAATATTTATATTTTCTGTTTTTGTTTCTTGTGTTTGTATGACTTGTTGCATAGCTTTTATCAATTGTAATTTTATTCTTATTTTTTGTGTTTCAAAGTATCTGTCAAACTAAAATTATACTACCAACCATGTAAAAGCCCTCTGGGCGTTAAATAAATAAATAAAAGTCGGTAGAAAATCTGAATGTTTGGTCGAATGTTTTGTGTTTGCCTTCACACAATTCAGTCACCTAAATGTAAAACATTCCCAATACTCCTCCACCACGCCGGCTTTTTATACGGCTACATACTCTGCCGAGCAGAGCTGTCCTAGTTTTATGTATTGTTATAAAGCTGTATTAATTCCGACTAACACTTGTTTTCCAGGGATTGTTGAAAGCTTCAACTTTGCGGAGAATGGGCGTCACCTCGCGAACCAGAACTACAAGGCCTGTGTGAGGCAGAGCAAGGGCATGTGCTCCATAGCCTATGAACCATGTGACGAAGAGAGCTTCAGGATAGGACCGAGTCTGATTCAAGGGAATCAATATACCATGGGTAATATTCATTTAACTATTTACAATTTGGGATTTATCTTTTCCCTGTAGGGATTATATGCACTTATTTTAATCATCTTCTGTTCCTTTTCGTTCTTCTGTTTTTCTTCTTCTATTTCTTCATTTTTTGCATCTTCTGTTTCTTTTACTTCTATTTTTTGTGCTATGCTCTATAGTCGGTTGGTTAATATGTAACTATAAATAAATAAAATATAATATGTAACTTATAAATAACAAAAAAAAAATAAAATTATAATATCGGGAAAATCTTCACAAAATGCAGCCAAAAGTAATATAATAATATATTTCAAAACCATGTGCTTCGCTGTCTTTCTCTGATACGTTTTTCATAAGTTGGGTATTATTGTACCTCTTACTTTTCGTAATATGATTAAAATATTAGAGAAACTCTAGCTGTAGGCAATATTTATTGCAAAACTGTTTACTAATCTATTTTTTCCCAAAAAACATAATTTTGTTCGAATTTCAGGATATGGCGATACTGGAATATTTGGAACTGGACCTGGAATGTTTGGAACTGGATCTGGTTCATTTGGAAATGTGCCTGGCTCTTTTGTAATGCCAGGACAATTTGGTGGGCCGGGTTCTGAATTTGTGAGCGGACCTGTCGACCAAGATATTAGCGAAACTCAAGATGGTATACCTATTAATGATTTCGTGTTATTTTTCTTGATTCATCTAAAGATATCAATAATTTTAATTATTTCAAATAGCACAAATGGTTGGAGATCCTTTGGAAAATACGGCAGAGGTGACGGGATCCGGAGATGGACCGGTAGCAATGAGATCTGATGAAGACAAAGTGGTAAGAATATTTATAATCTATATAACGTATAAAAGTACACGCCCCGATAAGAGACTACCTTTGATGTTATTTGAATTGGCTTAAACGAACTTTTATAACCACAATGTCTTACATCCTCCCTTTTCCTCTTCTCGTTCTCCTCACAGCATTCACCACTCAAACCATTGGGTCGAAATGGTAAATGGGTTAAAAAAAGTGATGCTGGGATTTGATTGCATGGCTTATTTGTAAGATTTTTGCACAGTTTTTACAATTTTTTTCACTTTGACAGTTCTTTTTGATTTCGTAAAATCTTTAAGCAGTGACAAATATTGTTTTCAGAATCCATCCAGCTTTTGGAACCCTTACACGCAGTTCCTGAGCGCCACTCAGAACGGTGATATTCCCGAACTGTGGAGGTATTCGGGATATGGGAACTACGGACAAGGAACTTCTTCGTTTGGTCGACAGGGGTGCAGAGATCGCATTGTCACCCCGTGTGACGGGGATGAATTTCTCGGGGTTGGTTGTTTTCATAAATCATGAATGAACCAAGGAGTTATTCAATTTAAGGCGATGCCACACGTAGTAATGCAAAATTATGCGTTTTTGGTTTGAAAATTTGGTCGCCTAGAAATGTTTCAGATGCTTTAATTAAATACTGCGAGTAGAATACATCTTGCCCTTTGAAATAATCGAGTATTTTTTAGATAAGTCTTTTTATAAGCCCAGAAAAAAATAATGTATAAGGCCTATGAAAACTGCTTTAAAGTTCAAAATCTCCTACTTACGAACCCATTTTCGGTTATGATTTTATTTTATAATATGGAAAATTAAGTTATTTATAAAATGATCGAAAAAAAAAATTTATGCGTGAACATCCACAAAATAAAATAAAAGGCAATTTTTGGCCATGTTTTTTTCTTGCATAAATCAAAACAGGCGGATGGTGTTAAGCGGGAATTTAAACCTTATCGCCATCTACGTAAGGGATGTTATTGATAGCGGCGCGATTTAAAATATTACACGACGTAGTGCATCGCCTTAAAGTGAACGTCTAAAACTCTGTAAAAATAGTTTTTGTTGATGTTTTATTGATGAACACATCTAAGGGAGATTTGTTCCAACTCTGCGGACAAAAGAGGAATACTTGTGTTCATTTGATTTCGGCTGCAAGGGAAATGGTCATTTTCAGAAATCTGTTGGCATCCGACTTTATTCCTACATTATTTCATCCGGACCTCTTCAAGACCCGAACAACAAATCACCTTTTAAACGTAATTATTGTTTTTATTTATTCATTATTGTATTATACAATATTATTGAATTACGGTCCTCCCGACAAGTTACTTGCAGTAGCTTAGCGGGTACTAATTCCAACTTTATGATTTTTTTTTGCAAACACATTATACACATATAAATAAATTGCAAAGGCGATAAAAATTTCCTTAAAATAAAGTCAATGGAATAAATATATATGGTTACAAGTAGGACAAAATTTTTACACTTGGGTAGGTACTACAGTTAATTTCCATAATACTTCGTGTTTAAACTTGTTGAAAGACATGTGGAAATATTCACATTTCCTGCAATGCAGTTAGTAAATCTTCCCAGGGCCCAGGGGTATTATTAGCATTTATGAGGTAGTTATGCACCTGGGAAGAATTAGAGGCCTGTGTTGGAGACCTCGCATGAAATTATCCTGCACATAGAACAGAATAAAAAGTTCCTTAACCCTCCTCTCATTTTTTTTTTTGATTTCTTAGATTCTTATTTTCTATGAAGTGGTGCATCATTTAAATTTACTGAATTTAAAGTAACTGTTCTTTATACAAGTAGAACGGCGCATTGCCCCTCACAATTTTTACCTCATACGGTTGTTATATTAATGTTACCTGGCTATTATAGACTTAGAGGCCTTATTTAGAGGTATTTTTTCGGTAGGAAAAAAATTGTTAAGTACCTTACTAAAATTTCATTTTTTGGAGGATCATACTCTTCATTTTCAGCTCACCAGCAGCCAACCTTGGCCATATACTACATCCGTATCTGTTTGTGTTATGTTGGGATCGGGGAGGAAATTCAGCTGCGCCTTATTTTTGGGAATTCCTCCGCATTTGCCTGTGGAATAAGGAAAATCGCAGAAAACCTTATACAGGAGTAAACGGCCGTCTGTCAACTTGAAACAGAGGCGGCCTTCAGTAACATCGGTATATGATGTCCTGCATTTTAAAGAGTGTGTGTATGTGTGTCTGTTTTTATGTTAATATATACGTATCGAAAGATAGGTAATAGACATACATATACATAAAAATTATAAAATATTATATAAATAGATCTTGCTTATTTGTCCGCATTTGAGTTTGTGAGTCTAAGAAGAATATAGTTATTTGTAGAAACGTTCAGTCAGTCTGTGTGTAAATTCGTACAAAGTCGCTATTTATTCTCGGTCGTGTAGTCTCTTCAAGTTGGTCCTGAGTTTTGTGTTGTAAGTAATTTTTTATGCAAATCTATCGATGTTTGTGTCGTTGGTCAGAGCGAGCAGTTCGTCAGTCCTCATCACCTCGGAATTATCCATCGAGAGTGTTCGTGATAAGCTACATCACGTTGACGAGCTTCTCTGTCTTTGATGTGCAGTGGGCAAGCTGAGATCGAACGCACAGAAGACCTTGGAGCAGGGCCATTATATCAACTCGGCTGAAATTGGCGCACGCTCGTGCTCCTGCTGGGGGGGGTGGCTGTGGCTCGCACTGCTGTTGGGCGGGCCAGATCCTTCGGCTACATTGGCCCAGGCGCGTCCATCCGTCTCCGCCTGAGGAAGTGGCCTGCTGGGACCCTGCTATGCTGGGCGTTTCTGGGTCGCTGCTGGAGCGAGGCGACGTATGCTACCCGCTTCGGGCAGCCTATGTAGTTTCTCGGATGTGGGCCTCCGCAGTTGCAGCATGCGGCGGTCTCGTCTCTCGTTGTTTTTGGGGCATTATGCCGAAGCATGCTCTACAAAACACTTCACGCACCTTGACGTATGTAAGCAGTTTCGGGATCCGTGGCTGAATTCCTGTTTGCTGTCACCAGATATCCTTACATCGCAGAGGTAGTCTGCGAGTGCGTCTTGTTCCCCAGGTTCATCATGACCGGGTACTCGATCCTTCCTGCCGGTATCTACGGAGGAAAATTTCAGTTTAGTATTTGTGTGATTTGTTCGCGGCGCGCCTGCGCCTTCACTCACCTCTGGCACTCCGGTACCTTTTAGGAACAGGGGCCTCTTGATGGGGTTGGACGGCCTCGTCCAACCTCGGACCATCCGCGAGGCGGGCGTCCTATACTTGTCCTTCAGTATAGGACAGGTTCTTCGGCAGGGTTGGGTCCAGTGTGAGTCTTCGTTGATGTAAGAAATGAGAAAGGCAGTTGAGGACGCGTGCGCCTGTGTAGGGGGCTGGCAGGTCTCCTCCGGCCAGTTAGGTGTGTAGCTGGGCCTGGATGTGTAGAACACAAGCCAGACAGAGCGATTTTCGTGGCTATCTCAAGCCAAGCAATTATTGCTTGTGCTCTGTTGCTCTTGCTCCAACCCGCCTCACAACGTTGTTTATAATACAGGACCTTTATGTTATTTTTAAAACAAATTATTTCTTGACGAGGTGCGTTTAAGGGCGGTTGTAGCCTTTAGTAAAGGCTTTTGGTTTACGAGTTAAAGAAACCTGCTTTTGCACAGTAGATACAGGCCTTTGTCAGGGGCCACATAAAAAAGGAAAGCGTTGTTTTAAGCAATAAAAAAACTACGACTTAATTATTGTGATTTATTTCAAAGGAAAAAGTTTTCTGCAGTGGCGTACGTTAAAGTGTGTCGTAGGGCAATATAGGTACATTAACCCGTGTCAGTGAAGTGGAGTATTGAACATTTCCTCCCCCATTCTGTCGTTCCTCACAGAGATGTCCGGAAAACTTTAATTACATTTTCACGTTTAATTACAAACTTGTCACCTGTATTGCCTCGGTACTCGTCTGTCGCGCCATTTTAAGTTGAGTTAAATATAACTTAAACTTTCCTTGAAAATGTCAAATCAGTTGAAATATCAATTATGGGACGCGTGTTTGACTTACCAGTAAGTACAGAAGCGCGTTTATGTAGTACGCAGTTATTTGCATTTCATAGATTCAACACAGCATCGTTATTTATTGATATTAAAATATTCACGATAAATCGGAAAATAATATTTATTAATTACATTTTTTGTTTTTTACGAATATGTATGTCACATTTGACGTGTGCGTGTGGACAAAAAATAATTTGTAAATACTAATAATTACCTAATTGAAAAAAAAAATCGAATTGTTAAACTTCCTTCAAATAAACAAGTAATAATAATAATAAAGTTGTTGGCAACGCTGGCGTTTATTAACATGGTAATGGACACCATGTTAATAAGACACCAGAAAAACTGTCCGAAACCTTGTCTCAGAAAAGAGGAAGAAATTCACTCTAAGTTTTACTATGTTTAAAAATTAGATTTGTAAGTATTTTTTCCAACCTCCTATTTTCTGAATGGACCTGCCATTTTAAGATTTGTTTGATATTCAAGTAAAAATATTATAACGTTGTCGAATTTCGCCTTTCAGTTTGTTATAAATGAAACATTCTTTGTTTTTTATTTATCAGTGTCCACAATTAGTTGTCGAAACTAATTAGCTTAATTACAAAATTTTACACTGCTAATGAAAAAATACCGTAATATTATTTTAAATCAATAAAGCAATTTGAAACTTCTCTATAACCATATAATAAAGACGAATAAAAGAAATGCCTTGTGGACGCGTTTCGTGATCTAAATACAGGGTTTTCCAATAAGAGGTGTTATTTTGAATAGCCCGCTATTTCGGAAGATGTTACTTTTGAAGCTGTCATTTTTTAACATTTGACAAGTAAAAACTACGTCATTAATAAAAATGGGACGATACACGCTTCAACAACGCATTGAAATTATTAAAATTCACTTGAGTGAATCAAATGCAAATCATCTTGAGTGATAAGGCCCATTTCCACCTCGGTGGTTTCGTCAACAAGTAAAATTGTCGCATCTGGGGCTCGGAAAACCCAAGAATTATTGTTGAAAAGTTTCTCTATCCTCAACGTGTGACTGTTTGGTGCGGTTTATGGTACGGCGGAGTCATTGGACCTTACTTTTTAGAAAATGAGGCTGGAGCAACAGTTACGGTGAATGGATTGCGATATCGAGAGATGATTAATGATTTTTTATGGCCGGAATTGGATGGTATTAATTTGGACAACGTTTACTTTCAACAAAACGGCGCTACGTGCCACACAAGCAACGAAACTATTGATCTTTTACGATTGAATATCAAAATAACACCTCTTATTGGAAAACCCTGTATTTGTCCAATCGGGACTTAAATTTCCAATACAAAACTGAGTTTAATTCAAATAGGGTGGAGATCTACGATGTCAGTGTAAGTGAGACAGAGCGCTGGGCTAGTGAGCTAAATCGAACATTTGTTTCCATTCAAATTTTGCATGGAAGCACTTCTAGCTCTCTTCTGTGTGCTATGACTATAACTGTGTATTGGTCGTTCGGCGGACGGGTTATAGCTTGTACGAGTAGCTGAATTCATCGATTGATCCAGTTTACAAACTCGCCGCTTGTATATTATTATTCAGAATAATCGCACACCTACCTACTTCCCAATGTAGTGCCATAAATTAAAACGACGCGAATAAAGTCACAGATTACACTTCAGGGGGCTATTCATTATTATGGGCAGGATGTATATTGGCAAAGTTTGTACTAGTATTATTTAGGTCATTTTATTCAGAGTATTAATCGCCCCAGAGCCGGTGTGTTAAGTGTTTCACAATACTCGACCCGAAAAGTTGTTTTATCGATTAGGCTAGAATCATTTTAATTGCTATTGAATATTTTTAATTTGCGTTAGATTTTGAGCTCAAAAGTATTATAAAAGCAGGCAAAGTAAACCAGTCTAACAACTAGATTTACTTACAATAATAAGATTAAACATAAGTTGTTGTTTGCTCTTAAACTGAGAAAAAACTTCGACTGATCTCCGAAATGTTAACGTATCATTATGAAAACTCAATTCTTTTTTATTTATTCGATTCCTAGGATTATTAGATGTACCATTAAGTCGGAGATCTTTTGCTCCACCAGGTATACATATTTTATGCTCCTTCGGTAGACTTGGCCCTTTTTTGCAGATATTTCTTGGCCCGGAGGGTGGGGGGTTCGGTCTTTAATTACCGTGAAAGTTTTCAATTGGTCTCAAAGTGTGACTTCAATAAACCTATTGACTATAAAATAATACAATTTCGATAGCCTGGACCTTAAATGCAGTATCTTATTAATCATCCAGTTGCAGCATCTTATTAAGGTTGGGAAAGTACACTGACTTAAACATTGGAGGCTTAAATTTGGCAATTTGGTCTCTTACCTTCACTGAACTGGACAAAAAGAGAGAACTCCATTTGGCATAATTATTCTCCGGTCGATCTTTCTATTTCGTCGGTCACCACTTAACATTTGAACACAAAGGAACTTGAATTGGTTGACCTGTTTAACTGCAATCCGTTAGCATAGAAGAAACATTGTATGCAGTATTTTCTCATAACCATGACCTTTGATTCCTTTGATTGATGATAGTGCCTAGACTCTTTCCTATTCGTACCTCCATACACTATACTTTGTGTAAGCGGTTTATCCACTATTGTAAGCGTTCCTGATCCGCTTACCATGTATGTATGTTACTCTTACCATATATGTCCTCAGTTAGTAACGACGAGTCTTTTTTTGCAACACCAAATTTTATTACATCTGGTGTCTAGTCTTTTTATAACTAGACTGATTTGGCCCATGAAGTAAAGACAACTTTAACTAAGTCAAATTTAAACATAAATATTCATGATTCTTCTTTATATTCGATCAATACTCTTCGCCAGATTCATATATATATGTTAAATATAACAAGTAACCGTGGAGGTAGCCCTGTCAAGTAATATGCGAACTTGCCAGTCTTAATGTAAGTTGATCATGATATTTCTTCCTCATTTAAAAACTTATCCCAACATCCAGTGATCCGTGAAACTTTTTCTGAATTCTGGCGTATTCCCTTCCACGTTGAATAAAAAGTGTGATTCCTCGGTAGTTTGAGATTTTAATTTTTAATTATTTTTAGTCATCTTTGAATATTAAGAAAGATTTTTCAATTACTCGTAAATAGATTTTAAAAAATTGAAGAAAGTTCGAAAAGTTCACTTTCTTCATGTTTGCCTTTAAATAGATGAAAGCTAAATAGATTCCGTTAATATATATATTATTTTGTTCCAGACTACATCGTACAGTCCCGGCTCGTGTGATCCGTACCACTGCGGGCCCAACCTGTGTCAGGGCCGCCCCATACCGCCGCAGCAGAGGGGCCGCGCGGGAGGCCGCCCGCTCTGCAGGATCGAGACCTCAGCCACGCCTTTCTTCGTTGCCATCAAGTTCGGGCCCCCGGCGCCCAAACCCAACCCAGAGGCCAATATTGGCATGTGTCTGAAGTATGAGCAAGTGCCTTGTTCTTGAAGGTCATATCATTGATTTTGATGATAGTTAGATCATAAACATATATGTATATATATATTATAAACATCGTCAATTATTATTTAATCATCAGTCATCAAATATTTTATAATAGCCATCCACTTTATCACTATAATCCATTTCATAAGCACAATTCATTAGATTCCATTTAAATTATTTTTTCGCAAATAGCTTGCAATATCGATTGACCAATCCATCCTGTTGATCATTTTCAGATCACTTGTCTTCATCTTTTCCATAAAAATAATCATTTGCATAGTTAAAAGGTGCTAATATACCGTTGAAATAAAGTTAATCAATGACAATCATTAATTTCATAATTATTATCAACTACGTTACCATTTCCATTTCATAACCATAATCAAATTCAAATCATCACCCATTTTATGACCATAATCAATTCATAACTAAAAGGTACTACTGTACCATTGAAACAAATTAAATAAATAACCCTCACCCATTTCACAAGCATAATAAATTTCATAACTAATAGGTACCTATAACTAAACATATTATTACAATACAATTTCATAATTTAAAGGTACTAATACACAATTAAAATAAAATGATTGAATTGAACTGTAATTAACTTCATTAACATTATCTATGACACATCCATAACAAACATCATAACAGGTACCCATTTCAAAGTCATAATCCATTTCAAACCATCATCCTTATCATGACCTAATCAATTCCACAACCGTCTTCCATTTCATAATTATAATCCATTTCAAACCATCATCCATATCATGACCTAAGCAATTTCACAACCGTCTTCCATTTCATAATCATAATCCATTTCAAACCATCATCCATATCATGACCTAATCAATTTCACAACCGTCTTCCATTTCATAATCACAATCCATTTCAAACCATTATCCATATCATGACCTAATCAATTCCACAACCGTCTTCCATTTCATAATCACAATCCATTTCAAACCATCATCCATATCATGACCTAATCAATTCCACAATCGTCTTCCATTTCATAATCACAATCCATTTCAAACCATCATCCACATCATGACCTAATCAATTCCACAACCGTCTTCCGTTTCATAATCATAATCGACTTCATAACCACTATCAATTTTATGACCATAATCAATTCATAACTAAAAGGTACTAGCATACCATTCATGACTAAAAGGTACTACTGTACCATTTAGTTATGAATATTTTAAATCAATAACCCTCACCATAAATCATAAGCATTTTCAATTTCATTACTAAAAGGTACCTACTTATAACTAAATCAATTAATTCAATACAATTTCATAATTAAAAGAATTAAAAATTAAATTAAAATTTCATAATTAATACATCATTGAAATAAAATAAATAAAGATCATCCATTTCATAACCATATCAACGTCATAACAATTACCGATTTGATAACCATAATCAATTTCAAACCATCATACATATCGACTTCATAACCAATATCAATTTCATGACCATAATCGATTCCATAATATCCCATCATAAGTAAAGATCATAATTATCATCTATTTCAAAACCACGACGAATTCATTGCAAAATTGTCAACCATTATAAAATAAGTAAAACAAAAAAAAATCATAGTCATCATTATACCTAGTCAATTTCATTATCATCATCCATTTCATAAACATCTTTAGATAATTTCAAAATCATCATCCATTTCACAATCATCACCCATTTCAAAATCATCAACCGTCAATCATTTCATAGTTGTCATCCAATTCATAATCATCATATCGCCGACATTTCTGAGTAATTATCTATTTCATAATCATCATCACAGTCCAATTCTTAACCTCCTTTTGTTTGATCACTAATTTCACAAACTCGGTTTATTTTATTATTAACCAATTCACAAATTATATTGAATAATTTTAATTTAATCATCAAAATTGTCGTCAATCATTTTCTTTCCACCGTTGAATTTTAGTTTTACCATCGTCCTTCTTGAAATAGGTTTGCACAAGCTATGGTATAAAAAAAAAATTCTTGAAGTTACAGGTTGCTTGACGTGTAAAATTTCAGTTATTTTTCATTTTCTTTTTCAGTTTTTTTTAATCTTTCATGAAATAAGAAAGCTTGAGAACAAAAACGGTGAATGTGACAACAATATTAATAATTTTTAAAAACTTTATGTACGTCATGTTTTTAATCAGCTCAAATATAATATATGTAATGTACTCGTAAAGCTTTAATTACGTTAGATCCTGACAAGGGTAACATTTTCTTAAGATAATTATGTTTTATTCATTTTATAATAATAATTAGGTTATATATACTCATTATGTAATCGTCAATTGATACCGATACATTATTTTAAAAATCTAGAGAAAACTTTGGTTTAAATGTTTTTCTGGGTTTTTGAAAGAGTCAGGTCAGTAGGTTAAGTTAAATAAAGATTATGTACATATAATCAATAAATAATCGTTTATAAAATAACATAAATATTTATTTTGACTTGTGAACTTTTACTTTTTTTAGCTAAATAAACACAATAAACTATAAAAACAAAACACTATGCCAAGGGTACCGTAGCCAGCCTACTCGGCCGCAGTAAAGTTAGAAATGTTTAGGAATGCAAGCCTTACTCTCAATTATTGTGAATAATTGGCCAGGCGTACAGTTGTATACATGTAACTAATACAATATCAAAAAGACACAAACATAAGCAGGAACTCAAATGAAAAAATATGAAATTCTTTAAGAAATAACTAACTGTTAATCCGTTTAGTTTGCGCCCAAACTATTAAAATGCTGCCCACAACGATAAAAAAATAACAAGCAATAATGATGTGAAAAAAGAAACCCAACTTCTTCAACTCGTTGCATGAAACCAATGATAGGAAAATGAATGATTTAACAATTATTATTATTATTGTTGGTAGTTATAAATGAGTTAGAAGTTAGATCAACCGTTACGTGACCGCTTCTTTTAGTAAGAAAGGAATAACGACTGCTAACTATCCACCTGAACGTGACTAATAACTTGAGAATAACTACTAACATGTGTGGAAGCTGGTTGGCGATAAAAAAACCCTGACGGACGAATTACTCTACAGTGCTGTCGCTACATACAGGGGCAGACTGACTATTAAAATACACGAGGATTTTCTTTAAATATTGTTTATTTTCTCGACTTAGCTTTTGACCATCAAAAATTCTTTTTTTTTCTTATTGCAAAACTCGCTTTGGAATTTTCCGAACATTTGTAGATGTCATGAAAAACTGTTTGAAACACTTGAAATGTAAAAAGAACATTCATATACCAAAACTATACAAACCAAATTTGGCCCAAAACATCATACGAATTTGGGTTTCTGATATTTAAAGGGTTAATATTGATCGAATAACATTAATAATTTAACTATTCACGAGTGTAATTAAAATAAAGTGGTCAAAAACAAATTTATGTATTTATATTGTAAATATGGTAAGCCTCAAAGATAATGCTTTTTACAAATATGCATTAAAAAATTATTTATTATCAATTTACTGCACTTTTGGAGAATGTATGTATGTACCAGTAGAAATGTACGGACCAGGTTTTGAAAGTCGACGACTCAATTGGTCTATATAGATTAATAAAATAAAGATTTATAGCTTTTGTTTGAAAGAATAATCATTAGATATAATATATAAAATCAAGAAGAACACAAGAAATACCACGTGAGTGTGAGGGATAAAAGTATGAGGATTCTGCCATTACGCAGGACTGTAGTTCACCATCATTATGAAATTCGAATGGAATGGCAATAAACGATGTCAGGTAAGTGACGTTTTTTAAAAAGTTTTATTTCAGATAAAAGGAAATTACATTTTTACTTCTTTGACTGAAAATAACATAAATAAATACATTTATAATAACATTACACATAAATACATAACACAACAATATTATTCACTTTCAGTGTTTTGCTGATTGAGCATAAAAATGAACAATTTTTTTAAAATCTACCTACACTTTTTTCATTTTATCATATTGCCGTGTAAAGTGTGTGTGTACTTTTGGGACGTTTTAATGAATTCTGTGTTTGTATGTATGAGTTTAATATTTATTTTGTATATAAGTAGACATTTATTATATTCATATAGTTTTCTTAATGTTAACAGTTTTAGTGCAGAAGAGACAGAGCGTTCTAAGTGGGCTGGAACCAAAAGTTACCTACTAAATCAGAGTCGACATTGTTTTCCATTCGAATTTTTGTGGATGGAATTTCTAGTGTTCTTCTTTACTCTACGGCTAGAACAAAAAAACCTGCTAGTCAGTGGCGACATTGATTTTCATTCAAATCTATATGGAAGGCATACCTACCTAAGGCTCATTATCCATTCAGTATTGAAAAAAGTGAGGAGTGAAACGATCGATAAGGGAATTCTTGGGGAGTGTCTGATTATTCAGATCTGGTCACTAAATACTGTTTTATAAGGGCGGTATCAGGGCGTAGTTGAGAATAACTACCACTCTTAAGTTAATGTAAACCATGTTGCTGTAAACCATATATGAGAAAATTAGCTAAATGAATCTCATAATGCATCTGATTAATTGTGCCCAATTAAAAGTAATGTATTTATAAACATGCTGTAAGTTCTTGAATTGAAAGTTTTTGCCCACCGCCAGTCAGCACCGTGAAATCCCGGTGGCCTGCCATGGCTGCCAGGTCACCCATCCCAACTTATCAGAGTCAGGGTTTTTCCAGAAACAACAAATTGCCTGATTTGAGTCCGTCAACTGATCCGACTTTACTGTGTCATGTCTCCGGCTAAAGAGGTATGAAAAAAAGCATTTCCTACTTATCAGGTGAATGGTTCAATTATAGCGAATGATTATCTTATCTCAAGTATGAAACTGTATGTTGTCTTTTCAGTTCGACATTAATAAAATTTAATGATGTTATAAATGTTTAAGCAATCTTTTGAAGATATGCTGTTCCTTCCTAACTGGTGAGTTTGAAAAAAAATCTTTATAAGATTTTTACCTTATATAATAATAGCAGGGCGATAGAGATACACTCAAACATGGTTTCTAAGAATAAAGAGTTCTTAGAGACGTATTGTAGAACATTCTATTTTTAATAATTATTTTATTTTAAACCACCTGCAATCAGTACAAAATTCTATGGTAACGAAACATATCATTGTTGCATCGGAATTTAACAATATTACCGATGCAGGCCTTATTATGGTACAAAATATTGATTCAACATATATCTGAGTCTGATTATAAAAGGAAAGTGGAACATGAATATAATACAAGGTTTGCAAAGAATGAAGGAATGCTTGTTCCAAAATATAATAATAAATACGGACGGCGAACCCTAGAATTTAACGTGCCAAAAATGCTTAACATGTTACCCATTAATATAAAAAATTGCGATTCTACAAATAGATTGAGATATATGCTGAAACAATGGTTACTAAATAGAGATAGTTTATATTAATTTAGGTGTGTTAATTGTATAGTTATAGTAATAATATTATGTGTGTATGTATGTAATTGATCATTAACATCCTGTTGACAAACTGCTTTATTGCAGTTTAACGGGATTGTAGCTTGAAAACCAATAAAAAAAAAAAATCCCTAGTCCTACTAGAGCTTGCCGTTCCTTTTCATCCAAATTTCAACAGCACAAAAGTAATTTTATATGATTTAAAAACTCGTACAAGCCATCTTCTTCCTGAGAGAGTAAAGATTCCTTCGTTCTCACAAAAACTTGATAAACGAATAAATGATCATCTTGGGTGTACAAATACAAATCAAAACAATTATTCCGTGAAATTGAAAAAAGTACATGCCACACTTCTACTTGAATATGAAGGTAGGTACTTACAAATTTATGTAAAAGTTATTTACAATAACAAAATCAAAAGATTTTTGTAACGGGTACAAAGGGAAAAACCGAAAAACTTTCATGATTATTTTATATGGGATGAACGAGACGATCTCGTTCAGTGTATGTGAGTTATGGACATGGAAACCTCTGCACAGTAAACTTCAAGTTAGCCGGGTATTAAATTCAAGATTTTGTGGTTATAAAAGAACATTGTTTACATGTTTATCCGAGACATTATCTATGTTTTTTAATTTGGAAGGTGGTCAATGGGTACCGCCGCCCCGGGAACCATACTCTGGGTTACCAACACCTCTGCCACAGGTCACCTGAAGTGGTTCGCTACGTTTGGTGACTTAGCAGGGGTGCCCGGGCTCATGGAGGGTTGTGCGTTCTGGATCACACTGATGAATGGGTCGGCCTACTCACTGCGGGGCGGGCCGGGCTGGGAGAGGCCGGTTGAGGGAGATCCAGTAAACCGGTTATCGCTGTCCGGGCCGTTGGATAGTACAGGGGCCCGACCCTTGGGCTCACGACCAAGGGTGGGCTGCCCCATCAGCCAGCGAAAAAACCCTGCCGCTGATGTTGTGCCGGTTCGTGACCGGGGAGGACCCAGCATCTAGCGTTTGGGGCGCACTGGGCGACCTCCACAGCCGGACTCTCCTGCCCATTGCCTAGAACCGCAGTCAGAAGAACAAACCTTACATTTGGTGTATCCAGTTGCTCCACTCTCCAACTCCCCACCCAACCTTTTTAACCTAATCCTTCCCAACCCATCCTAAATCCCACAAACAAATAAAACAAACTTAAAAACTATGAACTCACAACAAACTAATATAAACTCAGCGACAGCGAACAGTAGGAGTCCTCAGTGTGGACCGAGGATGAAGGTGAATTTCGCTAACATTCGCGGTCTGCACACCAACCTAACTCCCATCCACCACCACCTTCTCTCACAAAATCCCCATCTCCTCTTCCTTACGGAAACACAGATTGCCGAGCCCCCAGATACCTCCTATCTGAACTGCCCAGGATATCATCTGGAAAGCCTTTTCAGGCCCAAAGGAGGTGTCTGCCTTTACAGCCGTGCTGACATCAGCTGCGCTCGTCTCGCAAATATCGAGAGCGCAAAACACGAAGTGTTATGGGTACTTGTGGATCTCACCGGTATGATGAGAATTTATGCGTGCCTATATCGCTCACCAAACCTTGCCGAATCAGACACTGTTGAGTTGTTTAAATACTTGAGTGACACTGTAGATATTCTCTTGCCCCGTTACCCATCGGCCGAGTTTGTAATCCTGGGGGACTTCAATGTTCATAATGAACAATGGCTGAAGTTCTCGGGCCCAACAAACTCTGCCGGTAGATCAGCGGAATCCTTTGCCCTTATCCATGGACTAAGCCAACTCGTAGAATCTCCGACCAGAATACCAGACATCCCATCACATCGAGCCAACCTACTCGATTTGTTTCTCACTAGTGAGCCACTCGGGTACAGAGTGGAGGTGACAGCGCCCTTAGGATCCTCTGACCACTGCCTGATTACCACCTCTGTCCCATCCTCCATGAACCGTCAACCCGATAAACATGTAAAGAGGAAGGTATGGCACTACAGGGCAGCAAAATGGGACGGCATGCGGTCTTTCTTCGGCGCCTTTCCTTGGAGTACTGTTTGCTTTAGCTCCGAGGACCCATCAATTTGTGCACGCGAGGTAGAAGAAGTAATCACATCAGCAATGGATTGCTACATTCCCTTCTCCGTCAAATCCTCTGGAGCGGGCACAAAACCGTGGTTTGACCATCGCTGTGCTGAAGCTGTCAGACTCAAAAATACGGCTTTTAATGCACTCCGGAAGATTAACTCCATGAATAACCTTTCGGAATACCGAAAACGGGCAAGGGATTGTAAGAGAGTTCTAAATAGAGCTAAGATCGATCACGACCAGAGAATTGCGAAAAAGCTGGCTGACTGCCCCACTGGTAGCCGTGCTTTCTGGTCACTCGCTAGCTCGATCGGAAGAAATTTCTGCAGAACCACTTTCCCACCTCTGACCAAGCCTGATGGTCGGTTGGCTAACTCGGCCCGCGAGAAAGCTGAATTATTAGGCAAAATTTTCGCGGAAAACTCAACTCTTCAAGATAACGGAGAGACTCCCCCTTCCATTCCGCACTGCGGTTTTCAAATGGAGGAACCGAAGATCCGGAACAGAGAGGTTCTCCGAGTCTTGAACGAGCTGAAAGTCGACAAAGCCAGTGGGCCGGACGGAATACCTGCCTTGGTCCTCAAGAGGTGTTCTGCAGAAATGACTCCAGTGCTCGCGAAATTATTTAGGCTCTCTCTCAAAGGTGGAAAGGTGCCAGATCTTTGGAAAAAGGCAATCGTCCACCCAATCCCAAAAAAGGGGGACCGTTCCGACCCTTCTAACTACCGCCCCATAGCCATCACTTCCATACTCTCGAAGGTATTAGAAAGGGTGGTTAACAACAAATTGCTCACATATCTCGAGAATAACAAT
Organism: Hesperophylax magnus; assembly: GCA_026573805.1. Lineage (NCBI taxonomy): Eukaryota > Metazoa > Arthropoda > Insecta > Trichoptera > Limnephilidae > Hesperophylax > Hesperophylax magnus. The sequence continues at coordinate 1,370,434 of JAIUSX010000243.1, forward strand.
ATCCTAAGCGATCGGCAATATGGATTTCGTCGAAACCGATCGTGTGGCGATCTACTCGGATATGTAACGCATATTTGGGGGCGGTACATGGAACGTTTTGGTGAAACCCAAACCGTTGGGTTAGATATCTCCAAAGCCTTTGACAGAGTCTGGCACCGGGCGCTTATCGGGAAATTACCATCGTATGGGATCCACCCAACCCTGCATAGTTGGATTGCGGACTTTCTGAGGGGAAGAACAATTCAAACCATGGTTGACGGCTCTTCTTCCTCACCGCACCAAATCAATGCGGGGGTGCCACAAGGATCTGTGCTGTCTCCGACGCTGTTTTTATTGCACATCAACGATCTCGTTGAATGTGCACCAATTCACTGCTACGCTGATGACAGCACCGTTCACGAGGGTTATCTTTTTGACAGGCCCCCTTCCACCTATGATGTCCGAACAGCTCGGGAAGTTTTGAGGCGAAAAATTGACCACCACCTAGAGATGGTTCGTGCCTGGGGTAAGGCCAACTTGGTCAGTTTCAACGTCTCAAAAACCCAAGCGTGTCTGATTTCGGCAAAGAGGGAGATCAATGACTGTCTGGTGCAATTTGATGGGAGCACTCTCCCCAATAAAGACTCCATTGAAATGCTTGGAGTTACTATATCAGACCAGCTCAAGTATCGGGGATCCATAGAAGCCCGAGTAAATCAGGCCTCCAAAAAGTTGGGCGTCTTGTACAGGGCTAGGAGATTCTTCAACAGTGACCAGCTGCTGACCCTGTACAAGTCTCAAGTCCGCCCAACTATTGAATTTGGGAGCCACCTTTGGGCTGGTGCCCCAAAATACTTGATAAACCTGCTTGAGTCTGTGCAAAGGAGAGCGATCCGTCTGATTGACAATCCGTTGTTAACAGACCGATTGCCTTCTCTGATGCATAGACGCAATGTAGGCATGCTGTGTCTGTTCTACAGGTATTTCAATGGAGCCTGCTCCAAGGAGCTAGCAGCATTGATTCCTGATGCACCGGTGCACGTGCGCGAAACTCGACGGACACGAACTGAACACCCGTTCACGGTTGACGTTGGCTTCATGAGAACGGGCCGTTTTTACGACTCGTTTTTGTGTAAGTCGGCTCGTATGTGGAACGAGCTACCGGCATCTGTTTTTCCTCCCTCCTATAATCCGAGCCTCTTCAAGGCCCGCATTAACAAATCCCTTCCTACAGCCCCTACCTTACTCCGCCTCACAACGCCGCCCAACCGGGTGGTGACATAGTTCCCCTGTCCGCGCACTGCACAGGCAGGGACACTCTTGTGAGGTGTCACATAAAAAAAAAAAAAAAAAAATGTTACAAACCAATTCTTTAGAAAATTGTAATCATTTAAAAAGATAGCGGTCAAAAATATGGGAAAAATGAGTTAAATTTGAAATACGAGATCGGAAAAATTGACGTCTAATAATCATGTTCCAATGGTCAAGCGGTTATAGACATTTTCCCCGTAAGCCGGGATTCGATTCCCAGTTGAGACCTAAATCATTACATTTTTCTGTTTCATGTTCCATTTAGATTTATTAGTATTAGGACGGGTTGTTTTGCAGAATGTGAACAATTCATCAAATTTCAAAGTTGGTTTTCAAGTTCTGTTATTATATCAATACTGGACAGTTGTTTCACATAACTGAAATGATGAAAAACTTGAATAGAACCTTCACAGAACTTGAAAATCAACTTCGAAAGTAGATGAAATGTTCAAATTCTGTGAAACAACCCGTCCTTATCTTCTTCTTCAGTGAATATTGTTAGTTTCATTTTTAACATTAATCTTAATAATCTCTAGACTTAATAAGTTATTCCATAATACCGCGGATGAGTGCCCCTAACATTTTACGCATAGCAACTGTTTATGAAAACGGTCTAGATAATGGAGTAAAATTCCAAGTTCCTTGTCATCACAGAAATACTAAATACTAAAATGAGAGTGTGGCCTTAGATTTTATAATCTTGTTAAGATTCCTGGAACCGGCCAAATAAATTTGGTTAATCTGAATTGAATTTGCCTGAAAATAAAATATTTATATGGGTAACAACTCAGGTATGATGGTGACATTTTCAAAATTCTTTTTGGTTTTATAAATATAAGTAGCACATCACACATTTTACAAAATATTACATTTGAGTTCATTCGTAGCCAGAGTGGAAGATACTACCAGTATCGCCCTGGTGTAAGACCACCATTCAGAATTGAAACGTTGCTCCAAATGGCTTTAGCCGTGTTTAGTGAGTAGATCTGAATAGCCAGGTACTTCCCCACCTTC